>JAPVLO010000084.1:0-2400000 GCA_027257055.1 Cephalopachus bancanus | reverse complement strand
TTCTAGGACTGTCAAACTGTACAGGTACAAACTAAACAGATGTGAGGTGATTAGCTGTCCACTCCAGGAAACACAACTGCAGAAGTTGTCTGTCAATGGAGCAGGTCTGCAAATATACAACATGCAAGACTTTCTGTGAACCTTAGTGAAACATGCATAATTCAGGGTTGAAAACAAATGGTAAGGGTTTTTTTTTTTTCCTCTCTCCCTTCTTTAATGCTTCTTTCATGTTTTCTTAAAAAAGTCATTTTGACCCTTGCTGATCTGTGGAAGTAGAATGCCCAATTAAATTACTTTCATTATAAAAGCCAACTACTTTTTATAGCATACAATTTCAAACCTATAATAAGCATCAAGGAAAAGTAGCACAAAAGCTTTTTAAAATTATATAGAGACTTTTAAACAATTGGCGCTACCAAAAAAGGTCATAGAAAGTGCCTCACTGTGGAAGGTTCAATTGGCAAAGAAATGATGAAACTGACATTTTGAAATAAGAAAACATTTTAATATTCATTCTTTTGGGGGTCAGGATGAGGCTACTCAGTGTAACAATCAAATTCAAACAGAAGATGAAGACCTTCCAGAATTACCTTTAAAGCAGGCTATAGTTCTCCGCTTAAGAGTTTATTAGTATGTGATAATAACTTATATTTACTGAGTACTGACTATGTGCCAAGTACACTGTTAGTGCTTTATTTGAATTTTTTATTTGCTCCTCATAATAACTCTATCATACAGATAAGAAAAACTCTACCATACAGATAAGAAAACTGTGACTTAAAGTTTAAATAATGTATGTAAAGTCATTGAAGTCCTAAGTGGTGGACCCAGTAACTCAACCTAGAGTTGCAAACTCTAAAGGCTACATTCCTATTGCTATGGTGGCCTTCCAGAACATCTAGGATTCTTGATTGTGTCCTTATTAAAATATACAGTCGCCGGGCTCGGTGGCTCAGCCTGTAATCCTGCGCCTTTGGGAGGCTAAGGTGAGTGGATTGCCTGAGCCCATGGGTTTGAGACCCGCCTGGGCAGCGAGACCTCATCTCTACAATAAATCAAAAAATCAGCCGGGTGTGGTAGCGCATGCCTGAAATTCCAGCTACTTGGAAGGCTGAGGTGGAAGGATCGCTGGAGCCCAGCAGGTCAAGGTTGCAGTGGCCGGGAGTGGCCACTGCACTCCAGTCTGGGCGACAGAGTGAGACTCCAACTCAAAAAAAAAACCAACCAAACAAAAACATATACAATCATTATCCAATATGCACTGCTCCCTAGGCATCATAATAATAAATAAATCATTCTTATCTCTTCACAAATACAGTTTGAGCAATACACCATTTCTTGGAGTTGGTTCAATAAGACATTTATCATGTCTAATTTCACGTAAGAAAAACTGAAACAGGGATTTTCGGTGGAAAAAAAATTACTGCCCACTGACTTCAGTTGAGTTTTTTTTTTTTTTTCCATTTCTGTAAACTTTTTATTTTTATACATAATCAATGTAAATGTATAATGCCAAAGTTTACATTAGTTTGATAGAAAGAGTAAATAATGGATTGTTTACTTAAAAACACACCTTAAAAATAAAGTTAAAATCATTAAGAATAATATAAATTGAGATCTATAACACTGGTTACTTTTGAAAGTACTTTGATTGTAGAATTGTACAGATACTATATAAGACGAATATGTATTGTTTATGTCTACTAATTATGCTTCAAATTTTAATCAACTAAAAGTAAAACAAATGTGAAACAACAAGAAGAAATTAGGAAATTATGTGTATTTATTGTGAATCTGCCTAATTTCAAGCACCATGGGGGCTATGTACATATAAAATTTGTTTTAAATTATAAATTCATGTGGGAAATCTCTATTTTTCTAGTACTAAACTATCTACCAGATGCTAGACTAGTATTTAAAATTCCCTATGTGTTAATATTTTCATATAAATTTCCTTTCTCAGCCACAATTAAAACTTAAAATATTAAAATCAGAATTTTGAACTTGAGACTCATCTTGAACTTGATGTATCATCCACTTAGCGCTCCAGCTCTTCCATCCACTGTCCTTGTAGACACCAGACCCTCAAAATCATCTTTAATTTTTACTTTCCTTCACTTATTGCTAAAAAATCACTCAGCATTTAAAAATTTGAATATCTGTCCTCAAACTCTGAAACATCTATTTTAGTTCTAATGTCAGCATAATCACCCAAGGTAGAACACAAACATTTTGATGACCAGTTGCTACAGAATAATTTCAACAGAGCTTTCTACATTTACATCTTCCTTGTTCTAATTAATTCATCTAACATAACTTTTCCGAATTATTTCAAGAATACAGGCATTTTTCTACTTAAAAACTCTTTCTGCCTCCCCAAAGGCAAAATGATCAAATTCTAAAACCTGGAGGCAGTTTCACTCCGATGCTACCAAAATTGAGCCCCAGCGCCGTTCACTGGCAAAGCAGCTTTCCAAGGTCTGCACTCAGTTTCAGGTGTGTGATTTAGTCGTGTATTTTATTTAAAGAAAGGTGTCCAAATTGAATATGTTTCTGTAACTAAGAACAACTGGGTCTACCTCAGATACCGCTTCAAAATTAACATCTTATGTCACACTATAAACGCATCAAATGGCGGCAATTTAAATACAGTAACTGGGTTAGAAACATGTATGAGGGCAAAACAACAGCTTAACACTCATGACTTTTCTAGGGTCCCAGAGTAAACATGAGAGAACAGATGTAAGCCTGCTCTTTCTTCAATCTTCCATCCTCTTGGTTCTTCTTAGTATGAGACTCTTCAGCCTGAGAGACTCCGTGTGTGCTGGCTAGACTGATGGGATAACAAAGGGGTGATCTTGTCATGACAGACACTAGCAAGATGTATTATTCATGAGGTCAAGTAGAAGGAAAGACATCACCTGCGTCAAGTTCTACTGGATATTTAGGTGAGGGTCATGGGAGAACTGGACAAACTGGCAAAAAACATCCTTATAAGGCCAAGATATCCAGGCGTCTGCCTTTGCCTTTCATCCTGAAAAAAACTCTTCAATGTTTTAATTACTGAATGTGATACCCATGGCCAAAAAAAAAGAATTTCCATGTGGAGTTTAGACCAAACACAAATTTAGTCTGACATACTGACTTTGGAATTTAATGAGAGATTCTGGCACTATGGGGTCTTTTTTGTTTGTTTGTTTTTTATTCCAAGACATATATCTTGTGGCTACCAAATCTGAACAAAGTACAATACACGCAGCCCAGGTTTTGTGGGGATATCCCTAAAATGTTGTTATCCAAAATATAACCAAATAATTATTATTTATCATTATTATTATTTGAGTCAGGGGTCACTGTCTCTGTTGTCCAGGCTGGAGTACAGTGGCACGATCACGGCTTCCCGCAACCTCAACCTCCTGGGCTCAGACATTCCTTCTGTCTCAGCCTCCTGAGTAGCTGAGATTACAGGCACCAGTCACCAGGCCCAGTTGAGTTTCTGATTTTTTTGTAGAGACAGAGTCTTGCGATGTTGCCCAGACATCAACATTTGATCGTCTGAGCCCAGAAGTTTGAGAACAGTTGAGTTTTTTATACACTAGATATCACTGTGTGTCTTCGAGAGAATCAGGAAAGTAACTGTTGAAGCCATAAAAGTCTGTTCTGATTCCTTCAAAACCTAGTATAACCCTTTGATAGACCTTTTTAAATATAGTAGCTACATTTATACTTTATACTTTAACTCAGCTAGAAGGCAAATAATAATTATATTTTAAAAATGTAAATCAGTATAAGGCAAAGTATAGGAAAATAGAGGGAAAAGAATACATGATCAATAAATGGGGTCTTGTTTTTTACTATATGGTATATCAACTTCATGAGATATAATGAATTTACTATTTTTTAAATTCAAAAGTCCAGATCCAATGTAAATATTATTTTAATGCATGGGTAAAACATAACTTACAATGCACCAGAATTATAGAGTAATATAATTCCATCTAGACAAAAAAGAATTAGAACAGCATGCCATCTAGAATGTGCTAAATAAGTGGTCAATACACTTTTCAGTCAAGGGCCTTAAGAATTCCAAAGTTTTTTTGTTTTGTTTTGTTTTTTACAGTATTGTTGTGACTACTCAACTCTACTGTTATATTGCAAAAGCTGCCATAGACAATGTGTTAATGAATGAGCATGGCTGTGTTCCAATACAGCTATATTGACAGAAATAGGGAGTGGACCAGATTTTACCTGCGGGCTGTGGTTTACTGTCCCTTGTGCTAGAATATACAAGAGTTTAAAGACATTTACACTACTGTTTTTAGTATTATTGTATAATATTGTTTAATTAATTTTAAAAAGGAAAAAACCTATATATCTCCATAATCAAGTTACACATTTGCTCACTTGAATTTAAGCAATTGGCCATTTTTCACCCAATGTACCTTTACCTTCTTAAAATAGTTTACAAATTCCAAGACCATACTTCAGGGCAAAAAAAAAAAACACAACATTTTAAAGTAGCCAGACAGCAAAACTCTCATTACTGTTGGTTAATTAATTTAAAATTCATGACTTGGCCGCCAATCAATCAAGACGCACTTACAGGTTGATGGCAAAGTATTTTGCCCTGCTCTAAGCACACTTGTAAGACAGTCTCCCTGCTGTCAAGCATTTTAAAATCTAATAAACGAGGCAATGATATTATCCTTATTTGTGCAATGAGACATTTGGCATAAAAAGTAAGAGCAGCAGAAACAACAGGCATGTCCATAACTAGAAACAAAAAAAAAAAATACATCATTCTTCATAGGGTGGAATTACTCTACTAGATAAAAATAGAGTAATTCCACCCTGTGAAGAATTATGATATCTTCACTGCATCCATTTCCATTAGAAGTATATTCAATTTAAGTACATATATATTCATAGTTATAATATTTGGAAAACAAATGGTCAATAATTCACTGATTTCAGGTTTTTATGTTTCCCAAGCTTCAACTTAATCTTGTAATAATAGAATGAGGATATGATCATTTGCTAAAGTATAGTATACTAGCATTATACTTCCACAACAAAGAGAAATACACTGCTATTATCCTTCAGACAACGATAAAGTTACATTTTTCTAATAGAAAAATAATAGTGTAAAATAGGTTGCTAGAGGAAACTAGGTTGGCGAAGGAAGTAGCAGCTAGATCAAAGAAGTCACCAACCTAAGGTGTTTAGCCATATACTGATAAGTGACATGAAGAGTGGCATCGTTAGCACTGCTCTGTTGGAGGACTGTGTGGGTAGGGGTAGTGGTGGGAATGTTAGCAATATTAAGTATAAGAATTAGTATTTGACTGCTGTAGGAATCAAGTCTAATAATATATATATTTTTTGAGTTGGAGTCTCACTCTGTCGCCCAGACTGGAGTGCAGTGGCCGCTCCCGGCCACCGCAGCCTCGACCTGCCGGGCTCTGGCGATCCTTCTGCCTCAGCCTTCTGAGTAGCCGGAATTACAGGCGCGCGCTACCACGCCTGGCTAATTTTTTGATTTATTGTAGAGATGAGGTCTTTCCGCCCAGGTGGGTCTCAAACCTGCGGGCTCAGGCAATCCACTCACCTCAGCCTCCCAAAGGTGCGGGATTACAGGCTGAGCCACTGAGCCCGGCTAAGTCTAATGATATTAAGGGCCTGAAATAAGGCACTGTTATAAGAATGCAGAAGAGAGAGTATAATTAAGAATATTTAGATGGTAAAATCATCAGGCCTTGGTACTTAGATGTGAGGACAGGGAATGAAGAGTCAGCAACTAGAATTTTCAGCTTACATGAATTGGTAAAAGATGGAAACATGGCACATAGAATCGTCAATGACTCTGAGGCAGAATGTTTAAGGAGCTCTCTTTGAGATATATTTGGAATATCTATGTGAAACAAATGCCAGATTAGTGAATCATTATCTTACACTTCATCCTATTCTAACATTAGCATGTATCAAATGTGTTCTATATACCAGGCACCCGTGCTAAGCACTTCGCATATGTAAATTATACATATGCCTTACTGACATACGCATTTTTTAAGTAAGGGGAATACAATGATGTTAAATAACTTTCCAAATGATATTAAATAACTTTTCCAAAGTCAAAACAATTAAGTAGCAAAGCCTACAGTTGAGCTCCTTAAATCTTATTATTAAAGTTGACTCTTGGCCACAAATATAGCAATGTAGAGGGGGAAAAAAAAAAAACCAACCCAGCTCAATCTGAAGAATACTACAAAAAAATTATTGTTTTGCCAACATCAACCCCACAGATATACTGTTTGGGCTTTGTCATGTGTCTGCTCAAGAAATGACTTTAAATAGAGAGAATTACACTTTACTTCATTAAGAGCTCAAGAAGTACTTCTGTAAATTTGGGAGGTTTATGAGGACCAGAATACGTTCATGTCCTCCTAAGTCAACATTCCTGCCAAGTCAGCTTTGGTCCAGCTTCTATAACATAGCCAAAAAAGGAAAGGCTTCTGGCTTTAGGCCAGTATTGGAGATTTGTGGGGTTTCAACCATATTTGAGAGTAACAGAGGCTGTATGGCTTGGCTTCAGTGAATATCAGCTCAGGGCCAAAATATACCCATTCATAAAATGGAATCTGTTTCCCTACTGCTTGTGGTGAAAGTGCTTGGATATCTGGCAGGCTCCTAAACCTGGCACTCAGTCGAATTGGTGCTGCCAGCATGCAGACTGCTACTGATCTATGCTCTAGGCTTTATCTTTAAGTTCTAGAATCACTAAGCTAAATGGTGACGAGAAGGGACCCAAAACGATATCTGTTCTGGGCCAGCCATGTTGATGCATGTCAACTCCCGGTCTAGTTCTAGATAAGTCTCATACAATTTTCCCCAAAGGATGGGGAGGACATTTAATCAGCATCCATTCTGCAAGTGATGGGCATGGTGAGATGGAGCATATGAAGTACCAGGCAGTGTCTGGCACACAGGAATTGTTTGATATATGACAGTAATTATCGCTATTAGTTGTAGTAGTATATTTTAGTAATAGCTATATGGGGGCTTAATAAACATTTGTCTGAATTTGCCAGACTTGGCCCATTATTTATTTTGAAAGATAAATTGGACAATCAGTCCAAAATAAGGCAAAATCTTA
The DNA here is from genome assembly GCA_027257055.1 of Cephalopachus bancanus. NCBI lineage: Eukaryota > Metazoa > Chordata > Mammalia > Primates > Tarsiidae > Cephalopachus > Cephalopachus bancanus. The sequence goes on along the minus strand of JAPVLO010000084.1, from coordinate 2,392,847 downwards.
TTCTATTCATATGATCTCTACTAAAGATAATGTAAACTAATGGCCTTTCAAAAAAAACAATATTGACAAAACATTACCATTAAAAAAAATAAAGCTCTAATTAATTATGAGTTTATTTCTCCTTTATTTTTCCTCATAATATTTATAGAAATTACTTAGGAACTGTTTTATGCTTACTGAACAGAACTCTTTCATGTATTTAGTATTTCTGGCAAGTACATGAGTGCTGATGCCTAGTATATGTCTGGTAAATAAACGGAAGTGGTTACCTCTTCAACATGAAAGCAAATTTAGATATCATTGATATTCTAACTCTACAGTATTTCTCACTTTACACAGAGGAAACAAGAGATAGAAAGCAGAGTATATTGAACCAATTCAGTCTCCATTGACTCCAAGTGCCAATCCAGATACAACATATTCATCAATAAGCAATTGCTGTACTTTAATCAAAAAAATTAATACAGTGATGACACAGTGAACACATCCTAGCTTGATCTTTATTTCTCTTAATATTCTTTAATTGATATATGCTCATATTTCCCATGGAACATGCTCACATTTAAGAAATCAAGGTAAAATAAATATGAGATTTGATAAAGTATGATCATGTTTACAAATGTTTCTACAATAAGTGCATAGCTTGTCTGGGCAAAAAAGAATTCAGTTTAATGGTCACCATAAATTCTACTCTTAAATATGTAAAGTCAGCTCTTAAGAAAATGTATTGTTTGAACAAAGTTCTACTTAATACTTAACATAATGAAGGTTAATTCCAAAACTTCTACACTGCAGAATATGCATTTGTATTGCTCAGTACTCTTAATGAATAATAACGCAGTGAAGAAAAACTAAGACTTAAAAGATGTCAGATAACAACCAAAGTCACAAATTCCATAGGCAATCATGTCAAGATTAGAATCTGTCTTCAGATTTTGTTATTGTGCCCTGTTACTATTGAACTGTAAGAGAAAACATTGTGTAAGCTGGTAAAAATAATACTTATGGAGAGATGATAGCAATAATATCCGTTCATGCCATTGACTGGGTATATGTTCATGCCACTGACTGGGATAGTCTCACATACAGCCAATGGGAGCTGAGAAACATGTCTGTCAGGTTCTTTTTGTTTTGTTAGCTGTTGAGTCAACCTGACTGAAACAAAGACACATTTCACAAGAGTGGAAGAAAATTGGTTTCAGTCAATCCTTTTAGCATTTTCCAGGTGACTACATCTTTATAAATCGCCTGACAAAATCAAGTAGTAACATGGCTTCACAGACTTTGGCTGGAACATTAAAGAAATTGAATGATTTATGGAGGAGAAGATCAAATAGGTTGCATTGTATCTAAATGTTTGTTCCTTGAACCAAAAGCTGAATGTAAATTGGCAGATTAATTTTTTAAAACATTTTATTCTAGGATTTTATGGTCTGAAATGTCTTTTGCTGAAGAGATACATTTTACCCATTTTTAAGTTGCATCTAAAAAAGTAACTCACTGCCCTGCAAATCTACTGCATGGGCTCTGGTTCCCTTTCTCTTACCCTCTATGACACTTATTTTTTGGGGAGCCACATTGCTATATTGTTTTGTCTTGTTTGTATTTTTTCTCCAATTGTTTCATGAGTGCATATGATACACATGAGTGCATATATATATAATCCCCAAGTAGATTACATAGGAAACATTTCTTTTGTACTTCTCATACTATGAAAAGATAATACCTACTGATCATTGCATGATGCATTTTCAACTGAGGAACCATTTCAATGAAATGGTCTTTATTTGGACTAACAATACGCAAAAAAAAATCTCTTTTCAATCTCTTAGGAGAGCAGTTTTTTCTGTGCTTCATTACAATATAAACTCAAACTTTGACTTACATCCAATGAAAGTTTGCACTCTCTGTTAATTAAATGCATTTATATCATGCATGCGATACACATTCTTTATTCTATTTTAGAAGGCCTAAAACACTAGTTGTTGCACAATAGAAATGCTATACCCAAGGCTTAATGCCATGTCTATCATTTAAACGTGTTTCATTCTGCTTATTCCTGAAGTACCTAGGATACTGATCTAAGTAGCTCTACCTGAGCTGGGGAAAAGTCACCTTCCACTGTAAGGTGAACTGGAGAAGGACTTTTTTTTTTCACAAATTTCATTGATCTCATCTTCTGAATTCAGCACTCCCTCTAAAAAGGATTCTACTCACAGAATTAGAAAGGTACTTTTTATTATATCACTTTTAGAAACTAAAACCCAGTGAACTTTCTGAGAAATAAGAATTACTATACTGCATAAAGTTTGAACTTTTGACATATTTTCAATCCTTCATTCTTTTGGTTGGATAACTGGAATATAATTATGGTTATTCAAAATTTCACAATACACAATTCTTATATGATAGTAATTTATGTAGAGCCTTATTAAAAATATATGCTCTTCTCAGATCAATATGAGTGAAAACTAAGCAAAAATAAATTTAAAAATGCATCTTGCCTCTCAACAAAATATTCCCCACGGTAGTTGTTCCAAGAAGGAATTTTCACTTATGCAGAAAAAAAGGGCATTTAAATAAGCACAAGAGGTTATGACTTGTTTTTATTTTCATTGTTTGGAAGGTGACCACTTTGGTCAGATGTTTAGAGACCTAACAATATTCATGATTTCCAACACGAATTACAGTATTTATAACTTTTTCTTCTCTTTAAATCATGCCTATTCATACATTTTATATAAAAACTCCAAAGAATAACTGAACATCAAATTCAAAAAAAAAAACAAAACACAGAAATTTCCCAAATCTCTACAGATAAAACCCTGTAAGGTTTAGGGTTTAGCAGAAAATATCAGGAACATTTAAAATATGTTCACGCTTAGCTTTTTGCTCCCTGGCTAATGATCTGTCACATGGAAAGGCTGCAGCTGACTGGCATGAGGGCATTATTGTTTCATTTTAATAATCTAAGCTTAATTTTAATACATCTTTTAATTCTATTTTAAATTTATTGTTTTTTTTTGAGGGGGAAGGGCACTTTGTTTCTGAATAAATGACAAGTTCATCAACTGCCAGTGACTATACGAACAGGACGTGAAAGGTACAAGCAAAGAAAATAGGGCAAATTTTTTAGTTTTAGCAAAACATATGCTCATATTATATATTCTGAGATATCCTCATTGAAACAATACCCCATATCTACAACACAGCTCATTGGTTTACAGGTTTATTATGCGGAATGTTCCAATTCTTTCTCCTGAACACACAGAACACAGTTTGCAAGTCTTTGCTCTACTCTTCAGATCTAATGCTATCACAGGTCTCCTGCATAAGTACTTTCAGTGCCCAGTTCCTTTAGTTCAGTGCTTAAAAATCCTGCTTATCCCTGAATTGGAATAAAACTTTCGGAAGCAATTAACTGCTCTTGCCATTCCCAGGTGCCAAACATACACACAATGTCCTTTTATTTGTGGAAATACACACAGATCTATTCTGCATGTGCTCAGAGCTCAACACAAATATCACTCCTTTCCCACAGGCAGCAGGAAGGATGTGGCTTGAAGGACACAGTTGCTTCATCTGAATGTTCAGTTGTTCAAAAGACCGCTTGTTTCTAAGCTGAGTTGCTGCTTTACTACTTACGTTTAAGAAGATACAACCATGCCCCAAATCCCACTTTTACCTATCTAAAATTGACATTAAATAGATCATGCAATTCTTCTTTGCCCCTTACCTTCAGTGGACACATGCTGAAAGTGTGTTCATAATCAAAAGACATTTCCATGGGCTGATTACCCAGTAATTCTTTACGTATACATGTCAGTTGCAACAATACAGTACAAAAATCGCCAGATGAAATGGTCAGAATTACCCGGTGGCTTGATAAAATCAGCTTACTTTGAGTCTAATCCAGGGATAAATATACAGAAAGCTCCAAGCAGTGGAAACTGTAAACATTGTAGAACTGCCCCCTGAAACTGTAATACTGCCAGGAAAACAAATATTTGCTGTATTATAGGGTTCTATCTCGGTTTTACCTGAATGCAAATGAGGGCTAAATAATCACAAGCTACTGTTTAAAGTGGAAAAGTATGACCCACAGTACAAGGGGCTAATTCTACTACCACCACCCTTCCCCCCCAAAACTAATTATATACTCTGAACAAACAAATCACTAAACCCAATCACTAATTTCACATATCTTGCATTTCTGGAGTTCACCCACATCATCATTTCACAAACATAAAAACTTAATGATGAACACCTAATCCACAGCCCTGAACTTTTTTTTTTTTTTTTTTAGTTTCTCCTTTATTCTTGAGTCCCCCCTTTCCATGCTGTTAATCTACATATAATCTCTTTTTTGGAGTCTAGCATCTTGCACCTTTCTGGAGTCCCAACTAAACTCAGAATCTCTAAGCTTCTAAGAAATAAGTTTTTCAACTCTGCACACTAAAAGCATTTTTTGGATGACCTTAAACTTACCTTAGAAAAAGCGGTTTCGTAAGTTACCAGTTGCTTCTTCAGCTTTGCATACAATGTCTATTTCTCCTCATGATTCCCCTTCAAAATTACTAGCTCATGAGAATCTGTATTCTAAGGAAAGAGCTTTGGCAATAGGGTAGGTTAACTGCTACTAGTGGTTTCTTCTGAATTACTTCAAGTTGACTCTTTCCTTGCATTATCTTCAACCACTTCTCATTTTTACTAGTAAGTTTTACTATATGTGTGATCTATGAAACTCCTCAGAAGTATGCAAGCAGGTATCAAGAGAAAGAAGAATGGAAATTTGATGAAAGTATTTTGTTGGTAACACTCAACTAGAAATATTATCTGAGAAAGTATACACAGCTCCATGTACCAGGTGGATCCTTACTCCTGACCCAGAGTATTATATGTATGTCTGCATTTCCTTCCCCAATTAGAAACAAATAGCTCTAGATGAAATGTCTGTGACCTGGTCTTTCAGAAGTCAGTCTATATCTGACTTTAAGATTCCAGGAAAATTTCACCTTGTGTCCTGTTTCATGCTGAGAGGTTTGTATAGCACTTGTGTAAACCTTGGTCTTTAAGACACATTCCATCAGAATTTATTTCAAATTCCAAACTAAGTTTATTCTACTTCACTCACTTAAAATTCCAATTGTGATTGGAAAATACATACTTCATTTATCCTCTGTGCAGTTTTCAATGAACTGCTTGTCATGTTTCACCCTGGTAAGCTGCATTTCAATCCTGACTGTGTCTGTATATCAGTTGATTAAAGCTTTGCTATTATTTGCAAGGGACGTTATAATATGCATTGTCATCTTTCTTGGCATTTTTTGATACTGTAACATGAGGATTCTGGCAAAATAATATAGTGGTTGCTACTATTTCTTTACACCTACACCATTTACTTGTCAGTAATAAAAATCATGTTTTCAATGAAGTAGAAACACAGAAAATTCAGCTTCCCTGTTCTGTTGTATCTTATGCCACGCTTTTAAAACTGACATGGCATAAGAGAAGATGGCTTGATAAACTGCAGGAGTAAAACACAGATTACTGCCATTTAGCTAGAGCAGAATACGTCACTTGAGGATATGGCCTCAGGGAATGTCAATTCTAGAGGAGGAAGGATATACCCCAAGTAATGGAGCTGGTTCTTTGTTCAATGTGGGTGAATTTCCTGAACAATGTTTAAGCCAGCAATGACAGGTAGCATAAAAGAACAAACCATATTCTTAAGAAAGCAAGTGATATATGCTTTGTCCACTCTAAATTTTTGCCACAAAGGAATTTATTTAGCACATAGGTTACAGTGCGGATCTGAAGAAATGTTAACTCCAATCCTTAACCAATTGATAGCAATCAACAACTACATTAGTCACTATTAATAACATGACAATGGTAAAAATTATGTATATGAGTGTGTGTGTGTGTGTGTGTGTGTGTGTGTGTGTGTGTTGTTTCTTAAAGTTCTGTGCCAAGGATTTTCCAGTGTGATGGAATTGCCAGTAAAGAAAAATATTTCAGTTTCTGCCAAAGAAATTATCCTTATTTCCCTCTCTAATACTTCTTTTTTTTTTAATCAGTATTTTTTATTATTCTAATACTTCTAATGTCCAGCAAGTCTCTTATTTTTCAACAGGATTTATAATATGCTTTCCTGGTACAACTGGTTACCTTCAAGGCCAGTAGCTACACAACGCTACTTCCTCTGCAAGGTACAGTTTTAACGCATCCTTTAGCCCGATTCAGGGTCTAAATCTTTTGCAGTTGAGGAATGAATCCAAAAATACTCTTTAAGTTGCTCACAATTCAACTCAGAGCTTACTACTGAAGTTTTTCTTTTTTTGAAGATGTATTCACGGTGATTTTTTTTACACAAAAAACCCAAAAGTGATTGAGAATATATGTTTTCTGCCACTAAGGAAATTTCAATTATTGTCCCATAATAAGTCATTCTATAACTATCTTTTTGAATGTAAATTCTTCAGATATGCTTGTATAGATGATTAAAGTAAAAATAAACTAACAAATATAATGCAGACCAAATAAAATAAGTACATAAACAAATAAACCAAAACCTCCTTCCCATCTTTTGAGAGAGTTAAATTTTCCCTATTCGTCATAGCTGCATTTGGACTCTTTCCTGCATCTAATGTTTTCTAAATTTCAGGCACATTTCCCCTTCTCCCTCTGTCTTCCCTCACTATCTCAGGACTCACCAGTTAGCTTTCTTCATAACTAACTTAAAAATATTCTTTCTTCCCTCTCCTACAAAGAAAGGCTCTTAGAGATTCACACGGTTTAGCTATAAACCCTGCATTTCGCCTTGTGAACAGCTGGGGTAGCAATGAGACCTCCTACATGTAATAAAGACTTTGGTACATGCTTTAAAGACTTAATTTCCAACCCAAGATCCTGAATGACGTCAGTGTCATTTTCAATACCCTACAGCACCTGCCTTATAGTTCCCTGATTACTCATTACTAACTTCCACCCTGCTGCAGCCAGCCACATTCATGGCCACTCAAAACTCTGCTACCTCTCTACTGGTTCACTCTGTGATATTATTCTCTAACCCATGCCCTCGAACTTTCAAGCTTTTTTGACTTCTTATTTCCACCACATCTGTTCTATGACCTCATTCAGATCTCAGAAATCTGAACAGTAGCATTTTCTTTACTCTTAAAATCTCTCTTTGGCTTCACTTTCCCCTCTCTCTTTAACCTAGACATCATAGCCTATCACTTCAAACATCCTCTTGTCTATACTCACTGCTCCCCTGAATTCTTGTCATCCCCTCTACATTTTCCTGCAAAATTTCAACCCAAGCTTAAAGCAATTATTTTATTTCTTTACTTTTATACCTATGCTGCTAAGGTCTGGAAAACTTCATGTAACTCTGTAGAATGGTCCTGGTACAAAGTTCTGGTCTTCAATGTCAATGGAACCTCAGCACTGTCTTTCCACATTTTTTTTCCCTTCAAACTTTAACTATTCCTTCCAATCCAACATTATGTACCAATCACCACTTCCTCACTCTCAGTAATGCCTTCATGTTCCAATTTACAGGTAAAATAGCCCATGAAGTAAAAACACTCATATCATTTCCTCTCATCCCTAGCAATTTATTCCAACCTAACTCTTTGCCACATAATTTACCAGAAGAGATATCTTTGTTCTTATGCAACACGAATATTTCTACTGTTATTCCGGATCCTACCTTCTTCCCTTTTATTTATTTTATTAGCTGTCCCACTTGTTACACAGACCTTCAACCTCTCCTATTCCTTTGGCTTCTATGCAATGGTATGCTGGAGCTGGTAGCAGATTCTAGGCATCTTCTCAGAGCTGCATTCAGTAAGGTCACATTGATAGCCTGACTTCAACCATGTTGGAAGTATTGACACCATGATCCTCTGCAAAAAGTTACAAATCAGGGCTTTTATTCTCCTTCCACCCACACTGTCGGAGACCTGGTTTATCAGCACACTACTACATATAAGCCTGCTCAAAACAAACAAAACATAAACATTGACTGAAATGCTTGCATGGAGCCTACTTTCACTTTCAGTTATATTGCCCCCCTCTTTCCTTTATGTTCTAACTACTTAAAAATGTAGTAATTACGAAGTCAATTGTTTGCTACTAGCCAGTCTAAAGATGCTGCCAATTCTTGCCAGTTCTTCACTGAAGTTTCCAAGGTAATCAGTCACCTCCCAATGGATAAATCTAATGGATACTTTTCAGTTTTTACAAACTTAATCTGTGGCATTTGATACTGTTGGCCACAACCTTCTTATAACTCTCTCTTGCCCTGGCTTCAGTATATCATCATTTCCTAAATTTCTCTTTACCTCTCTGGTCCTTTCTTCTCAGAGACTTTTTATTTGCCCACCTTTTAAAAAGTTCTTCCACATTTTTTGTTTTGTTTTTCTTTCCATTTCTACAACACCTTACTCATTTGAGTCTTACTCCACAGCCAGTGCCTTAAACTATTTACAAAATCTTGATCACAAGCAAATCCTCCTCTCTCTCACATCTCTTCCATGTGTTGCAGTTACCATTCGTTCATCTGTCCATTTAGATGGTTCCAGACACCAGGTACCTCAAACCCCAAACTCACCAAATTCTGCCTTCTTTTTGTCACCTCACTTAATCTGCTTCTCCCGCCTCTCATTCTATTCTTTACAACTTAGCTGATCTGATATTTTCCAAGCCTAACTCTAATCACATCATGCTGGCTTAAGACTCTTGAGTTTCTTCTCTACACCTCTGCAGCCTCATTTCCATGAGGCTTTTCCTGCCTGCTGTGCTGTGTGTTTGTGAAAATTCTGTCCATTCTGTACCCCTACTAGTCCTGTACCTATCCTTTAGTCCACCACAGGCCTTTGGCACAAGCTGCCTTCTCTGCTCATTCTTCCTCACCCAGGTAACTCTGATTTATCTTTCAGTTCTTAGCTTAATCGCAACTTCCACAAAGAAACTTTCCCTGAGCATTCTTGAGCAGCTTAAATCCCACTATTATGGGTGCTCAGAGCACCCTACACTGCCATATCTCTTTTTGAAGCACTATGAGTAAGGTGTAGCAGCATCAGAGGTATATATTTATGCTTATAAAATTAGTAATATCTGTTTCTCTCTTTAGATAGCAAGCTCCATGAGGGGAAAGACTGTCCATTCTTGCTCCTCGTTGCACACCCAGTAGCGTATGGCATGCTGTTTGTGCTAGTCCTGCAAATATTTATTGAATAAATGGATGCAGGTCCTGGAAATTTCCAGAAGTTCTTCCGATAAGAAAACTGATAGAAGACTAGATTATCTACAGTGAAGCAGAAAGCAATTATAAGCCAGAAAATTAAGGCCTTAAAAGAGACAGCCTCTGGTTTTATAAATACTGCTGGTTAGGCACAGACAGATGAGTTATCCAAATGATATCAGATAAATCTGTCATTTTAACACTACATTTAGTTTAAAGAACAGAGCTTAAAATGTTAAAAGGCAATATACATTTATTGGTTTTATACTTTGTGTCTCCTTTGTAAAGAATATAATAGAACATTTATGCTTAAATAGGATGACCATATAATTTACCATCCAAATCGGGGCCTATTTGTCAACGAAAGAGGGTGATATTAATATTAATAATGCCAGGACGATGCAGTTAAGCCTTAGAAGTCTCCAGAGAATTGGGGCTGATGGTCACTCCAGCCTTGGCTGACATAATAGAACAAAATAGGTAAATGCAAAATTTCTTGTCAATGAAGATCTGTGATGGGAGCTATAGAATAATCAAAGCCAATATATAGAAAGACTTCTTATAATGTAGTGTGGGCATTTGTGCAAATTGTGTGAACAATTATCTTCAATAATGCAGTATTACAATAAAACTATAATTGCATAAATCAGGTCATATTTTATTTGGAGTTTTTTCTGTTTATTATTTTATGTTCTACAACACATCTATTTTAATTCCTCACAAAGCCTTGGTTGAGCAATGGGTCAGGCACAACTGCGACGTGAAGAAAGAACACGATATCAACCATCCCTAGGGAATCTACAGTTTAATTACAGGGCAAGTAGGAGCTCCCATATTTACAGATGAAGAAATTGGCATTAAGAACTCAGAAATGACTTGACTATGGCTGTGCGTGAACAATAAATTGTATAGCTGGACCTGTAATTCAGATCTCTGACTTCCAGTTCAGAATTCAGTTTATTTTGCTAAGCCACCTCCCAAAATGGAGAAAATACACTTAAATGTATTTTACGCTCTTGCCTACTACTGTGCAGAAATGTTCATGAAGTACACTTACACAATCCTTGCAGAATCAGATTGTGCCCTGGCTCCTTGGGCCGTGTTTGTGTTGCCTGTGTGGACTTCCTTTTTAGGTCCTGGCTTCTGGCCCCATGACAAGGATTTGAAGGGGACTTAGAAGGCCAAACATGACTCTGATTGGCTTGTCATTATATCATACCTATGTTTAAATCCTGGATAGATTAAAAGGCCAAAAATATGTCCTTTTACTTTATGATCAAATTCCACTTCAGAGGAGTAATGAAATAGTCCAGATATGGTCAAGCTACCCCCACATAAAACAGACCATCTCTATCACATGAAATGTGGGTATTTGTCTGTGATAAATCATTTTACCTTATAATTAAAGTAACATTCTCATTTATCAGTGCTTTGGAGTTTATGAAATACAGTCTTTATAAAACCGATTTATCACCATTCTCAGATTCTTTAAGGACGTAGTTTTTGAGATTGTTATTAGAGTGTTGGCAGAAACATGGCATTATGTTTATATACTTTTAAATGCTGACAACAAGTACTGTTAAATGCAGAGTATTTTCAGTAGTCAGAAATATTCCAAGTTCCAAAGTCCTCTGGTTTTTCATTTATGCTAACTATATAGTTACATTAGTATAAGATCCTAATGATAAAACTCAAAGGTAAATTTTGATATTTTCAGTTTTTAAAAAATAACATTTCACCTATTTTACAGAAATATTTCCTAAGTGAGAGATGACATTCACACAATCTTTTTTCCTCGTCTGACTTGAGGAGAATTCTGTAAAGGACAAAAGGAAAATCAAAATAGTTCACAAATCAATTAAGTCATTCAAATCACAACCAAGGATAACTAAAATAGAAGACTTCTAAAGTTACCTGAAATTGATCAGGCACCAAGGTAACTGGGACAATTACAGTCAATAAAAGTATTTTTTAAACATATAAAATTATTGATCCTATGCTCATGACAAAGATGGATAAGATATGCAATTGAAATGAAAAAATATTGTCTTTTGGATACTCTGGGGTTTTTCATAAAGAAAAATTTTTATTTGTTGGGAACATGTCTTGATAGGGACAAAGACTGAGATTATAAGGAGCCTAAGCCTAGGAGGAGCTGCTCTGAGGAAGCTGGCCACAGCATTAGAGAGGGAAATGGGAGTGGAAAGAGACAGGAGAGTGTGGCAGTAGATTGAGGATTTAGTGGAAGTATATCTGTTGTTTTGTGATTTTTTTCTCAGAACTCCTCAAATCCTCTGGAACTTGATAAGCTTAATTAATGACTTATCAATAATAATTCATTATTATTTGTTAATTTTTAATATTAATATTATTTGATAATTAATATTTTGTTAAATTACTGGGCCAGTGGACTGAATGGTGAGTGTGGGTGATCGAGCATTATTGAGACACATGGAGAAAGCAGAGGAGACACTGGATATTGAACAGAAATAAACTCTTGAGTAACATTCAAGACTTGCATGGAGAATTCTGGACTCTAAGGATACAAAGGTGAATGGGGTCAATGAAGTTTTCTCAGTCTCAGAAGGGCAAGTAAACTCCAACTTGTCATTGGAGTTAATGACACAGTCCATGCGTGACCCGAAAACCTCATGGTGTGGAGAGAGAGACAGATGGGCAAGCAATTCTCCAAGTCTAATTAATATCACTTGTGCCACCATGGCTGTATCTGTACAATGTCATGGAATTCAAAAGAAGGGCTCACTTATCCTACCTGGGAACTCAGGGCGGAATCACAAGGGAGGTGGTATTTTTGCTAGGGCTTGCAGGATGGGTATGAGTAGTCAGAAAGTTTTGAAAACCCAGGACAGTATGCTTTCAATTTCCTAAAATAAAGCCAAACAAAACTGAACAAGAAGGAGATGGGCTTTCTAGCATAAATAAAGCCAGTCAGCAACACATACAGGTGGTGTGGGGAACAGATAAGAGGTACCAGATACATGGTTAAGAGGTGGTCACCCCTCACTTAAAGGCAATATTTATTAAAGCCTTAAAGCTATATTTATTTATTTTTTTTGCTAGGGAAAAGACAATCTTTCAAGAATTGAGATATAAGAAAAATGCATTAAATCACTCTAACTAAACTTGGTATTCAATATAGTTCTGTCATGCATTCTTCCACTATCTGCCTGCTTATAGTAATGGAATTACTAACATTATATAAAATGTTTGTTCAACTCAGATCAGGAAATTTTACGATGATTAATCTGATACAGACAGAGTTTTATGTGTAAACTTAATCCAAGTATAAATGGGTATACTTATAAGTATATAGTTATATGTATAGTTCAGTAGTGTGAATACAGTTATATGTGTCACATAGCTATAGATAAATCGTAGAAATATTTTGTATCTATCTTTATCTTTAATTAGGCTATTAAATTGTTTGATTCACAATGGTTTGTTTCCAGGATCTCATGACAAGTCCGACATTGTTAACTAGCTTTTAAGGTCTATGTTGGCAAAATGAAATAATAGTTGTAATCATCACGATCAGTTCTTTTCTCATCTGTTAGAGGTATGGGGGACTGTAGAGTTACTTAGTATTTCATGATACAATGGTATTTCATACTAAATAGCAACTAATATAATTTTTAACTTGTACAATGTGAATATTGTTTTGAATTTTGATGTTAATTTTTTAAACACCTAAGTTTTAAAGATAAAATAAAACAAGGCAGCTTTGCAATCAATAAATATTTGTTAATAATGAAAAATTTATGATCTACTTAATCTACCATTGGTTATCTTTTTAAGTAACTTGGAATTTAGCTACTTTATCTTCACAACTTAAAAGAAATGTCTAGAAATTCCCTCACATGCACTTAGAGAACTCTCAAAAGCTTGTCCTTGACAATAGTACTTCCAAAATCAACTAGTGACAAAAGGTTAAAGGGACTTGTAAATCACTTTCAGCTGTTCAATCACTATACAAAGGAATTCATTCTTTCATTTATTTTTTTTTCAACAAATATGAAGCACTTACCATATAGCAAGGACTATAGTAGCTGGAGACATAGGTGTGAAGTAGATAAAGTCATTGATGACAAGGAACTTTAATATAGTGTAGTGCACAAAATTGCAGCTAAAGTTATAAGGCAACAGTAGCTTCTTTACTGAAAAAGTAGAGCAGGGTATGTGGGTAAAAAGAGTGGTTGTCCAGTAATTTTAGTCTATTTTAGATATGGGGGTCAGTAAAAGCTGCCTTGAGTAGAAACATTTGAGACAACTCTCCTGCTCACCAGGAGGCAGTCTGAAAAAGCATTCCAAACTGAAAGAACCCAGAGAACAAAGACCTGGGTGGAAACCAGCTTCCCCTGCTCAAGATATCACATGAAGGTCACTGCAAGGAGGTCATTGTGACTGGACTACGTTTGAGTGCCAAACCTTTGAGTACTAAATATTGAAAAGAGTTACAGAAACATAAAGAGCAAGAAAAAGCATTATATTTTTAAGAAAAGCAAATAAGCCGGACTCGGTGGCTCAGCCTGTAATCCCGCGCCTTTGGGAGGCTGAGGTGAGTGGATTGCCTGAGCCCGCGGGTTTGAGACCCGCCTGGGCAGCGAGACCTCATCTCTACAACAAATCAAAAAATCAGCCGGGCATGGTAGCGCATGCCTGTAATTCCAGCTACTCGGAAGGCTGAGGCGGAAGGATCGCCGGAGCCCAGCAGGTCGAGGCTGCGGTGGCCGGGAGCGGCCACTGCACTCCAGTCTGGGCGACAGAATGAGACTCCAACTCAAAAAAAAAAAAAAGAAAAGCAAATAACCAGGTAGCAGCAGATAGAAAACAGTATATTTCATGAAATAAAATTTTATAACACCTCTTTTCTTTTTTTTTTTTTCCTACCTGGGGAGGAGGTGAAAGACTATTACATTGCCACCAAAACCTCTAAACATATCAAACAATTAAGCATAGGATAGTTACATTTTTTTGAATTAAAAAATGAAATGGGATCTTAAGGAGGATTAATTAGTTTATTTTGAATATTGGTGATTGACAGTGAGGCGAGAAAGATAAATTTGAAACTTGTTTCATCCTCTAAGGAGTTAGCGGAGAATATCATGGAAACTACCAATTCCAAACACCCAATAAAAATATGAAAACCACAGAAGTTGCACTAGTTTACACTCACACCAACAGTGTAGAAGTGTTTCCTTTTCACCACATCCTCTCCAGCATCTGTTATTTTTTGAGTTATTGATGATGGTCATCCTGACTGGAGTTAGATGGTATCTCAGTGTAGTTCTATTTTGCATCTCCTTGATGACTTGTGAGGTTGAACACTTCTTCATGTATTTGTTGGCCGCTCGTATGTCTTCTTATGAGAAGTGTCTGTTCATATCTTTTGCCCACTTTGTAATGGGGCTGTTTTTTCTTTTCAGCATGCTTGAGTTCCTTATAGATCCTAGATATTAGGCCTTTGTCAGACATGAAGTTGGCAAATACTTTTTCCCAGTCTGTGGGCTGTCTCCTTGCTCTCTTGATGGTTTCTTTAAAAACTCTAAAAATCGACCTTCCGTATGACCCCACAATCCCCCTACTGGGAATAACCTTGAAGAACTCAAATCACTCTATAAAAAAGATACCTGCACACGTATGTTTATCACAACATTGTTCACAATAGCAAGATCATGGAACCAACCATGCTGTCCATCAAAAGAGGATTGGATTTAAAAAATGTGGTACATATACACAATGGAATATTATGCAGCCATAAAAAAAGAACAAAATCATGAATTTCGCAGCAACCTGGATGGAATTAGAGTTTATAATACTGAGTGATCTCTCACAGAAACAAAGATCTGAGTATCACATGTTCTCACTCATAAGAGGACTTTGAACAACGATCGTAATACTATAAGAAAAGGGTTGGCAGTGGTGGGAAACTATGGGGGGGTCAGGGAGGGGAAGAGAGGTGGGATTAATGGTAGTCAATATCTGTCTGGGGATGGGGGGCACACCTCATCAACAAGGGTACCTGCACAATGCATATTTGTATACCTAACCCTTAACTGTACCCCGCAATTTTAAAATAAAAAATATGTTAAAAAATTAAAACCACACAAAACTACTTAGAACTTAATCAGAAGTTACTGAGGGGTTATCATGTGCTAGGCATTGTTCAAGGAACTAGGCATAGGACAGTAACTTTAGTAAAGAAAGTCCCCTCTGGATGGGATTGTATTCTTATATGGTTAGGCACACCAACAAATGAACACATAACACTGTGGGGTGAAAGATTGTGAATGGGGTTGTAGAGAAAAATAAAGGCGTGTAAGGGGTTTGGGGAATACCATGGGTAGAGGTGGAGCAATGTTCTTTTATGTAGGAAGGCTAGGAAATCCTCTCTAATAAAGAAGGGTGAAAAACACTGGAGGGTTTTGAGTGGAGGGGTGCGTTTTAAGATACCACTTCAGCTGCAGTGCTACGGATAGGCTGATGGGTCAGTATGAAAGCAGGCAGAGCAATTGGAAGTCTGTTGCAATTGTCATCCAGGTAAGAGCTAATGCAAACTTGGACCAGAGTCAGTAGAGAGAATTTGTTAAATTCTAGATACAGCTCACAAGAATGCTAATAAATAAATCCCATAGAGAGCATAAAAGAACAGATTCCAGGATGGCTCTGAGGTTGTGGCCTGAACCATTTTAAGCTTGGTTGTTGCTATTTAGCAAGATGGCAAACACCAAATATAAATGGGTTAGTCTAAAAAATACAGTATTGTGCAACATTGACTTCAATATCCTACAAGCCACAACCTCTCCCATGTTGTACAATATAGAACATTCAGTCACTGCAATGTTCTGCTTATAAAGATTTAAATGGGTATTTTCTTACTGAAATATTCCATGGTTGCTATTCACCAAGTTAGTGACAGATGGGGAGAAAGAGTTAAAAGAGTATTCATAAATGAATTTAATGTCTATCATAGTTCAAAAGATTGCTTCAAGTGCAAGGATACCCAGTACTTTTCTATATTAAGTTTTCACAAGGTATGTTTATTTTCAATTCATGCTTAAGTTTAGCTACAGAGTCAGGGATAAAGTAGGATAAGTGAAGGTATTTAATTATTGTTTTCTTTTCCAGATCCTCAACAGAATAATTGCTGACAAATTCTGTTGCCCAGAAAGTGTCTATTTGATTATGGAGTACAAAAAAAAAATACAAAAGCAATAAAAAAAGGGATGTTTTATTTACATTCTGATTCAAAACCAATGCTTTTGTGGCATTGTATGTTTTTGCAGACCCAATATCATGCATCTGCATTAAAAGTTTAGAATTTTTCCTCAAGTTTTCTTCTGACAAACACTGATATATTCACTTGAAAGTGTAGATTTTATTCACTTGCAAAACAGGCATTTCATTATTCAGAACATCCAGGTTTGCAAATGACTGAAGGACACTTTACCCAAACAAATTATCAGTTTTGCTGAACATCCAGGTTTGCAAATGACTGAAGGACACTTTACCCAAACAAATTATCAGTTTTGAGAATTACCACAGGCTCACAACAGTCATGTGTTTTTCCATACAGAGATTTATTTTTTATTATCCAGCTAATTTTTTTTTCAAAACTCATGTACAAAATAGCACGTCAGTCAGTGCATAATAAGTACATGTTTAAATCTAGGGGGTGAAAAGCTTGGGTTCTTTTTGGTTATTAAAGTTAGAATTCATAATAATGAAAGAGATGTGTAACATTAATTGTGTTTTTTATACAACTTATTTCATATAATCCTCTAAGTAGCTATATGACATATTTATCCTCACCAGTTGTATAGTATGTTGACCAGAGTTTGTAAGGTTAGTTCATTTGTCCACAGTCACCCAGAAAATTGTTTGTGGAGCTCAGTGCAAAGCTGCCTGCCAGACTCCAAAGTCTGTGATCCTTCTACTACCATATGCTGCCTTCACTTTTCTCATAAAAGTTGAAAAATATCATTCTGTTTTTTATATTTTTCTGAAAATTATTTATGATAATGAAAACAGTTTTTTTGTATGTAGCTCCTTAGCACATCAATATATATTTTATATATCAAACATATCTTCCATACGAAATGTTATTTTCTCTTCTTTGTACACTCACATGGGTTGGTTTTTGTCCCACTCTTGCAAAAATGATATGTGGAAGTTCTAACCTCCAGTACCCCAAAATGAGGTCTTATTTGGAAATAGGGTCTTTACAGAGGCAATTATGCTAAAATCAGGCCATAAGAATGACCCTAATCCTTGTGACTGGTATCTTTATAATAAGGGGAAATTTGGGGTTGATGCACTGGTTCACACCTGTTATCTCAGCAATCTGGGAAGGTGAGGCAGGAGGCTTGTTTGAGTTCAGGAGTTCAAAGCCAGCCTAGGCAACATAGTAAAACCTCATCTCTAAAAATAAATGAATGAATGAATAAATAAATAAATAAATAAAAAGAAATAAAAGGGGGGAAATTTGGATACACAGACATAGGAAGAGCATCGTATCAAGATTAAAGCAAGGTTTCATCTCCAAGGAACTCCAGAGATTGCCGGCAGCCAACAGCAGCCCAGAGACAGACATGGAACAGATTCTCTCTCTTTCCCAAACCTCAGAAGAAACCAATCCCGCCAAAATCATGATCTTGGACTTCCAGTCTCCAGAACTGTGAGACAATACATTTCTGAGGTTTAAGTCACCCAGTCTGTTACTTTGTCAAAGCAACCCTAGCAAACTAATGCACATACAGCAGAATGGTATTTTTCCACTTTTATGAGGAAAGTGAAGGCAGTGTATGATAGAAGATGGCCTTAGTACAATATCACCGTACTCAGAGATGGCTATTTGCTTTTCCCCAGCCATGTTCTTTCTTTTCCAAATTTATTTGGAGTCCTTTTTTCACCTATGCCTACAGAATTTCTGAGGATCATTTATCTCAAAGATGTCTTCCATATAAATTCTTCTGCTGGGTCCCTAACTAGAATAAATTTATTTTCTCTCAGCTACCTCTAGTTTTATTTGTATCTTTATTATAAATATTAATATAGCCTCCCTTGCATTGTCATTACTTGTATATGCATCTTTTCTTTCTGCAGTAATGTGCTACTTCCCCTGGGGGCAGGGTTTGCCTTTCCTCCTCCTGATACTTCTTATGATGCTGATCATAGCGTCCTACACAGAGAAGGGACTTGATATTTATTTTACTACTTAACTCGCACAAGAGGGGCCCGGCTACCTGAGAAAAAGGTTGTTGCGAATTATCTTCCTGCTTCTCTGATAAGAAGCAAAAAGATACTTTTTATTTTATTTTATTATTTTAGAGTTGGGGTCTTACTCTGTTGCCCTGGCTGGAGTACGGTGGCATGATCATGACAATCATGGCTCATGGCAGCCTCGACCTCCCAGGCTCAGGCCATCCTTCCACCTCAGCATCCTGAGTAGCTAGGACTATAGGCATGCACCACCACAGCTGGCTATGTTTTTCTAAACGTTTCAATTTTTTGTGGAGATGAAGTCTCACTACGTTGTGCAGACTGGTCTTGAACTCCTGCATTCAAGCAATCCAGCTGACCCTGGCATCCCAAAGCGCTGGCATTACTGGTGTGAGCTACTACATCTGGCCCCCTTTAATTCTTTCAAGCTATTTCTCCTTTCTGCATCTTATTTACCAAATTTTCTCTTTATTTGACTATCAATACAAAAAGTCAAGTCACAATCCTGCCAAAAATTCTTTAGTAATCCATCAATTAAATAAAAGGAAGAATTCCCTGTGCACTTATCATTTCCACAGCAGGTTCTTCATTATTCGCTTTATGCCACCCCTCCCAGCTGGCATGTAAAGAAAGCCCACTTTAATGCATATGTGTG
Organism: Cephalopachus bancanus; assembly: GCA_027257055.1. NCBI lineage: Eukaryota > Metazoa > Chordata > Mammalia > Primates > Tarsiidae > Cephalopachus > Cephalopachus bancanus. The sequence continues at coordinate 2,373,699 of JAPVLO010000084.1, read as the reverse complement.
TTTGAGTCACATGTGCAGATATGGTTGCTCTTTTTGCCTCAAGGATCCTCAGCATTCTTTGGGCTGAAATCACAGTCAGTATAGACTATTTCCAAAAAAGGCTGTGGAGGGGCATTCCAATGACTTTCCCAAACAACATTTCCTTAAAATGAACAAAGGTGGATAAAGCCTCTTTGCGACCTGCATAAAAAGTCTAAAGCATAAGTGTGTATTATTTTCCCAAATAACTACTTTTCCAAAGTTATTCCATGTCTTTCCAGTGGAAATGTCAAATTTAATGCAAAAATGAGACGTTCCTGCGTTAGTGAATAAACAAATAAATCTGTTCTCCTATTGTCCTTTCATTCAGTGTGTTTTCTGATTATGTTTTTGTTGAACTTGTTGGTGACATGTCTATTTTCACCTGGAGATTCCATTACTCAGAAGTAGAACCTGTATTCCATTTGCTGTTATGTTTCCAAAATCTGCTCTGGAATGGGCATTCAATTAGTTTTATTGATATCAGCAGTTGGCATATGCAAACAATTCTGAATAGGAGTGAATCAAACACAAATTTCAAGTAAAACCACCAATTCTAAGTATCATATTATCACTTTGATGGTATTTCTCAATTTGTGTTACTTTTGTTGTTGTTTTTGCGATCAGAGTCTCACTTTGTCACTTAGGCTGGAGTGCATCATTACGGCTCCATCCCCTTGGCTTGGGAGAGCCTTCTGCCTCAGGTTCCCAAGTAGGTGGAATCATGAGGTATTTAAAAAATATTTTTGGAGAGATGAGGTCTCGCTATGTTCCCCAAGCTGGTCTTGAACTCCTGGCTTCAAGTGATCCTCCCGCCTCGGCCTCCCAAAGTGCTGGGATTACAAGTGTGAGCCATCACACCCAGGCTGTGTTACAATTTAATTAAATAATTTTTAGCCTAAAGCTTTGAGAACTGGTTATCTCAAAATTGGATAATTTGGAATCTAATTCATATGTTATCATCTAGCAAAAGCAAGAGGACTTTGCTTGCTTTGACTGAAATAAGAGGGCATATGTCTTCGGGTAAAGAGAAGAGACAATAACAGATTGCTAGGTAACAGTCATCAACAGTTTGCCTTTATGAATTTCTTGATTTGTAGGATAGTCTTTTCTCACACTTCTCCTCAAAACAAAATAAAATCAGATTAACAAACATTAATCTTTTAATGTTTTTCTTTATATGACAACTCCCAAATGTGTCTGGAACTTGGAATGGACTCACATTTTGCTTTTTTATTTATAGACACAGCAGCAGGGAAAGCTAAATCAACCCAGCCCAGAGGATTTCAGTGCATGGAATGTGCAATCTCTGAACAACTTAGGAACTTCCTCTATTACCTGCAGAAGAAGAAACTGACGTAAACTTGCAAGAGAATTGAGCAAGAAGAATTTCCCAGGAGGGATAAAGCATGGCTTGTCCATGTTGCTCTCTTTATAGAACATCAAGCCCATTGCCATGCATAGTTATAGGATTGATCAACATATGTCTGGGGTGGTGATACAACTCTGAATTAATTATAACAATGTTTGATACAGGAGGCTGGGATAACACTCAGTCTGTGGAATCTTGAAAGTCTGTGAATCTTGGGCAGAAAATGTTACCAATTCACATATGGTATCATTAAAGATTATAAGTGTTACTGAAATAAATACAGTATAAATCAGGACACACAAAGGAAGTTACCTGTAACAGGCTATTTTCTTTAAATGGGAATTCAGGTCTCCACAGAAATATATTATTAAATCCATTAAATTCAAGCTTTGAGATCTTATTACATAGCAAAATGAGGTGAATTTTATTTTTGAAATTGTTAGATATTGACTTAATATAAAAATAAAAAATTAGCCAGGTATGGTAGCGCGCGCTTGTAGTTCCAGCTACTTGGAAGGCTGAGGTGGAAGGATCGCTGGAGCCCAGCAGGTCGAGGCTGCGGTGGCCGGGAGTGGCCACTGCACTCCAGTCTGGGTGACACAGTGAGACTCCAACTCAAAAACAAAACAAAACAAAAGAACAAAAGCAAACAAACAAACAAAATAGACACTTTCTACAAACTGTGAAACTAAAGTTTATATTGTGCATTGTTTGTATGAAATTAAAGTGAATTTTTTAAAAAGAACAGAGGGGAGGAGAAGATAATGCTTATTTTTCTAGATTTAAGTTGAAAATGCATGCAATATGTTGTGAATTAACATTTGTGAAAGTGAGCTCAGAGAGCACACAAGGAGAGAGATTTCAGCAAAGGGAAGAATTTGTGTTCAGAGTTTTTAAAACAAGCACTACAGTGCCATCCTTTGATATGAATACCAGAACTGAATCCACGACAACCAAGTTTGGGGACAAGTGGACAGCTCTTCAGAAATACTTACTGATAGACGGGGTGGACATAAGTTAATTGCCCCCAAATGTTAGCCATCTGTTTAACGCCAGTTCAAGAAGAGTGGTTAATACCAAAGCATTACATGAACTTGCTCCTTCTCAAGGAAATTTTCCTCCATACTACAATGAAAAGCCTAACACAACTGGAACTGTTAAGGAAGTGACAATAGGATAATTATTTTTAGACATTAGGAGTTGACTTGTGTTGACTGATGTGGACAAAAGTAAAAAAAAATTACATAGAGGAAAGAGGCTTACATTTGGCCCTTAAGCAGCAGATAAGATCTGGATAGTTGATAAGGTGAATGAAGAGTAATCCAGGTGGAATACATAGTGTCAGCAAGGGATGGGGTAAGAAAGACCAAACACACCTAAGGCTGTAGAATTCCAGAATATATAGAACTCTAGGTGGGTTAGGAAGGGATGAAATGACCTAGACCATGCACTCTACAGAGAGAAATTTGCATTTCTAACTGGAGCCTATTAAAAGATCTGGGGTAGAACAGACATGATGAATGTGATATTTTAGGAAAATGATCAGGCGGTGTTATGCAGGATGGATAAGTTCGAGATAAGAACCAGCTAGCTGAGTTAGGTAATTACTGGCAGAACTCTAGGCCTAATTTGATGAGGGACAGCTCTCAATCATGAGAATGAGGAGGAGAACATGACAGTCGTTTTAAGGACAGGCTCTGCATGCCTTGGTGACAAGTCTTAGCGAGAGAAGAAAGATTCAAAGAAAAGAAAGCAGTGTGGAGGAGCCGGAGGAAAAGCAGACAGTTTTTAGCACCATGCCCATGGGTACCTCCTTGGTCTAGTTCTGCTCACCTAGTTTATCAGGGCATGATAGACATAGAAAGCTTTCTGTGCATTGCACAGTCCTGTGAAAGACTGACAGAACAAAGACAGAAAATGTCCTCAAAAGACTGTCTTGTTGAACTGACTTGGAAGATGATGCTCAGTGGTACTATGTATAAAGTCTGATGCTTAGGTTCAAAGATTAACTGCACAAGTAAAGGACAGCAGAGAAAATGACTCAACTGGATTGTCAAACAGTAGGAGAAAGTCTTAGGAACTTTAGTTATTATTGAGAAGACAACTGAAGAATAAATAAAAGTCAAGTGTAGAAATGGCTGATAAGAATGTCAACTTGATCTTAACCCATTAGTGGACTGTAGTTAGAGTAAGGGTGTTGGCAGCTGTTTCCTTCTGAGCAGCTCAGATCATATCTACAGTCTTGTGTTCAGTCAAAGGAGCTGCCTTTTCAGGCAGAAGTCAGAAACAGAAATGCTTCCCAAAGTTGACAGGTAACTTAGATAAGTAAACACTTCTGAGAGTAAGAAAATAGGGAAGAGTGTACCAAACCAAAGGCATAAAGTCCCTCATTTACCCCTCATTTATTTATTTTTTCCTCCCAAACACTCAAGAACCAAAATCTAGGCTGCAGGTTGTAGGTATAAGACTCCTGCTCCACTGGGAATGTGCCCACAATGGACAGCATTGTGAATGCCACAGGATGTTAACGGGACTCAAAGCTATATTGCATAAGACACAGGGCATGAACTATTAACATTTACCTAGGAAAATGTATGTTTGAGTGCTCTTCTCAAATTTTTGAAGGGTTATCAGTTGAAAGTGAAATTAAATTTGGTCTTTGTGATCCCTCCAGAGGGCAGCACAGTGTGAGTGGGTAGAAGTTTCAGAGTTTTGGACTTGCTCTTTAGATTTTCCAACAGTCACAGATGGATATCAATAAATTAGACTGACTTGTGAGATCGAGTTCCTTACAACTAAATCTTCTCATGCTGACATTAAATGAATACTTGCTGATGATGGTACAAAGGGAATGGCATATGTTAGATGGGATGTTAGGTGGCTAGATAGCCCCAAGATCCTTTTCAAAGCTAAGATTCAAACATTGTATAACATCTGGGTCTCATGAAGGGGAGAACGGATGAGAACATTGGTACTCTGACAAAAAGGTATACAAGTTGATGAGGAAAGAGTCCAGTAACTGTTATCTAGTATTTATTTTGAGGATCTGTTTATCAGAAATCGACTTTCTTGTATGAGAAAATTAGTTCCAAAAAGTATGGGGATCCAGGATTCTTTTTTCCTTCCAGAGTGAAGGAAAATGCAATCCTGATGAATAGACTGAAAGCTAAGAATAGGAAACAGGAAAAACAACATAATATAAACCTAACTTCTTCCCTAGTTTCCCAAGGCTGGTCTCAAATATAGTTAAGATATCCTAACAAAACTAGAGAGTTTTGGTCATGTTCCAGGTAATGATGTTTAGTGGAAAAGATATGCTTTCCTTCTTTTCTTTGGTGTTAAATTTGGTAAGATAAATTTAAGCATTCAGCAGGTTTTTTTTTTTTTAATCTTTAGTTTTTTATTGTAGAAGTGCGGTCTTGCTATGTTGACCAAGCTGGTTTTAAACTCTTCTTGCCCTGGCCTCTCAAAGTGCTTGGATTATAGGTATGAACCATTGTGGCTGGCCAGTGTTCCTATGTTTGATCAAATAATTTCACTTCTGAGAGTTTGCACAAAGGAAGTAACGTGAAAATACATACAACACTATGCACAGACATATATCACAACTTTATGCTTATAAATACTCAGAAACAATTAGCAATATATGATATAGACACATGCCTTAGTCTGCTCTGGTTGCTATAACAAAATACTACACACAGGGTGATATAAACAGTTGAAATTTGTTTTTCACAGTTCTGGAGACTGGGAAGTCCAAGATCAAGGTGCTGGTCCCTTCAGTTCCCAGTGATGACTCTCTTCACTTGTTTTATAGACAGCTACTTTCTCAATGCATTTTCATATGACCTCTTTTTATGTGCACATATACCATAAAAGAGGGAACAAGGTATCTTGTGTCTCTTCTTATAAGGGCATGAATCTCATGGACCCAGGTCCCAATCTTAGTACCTCATCCAACTATAATCACCTCCAAAAAGCCCATTTCCAAATACTGTCCCGTTGGTGTTCAGCTTTAACATTGGAATTTTGGGGAAACACAATTCAGTTCATAACACCACTCAACAATGAGTTCTGCAAAGCTGTATAAGAAAATAGAACATGCCTTTAGTGCATTAATTAAGAAGAATATATAAATTACACATTCAGTATTATTAATATCATAGTGAGAAAAACTTAGACATAGAAAAAATTCTTCAAAGAAAAATATCAATATATTAACTGTGGCTGACTTTGTATGGTAAAACTATGCCTGGTATTAATTTTTTTTTCCTTTTTAAAAAAACTTTTTATTTTCCAGATTTTAATAAACATGTATGCACAACTTTAGAATGGTGCTAAAGGAATTAAGCTTGTGAAAACAGGCATGCAAATCAATCCTTCAAGAACTGACTGAGAATCTATTCACATACTTTTGTAGTACAAGTGGCTCTGCAAAGTAAGAGGGACACAGACACTGGTCATCTGGAAAGATAACACCTGTATACTTTAGTCAGAGCTCAGAGAACAGACGCATTGTTGACCGTCAATAACTGTTTATTGAACTCAATAAGCAAGAAAATGGCTAGATACTATGGGGTGGGGGATGGAAAAATCAGTGCAGCTCTACCCTCAGCAAAAGCCAAGGGCATGTGTTCCAATTAATTAGCCTTTTTTTCTTAGAAATAATTAACCAAATGTGTATATATTGGACTGAAAGTGTGCTATGCTTACTGTATTTGAAATCTATGCACTGCTAATCAATTTAACAGTCTTAAAGTGTTAGGCATTCTACTTTTCCATAAAAAGAGAAATATAATTGATTTGTATCATTCTGTGTTTTGAAATGTTTAAGTAGAATTCCAGAATGTCAGGATATTTGATAGACATGTTCCTGCCTTTTGAGAGGTCTACAACTATAAATTAAACTGTAAACTGCGGCATAAAAAGAAAAAATTTGCTTTGAACTTGTAAGTTATTTTCTCATATGCCACTCAAGTACCATAATGTTTCCTTTTATACTAATGACTTAGGAATAGTGACCTTTGAAGGAAGGAAATAGAAGAGTGACTTCTCAAGACTTGAAATAATCTATTCCTAATTATGTAGTAATGTCAAGTATAGACATCATAGCATTCATAATACCTGTCATGGCACACAGTTTTACAAAATAATAATTATTTCCTAATGCCTGTTTTTAGAAAATGAATTTGACAAATTCTTTCTCAGAATCTCTCTTTTTCAATTGCCTTAGTGTATGAATAATTCTCCAGTGATGACTGCATAAAACCAGGGATGTCACATTTAGTCACCCTTTCCTCCTAGTTTCCTATGCTCTCAGTTCTCTCGCCATCACCAAGACAGTGGTTTTGGATGCCACAATGATGAAAAAAATGATTCAGGGAATTAAGTTATCTTTATTTTCCTATTTCATTTTGCTTATTTTTGAGGAATGGACTGGGAAGTGATTTGTATGTGTACCTCTTGACTGCTCTCCGGCTGTCTGTGGAGATGCCAAGGGTGCAGAAGCTAAAATTTAGGGAGGTGAAGTGTCATACCTAAGACCTGGCATTTAGCAAACAGCAAAGTTAGGGGTGTTGCTGTGAAACAGCTTTAGAAGGATTCCTGTGAGCAGAGGGGCCAAATACTATGGGGGACAATGGTGAAATCTGTGTGCCTCTACCCTAAGCAAAGGTAAAGCATGGAACAGGGGAGTCATTCTCAGTTCTTCTTAAAACTTACATAGTTTTAAAAGTCGGTTGTCTCCTTGCCCTGACACGTCTCGAGGCTTCTCCCCTCTGATCTCTGCATTGGTTTCTCTGCAACCCAAACTCATCCTCATTCTGTCCTTGTCATCCACATACCTTGATTTTTCCTGAAATCACTTTATGCTCAAATACTTTTCTACCCTAAACATGCTAAACAGTGATTTTATTGAGGTAGTTTACTGCTTTAACATGTTGGCATGCTGGATATTACTATCATATTTATTTTGCTTCATTTTCACAAGAAATCTGGGAGCTTTTGAGGGGCCAGTGACCAAAATCATCATAATTAGTTCTCTGTACTCAGCTACTGTTATTCCCTGGAAAACAGTAAAGGCTCAAGGTCACGTTATGAGCTTCTGTGATAAAAACTTAAGCTTACACTACAAGAAGTTTTAAAATATTATTATAGTTATATGACCAGACTTTTTCCCTTAGAGTAGTCAGAATTGGAGAAAATGAAGAAGATTTTACTTGAATGGTTGGTGGTTTTCGTTTTCGTTTTGAGGCTTTTCTGTATATTCTGAGCTTTTATAGCAAATAAGTATTATTCTGTTAATATAGAAACTAAGTATCATAAAGGCTAAAAGAGAAATTATTTTCTTCTTAACATGCAATTTGAATTACTCTGAATATGTACAAATGTCAAATACAGAAATATGCCAGTATGTTCCTAATATGTATATTTTGAAAGCAGATAATATTCATTATTTATTTTATGCTCACTACCTGCCAGGCTCTTCTATAAGTGCTTTACACCTGTTTTCTTGTTCAAACTGAACTTTGGCCCTGGAAAATGGATGTTTTCATAAGTCTCGTTTTAAGAAGGAAGAAACTGAAATTCACACAGGTTAAGGATCTTATTCTAAGTCACCAAGTAGGCAAAAATGACAGGTGAGAGATGAACCCTAGGAAAAGGACACCAGTGTCCATCCTTCAATCAAGACACCTAGAGAGTACACTAGGATAACAGCTTGCATTTTCTTCTGTACTTTACAAAAGACAGCATTTTTAAAGTACTTTAACAAAAGATAGCACTTTTTAAAAAAATATAAGATTTTCTGACAAGCTACAGAGCAGATACGAGGTTTTTAATATAAGATATCCTGAAAAGTCACAGTCCAGGTATTATTTCTATTTTAATGATGAAGAAACTGGAGTTTAGGGAGGGGATGTGTCCTACCCATACATAGGCATTTAGTAAACAGCAAACAGGACCAGAAATCATTTTTCTGGCTTCAAGTCCAAAGATGTACTTTTCTACCATTTTACTTGATAAAGATGGCTTACATGTTCTCTGTGTTGTAAATAATCGTCTCAGGAGAGAATATGGGAGAGAGCACTTGGGAGGGTGCAGACATGGAAAAGATGGAGATGCTTCATATAGAGGTGATGTGAATCATGCATAATGATGCCTACAGAACCAGTCCACTCATTAAGACAAAAAGAAAGAAATCAAGATCAATAATTTTGAAGTAGTTGGTACATGCGAATTATGCAAATTATCTAGTATATTCCCCAAACAGGTAAAGTTAAATAACTGTGTAAGTCTAGTTCAAATTCTAATTATAGGATAACAAACTGAAAAAATTTTGAAGATAATGAAACTTTTTCCTCTGGTTCTTAAAAACAGTCTCTAAAATGAGTTTCATTTCTTTTTCATTTCCTCTAATTATGACTATTCTAAGGGAAAAAGTCAGTTCATGTAACCATAATAATAGTTTTTAAAATTCTTATGGCATAAGCCTGAATTTTACCACCAAAGCTCATAATATGAACTTCAGCCTTTGTCATTTTCCAGGAAATGACAGTAGCTGAGCACAAAGAACTATGGGTGATGATTTTAGTCACTGGTCCCTCAAGATTTCACATATTTCTTGAGAAAGTAAGGCAAAATAAATATGCAAGTAGAGCAATTGCAAACATAAAGCAGTAAACCTAAGTTTCCTAAGTACTAACAATCTACAATGCTATTTTAATTTTTAGTACCTTGTATAATAAGATAATATACAAAATACTAAAATATCAGATGGTAAGATACTAAAAAATTTTATGCAGAAAAATTTTTGAAAAATAAAATGTATTTTAATAATCAAACCTAATTTAACCTGCATAATCATTTCCATAGGTTTTTTTTTTGTGTGTGTGTGTAGTCTGCAGCATAGATGTCAATAAAAAATATATCTCTAAAGGTTAAAAAAATAAAGACACTGATGAAAATGAATGAAAGTGTAAATTTATTAAAATTAGATATACATATTATTAACATTATAAAATAATGAATACTGATTTTTTTACAATAAAGATGCAGCTCAAGATTGGGGTGATAGGTTTAGAATGTCAAGTTTATCTTAAAATACAAAGGATGACTCAGAATTTTTTCTTCAATTCCATTTTCATATGTTCATTCACGTGCCAAGAATGGAACATTTTAGTCCCTTTAAATTTTAAGCCCAGATTCTCGAGATAAAAATGAAATAAAAATATTTTTTAAATCAGAGGGAGGGAACTCATCTCTACTGTTCTAACACCAACCAGCAAAAAGATATTAACTCACTATCATGCAAGAGTAATTCATATTCCATAAGCACTTTTCACCAAATAATCTCAAAGTTCTTTTCTTATTTTTTGGAACATTCAGCCTCGTTTTACAGATTGAGAACTAAGAAGGCTCATTTACGCAAGGTCACCATGTAGAAGCACAGACATAATCTTATATCTGGTATGGCTCAACTCCCTATGACCTGTAACAGATGATTTATACCTTGCTCTTTGCAACACAGGGAGCCTCCATGTGTCCTGGAGAAAGTGAGGGAGAAGAGAACCTTGTATTCATTATGTAAATTCCACATCTTAAGATAATATAAAGTTGTCTTCATTGCAACAATATGTTTTTAGGTTCATATTGATCTAATTCTTTATGTATAAAACAAATTTGAGAGGTAGAAAAGCCCAATTATTTTTGATAGCTGTACATCTTCTCTATCTAGATTATCCATTTCTGAGCTCCATAGATATCTAATGGTCTGAAACCTGCGTATCATACAAGCAACATAAAGCTCACTGCATTTCAATACACAATATCTAATAGATGAATTACTGCTATGTGGAAAGGGTTTGAAAATCATCTTTCTGAAATATAGCTTTCCATCATTCTTCTATTAGCCAGAGGCTAACTCATTTTTTATTTATATTGGAAAAATGAGACCTATCAGGTATGAAATGAAAGAAAATACTATATATTTATCTCCTAATCGAATACCATCAAAGCATTAAATGAACCTAAATTAAAGGGTATTCTTCACTTCCCCTGTATACTATAACCCAAGTGTCTGTTTTCACTTTAATGTGAAATGGTCAAAGTATGGGCTTGCCTTAAGCCTTTCTCATCACCTTCATCTTGCCCCACTATTCTGAGTTTTCCCATCCCTTACATCTATAGAGATAATTAGGAGAAAAGGCTTCTCCAATTTCTAAGGTTTCTTCAAATTAAACTAACTCATGAATAATGAGTTTATGACAGTCAAGGAGCAAACTTTTCTCTGCATATTAATCTGCTTGGGCTGCCATTACATAGTGCCACTGAATGCCTTAAACAATAGAAACACATTGTTCACAGTTCTAGAGGTTCTGAGATCAAGGTTCTGGCCAACTCAGTTTTTGAAGGCTGTCTTCTTGGCTTGCAGAAGACTACCTTCTACATTGCCTTTCTCCCTGGTGGGGGACAGAGAGAGAGTGATCCCACCAGTATGAACCAATGTAATCTTCATTACCTTCTAAAATTCCTACCTCTAAATACAGTTACATTGGGAATTGGAACTTGAACACAGAAATTTTGAGGTTTTGAAAACTAATCTCTAATGCTCTAAAAAGTCAAATAATTATGACAATCTTGTGAACAAAAGAGGATGGGGAGAGTCTATTTGGAGCTCCATAGTCATAATTTTGGAAAGCACCAAAGGCAACAATCACAATAATTTTCCCATGAAGGAAGCACAGGTGTACATGAATACACAGCAGAAATATAAACACTATGCATAATCTGATTTCTTACTCCATAATGCATTTAAGATGTGTCTTTCTGGAGTACATGAATAACATTCATAGAAAATGTTAGAAAATGTAACAATATAAGATTCAGAATGTACTGAAACCAAAACAAACAGAAGAAAATAGTTTTTTCCTCAGGCCAGTGTCTTTGAAAAATTAGATGCCACAGACTCCTTTAGTTTTTAGTCCTGTTATTTCCCAAGTTTCGACATTGAGAAACTATTTCCTTTCTGCAAGGTAAAGTCCTAATGTCTGTGGTTGCTTTTTTTTACCCTCCCCACCCCCCCACGAAGACCAAACAGGACTACATCTTCTCTCAAGTAACTCTTCATGAGTTTAAAGATAGCTGAATTTTCTGTTGGCGAGCACTTTAGTTTTCATAACTTTCTCTCCTTTTGTTCTGTTATTCATCCTGGTAATTATACTGCTAACTCTCTTCAAATTCTCCATGTTTCTCTTGAGGTATGGAACCAATATACTCATTAGAGTCTCATAGGATTGAGCATAGCAGCAGGATTACCTTACAGTCCCTCCATGCTATTTTTGAAAATAGCTGACAAAATTTCAAAACAGTGAGACGCACTCCATTTCTTCATCGTTAATTTCTATTTCTTATTCAAAGAGAGTTCATGTATAAAAATTTTAACTAATCACAGATCTTTAGTTATTTTTGATATGGAAATCTTCTCTTATTGGATTTTAAATTCCCAAGTGTTGATTCTTGGGATCTTAATTCTCTTATACTCCATAGGCAATCTGCCCCACAGAAAAGCTTGGTCCACACATATACAAAATTCCAGAAAGACGAGTGCCATTAGCAACAAGGCTGATTTCTTCAAAAAATGTGTGCCCAAACTTATCTTTCTACCTGACTGATACCAGTCTCTGAATATTTATCCAGAAGATAATACTATTTTGCTCAAGATGCCGGAGAGACAGCTTTTAGATTCTAGATAAGGAAGCTGGAGCAGATTTCAGGAAAGAAGTCCAGAGGGAACTGACATAAGATACTGGTGACATTTAAAATCGCTAATTCATTTTGAGATCATGGCATCCCCTGGGGTCTCTTGCCTCAGGATCCTTGTCAAAACACTGAAATAAGTACTCTTTGATTTCATTACTTCACAATTGATCTTTCCAGACACCTGGTCTTTAGGGGAAAATCTCAAATGGTATGCCCTTTGGTGCTTGTAAGCCCCAAGTTTAAAGTAGGCATTCTATTTCACATCAAAATACGGAAAGAGACATTTCATTAACTATTTACATACCTACCCAAATTAGCAGACATTAGCATGACTGAAGAAAAAAAGGTTAATACCACATAAAACACCTAGAGTTCATTTAAAATTATGATTGACTATTTTCTCCCTAGGAACAATATTTAAAACTTAAAATGGATGATTTACTATATGATAAGATCTCCAGGTAGACATGAGGGATACAGCTTAATGTCATTCTAATCTGTCTTCAGATAACTGTTTAGTAATTACTCTCTCAAGTGAACATTTTATTTAAATTAAAAGCACAGACTATATTATCTATGTCTCTTGGCTAGAGAATGAAAAGCTTATAGCCTCTGACCTTTAAAGTATCGTCTTAGACTTTGTTTTGGTAAGAATCAAGAAAATGTTCTAACAACATGTCGAGTGAGGTGAAACTCTTTGAGTAAACACAAAGGCATATCCATAATATTTTTAAAAATTAGTCTTAGAATCAATCCTTTGAATGTTCTTCATTCCACTTACCAATGTCTCTTTTTACAAGACTTATGGGCTCCTACAATTTTAAAATACAAGCCAACTACTTCCTAGAAATCTCAAGTGTCCCCTTCACGTCCATCACTACCCAGCTCCCACTCTCTGACCTTGGAGATCTTGTTACCTGAATGGAACTGTCTCCTGGCTTCTCCAATCTATAGTGTGTTCCTCCAGCAGCACCAAGGGTTCAGCTTGTGAGGGCTCCCGTAAGAGCCTGTCCGATTTCCTTAGTGATGCTGTAGGCCTGGAGACTATTAGCTAACCAAAGCTTTCTGCTTTTTGCTGCCCTCAGCTGGGTTCTAAACATCATAATGACTTCAACCTCAAATATTTTACCATTTCTTATTAATCTTCTGGATTCCTGCCCCCTTGGGTCACTATATGTATATACACTTTAGGTATTTTGTTACAAGCAGATGAATTAAAAATAAATATATATTAAACTTTTTTCAGCCACTACATGTCACACAAACATTCTGAATTTTTTTGAATACTAAAAAAAAACAACATATGCAGCTCTTTTAAATGATCTTTTCCCAAGCAGACAGAAAATAATTTATTGTGAATTTCTATATAAGGGATAATTTTTGAGAAATACAGCCCTATTTTTAAATGATTTTTTTTTCTTAAGATGATAAAGTACTTTTGTGTGAAATATGCTCAATTTATGTTAATGTAACCTCCTTTTTGTGATTATTTTTCCTAACTGGGATTAATTTAGAAATTTCAAGTATTATATCTCCAAAAACTTGCTTTCACATTAAGTTGGAGAAACAAATTGAAATGTGAATCCATGAAATTCTGGGTGGTATGGCAGAAAGGAAATGTACTGGCTTTGAAGAAAACGAGAACTCCACCCAACACTTCCTCTCTCCCTCTGAGAGTCAGGTGACCCTTTCAGCATGTCCTAGGACCTTGTGGGTTCAGAAGGGTAGTCAGTCCTGGGTTTCTCATTTCTTCTCACTCCATGTGCTCTCCCTGGGCAATCTCACCTCTTCCCAGGCTTTGACTAGACATAATAACATGAAATTATTCTAAATCTCCCCTAAATTGATAACTCCTAATGGAAATCCTTACCGTGGACATTGAATATTGACATGTGTATCTCTGTACAGTATTTTTTATTTCCCCCTACTAGACAATAACCTGTATAAAGACATAGACGCCTCCATTCCATTTGTCATCATAGCTTCAATGTCTAAAAGAATGTTTGGCACAGAGTATGCAGTCAGTACATATCCCAATGTTAGGATCACTCAGAAGGAGGAAGCATATGCTGATGACAGTGCAAGGTTGTTGTAGTAAAGGAAATCCCTCCTCCAAGATAGGTTTACTACTCTGGGGGGAACAATTTTATGTTTTCTAATGTGCAACATTATCAAAAATCTAATTAATAAACCTTTCTAATTGGCAACTGTTTTCACTTTTATTTAAAAAAAACACTTTAGAGAAATTTACATTTTAAATTATTTTTTCACCTTTTTACGTAAGTAAATATTTACATAGCCTAAACTTGACTGTAAACTCTTCTGTGCACTCAGGAAATACTCAAAGCTCAGGCAACAATCAGTTCCATTTCCTTCTGCATCTTAAATTTGTGACATTTCAATATTGAATCTGTCTATGAAAAAAATGGAGGAAAAATCACATTCTATATTTCACAACCAAAAAGATCAGTAACATTCAAATAAATCACGCTTTCATTCTAATTGCCATTAAAAACTTCCATAGAAAGAATTGAAAAGTTATACACTATTTTTTTATTTATGTATTCATTTTGTATGTTTTTATTTTATTTTCCACTTGTCAGTTTTTGCAGCCATAAAGAAGGACAAACACATGGACTTGGATGGATTTAAAGTTTTACACTATTTTAAAACAAATATAGAGGTAACACATAAAACATAAATTAATATATTTTAATTATTATCTTCAAGTTTTAGCTTTTGAATCTTTGAATAGCAGTCTTTAACTGTGATTTAATCAATGGTGAATTTATCATAATACTGAAACCAAAGTGACATAGACTTTCACTATAATATAAAAAACAGAAGAATAAATAAGATTTCAGTGCAAGTTGAACTCTCCTTGGAACACACAATGATTTTAAGAACTTTAGAAATATCTACATTATTGAAAGGTGTTATGGTCTTTGAGTATCATTCTTTTTTCATTCAATAACATAGATTCTTCAAAAACACTACTATCAATACTTTGTTAACTGAATTTGAATTATATGCTATGTTTAAAATAAAACAAAAAAACTACAAATCTCTAGACTTTCTATTAATGTAGTACATATTAGCAAAGCTTTATATTATTGCAATAAAGGAGTCTTAATAAAGGATTATAATTTTTAAAAAACTGTATTGCGAAAACAAAGCCCAGTGCCTTCTAAATAAGAACACACAAAAAAGGAAAAACTAGGAAAAAATTAAAGTAACTGAGAATTTTCAATTAACTGTAGAAAATAATATAGTTAGGCTTTAGAATAAAAACCAATTTACAGGCATACATTCTTTCCAAAATATTAATAGTCAAATATTATTTTTGGAAACTTATTATTTTTCATAAAACTTATTTCTCAGTTATTCAATTTCAACTATTCACTTCTTCAGTTATTAAACACGTTGAGTGTCTAGACTAGGCACTGTCTTCAGTTCTGGGAATGTAAAAACAAGTGACAGGGGTAGGATTCTTGCCCTTGGGGTAGGACAGCAACATAGCTCAGCAAAAAGACTGCCCTCTAGTGTGATCCAAGTACTTTCCACAACTTTAATTCTCAACAGGAATTCCTAAAATCATTAAAGTGTCAAAATGTTCTTTAAATACATTACGACCTAATGTTTCTGAAGTGTTCACCATATTTCTGAAGACAGAGAATGCAAACATCAATCAGGCCCACCAGGAGTCCCAGACTGGTAGCAGTGGTGACAGGTGAAGGAAGCTCTCACTCTGCTACTTCAAAGCTGTGTGACCTGGCACCAGACACTTTCCAGTCTCTTTGGACATCGATTTTTCCTTCATTCCCTCCATTTGACACAAAATCGAACTATTAAGGCCTTTGTGAGGTCAACGTTAAAATCACCATTCTCTGAATTTCCCATTTCCACGTATGGAGCAAGAGCTCCGTGCTCCTCAACGCACTGAATCCTTTCAGTGGTTCATAAGGAGGGCCCTGTTATCCTCACTGGCAGCATTGAGCAAGCAGAGGATAAGATGAATCAAGAAGTATGGATACACAACTGACACGTTTTAATAGAGAACTTGAACCAGGGCTGCTGGGTGTAAAGGTTATGCCAACAACCACTATACAATGTACCTGCTACATGGGAGTATGTGCAAACCATGAGCATATAAACATACAATATTATTACCCTTAGAGGAAGATGGACATACGTACAAATCAATATGCACAATGTGCTTAGCGGGCTTGAATAATCTTAGTATATATGCAGCATCTAAAATAATAAATATTGTATTCATGACAGTTTGATTAAAGTCATTAAATGGAGTCACTAAATCTTTGTTGAAAACTAGAATGCTAAATTATTTGAGGAAAAACACATACCAAGGCTTTTAAGTAAATGGTATATATATATACACATACATATAGGAAATATATGTATTTCTTTATGCAATCAGATCAATGAGAATCTTTGTAATATAGTGAAAGAAAAAGTAGTAAAATGTATCAAAACTTCCACTTTTTTATTTCACATTGGCAACTACCTTAAGAGCAGACAGTTTTGTGTGTTAATGTGAAACATCCAGTATATGACACATTAATAACAGTAGTATTTGATGGTAGTAAGATTATATATAGTAAGATGGTAGTAAGATGGTAGTAAGATGGTAGTAGACAGTCATGCATCCTTAACTCTAACCCTAACCCTAACCTTAACAATGCACATACCTAAAATATGCATTGTTAGGCAATTTCCTTTTGTGGACATCCTAGAGTGTACTTATACAAACATCGATGGTATAACCTTCTACATACCTAGGCTATATGGCATAGCCTATTGCTCCTAGGCTGCAAACCTGTACAGCATATTACTGTACTGAATACTGTAAAACATAATGGTAAGAATTTGTGTATCTAAATATTTCTAACCATAGAAAAGATACAGTAAAAATAATAATCTCACAGGACAGCCATTGTATACGTAGTCTGTTGTTGACTAAAACATCATTACGTAGTGCATGACTGTAGTTGTTAACTCTAATGCATATATTTCTTAAGTGTCCCTTGTTAAAATATGCCATATTTATATTAATAAAGGCAGGTTTTTATGATATCATGATATGAAGATGGCAAATTTGCTAAATATGTTCACTATTAAAGAGCTTGAAACTAGATTTCACAATGTAGTGAATTAATTGTTTGAGTTTTTCTATTTTGAAGTACTATCAACATGATCTAATGTATTCAGAAATACCATGCTGCTATGATAATTACTGTGGATGAGGAGTACCAAATGATGTTGTCCTGGAATATTGCTTCTCATAAATCATAGTGATAAATAACCTCAGAGCCAGCATCAGGGTTACAAAGGTAACATCAGCTGCCATTAAAAGGAGTTTATTAACAAATAAATTTAAAGTTGTAGATCAAATATAAAAGTTATTCATAAATTTTTAGGAAAAAAAAACAGTGAATTTTTCTCGGGCATCATAAGACATATCTCATTACTTTTTTGAGCAAATTATTATTATTAAAATATAGTGTCAGTAAAATATTAAAGTCCCAAAGAATCTGGCACATATTAAGACAATCAATACTTGTTGAATGAATGGATGACATTTGACATTAAGTGATAGCTTTTTTCTTGAGAGACCATCATCATTTCCTAAGTACTTATGTTAATAAATATGAACTGAATGTCATTTCTCCTTGTGAAAGCTATTAAAGTTTTAGGAAGTGGGTGTATTACATTTTTCTCTATTTGAAATATTTTTCTAACTACCGAAGGGTAAAAAGGAGCTGTAAGAGTTCAAATTAATAAAACTCACTGCTAATCTTTTGAGATGTTTCTGAATTTGGGGCAAATTAGTTTATGGTATCACTTCTGTAGCTGTAGGGGGATGATAAATCAAAAGAGATTTCATGGATCACTTAACATTAATTCAACGAGAAAGCATTTGTTTAGTGACCACTTCGTACTGCCATTCGGAATACAGGACTATGATGAATATGGCAGAGATCCTAGTCCTCAAAGAACTCACAGTCTGAAGAGTAAGGGCAAAAAACCAAAAAAAAAAAAGTAATAAACTATGTGCAAATTGATGAATTTCATGTAAATACTAAGAAAGAGTTCTGGGGAAAACATGGAGAACTTAAGTTTGCTTGGGGAAGTGGTAAGTGGACAAGGACAGGTATTACTTAGGTGATATTGGATCTGGGTCTTGAAGATGAACACCAATTTGCCAGAAAAGAGGGCTCAGTACCACTCAGGCAGAGAGCAGCATGCACAAGCATAAAGTCTGCACAAATATATATATATATAAAACTAGTAAAAGACTGGAATAGTAGGACATAAGTAGGATTCCCAGACACAGAAAGGAGCATCTTCAAATGAGCTCTCATAGAAAGTCTACCATTTTATGGTGAATTTGCAGGACCAAATACCTATAGGCACCATAGAGTCAAAGGGGTTTTTAAGATAGGAGGTAATATTATATGATCCATTTTTTAAAAATTATACATTATTCAGGAATCAGGAGAGAGTGAAATGAGGCAAAAGCAGTAGAGGCAGTGTGCAAGAGTCAAAGACAGAATAACATTTTGAGAGATAACAAGGCCCAGAATATGAGACGAACAGGAAGTTCTTATTATTGTTTTGTTTGTACTATTTGGAAAAACGCATGGCAGACTACAGAGAACAACTGGCTACAATCCTTTCTTTAAAACAAAACAAGAAAATGCCACAAAGGGAATTCAGTAGATAATGTGATATTTAAGAAGTACTTATTTTGTAGTAGATGTTCACTGATTTCTCATGTCCATTCCAAGAAGACAATATTACTATTTTTATTTTTTACTATGGAGAAACCAGAGCTTAGAGAAGAAGTCAAATATCTTTTCTCATGTTATACAGCTGCAGTTCTATGACAGGTAGAACTGAAATGTAGTCACAGAGGAAGACAGAACCACTAAATAGGTAATGGATCTTGACACTTGTTAGAGGCTAAATGCCCTTGAAATCAGAGAAGATAAGCAGAGAGAAAAGAAAAAGAAACTCCAGCAAAATGGTGAGTGGGGCTACAGAGAGAAAGAATACAGATAAGGGAGATTTTTGTTTTCCTTTTAAGTACATGTCTTCACACATGTCTCTTCTGGCTCACCTGCAAAGGCATCCCCTCCTCTGTCTTACTTCTTCCCCTTGAGTCTGCAGTCTCACTCTCTCCACTGTCCCAGAATATTCTCATCTTCTTTTCATATGCCTTCCTTTCTTATTCATATTTGTATTCTTTCACTGATTACCCAATCTTATCCTTATGGCAATCAAAAGGACATTTGATTCTGGATAATTCTTTGTTGTAGGGGCCTGTCTCATGCACGGTAGAAAATCTGTATCATTCTTGGCCTCTACCTACTAGATGTCAGGGGTCCAACTATGACACCAAGTATGGCCCAGGTATTGCCCAATGTCACCTGGGAGGCAAAAGAACAGAAAAGTTCTCAAGATGCTCATCAGAAGTATTTGCTTGAATTTTGTTCTACATGTGCTTCATAATTGCAAACAGCTGCTCATAAATGTATGTGCTGCCAAAAAAGTCATGTCATGAATAAGGCGTGGTTGTGAACTTCAAAAATGGTACTATGCTTGGGGTCACAAAAAAACTAAATGCTAAAAAGCACAGCATGTTAAATGGTTTTGTGGGGCTGCCTTACTAGTAGTTGTCCTGGGCCACGTGCGGCCCATAGGTTGCTGGTTGGACATGCCTGTCTTATAGTATGTTGCTTGCAAAATATGTGATTCTTTTTTACTTGTTTCAAAAGTAATCAACTATGTGTCATGCTTTTATGAAAATTAATCACAACAATCTTCACATTGCAATGAATTTGACAGAAGATTTAAAATGGGGTAGACTTTAAGAGTAGGAAAATAATATAAAGTTTGTGCCATTAATCCAAGTTGTTATTTAGGAAAATAAGTAGCAGTTTACTTCCCTTTGTTCAACTATCTCATTAAAAGAGAATATAGGATGTGTTCTTTTTTTCCAATGCTTAAAGAGTAACAAAATTAAAAACATATAGAACCAATGGTAGATAATCCAATATAATAAATGAAAACGGTATTAGGCAAAAACACGTTTTTACATCAAAATAAATAAAGTATAGAATTTGAAGCAATAAAACTATCCCCACTTTTATGAGGACCCATATGACAATTTAGAAATTATAGCTTTGATTTAATTCCATAAAAGACTATTCGGCACTTAATGTTGACAGTGGTAAAGAGCAGAAGACAAAATGAAGCCTCTGGACCCACTGAAATTAAAAGGCCAGTGGAATTCAATTCATAAAATCCTGACTTCAGCGTATTTCTTGAACCTATCAGTTGATAAAACATGACTACAAATATGAAGAAAAAGGGACTGATGATACATGTCTCAGGACAGCCTTATTTCATTCTCATTAGTGTGATCCTTGTATTGTGAGCCCAATGGTTCCACGATATCATAAATATTCTTTACCCCTCCATTCCTATCAGGTATGTAATTATTCTTTATTACAGAATGAATATTTCAATATTAGGGAAAGCTATGCTTTTCCGAAGGAATTTTTTCCAGATGACAAAACTCTTAAACAAAATTTTGCTTTAGATGGAAGGCAACTTAGTGTCACGTCTAAGGATCAGCAGTAACAATTAGTTCCTAAGGTCTGCATAATTATGTTTTATGTTTATTTATCTTTTGATTCCTGTTTCATTTATATTTGTCCTGCTTTAATTTTCTACTTCGTTTATAATTATTATATATATGTATATTTTATAACCCATCTAAAATATTTTTCTTGTTGCTCTAAAAAAAAAAAAAGCAGCAAACAGGGCTCAGTGTAGTGGCTCATGCCTATAATCTTAGTGCTTTGGGAAGCTGAGGAGAGTAGATTGCTTGAGCTCAGGACTTTGAGACCAGCCTGGGCAACATAGTGCAACCTTGTCTCTACAAGAAATAAACAAAAAAATTAGTAGGGCATGGTGACATGTACGTGCTGTCCCTGCCACTAGAGATGCTGAGGTGGAGGGACTGCCCAAACCCCGGAGGTCAAGGCTGCCATGAACCATGATCATCCTGATTGTGCCACTGCACCCCAGACTGGGTGACAGAGTAAAAATGCCACTCAAAAAAATAAAAATAAAAAAGCAGAAACCAGGTATAAAAATAAAAAATAATAGAGGATGGAAATATTTAACGACAAAATAATAAAGAAAAACGTTTGAACACTGGCATAACTCAGTTCTTGATTTCAGAATACTTGCAATCAAATTTATAATTAATAATATTACTAATATTCTGATAAAGAAAAATGGTTTGTTTTAAAAATTTCCCCCATATGGGAATATGACTTAGGAATCTGAAATATATGAATAACTTATTCCCTGAGGCACAGTACATTGTCATACTAAGAACGTAATTTAATTTTAATGTTAAATGTTACAATTGCTGAGAAAAACAACTTTACATATGAAGAGCTTATATTACAGTTCATAAGAACATCCCATTCCTTTGGACCATCTATCTTTCTTGTAAAATGCAAAAGTGTATCAAAGTACTAAAGAATATCATCTTTAATTGGGTTTGAGCTTTGCCAAGAAAAGTCAGAGATTTAACAGAAAAATAGATACAGGCATAGGAATAATCCAAATATTTCCTAGAGAGTTTACTTAGGTAACACATTCCTTGACTAGACAACTTTAGAAGATATTCAATTGTTCACAAGTGCAACTTTTTCTATAACAGACAAGTATTTACAATGATTCTGTAGTATTTTATTTCTTAATGTTTGTCCACATGACTGTAGCAAAATTGTTAAAGATAAGAGGCTCAACTGGCAGAAAGGAAAGGGAAAAGAGGCTTTAAAGATGGAAATATTGGTATAGAAGAAGTGAGAAGCAGGCACCCATGCCTTAATACAACACAACTACTTGCTTTTCTGGTCTTTTGACTTTGTTCAAATTTTTTTAAAACAATGCTTATTGGCCAGATGTGGTGACTCACATCTATAATCCCAGCACTTTGGGAGGCTGAGATAAGAGGACTGCTTGAGCCCATGGGTTCGAGAACAGCCTGGGCAACTTGGCAAGACCTCATCTCTACAATTAATCAAAAAATTAGCTGGACATGGTGGCGCGTGCCTGTAGTTCCGGCTACTTGGAAGGTGCGTGCCTGTAGTTCCGGCTACTTGGAAGAATTGCCAGAGCCCGGCAGGTCAAGGCTGTGGTGGCCACAAGCATGCCACTGTACTCCAGCCTGGGTGACAGAGTGAGCCTCCAAAACAAAAAATAATGTCTATCTTTTTGCCTCAGCAGAGCATACCAGATATAGTATCTAATCTTCTATATTACCATTTTTTATTGCTTATTACTTCATTTATCTAGTTCAATGGTTAGGTAAGTTCTTAGCTTTGATATAATTTCATTTGCTTGTATTTAAAATAAAAACACATTTAAATTATTCATTCACTCATTTCACAAATTTTACTGAACTCTAATATTGTCTAAGCATTGAGGATGCTGGAAGAATACATCTTTTGTTCCAAAATAATCACTCTCTAAAGTAAACACATTGGTCAGTGGGTACAAAGTTACAGTTAAATAGGAGGAATAAGTTCTGGTGTTCTATTATACAGTAGGGTGATTATGGCTAAAAATACTATATTGTATATTTCAAAATGGGTAGAGGAAAGTATTTTTAATGTTCTCACTGCAAAGAAATAATAAAGTGTATGAGGTGATGAACATGCTAATTACCCCAAAGTGATTTTTAAACAATGTATATATGTATCAAAACATCACACCATACCTTACAAATATATACAATCATTACGGTTAGTTAAAACAAAAACCAGAACAAAAGCCAATAACAAACGCCAGAAAAATGATATATATTATTTTTAAAAGTTGCTATAAATAGCCACTAATCAACATATATAATTTTGAACTATTTGATGCACTAATATAATACAAATGTTCACAATCAACTTAATTATACCAAGCATGTATATTGTGTCTGCCTCATAGTAGAAAATACTTTTATATTTTGCACTAGATTTTAAAAATCAATCTTAACCAATTGTATGTTCGTTTTAGGGAGTCTCTGATTAAAAAGAGTTAATGGTTAATGAAAAAAGCAGTAGAAAATGCAAGGTGAAGTAAGTTTAAGACAAGGTTAATTTCAGACACTATTAATTTATCTCCCAATAGCTCTTCCATGTGGTAGCAATATGATGGATTTTACAGAGATTTTAATCTTTCTTTATCTTGAACCCAAACATTCAGAAATATAAGGAATTTGGGAAAAAACTAACTTTACGTTATTTCAAAAGCTTTACCTGTACTTATGTATAACTCTAACATATAAGGGACATTGCTGCCTGAATCCTTTCAAAGAAATTCCTAAAATGGTATGAAAGGAATCTGTGACCTTATTACAGCTCTATTCACCATGGAGAAGAATTGTATACAAGGCCAGTTCATCTTGATCCCAAAAGGAAATACAAAGCCATCTCGTTAGTAAGCACTGTTCTGTAATGTGTCTCTAGGGATGCTCACTGTGTATGTTTGTGTGTCTATGTGTATTTTGGTCCCATTTTTATCCCCAAATAAATATTTAGAAGAAAGCTTAAAAGATCAATTATTTTTTAAAACACAGGATAACTGCACGGGTATATTATTTGGAGAAATTAGATCCCCAAACACACTTTAGCTTCGTGGCTGAAAACAATTTAGGGTAAAGAAGGTAGCTATGCCTCACAGATTAATTCAATACTTAGGTAACTGAGTTTGTAGCATCTTTGTTGGTCTCCATTGCCTGAATGTCATATGCACATTTTTTTTTGGTTACATCTTTAAATATAGGGCCTTGAACTTTTCTATAGTGTACAATGTAATACATTTGTGGTTTTGTATTGAAGACAAAAGTTGTCACCAGCATAAAATAAAAGCTGATTGTGCCATGTATCAGAGGTACTGACATGGACAAAAGTTTCCACTTAGCTTCAATGTGATTTAAATTTATCAATTTATTTATAAACCCTGATTAAAATTATATCACGATACCTTCAAGGCTGTATTTTCTAAGTAACTTTTTATTATTTTCCATATTCTTCCCGTCCAAAGGGAAATGCAATTACATATTGGAGCAGTTAAGAGTCTAAATGTGATATTTCAGTGATTAAAATAGTGGTTTATACAGTTACTTAAGAGAAAAGAATGTCTCCACTGCAGTTTAAATAAACAACCGGATCTACATTATTCACTGGTGAAAAGAAAACTCATCCACATGTCTGAGCAACAGGAAAAAAGATCCCATCTGTAAACCCTCCAACCATGCAAGCATGCCTAATTCTGTTATTCTGCCTAAAAATTCACCAATATCAACTTATTTTGCTGGCTAAATCATGCAACTATGAAAGAGGGACATTTAATAAACCTTGGTAGCTGCCAACTAGAACATCCTTTTCCTCTGTAGTAAGGTAAGATCAGGACACTGATTGGGTTGCAGTTTGTAAGGCAAGTCAGCAATACGTTTGGCCTATGGGTCTCTGCCAGGAGGAGTAGATCAAGCAGAAAGTACCATCAGATTAGGGAATAGGCCAGATGTGGGAATGGAATAAAATTATCTTAATACCTTCAGTTCCACCTTTTATATCCTTCCCTCCATTTGCTCTTAAAATGTAATGCCTCAATGACTGAATCCTTCAATAAAACCTGAACTCAGATTCTTTTTTTTTTTTTTTTTTTTTTGAGTTGGAGTCTCACTCCGGCACCCAGAGTCGAGTGCTGTGGCATGCTTCTGGCCACCACAGGCTCAACCTGCTGGGCTTCAGCGATCCTTCTGCCTCAGCCTTCCAAGTAGCCAGAAGGACAGGCACACGCTACCATCCCTGGCTAATTTTTTATTTATTGTAGAGACGAGGTCTCACCAAGTTGCACACGCAAGTCTCAAACCCGCGGGCTCAGGCAATTCACTCACCTCGGCCTCCCAAAGCACTGAGATTACAGACTGAGCCACTGAGCCCGGCCATGAACTCAAATTCTTTATTTAACCATTGTATACATGATCACCCTCAATTATTATTACAACAACTACTACTACTATTGAAAAGTTTTAAGCAGAAATAGACCAGATATTCTCCTATAAACACAATTACTCTGACTGTTGGATAGAACATGGATTGAATGGGACAAGAATAGAAAGAGAAGATGATTTTAGGACTACTACAGAAAACTGGTGAGAGGAGAAAGTGGTGAATGTAACCTGAACTAGGGTGATGTTTTGACACAAAGAGAAATGGAGATGTTAGAGCAGTGGCTGCACAAAACAAACATCTGAGAACTTTAAAAACATTCTGAAGCCTGAGCTCCACCCTCAGAGGTGTTGATTTACTTTTCTGGGGTGAAGCCTGTGCACCAGTATCTTTTCTCAGTTAGGGGTTTGACCCAATGACTCAGAGTGTGCTGTAGAGGACTTGATGTGTTAGAAGGGAGTAGATTAAAAAGAGGGAAGTATCTTGCATGGCAAATAGATTTCTGGCCATTTGTCGAGAAAGAGAAGATTGGGAATCCAGAATTTTATGTGAACTATCCTGATATTTTTTTTTTTTACTTGGCAATATTGTAAACATCATGCATATCAATTTTGTATAGAAAAAAAAGGAAGAAGAAGAAAGAAGAAGAAGAAAGAAGAAGAAGAAGAAGAAGAAGAAGAAGAAGAAGAAGAAGAAGAAGAAGAAGAAGAAGAAGAAGAAGAAGAAGGAGAAGAAGAAGGAGAAGAAGGAGAAGAAGGAGAAGAAGGAGAAGAAGAAGAAGAAGAAGGAGAAGAAGAAGGATCTAACATGTAGGTGGCCAGTTGTAACTTCTGCCTAAATCAGGAAGGTTAAACTCTAATTATGGATTTTGGACTCTCCCAGAATATAGGAATGAAACACTTAAAAACACATCCATTAGTTACTTGACACCTCACTAAGAATGAGGTGAACTGGTGCATTTGGGGCATTACAATGTTGTGTTAATTTATTCCTTCCTTTCCTCCTTCCCTCCATTTCAGTTTTAAGTAATAACACTTTTCAAGGAAGTAAAAACCTTATATTGTAAAGGTCCTCCTTCAGTTCTCTGATTAGGAAGATGCCGAGGTATTTCTTTTTGAGTGTGTTTATGGTGAATGGAATTGTGCTTTTTATTTGGTTCTCTGCCTGTTTGTTGTTAGTGTATAAGAATGTGACTGTTGGCCAGGCTCGGTGGGTCAGTCTGTAATCCCAGCACTTTGGGAGGCCAAGACAAGTGGATTGCCTGAGCCTGAAGGTTTGAGACCAGCCCAGGCAACATTGTGAGACCTCTCTCTAAAAAAATTAGGCAGGTGTGGTAGCATGTGCCTGTAGTTCCAGCTACTTGGAAGGCTGAGGCAGAAGGATCGCTGGAGCCCAGCAGTCAACACTGGGGTAGCTGTGAGCATGCCACTGCACTCCAGCCTGGGCGACAGAGTGAGACTCCAACTCAAAAAAAAAAAAGAAAAAAGAATGTGACTGTCTTTTATACATTTATTTCATACCCTGAGACTTTGTCAAAGAACTATATCAGTGAAAGGAAGTTTTTGACAGATTTGTTAGGATTTTCAAGGTATAGGATGATATCGTCAGCAAAGAAGGATAACTTAACTTTGTCTTTTCCTATTTGGATACCTCTGATTTCCTTCTCTTGTCTAATTGCTCTAGCTAGAACTTCTAACACAATGTTGAACAGGAAGGGTGAGAGTGAGATCAAAAACACAGTGAGATACCACCTAACCCCAGTCAAAATGGCCATCATTAATAAAACAAACAACAACAGATGCTGGCGAGGATGGGGAGAAAAGGGAACGTTTCTACACTGTTGATGAGAATGCAAACTAGTTCAACCTCTATGGAAAACAGTGTGGTGATTTTTAAAAGAACAAGAAATTGGCCTTCCATATGACCCAGCAATCTCCTTACTGAGAATATACCTGAAAGAACTCAAATCATTCTAAAAAAAGGATACCTGCTCACACATATTTGTTGCAGTACTATTCACAATAGTAAAAACATGGAACCAACCATACTGCCCACTGAAACTGGACTGGATAAAAAAAAGTCATACATATACATGATGGAATATTATGCAGCTATAAAGAAGGACAAACATTTGGACTTTGCAGCAACTTGGATGGATTTAGAGTCTATAATACTGAGTGATCTATCACAGAAACAAAGAACAAAGTACCATATGTACTCACTCATAAGTAGACCCTGAACATTTACCATAACACTACAAGAAAGGGATCAGTAGTAGCAGAATGCTGCCGGGATGAAGTTGGGAACACAACATCTCAAACCAAGCAAGGTAGGGACCAAAGTGAGGCCCAAAATTTACGTGTAGGATGTCCACTTATATACTTAATCCTGAATTGTACTCCACATCTTTAAAATAAAATATACAAAATAAATAAAACACACACAAACAAAACAAAACAAAAACAAATAAAAAATCTTATACAAGATCATTGTTAAGTAATAGAGCTAGGTCTCAGACTCACACTGGATTAATTCTTAAGCCCGGGCTACTTCCCAAGCTTGGTTTTCAGCAGACGTGAGTTGTGTGTGTGTGGGGGGGCAAATATAATAGCCTTTACATAATCTCCCTTTAGAAAATACAAATTATATATGTGGGGGGCACTTTTATAAATATTTATGAGCATTTTAACAAGTCTGTTGTGTTTCTAGCAATATTTTAAAAGGTTGAGTACAAGCAAATAATCAATCTTGTAAAAAGTATCCCTTAATCATAGCATACCATATGTACAAACACACAAACACACACACACACATTCCGATATATAATGTAATAAGTATAATGAGATATCTATATCTATCAATCTCACATACACATACTGCTCATCAAATAAATATGAATTAGACTCAGGAAATACAGGCTTATATGTTTATATGTTATGAGAATCTAATTTCAGGATATTTCCCTCAAGAGAATTCATTAAACATTAATATTGTCAAATATTGAATTATTTGGTTTTATGCAATATTTATGTTATTATACACCAAAGGAATAACTGCCACACAATCTTAGAGATCAAGTAATCATTTGTTCATTCACAAATATTGTCAATTTTAGCCTATAATTTATTAGTTTTCTCTAAACCTGAAGTAATTTGGTTTGGGAAAAGAGATTGATATTTTTCTGTTAGAATTTTGTATTACAAATACTACACTTAAGACATTCCAGCTATCAGTCATATTTCATATTTTGATTGCCATAAAGTTGTAGATAAATATTATTTTAGAACCACTTGCACATAAAATTTTCCTTATCTCTTTGAATGACTATATTCTTGAGTTTATCATAACAAAGAAAAAGAAGAGGTCTTCAGGAATTGCAGATGTCAAAATACAAACATACT
This sequence comes from Cephalopachus bancanus, assembly GCA_027257055.1. NCBI lineage: Eukaryota > Metazoa > Chordata > Mammalia > Primates > Tarsiidae > Cephalopachus > Cephalopachus bancanus. The sequence goes on along the minus strand of JAPVLO010000084.1, from coordinate 2,345,098 downwards.
TTAAAGTTGAAAAGACAGTTGGGCTCAGTGGCTCAGCCTGTAATCCCACATCTTTGGGAGGCTGAGGTGAGTGGATTGCCTGAGCCCGTGGGTTCGAGACCCGCCTGGGGAACTTGGCAAGACCTCATCTCTACAATAAATAAAAAATTAGCCGGGTGTGGTAGCGCGTGCCTGTAGTTCCAGCTACTTGGAAGGCTGAGGCGGAAGGATCGCCGGAGCCCAGCAGGCAAGGCTGCGGTGGCCGGGAGCAGCCACTGCACTCCAGTCTGGGCGACAGAGTGAGACTTTGACTCAAAAAATAAAATAAAATAAAGTAGAAAAGACAAAAGTCATCTCTGACATGTGAGTTTAACTCTTCAGAACAGATTTCAGTCTTGGTAATCAACAGTACTGGACATAAATCCATAGTTATGACTCAAAAGGGTCACTAAGCATATACTGGAGGTTTTACATACCTATTCCAGATAGGATCATCAAACCAATCCAATGTATCAAGGACTGTGCTGTTTGTTTAACTCTCCTTGTAGAAAGAAACCAGGTGCCATGCCATCACACAAGCTGAAAATCAAACAAATGAGGAAGGGGTAAATAAGTCTCAACCAAGATAAAAGAATACGTAGAATACTCAGATAACTTAATTGTGAGATGGAATGTTATTAAATAATATGTTTAAAATTGGAAATTTATACTGGCATTTTTCTCAATGTAATTCATCAAGAAATCCTTTTATTACACCACACCTGTGAGCATTCTGCTGAGAGAGTAATCCATAGTAGTTTCTGGGGAAAAAATGAGTTTGTGTAACCTTCCTTTCCACACAGATGCCACATCTTGTATCTCTGTCATAGGGTCACATGCTCTCAGTTTAAAATATGTACAAATAATATACATATATTTATAGCACATATATAAAGCTGCCATGGTTTGGATGCATATCCTCTCCAAAAGTCATGTTGAAATTTAATTGCCATTTTAACAGTATTAAGAAATGGATTCTTTAAGAGGTGATTAGGCCATGAGGGCTCTTTCTTCTTGGGTGAGATTAATACTGTTATAAAAGAGAGAGTTTGTCCCTTTTCTTCCTCTGTCCCTCTTGCTCTTCTGCCTTCCATGATATGAGGACATGAAGTTCTTCTGCCGTGGGATGGCTCAGCGAGAGGGCCAGATGCAGATGCCTTAACCTTGGACTACCCAGCTCCTAGAACCGTGAGGCAATACATTTCTGTTCATTATAAATCACCCAGTCTATGGTATTTTGTTATAACAGCACAAAACAAAGACACAGCTAAGTATGATCTTCCTTCACAAGTTTTGTAGCAAATAATTTAATAGTCACTTTCCCCATTAAACTTGTTACTTCATGACAAGTATTTGACATTCTTCATTCATCATTGCAATCGTTATTTACTGAGAAAATAACATGAGGTGGGTATTGAGTTAAAAATAAATAAATAGGATTTGGTTTAGCCTCCAAAAAGTCAAGTCTCGTCAAGTGGGAGACGCCAAGTTGGCTGCAGATGATGCCAATACAGGGTTTGGAATGCTAAATAATTGCCAGTTCAAGATGCAAAGAGGGTAAGAAGGTGACATCACAGAGCAGAGGGTCTATAAGCTGACTCTGGAATGCTGTATAGGAGAGGAATAGACAGACAAAAAGGGTAGGGGTAGGGAGGGAAGTGAAAGATATTTAGGTAGTATGCTCCAGTGCAGGAAGCTGAGATGGAGTATGGCATGTTTTTAAAGCTTCCTTTAATGAGGCCCACAATAATTTGAGGGGACTCAAATATACACAAACGATGTGGCAGGGCATCCTTTTATAGATTTAGATGACTGCAAATCGACCTAACAGTACAAGCAAAAGCACATATCCTAAGAACAGAAATTGAAATTATTCCTAAAATCCTATACACACAATACCTTATCCTGGCTTCACAATCTCTCCAGCAGGTAAAACAATGTGACTTTATCTCTACTGTCTGTTAGGGGAAACTGAGGGCTTGTCCAAGACTACAGAGAATAGAAGCTCAAACTGGAGACCAGTCTTCTTTCTGTCACAAGGAGAGTTGAAATGCCAGGATTCTTGAAGAAGTACGTGTGATACAGTGTGGCCATTAGAGTCACTGTCCTATTTCATGACAGCAGGTGCTTGGCTGCTGTGGGTTCTGGGCACAAATGAACTTGTTTCTACTTTGACTCTTCCTGAATCCAATGTCACAAATGCAAGCATGGGGTAGATACACAAGAGTATGATTAGGTCAACAATTTTTACCTTGTGAGTTTCAATAATAGACTTCTCTGCACATCCATATTGCAGGCATGTCAGACTGCTGAGGACTGTCCAGCAACAATGGAAAAATGGCTATTCTCTCTGAATCAAGCTATGATCTTCAGATTTCCCCTGCAGAATTGTCATATTTGATCTTCTCTCAGACTCTGTGGTTACCACCTCTGAAACCCCTAGTACTTTAGTGGCTTAACTGGTATAGTGTGGGGACAAGGGGCTTTGATGCAAGTAAGAAGTTAGGTCTGTTTTTTCTACTCAGATGGAAAAGGAGGCCAGAACTTATATGTAACATGTAAAAATGGGGGGAAGGGGCATGGATATGGGGGACAAGTAGGGTTAGTAATGCAAGAGTGAACCCTTGTCTATGACACAGAAAGAGAAGGCTCATGTAAGAAAAATTTCTGATGGAGCCCATAAGAGTCTTCAAAGGATGTGAAATATAGTTGCTGAAGCTAAAAAGATTGCACAGGATGTTTGTTCCTTTCTTCTTCTCTCTCTCTCCCGTTTTTCTTTTAATCTTCTGAAGCATAACTGCTTAGACTATTCCTCATTCAATTCAACTTCCTATCATGAAGACGAGAGACTAGAAAGTCTTTTGGTAGTCTCTAGATTGCCATGTCCTCATACAAGAGGGAAGAAATTGATATTTTCAGTACTATTCCAATTGAGAAAGAGATGCTTGTTATGAGCTTTCTGATGTTGGAGTACATATTAGAAATTATTTTGACTTTAAAGAAGAGTGATTGCTTAAAAACACAGTTCTTGCTACAAATTCTCTAGAGATAGAAACCAATTTCCAGCAACAATGAGCAATAATGCCTAGAAAATGGACATCAGGTGTGAGACAGACAAAGTCTGAATGGCAGCACTATCCTGAGATGGAACTTCTAGCAATGATCTTGTCTTACGATTGCTTGAAAAACTACACTTGTTACCACAAGAAGTAGGCTTGTTGTACTTGGAAGAATGCAAGATAGAAGATTAAGCTAAGATATGATCTGAAACCAAGTCAAAGGAGCAGAAAACAAATCCAATAGTCTCTGAGAAACCTAATGGGGGAAAACGTGAATAAGACATTTAAAAGAGAAATTGGACTATATAGCACATTCTAAAATGATAAATTTATGGAAAAATATTTATCTTGAATGTATTTTCTGTTTGGTTGTGTGAACACTTGACAAAGTTCATGGGCTCAACACATCTGACCTCAGTTATTTACAATCTAATTCAGCACTTGCTATCTAGAGGTCAGGTTTCCAGAGAAGATTGATGCTTGGACCCTATGTATGCAAATTCTGGAATGAGAAATCATGGTCTAGAAAACTTCATACTAAAAGAGCTTGAATGAATCAATGCAAGAATTCAGGAGTGGGAAGGTAGTTGGACAAAATTAGAGCGGCAGAGATAGGGGAGAAGGAATAATTTCCTGTGTGGCTACTAACAAACTAGACATTGATTAATTCATCAAATAATTTAAACAACCTGGTGAAGTAGATACCATTATTACCTATTTGCCAATGACAAAACTATTTTTGCAAGATGCTAATCCACAGGAAGTGACCTGAGTTAGGATTTGAGCCTATATTTTTCTGATACTTAAGTGATGTATCTAAGCCACATTAATTCTCAAATAAAAGCAATATTTTTATCTCAGTATCAAAGACATCAAAATAAAACAAAAATGGCATAGATTGTATTAACTACAATTTTAAATAAAATGTAAATGAAGTTGATTCTATTAAAAAGAAATAATAAACTCATATATCTGGTGGTATTGTAGATATGTACAGCTCATCAAATCACCAATCTGTCCCATACCTATCTTAAGAGTTCTTAAAATAATCATATCTGGGAATATAGTAATCCCACTCACAAATTATTCTAAAGAAATAATTTAAAGTTAAAAAAAAATGGCATGCTTAGAAAAATAATCATTGTAGCATTACAGGTTGAATATCTTTTACCCAAAATGCTTCGGATCAGAAATATTTTAGATTTTGAAACATTTGTACCAGTTGAAGATCTCTAATCTGAATAAGTATCTGAAATCTGAAATGCTACAATGAACATTTCCTTTGAGTGTCATGTTGGCATGAAAACAGTTTTGGATTTCAGAGCATTTCAGATTTTCAGATTTTCAGATAGGGAGACTCAATCTGTATTTATTATAGTGAATAATAGAAACTCTTTGTATATCCAACTTTTAAAGAAAATGTTGGCATATTAATTCTGTGGTATGTTAAGTACCGGTAAAGTAATAAATAAGTAGCAATATGGGGAATGATAATGAAGGCAGAATATAAAATTGCATGCTCTGATTATAATTAGATATGTAAATAAATATTATCAGGGTGATCAGAAAAAGAAGTAGTGCTAGGCAGAGTAATTATAAATGCAGTGAAATCACAGTCCCATAATATTAAACTATACTCATTAAAAATATACATCAAATAAAAAATAGAAAGAGAAATTACAAAAAAAAAAAACCCACCTGATATATTTGGGGCACATGTTTATGTGGTTAAATGGCTTCTAGCATAAAATTTTATTTTGTTGCATCATATTTGATTGTGAAGGAAGGGTGAAGAAGATATATCCCTCTATATATGGATCCACACAGACCATGATAAAATCAAATTCTTAGAATAATAACAGGTTATGGGAAGATAGGATTACAATATTAGAAAGGTATGTTGACAAAATTGCCATTGCATGTGATTTTAAATGGATATATGATCAGCCGTCTCTTTCACTCAGCCCAGCATATCTCACTTCACATTCCCTCCATTCTAGTCCCAGCCCATTCTTTGTGAAAGGAGGGAGCTAAAGGGCAGAGCTGCAGAATTCTCCCATTCTTTCATTCTCTGCTTTAAGGCATTAGGCTATGTCCCCAGCAGGATGTCTTCCATCTCTGGAAAGCCATTCAGTCTTTGGCCGGGCAGGAAGAAAGTGCCTCTGAAGAAACACAAGCTAATTTCCGGTTGCTTGCTTGCTTCTGTCTCACATGGGAATAAGCATGAACTAGCAAGGGATCATCATCTGTCTCACACAGTGCCCTGTTCACATCTCTCTCGTTTTGGTTTCATTCTTAAATTTCTAGCTCTGCTGCTCCAAAATATCTACTGTCTTTTAGAGACAAGATGAAACTGGAGGAACATCACTGCCAATCTCCTTGGTTTACAGTTCTTGGAAAACAAAGGAACTTTGTATACGTATAAGTCTTAGAAATCATTAGAAATTCACAAACTCTTGCCATTCCCCTTGCATTATGGTTATACATGCATATATACAGAAGAAAATTAAATGTAATTCAGGCACTGATCAATCTGTTTTGGATAAGTTAGCCTATCTTTTGCCTTCTTCTCCTGCTTTTTATTTTCTGTGTGTGTGGGGGCGTATGTGTGTTTGTGTGTTAGAAAGAAGTGTAGTTTAAAAGAACTCAGAAGCAGAAGAAAAAGACTATGTCTTCAGATTTTGAGTACTTTTGATCTATGGAACAGAGTTTCTTATCCATGTGGGTGCTCCTAGTCATGCTGACACTTATAGAGAGGGTCACCACTTATGAGAATGCCATTTGTATTTTCTGGACCTATTAATATTGGGAAGACATCTCTGTTAGACCTCTGTTAAACTCAGGTTCATCTTGCCTCTTACAAATAAGGAGGCCTTATCTGAGGTCTGCCTGTGATGTATATTCAGCGCTGGAGAGCTGCAATTCTCAGGGCAAAGCTACTGTCACCCATATGATGGCATCCTACCCCTTCTGTCAAGACCTCCAGCCCTCCCAGGATCCTATCAATGCCACACTTAGACCTCAGTTCCAAGGCCTTCCTCTGACTAACCAGGCTGAACACCCAAGTTCACTACAACGTCAATAGAGAGCAACATATGAAATGGCTTGCTGTCTTGGTAATACATCATTTTCACTAAAACACTTTTCCATTCTCTGGGATAAAATACTAAGTGGGAAAGTTGGGAGGCACAAGTTACACTGCTTCCTTGCCTTCCTGAATTTCACTGTCATTCTTGCTTTCACAGGATTTCCCAAACTCAGCAAGGGGTTATGTATTTTCTCCTTCTTTTGTTGCCACATTTTCTTACCACCAGCCTAGATGTAATAAGTTGGAGGGTTTTCTTCCAAATAAAATGACTTGAATTTTCCAGATTTTCCTCCTGATAAACCAACAAAAATTTTAGAAAAATTACTTCTTACAACTTAACCTGGATTTCTATTTACAGTCATTACAGTAATAGGATGGAATGTGACCACACCTACCTCCCCAACCTCCTCCAAAAAACAAAATAAACAAGCCCTAGAAAAATACATGAAATAACTGTTTTCAGGAGTTCAGGAGTTGGACAACAGGCAGTGCAAGACAGAAAGATTATAATAAATGAGAGAAGAGAAACCTACATCTAGGCTTTTTGTTTGGAAGGAAATTTTGGAAAATGGGCAGAGAAAGGAAAATCAAAACTGAGTTTGGTTGTTTCATTGAGTTGAGGAAATGGTGATCAGACTTTGAGGGCCCAGTAATACTATGACAAAGATGTTTAACAAAATTAGTTAGTAGGGAATTGAAATTAAAACCACAGTAAGATACATATACCCATAAGAAAGTTAAAATTAAAATGACTGACTATACCAAAGTTGGCAGGGATATTAAGCAACTGTAACTCTCATATACTGTTGGTGATGAGAATATAAAATGGTACAACCACTTAAGAAAACAGCAAAGGTTTATTATATAGCAAAGAATATACTTAATATGTAGCTGCATAAGCTCCTAGTTATTTACCCACAAGTGATAAACAATGTATGTCTACAGAGAAACGTGGGCATGAATGCTCATCCAACTTTATTCATAGTCATCCCAAAGTGGACAAAAAACAATTATCCAACAGATGGAATTTAGAAGCAAAATGTAATACTGTCATGCAATGGAATTTTAAAAGTTCAATACAAAGGGATGAACTATGGATATTCACAAAATCACGTATAAATTTCAAAAACATGCTGTGCAAAAGAAGCACAAAATAACTGTCATATTATTTCACTTTTATATAACTTTAGGAAAAAATCTAATCTGTAGCCCTGAAAGCAAAATGGCAGCTGTCTGGGGGTCAAAGTAGGGATAGGGGTACATGCCATTGGCTAGGAAGGAGTATAAGAAAACTTTTGTGCTGTTAAAAATGCATTATCAAGAAGGGGTGCTGGATTTTATCAAAAGCTTTTTCTGCATCTAATGATATGATCATGTGGTTTTTGTTTTGACATCTGTTGATATATTTAATTACATTTATGGTTTTATGAATGTTGAACCAGTCTTGCATGCCAGGAATGAAGCTTACTTGGTCATGGTGGATGATTTTTGAGATGTATTGCTGAATCCGGTTTGCTAGGATCCTGTTGAGAATTTTAGCATCTATGTTCATCAAAGATATTGGCCTGTAGTTCTCTTTCTTTGTTGGATCTTTACCTGGCTTGGGTATCAATGTGATGTTGGCTTCATAAAATGATTTGGGGAGAGTTCCATCTTTTTCAATAGCCTGGAATACCTTCAGTAGGATTGGTATCAGCTCCTCCTTGAATGTCTTGTAGAATTCTGCTGGAAAGCCATCTGGACCAGGGCTTTTTTTTGTAGGAAGTTTTCTTATTACGTAGTCGATTTCCTTGATTGTTATTGGTCTATTTAGGGTCTCAATCTCTTCTTGTTCCAACCTAGGTAGGTTGTGTGATGTCAGAAAGTCCTCCATTTCCTTAAGGTTTTCAAGTTTGTTTCCATACAAGTGTACGTAGTAGTCTCTAATGATCTTTTGTATTTCTTCAGGGTCAGATGTGACTTCATCTTTTGTGTTTCTGATTATGCTTATTTGGTTTTTTCTTGTTTTTTCTTGGTCAGTCTAGCTAGGGGACCATCAATCTTGTTTACCCTTTCAAAAAATCAGCTTTTTGTTTCATTGATTTTTTGTATTATCTTTTTGTCTTCTATGTCCTGGATTTGGGCTTTTATTTTGGTGATCTGGATTCTTCTGCTGAAATTAGGGTTTTTGTGGTCTTGCTTTTCCAGCTTCTTTAGGTGGCTTGTTAGGTTGTGAATTTCTGTTCCTTCCATTTTCTTCATGTGTGTTTGTAGGGATATAAATTCCCCTCTTACTACAGCTTTCAGGGCATCCCAGAGATTTTGGTAAGATGTTTCTTCATTTTCATTTGTTTCCAGGTATCTTTTGATCCCTGTTTTGATTTTGTCGTTGACCCAGGAGTTGTTTAGCATCATGCTGTTTAGTGTCCAGGTCTTTGTGGGTTCTGGGGGGACTTTGTTGGTGTCAATGTTTATTTTTATTCCACTGTGGTCCGAGAAGGTGTTTGGTAGAATTTCGGTCCTTTTAAATTTGCTTATGCTTGATTTATGTGGTCGATCTTAGAATATGTTCCATGTGGTGATGAGTAGAATGTGTATTCTGTGGTCTTTGGATGGAGTTTTCTGTAGGTATCAATTAAGTCCATTTGGTCCAAAGTCACATTGAGGTTCTGGATCTCCTTGCTGATTTTTTGTCCTGATGATCTGTCTAGAGTACAGGGCACATACCTCAAAATAGTAAAAGCCATCTACGAGAAACCCACAGCCAGCATACTCCTAAATGGACAAAAATTGGAACCAATTCCCCTGAAAATTGGAACTAGACAAGGATGCCCACTCTCTCCCCTCCTGTTCAACATAGTATTGGAAGTCCTGGCTAGAGCAATCAGAGAAGAGGAGGCAATCAGAGGTATTCAAATAGGAAAAGAGGAAGTCAAGTTATCTCTCTATGCAGATGATATGATGGTGTACCTTGAAAACCCAAGAGAATCTGTCAAAGGCCTCCTTATAATGATAAAAACCCTTGGCAAAGTCTCAGGATACAAAATAAATGTACAAAAGACAATTGCATTTCTCTACACCAATAATAAACAAACAGAAACCCAAATAAAAAACACAATTCCATTCACAATAGCCACAAAAAAAATGAAATACCTTGGCATCTTCCTAACCAGAGACGTGAAAGACCTTTACAATGAAAATTACAAAACACTGCTCAAAGAAATCAAAGCTGACATGAACAAGTGGAAAAATAGCCCATTCTCATGGATTGGAAGAATCAACATTGTGAAGATGTCCATCTTACCTAAGGCAATCTACAAATTCAATGCAATACCCATTAAATTACCAACAACATTCTTCTCAGACCTAGAAAAAACAACACAGGAATTCATATGGAAACAGTAACGTCCAAGAATAGCCAGAATAATCCTCAGCAAAAAAAAAACAAAGAGGGTGGTATCACATTACCAGACTTCAAACTTTACTATAAAGCTACAATCATCAAAACAGCTTGGTATTGGTACAGGAACAGGCATATAGATCAATGGAACAGAATTGAGATTCCAGAAGCAAAAACCCAATTTCTCAACCAACTCATCTTTGACAAAGCCCCCACTACCTACCAATGGGGAGAGGAGAACCTATTCAGTAAATGGTGCTGGGAAAATTGGCTGACCACATGCAGAAGATTGAAACAGGACCCCTATCTATCCCCATGCACAAAGGTTAACTCCAAATGGATCAGAGACCTAAATGTAAAACCTCAAATCATAAGAACCTTAGAAAATGAAGGAAATACTCTCATGGAAATCCGAACTGGCATCCAATTCCTGTACAAAACCCGAAACCCACAGGACTTAAGAGAGAAGATAGACAAATGGGGCCTTATTAAACTGACAAGCTTCTGCAAAGCCAAAGAAACCATCAAGAGAGCAGGGAGACAGCCTACAGACTGGGAAAAAGTATTTGCCAACTCTAGGTCTGACAAAGGCTTAACATCCTGGATCTACAAGGAACTGAAACATACTGAAAAGAAGAAAACAAACAACCCATTATAAAATGGGCAAAAGATATGAACAGACACTTCACAAAAGGAGACATTCGAGCAACCAACAAACACATGAAGAAATGCTCAACCTCACTAATCATCAGGGAGATGCAAATCAAAACCACACTGAGATACCACCTAACTCCAGTCAGAATGGCAATTATCAACAACTCAAAAAATAACAGCTGCTGGAGAGGGTGTGGTGAAAAGGGAACACTTCTACACTGTTGGTGGGAGTGTAAACTAGTGCAACCTCTGTGGAAAGCAGTGTGGCGATTCCTAAAAACTTTAAAAATTGACCTTCCATATGACCCTGCAATCCCCCTACTGGGAATATACCCTGAAGAACACAAATCACTCTATAAAAAAGATACCTGCATACGTATGTTTATCGCAGCATTGTTCACAATAGCAAGAACCTGGAAACAACCATGCTGCCCATCAAAAGAGGACTGGATTAAAAAATGTGGTACATATACATGATGGAATACTACACAACCATAAAGAAGAACAAAAATCATGAATTTCGCAGCAACCTGGATGGAACTAGAGTCTATAACACTGAGTGACCTCTCACAGAAACAAAGATCCAAATATCACATGTTCTCACTCATATAATGGACCTTGAACATCCAATGTAATACTATAAGAAAATGACTGATGGTACTGGGAAACTATGGGGGGTAGGGGGATGGGATTAACAGTAGCAAATATCTGTCGGGGTATGGGAAAACACCTCTTATCAACATGGTGCCTGAATGAAACGTAATTGTACACCTAACCCTTAACTGTACCCCACAAAACCATAGTAAAAAAAACTGATTAATAAAAAAAATGCATTATAATTTTAATGGTGATAACATGGTAAATAAATTTGTCTTCCCCAAATATACACTTAAAGTGAGTGCTTGTTATTGCATATGTACTATACCCTAATATGGTTGACTAAAATAAAATCTTAATTGGCTTCTTGTTGCTTTGTAATATCAGAGCTGATCTGTAAAAATCTTGTATTGTATTTTAAAAAGTCATCTTTAATATTAAGTATTAATTTAGGTACAATGAAGAAACATTCTTTTCTTGTCTTTAGTTTATTTTTTAAAATAACGTTCTTTATTTTAATAAATAGCTTTAAGGGTTCCAAATGGTTTTTGGTTACATGGTTACTTTGTGTACCTGTTCCCCCCATTAGTATCTCCATTGTATACAACAGGTAATTTTTCATCCCTGTTTCCTTCCCAACCTCCCCCTACTGAGTTTCTAATGCCCTTTATACCATTACCTATGTCTTTTCAGACCCTTTGCTTAGCTCCCACTTATAAGTGAGAACATGTCATATTCAGTTTTTCATTACTATGTCATTTCACTTAGGATGATGGTCTTCAGTTCCATCCAAGTCACAAAATAATGAAAATACAAAATATTTTTGTATTGCATTTGTTTTCAAATAATCCAGTGCTTGTGGGAAAGGAGTGTCTTAGAGGAGAAAGGAGTTGGCCATGTATGTTAATTACTGAAGCTGGGTGATGGGTACGTGGGTTGATTCTACTATTCTTTCGGCTTTGGGATACTTTTGTAATTGTTTATTTGAAATGTCTTTTTAAATGTAGTGAGTTATGTTTTTTAATTCAAATACTATCATTAGTATATTAGAATTAGCTGTTTACCTCCTTCCTTCCACTCTAGTATTCACAGATAGTGTGTAAAATCTTCCTGCATATTTCTTTTTTGTGTGTGTGGGAAAAAAAAAATAATCATGACCAAATGGTGTTTAGTCCAGGAATACAAGATTAGTTTTACATCCAAAAATCAATATAATTCACCACATTAACAGAATAAAAGAGAAACACCATATGATCATCTCAGCAGATATAGTAAAAGTCTTTCATAAAATTTAAGAACCTTCTTGATACAAACTCTCAGAAAACTAGAGTTTATTCTTAAAAAAACCCCAAAGATATCTATTAAAGAATTCCAGTGTCATCAACATATTTATTTTATTTATGTTTAAATATATTTTATTTTAAAGATGTAGGGTACAATTCAGGATTAGGTATGTGAGTGGGCATCGTACAGGTAAAGTATGGATCTCCCTTTGGTCTCCACTTTGCCTGGTTTGCTTTCTGCATATTTCTTGCTTTTTGTCCTATGTCATCCTAAGTTGAGTTTTTTTCTTTCATCTTTTAATCAACAGACACCTTAACAGATGAATCATCTTGAGTGACACGTATAGGTCAAGATCTGAATAATTCGAGAAAAGCTGGTTAAATCTATAAGTCTGATTATTTATATCAAACAATAATGGATTTCAATGTTCTTAATAATTTCATCCAGCAAAGTATTTTTAAAAGACAGTAAAGCCACTTATGAAAGTTCTTTTAGGAATGAATGAAACAATAAGGTATAGAGAAACGCCACTTTGTTAACTGGGTGAATAACATGTTGGCTCCGCAAGTTGTCCGAAACAAATGGAACAAAGAACTCAATTCAACAAACGGAGACAAAGAAAGAAGGAGTATAAAAAGTTCATAAGGGAAAGGATATTGGACTTAATTATTTTCACCCTACCTTTTCCTTTTAAGGCTGCAGAATTCTTGTCTTGCGGTCGGGATCTTGGCTCCAAGTTCACAGTCACATGAGTAGGGTTTGTATTCAGAATTGCAGAGCCTATTCCTGACTGGGTACCAAGTGTCAACAGGCTCCATGCTGACAGTGCCCTGGGGAATTTTCAGTGAGATTGAAGCTCAGGATGAAGTCAGTCAGAATAGAAATTGATTAAGGATGTAGAAGATAGTGTTCAACTATGTAGGCAGAGATGCCCTTTAGAGAAATTAATGTCTCTTTCAGTTTCTTAGTGCCGTGTAAAATAGAATATGGCATTTCTCCCTTGATCCTATTATCTCTAGAACTATCCAATCTTTCTGTGAAAAAGACCCCAAACTGTCTTTCTAATGAGCAAGACTGGACAGGAAAACACGTCCTAATTACCAACAAAGAACATAAGCTTCTGCAATCACATTCTGATGTGATAAATTAGAATTCTGTTCTACAGAGGCCAACACATTACGGGTGAGCTGAGAGATCTTTTTAATGTTAACCTAGAAGAGTAAAGCATCAGCATGTTCAGGCCCTAGCTGTACAGAGGCAATACAAAATTCTATAAATGCAGAACTTGAATTTTCCTTTAGACACAATCCCTTCAGACAAAATTCCTTTAGACACAAATCCAATTTAACTACATCTTCTCGTACTTTATCCAAAGGACAATGCAGTGCTATTGAAATGCTTTGAGTAGAAGATTGAAGTGATAGAGATGGTCTTTACGTAAAAGGTTTCTGGAAGCAATACTTCTACCAGACATAAAGGGCGAGAGACTCAAGGGGTGGGGACCAAATCAAATTTAAAAAGTGTATTTGACCTTATGTGATGAAGAAAGCACATTTCTAAGTAGTAGCAAACTCAATAAAATTAGATGGCACAGAGTCTGCACACATTTCTGAATTTCAAAGTAATGCAACACAAAACACTTTTACACATCGCTTTTATATTGTAGAATGAAGGCAAAAAGACTTTATAATAGACTTACAAAGGTACAAAGCACAGAGAAAGATGAGTTCAATTCTCTTTAGGTGTGGGAAGACAATAAAAGATGTGACAGAGAGTCGACTTATGTTGGATCCTGAAGAGCAGGGTATGTTGACAAGAAGACTCTGAAGGCAAGGGGATTCAGGCATAGAGAAATACAGGAAAACATCTGGAAGCCTGAAGCCGAGAACATATTCGGGCAACTGAACTGGGGCATGCATACTTATGGGAGGTGGCACATGCAGAAAGAGAGAATGAAGGGACACTGTGACAAAATTACTTCTCCTCTTTGGACTTCAGCTTCCTTCAGGAGCTCTAAATTTTTAAGGCTTGGATTCACACTGAACACCTGTCAAGAATTTGTATGTCCATAACTGAGAGTGTTGAGGTAGGCTGATGATGGGAAACAGTCATGGTGAGAATCAGGGAAAAGATAAGGCCCTGATGGCACTTAGGAGACACCTGCAAAAGTCTCAGCACACACCAGCAGACCCAGATGCTGAGGCAGGCATGAAAGAGAAGGGACATTAAGTAGACTTCGTACGTGACGAGATAGAGAAAAAAGGAGACTCTTCACATATTTTTACAAGGCCAGGGAACTAGGGTGACAGGAATGCCTTGAATATTTAAAGAAAAAGGAAATGAATGTGCCTCTGTGCTGTATGTGTGTATAAATTTTTAGGAAAGATAGTAGTAAATAAATCTGAGTTTTAGAGATGCTGAATTTGGTGTGAGGGTGGCTTGTTCAGCTAGCAATATAAGCAATTAGTGAATACATAAATTAAGCTTTGGAGAGATCATTTATATATAAAACATAAGAGTGAATTACATGAAAAACAGTTAAGAGAGAGACTTGAGAGGAGAGATGCAGAATAGAAAGACAAGAGAGTGTCTAATAGGAGATACAGATAAATCATTCTTAGAAAATAATGACTATGACTATTACACGAGGCAGGAGGTAAAAAAGAAAAAAAAAAATCCAGCCTCAAGCTCTGGAAATAACAGGAGAAAGCTGAAGAACACAGGATTCTGAGATATTATTGATGACAATGCTAAGAAATAAGTAATAATTTCCTCAAATTCTAAGAAATTTTTTGAGTAGAAAAACTAGGAAATAAATAGCTTAGGTTGACTGGGTATAGTGGCTAATGCCTACAATATCAGCACTTTGGGAGGCCGAGGCAGGAGGATCACTTGTGCTTAGGAGTTTGAGACAAGCCTGGGCAACATAGCAGAACTCGTCTGTAAAGAGAGAGAGAGAGAGGGAGGGAGAGAGAGAGAGAGAG
The DNA here is from genome assembly GCA_027257055.1 of Cephalopachus bancanus. Classification (NCBI taxonomy): domain Eukaryota; kingdom Metazoa; phylum Chordata; class Mammalia; order Primates; family Tarsiidae; genus Cephalopachus; species Cephalopachus bancanus. The sequence continues at coordinate 2,330,035 of JAPVLO010000084.1, read as the reverse complement.
AGAGAGAGAGAGAGAGAGAGAGAGAGAGAGAGAGAGAGAGAGAGAGAAGAGGTGAGACAGACAGAGAGAGAGAGAGGAGAAAGGTGAGCAGACAGAAAGAGAGAGAGAGAGAGGAGAGAGGTGAGACAGACAGAAAGAGAGAGAGAGAGAGAGGAGAGAGGTGAGACAGAGAGAGAGAGAGAGAGAGAGAGAGAGAGAGAGAGAGCAAGAAAGAGCACAAGAGTGAGAACAAGAGCATTCACTGGGCATAAAGTAGGCACTCAATGTCTTTTTCAATGAGTTAAGTAAGACAAGGAGATGAGATTTTTTTTTTAAAGCCTTACTTTTTTTTTTTTTTTTTGAGTTGGAGTCTCACTCTGTCGCCCAGACTGGAGTGCAGTGGCCGCTCCCAGCCACCGCAGCCTCGACCCGCTGGGCTCCGGCGATCCTTCCGCCTCAGCCTTCCGAGTAGCCGGAATTACAGGCATGCGCTACCACGCCCGGCTGATTTTTTTTTTATTTATTGTAGAGATGAGGTCTCGCTGCCCAGACGGGTCTCGAACCCGCGGGCTCAGGCAATCCACTTACCTCAGCCTCCCAAAGGCGTGGGATTACAGGCTGAGCCACCGAGCCCGGCTAAAGCCTTACTTTTTAAAGAAAAAAATTAATGTTTAATGTTGAAATTGCCAGAGTAAGAAGTCAGATTAAAAGGACTGGAGAGAGAGAGAATGGAGAGTCCAGGTAGAAAAGTAACAGAAGGAACATTTCTTTTCCTGAGACAAAGGCATGAGAGAGAAGGAGCGGACAGAGGCCTATCAGTTGTAGGGGCCTATAGAGCAGATGTACAGGATCTGGGTCTCTCAGAACAGCAGGTGATGAGTCACCTAAGAGAATATTGAAGGGCAATGTCTAGAATTAAAGGCAGGATGGGAGAGGAAATTCTTGGCAAATCTGCTGTCAAGAGTAGACCGAGCTGTAATGAAAGGTGGACAAAAAATACACTGAGAAGGTAGGAAGTCCCACAGAGAGACCATGGGTCTAGTAGGCTTGTGAATTTCTCCACTGTTGACCTGCACCACTGAAACATGAGAAAAAAAAAACACTTCAAAAAGGTAACAAGGAGAGTCCAGAGGAGGGCAGAAGACTGAGAGAGGCTGGAGTCCCAGAGAGGGTAGTCCTGGACACTGCTTGGTGTGGCCAGAAGGGAGGACACAGTTTCCACAAAAGACCATGAGGAAAGAGAAGAACCCAGAATTTATGAGGAGAAATTTACCATTAGGAGGTGGGAGGAAACAGCAACAACAACAACAAGAATACAGGTAATTCTTCCAAAGGTCCAAGGGTAAAAACTATTTTCTCCATCTCATAAAGAAAAAAAAAAAAGTTTGGAATAAAAGTATTTTGTATATGGCTCCATTAGTTCTAAAGAAGCAAGACCAGTGTCCCTATAACTCAGTAGAGAGCACAAAGAACACTGCCACACACAAGCAGGAATTTAAAAAATGCTTTTGCTACCACTGAATCAATGATAAATAAAAAATGGAATAAAAGCCATTTTCCTTTCCAGGCCATGTATATGCACCAATAGAGATGCATATTCCAGGCCATGTATATGCACCAATAGAGATGCATTTGTGCAGAATGACTTGCACAAATATCTCATTCTATGCTCGGAAGGACTCTATGTAAATATTTGTAGGCTAAGAGGGCTCTTAGACGAATGAATGGTCATCCACTGCTGTCTAATGTCTTAAAAATTCATTTTAAAATAAAAACTACATTAGAATTTTGGTAGTTTTTTAATTCTTTGTGTGGATCAGAAGGAAGATTCAGAGAATAAGTTTGAGTTTCAAATTTATAAAACTTGGTTTTATGATGAAGAAAAAAAATTGCTAATTTTTTTTGACATTAACAATTTCTTCTACGTTATTACATGTTTTGATATTTAAATGGATATCACTTACCAACTAAGATTTTATTCTACTGATACCCTGACATGGTGAAATCATAAGAATTCTTCAGAGATTTCTTTAAAGGAACAGATTTCTGGTTACCACCTCCAGAGTTTCTAATTCAGGAGGCCTGAGGTAAGCCCCAGAAATTCATATTTTTTAAAGTTTCTAAAGGAATACTAAAAGTGGTAAGGGCATCGTATAATTGACAAAGTGAAAAATAAATGTATTTAGATTTGCATTGCACACAATTTAAGAGTTCACTGACACTATTCAACTTTAGTCCCAGGTATATGCGTAGTTTGTTGTTTCATTTGGAAATCCAATTTGCAAAGCTTTAGTTGTAGTTATTCTTTCTTAAAAATACAAATAGGCCTAAAAATAATTGGAAAGCACCCTCAAATTTAATTTGCTCTTGTATATTCTTCCTTTCTCTTATGATTCTATCACATTGGCTCCTATGGCAATGACACTTGAGGAGATCTTCAGTGTGTTTGCCCCAAGAAGCATTTATCTTTCCCTCTCCCAGGGACTTGAAACAAGAGAAAGAAACATGTGTTTAATGGGAATTACAGGGATCTGGGAGTTTAGCAAACTGTTGGCAAAACCTGGAGAGTTCATTCTTTTGAGTTACTGGAGAAGACTAAAGCTCTTGAGTTAGCTGAGCAAAAAGTCAAATCTCTTATGATGATCTGAGCTGAGGTAAAAGTCAAAGCTCTAGTGGTGATCTGCAAGGAAAAGCGGACAGGCAAAGATGTGCAAAACAGGTGAGAGTGAAAAGCAGGAGGCAGCAGAACTGATAGAACAGTGGTAGCTCCTCAGCCCCAGTGCCAGAAGGCACCAGGACATCCCTGGCTACTGATGGGTACCCTCTGATCCCCAAACACATGAATGCACATGAAAGCTACAAAAATGATAATAATGAGAAAATAAGTAAATAAAACCCAACAAACCAACCACAAATTCACCAAATAAACACTCCTACCTTTATCAGTGACAACTGCAGAAAACTGTTAACTTAAGTCCATCAAAAACAAGGCTTATATTTTCTGGGTACCCATCCCAGTAAGGTTGGGGACAGCAGTGGGAACAAAATAAACATGCCTTCTATATAAATGGGATATTTCTAGAATTTCCCATGTTAGACCTGGAATTGTTTTGACGACACTGTAAATCAGTTGTTCTACATTCAAAAGAAAATTCAAGATACTCCCAATATTTTATCAAAACTTGAATAGGGTGCTACCACACCCAATTAGGAATACTGAGTAATGTTGACAAAAAAGCAGGTTGTCACGACTGATTTATTCATTATAAAGCAGTGGGAAAGAGCCGCTTACAACTGCACACAACACTGAGTGGGTCACACAAATAAAAGAAGCCAGGCACAAAAGTGTATATTGGATGATTCCATCTATATAAAGTACAACACCTGGAAAGCAAATCAGGACAATGGTCCCCTTGCAGAGCCACTGGGGGAGCCATTAACTGAAAAAGAGCATGACATGGATTTCTTGGAAGGGATGGTGATGTATTTCTCTGGTAGATGCTTCCACAAGTGTGTTCTGTTTGTGTTATTCATTGAACTGTACACTTATGTCCACCTTTATATGGTCTGTATGTTAGACAACAATAAAATGTGTTTTTACAGTAAAAAAAAAAGAAGAAAAAAGCAGGCTGTCATCTACATCATTTGAGTTAACTTTATTTCTCATGGTTACATGCTTTCACAAAGTAGCCAACAAATATCATGTACTATCATTTTAGAAAGCAGTCACCCACATCAGCCATATTTCATACCTTCCGAAGTACGTGGATGAAAGACTGTTTCTACTTATGCGATGTAGATTTACAATCATTACTAGAATTAATTCTAGATGACATTTTAATCAGCTGGCAAATAGATATTGTATATTTGTGATAATCTTTGAAACAGTGGCTTTCAAACTTTTTTGACCTTTTATCCATGGTAAGATATCTATATCTATATCTATATCTATATCTATATCTATATCTATATCTATCTATACATATAAAATATTGTGCATATACATTTATATTTATATACTTTTTACCTTGTAACTCAAAGCACTTCTGCACATGTGAGCATGCGCACACACACACACACACATACACACACACACACACACACTCACACACATACACATACACAGGTATCTACATCTGAAACAGAAATTTCCTGAGATGATATTTATTCTTACAATTCATTCTATTTCTTTTTAATTAATATACTTTATTCTATAGGATAGCTTTAGTGCTGCAGAAAAGTAGGACAGAAACAACAGAGAAATCCCATATAGTCTGAAACCACTGCCTCCCACAGAATTTCTCTTATATTAACATTGTGCACTAATGTAGTATATTTGTTATCATTAATGAACTGATATGATTTATTTTTATATAGTTTTACTGTTTTCAGAATATCATATAGTTGGAAACATAAAGTATGTAGCTTTTTTAGATTGGCTTTTTTCACTTAGTAATATGCATTTAAGTTTCCTCCATGTCTTTTCATGGCTTTATAGCTCATTATTTTTATTATTGAATGGACACATCACAGTTTGTTTATTATTTCTTTCTATTTCATTAAAAATTGGATTTGAACACAGTAAACTGATTTCAGAACCTACTAATCAATCATGTCAATAGGCAAAATATTGCCTAAAATATGTTGTTAGTTGTTTAGTTGCTTGCTAGACCGCAAAAGAAACAGGCAGCTTGATCCATACCTTAGGAGTTCAGAATGTTATTGGGAGGAGCAGCCTAGATGTGTGAGATGTTTAGTAACACAAGGATGATAATGAAACAAAAGTTAACCACAAAATAAAAAAAATTAATAAGAGATATAAGAAAATAGAGATTCCTCATTACTGTTGAGAACTAAGAAGAACTGGTAAGTGCTGGGGTGTAACTCTCTACAAGCAGGACCTTTCAGTTACCTTCTGATCAGGAGATCTGGGTTCATCAATTTTAAATACCTTGGTCTCCTCATTTTTTATAAAAAGTATAAGTTATATAATAGTAATATCTAATCTCACTGTGTACTTACTAGAAGTGAATTAAATCATTCACACATAGAGCTAGAAAGAGTATCTGGCATATAAGTCTTCAAAAATATTAATCTATTATCATTATCTATTCTATGTTCCACACTTGTCTGGAATATACTAAGACCTCAATATATACTTTTTTAAGACTATGGGATTGCAATTTGCAGGCTTATTGGGTCTATAAGAACTTCTTAGAAAACCAAGACATGAGCCTTGAAGAATGTATACAGTTTGGTAAGTAAAGAAGAAGAAGGATGTAAGAGGCTGAGGAGATAGTATAATAGTAGGCTGGAAGGCAGAAAAGTAAAAGTAGCATTCAGAGGACAGAGATCAGTTACATTAAATAAGAGAGTTAAAAGCTAGGAATGAGAAACTTATAGAGATTTATAGAGACCATGTCTTTGCAAATGACATGTAATGAACATCCTCTTTCAATGCGCATGAAAGCAAGACACCAGTTATCTGAGCAGAGAGAACAAAGTCCCAATCCCCTCAGGTTTCCACTATATGTAATGGCAAACTTTTCTGCTATGCATGTTGGGATGGTACTAGTGACGTACCTTCCTGGGGAAGATAGAGAAGATACACTTTCATAATTTTATCATCTGTGGTTCAGATGAGGAACTCTGAAGAACATTTATCTACTGTCCAATATGGTAGTACTTGCAGTATGTGACTCTTTTAAGTTTAAATAAAAAAGAAACAAATTTCTTCAAGTCACACTAGTCACATTTTGGGTGCTCAATAACCACAAGTGCCTAAGTGCTACTGCACTGAGAGTGCACATGTAGAATATTTCCATCACTGTAAAAAGTTCTTTTGCAGGTTGGGGATGGGGTACGGAGGTTAGAGACGCACCAGTGAGAGAGAGGAATGAGATGGCTGCCGGAGGTAGAAGACAGAGAGCATGAGGGGAAGCACAGCTCATACCAAAATAAGGACTGGCAGATCCTAACGAACAGGGTTAGGGTCTAGACAAGAGTGAGATAGTACAGTTATTAGAAATCATTACATGCAGTGGATGCCTGAGGACATTAAGATTTTGCTCTCTGTGTTTAGTAACTGAGGTTTTGCTTTCATGCCTATTGAACAACTGAGGTAGCAAGACTACACGCAAAAGAAGATAATGACAGAGAATGGGCTAATAGAAAGATGAAGAAGAGAAGTTCCTTTCTCTCCAGAAACATAAGGAGCAGAAAATACATTTTAAAAAATGAAATAGAGGATGTAGGAACTTAAATCTACTAACCTTAAGCAAGAGGACAACAACCACAGAGAGTAAAGAAGTTAGCCTGAACTAGTTTTCACAAGGTGGATATGAAATGAATGCACTTATTAAAATCGAATTGGTTAAATTATTTTGAAGAAGCTATGAAAGGATATCTTGAAGGTTCACAGATGCTTTTGATGCCTTTGCAACTTTTAGGTACCAAAACCTTTGTTAATTTTTATACTCCTTAGTTAATCAGCCCGTTATTATTTATTGCATTCCTATATATCAGGTATTTGGAGCAAACATATAATCAAGTAGGAAAGTCTGAACCTACTGAAAGGACCCCAAGAACAATATTACTAAGTACTAAATTACAGGGTTCAATTCTAAATGTTATCTTTCATTAGGTATGGCAACCCCTGGTCACACGTTGTGAAATCTTGGCTCTTGTATCTTTTGTAAACATCATAAATCAATCCTAACATTCCTTCTGGTTGAGTCCAAAGAAGCCCCAGGATGCTTTCCAACACTACACCCATTATTCAATCTACTAGTTTGTATGACAAATACTATTTGTAAATCTGGAACAAGTAGTATTAAAATTGTATTATCAGTCGCGCAGAGGCAGCACATGGTAAAACTACAGATTTATTTTATGACAGTAAATTCATCTTCTTTTTCGAAGCCCAAAGAGTCAACCCGACAATCAGATCAAAAGACCTCAATAGCAGTCTCACATTTATTAGATATTTAACTCTGAGTCTAAGGAACTTTTCTTTATTTGAGAGATGGAACCATCAAAGGAGCCAATTATGAATTTCAAATTAAAGTTAATAAGAAGGGCACAGACTGGGCCACTTAAAAATAGCCCCAATAAAGTATACTCCATTGTTCTGTTTTTGTTTCGTTTTTCCAGAAATTCTAAAACATGATAGACGTCTGAGTAAAAAAATGATTAAAAAAATGCAATGTCTTTTCAAAGAATGGCAAAGAAAGATGTGTGCCTACTACTTTTATAAGGGACAAGTCCACAAAGTAACCACGGGTTTTGGAGAAAGGTGATGTTCTTAACGTAATTTTCCATTATTTTCCTCAGAAAGTGTAAACATTTTCTGAGGTTCAGTGGTTTGCCTGTCCATACCTTAAATCATGGAATCAAAATGGTGTTTAAGTGGTTTTATCATAAGATGTAGTACCTAAAATGTATTTTGAGGGGGGGGATGTCAGAGTACCAAAAGGCAATTAAGGAAGAAAGAGCTTCTCAAATGCCTGCTCTCATGTCAGCCTTGAGGAACAGTTCATATTAGCTGCTGACTTTTCTGTGTTGAGTCATTAGAGTCCACAAATACTGAGTCCATCCTGTTAGCTCAGCTTCATAATGACAGACTCTGCAGAGGTAAAACTTTGGCAGGGTGGTTGATGGTTCCTCGGTCTCTCTCTGTTTACTTGGAACTTTTGAGATTGAGTGCAACAGTATTAAAAGTTTTAATTCCAGTTTCTTCAATATGCTTATACAAAACCGAACAATTTTACAGTGCTAGTAATGGAGAGAGTGCATCAGGACATTTTAGATCTTCCAGTTTCTCTTAATGTTCTACTGTAAAATGGTTGTCTCCAGAATAACTCTGTGCAATATATTATTACATATAATTTTATTGGATTTAAAATGGTATGCACATATATGAAAATATATGTTTGTGCAAATGTACCTGTTGGCCTTTTTTGTAAAGGACACTTTTTTACTCTAAGATAGTCCTTTGCACCAGTAGAGTATTACAATATTCTTTCTTTCTATCTTTCTTTCTTTCTCTCTTTCTTTCTTTCTTTCTTTTTTTGCAAAGTTAACAGCAAAGATTAGTTGTTTTTTAAAATAACTCTCATTTTCAAAACCCAAAGTTCATATTTCCTTATCAGTCTGTTAATCTATTTTGAAATCCAAATTTTTAGAACAATTGATATAGAAGAAAATAACTCTTTGATATGCACAATCATCAAGATATTTCAAGGAATATGTCTTTTGGTAATAAGCCACAGAATTTATAAAAGTGAAGTGTGATTACACTGGCTAGAAAAAATATTTTATAATAATATCTTTAATGCATAAAAGTAGTATCATTCACTAGAAACAATGTAAAAATATAAAAATACATAATAAATTTAAATTTCCTATAATCTCAATGCCAAAATCTTTATGTCAGTTCTTTTTTTTGCATTTTTTAAATATTTATTCTTACAAAAAGAGCAATCAGCATTAAATCAATTGCTTATTTTCTATTACTTGGGAAGCCTGCAGAAAGACTGACCATACAGAGGAGGTAATTCAAGATTACACTAACATTAAGCCTGGCTGTGCAGGACAATGAATTAACTTTAGAGATGAAAAGTCAGGTGGACACTGAGGTCTGAGAGCAAGTGAGATGAAGGCAGCTAATCCCTGGCTTAAAGAATTACACCAGGAGAAAGAGTTGGTCCAGAGCCATGTGCATAAGGACACTCGAGATATGTTTAATTTTGGACTCTACAAAAATATCTTAAAACCAGGGAGCTCAAAAAGCTTTTGCTAGAAAAGCAGGGATGGATGAAAGTAAGATTATCTCCCATTCAACAGGTGGAAAAAACCGGACTCAGTCAACAGCCCAGGAGGGCAAAGAAGAGACTAAAGTTTCTGATGCAGTCTTGAGCTCTATTGCTAGGTCTTGCACATTTTTGTAAGAAATTAGAAGCAGTTTGACTCTACTTTGCTTGGCCTTTTGGCCTGCAAAAATACTAAGGCAGGCTGACATTTTGGCTATAAATTTTGCAGCTGTGTAATCACTGGGGTCTGGGAGACCTTGCTATACTTGGTTCAGTTCTTGAATTCCTTTTGAGACCAAGACAATAGAACTTATAATTAGCTAACTACCATAAGTCTCAGAGTATGACACATGAATAGAACTCTTCCTTTTTCTCTTTCCATGTACAGGAACATAAAAATAGAACAAGTATATTTGCCTTCTACTCACACAACTTTAATAAAAACATGTATCTAAAGATGGAACTTGGCAAGAACAACGTCCACTATGAGGTGAAATATTTTTATTTTCCTATAATATTGAGACTTCTCATTGACATTAAAAAGTCGATGTGAATCTGTTAAAAAGGTGTTTGTTCCAAATTGTCCTTTCCTTTACATTTCTGGTATTGCAAATCCAGCTCAGGGTCCTAATATTTTTCCTGGGCCATTGAAATATCTTCTCTGATTTAGTCTTTCTACTTATTTCTGCTTTAATCTAACTCACACATGAATGTCAGATAAATGTTCTGAAATCACAACCCTGATTATGTCAGCTCCCAACTCAAAAACAGCATGTGACTACCCATCATAGGGAAAGTAGGAATTGAACTTTGAAGACAAAGTCCTTCAAAATCTAATCTCTCCCTATCTTTGTAATTCATTCTCTCCTCCAACCCTGAGCAACTGAGTTCCTGAAGAAGCTTCTTTATCCTTTCTTTGTGTGCTTCTGTTTTTTCTCCTGCTATTGCTTTTCAAAAGACTACAACTCCCTCTCAAGATTGTATTCATCTCCCAAGGACAACCACAGAATCTTCCCTCTCAGAGCCCAGCTCACACCCAACCAGTTGCAATCATTTATTCCTTTGATCCTCATTAGAAACCTTTCTTTTGGCCTACTTGTTTAATTTCATCTTGTTCTTAAATGTACATGTCTCATTTTCCACTGCTAGATAAGGTAAAGAGCAAAAAGTGAAAGTATCCCTGGGAAGTTTAGATCATTTTGAAAAAAAAACTTTCTGGGAATTATATGAGAGATCTCTGTATCTACAACCAACTTCCTCTCCTCCTCATCTGCAACTGGAGTCCATCTCCACTCTTCCTATTGACAATGACTCCCTCCTTGACCAAACTTTAGCCAGGTTCTTCTGAATTCTTTTCCAAGTAGGCCTGACCTTGGTACTTCCATCTCTGTCTCTGAATCACCTGGTTGTCACAAGAATACTGCTAAGTCAGTTAATTGAGAATAACTCACTATCAATATCTGATTACCCTCTATATATAATCAAATTTCTCATTCCCCATCACCTCCCAGGTGATATCTGATCACCCCGAACACCTTCAGCCAGAATCCTGTAAAATACGTCTAGACGGGCTCGGTGGTTCAGCCTGTAATCCCACGCCTTTGGGAGGCTGAGGTGAGTGGATTGCCTGAGCCTGTGAGTTCGAGACCCACTTGGGCAGACGAGATGTCATCTCTACAATAAAATCAAAATATTAGCCAGGCGTGGTAGTGCGCACCTGTAATTCCAGCTACTGGGAAGACTGAGGTGGAAGAATTGCCGGAGCCCAGCAGGTCGAGGCTGCGGTGGCTGGGAGCGGCCACTGCACTCCAGTCTGTGTGACAGAGTGAGACTCCAACTCAAAAAAAAAAAAAAAAAAAAAAAGATATGTTTAACCAAAATCCTCATTTCTGACGTTTCTTCTTAGTAATTTTCTCTCCACTGACTCCATCCTACCCCTGGGCATATGGGGGGGTCTCAAAAAACCCAATATTTATTTATAAAATATTGCATATTTATTCTTACATGTTTCAATTTCAATCACCTGCAAGTGCTCTCCATTTGATGCAATACACCTATCAAGACACTTTTTCGAGTGTTCAAAACAATTTTTGAACTTGTCAATTTGTATGCCTTTTAGTACTTCTGCCATTTTTTTTTTCATCTTTTCCACATCTGCAAAACATTTTCCTGTGAGGGCATGTTTTCATGGAAGTGGGTGGGGAGGGGAGTTGCTCTGGATGAGACTGGGTGAATAAAGAGGGTGGAGCATGAGGGTAATGCCATTTTTTGGTCAAAAACTGCTGGACACTCAGTGCTGTGTGGCCAAGGGTGCTTGTAAATCATCCATCATGAAATGGGCAAATGTGATGAAAGAATCTCAAAAAAATTCACCGAAACCAAGTGTAGCCTCTCATAATGGTAGTTGTTTTGTTGATTCTGATGGGTTCTTAGAACACTTAACTAGAGAAGGAATTCTGTACTATAAGGGATCCGCCCTCCAAAAGATAATCCAGGATTGTTTGTTTGTTTGATTCCCCTCAAAAATCCCCACTTATCCATGTTGTATGTGGAATTGATCCCAGTTCTATACCAAGGTCTCTTTTCTCCTAGTGCAATAGTTCCTGAATAAAACTTGATTTTGCAACTTTAACTATTGGCTAGCTCAGCTTTGTCTTCTACACTGTCAAAGGTGGGGAGAATGGCCCTCCCAGTTATTTACCCAATGCATTATTAAAAATGCTATGAGTCAGTATCTTATGCCATTTAGTCTCTCATATTCAGATGATTCTAATTGCTAAATCTGTCATGCTAACTTCCATGAAATAGCTCTTACCAATGAACATAATACTGTCTTACGGACCCCTTCACTTGATTTTCATAACTTTGTGAGACAGGCCAATATTATAATCCCATACTGTTAAGGATAAAAATTAAGCTCAAAGAGGTTAAGTGGCTTGTCCATAGGAACATAAGTAGAAGTAACGTTTAGCAGTGGAGGAAACTCAGAAAGATTGTTAGATGTGTTTGCAAGTCCAGGCCTGGAGGTAAATCTATTTTTTTTTTCTTTTCACAGTTAGTATATCATTGAGAATGTAATGATAAAGATTCCATTGAAAACTCTTCTTTCTCGTGGTTTTCTTTTGCATCCTGCTCAATAGGGAAAAATAATTATAAAAATCACTAACATTTACTGAATCCTGACTAAAAGGCAGGCATTACATAAACACATGTACATATAACTCTCTCATTAATCTCTCATACTAGCAATTATGAGGTATCTATGTCTACAGGAGACAGATGAGGAAAAGAGATGAGAAAGTTAGCTTTCCAGAGGTAGGATGGGGATTTAAAACAAGATTCTGTGCTCTGTGCTTTAAAACCCACATTTCTAATCTGAATGCCAGTGCTTCTCAAATTCTAATGAGCCTATGAGTCACCTGAAAAAAGTGTTAATTGCAGGTTCTGACTTAATAGGGTTAGGGTGGGGTTGAAGATTCTGCATTTCCAAAAGGTTTCCAGGTGATGCTGCTACTGCTGAGCCTTGGGCCACACTTTGAGTGCCAACTTCTTTATACTTCCCTCAGGAAGTCCTGAGGTTAGTCACTCAACTGACTGGACTTCCTATTCTAGGGATTAGTCTGGGGCAGGGAAAGAAGGAAGGGGAGAGGCATCAGAACTCTGTCTTCGCCAAGTCTGCTATTCAACCTTCTCTGAACACTGCACCATTCTCTGTACAAGGATCTCTTGTCTCCAGCTTTAATCCATGCCTTCTTTGTTCTCAGATAAGAATATTTTCATTTTGAAACATCTACAACATTATTTCAGATAATGCTTGATGGCATTTTTGTACCATAACCCCTCTCTTCTTCTAATTGTCTGAACCACAATCCTATCTTCACTTACATTACTTAAATTTCACAATGCCTTGTCTTTGTTCTTGGATTTGACATATCAGCACATATGAAATCCTCTAATTATCTAACTTTCCATCATTACACCTCAATTTGTATTATATTTTTTTGTAAAGAAGCAAATAAAATATGGTAGTGATTTTTATCTAAGGTGGGAATATTCAAAATAAGTTATACAAGTTCCCAATGCAGGCTTTCTTCATTCACTTATTCATCCATCATTGTCCAATACCTACCATGCACCAAGCACTGAGAGAGATTTGCCATTATGATCCTTATGTTCCATTTATAAATCAAAATATTACTGAGAGAAAGGGTGCTTCTCCTGGTGTGAGATGGTCAATGACAGGTTCTTGTGTTCATGTTTGGAATAAATTCCCAAACAGACACATAGAGGAGCGAGGTAAGAAACCAACACCTACCATGTATCAGGCACTGAGCTAGGTTTGCCATCATGATCCTTATGTTCAATTTAGAAATCAAAACATGTGATTTTATGCATATTTATGTTTACACATATTTATTAATATATTTACACATATATATTAATATACTAATGTTATGTGTATGATACTGCAAAATAAAGTATTCGATTTAATTGAATAAATTTCATTTACTTAGTGTTAACTTTGTTTTGCACACTGGCTCAGATGCTGTGATATAATGTGGTAATTAATGTCCCTTCCCAACATAAAATCTCATTACATTAAGTCAGCCTCTGCAGATATTTGTTCTAAAATGTGCCCATATATACAAAATCTCCCCTCACCTTCAGTGAAGTGAAAATGAATCCATTTTAATGGAATGTATCAGTTTCAAATTAAATGCGGTCCTGCTCCACATCACAGGGCTTTCACTGGCATCCATTCTCCTACAAATTAAGTTGAAAACTTTGCCTCCAAATCATAAGTCACTCTTTCTTCCAGTCTTCTTTAGAAAGTTACCAGTTACCAGTTTCTGTGGCTGCAGAGTGAAGCCATCACTAGCACTCAACCACACTTCTTTTTCTCCTTTTACACTTAACTTTCTATGTGCTAGGAACATTATGTGCAACTTCTTTTTTATTTTCACAACCATGATGACCAACAAGGTATATTCTTGTATCCATTTTGTAGATAGAGAGTAAGACTTAGAGAGGTGAAATAATAACTGCTCATGTTAGTGGGAATGACATATAAGTAGCAGGTGGTTCTACTCTGTAAACTTGAAAGTGTTTTCCTTCACCGCTCACCTGCCTAGGAGAATGATCTTTCTATAGTCTCCACATGACAGAAGAAGCATCAAGACAGGATGGGCTTGGTGCCTATCCTAACCAGACGTATACAACAATGCTGGCAGAGCTGGGGTCCCAGTACAGGAGCCGAGTCCAGAACCTGAGCTCTTGCATTACAATGTCTCCCTGTTCAACAGATGAGGGTCCCATATCTGTACCGCAGATGTACCACTACCATGTAACTTTTCTGCTGCCTTTTAAAACTGAGTTTACTTACGAAGTCATAAATATCACCTGTCTCCACTTTCTTAATCCCAGTCCTGTTTTTAAGATCATTTTGAGTCGGACTTGTATTTTGCTATTATCTTTGTCTGTCTAGGCTATTATAACAAAATACGATAAACTGAGTAGCTTATAAACAACAAAAATGTATTGCTCACAATTCTGGAGGCTGTGAAATCCAAGATCAAGGCACCAGAAGATTTGATGTCTCGTGAGGACCCACATTCTGGCTCATAAATGGTGCCTTTTCTCTGAGCACTCACATGGTGGAAGGAGCAAACAAGCTCCCTCGGGGCCTCTATTAAATCCTTATCACCTCCTCATACTATCATCTTGGTGATTAGGATTTCAATATTGAATTTTGGGGGTACACAAACATTCAGACCACAGCACCTATGGCACCTATGACTGCAAACATTTCTATAACAATCACCATACTACTCCTATAATCAAATACATAAAAGGGTATATATTTATTTAAACACCATTATATATGGCATTATATATATGCAGATAGATGGGAGTACGCATGTATACCATAACCAAAATGCAGTGTGACTCAGTAAGACTGTATATGCCAAAGTTACTATCTCTAATTCCTATGCATCACTGATTTATACAATCATGTTCATTCTTCATTTTAGACAACGAAATCTGTCTTCTTTGAATATTCTTTCAGAAGTTTTTATATTATACAGTTGTAAATTTATCAAGTCAGCATGAGCTCTTCTGTCTTGCCAACTTCCCTGTACCATTCCCTTACACTGCCCTGTCTCTTCTATGATAATCCACAGTGAGAAATCCACCAACTGGCTTCCATTTTTTTCTTCACATCTTTGTTTTAACCAAAGCTTAGTTTATCCTTGGTATTACCAAATTTCCTTTTGTGCTCTTCTATTCAGATTTCTCCCATTCCAGTTACCCAGAATCATTATTTGTACAACTCATCTGTGAGGCAGGTGACAGTATTATTTACATCTTTTAAATAAGAAAACTAAGAGATATAGAAGTTAAGCAATGCTGAACCAGCTAGGAAATGGTTCAGTTTGGATGATAATTGGATTTTCATTTCATAAAGAAAAAGGAATGTTTCTCATTTTGGGGTTGCACCTGAATGCCTCACATAAGGCTAGGGTAGAAACATGGATAAATGGAGAGAAGCCAGAAGGGTTCAGTTTTGCCATTCTGATTTTAGGGTATAGGGTGTTGGAGTTGTCCAGTTGGATATATAAATGGGGAATGGGGAAAAATGTCTAGGCTGAGGCACAGATTTGAGTTATTGGGCTAAAGGTCATAGTTTAAGTCTGAAAGTCAAGTAAAGAAGAAAAGTATTCTGAATGGAACTTTGGAAAGAAGGGGAGTCTCACTTTAGCAGTAGGCTGAAGAAGAAAAGCAAGCAAGAAAAAAAGAAAAGGAAGGAAGAAAGGAAAGAAAAAGAAAAACAAAGAGAGAAAAAAACTGATGAGAGGAACGGGGTACAAGGAGAATCAAGAGGGAGGAGCTTCCTTGGATTTCAAGGAAAGAGAATTTGAAAAGGTCAATGGTAACAATATTTGCAGTAAAGTCAAAAAAGTTAGGTATCAAAATTCTTTGGGTTTAGCAACTAGAAAGTCTTTTCTCATTTTGGCAACTGCAGTTGGAATGAAGTGGTGAGATCGGGGTCAAACTGCAGCAGGTTGAGGAGTGACAGGAAGACAAGGACATTGAACTGGAGGAATGGGGTCATGGATGGTGAAAGAAGAGAAGGAAGACAAGACTAAGGCCAAGGGAGAACCTAGGAGGAAGTATGCTTTGTTCTTTGTTTATACTTCAGACTCATTTTGCATTTACACATGAAAATGACAAAAAATTCAAAGAATTAAAAAGTATGAAGGCACAGGAGACACCCATATAAAAGAACCAAAATGTATGAAGACACATATAAAATTGAAAAAGGAAGGAATAGGATCCAGACTTCACTGTCTTCTGAATCAGTCCTTTCCTTCTCCTGCTGTTAGTTTTCCTTATTTTGACCTTAATCTCTTCTTTCCCCAGAAAAGTGATATATCTACATATTTCCCCTCCTTCAATTTATTTCTACATATTGTTGCCCAGTTATTTTCCTCACATTAGTCCTCTGCTCAAACTCTTTCAGTTGTATTCCGTTACTTTAAAAATAAAATCCATGTGTCTTAAGGTATATAAAGTCCTTCTCATTCTGGCCTATCTGCCCTTTCCTTTCCTGCAATCCCCTCATCCACATCCACGCGTGTCACAACTCTGAAGCTATCACTTGCATTCTGTTTCATACCTGTGATCTCTTGCAGTGCCCTTGCTTTTTTCTGCCTACAGAAACCCTGCCCCTTTTCAAGTCTCATAATGTGCCACCTTCTTCTAGAGGGATATCGTTTTGCTCTTGAAGTCATATAATAACATTATCTTCTATTCTACCTTGGCATGCCAATCAACACATCCATCTCATAAACATTTTCCAAAAGTGCTTATATGTGCCTAACACGGTGTAAAACATCCTAACATGCTAAAGACATAGACCATGGCAACTTAGTTACATCATTTATATCTGGTGTCACATTTAACACTCAGGGCATTAAAAAGTATGTGTATAGTTTGTCATCAAAACTAATTACAAGTTCTTCAAAGACAGAGGCTGTTTACTAAAGCATTAATAAATAACACATAAAATTTTTATGTAAGGAACATGAAGCAGGAATCAAATAACTATTTTGCTGAAAGAACATGTCAAAATTGGATAGAGTTTGCAGCTCAAAATACTAAGAAACTGTGTAAATTGAATTTTTTTCTATGCTCTACTGGAATGTAAATATTGTATATACATAACCTTTTCCTTTTATCACATTATAAGCACTCTTTTTCCAGGCATTCTTCTATGTGCTTTGAATTTATTTATTCTTATACTTGCATTTTACTGCATGTTGTTTGGTGTAAAGGTTGTGCCTTTAATTTTCAAGTCTATTTCCAAAACTGTTCATTGTAAGGCTAAGTGCTCTCTCATTTCTCTTGGAATGTAATTTAATTTATCCAGTTAGGAAACTATGCTAAAAGTTCTCTTTCATTTAAAAAGTGTCACTAACAAACTCCAAACCTATATTATTTCACTTGATTACTCCTGGTTTTCTATGGTTGCTCTTTTGCTATACTTTTTTGCAGTCTTTCCTTAATATTTATTTGTGATGCCTATATCCCTATGCTATTTTTATTTTTTGTTGTAAATATCATTCTGTGATAAATTTTGATAATTTAACCAACTTATTTTGATTTTTGCATTGTATTTGTTTTGTGTATTGCACAACACAGGTATTTGTTTCTCAAATATTTCTTTTATTTATAAATGTCATCTGTTATTTTATGTTTTATTCCTGGTTTGGACATTCTTCTCCACGTTTCTCTGAAAATTTAGGCATGATTTCTTTTAAATGCATTGCTTTTATTTGGGGCATCTCTGAAAAGTTTAATTTTGCTTTTTAATCTATGCTATATAATGTGCTACAATACTGCTAGAGGACTGCTGCATTTACTATCTCTACTGAATGTGCCTTTTTGAAGCTAATTGTAACTTCATTGCCTCACAGTTCCTTAGGGTACAAGACAGTCACCAATACCCCCAGATCCCAGTGTCTGGTAGGGCCTGGACGGAGGTGCTGATCCTCAGAGACAGACATGGCTGAGTCACATGCATCTGGTACTGCCCCTCAGGTCTAAACAGGCTGCTGATATAATAGGGCCACTTGGCTCCTGGTACTCTTCTGTGATACTCTGAGCACAGCTCAGGTAAGCTCTGCTACCCAGATGTCACGTTCAGTGCCTGGTCACAGGGAAAGCTTCTACCCATCATTGATGAGGGGCTGTGAGCTGATGAAGGAAGTAGAAGGACAGGTTGTGAGGAACACAGTATACAACTGAGACGAGAGAGAGGTGCAAAGTCCAGGCTGGGGTTCCTGGTGAGCACAGCTGTCCCAAGCAGACCTACTCTTACATATTCACCTAAAGCAGTTCCTTCTTTCCAGTACTGCCCTGAGATCCAGGCCATGGAGACCTTGTCCTGACCCTGTGCAATACAATCTTGTTACTCAAAGTGCAGCCAGCACTGACATCAGTTTCATCTGGAAGCTTCTTAGAAACACACAACTTCGGGTTCACTTCAGCCCTTGTAAATCAGAATCTGCATTAAAAACAGATGATTGTATACATGTGTGTTTGAAAAGCACTGCATCAGAGGGCCCACTCTTGCCTTCTTCTGGTCATGAAAATCTTGACTCCTTCTAGAACAGGCTTCATATACCCAGGTTGCTGGAATTCCCTGCCAAAAGCTCACAGTCTGCTCATGTCTAGGACTCAGAGTGATCTTTTTACCAGATACATTCTCCTTGTATACTGGGGACCCAAGAGTTGGCCAAGAAGCAGGCATGATTCAGTGGGAAGAAGGTGTTTGGACTTTCAGACTGAGTGTCAAATTGCAAGCTCTGAGGGTGAGGACACAGGAAGAGCAGGAGTCATGATTGGGCATGAGAGTGCGAAGGGAGTATGGACCCGGGGCCTCCAATTATACTTCTGTTCCTAGTCTCATAGATGTTAGAGTTGAGTCCACCTCTGTCCACTTGCAACTGATATCCCCTGTAAATGGGTCCAAGCTATGTGCAGAGTGAGGGCTATAACAGCATATATGCCTTCCAAAATTTTTGAAATACTGGATGCTGAAAGTCAGGTTGTGTTCCAAAATCATTTGCCTTATCCCAAGAAGTTTTAATGTACATTTGTCAAAGAAAGAAAGTAATAGCTTTTAGAATCTTTAAACACAATTTCAAGAAACTTCCGAATGGCTATAAAAGATGTTTTTACATTTTCTATTATCTACTTGATCTTACAAAGCATAAGACAGATAGTGTCCATCAGGACTTTGGTGAGACCACTGATCAAGAATGACAGATAACCTTTTCTTTGGTATTTTTTAATTGTATGACAATTGTATATAGATCACCATTTCTTTCTTTCTTTCTTCTTTTTCCATTGGGAAATGGAAGGGTTATGTTTTCATTTAGGTTTCTAGTGCCCAAAACAGTATATGGAATAACCGAATTTTCTTTTCCTTTTTATTAAAGATGTGGGGTACAATTCAGGGTTAGCTATACAAATGTTCATTATGCAGGTAAACTTGTTGATGAGGTGTGCCTCCCCCGCCCCCCCCCCCAGTAGTTTCCCTCAACCACCAATCCCACTCCCCCTTCCCTGGCAGTTTAGGTCACCATTTCTATTATAATATCTAATAATAATGACTTACATGTTGGCTTACGCTTCTCATCAAAACATTCGAAAATACCATATTTGGAAATTCTACATAAATTCAATACTTAGTGTTCATTCTAATGCTTTTTATTTTCTCTTTTATACCAGGAATATGAGCTAAGTTTTTTTATAATTCCACATATGTATTTCAGAATCCTATCTAATTGACCCATGTACCATACAAATATTGAAATTTGTATGTGCATAATAAAGTTGAAAAGGGTGAGAAATATGTATCTAGCTAGATAGATTAGATTAAGAAAAGCTTGAGATACCCAAGGACAGGCAGAGCTAGAAAGGATATTCTCTCACATTATATGTAGAATATTTTTGGATCACAAATATCTACTATTTTTGATTTTATTACAAGTGCATCCTTTAATACAGTGGGTGCCCTTCCTTTGTACAATTTTAAAAAACAGATTTTTTCCTCAGCTGATCAGCTTTAAATTTTTAAAAACAATTTTTCTAACATATAATTACCATCTTCTAAAGACCCAAAAGTGCTGTCAATGTGACAGAAATCAGAATGTAAATATTTTATAAACAGCTGTCAAATCTCAATTGGCAGAAAACAAAAAGCCCTCGAATTGCTGTAATCTAACCATGAAGCTACATCATTTAATTGACAGATAAGACATTTTTCTAGTTTCCATTTTCTGATCAGCATTTTTAATACATTAGTACAGTGTACCATTCTAGAAAGTCACTGTGACGATTTACTTGGAGATGGAATAAACTCTGAAATGCTCTAAGGGAGATGCCTAGCACAGTAACTCAATTGTCTCACAGAACATTTTTCAGTCATTGTATTTGGAATGTCTGTTACTAGAATGGACTAAATACTAGCATCAAGGGAATGTTATCATGCCTATAAATAAAAGGCAAAATTTTGTTATTTGCAGTTCAATAATTTACTATTTTTGAGAATTCATTCAAAAAATATTTCTGATCGTGAATGTGCCAGGCTTGGCCAATAAATCTATGCATCAACCAAATAACTGAGCATAGATCAGAAATGCCAACCAATACTGAATCTTGAAGCGATCCTGTCCAAGGGTTTACTGCTATCTTCTTTTTTTTTGGGGGGGGGGGTGGGAGTCTCACTCTGTCACCCAGACTGGAGTGCAGTGGCCGCTCTCAGCCACCGCAGCCTCGACCTGCTGGGCTCTGGCGATCCTTCCGCCTCGCCTTCCCAGTAGCTGGAACTACAGGTGCGTGCTACCACCTGCAGCCTGGCTAATTTTTGATTTATTGTAGAGATGAGGTCTCGCCTGCCCAGGCGGGTCTTGAACCCACGGGCTCAGGCAATCCACTCACCTCAGCCTCCCAAGGTGTGGGATTACAGGCTGAGCCACCGAGCCCGGCTTATTGCTATCTTCCATATATACCACTGTCTGTCCCTCTCTTCTTCTTCTCAGATTGTTGTTTCATCTCTTTCTCTATTTTTTCCCCCTTTGCTTTCCATCTAAGCAATCAACAGGTTGGGTATATCTACAAGCATTGCTTAATTTCTTTTTAAATATTTAACCATGGGCATTTTCTAACTCTACATTCATTTATTCAGCAAATATTTATTAAGTCTCTTGAAGTGAACAAGCATTGGATTTTAAAATTAATTTTATTTTTTTAATTTTAAAGATGTGGGGTACAATTCAGGGTTAGTTATACAAATGTTCGCAAGTATCATTGTTGATGAGGTGTGCCCCCCTTCCCTGGTAGTTTCCAACTACTGCCAATACCCTCCCTCTCCCCATTGATAGATTCCCACTGCTGTCAATCTTATCCCTGCCCTCCCCCAGTTACCCACTACTGCCAATCCTCTTCTTATAGTACTATGATACTTGTCCAAGGTCTACTTATAAGTGAGGCATTGTTAAAGATACAGTGATTTTAGTGGTGAAGAAAACGGACAAGGCCATGACCTCATGGAGCTTAGATCATATTATAGAAAGGGATAAATAAGTTACAAAAATGTGTGACTAAATTATTATGTCTTACCTAAATCCCTTATATTACCTATGTAAATATTATGTTGATAAGGGGCTTTTTTTGTTGTTTTTGAGTTGGAGTCTCACTCTGTCACCTAGACTATAGTGCAGCCTCAACCTGCTGGGCTCAGATGATCCTCCCACTTCACCCTCCCAATTAGCTGCAACTACAGGCACACACTACCATGCCCAGGTAATTTTTAATTTATTGTAGAGACGAGGTCTCGCCAAGTTGCCTGGGTGGGTCTTGAACCCTCAGACTCAGGCAATCCACTTGTCTCAGCCTCCCAAAGTGCTGGGATTCCAGGCTGAGACACTGAGACCGGCCGATAGGGGCATTTTTATATGCCTTAAAAAATAAAACTTCTAGTTGTAAAAGAGAATCTAACCTGTTTGTCTGGGACAGGATTCATTAAGCAAGAGACTGTAAGGTCATGGCAGGTGCTCTCTGAATGGAAGGGTCAAATGTAGCAAGGGCCAGAGACAGAGCTCTACAAGCTAGGGGACACTGTGCCAGAGCCCTGAGGGGAAAGAACAAAGAGAACCTTCAAGAAATAAAGACAGAGAGGCTGGAGTCTAGGAATGAAAGGATAAAAGGTAAAAGCTGATCATATTAGATTTGTAAGTCATGGTAATGCATTTAGGTTTTATTCTTAAAGTAGGAAAAGGAGTTAAAAGGTTTTGAGCAGGTCTCAAATAGGAGATGAACAAGATCTGAGGGTTTCCCAAAGTGGATGCTGGTTGTGCACAGAACGTATTTTGTGTGGCAAGAATGGAAGCCTGGTGACCATCAGGAAGCTAATGCCATTGTCCAAGCAAGACAGGATGATGACTTGGAGTAGGGTCATAACAAGAAACAAAGGATTCAGGATATACTTGGAAGAAAGCAAAGCACTGATAATCCTAAATTCGATGGCCAGAAAGAAAAATTGGACCTTAGTGGATATCAGAACATTTTCCTGCATTAGCAATGGACACCCATGGAGGGAAGCTATTACTTTGCACTAGCAGCATATCGGGATACGTAAACCCTCAATTTACCAATAAGGAGCAAAGGTCCAGGAAGGTGAGATGGCTTTTTCTTTTTTAATGCCACAGAAGAGTTGGGCTATCTTTTGTCTTTCCATTCTCTCATTTTCCAGTCCAGAGATTTTTCTATTATCCAGCACACCTCCCCCTGCTCCCGATCCACTCAGCCCAGTGCCCTATTCAATGCCCTGCATGACTTTCTTTGGAAAAGACTTCTATTATATGATTTATCTTTTACATACATTAATTTTTTTTCTGAACCAAGTAAGCATGAATGAATTAATGGAGCTCGTTGGAAGTAAGATACCTAATATTAGGATTATAGGTTAAAAGCAGAGTTTTGGTGGCTATCCTTAGACCATAGTTCTAAACTCTTATTTCAAAAGAACAACAACAAAAAAGATGATGCTTGAAATTAATAGTGCCATCATCAGTTTTCATAGGCAATTTCAATTCATCCTAATTTTCCCAAACCAGAGGTTTCTCTTCTCTTCTTCTTATTTACTTTACACTGGAATAGCTTCAGTTCACTTTTAGTTTTTTTAAATGAATAATCTAATGACAATTCCATGTTATTGAAGTTGTGTTCAAAGGGTTAGCAAGCTGACAATATCCACTAACTAACTGAAAATTTGAATCAGTAACAGCACAGGTTCCTGGCTCTCAGGAGCAGCATTGAGGCAACAGCATATAAGGAAAGGCAGTGGACAGGTCCAAGTTCTATTCTTGCCTGTTTCACTTACTACTATGGTAAGTTCATAGCAACTCAGAGCCTCAGCTTCCTCATATGTAAAATGGGGGTAAAAGTATTCTAACCTGATAGCACTACTGTGATGATTAAGTAAGGTATGGTAAATGTGTCCAGCATGATACCCAGAAATGAACATTACTGAATCAGCTAAATCCACACTGGGCTCTGAGTGACAGAAGACCTAACAAGTTTTCCTATGTTAGGGGTGCATGTGTCTCATGCAACAAGAAATCTGATGGTAGGATTGTCAGAGCTCAAGCTCATTTTATCTCCCTGCTCTTGCATTCCCAATTTGGCTTTTTCTTGCATGGTGGGGGCTGTGTTTCCCTACAGAAATATGGAACAGGAACAAAGGAAAACATTCCAGAAGAATTCTCCTGGTGAAGATCTGCTCTTTCATTTCAGAAAGTGAAGTTGTCTCCAGGGTCCATGACTCAGAGCCCTTTGGTAAGAGCTGGGCCACACAGCCACAATAAAGGAGTCTGGGATGATGAAGATTTTTTAAACTGGATACTTTGCTTTCCTTTTCAATACCAGGATTTCATTAGGAAGAAAGAAGAGAAGAATAGAGTTTGGGTAAGATATTAACAGTGTTTGCTTACTAGAGAAACCATTATTTATAATAGCACCTAAAAAGGATTGAGTTTTTTCATATTGATATTTCTTCAAGTTAACAGTTGGATTTTGTACAGTATTCTGAAAAATAATTTTCATTTATCATATGAAAAATGAAAGAGAAGCTATAAGATTTATTATATATACACTAATAATTTAAATATTTTGTACTATTGCAAAAACTCACATTGCTACTGTTAAGATACAAATGAGCATTTGAAATGGGGGCAAACTTATTTCAGATCTCTCAATAAGCATGCTGTTATTGTAATTTTGAATCTGATGAGCAAATGAACACATTGTTATTTTTGTTAAGGCAAAAAAAGTATGACTGACAGCAACAATTATAAATCATGTTGAGAAACACCAATTTATAAAGTCTTTATTTTTCATTAATCTGTACCATAGATCCAGTCACCAGTCCCTGTTTTCAAGCAAAAAACTCAACTAGAAAAAGGACCTAATGGCTGGGCTTCGTGGTTCAGCCTGTAATCCCACCACTTTGGGAGGCTGAGGCTAGTGGATTGTCTGACTTTGTCTCTACAATAAATAAAAAATTAGCTGGGCATGGTAGCATACACCTGTAGTTCCAGCAACTTGGAAGGCTGAGGAGGAAGGATCACTGGAGCCCAGCAGGTCGACGCTGGGGTGGCTGTGTATATGCCACTGCACTCCAACCTGGGCAACAGAGTGAGACTACAACTCAAAAATATGGGAAAAGGACCTTAACTTATTGTACCTCAGCTGAAGTTCTGAATGTTATTTATTTGACCACTAATGAGAATACAAGTGCTAGAAGAGAACAAGAAAATGTGGTTACCAAATAGCCAGGGGCCCAAAAAAGATAATGTCAGTAGCTTAAACAAAATTATTTGGGACAATATAAAAAAAAAATTACGGAATTTTTGAGTGGAAAGTGACTTCATAGATCATGGTGCCTAACCTTTTAATGTAGTAAAAGGGACCAAAAAGGTCAGAGAATTTAAGGTACTTGTTTACCGGCAAAAGAAGTGTGTATATATATATATACAGATATTATTAAAACGCTTTATACCTGCCTAAGCTCATTTGCAAGTAAGGCACATAGAGTGAGAAGAAGAAAAATAGCAAAAGAAGTCACTTATCCCTTCATTTCATGTGCCAGGGATAGGTGCCATCCTCTTTTAGCAAATTGGTTAGTACTGTCTATTTTTCAAAGGGAAATTGTAAGAATGACCCCTTAAAAGTTCCAGTCTGCTACCTTTTCCCAGACACTATTCACAATATATACATTCAATAATCTTACTATCAGTCTATTCTCATGTAGGGAGAGAACAAAGTCTTCAGGAAAATCCCCTAACTCAGTTTCAGACCATGAAAATCACATTTTTGAAGTGTGCAGAGCCTGACATCTGGGCCAGAACCTGAAGAAAGCACCTCCTTCAGAAGGTTAACTAAAGATGGAAAAAGAGCTGCCAGGATCTGTTGGAGAACAAGGGAGCTATGTTGTCATGAATGACGTTGCCGAGTTTAGAGGATCCTAATGAAAGATAAATGCCACAGAATAGCTTGTGAATGAGATTTCCTGATACCAAATTTTACCTGCTTGATGACTGCTTATGTACCTAACCCTGAATTGTACCCCACATATTTAATATGAAAAAAAATAATAAAACAAAATGTTACTGAATTTTTTAAAGGCGGGCTTGTAGTTTCCATAGAGTGGTGATGGTGACACCAGATGGGCAGAGGCCTGAGAAGGGATCACAAGGTGAGAAGTAGAGGGATCCCAGAGGTGCATTGCATGGATCCTTGGGCATGAAATGAACAATTTAAAAATATATTTGTATTTTATATGACTTTTAAAAAAGTATTAACATCCAAAGGACTATTGGTTGGGGGAGCCATTGGTTCTTCATCAGTTTGAGAAGCGTTGTTATCCTAAAGAGTATCAACCCAATGCCACCCTGATATTCTGTCTTTCTCTCATTAGGGACTCTCCCTCTGCTATTACTGACATTGTTGAACCTATCAGTCTGGGACACTCTCCCATACTAAGCAAAAGAGGACACCCAGCCCCAAGTAAGGCCTCTCAGATTCCTCTCTTGGGAATCCCAGTCTGAGAAATGTGTCACATGAAAGGAAGAGTTGGAGCTGATCATCTCAGGAGATCCATTCACTTTACACAGAGGAAAACTGAGGCTGAAGGTATAAGTGGCCAAAGGATAGAACTTAAATCTATACTGTCTGACTCTTTCCACTAATTGTATTGTTTCTTTCTTTTAGATACCAGCACTTATTATGAAAGAATAGTTGTATACCTGAAACTTCAAGAGCAAACTCAAGCATATCAAACCTGATTTTTGCTGTAGGAAATGATTGTTAAGTCATCAAATAATACTTTAGTAGGAGGCTGTAGTCATTTTACTCTGTTGGCTCTATCTAATAAAGACATGTTTTCTGCCATTTAGGGCATGCTGATGAGCAGAGATTTCATCTTTCACTGCTAATATCATTATAGAATCTAATGAGTCAAAGGGCAAGTACTCAGTTAATTCCATTTAACCATGTGTCATCCCTCTTACAGGAACCCACTGTCTTGTGTATGGTAGTTGCTCAGTAAATACTCACTGCAGGGATTTTATCATTAAAATAAGTATACAAAACACATTTACCTAATTTACAATTAGGAGTTCCAACATGCCTACACATTGAGATTCAGACCATTTTAAGTAAATAATTATATACTTCTCAATAATAAAAAATTAAATAGCACTATTAATGTTAAAATAGAAATAAAAACTGCTCAATCATTCAAAAATCTGAAAATATAAATATCTTGTTCACTAAATGAATTGGGAAACAATAATTGAGGTTAAACCTCCTGAAGTTTCTCTGATAAAGTTGCTCTAGTACCAATTTCAGGAAATCACTCATTTTAAAAATCAGCCAAGGAACTGGCTTTCATCTTAGCTTCAAATTAATTTCATTACAAATTAATTGCATGTTACGTTCATTTAGGGGTGAACTTCAAATTTCCAAGCACAGATGACAGGCTCCTCCAAATACCAGTAAACATGGTTCAAAGGTTACATAATAAAAATATAATTGGCAATTCCAGAGGTTTAATAATACAGTTAGCGAAATTAAGAGGAAAATAAAGTTAGAGGCAGAATGATAAGTATGGAAGGCCAGATGAGAGATTTCTTTCAATAGGCCAACAAAATGTTACTCTAATTTAGGATGTTTTAGAAAAAGGTAGGATATTTTGTTGACCTCTTTAAAATAGAACTGGCATACATTGGCTATATTGTGGGTTCAGTTCCAGACTACCACAATAAAGCAGATAGTGCAACAAAACAAGTTACACACATTTTTTGGTTTCCCAGTGCATACAAAAGTTATGTTTAAGCTACACTGTAGTCAATTAAGTATGCAACAGCATTATATCTAAAAAAACAATATAAATACCTTAATTAAAAATATTTTGTTGCTAAAAAGTGCTAACAATCATCTGAACCTTCATCTAGTCATAATCTTTTTGTTGGTAGATGTTCTTGTCTCCATGTTGATAACTGCTGATTGATCAGGGTGGTGGTTTCTGAAGGTTGAGGTGACTATGAAAATTTCTTAAAATAAGAAAGCAATGAAGTTTGCTTCATCATTGACTCTTTTATTAATGAAAGATTTCTAGGTAGCATGCGACGCTATTTGATAGCATTTTATCCTCAGTAGAACATCTTTTAAAATTTGAGCTAAGTCCTCTCAAACCCTGTCACTGCTTTCGCAGCATTTATGTAATATTCTAAATCCTCTGTGGTGGATTTAACAATGTTCACAGCACCTTTACCAGGATTCAATCCCACCTCAAGAAACCACTTTCTTTGCTCATCCATCAGACACAACTCCACATCTGCTAGTTTTATCATAAGACTGAAGCAATTCAGTCACATCGTCAAGCACACTTCTAATTCTAGTTCTTTTGCTGTTTCCACCATATCTGCAGTTCCAAACTCACTAGTCTTTAATCCCTCAAAATCATCCATGTTGGAATCTACTTCTTCGAAACTTCTACTAATGTTGACATTTTGATATCCTCTCATGAATCACAAATGTTCTTAATTGCATCAAGAATGGTGACTTTTTTTCCCAGAGGTTTTCAAATGACTTTGCTCAAATCCATAAGAGGAATCATTACCTATAGCAGCTATAGCTGTATGAAATGTATGTCTTAAATAGTAAGACTTGAAAGTCAATATTACTCCTTGATTAATGGGCTACAGAATAGATGTCATGCTAGCTGACATAAAAGCAACATTAATCTCCCTGGACATTTTCATCAGAGCTCTTAAGTGACCAGGTACATTGTCAATGGGCAGTAATATTTTAAAAAAAACTATCTTTTTTTTTTTTTCCTGAGTAGTAGGTCTCAACAATGGGCTTAAAATATTAATTGAACCATGCTATAAACAAATATGCTGTTATCCAGGCTTTGTTGTTACACTTATAGAGCACAGGCAGAGTAGATTTAGTATAATTCTTAAGGGTCTTAGGATTTCCAGAATCATAAATGAACTAAACTTAAAGTTATCAACTGCATTAGCCCCTAATAAGAAAGTCATCCTGTCCTTTGAAGCTTTGAAGCCAGGCATTGACATCTCTCTAGCTATGAAAGTCCAAAATAGCATTTTCTTCCAATATAAGGCTGTTTCATCTACATGGAAAATCTGTTATTTAGTGTAACCACTTTGATCAATAATCTTAGCTAGAACTTCTGAAAAACTTGATGCAGCTTTTCCATTTTGCTGCTTCACCTTGCATACTTATGTTATGGAGATGACTTCTTTCCTTAAATGTCATAAAACAACCCGTACTTGCTTCAGACTTTTCTTCTGCACATTCCTCACCTTGCTCAGCCTTCAAAGAATTGAAGAGAATTAGGGCCTTGCTCTGGATTCTGCTTTGGCTTAAAAAAACGTTGTAGCTGGTTTCTATCCAGACTACTAAAATTTTTTATCAACAAAAGGCTGTTTCACTTTCCTATAGTTTGCCTATTCACGAGAGTAGCACCTGTAATTTCCTTCAAGAACTTTTCCTTTGCATTCCCAACTTTTAACTGTTGGGTGTAAAAGGCCTAGCTTTTGATCTACCTCAGCTTTCTACATTCCTTCCTCACTAAGTTTAATCATTTCTATCTTTGACTGAGACATGTGACTCTTTCTTTGACTTGAACACTTAAAGGCCACTGTAGGGTTATTAATTGGCCTAATTTCATTATTATTGTGTTTCAAGGAATAGGGAGGCCAAGGAGAGGGAGAGAGGTGAAGAAGTAGCTGGCCAATGAAGTGGTGAGAACACTTACAACATTAATTAATTCTGCCCTTTTATATGGGCACAGTTTGTGGTGTCCCGTCCCAAAACAATTACAGTAGAAACATCAAAGATCACTATTGATGGAACATCACGACAGACATAATAACGATAGAAAAATTTGAAATATTGCAAGAATTACCAAAACATAACACAGAGACACAATGTGAGGATATGCTGTTCAAAGTATGGCACTGATAGACTCAACATAAGGTTTCCACAAAACTTCAATTATAAAGAAACACAGTATAGTATCTATGAAGTGCAATAAAGCAAAACACAAAAACAAGGTATCCCTGTATCCATTTTCTTACCCTACCGCTTATGTTACTATGCATGTTTTTCTTGCTGAACAATGCAGCATGTATTTCCCACCAATCCATATGGATCTAACTCAAACTCTACAGAGACAGGAAATCCACTTTAGTAGGAAGGTGCCCTAATTTATTCAATCCTTTTACTATTTATAGGATTATGGTTGCTTCGTTTTTTCTTATAATCAATACAGCAATA
Source organism: Cephalopachus bancanus (assembly GCA_027257055.1). Taxonomy (NCBI): domain Eukaryota; kingdom Metazoa; phylum Chordata; class Mammalia; order Primates; family Tarsiidae; genus Cephalopachus; species Cephalopachus bancanus. The sequence goes on along the minus strand of JAPVLO010000084.1, from coordinate 2,300,309 downwards.
ATAATACATATATATATGTAGATTCATTTTTGAGTTAAATATTCCTAAATCTATGATTTATAGGTCATAGAGTATTCACATCTTAAGTTTTTGTAGATACTGCTACATTGTTTATCAAAAGGTTGTAGCAATTTTGTTTCCTCTTTCCTCTATACTTGGATATCCCCACCCCCCATTTGTGGGTATCTGATTCTGATTTTTGGCAAGAAAAATGGTATTCACAGAAGTATCTTTTTTGTTATCTGTTGGGCCTCAGTGACAGTTTTGCATTGAGAGCAGACTGGAAACAACCTTTGGCCAAAGTTCTGATGTGGCATAAAAAGGAGATTATCCTTGGATAACATAGTATTCTGGAAAAACAATAGTAACTATTATTCAGATGAAGAATTTTTAAAAAGCTTTGTGTCATTGTGAGTAAAAACTACAAAATTCTCCATTTAGTAAGGTGCTGTACATGGAAAAACCATATCATGATCTAAAAGTCAATGCTATTATTTTCCCCATGAAACCATAATTTTAAAAAAGTTCAACCTTTCAAATGACTTCCCTTAATCATTAAAAGTTCAAGAAAATTTATAACAAAGAAAAAAGACCAGTCTTGAAGCTCTTTAATTTTATAAACAACATCATATCTTTAAAATGTTTCTCTTTAGCCAGAGTTGACTCCGTTCAGATACTTGGAAATGTTAAGTACTCTTTTCTTCAGATAATCTTTCCACAATCCCAGCTCAGGTGGCTTATAATTATAGTCCTTGGATCTCAGACTATCCCTTGACATCCCCATCCTGATTCTGTCCTTTGTTCACTTATAACATGAATGTGAAAGCCAGGAATGAGTGTCTCTTATTTTTGGTCGAATCAGTGTTACAGAGATTGATGAAATAACAGTGTTTAGAGTGGTTCAAGGAACCAATTTTAAAGAAAAAAAAAATGTACCTAGAGTTTAGATTCCCATGAAGCATATTATTTTGGATGCTTCTGTCAGGAACCAAAAAACCACCTTGAAAAACCACTGGTGAAACTTGAAGACCAAGATTTCTCTTTTAAAATTGAGCAGACATTCTCATCAACTACACTTTGGGAGTAATTAGAAGATGAGGAATTTGTAACAATATTGACTCAGTTTAGAAGTCTGTAGGCAGGTGTATTCTTATATATAAAAAGGTAATAAAGATATATTTTGGTCTCTATGTAGTATCTACTTGTTTGGAGAATCTTTGTTTCTTTTTTACTCTTCAGAACACTACTGACAGGAAGCCTCCGCGTGGAGTCTTCTGCAGTGGCTGAATGTGGACTTCGGGCAGTCTAGACTCGGTACCTTGGTTTTCTCATCTACAGCCTGAAGTTAAAAACCACCAATTTACCTCAAAAGTATGACAAAAACTGTATATTATAAAAAAGAGAAAGGAACTATGACATCTAAGTGTCAATATGGCTGCCTTTTAAGTGATAGGAATGCATGTCATTTTTCCCCTAAAATTCTTGTCTTCCAAGTTTTGTCTTTGTTATAAATGGGCATATATTACCTTCTAAAGAAAATGAGACTTGAAAACAAGTCTACTACAAAATGAGGACTAAGGTCCTCTTTGTGGTAAACAGACATCCCATGACTAGAGTTCTATCAGCCTGTCTAAGCTTCATCTCTTACACTCCCTGTCTGGGCTTCTAGTGTCCTCTGGGGCTTGTCATTGAAAGTGTCCTCTGGGGCTTGTCATTGAAAGTCATTCTCACTGATGTGTCCATGTGTCCATCTCTCTAACAGGACAGTGGGTAAAAACTGTGTGTCCGAAAAGTGCCCTTAAGTCTACACCGCAGTCCAGATAGACAAACAGTTCAAACCAGAGGAAACATGTAATCAAGTCACACCTGGTTAATTTTAAACTATAGGCACATCTCGGAGTGTACTGCAGCTGAGCCAAGTTCCTCGGAAACACAGTTGATGAAAAGAAAAGAAAAGAAAAGGAAATTAACAACTTCAGGAAGAGAAGATTTATAAATGCTTCTATAAGATACAGGATAAGGAGGAAACTTAGGGATACTGTCATGAAACAATAAAAAGAGACTCACATGCTATTCGATCTAGACACAAAAAGAACCTTTAATGGAACACTAAAGTAGTCATCTTCTATACAGATTGTCACCAATTGTGTGCATGTGTGTATGTTGTGTAAGGAAGGTAATATAAATCAATATGAGAACTTTACTTATGTACAGTGTTATATATAACTATGCTTAAAAACGTAAAGATACTTTAATGATGTAGGTTCAAAATTTTTCTAATATTATATCATCTTTATAAAAAATGACTCTTACTGGTATTATAGAGAACCACCAATACTGTCTGGATTCTAACTGATAAGTGACTGAGGCAATAGTATTTAGATTAGGCAAAATCAAGCAACCACAAAACATTTTATAGATTTCACATTTCCTAGATTCCACTCAATATCCCAGGAGCTCCACAATACTCTAAAAAAGGATATGGTGCTGAAATGAATTTGGAAATTACTGAGTTACCATTATTGGATTTTTTTTTTTACTTTTTCAATAGATTTTTTTAAAAAAATTATTTTAAAGATGTAGGGTACAATTCAGGGTTAAGTATACAACCCTGGTATATGTAAAGTTTGGGCCTCACTTTGGTCCCCACTTCACCTGGTTTGAGATCATATACCCTTACTGATGAAGTGTGTCCCCCCGGCAGTTTCCTACTGCTGCCAATCCCTTTCTTGTAGTATTATGATAATTGTTCATGGTCCACTTATGAGCTTATGTGGTACTCAGTTCTTTGTTTCTGTGATAGATCACTGAGTATTACAGACTCTAAACCCACCCAAGTTGCTGCAAAGTTCATAAATTTGTCCTTCCTTACGGCTGTGTAACAGTCCATCATGCATGTGTACCACACTTTTTTTTATCCAGTCTACTTTCTTTCTTTCTTTCTTTTTTTTTTTTGAGTCGGAGTCTCACTCTGTCGCCCAGACTGGAGTGCAGTGGCCGCTCTCGGCCACCGCAGCCTCGACCTGCGGGGCTCCGGCGATCCCTCCGCCTCAGCCTTCCGAGTAGCTGGAATTGCAGGCGCGTGCTACCACGACCGGCTAATTTTTTGATTTTATTGTAGAGATGAGGTCTCGCCTGCCCAGGCGGGTCTCGAACCCGCGGGCTCAGGCAATCCACTCACCTCAGCCTCCCAAAGGCGTGGGATTACAGGCTGAGCCACCGAGCCCGGCTTTTTTTCTTTTTTTTTGAGTTGGAGTCTCACTTGGTTGCCCAGACTGGAGTGCAGTGGCCGCTCCCGGCCACCGCAGCCTCGACCTGCTGGGCTCCGGGGACCCTTCCGCCTCAGCCTTCCAAGTAGCCGGAATTACAGGCATACGCTACCATGCCCAGCTGATTTTTTGATTTATTGTAGAGATGAGGTCTCGCTGCCCAGGCGGATCTCGAACCCGCGGGCCCAGGCAATCCACTCACCTCAGCCTCCCAAAGGCGCGGGATTACAGGCTGAGCCACCGAACCCGGCTTCAATCTCCTTTCAATGAGCAGCATGGTGGGTTCCATTTTTTGCTATTGTGAATAGTGCTTCAAAAAAACATACGTGCACAGGTATCTTTTTTACACAATGATTCAAGTTCTCCAGGTATATTCCCAGAAGGGGGATTGCTGGACCATATGGTAGGTCAATTTTTAGATCTTTTAGGAATTGCCACACAGTTTTCCAGAGGTTGTGCTAGTTTACACTCCCATCAACAGTGTAGAAGTGTTCATAAAACCTCAAACTATAAGAACCTTAGAAAATGCAGGAGACACTCTTATGAAAATTAGAACTGGCAATCAATTCCTGATCCAAACCCCAAGTGCCCATGACATAACAGACAAGATAGACAAGTGGGACCTCATCAAACTAACAAGCTTCTGCAAAGTCAAAGAAATCATCAAGAGAATGGGGAGAGAGCCCACAGACTGGGAAAAAATACTTGCCAAATGTATGTCTGACAAAGGCCTAACAACTAGGATCTATAGGGAACTGAACCATGCCAAAAAGAAAGAAAATGAATAGCCCTATTAAGAAGTGGGCAAAAGATATGAATAGACTCTTTTCAAAAGAAGATATAGAAGCAACCAACAGGTACATGAGAAAATGCTCAGCCGCACTGGTCATCAAAGAAATGCAAATTAAAACCACACTGAGATACCACCTAACTCCAGTCAGGATGGCCATCATCAATTACTCAAAAGACAACAGACGCTGGAGAGGATGTGGGGAAAAGGGAACACCATTATTGTGACAACGAGATTACTCAGAAATGTCAGAACCAAGATGGGCATTGTGAATTTACTAAAAGCAGATATATTCTGATATTTACTTTTCCCAATCTTGTCTGACCATGTGACAACTTCTTAGGAGAGCTATGGCAAATGCTGCATTGCACAAACAACTCGGGATTCTTTCCTACTTTTGTGCAGAAAAAAGTCTATTCTTCAGGGTCTAGGTGGAAAATGAATTTGCTTTTAAGTCTGGATAAGTATTATATTTCCCCAAACTTCATAGACTTTCTAACATCATAAGAAATAAATTAGGCCGGTCTTGGTGACTCAACCTGTAGTCCCAGCACTTTGGAAGGCCAAGGTGAGTGAATTGCCTGAGTCCACGGGTTCGAGACCCACCAGGGCAACTTGGAGAGACATCGTCTCTCCAATAAATAAAAAATTAGCCGGGCGTGGTAGAACATGCCTGTAGTTCTGGCTACTTGGAAGACTGAGGCAGAAGGTTAGCCGGAGCCCAGCAGGTCGAGGCTTCCGTGGCCAGGAGCACATCACTACACTCCATTCTGGGAAAGAGAGTGAGACTCTAACTCAAAAAAAAAAAAATGAAAGAAATTTACCTTTCTAAAAAGGGAATACTGCACTCTGCACTTCACAACAAAGACTAATTGATTTGGAATATTTAGAATAATCTGATATTATTTTAAAATACATATTTTCAAATACCACCCTTTGAAATGCAGTCACGACATTCTTAGATACACTCTTGACAACCTAATGAGCTCCTAAAACTGTATTTAACTAAAATTTAAACCTCTTAAATATTTGGAAAGGTCAATTTTGATGTGATGAATTATAAATTTGGCAGTTCCTATTGTACAGCTGTTCTCAGGAAATATAATACTGCCAGTGGTGTAAACAACACATTTAATTGAATTCCCTTGAGTTTTTCTTGTTAAAAATCTTTCAGAAAATGCTCCAGTGTCCTGAATTTCTATAGCTTTTTTCCTGCTGACTTGAGCAATACCTTTGATTGGTAAACGGTTAACATATACTGCTGAATATCAGTCTGCCTGGAACCAAGGACACCTTGGGTCTATGGAGCAAAGGCACAGAGAAAGGAGCACCTAAAGGGAAACCCTTAATTAAAAACACATTTATAAAGAAGAGTTGCATAGTACAATGTCCTCTATATAATGTAAAGTGAAAAAAAACAAACAACCTAGATATAAAGCAGTATGGACAACATGTCCACAATCCTATAAAAACAAGTATATACACACAATAATCTTTAAAGGAAGTTTAACCAAATGAATTTGCTGAGTGAACAGATTGAAAAGCCAGTTACCAGCAGTTTCATATAGTTCAACTTGCAGGTCAAAATGTTAACACTGATTACATTTTGGCGACTGATCATGATATATTTACTTAATTTAGTTTTCTTCCACTTATTTTCCAAGCTATTTATAACTAGAAGTCATTGTTTTTAAATAATTCTCTGTCTTCTCTCTTTCCTCTTCTCTCTCTCTTTCTCTTAAAGAAGAAACAGAGAAACAAAAGCATGTTAGAGATTAGGTTGGTTTTGGAGAGGAAGTTGAGAAGCAGAAGAAAGGCTCTGGGCTCTGATTTAGGAATCAAGTCCACAAACTGTATTCAGAGTAAAACATCTCACTATAAAAGTGACATGTAAGAAAGGATCTTGGCTGAACAGTTTAAAGAAGTAACACTTGCTGCATTCAGTGTTAAAGGATTGCCCTCTTAATGGGTCCAAGTTGTGGAACAAAAGGGCACCATCAGTTATGCCAGGGATGAGGCACTATGATCAAGGAGATATTTAAATTATTCATGTGGTACCGTTCTCCTTTGCCCCTTAAGATATGTTCATGCTCTTCAATTAATTTGTGAATACTCAGATGAAAGCCTTCAACTATCAATTAAAGTTGAATAAGTTGTATATTGGCTGTATTTATGGTTGAAAATTCAATGCATTCTGATAACCAAGGCCTCTGCCTGGTCTTTCTAAAACAGGAGCATGCTGTTTCTACAGTTCCACCCAATGCCAGATGACCAAAGGAATTGTCACTTCTCCCACTGGGTGGGAGCCCCAGGGTTAGAGGTAGGGAAGAAGTTTGTTTTCTCCCTGAATTACAGCTGATATCATGGAGGTACATGTGTCTTCCCTGAGAAAACTCCACTTGGATCTTACACTTCACTGACTCTCTGCTTCTGTAAAATAGAGAAGCCGACCTCATTCAGTTTGTTTAAATTGTGAAATAAAATAGCATACATAGCTGGGCTCGGTGGCTCAGCCTGTGATCCCACGCTTTGGGAGGCCGAGGTGAGTGAATTACCTGAGCTCACAGGTTTGAGAACGACCTGGGTAACTTGGTGAGACCTCATCTCTACAATAAAAAAAAAAAAATTAGCCGGGCGTGGTAGCGCGCACCTGTAGTTCCAGCTACTTGGAAGGCTGAGGCGGAAGGATCGCCGGAGCCCAGCAGGTTGAGGCTGCGGTGGCCGGGAGCGGCCACTGCACTCCAGTCTGGGTGACAAAGTGAGACTCCAACTCAAAAAAAAAAAAAAAAGAAAGAAAGAAAGAAAAGAAAATAGCATACATAAAGTGTGTAGCAGATGTTTAGCTCATAGAAAGTGTTCATAACCATAAATTACTCTTATTGTTTAATGGGTATGTGCCCAAAGTATGGTAGCAATAGCATGTTGTTGCAAAGCCTGACCTTCCACAATCCTTTCTCTCCTGGAATTCTGCCCCAGCTATAAGCTACAGGACTGGCTTATTTGAAAGAGTCCATGCCTTTTATTTGAGTATAGTACCTTTGTATTCCGTATTCTTTTTAAAAATTCCATTAATCCTACTGTATCTGAAATTGTCATTACGTTGAAAAATATTTCCTGCATTTTTGATGATTAGACACTCCTCTTGGGATTTAAAAAGATCTAAATGGGCCAGGCTCGGTGGCTCAGCCTGTAATCCCGCGCCTTTGGGAGGCTGAGGGGAGTGGATTGCCTGAGCCCGCGGGTTCGAGACCCACCTGGGCAGCAAGATCTCATCTCTACAATAAATAGAAAAATCAGCCGGGCGTGGTAGCGCATGCCTGTAATTCCGGCTACTTGGAAGGCTGAGGCGGAAGGATCGCCGGAGCCCAACAGATCGAGGCTGCGGTGGCCGGGAGTGGCCACTGCACTCCAGTCTGGGTGACAGCATGAGACTCCAACTCAAAAAAAAAAAAAAAAAAAAATCTAAATGTAAATATACCTGCAACCCGTAAGATAATTTCTACCTTGGTGTGAATTAAAGCACATTGTACACACTACAGCACCTATCCTGAAAAACATATTTTGTTGGATAAGGTTTTTTAGCAGCTAAAAGGTGCACACATCATTGGAAGTCTGAGGTTCAAGAAAAGGAAGGATGCAAGAACTTAAGTACATTTCTCCTGGGTCCAATATAAACCTATTTTGTAAATAAGCATGACATTTCTCTCAATTATTTTCATGTCCTCCAAGTATGCTCCAACTGCCATTATCCCATATCACACACATAATGTAATAAATCCTTAAGGATTTTTATTTAAAATTTCATATTATATGTAATATTGTTCATTTGCATCTTTGGGTTAATCATCCTAAGAAATATTATCCAACTGATATTTTGATTTATTTAGTTTATATATGGGATCAATATGATTGTAAATATTTTTAAACACTTTTCAAGCTTCTGCCTTTCTCTGGAAGTCAGACTGCCTGATAAAGTTTATATTTATTTATTATTATTATTTTAGATCCAGGGGGTACACATACATGTTTGCTACATGGACATATTGTGTAATGGTGGGGATTGGGTCTCAGATGGCCCATTCCCTAGATATTGAATATTGTGCTCCAAGGGTAGTTTCTGAACCCTAACCCCTCTCGCCCCACCCCCCTTATTGGTGTGCCTAGTCTCTATTATTTCCATCTTTGTGATCACTCAGCTCCCATGCATGAATGAGAACATGCAGTATTTGATTTTCTGTTTCTGAGTCAATTTAGCTAGGATACTGATCTCTGGCTCTATCCGTGTTGCTGCAAAGGACATAATTTCATTCTTTTTTATGGCTGTGTAGTATTCCGTAGTGAACATATACCACATTTTCATTATCTCCTGATTGGTTTATTGGCATTTAGGTTAATTTCCCATCTTTGTGATTGTGGACTGTGCTGTGATGAACATGTGGACGTAGGTGTCCTTTTTATATACCCATCACTGTTTTTTAGGGTAGATACTAGATACTTAGTAATGGGATTGCTGGATCAAATGGTAGACCTACTTTTAGTTATTTGAGCAAATGCCATATCACTTTCCATAGAGGTCACACTAATTTACACTCCCATCAAGAGTGTATAAGTGTTCCCTTTTCTTCACATCTGTGCCAGCATCTATTGGTTTTTGGTTTTTTAAATAATGGCCATTCTGATTGGTGTAAGGTGATAACTCACTGTGGTTCTAAATTGCAATTCCCTTATGATGAGTTGTTGGGCATTTTTTCATATGTTTGTTGGCCATTTGTATATCTTCTTTTGAGAGATGTCTATCTGTGTCATTTACCCAGTTTTTAATGGGTTATTTGCTGTTTCTTGCTGATTTGCTGGAGTTCTTTGTAGATTCTGAATATTAGTCCTTTCTCAGATATTTTGTGAATATCTTCTCCCATTCTGTAGATTGTCTATTTGCTCTATTAATTATTTATTTTGCTGTGCAGAAGCTTTTTAGTTTAAGTCTCACTTATTCCTTTTTTCTTAGCTGCATTTGCTTTTGGGATTTTAGCCATAAATTCTTTGCCAGGTCTGATGTGCATAAGCGTTTTTCCCCAGATTTTCTTCTAAGATTTTTAGGGATTCAGGTCTAACACTTAAGTCTGTGATCCATCTTAAGTTAATTTTTGTATATGGGTAGAGACAGGGATCAAGTTGACTTTTCTGTGTGTAGCTGTCCAATTTTCCAAGCAGCATGTGTTGAACAGGATGCCCTTTCCCTTGTATATGTTTTTGTCTGCTTTGACAAAGATCAGTTGGTTGTACCAAACGGTTCATTTCTAGATTTGATATTCTATTCCATTGGTCCATATGTCTGCTCTTGTACCAGTACCATGTTGTTTGGTTACTACAGCCTTGTAGTATAATTTGAAGTCAGGTAATGTGATGCCTCCAGCTTTGTAGATTTTGCTTAGGATTGCTTTAGCTATTCTAGTTCCATATGAATTTTAGGATTTTTTTTTCCACTTCTGTGAAAAATGACATTGGTAGTTTGATTGCATTGGATCTGTACAGTACTTTGGGTAACACCATCATTTTAATAATGTTGATTCTTCCATTCCATGAGCATGGGATATTTTTCTATTTGTGTCCTCTGCAATTTCTTTCATCAGAGTTTTGTAGTTCTCCTTGTAGAGAGATTTCACTTCCTTGGCTAAATACATTCCTAGGTATTTTAGCTTTTTGGCTGCTATAGTAAATGGAATTGAGTTCTTGATTTGATTCTCAGCTCGGTCACTACTGGTGCACAGCAATGCTACTGATTTTTGTGTGTTGATTTTGTATTCTGAAACCTTACCGAATTTACTCATCAAGTCCAGGAGTCTTTTGGAGGAATCTTTAGGATTCCCAAGTTATAAGATCATATAGTTGGCAAACAAAGGTAGTTTGATTTCTTCTTTTCCAATTTGGATACCCTTTATTTATTTTCTTTCCTGATCGCGCTAGCTAGGATTTCCAATTTTGAAAATTGGAAAGCATTGGTGAAAGTGGGCATGTTTGCGTTGTTCCAGTTCTGCGAGGGAATGTGTTCAACTTTTTTCCATTCAGGATGACACTGGCTATGGATCTGTCATATAGAGTTTTTATTATTTTGAGGACTGTTCCCTCTATGTCTATTTTGCTGAGGGTTTTTTATCATGAAGAGTTGCTAGATATTATCAAATGCTTTTTCTGTGTCTATTGAAATGAACACATGATTTTTGTTTTTAATTCTGTTTATGTAGTGTATTGTATTTATTGACTTGTGTATGTTGAACCACACTCTTGCATCCCTAGGATAAAACTCACTTAGTTGTCATGTTTTTTGTTTTTTGTTTTTTATATGTGCTGTTGAATTCAGCTTGTTAATATTTTGTTGAGGCTTTTTCATCTATGTTCATAAGAGATATTGGTCTGTAGTTTTCTTCTTTTGATGTGTTTTTTTCTGGCTTTGTTATCAGAGTGATACTGGCCTCGTAGAATGAGCTACGGATGATTCCCTCATCCACAATCTTGTGGAATAGTTTCAGTAAAACTGAAGATCTGGTAGAATTCAGCTGAGTCTGTCAACTCCTGAACCTTTTTCTTGTTGGGAGACTTCTGATTACTGTTTCAATCTCACTACTCATTACTGGTCTGTACAGGGTTTCTATTTCTTCCTGATTCAAGGTTGGGGGACTTATATGTTTCCAAGAATTTATCCATTTCCTCTAGGTTGTCTAGTTTGTTTGAATAGAGGTGTTCATAATGGTCTCAGATGAGCTTTTAAAATTCCATCATATCAGTTGTAATAAGTTCTTTTTAATTTCTTGTTGAGCTAATATGTGTCTTCTCTCTTCATTTCTTAATTAATGTAGCTAGTGATCTATCACTTTATCTTTTCAAAGAACTTTTTGTTTCATTGATCTTTTGTATTTTTTAAATTTTAGTTTCATTTAGTTGTGCTCTGATCTTTGTTATTTATTTTTTTCTGCTAGCTTTTGGTTTGGGTTGTTCATGTTTTTCTAGTTTGTTGAGGTGTGATGTTAGGTTGTTGATATGCAATCTTTCAGTCTTATTAATGTAGGCTTATGTGCTATAAGTTTTCCTCCAAGCACAGCTTTGGCAGTGTTCCAGAGATTTGTTTCATTTTGACATTCATTTCAAGGAATTTTTAACTTTTCATCTTGATTTCATTGTTGACCCAAGGATCATTCAGGAGCAAATTGTTTAACTTTCCTGTTTTTGTTTAGTTTTGCAAGTTTTTCCTGGAGCTAATTTCAAGTTTTATTCCACTGTGGTCTGAGAAGGCGCTTGATATAAATTTGATTATTGAGACTTGATTTGTGGCTTATCATACGATCTATCTTGGAGAATGTTTCATGTGTTGATGATAAAAATGTATTTTCTATAGTTTTCAGTGTGAAATGTAGATGTATGTTAGTTTCATTTCCTCTAGAGTTCTGTTTAACTTCAATGTTTCTTTGTTGACTTTCTGACTTGATAATATGTCTACCGCTGTCAATGGAGTGTTGAAGCCCCCCACCATTAATGTATTGCGGTTCATCTCTTTTTCTAGGTGTAGTAGAATTTATTTTATAAAGCTGGGGGCTCTGGTGTTAGGAATATATATATATATATTTAAAAGTGCTAAGTGTTCTCATCGGATTGATCTTTTCATCATTACATAATAGCCATTTTGTCTTTTTTTTTGCTGTTGTTAATTTAAAGTTTGTTTTATCTGATATGACTGGTTACCACTACTTGTTTTTCACTTCCATTTGCATGGAATATTTTTTCCTACTTCTTTATCTTGAATCTATAGGAGTCTTATGAGTTAACTTGGTCTCTTGAAGGCAGCAGATATTTGAATTGTGTTTTTTTTTAATCCATTCTATATCTTTTTAGTGGAGCATTGAGACCATTTGCATTCAGAATTAATAATGATAGTACTATTCTATCCATCATACTGATTGCTATCTGGTTGCTTTATTTATTTTCTCTATTGTGTTTGTGTTTCATAATGCCTGTGAATTTTATGATTTCCAGCATTTTTCTACTGGTGTATTTTGACCTTTTGTTTCAGTATTTGGAACTCCTTTGAGTATTTCTGGTAGAGCCGGTCTAACAGTAACAAATTTCCTCAGCATTTCCTGGCTTGCAAAGGATTTCACTTACCCTTTATGTATGAGACTTAGTTTGCAGTATACAAAATCCTTGGCTGACAGTTATTCTATTTGAGGAAATTGAAGATGGAGCCCCACTCCCTTCTGGCCTGTAAGGTTCTTCTTAGAAGTCTGCTCTTAGTCTGATGGGTTTACTTTTGTAAGTTATTTGTAGCTTTTGTGTCATTTCTCATTTCTTCTTTCCTTTGCCGGGCTCAGTGGCTCAGCCTGTAATCCCACGCCTTTAGGAGGCTGAGGTGAGTGGATTGCCTGAGCCCGTGGGTTCGAGACCCGCCTTGGCAGCGAGACCTCATCTCTACAATAAATCAAAAAATCAGCCGGGCATGATAGTGCATGCCTGTAATTCTGGCTACTTGGAAGGCTGAGGCTGAAGGATCGCCAGAGCCCAGCAGGTGAGGCTGTGATGGCTGGGAGCGGCTACTGCACTCCAGTCTGGGCGACTGAATGAGACTCCAACTCAAAAAAAAAAAATTATTTCCTTCACATTAACTTTGCATAGCTAGATGATTATATGCCTTGGGATGACCTTTTTTTGGAATGAATCTTCTGGAGGTTCTTTGGGCTTCTTGTATCTGGATGTTTATATCTCTGGCAAGGCCAAGACAGTTTTCCTCCATTATTCCCTCAAATAGGTTTTCCAAACCTGTTGCTTTATCTTCTTCCTTAGGAACACCTATGACTCTTAGTTATGGATGTTTTAAATAATCCTACATTTCTTGGAGACTGCTCCATTCTCTTAATTTTTTTTTTCTGTATTGTTGTCTGATTAGGTTAATTCAACAGCTTTGTCTTCAGATCCTTTCTTCTGTTTTTTCTAGTCTACCATTAAAACTTTTCACTGCATTTTGTATTTCCCTGAATGCTTCTTTCATTTCCAGAATTTCAGGTTGGTTTTATTTTAAGGTGTCTATCTCTTTGGAGAATTTTTCATGTATGCCTTGAATAGGTTTTTTAAAAAACTTTCTTTATGTTGGTTTTCAATTTTCTCCTGATGTTCATGGATAAATTTTATGATCAACCTTTTGAATTCTATGTATAGAATTTCAAGAATTTCATTTTGGTTAGAGTTTGTTGCTGAAGAGTTGGTGTGGTCTTTTGGGAGTGCTGGAGAACTTTGTCTTTTCATATTGTCAGAATTATTTATCTGGTTCCTTCTCATTTGGGCAAATGATTTCTTCTTATTTGAGGTTGACATGAGGCTGAATAGGCACTGTAGGTTTTCCTTGGTTATATGTATATCTTTGGTGTGTGAGTTTCTCCATTGCTAGCTGTGGCAGCCCTGTGCTGTGTACATGCACTGGCCCACAGCATCCTGAGTGGGTAGAGGGTCTTAGAAAGTGTTGATAGTTGGTGTTTGAGATCAGACATTCCCCAAAGATGAGGTATTATATTTGGTGATCTGTACTGGTTGACCTCCAGCCAGGAGGTGGGACTTGTGGAAGAAAGTCAGGTACAATGTTGGTTGTAGGGCTTCTCCTTGGTAAGTGTTACACCAAGAAAGTGCTCAGCCAGCCTAGACTGAGGGTGGGGTTTTGGGTTTTTTTTCAAGTTCTCTGTCTATTTTGAGCCTTCAGGGGAGTACAAAAGAAGGGACCAGAAGCACCCTGCAAGTGTGTACTCTTAGCTTCTTCAGTAGGGATTAGGACAAGTCCTAGGCCACTGGGGTAACAGTATTTTACAGAGCATGCCCAGAAGAGTTCTGGAGGGAAAGAAGGAAATGATAAAATGTAGAGTTCCCAAGGGGAGTGAGAAGTTGCTATGGCAACATGTCACACCCAGCTCCGGCACTGGCCTCAGGAAGTCTGTAATCTGAATGTCAAGGTGCAGTCAGCCTCAGGTAACCCACCCACCCAGGAACCTTCTGTATCTGTGGTGTTTGCCCTTGTTCCCTTCCAAGCTGGCTGGAAAACAGTCACTCCATTCTGCAATGGTTGAATTTTTGGGAAGTGGTGATTGGCACTGCTCAAGGTTCTTTTTCTTGTGAGTTTCCTGTGAGGTGCTAAGGTCCTGTAAGGTTTAGAGGGCCCTGCAGGTTCATGGCAGAAGCACAGAACTCCTGAATTTTCCTCACTCGCCTTCCCTGTCTGGAAGCTGTGGTGGACTATGGTGGTACAAGAAAGAGCCTGACCAGTTCCAGCTCAGGTCAGTGGATCTCTTTTTTCTTCTTTTTAGCTCTGCATGGTTATTATCACTCCTTTGGAGATACATGGGGCATGCTGCTGGATTTATTCCTCTCTGGGTGCCGAGGAAACACTATCTTGATTTACTCTGTAGGAGAAACTCACTGTAGCTGCCTCATGTTGGCTATCTTAATCCCTTTACCCAGAATAAGTTTTTATAAATATAATAAATCATGTTAAATCACAAAACTTGGCCTTTAAGAAAGCCCAGGTGGGATCTAGGGATATTTGAATTACACTGCTCTTTTATTTTTTTCTTAAACGTAATACTGCATCCTTTTTCTCCTCTCCTTTTTTTTTTTTTTTTTGAGACAGGATCCTACTTTGTTGCCCAGGATCAAGTACAATGGCATGATCCTAGCTCACTGAAGCCTCTATCTCCAACTCCTGGGGTCAGGTAATCCTCCTATCTCAGTTTCCCAAGTAGCTGGGACTACAGGCATGCATTAACAGGCCCAGTTAATTTTTTTATTTTTATTTTTTGTGGAGACAGGGAGAGTCTTGGTGCCCACGCTGGTCTCAAACTCCTGGCCTCAAGTGATTGTCTCATTTCAGTCTCTCAAATTGCTGGGATGACAAGTGTGAGCCACTGTGCTCAATTCATCCTTCTTGATAATTACTGTCAGTATATTATATTTCTGATTAATAACTAGGGTTGGGCAAGCTCTTTGGGTCCCCTCCCACTGTGGGAGATTTTCTGTCCTCTCAATAAATCCTTTTTTCTTTTCTTTCCTTTTCTTTTTTTTTTTGAGTTGGAGTCTCACTCTGTTGCCCAGGCTGGAGTGCAGTGGCCACTCCTGGCCACCGCAGCCTCGACCTGCTGGGCTCCGGCGATCCTTCCGCCTCAGCCTTCCAAGTAGCTGGAACTACAGGCGTGCGCTACCATGCCCGGCTGATTTTTTGATTTATGGTAGAGATGAGGTCTCGCCAAGTAGCCCAGGCAGGGCTCGAACCTGCGGGCTCAGGCAATCCACTAACCTCAGCCTCCCAAGGCGTGGGATGGGATTACAGGCTGAGCCACCGAGCCCGGTTTAAATTCTTTTTTCTAAAAAAAAAATAAATAAATAACTGGGGTCGGAATTTGGCCAGGGTGGGGTGGGAATGTGAGCATGTGCACACGTGTGAGAGGAGGAGACAGAGTGAGACATAATGAGACAGAGAAATAGAGTAAGAAACTAGCACACATACACACATGTCAGGGAAAGAGACAAAGACAGACACAGATACACACATACACAATGACAGAAATCTGTTTTTCTTCTCCTGAAGCACTTACTTTCTGACTCCTTGCTTTTATTCCCCTTTTACCTGCAGATATTTCACCATCTAACATAACTGCCTTTGAGGCCTAAATCCCTTAAGCATCTATGTTTTGTGTGTGTGGATGGGAAACTGACAATGAATTCTGCATGGTATGAATTCTATATTGTACTTGAGATTGGGAGATGTTTCAAATACGTATGCTGTGTGATCATCATTTTTCTATGACTACAAACCTTATATTTAAATATGCATAAAGAGGTAACATTGTCTAAATTCTTTTCTTTTGGAAAAATTATAAACAGCAATTCGTTGCTCTGAAATTACTTGTTCTGCCCCAAGTAACTAGTCATTTGTTGAAGATTATCTCTAACAAGGCAGAAATAGCCTTAAGGATGAGCAAATGTTTGGCCTTTGCTTATGCACACCCTACGTGCAGTCTGTTCCTGGCTTAGCAAAACCTTGGGTTTCATGAAATATCACGTCACCTCTTCACTCCCTGCTTAGGTTCTCCTAAAAGTGCTGGGAGAGCCATATGGAAAATGATGAAAAGACATCCCAAATCACATCTGCCTATTTGCAATATAGTTTTAAGGCAGCATTCTCCTAATCTTGAGTTTACATCCAACAACAACAAAAAATAGCATTTATATATAACACTTACTTATGCCAGGAAATTTTCATGAATCACCATGTGAAATCCTTATGATAACTCTATGACAAGAGGAGTATTATTATCATCCCTGTAACAGAATAGGGGAAGCTGAGGTATGGCCAAGTTAAGTAGCTTCCCCAAGATGCCAAGTTGGCCCAATCAGTGGCAGTGGTAGTTTGAACCTGTGCTGTTTAACTCCATAGGAGCTCCCAACCACTAGGTCTTCCAAACGGCTGTTCAGGGCATCCATCCCACCCCCGTTTCACAAAGAGACAGACACTTGGCAATATTTTCTTCTACAAAAACTGTGGCGTGATGGTCAGTGGCCTTAGGTGCATACATGCAGAGAATGAAAAAAGAAGGCCAGCAGAAGAACAAAACTAGAAATTCACTGCTCTGGGGAGTGCTGGAACGTTACCCTGTCCAACTAGACATTTCTCAGCACTTAGTGAAGAGTGAGGTTGGCAAACAGCAAGCGACAGGCTGGTGTCTGTTTATCTGTGGGTTTGATTGCTTTTTTCTTATCTGTCTGAAGAGGAGGGCATGCAATTTACGGAACAGGGAAAAAGATATTTTCTGATTTAAGGAAAAGTTTTAAATCATAAAGAGAACTTTGTAAACCTCAGAAAGCCCTGAAATCCTTGGTTCATAGATGTGACAATTCAATCAACAAAGATGCAAACTGCAGCGATGTAGCAATGAATTAAAGTACCTAATAAAAATTAATTACCTAATAAAAATTGTGTCTTGAGACATATGAATTAAAAATAAAAATTAAGCCGGGCTCGGTGGTTCAGCCTGTAATCCCGCGCCTTGGGAGGCTGAGGTGAGTGGATTGCCTGAGCCCGTGGGTTCGAGACCAGCCTGGGCACCGAGACCTCATCTCTACAATAAATCAAAAAATCAGCTGAGCATGGTAGCGCATGCCTGTAATTCCAGCTACTTGGAAGGTTGAGGCAGAAGGATCGCCGGAGCCCAGCAGGTCCAGGCTGCGGTGGCCGGGAGCGGCCACTGCACTCCAGTCTGGGCGACAGAGTGAGACTCCAACTCAAAAAAATAAAAAATAAAAATAAATAAATAAATAAATAAAAATTAAAAATCTGGCATATATCATCTAAGAGTCTTCCTTCTAAGAAACTTAGAACAACAGAAATTTTGACTGTCCCTTTGATGTGATGAAATAGTGAGATCAAAATCAGGCAAGGTGTTTTCATCCCTAAATATCATTAAGCAGAGAGAGAAACTGATTGCCAGACTCATGAGTAGATGATAAAGGTAGAAATCTAGATTAGAGAGCCACAGAGGAAACCTAGCTCCCCATCTCTGTGACCCTAAAGTTAAGTCATTTTATAAATGAGTTCATATAGGCATACAATTACATAAATTAGAATCTTATATGCGGCACTGAGAATTATTAAAATCTATTAATTTTTTATTCACTTCATTTTTCATCATCAATATCACAAACTTCTTAATTATGATCCACTGGTAATAAGTTTTTGGTAGATTTGTCTGAATTTGCCATATTATAGAAATTTGTCTGTGACTCTTCTAGTACCATGCAATAATTCTGTTGTTCAGAAAAAAATAACCTGAATTAAATTTTCTCTCAGATGCAAAAAATTGTCACTTGGAAACCTTGGATTTGGCCAGGGTTTAATGGATCATCTGTTCATACAGATTATACTTTTAAAAGTCATGTTGCAAAAATGAGCATATCAGAATGTATCACATTTAAGAGTAAAATAAATAAGAACTCAGTTTACAATTTTTAGATTTTCCCAGTAATCTTAATTTTATTTTCTTCCATTCTGTTACATTCATGTTGGCTATATCATTGCTTAGGAAGGGAAATAAAGTGAGAACACAAATTTGTTTATTTGACTTGTACAAAGGATCATTGGAGGGGGAAAATTCAGGCATAATCTAGAATTTGTTCCTAAAAAAATCAGTATTGTTCAGGGATTTTTTAAAAAAAGAAAACACCTGAAACTTTAACAGAGGCACAGAAGGTATAATACCAATGTCACACAGCCTTAATGTAAACCCTAGCTCTACCAATATTCATGACCTTGGGCAATGTTTTTCCTCTCTGTGCCTAAATTTTCCCACTTTAAAATGGGATTACAATACACACAATCTGTTGTGAGAACCAAATTTTGTAAAAGCTTAGAACAGTGCCTGGTAAATCAAAGTCTTCCTTTCTGTTTGCTACTATTGTGTCTACATAAAGCTATAACAATTTATAAATAAATCACAGATTAGGGACAGCATTAGAGAGAACTTGATAACCATGAAATGAGAAATGGGACTATAATATATCACTTAAACAGAAATTATAATCTAATGCATATAAGACAGATGAATTAAAAATAAGATGCATAAATAATGAATATTAATACTCTGAATCATTCTTTTAAGATCAATTTAAAGGATACAAAAATTAAATTTGATTAATTTATGGATATCAAGTTGATTTAAACCACAAATGACTACCTGTTTTAGTTTTTAGTATTTTTCATACACACTCACATGACTTGTACTAAATATACATGAACCGCTGTAATCATTAAGATAAACAAGTAGAAAACGAGCAAAAGACTGCAACAGACATTTCAGTAAAGACTATATATGCAAGGCAAATATGCCTATGAAAAGATGTTCAGGATCATTAGACATTAGAAAAATGCGAAGTAAAATAACGAGTACCACTACACATTCACTAAAATGACTAAAATTGAAAGTACTGACCACAAGTGTTAAGTGTTAACAACAACAAGTGTCAAGAAGGATGCAGAACAATTGGAACTGTTATATTCTGTTGGGAATGTAAAAGGCTATAACCATTTTGAAAAGCAGTTTGGTAGTTTCCTAAAACGTTAAACATACACCTACCATAAAACCCAGACCTTCTATTCCTTGGTATTTACCTAAGAAATGACAGCATTTTTCCACAAAAGAAAAAAATGCATGGATATTCATAGCAGCTTAATTTTAACTACCCAACATTGGAAAAAAGCCAGTCTATAGAGGTGAATGGATAAGTAAGTACACAGTGGTATATAGGCATAATGAGATAGTACTCAACAACAAAAAGGAATAGACTGCTGTATTCACAAAATAATTTTTAAAAATCTCAAAATAATTATGCTGAGCTAAAGAAGCCAGATCAAAAAAGAGTACATATACAATTCTATTTATATAAAATTCCTTCAAATGCAGACCAACCTATACTGACAGAAAGCATATCCACAGTTGCCTGATCATGGGAAATGAGGGTAGAGGGAACAGGAAGGCATGAGGAAGGATTATAAAGACATTGTGATGTAATACAAAGTGAGACATGCTTATTCTCTTGCTTTTGTTGATAATTTCACATGTGCACAACTATGTCAAAACTTCAAACGCGTGCAGTGCATAGTGTATCAATTATACTTCAAAAACTGAAAAAACAAATAAATCAACTGTATGTTTCAATTTTTAGTATTTTTCAGTATCCTGCAATTTATGCAAACAGAAAAGAAAAAAAATAAGGCCTGGACAGAAAATGATTTCAGATTGAATTACTGTGTGTGTGTATGTGTGTGTATAAACATGTTTAATCTATTTATGAAGTGAAAATTCTTTTTTAGAGCAAATGTTATGTCTAATGATTTCATATTTAAACCATTTGTCTGGCTGAAAATCTCCAGTTTTCACCCAGAATTAAGTAATGGCATTCACAAATGCTGACCCTCATGAACGTCTCTGGGAGTGTGTTGTAGGCTTAGTGGTACTATTGTCATTTCCCTGTATTTGCAAGGTGGTACTCAAAGATACAAAATGTTCTAAAACACAGAACTGTCAAAGTTTACTATTTTGTAGATTTGGCAATGGGAGCTATGGCGCTTCGTTATATGTAAAAATAATCATGTTGCTTATTTTAGGACATTCAGAAAAATCAAAATAGTTGAAAATATCCAGGAGGCAGTATCCTTGCAGAGAAAAATTTCCACAGAACAGCTCTTATTTAGAAACTCTAATTTATTAAAACCCTCAAAAGCTCATTTAAACAATAAACATATGAGGAACATTTTCAAAAGCAAAGCAACCTTTGAACAACGAGGGAGGCATATGTGATAAGCAGACGAGGACTCAGATGGCAGAATATTTGGGCTATATCCTATATCTACCATGATGCCTGTCCAGAAATCTCAGGCAATGAGGAAAGAATGTGATTTGCTTATAACTAAATGATTTCAAAATAAAATTAGACACCCACTTTAAAACTGCACTATAGCAATCTCAAAAATGTTTAACACTGGATGAGTGCCATTTATTTATTTTATTTTATTTATTTTATTTTTTTTGAGTTGGAGTCTCACTCTGTCGCCCAGACTGGAGTGCAGTGGCCGCTCCCGGCCACCGCAGCCTCGACCTGCTGGGCTCCGGCGATCCTTCCGCCTCAGCCTTCCAAGTAGCTGGAATTACAGGCATGCACTACCATGCCCGGCTGATTTTTTTTTTTTTGATTTATTGTAGAGATGAGGTCTCGCTGCCCAGGCGGGTCTCAAACCCGCGGGCTCAGGCAATCCACTCACCTCAGTCTCCCAAAGGCGCGGGATTACAGGCTGAGCCACCGAGTCCGACTGAGTGCCATTTATTAAATTTATTATGATACAGGGTGGTGACTATAAAAATAAAGGTAGTTATAACCACTTTTTTGTTTGGAAAACATAACTACTTTGAATACAAAGATATTACTTCTGTTTAATCTGTTTGATTATGCCAATTTTGTAATGGGTTTCTTATTTTTAATTTAAATAAATTAAGTAAACATTTTTGGAATTTTCTAGTGTTGATTTCTAGTACAGTAAACATCAAGAGGTTAAATAAAAGCTCTTCAGAGTCTCAATAAGAGTGAAAGTAGCTTTGCTATTAATAAATACTTGGGCATTTCTTCCAGTGAAAAGATGCCTTCGTTTTAAAATGCATAAACTTCTACAAGGCAATGAGTAGTTGCCTAACGAATGCTTTCTCTAATTCTAAATGCAAACAAATAATGTATACTTATGACACAATCATAAACAGAAAGCAGAACACAGAATATAATGTAGAGTATTTTTTAATATTAAGTGAATAGAAGCAAAAAAGCAAGCATTGCAGTTTTAAAGTATTATAGCCCACTTACGGTACAAAATCACTTTAAATAGATCTAAGGCAAGTTAGGTTTGGGATAGTTTTCAGGTCAAGTAATAAACTTCAAGTCTAATGCATGATACACACACATATACATATAGTAGAATGGTTGACTTAAATTAAGCCCTTTTCAGTTTTACTTTTTCATATTAATGGCATTCCAGTGAGATAAATAAGTGTTTAAAAAATCCCTTAGGAAGGAAAAAGCTGAGCCAAGATTTTATTTGCAAACATTTCAGCTTATTGAAGACACTGACCCTTTCATTGATTTAAATATCTCTTATGTACATTTTTATTCCACTGGGACATAAAAAACATGAAAAACAGGCAGCCTCCAAACTAAGAAACAGTTGTTTCAGCAAGATGCTTATACATTTGTTAAAGGTAATTTGCCAACTCTTTCATTAATAAGAAAAAGTTTTAACTTTTTTTGTGTAGTTACCACGTACTATGCATTATTCTAAGCACCTTAAATGTATTAGCACCTTTTTCACAACAATCTTATGCAGGTACACTATTAGCCTCCTGGTATAGATGAGATTGAAGCACTCACTGAATGATTAAGTAATTTTTCCCACAGAAAGAATGGGATTACCCTGTTGGGTTTTCCACGACAGATGAACTTGTCTTAATGCCCTGTGACATAGGAAGGTTTTTTTTAGTTTTCTGTTGTTGTTGTTTGTTTTTCGATTTTTTTTTCTTTTTTGATTTTTTTTATCACATATTTTTACCTACATGAAACCTTAGCAGCAAGAGAAAAGCAAGGCTGCTTGAATGAGAATGAAAATCTAGAACTCCTCCTTAGAGGGAGAAAAGAGAGCAGCCAGGGAACTTAAGTCTTGGGTGCTTCCTGGTTTATGTGATGAGAACATTTTTGACAGTCTTATGAGAATTTTTGGTGGACGAAAGAGCCAATTTCGAGGTTTACATCAGACTTCAAAGTTAATTTTCAGTTCATTAAAGTTACAGATCAAAACCTTGGCTCCCGTAAGATTTTTGCTCACCCTATAATGTTTTATAAGTCTGGTTTTAGCAATCAACTTAGGATAACAGGTCTCAAGGTTTTTGGTCTCAGGATCCCCTTACAATCTTAAAAATCATTGAGACTCTGCCTGTCTTTATGTAGATTAACCCTATCAGTGCTTATTGTACTGAATACTAGAAAATTACAAAAATAATTACTTAATTCACTTTAATTAAAAATAATAAACCCATCACAAATTAGCATAATTAAATAGAAGTAATATCTTTGTATAAAAAGTAACTATATTTTCCAAAACAACAAAAAAAGGGGGTGAAAAAGTGGCATGACTTATGTACTTGTAAATATCTTCCATGTCTGGCATAATAGGTGACGGCTGGATTCTCCTATCTATTTCTGCATTTTGTCTATTGCAGTATTACACTTCATGAATTCTCTGGACAAGTCCACTGTACATGTTGAAAGCATGAGGGCAAATAAAGCAAATAGTCTTAGCAGTATTATTAAAATAGTTTTGAGCCGATAAGATCCAGAGGAACCCCCAGGATCACAGAAACACACTTTAGAAACTGATCCTAGGGTAACTTTGAATGATGTTTATTATTAATTGATGTACATAATCCTTTTTCAGTGTTATAACTGCCTGAGTAGAAAACCTTCATAAGCGCTCAAGTAGTTATTATACAGCTAATCAATTGACCTTATAAATGCCATAAACCAGCCGGGCTCAGTGGCTCAGCCTGTAATCCCCGCACCTTTGGGAGGCTGAGGTGAGTGGATTGCCTGAGATCGCGGGTTCGAGACCCGCCTGGGCAGGCGAGACCACATCTCTACAATAAAATCAAAAAATTAGCCGGGCGTGGTAGCGCGCGCCTGTAATTCCGGCTACTTGGAAGACTGAGGCGGAAGGATTGCCGGAGCCCAGCAGGTCGAGGCTGTGGTGGCCGGGAGCGGCCACTACACTCCAGTCTGGACGACAGAGTGAGACTCCATCTCAAAATAAACAAATAAACAAAAAAAACCAATAACTGTCATAAACTTTAAGTTGTCTTAAGTATTTAATGAAGGACATAAACTTAATAAGATTTTCTTTGTTCAAAATTATATCTTTGAATGAATGACAGGACTATACATTTTAAATTAGAATTTTAAGACTGTAACTCTAATAGGACAAATTATCTTAAAAATTACATCTGTAAATTATCAAATATGAACAAATTTTTCTTAAAAATGTTATGGTCTTGGTTCTTTTAAGTATTTCTATACAATCATGTATCACTTGATGGAAGTCCAAGAAATGTGTTGTTAGTTGATTTCATCTTTGTGGGAATATCACTGAGTGCACTTAAACAAACCTAGATAGTATAGTCTACAACTCATCTAGACCATATGGTATAGACTTTTGCTTCTGGGCTACAAACCTGTACAGCATGTTACTTTCTGAATACTGTAGACAACTGTAACACAATGGTAAGAATTTATATATTTAAACATAGAAAAGGTACAGTACAAATATAGTATTATCATCTTATACAACCACCATCCTAAACACTGTCCATCATTGACCAAACATAAGTATGTGGCATATGACTATATTTAAAATGCTAACTGCCTTAATTCTGCATAGTCCATGTGATTATTCCAAGCAAAAACAAAAACCACTAATTCAAAGCTTAAATAACTTTTCAGGATATATAATTCATGCTAACTTCATAAAAATAATATTAAATCAAATTTTCTATTAAAATTGTACTTACTAAATAGGATATGTTGACTGACAATAAAGAAAGCCTCAATGAAATAAATTCAAATAATCACTGTCTAAGAAAGTAAAATGGAGAAAACTTACTCTGAAATTAAACAAATAAGAAAGAGTGTGAACAATCTTCAAAAAGTATAGACATTTGACAATATCACTTGGCATTTCTCTTTCCCCCATTGTACTACTTCAGAAAAAATTTATCTGCAAAATCTGTAAATCCCTAGACTAAGGGAACAATGAAAAGATCTAAAAATTCTCAGGATGGAATGTGCCAGATGACATCCATGTTGAGAACTATTTCTTTTGGATTATTTGTAAGCCAAATAAAATGAGGCCAGCTTCTGGAGATCCAGGGTCTGCCACTTGCTTAGAGGGCTGTTGCCACCTGACACACTGGGCATACAGAGCCAAGAAAGTAAGTGGAGATTCACTTGGCTCTGGATATGAACCTCAGAGAAGTACAAAGGGGGGACCAAAAAAAAAAAAAAAAAAACACCCAGAATTTATTTGTAAGAAATTGCGTATTTATTTTTACATGTTTAAACCTGAGTTACTTTCAAAGAGCTCTCCGTTTGATGCAGTTTCACTGCTCTAAATACTGTTTGTACTCATCAATTAAGATGAATTTTAGTGCTTCTGCCATTTTTTGTTTCACCTTTTCCACATAGGCCGAATGTTTCCGATCTAAGGAAACAAACAAAAAAAATCACTCAGGTAAGATCAGGTGAATAGAGAGGTTGGGACAGGGGGTCAAGCCAATTTTGGTCAAAAACTGCTGAACACTCAGTATGGTGTGGGCAACTACAGTTGTAAATCACCATCAGCAAATGGGCAAACATGCTGAAAGAATATTCAGGAAAAAAATAAATAAATTCACTGAAGTGAACTCACAACAATGCTAGCTGATGCACTGATGTCAATGGGTTCTTAGAACACTTACCTTGTGGTCAGTTTTAGATCCAGATTTTAAAAATTAATAAAAACAGAAACCTCTGGTTATAAACCAGTGAAGCCCAGAGCTTGTTGGCTTTGATTATACATGTTTACTTTGATTCAGAGCAAACTTCCTTCCAAAGGTTAAGAAAGACTGAACAGTCATTTCCAGGTGAGAACACGGAGCTGGTCAGTCCTCACTTAGCACATGCCTCCTTTGTCCAAGGCACCAGAAACTGTGAGCTTGCCTATCATTGAATGGTATTAATGATGGTATCTGCTCACAAAAATGTAGATATTCCTGAAATGATTGTTTTATTATTTATCCTTGCTTTATATATCTATTCCCCAAAGTTAACTTGTCTCTGTTCTAACCTTTAATTTTAAGGATTCCTTACAAAAAAGAAAAAAAGAAAAGAAAAACTTAAGATGAAAAATAAGAATACACACTTTTAAAAGATGTTATCTTATCGTGATAAGGAACTGACACATACTACATCATGGATGGACCCTCCGGACATAATACTAAGTGAAAATAAGCCAGTCACAAAGACATTGAATGACACCACTTATATGAGGTATCTAGAGTAGTCGAACTCTTAGAAACAGAGAGTTGACTGGTATTTTCCAAACACTGGGAGGAGGAGGTCTTGGGAAATGAGTTTAATGGGTATAAAGTATCAGTTGTGAAAAATGAAGACGTGGTGACTGGCTGGTTGTACAACAGTGTGAATGTATTTAACATTACTGAAACGTACACTTAGAAATAAATGGTTATATGGTAAATTTTGTCATGTGTTTTTACCATAATTAAAAATATTTTTTAAAACTCTATACGATACATTTGAAAAAGAAAACAATTAAAACTTAAACAAAAACATTTCTAAGGATTCAATGTCAGATGAACATTTCTTATATAGCATTATTACAAATAACTCTACAAAGTAAATTTTTTATAGATATTTGGGAAAGTGCTTCCAGGTCTGCATGGGTACTACCTCATAAATTATTGCTTGCACACTGAACTTAACCCAACAAATTTGTATTAAGCATCTAATATTTGCCTGTTATTTAAAATGCTAATTTTAATCGATACTTTTATTTTATTTTTGAGTTTAAGATGAACTATTCAGGGGAGGTAATCTAATTTTCCCTACCTAAATGCATCACTAATAAAAATCCTATGTTAGTTCAACATTTCACATTCTTAGTTATTTACTTTCTTTTCATATCAAAATTCATAATCTCAAATGGATACTTCATCTCTAACAATACCTAAACTTGTCTAGGTTTGTTACCAGAAGGATTTTTACTATAAAATTATAATCTTAAAGTCAGAAGTGGCTCCACTTACTAAAAATATGATTAAAAAAAACATGACTAATTTCTTCACATCATGGATATTTATAAAGTAAGGTATTGTGAAAATAAAGAAAGAGGCAATATCGAAGCTTTAAATTGAAGACTGACATAATGGAAAACAGTTATTGTACAACTAGGAGCAAAAAGATAGTGGTAAAATTTACATAAAAAATGTAAAAACAGAAAACACTGAAAAAACCAAAAATACCTAAATAATATCCATAAGAATAGCCACAGGAGCAGAGCAGGAGCTACTATTTGTACATTTATTGAGCACTCATGGTTTTCACTGTATGATATTTTATAAGTTATCTATTTTATTTAAGCATCACAATAAGTACACATGGCAAGGTATTTTCCACCATTTAAAAAATAATAAGACTAAAGATTCAGAGAGTTTAAGTAATTTGTCTAATGCCTCACAGGTGATATCCATGAACCTATCTCTTTCTTTTTTTCTAATCAGTTTTAAGACTACAAAACTGTTGGCAGGCCCAAATTTTTCTATAAAATACATTCCCTTTATCTGGCTCCAATCTCATTCCCATTCCTTTTCTACATTATTACTCAATAAGCTCTGCCAGATTTTCATATTGACATTCCCTTTAAGAAAATACAGTTTAAAGACCACTTTCATCACAGGGCATTGGTCAGGTCAAAAATATTATTTGCTTGTCTTATGATCAGAAAACAACCCAACACTGCCATGACTCATAGCACTATTCACTTATATTGCAGGCCTCTTGCAAACCTCCCATCAATCACCAAACAGCACAGACCTCAGCAAATCGACCAGGGAAGACACATGATTTGAGAGTGGAGGAAGAGGAACTGGCTGAAAGGAGTGTTCTAGCATGGGATTTACTCCCTCAGGATAATGAATACCTTTCCTGAAATGTGACGATCCACTTAAGAAATTACACAATCCACTCCATTGGATTCTTACAAGTAATAATTCAGAGGAGAAAGATGTCTCCTGCCTCCTTTCATTGAGGTTTAAAATTACTCCCCTGACCCACGTACTTTTATGCTATAGGTTTGAAAATCTCAAATATACTTTACTGCTGCATAATGTAAGAAAATACATTATCATTTAAGTTATACTCAGAGACTGATGTTAAATAAAACGATGTCTAGAAAGAGATAAATAAGGAAAAAATAAAAGCAAGAATGTGTGAGATGTAAAAGAAAGAAGAAAAAAGGACAGAAATCCTTTTCTGACATATTTAAAGCTCGCTGCATATGTGAGACAACACTTATAAGCTTCAATAAGTAACCATTTTAGTCTTCCTGAAAAATAAAACATGCCTTATTTCCAGTTTAGTATCTTCTGAGGAGAAAAGTCATCCACTGGGAATAAAAGCCAGTGGATGACTTTTCCAGGACATTCCTTTTCCAGGACATTAGCCTAAGTGAGACAATCAGAAAATATCCCTATCAATTCATATGATTATATGCACTGGGAGAGGTGCACCCCCAGGTGAAAGAGCGTGACCAAGTCTCCTTCTCCCCAGCACTGAAGCACAGGGCTCTCCCTACTGATTCAGGTTTATAATCACTTAGACATAAGCATTTCCATCCTCTGAAGGAGCAAGTAGCCTAAGAGAAGCATGGAGAGGCAGCAGATGATGAAGGAACCCATATGCCATAGAGTGAAGGAAGTCACTGCACTTCTCAGAGGAGGAAGTCACTACAGTGCTTTAAGTAGGTGCCTGGCATCAGATTTGCATTTAGAAGTTCATTCTGCATTACAGCAGAAAGGAGGGATTGGGGCAGTGTGGGGAAAAAGACAGGGAGACCAGCTAAAAGGTGTATTATTCCTAGTGCTGGCAGGAAACAGGCTGGCATGCTCATGGGCTTTAACCAAAGCCACCTTAGAGAAGCCACTATTTGCAGAGGTGTTCAGAGGGTCAAGAGAACCACAGATAAGGTAAAGCACTCTGGACCTAGCAACCTGAGAGCATGTCACTAGGCAAAAGCAGAAAGGGGCAGGGATTCAACAATGATCTTGGAGCCTGGCAAGAAATGGAGATGGAAAGAAGGGCTATCTGGAGGAGCTGCATCACAAGGTGACCAAAGCCAGAACCAGGGGACCCAACCTCTCTTCTGCCTTCCAGCTTCCTTCAGGGCCTCCCATGATCTTACTCAAAAAGAAGAGTCCACATGGCAGGCAGCCTCTCAGGGCATGCTGCAGGACAGAGAAAGGCAGAGAATATATTGAAATGGTCAGGAGGCTATCAAAATGGCTGTTGACACAGTCACACGATACGGGCCTGAACAAAGGTGAGGATGGCAAGGAAGGGGCAGATACTCGAGATTTTTTGAGAGTTAAAATAAACACAATTCTGTTATGAATGGAATGTGAAAGGGAAGGACAGGATCACTATCAGATGACTTTGAGATTTCTAGTTTTGGGTCAGGTGCAGAGACTCATGCCTGTAATTTCAGCACTTTGGGAGATTGAGGAGGAAGAAGCACTTGATCCCAGGAGTTTGAGACTAGCCTGGGCAATATAGCAATATCTCATCTCTATAAAAAATAAAAATAAATAAAATTAAGAAAAAAAAAAACAGGATATGGTGTCATGCACCTTGTACTCTCAGCTACTTGGAAAGCTGAGGCAGAAGGATGGCCTGAGCCCAGGAGGTCGAGGTTGTGGTGAGCTGTGATCATGCCACTGCCTGAGCTATAGAGTGAGACTCCAACTCAGATTAATTAATTTGGTGGTGGGTGGCATTGTTTTTAATCACAAGAAGCAATATATGCTAAAATGCAGGTTTGGGGGGAAATCAGTTTTTCCATGAGCATGTGAGGGCT
The DNA here is from genome assembly GCA_027257055.1 of Cephalopachus bancanus. Classification (NCBI taxonomy): domain Eukaryota; kingdom Metazoa; phylum Chordata; class Mammalia; order Primates; family Tarsiidae; genus Cephalopachus; species Cephalopachus bancanus. The sequence goes on along the minus strand of JAPVLO010000084.1, from coordinate 2,270,959 downwards.
GGTGGCACAGCCAGGTGGGCATATACCAATGGTCTCTGATTTACAATGGTTAAACATACTTTATTGATTATGACGGTACAAAAGGGATGTGTGTTCAGTAGAAACCGTATTTTGAATACCCATACAACTATTCTGTTTTTCACTTTCAGTGCACCATTCAATATATTATATGAGATATTCAACACCTTACTGTAAAACAGGCTTTGTGTTAGATGACTTTGCCTGACTATAGGACAATGTATGTGATCTGAGCATACTTGAGGAAGGCTGGGCTAAACTATGATGTTTCGTAGATTAAATGTATGAAACGTATTTCAGATTTACCATATTTTCAACTTTCAATGGGCTTATTGGGATGTAATTCCATTGTAAATTGAGGAGCATCTGTACTGTAAGTTTTGAGGTATGGGCCATGCATTCCCTCTGTTTGGAGTATGAGTAGGAGCAAAACTTCAGGCATAATCAGCAAAAGGACAGAAGTTAAAGCGAAGGGAAAAAATGGAATCCCTTAGATAAGACGTCAGAAGCAAACAAACAAAAAGCAGAGAATTTAGTAGTAATCCTGCAAAACATTAATGTTAAGAATTGAAGAAAGGAAGCAAAGCCATTGAGAAACTGCAAACTAGACTGACAATGAAAGGGAAGTTGTAGGAAATACAGAGGGAGAGTGGTCCACAGTGTCGCTGCAAAGGACAATCAAACAAGAATAAAGAAATGTTCCCAAGGATTTGGTGATGATATGTTCATTGTTAACCCTAGAATGAGAAGTTTCATTGGGTGATGAAGGGAGAATCTCCATTGCAGTTGACAGAGCTGAAAATAGGAGATGAAGTGGAGAAAGCTAAGGCCCCTTATCCCTGTAAGAAGTTTCCTAGAAGCTGGGTGTGGTGGCTACACCTGTAACCCTAGCACTTTGGGAGACAAAGGTGGGAGGATTGCTTGAGGCCAAGAGTTTATGACCAACCTGGGCAACATAGTGAGACCTCCCGTGCCTTTGGGAGGCTGAGGTGAGTAGACTGCCTGAGCCCGCGGGTTCAAGACCCGCCTGGGCAGCGAGACCTCATCTCTACAATAAATCAAAAAATCAGCCGGGCGTGGTAGTGCATGCCTGTAATTCCGGCTACTCGGAAGGCTGAGGCGGAAGGATCTCCGGAGCCCAGCAGATCGAGGCTGCAGTGGCCAGGGGCGGCCACTGCCCTCCAGTCTGGGCGACAGAGTGAGACTCCAACTCAAAAAAATAAAAAAATAAATAAAATAAAATAACCAGTTGTGGTGGCACACCCCTGAATAGACCTAGCTACTAGTGAGGCTGAGGTAGGAGGATAGCTTGAGTCCAGGAACTCAAGGCTGCAGTGAGCTATGATCACACTACTGTACTTCAGTCTGGGTGACAGAGTGAGACTCAGTCCCTAAAAGTAAGAACAGAATTAAAAAATAAGTAAATAAGTGTCTTAGCGATAGGAAGGTATGGAATGGAGCAATGTCTACAATGGAAAACAACACTAAAGGAGGGATCTCATTAAAAAGGGGAGAGATAAGATCCCAAAAGAGATATCACAGAAGAGCAGCTAGGAATAGATGAGGGAAAGGCCCAAACATGAGTGAGTGGAATATACATGTTTAGTTGGCTGAGTGGAAGCAGACGTTGTTCAGTGCTTGGTGACCTCTGTGCCAGCTCGATAAAACATGAGGGTAGCGTGAGGGTGGAAGAGAACACAGTAAGTCTACAATCTTGCATAGTCTGACCTCACAGCCTGCATTCCCAAATTTAAAAAAGGCACTCTCAATTTAGGAAAAGAGAGAGAAGGGGGAAATGGGACAAAGAAAGAGGCATGCTGGTATTTCAGGGAAGTTAGGACACACTCAAAGTTTAAGAGCCAAATTAAGGTTTTAAAAAACTTGAAACCTTTCCTGATGCTTCTCCAAACAAGTCAGGGGTATTGCCCCTGCTCTGAGTTACCCAAGACTGTGTTTTCAAACTGTGTTTGTGTCTCTTTCTTGGCCTGGAACCTTTAATCAAGCCACCTCTAACATAGCAGGCTTGGATAAAGCAAACTCAGTTTAGCATCACTTCAATCAAAATATAATTATGAGTGCATTTATGTCCTACATTATGTGAGGACAAAGTTGCAAGCTCAGGCTTAGAATCGGGGTCTCCTGAGCCCTCGTCCAGCAGCCTTTTCATTACTCCAATTTTACAAGATTATAAATGTAATGGGTATGGATTCATCTCAGGGCACATTCAAGATGCAAGGCATCCAAGGAATAACACACTTCTTGTTTTCTCTGAACCAGCACAGATCCAACTTTAAGTCCCTCTGCTGGGCTGGCAAGAAAATCTAAACAATAATAATATAACAATAACAATAACAATCTCAGTAAATGTTGCGGGAACTTTCAAGATCCTGGGGTCTCACAAAGTACCAAGGCAGGGGGGAGCTTCCCACCCACCTGAGCAATCATCTGTCAGCCATCCAGCCAGTGTGTGCCTTCAGAGCCCTGGCTCTGTGCTGTGTTGTTTACATGCTGTGTTTAGGCACAGGAATTAATTTTATGACTAAGAATTGGATGTCTAAGTCAAGCATCACTAGAAATTCCTCTAAAGTCTTGCCTTGTGCCCAGGCAATGCCACCCAATTGCACATGGGAACCACAGAGACCATGCCTGTCAGAGTTTTTTGTTGTTGTGTTTTTGTTTTCTTTGGGAGGGTAGAGGGGTGGGTGGGAAGGGAGAGAGGTGGGTGGGAGGGGAGAACAGTGGGTGGGAGGGTAGGGAGAAAGGGGCTCTGAGAAATCTTTTTTTCTCTCTTCTTATTGATATCACAAACCCAATAACAAAATCCTGCAAAACAGTTTAAGCTTTTACAGAGGATAAGAAATGCTATTGATTGGAAAATAAAAGTACACATAAACAAAACACAAGTCGGATGTACTAAAGCATTTTAGTATTTTAAATATTTTAGTACTTAGTTTTTTATACTTAAAATGTAGTATAGGAAAAGTTGAAAAAATAAACACAAGCCAATATTGTACTGAGATGGCCTGATTTTAATAAGGAACAAATAAAAAGATAAAATTAGAAACAATTCAAGATGAGAAAGCTAACTTCAGCTATTGCAGTTTTTAAAATCTACTAGATCTGAAACCTCAGGGATCACAGTTTCTACTGTGATTTGGCTTTATATCTCGGACAAGACCTCTCCGCATGTGCTGTAAGTTAGCTACTCAGAATTGTGCTATGATAAACCATTTTATAAATCTGAAATACATTTCTCTCTTGGTAAAATCATCAAAAACAAAAATTAAGGTGCATTTTTTTAATAACACAAAAAAATTTTAAAAGGCTGGAATCACTGGAGGGCAGAAAACACATCCTATAACTTCTTGTATTGCCAATACCCAGCTCACAGGAAAGATACAAAAATGCACTCTGATGAAGATGATAATAAAATAATATAAAAGAGAAAAATTCCCAAAACACAAGTTGGAGTAAGGTATAACAGGGTTTTTGTACATAAAGTCTTTTGGTGTATTTATTTAACTGTGTTTATTTTATATTACTTTTTGACTCTTCTGCTTAAACTATGAGCTATTTGGAAAATCATGAAAAAGTTATTTTCTATGTGAAAAGGTTCTTATTCTCATATTTCTGATCTTCTCTCTCCCTGCTTCCATAGACACATACAGAAAAATGAAGTTTCTTCTGTTTTCCATGTCCCAAATCTTTAAAAACTTTGGTCACATGTGCAGCACTTAAAAGATTTTAAAGTAGTTGTACATACAAGCAGATACTCAGAGAAAGACTCACTTTTCTGTCCCCATATTCATAAAATATTAACCAATTTAAAAATCATCAGGGTCTCATAGATGGCATGTTTCCTCAGGATGTATTTCATATTCTGGACACTGAAATATACATTGCTCCAAGAAAGTACCCTTGTTAAAGTCCAGCAGTCAAGGCCAGGGTCCATTTTCTCATTTAAAACAAATTAATTGATTTATTAACTAAAATTACATTTATCAGGCCATACTTTTATCCGTGAAATACATTTTGTTCCATCAAAAACAAATAGCAGTTGTGTAGCTATTTTAAAAATATGTCATATCCTTCAAATAGCAAAACAATGATTTCTTCTCTTTGCTAAGAATTTTGTTAATGATAAGGGTTCTACTTTGGTTCTCCTTTGAGTGACTTTGCTTCTCGTACAAGTTTCTCACTATCTCTCCTTTTGTACTTGCAGTGCTCCTTCCACTTAAAAAAAATTAAATAAAACTTTTAGGGACATATGGCTTTTTTTCCACCTCCATATTTCAAATTTACTTCAAAACACCTACACAGAGTTGGAGGTTTCTAAAGTGTCAACAGCTGAAATGTCCCAGGAGCTGCAAATGCCTTTCACATAAAGAGTCAGAGATGGAAAATTACCAGTTTTAAAGAAAGAGAGAGAGAGAGAGAAAAGCAGCCTTAGAGGGTTATCTCAACATTGATTTATTCTATGAGACATTGAAATGGTCTAATGAAAGAGAGATGGAACAAATATCCGGTATAAAATTGTTTTATAAACTCGTCTGGGTAAAATACACTTTAAAGTGGATTATTTTGTTTTAATTAAAAGTAAGAAGCATGAACTAACACTGATTCTTAATATAAAGACATTATATGGGCCAGGCTCGGTGGCTCAGCGTGTAATCCCAGCACTTTGGGAGGCCGAGGTGAGTGGATTGCCCGAGCCCACGGGTTCAAGACCAGCCCGGGCAACTTGGTAAGACCTCAACTCTACAATAAATCACAAATTAGCCAGGCATGGTAGCATATACCTGAAGTTCTGGCTACTTCGAAGGCTGAGGTAGAAGGTTTGCCTAAGCCCAGCAAGTCAACACTGGGGTGGCCGTGAGAGTGCTACTGCACTCCTAGGCAACAGAGTAACACTCCAACTCAAAAAAAAAAAAGACATTATATGTTTTAGGCAAATTTCTGTATTATAAAATATAGTAAGAAAGGCTGTTATAAATTAGTATTTAAAATTATGGAACTATCTGTGCAACTAAATAATTAAAGAATAAATTGAGAAACAGAACTATATTTTGGCATTGATGCTTAAACAGGAATATATTTCCCATGGTACACAATCCAATTTTCAAAACACTAGAGCTAATATTACCATTTTAGAGTGAAATGGTTTAAGTAAGTTTGACTTGTTTGTCTAAAGACAATTTTAATCTATTCCATCCAAATGAATAAATACTGAATATAGTCCCAAGATTACTTATAAATCTCATAGGCTTGGTGAATTGAGAAATTGAAAGGTAAGTTAGAAAATGCTTTGTTATAACACAAAGAAAGTAAGTAAATACTTTGGAAATGCATGGTTTCCAAATATTTAAGTGACTTCAAGGCTTTTGTGCTTTATTAAAATAAAGCATAGATAAATGATCTAAAAAGTAGTGGTCTAGTTGAGTATGTCAATACTTTAAGTCATGGAAAATATTTTGAAAACATAATCTTCTTTTAGTTGCTCAAAATATACTGTGGTCATTTCTTCATATCTGAGGGGAACTGGTTCCATGTCCTTCTGAGGACACCAAAATCCAGGGATGCTCAAGTCACTGATATAAAATGGTGTCACACTTGCTTATAACCTATGCACACTTTCCTGTATACTTTAAATAATCTCTATATTGTCTATAGTACCTAATATAATGTAACTGCTATATAAATAGTTGTTTTACTATATTGTTTTAGGACTAATGACCAAAAGTTCTGCATGTATTTAGTATGGATACTTTTTTAAAAACAGTATTTTTGATCCACAGTGGGTTGAAGCCATGAATGCAGAATCCATGGATATGAATGGCCCACCGTAATTCTTTTTAAAGACTTTCTTATAATCATTTATTCCATTCATACTGCTGGAAATTTTTTTTTTTTTTTTGAGTTGAATTTTCACTCTGTCACCCAGGTTAGAGTGCAGTGGCACACTCACAGCTACCCCAGCATCGACCTGCTGCGCTCTAGTGATCCTTCCACCTCAGCCTTCCAAGCAGCCGGAATTACAGGCACGCGCTACCACACCCCGCTAATGTATGATTTATTGTAGAGACGAAGTCTTGCCAAGTTGCCCACGCTGGTCTGGAACCCGCGAGCTCAGGCAATCTATTTTCCTCAGACTTCCAAAGTGCTGAGATTACAGGCTGAGCCACCGAGCCCAGCCTATACCACTGGAATTTTAACTATTAAAAATGAAATTGTGAGAGATCAAAGTGTGAAATGGTCCCAAATGTATCTGAAATTGTACCTTCTCAAAACATCTTAAAAGTTTGAAACAGTGTAGACAGTCTTATAGCAGACTTTGAACTAAAATTAGCCTTTGTCACCAATGACAAATTGATGCCGTGACAAAAAATTCGCACATTTTAGGATAGTACCTATATACTGTTACAACAATACCACTGCTATATTTGCAATAAAGATATTCTTGTATGGATACAAACAATGCTTCTTGTAAACACAAACATCTTGCAAAAAGCATTCTTTGCCAATGCATCTTGTGATAAATATCACATATAGAAAATCCAATTCATTTGGGGAAAAGCTTTGTAGCTGCCACCTTTAGCTTCCTAACAGAAGTCAACAAACTCCCAAGTAGCACAACTGTGTTTATTAAATTTGCCTAGCTTGAGAAATGCAGTTTTGTTCTCTTGCTTGTAAATCAGAGTCACTTAAAAAGTACTTCGCTTCTGATTTCCAAATGTTAAAATGTATCATAACACAGAACATAGAAATAATTTATGCCTAGCAAAATAATTTAGACATAAAAAGGGAGAAAATGTTATCAACTCATAATTTTTAAAGACTTTCTGATATATTACATGCCTGATGATAATCATTAATATAGCCTAAAGAGGAGAAAAAAAGATGTTAACAATATGGAAAATACCTAAGAGCACAATTAAAGTGGTTATATAGAGCAGTAAATTATGAACTTGCTTATCAGTGGATTTGAACATCAGAGTTTAATTACAATTCTAAAGATTTATTTACAACTTAATGGCAATTGATTTTGACTGAGGCTTATAGGTGTAAAGGATTGCTCTTAAACAAGATTGTAAACAGCTATGGTAAAATGTCATACATTCATGCCTTCTGCTCTCCTTAGGCCTGAATGAAGGTCTCTGTCAGTGGATGCTTTGTTTAACCTGGTGGTTTGCTGAGAGCCTGACACTGTATCTTCAAGTTGAGAAATGCTATCTTACTAAACTACTCTGATTTGTATTCTAGCTCATCTTTTAACTTACATTTCTCTAAGCTATACTTCTGGAGAGATTCTGAGCCTGATTAGGAACAATCTGTGTTCTCTAGGATGAAGTTACAAATAGGTAACAAGTTGGAAATTGCTACCTTTTGTTTATAAATTGGTACATAAGTATATACTTTCAGATAAATCTGCAAAATAAGAAAAAACAAAACAAAAATCCAGCTATAGGTTTCTGGAAATAACAAAGGGAAAAGTTTGGGGCAGCTGCTGAAATCAGTATAGCTATCACAGTTTTTAATATAGTTTTCTAGTGCTGTGAACTCAATATTGAACTATAACAGCCTAGTAAACAGATCACAGAACTGATCTCAGTCAAATGAAATAAAGTATTTGAGTTTTCCTTTAAAGGAGTGGTCTAAAGTAAGAAATAAATCAAGTGAATCCAATTATTACTTTTGTGTAATGCTCAAACAGATTGTGAAAACTAATGAAGAAATCAGGGCCTCAGGTAACAGACTGAAGATCAATTAAAAAAAAACAAAAAACAAAATGGAACACTACCACCATGAAAGCTGAGAGTTTCTCATAAAATTTAAAAAATGGTAGGCCTACTCTAGGTAAAAAATAAAATTTTGGTTTTAAGGTCTATCATAGTAGATCACTTCATGCTCAAAGAATTAGAAGTAATTAGAAGAATTAGAAGTTCACTCATATACCAGGTATATGGGTGAGGGACAGAACAAAAACCTCTTCACTGCAATGAAGTTTTATGAGAGTAAAATTCATTTTTAAATACAGTTGTGCTAGCATAATGTCTAGGACACTAAGGTAATGCACTGATGTCACGTCACAGGGAATCCATCTATTTTTAATGAAGACATGGTGAGAAGGCCTAATTCTAATGAATACGCTCCACTTATAGAAAGCAATCTACTTTGTCAGAGAGCAAATAAAAGGTTGAAACTCTGGAGCCATGGAACCATTTGTGCCGCCAGCTCAGAACTCTAGTGCAGGGATCCAGGGCTTAAGAGTGACCAACAATGAAAGACCCTGCCACTCAAGTCCTTTGAACTTTTATTTTCTGGAACTAAGCCGAGTCAATTCTCTCCAATATCACTTATTGCATTCTCTCTTAAGGACATGGAAATGACATCTTTCTTCCTGATAAAAAATAGACAAAGCTCTATCATTATTCAGTATATAATATTTGTAGCAGGTTTTAGCTACTTAGATAAAGTTTCAAAATTGTGTTACTTACTGTATTCTCAGATGCAGAACCCAATAACATGCTTGTTAGGAACTCAATTATTCTGAACTTGCAGCTGACAGCCCATCCATTTACTTAAGTAGTTATAAGAACTGCATTCAGAATTTTAGTTCAGAGAAATCTTGTTTCTTTTTTTCCCCAAGAAAAGACTGCATGCATGGTGAATTTTGTTACAGTCTTGACTTTAAAGTGAAAAGAAATATCACTTCCTAAGTAGGCATTTTAAGTCGTTGTTTAAGGATGTTAACATGCTGTGACCAAATTCTTTCACCTTAGCTGTGAACTGAACACAAGAGGCAAAAGCACAGGATGATCAGAGTTATCAGCAAGACAATGAAGTATGTAAGCTCTGTCTCTGCTAGGAGGTATCAGAAGAAAAGAGGCAACGAAGAAGGAAAGTCAGGAAAACCAGAATTTGGGATCTGGGTGAATGCTAGAGCAGTAACACTGGTAATGGAAATATGCATTATAAGGAGAGGAGAGGGAGAATTGTCACCAACTATAACGATAAAAATCAGCAGTTGGTCAAAATTGATCATGAAGAGGAGGCCAGGGCTAGTCTAGAGATACATATTTGAATGTCATCCTTATAAGAAGCTTTCCATCACGTTTGATGTGACCTACAGAACCAAACCAATTATTTTTCACGTGTTCTGACCAGTGTCCAGCAAAATAAGCATAATACTTAGTGTGATCTGGAAATTGTTTCTGTTAATTCCAACTGAGATCTAGATATCAAGTTAGGTTTTTAGTAGCCACATCCTAGAAAGGGCTTATATTTGAATTTGTAGGCACCTACAATTTTCAGACCTTCTTTTTTTTCCCATGTAAATCTTGCCTTTTATCTGTATGATAACATTTTTAATTTAAATATAGGTTTTTATGTTTATTCCAGTCATATTTAATCTTTTTGGTTTGGATCCAGCAATTCAGCCTGCCAAAAATTCAGACTGCTAAAGAAAGGCTATAAATCAGTTGCCTTCTATCTTCCTTGGAGAAACTAAGGAACTTTAAGTTTAAAATACATCAAGAAGGATTTTGACAAAATATAAAGAATTTCCTAAAGGGAGGGTTAGAGAACGTAGAAAAGATATAGAGGAAACTGTTCTCTTTTTTATTATTACAGACTTTTCTTTAGATTATTAAAGTTGATTTTATTAAAAATTGTTAAAACAATCTTCTCAGGAAACTTTTATACCTACCGCAAGAGAATTGGCTATCTTTTCTTTGGATCCCAAATGTACCTCATTTTATACCAGCAAGATACATTGTCCTTCTTTGAATATCTGTCCTTTCCTTCTGCTGGACTATAAAGTCTTTGGGGATAAGAAATATATCTTATCAGTCTTTTTTTTTGAGTTGGAGTCTCAGTCTGTCAACCAGACTGAAGTGCAGTGGCCGCTCCAGGCCACCACAGCCTTGACCTGCTGTTCTCCAGCGATCCTTTCGCCTCAGCCTTCCAAGTAGCTGGAACAACAGGCACTCGCTACCACGCCAGGTTAATTTTTTGATTTAGCGTAGAGATGAGGTCTCACCAAGTTGCCCAGGTGGGTCTTGAACCCGCGGGCTCAGGCAATCCACTCACCTCAGCCTCCTAAAGCGCTGGGATTACAGGCTGAGCCACCGAGCTCAGCATCTTATCGGTTTTATATCCCCAGTTGCATAATAGACATTCAGCAAATTTTTAATGGTTGACTTATAAACCACTGAATAAATTGAAGAGAAAGTATGAGGGGGAAAGATTCAATTATTTGATCAACAAACATTAAGTACCTACTACACACCACTTAGAACTAGACATTTCTAGAGAAAAGTCACCGTCTTAGCCTCCTGGGGATGATGAGAGAAAGAATGACAGACAGACTAGATCTATGAAAGTGACCTTGAGTCTTGTGGATCCATCACACCCATTATTTTAAGTCTAAGACCATCTACATTCAAACATCATATGCCTCATAGAGAAATCTAAAATAAAAGATTTTAAAAGTTAATTATGTCTAAAACTGTTTTTCATACACTGTCTGCTCCTTGGTCATCAACCATGCTTGACTTGTATGGATGTGTCTCTGGGGACTCTGCTTTGTTCCAGTGGCTCATTTATCTACCCTTGCGCAAAACCACACTCAGCATAGTTACTGCATCTCGATCATCCATGTTTATACCCAGGAAACCGCATCCTCCTATATGCAGCCAGAGAAACAAAAGACCCATATGTACAAAGAATCAAACATAAGAATGAAGCAGACACCTTGTTAGAAAGATGCAAGTTGGGTGGAAGTGGAGAAGGTTATTTAAAGTATTCAAAGAAGAAAATTATCATCTGAGGATTCTTTATACTTCAAGATATTTTTCAATATAAAGGCAAACTAAAGAACTTTTTAGATATAAAAAAGATGAAAGAGACCATCATCAGGATATATGTAGGAGGAGAAAGGGTAAAGAATGTCCATCTAGCAGGAGAATAATGACACTGGAAAAATCTGGGTCGACCCAAGGAAGGAGGCACGTGCACTGCTGGACTCTCCACAGGCTGCTGAATAGAAGTGGTGGGCACCAACATACCTACCTTGTTCCTCATCTGGGGTGCTAGCATCCAGTCTTTCATGATGAGAGATAATGTCCACTAAATATCAACTACAGGTTGTTGTTGTTTTTTTTTTTGTCAATTCTTTTTATCAATTTGAAAAAATATCTGTTTATTTTGAGTTTGCTGAAAGTTTTTATATGGTTGTTAGATTTGGTCTAGGACTTTTCCTGAATCTAAAAAAATAACGTGAGTTTTTGAAATAAGAAATAAAAGCACTTATCACTAAGGCATTTTATGACATTTGAATATACATAATCTTGTTTCTAAAATCATGCAAGTATTGAGTACTTATATAGAGTTCTAAATGCATAGTCAGAAATATATATAGTTTTGTGTAATTTCCACACACTCATATGTGACTTTTTTTTTTTTTTAGTGAACAAAGCCTGCAATTGGCAGAAAGGTATCCTTACAGGTGAGAAGCTATTTTCACTCAGTTGAGTGATTTAGTAGATATTAAATTTGGTTCCTCATTGTAATCAGTACGTTAACTATTCATGAGAATAAATACTTTTTTAGTTCTTTCTTATAATGGTGCTTCAATGATTCACTAAGGTTAACAGTTTTGCTTTCTTGTAATACTTGCAGGTCTAAGATAGATTTAAAAACTGGTTTCATTTTTTACAAAATGATCTACGCATTTGAGACCATTTTGACGTGTGTGTGTGTGTGTGTGTGTGTGTGTGTGTGTGTGTGTGTGACTGTTCTACATATCCAAAGTCTGTGCAATTGTTTGTAAACATTAATGATCCATATAAACACAAATTGTAACTATTTTTAGCAGCATTTTCCTGAGTTTATGTACCCAGTCCAGGGGTGTTTGGGTTCCTCTGTCACCAAGCAGGACACTGGGGCACAAGACAATTAAAAAATGTTTTCCCATGTATCTCACTGGTCTTATATTTCCTTTTAATTTTCAAAATATTATCTTTCATTCACATGAGTAAGATTATCATGTACTGCATCACTGCAATAGAACATCTGAAAATGTGACATGAAAAGGATAATGGAACGTTTCTATGAAGAGCTTGATTATGGCCACATATTGAATCAATAAACACTAATCAGTCAATAGTTATTCCTTGAGTTTCTCCCACATGCTTTGCACTGTGTTCTGCCTTGGAAGTCCGTGAATTTTTGTTATCAAAATAAAAATACCCCCACACAGAGAGGCACTTTCAGACAGATTACTTCATCTCTAACAGAACTCAGTCAACTGGACAGTGTGAAGGCTGATCAATATTCAAAATGATAGTTTCACAAACACTGTCCCTAGGCTCATTTATTCACTAGGAGCTGCAGGGTATGGTACTCTAACTAGCAATGAGAAACAATCTGCATGCATGCTTAAATCAAGTTTGTTTAAAATTAGCAAATGCCATAATGTATTCAAAAGTTTTTATGCGGTATTTGCATGGAATTTAAAATATGCTACATGCTTTGGAATTAAAAGAGCAGAGAGATGTTTAGTTCATCTATTGGTCTGATCGAATGTTTAAAAACCACACTTAAGAAAGCTCTGTACTTAAAGAACTTTAAAATAAAATCAGAATGTGCAAGCTTATTTACTGGCATAATAAAAGTATAATTAGCGCATGTGAGAAAACCTGATCGACTAATTAAGATCTGTAGCATTTAGGTGAACCCAGAGCTTCTTTTGTTGCTTAGCAAAGGAGAAAGTTTCTTTATATCCAAATCTAAGAAAATATTTCTCTCGGTCAGAACACACTTTTGTACTGATGACTATAATTCCTGAATGAAGCTCTGAAAAAAGTGACTTTGTTGCTGTTTAGGTATTAAGGGAAACTGAGAAAGAAAGGTGAATTAGACAGAGAGACAGGCAGATGCACAGAAAAGCACAGTGAAGACTATTAAGCGTGTGCAGGTAGTTGAGACAGTTTTGTCAACTGCACTGCCTTTCACTGCACAGTTGGTTTAAAATTCCTCCTCATTCTGCATGGTCAACTCTCTCCTTCTTCATATTCTTGCCTTGGCTTGTAAGTGAATGAATTTCTTGCTGAGAAAAAAAAGTCCTTTCTGGTGTCTTGTCTTTGGTGGGAGAGGGGAGGGAAAGAAGGAAGGACCTCTTTCTACCCATGTCACTCTTGTTACCATATCTTTTCATCAGAAGGAGAAGAGCTACCGTAAACTGACGGAGATTAGCTACGGTAAATTGAGAAGAGGCTGGTGACTGCAGCGCTTTGTCATTACATGGTAGAGGGCCAAATTTACCCCTCCAATGGGAACAGGATCTACCTCACTGTTCCATTCAGCACATGGAGGTGAGGTCAAGGAACTGCTCACTAGAGGGTGGTCAGCAGGGTCACTGTGCTCTGATTTTTGTCTGCCCATGATAGAATATGTAAAGTAGAGTTGAGGTCAACCCTCCCCTGGCTCAGGGAAGAGCATGTGCTCACATCTTCTCTACAAGTATGGGAAGGTACAGGCTTGAGGAGTTAGTAGAAGCCCAAATTTCTCAAGCAACCCATTTTTCAAATTTAGCTTTACCAAAAAGAACTGTATTTTGAGAGATGCCAATATCCACCAGAAATAAAGCTAAAGCTTCTACTTTTTTTTCCTTGATAGCTACCAGACAGAATCTAGAAAGAAGAGTGAATAAATCGCCACCCCAAACTGTCAGTATCAACCCTAGAACTGGCTATAGCTCAGGAAACATCACATGAAGTGCAGAAAATAAGTATAACTTACTCCAAAAATTTTAAAAGCCTTATAGCACTTTTTTCCGAGTGTCAAAATTATAATTTTTCACAGAAATAGGAAAGAAATCTGAGACATATCTGCTTCATAATAAAAAGTATAGAATAAAAATAACTGAAATATTTCTTTAAAAAGTTGAACACCTTACAAACAAATTAATGATGAATACAAGTATAATCTCCTTGAGATATTAAAGAAGTGGAAGAGGATTATTTTCTGGCCTCTAGTTTGGGTTCCAAGAGGTATCCAAAATTTTATTTCTGTCTGTGTTTTGATTCATGAGTATTCAAAGCCTTGACATTTGCTTTGAAAAACTTTCATGCTGCAAAAAAATGGCTGCAGTCCAAGCTCACCTCCACAATTCTCACATAAAGACCTTTACAGCTTAGACGGGCCACAGTTATGTATTAATAGGCTTTGGTGTAATTCCAGAGCTAAAATTCACAAAAAGACAGCAGCAAAAAAACACCTATATAACTTTCAGTCAGTTCTGACTCAGCTTGGCCTCAGATACTGTTTTATAAAGAATCTAGACATCTTTAACACATTAGTTCACAGACGTCAGAGGTTACTGAGACTGTCTGCTTCCCAAGGGAGAGCAGAGAGTGGGTAGAAATTATTCTTTCAGAGACATCGTGGAGGAGGGGAAAGTATATGTACTATTGATTCAGCAAATCCAGGTTTGTGTCATAATTTATTAGTTGAGTTCCCCCAGGCAAGATTACTCCTCTGAGACAAAGTATTCTCATCTCTAAAATGGGAATGATACACAAAACCAATATTGCAGAAGAATTCTTTTTTTTTTAAATTGGAGCAAAGTACTAGGGAAATAATGAGTGCAAATTAATACCTAGATCTTTTTCTTTCTCCTTGCATGTTTTGTAAAATGTAAGATGGTTGCTGTATCTTACAAACTGAGTTAATCCTGATGTAGATATTTAAAATTCATATTTTATCTTCCTTTAGTAATCTTAATCATTCCCTCTAATCTTAGATCCAACTGCTCAATATCTTTGCCAACAGACCTTAACTTAAACATCTCTCAATTCACACCCAATTGGGACACACTTCTCTTCCGACCAGCTGGTTGACTCCCATAGAAGCAGTGAATGCCTGCTTTTCCCCCCAAGAGAACTCATACAAGAATTTATAATCACAAGAGGAAGGAAGGATGACTGCTTGCTATTCCCATGGAATTTCCAGATTATAATCCTCTTTGAATCAATAGGTCCTCAACTGTATTTGCATGTGAATATGTGACTGAAAGTATGTACAGGTATATATAAATTCGTAATATCGCCATACAATCGTATATGTAATTTTTCAAGTTTTAATTATTGCTTGCATGAAGGATTGTTGCTTCTTATAGTTGTAAGTCATGAGCCTATTTAAATCACTCTAACCAGAATGTAGTTCACAAAATTAATTTGACTTTAGAATTATAATATTGATATATCATTGAACATGAATTTGAGGTCTTAATGATCTTATGAGTAGCAAGAACGTTAACTTACAGATTGCTGGGCAACACAACATCCACACAACCAACAGATGCTTCTCAAACTGACTTTTGAATGAGATTATGAGAAACACATTCTGAGTTAAGGGGAGAAGATGTCATTGTACTTGGCACTTTGTGGAAGGCTAAGTCTAGACACTAATGAGAATCCTTTCATCTCAAGCCTCCCTGACTCCACTCTCAATACAGCATTTTATGACCTTTAATGAGCTCCCAAATAATTCATCTGTTATGTCATAGCTTTTTTCTTTTAGTCCATTTAATAGCAACTTGTATTCTACCTCTCTTTTCTTGCATATGCTCTTAAATACACTACTAAAATATTTGAATTTAGTTTAACAAAGCTATAAAATAATGTTTATTTTTAAAACATCTCTAGAGTCCAAGAGTTTATAGATACTGATCATTTGTGTCTTTGTTTGTGATCTCAGCTTCTCAGAATTATTCCAATCAAGCCCGAGAAAAAATACAACCTTGCTCTGACATTCAGGTGTAGAGCAGGGTCTGTGAGAAGATAAAGGGGTTCTGGAGTCAGGAGTCCCTGGCCAGCAAAGGTCAAAGCAGATCTTTCCTGCTCTTCAAGGCTTAATCTAATGGTGTCGTGAGGTTTAAGTCTGTGTTGTGTTCACTGGCCAGCAGGGTAGGATAGAACGCATAATTTAAAGCATTTTTTTTTTCTAAATAGTCACAAGATTTTTGCAAAACTTCCCCAGCTAGAGTAAATAAAAATGAATGATTAGTAACTATTCTGACAATAAAAATGTGCTGGGTGATAAAAAATAAAACAAAGTCCTTTTATGGTGATCACACTGATGACTTTATGCTGTCATGATGCCAAATGAAGGAAATTAAATAAATCTTACATTTCTGTTCAGAAAAGTGAATGTGGAGGGGCAGAAGAGAGAGAGAAAATCAAGTTGGAATAAGCAAATTTACTTTCAAAAGAGTTTTTAAGCTAAGTAACTATCAGTAAGAATAAATTCTCCAACCTATTCCTATACTAAGAGGACCTATGTTGCCATAGCTCTTTGTGTCTACAACCTGTTTTCTCAACAAAATGGTTTAAAACTATTAAACATAGATTGTGTCTTACAGCTCTCACATCTAGCACAGTGCCAGACACAGCAAAGACATTACTAAGTATTTCTTGAACAAATGCATTCCTTCTTGGGCCTTTAGTAAGCACTTAATAAATATTTTTGAGACTTATGATATATTTGACCATTTCCACATTTCATACACACAGTGAATCATTTATAATTACCCACAAACACACAAGCATATTTAATATAAAATGCACAAACAGTATTAACATGTTGCCTTCACTCATCCATGTGACCTTCCCATACAGAATTTCACTTTTTCAAGGAAAATACATATTAAACTATCAATCACTTTATAGTTTGGTGAGTAGAACTGAGGAAACTTCACATGGTCAAGAGTGAGGAGAGCCTCCCTGCATGGGTGACAGGGAAGTGTCAGTCAGTACAAGGAGCCAGCTCATGTTGAAGGATGGGTATGACTGAGCACTTGCATCGGGGAAACTGAGAGCAGGACAGGCTGGCTCGGGGCAGTGGGGAAGAGAGGGAGAGGGTTACATGACTCTGGAGAGCTCATTGGGGACCATATTAGAAAGGACCTTATAAATCAAATGAAAGCCAATGGACATGATCCCTATGAAGACACTGAAGAGTTCTAAGTGGACACACAGCTTGATCCCATGTGATTTTGGAAAGTTCACAGTAGTCACTGTATAAACAGTGGATTCAACAGGGGGTGGCATAGTTAAGGGGCCAACTATGATGCTGATTCAGTAATATGGTGAGAGAAAATCCAGGTGTCATGGGTGAGGATGGTACTAGAGAGACAAATTTAAGAGGACAAGAGAACACACTATGTTCAGTTTGGGAGGTGTTGTGTTGTAGATGCCCAGACCACGCAACATGTGAAGTGCAGTGAAATGCTAGATGTACTGTTTTGGTGCTCAGGAGGTTTGTGTTAGCTAGGGGAATGGTTTTGAAAGCCGCCAACACAAGGCTGCTGACGGAAGCCACCATATGCTTTGACTCTAAGGAGACCATGTCTTGAGAGGGTTAGCACCAGAATGAACCATTTTTCTACAGGAAGAAACCCGAATTAGGGTTAAAATAATACTCAAAAGGCAAGTCCTGTAGGCATACTTACTTTACACAAAAATGAATCTTTTTTACATGAGATGGTAATATAGGTTAGAAATAAATATTTTTAGCAGGCAGATAAGCCCTCCTGAGCCTACAGGGCAGTCTAAGTCTTGTTTAGTTTGAAATTCTCCAGTTAACAGGAGCATCAGTAAAAAATCCATAAAGGTTCACAAGTGGGCATAATTTGTATTACTCAGTAGAATCCCAAGTTCATAATAGAGAAAGTATGGTTTTACTTAGCACATAATTTAGCTTCACTGTGCTCTCCATGAGAAATTAAAAGTTTTAATTGCTTAAGTGGCATGTATTTGCAGAGTGTTTAGGTTAAGGAATTCTACAACTATTGGGTATTAACAGATATTCTTTTATATTGTAGATTCAGGGGGTACGCATACATGTATGTTCGTTACATGGACATAGTGGGTAGTGGTGGGGACTTGGGTCTGTGAGTATTCTTTCATACTGTTGTCATAACCATATAGCAGAGATGATAAAAGCTAACAGAAAGATTATCACAAATCATGGGTAAAACTTGTTTTATTCTGCTCTGTACTATAGTTGAAAGGAGGAACATTTTTCTACTAATTTCTATTCAGAATGGCAAAGTGGTGAGCCACACGGGCTTTGGAATCAGGCATCCAGGGTTCAAGCCTTGGCCTTCCTGCTTACTTGCTAAGTGTAACTTAAACATTCTAAGCTTAATTTCCACCATCTCTAAAACAGAACATTACCTACTTTTAGGATGACTGTGAGCATTAAACAAGAAAATTTAATTAAGGCATTAGCATAGTGCTGACTACCTATAAATCCCTCTAAACAGAGATAACCATGGTAAATGGTATTCAGTTGATGATTTGGTTTGAATCACATTGGTACCCAAAAGTTTACCAACAGAGGGAGCTTGGCTTTGTGGGTCCTCAATAATAAATGTTTGCTAATAAAAACCTTGTAAGCATTTTATATACGTGCATGCATACACACACGCACACACACACGGAGGCAAGTCTCAGCAATAATCACTCTAAGGAGAAAAAAGCAATGATGTTAGGTAGGCCTGTATTTGAATCCTAACTTTGTTATTTAATAGTTGTAGGACCTGAAACCAGATCTAAACTTCAATTGCTCCATTTGAAAAAGGATAACAGTATCTGTGTCTGAGGATGTTTTAATACTAAAGGAACTTTTCTATAATTAGTCCTCAACATATGTCACTTCCTTCTCCTCCTTTATATGATAAGAACCAAAATCATGCATATAAGAATATAGGGTCCACAATGGTACTATGTGGCTCAGGCTCTACCTTTTATACCCAGAAAAAATTAAAATGGACACTAAGGACTGATATGACAGGGTTTTTAAAAAAGTGACAAAATGCAACTTTGGAGTCTCCCAAGGTTTGTATAAAGGGCCATCTCCCTGAATCACTTCCAAATGTTCTGAGTAGGGCCCAAACAGCATACATTTGAGTAATGAAACATCTAGGAGGTAAGGAATGCTCTACCAGAGATGGAAGGCTGTACTGATCTGAAGAACCATCCTAAGGAACACTATTGCTGAAAAATCTCTGCATGTTAAAATCGCATAAGGCTTCATAACATCTTAACAACCCATGTATAATGAATTGTAAGTACACATACACATTATATATGTGCACATTGTGGATATATACATACACAACTGGACACACACACACAAAATAGCATGAAGGGCACATCCAAAGTCACATACCAATGGGAACAACTGCTGGTAGATATTCTGAGACCAGGTCTGAAGGTCAGGTCAGAATGGTGCTCAGTTGTACTGTCAGTTTTGTTAAATCCTAGAGGACCACAAATCAATCACCTGACAGTTTTTTCTTTTGTTGAGTGAGAATAACAGTGACTTTCCAGTAAAGCATAAACAGCTGCTAAACTCTTTGCCAAAATAGAAGATTATATAAATAGTAGAAAAGTGTGAACAGCAGAAAAGAATTTTAGTTTCCTTCTTTGTTAGGTAATAAATAGCATACTCACAATTTGATTAAAGGAAAATAAAATGTGGAAACTGATAATACTCAGTTGAGTATGTTTGATCACTTTTGTTTTTCCATTTATAATGTGTGTGTGTGTGCATGTGTTTTCCACACAGTGTAGATTGGTTCTAAGAAGCTTGGAAACACAAAGATGGGGGAGTAATATCGTCTTTATTTTCACAAATTATCTGAGTGATAGAAGGGGAAGGTAAGTAACAAAATTAGTGTAGATGAGTAAGGTATTCATCAACTAATTCATGTAGCACCAAGGCATGGACAGAATATCTGAACCAATGGCACACAGATGAAGACAACTAAGTAAAAAGGCAGCCTAAAACAGTGGTTAAGAATATTGGATCCAAACAACTTGAGCTCTAATCTCAGTTCAGATATCTTTGAGTGGCAGAACCCAGGGAAAATTACTTGAATTATCTATGCATTGGCTTCCTCTTCTGTAAAATAGTGTTAATAATACCCACTTCAGAGTGCTTTTGAGAACTATCTACCTTGTAGTGTACATGTGGAGATTAATTAATTATAAGTATGTAAGTATAAAATACTTAGAGCAATACTTCCCACATATGTGAGGGTTAACTATTATAAAGGATAGATAACATTTTTAAAAGTCTAAAATAAAAAATAAGTTGAGGTGCACAACAGTTATTAAAGACAAGAAAATTTCGCTAAGAAGTAAGAAAGCCCACATGTGAAAATTGCTAGGGTGGACCCCAAGCCCTAATTATGTGGATGCTGGGATTATTTAAGGACTGCTCTGAGTTCCAGTATCCTGACCTCAGATCAATTGCCTTTATAGGTATGGAAAGAATCCACAAGTGAAAATCCTTAGCTAAGACTGGCAATCTTTGAAAGAAAATGTAGAACAAGAGTTCCTACAATTCTAGAAAATGACATATGCCATTTCAATTTTCTAAAAACAATGTCATCTACAAATATTAAAATCAATATATTTCATATTCCAGGAATTATTCAGTAATGAATTAGCATAGCAATAGACTTCATGAAGAAAGGCTAGGCATCCCTAAGCACAGGTTTAATAAATCTGACATATGGTAACCTAACATTGTTCCATTGTCTTTGGTAGAGTTGGTAGATTGGTAACTAAGGGAAATATGGAATATAATAAAACCAAGAGTAAACAAGGTATTTAACAAGGTTTGTTATAATATCTTTCATTGACTCACTTCATCATTCATTCAACAAATATTTAAAAAGTGCTAAAATTATGCCAGGACAGTCTAACTCCTTTACTTGAGATAAGTGGTGAGACATTCATGCTAATAACCCTAGTAATGGAGTAGCGAGCTATTAAAAATGTAAAGTTAATAGGATCAAGCTACTTAATAGAAAGAAGATGAGGTAGTCTGGGGTTACTACAAGTTTCTGAACTTGAGCAATGGTGTAGGTTAATGGTTCTCAACAGTGTATCAATAGGAACTGAGCTGGCTGCAAAAAGAATCATTGGGGAGCTAATTTCAATTAGGCATTCTGAGTGGGAGACTGGAAGATTCTGGGTCAGGGTTTGGGTAGAGTCCTGGTGATCTTTGGTGTAAAGTGCTCTTCATTTGCTTTTGATATTCATTTAAACTTGGGAAATGCTGAAAAGATCATAATTAATGAAGGGCATAATACAGGGTAAGAAGATTAATTTTAAAATCAAATACATCATGATCTATATATTTTGGCAAATCAGGTCATCTTCACATCAGTCACATAAGAGGTTATGCACTGATGTCAAAGACTGTCATTTGATTAAAACACAATAAAGTGCCTCTTTCGAAATTTCCTTCAGATTCTGCATGGTAAGCTTTTGAGTGATGACAATGATAGTAAATTTTGACATTTATTTGATTTTTGGAAAAAGTTCAGAAATTGAGAGTTAAATAAGATCCATAAGGTACCATAATTTTTCTGAACAAAGTGGTATCACTGAAACATACATAGCATAAACCTCAGTAAATAGCACTGGTGAATGTAAAAATATGAAATGTAATATATAACATATTAAGATGCAACACAAAAATTTCTTGGGCAGTTAACTACAATGCCATAAAACATAGATTTTTGAATTTATTTTATAAAATTGCACACACAGTTGGAGATGTAAACTACAGAACATAGTATTAGCTTAACTGGTCTTCTTAGAGAAAATCATCTATGTGATATGAATCTGGGGCTCTCATAAACCTACACCTTATTAAGAAATCTCATTTCCTTTGTCCATTGTAGACATTTAAAGTCAAACCATTAGTGTTGCATTCCTTAGGCTGACAGCACTAACCACTGCAAAACTGCACACACTCTTGCAAAGAATGACATAATAGCCCTCTCAGATATTAATGTCTTTACATTATTAAGCCTGTCATTTCCTTTATGAACAGGATTTTGCTAGAAGTGTAGTGATTCTCAGGCAGGACCAGAATGCTTGTGGTCTGCACTTTAGGGGATGTCAATGACATGGAAAGTGCCGCTCCAAGCAGGCCCTTGCCTTCTTCAAGTTAATGCATGGCTAAGGTATATTTGAAATGGCAATCAATACATAAATCTGGCAGGAAACGAGATTCAGAAAAATGTTTAGGCTGTTATGTTCAAATCTGAGGGAATTTGTGCAGAATTCTATGGTAAAATAGGTACCAATGTAAAATTATTAAGCAGACTGAGCTCTGAAGCTATTATTATTCTGAAACCCAAATGCCTGCTGTCAACAGTTGGGAGAATTGATACAACCAATCATCCTGCAGCTGCGAGGCAGAGTGGGGATAAGGCATGGTGGTGGAACAACTGCCATTTGGTGCCCAAGCATGGGAGGATCACGTGTCAATCCCAACCAAACTGTCCTTACAGGTTTACTCCATCCTTGTTGTAGATTTGAGAACTGTATTATGTATTTCCTCTAAACAACTTGCTTTCCATTATTTTAAAAAATAAATTTGAACAAATGAAGCACTTCTCATTTTAAAAGCTGAAAAGGACACATGCTATAGCTTAACCCTATCAGTGAATAAAGATCTAAAGAGGGAAGGGAGGAAGGAGAGAAGGGAAGAGAAAGAAAAGAAAAGACAAGAACAGAATATACCTAACCAGAAATCCAATATTAGAAGCCTATGGATTCTAGTCCTTTATAATTTCTGGAGAAGCAATCACAAACAAATAAATTTTCGAATACTTCACTTTCAATCTAAAGATATCAAATGGTCTGGAAACTTCTGAGCTGGTTATGACAGTTAATTTTTCCCTTTGGAAATATTTCTATGCAGAGAAGCAAGTAGCCTAGCTTTAAAGTTAAAATTGCGATGTGCTTATCCTTTGCTAAGAAGAGTCGTGTTTATACATTTGTGCGATGTATGCCTTTCAGTGTGACATACAGAGGAGCTGTTCATCTCTTTGCTGTAATGAAATACCTATAGTCCATGGTAGCTGCACAGAAATGGTAAAATTTTGTTAATATATTCACTCATCATGAACCAAACTGTTCATCCATTGATTCTTTCAAGTGTATTCTATGACCACTATAATTTCATTTACAAGTGTCATTAACTTTGATCTCTGGGGCAGGATTGGCTTGGGGTAGATAAGTTAGGAAAGCTTTCAGTTATTATTGGTTTTAGTCTCACAAGGATGGGTGGATGAATAAACAACATGTGGTAGCTACGTGCAATGGAACAGTATTCAACCTTATAAAGGAAGGAAATTCTAATATATGCTACAACATAGATGAAACTTGAGGACATCAGGCTAAGGGAAATAAGCCAGTCCCAAGAAGACATATATTGTATGATTTCACTACCTAGATTTATAAAAACAGAAAGTAGAATAGTGGGCACCAGACTGGCAGAGCGGAGAAATGGGAAGTTATTGTTTAATGGGTACAGAGCTTCAGGTTTTCAAAACAGCAAAGTTCTAGATATAGATTGTACAACAATATGAATGTACTTAACACTACAAAGCTGTATACTTAAAAATGATTGAGATGGTAAATTTCATGCTATGTTTTTTATGTTATGTGTTTATGGGTGAGTATGCTGAACAAAATAAAACAAAAAATGTGTATCACATTTGTGGAATCACCTGTGTGGAATGCACACAGGTTCTCCAGATCCTGTTCAGTCCTGACTGGTGACTGTCCAAGGCTGTCACTGACTAGAGCTGCCTGTGCTGGCCTAGATGCCTTCCTGGGTCCTTCAAGGTCTACTCTGGCTCTGATATTCCATAGTTTTCCAACCTCTAGAATAGAGTCTGACTTTAGCACAGAGCTCAAATGACTAGCAGAACTTAGGAGAAATCACGAATCCCTCTGGATTCAAATACACAGTAAGTCAAACAAATACACAGGGAAACAAATACTAATGGGAAAAATAGCCGAACAAATACTAAGGAAAAAAAAAGAGTTATATAAAAACTATGGTTCATAAATGAGACATTTAAAAGAAGTATGGACCTACAGAGAGAGAGAGAGAGAGAGAGAGAGAGAGAGAGAGAGAGAGAGAGAGAGAACGATTGTGGGCTCAGAAATGCTATGAGGTGTGACTATTGAGTGAAGAGATTTTCCCTGGACCTGGGACCAGCTAAAGATCTAGGCCAGAATATCTATCAGCAGGCAGAACCCCAAAGGGTATGGAAACATAATCTATGGAAACTTAGATTGCATTGTTCTATGAGAGGATGTACATTTGAGTATGTACATTTAGGATCATTTGTTTTTAATATAGACTATGCACATTTAATGTAATTTTGTTCTTACCCCAATAACTCCCATGTAATAAAATCATTAAATGACTACGTTTGAGAAGAACACAGCTTAGACAAGAGAATTTCCCAGGACATGCCAAGGAATCAGGGTCAAGGCTTTGAATATATCAGTGTTTAATTAATAAAAGTAACTTTCTACAGATAATCTTTTTCTTGACTATACTTCAAAATAACATTACCAAACATCTTCATCTCTGATTTTCTTCACACAGAAGGCAGTCAGGAAAACTGCCTAGATAGAACTGACAGCACTGGAAAGGTAGAAGCAAGAATGAGAGGTGAAAAAGGTGAATCAAAGTTGGAAAAATTGGCACTGAATGGTTGGAGAAAAAAGAATGCTGGAAAAGATGACAGGCTTGTGATAAGAAGTATAGTACTGGGGTCAGGTTAAATCTTCAGAATGCTCAAGAACCCCTGGAAACTTAAGGAAAAACAAGATATTCAACTATGTGAAGATAAAGGTGAGAACATCCCCTTCTTGCACATGCATCTGGATTCCCTTGTATATGTGCCAGTCCTAGGTTGCAATTTGCATGGGCTTTTGGCGGCAAAATGGCTTAAACAAATACAGCTTTAGGTCAAAGCCTCGTTAAAAGGGAAGCACTGTAACTTTCCCATAAGATGCTTACAAAGCTTATTTGGACATTCTATGAAAATTACTTAGCATAACATCTGGCATGTGGTAATTTTCTAATGACACGGTAGCATATAGGACAAACTGGCTGAGACAGGGACTGGGAAAAAAAGTCAAGGAAGCCAGGGCCACTGAAATGCACTGAGCAGTTTGGAGAGGTTGAATTCTAGTGGAAAGAAGGAAGAAAATTGCCCACATATCTATCTAAAAGTATATACTGGCACAAAAGTTACCAATAAAAGAAAAGGAAGTGGAGCTCAGACCACTTCCTTTTGGAGCTGGACCTATGGGAGACTTCTCAGATGGTCTGGGATTATGCTGACCAGGCAGGACACAGAGATTGCTGTGAGAGTAGGACATGGTGAAAGCAGTGTTTGACAAGGTCCAGTGCTGCAGGGGCCACAGGGAATGTTACTCTGGGACAAAGTGGTAACTCTGTCTCAACCCAGCCATCCTAGAACAGGCCAGTGTTCCTGGTGGTTTCTAGAGGCTTAAGGGAGGTCCTATGTGTCTCCAAGACTGCTCTGCACCAACAGGCCTGGGCTTCAGGGCACCCTGCAATTTCACAGCCATGCACATTGTAGTGGATTTTAATTCATCATAAATGCTAGGTGGTCGGTGTCCCTTTTGAATCTGGAGACTCCTTTCTTTTAGTGTAGATAAATGTTTTTGTACTGTTTCTTTCTTATAATTATTCCCTGCAATTGTCTCTGCACTAACTTTCGGAAACACATGCGTTGGAGGCTTTGCTCACACTACTGTTGATCCCTGGCTGTCCCTATTCACACAAAGGACTTAACAAGGGAACTGGAAGGTGTGGTGCAGAGTGGAGCCTGTTTACTTCATGGTAAGCAGTTCTTAGGCCTGGTCACCATTTTAACTGGTGACCCCATGATTGTCATTATCTTTAGCTCATTTCTCTGGGTAGATTTGATTTACCCAGAGAAAGATCCCCCAGCCTCGCGATTGTAGCCATCTTTTGTTATCTGGTGCTGGGCAGGGAAGGAAGCTGATCAAATCATTCTACAAACTTTCATGTAAGCCCTGTATCTAGACCTCCAGAATCTGATCCTCTTCCAATTTCCCCAGAATTATCTGTAGCTTCTAGTATCAGTGAAGATGGAATCTGAGCTTACTTCTTTTTCTTTTTCTTTGCCAGTAATGTTCTGCATGAGAGGGGAATGCACACATTTTTATTCCACCTCAAAGCTAGTGGTTTAGGTCGTCTAAATAAATGTACCTCATTCACCACGGTGACCTCTCAGTCACTTCTCTTGGGAGTTCGTTTCATATTAAATTGCCTCACATTTTTGAGTGAACTATATGATTTAAGGGAACATCCTGTACTATTTCATCATTTTTTGTTTGAAAGCACCCTTAGCTGTCAATTATTTGAAACAATGAACATAATCAATGTTCAGCTGCATGCAAATGGAACTGATCTGCAAGCATTAATATAGATAGAAGGCTATCACAAACTGGCCATTCATAAAACCATTATGCCAGCTGATGTAACAAACATGAAAAAGTGAAAGAGAGAGATTTTCCATGTATACGCTAATCCCTCTACTAAATAGATCAAGAGCTTCTGAACTTTTCATTTTAGAAGCATCATCCCAGCCTTTCTTTGTTGTTGTTGTTTTTCCTAAGCATAAATATCCTTTTGGTTTCCTTGGGAGGGAATAGATAGTCAACTTTAGCAGAATCTTCAGGATTTAGTCAAACCAAAAATAACAGACAGTGGAATAAGTCATGTACCTACAGACAACCATCTTAAAATTAAAATCTCTCAGATCTAAAGTCCAGGGTATTGATGTATCCCCCTGTGTACCTCCATTCTGGATGTTTATAGGGAAGTTCTGATTTCAGGGAGACACCTAATTTAATTCAGCTTTGCCATCCAATTACAAGGATAAGTATTAGGAAACTGGCTTCACTGCTAACATAAACCTGCCATTTCCTGCTCCAGTTTTATTTCCAATGGGGCTGATGCTTTGTTCTTTCATCTTTCAGTCATTTTTCTTATTTCTTATTAGATTTAGAGCTCATAGTAGTAAGAAGAGTGGGTTTTTAAAACTCTAACAGATATGATCACTTTCCAAAGACATATTTGTGCATTGATTGACACAACTAACCTACTGCCAATATGTAAATGTATTTCCTAATAATTCTCATTATCACAGTACTTACATTTTTCTTAGTTTGCAATAATACAAAAACCCTTTTGATAGTTTTCCTTAGAACCTACCTGAGTCATTACATGATGAATTGATGGGGTCTGATTTATGAAATGAGACACTCGGTGTCAAAAATACCATTAGGAAACCTGTATCTTTAAATTAAAACTCTTGAAAACTTTATCTGTCATTGTATCTACTAAGGCCCAATTGCCAGTTTAAAAAACAACAATTTGAGGTATGTGTTTTTATAACAGTATCTTAGAGAAAGTAAGCAGAGTCAAACAAGTTGCCTAGGGTTATATAGCTATATGGAGGCAGGACTATTAAATTTATACATGTATGTGTATACACATAACAAAAATATTTAAGTATTGGAGATAATGTGATTACAAATATTAGTATAATTTATTCCCCTTGTCCTCCTTTAAGTATGCTCCAACACTACCTTTCTCTTTCTTTTTTAGAAAACAGAAAAAACTTGATTATCTTTAGCAGGAGATAATGAGAGCCAGGTATTATAGATAGAGGATTTGCTTTACTTTCATTTACTTTATCAAGAATGAATTAATCACGTAGAATCAGGGTCCAGGGTTCTCTCAGTGAGTACAGACCTTGCCCCTAATCTTCCTTGGGGGTTAATTTTCAGGATCACATCCAGAAGCAGGAGATGATCTATGAAAAGCTGTCCTTTTGTGGGTCCTGGAAAATGGTTAGAGGCTGAGGAAAGAGGAGATAAGGCGAGGAGGCTAAGGGTGAGAGGTATATTTCCTTCTGTCCACATTGTCTGTGAGATGGGAGGGCAGACTGAAGAAGAAAGGGTAACAAAGTTGAGTTTTCATCCCACTTCCCCACTCAGGACTCTGGAGAAAGGCTACCCACACCAGCCGGGGTTACAGCCACATGAAAATGAACCTGAAGCCAGGTTCGGTGGCTCAGCCTGCAATCCCAGCGCTTTGGGAGGTGAGGTGAGTAGATTGCCTGAGCCCGCAGCTTTGAGACCCGCTTGGGTAACTTGATGAGACCTCATCTCTACAATAAATAAAAAATTAGCCCGTCATGGTAGCGCACGCCTGTAGTTCCAGTTACTTGGAAGGCTGAGGTGAAAGGATCACCGGAGGCCAGCAGGTCAAGGCTGCAGTGGCCGGGAGCAGCCGCTGTACTCCAAGCTGGGTGAAAGAGTGACTCCAACTCAAAAAAAAAAAAAAAAAAAGAAAAAGAAAAGAAAAGAAAATGAACCTGGTGGTCCAGCGTGTCTTGGTGAAGGGCATCTTTCAGTTGATCTGAGGTATATTGACAGGCTCTCAAGTGGCTTATGAGACTGGCCAGAGCAGGGTATCAGAGAAGGCAGAAGGAGTAGACCTGTAGGAATGGAATGAGACTAAGTGTAGACATCAGGGGCCTAGAAGGAACCCACTAGCAAGAGTCAAAAGAGACCACTCAGCCAGGGAAAACCACCATGCTCTGACCATGTCAAAGCAGAGCAGCTTCTGTGTTACCAATCACAAAGCCGGTTTCATTCTTAAACCCCAACAAGGCAAGTGGGGACAGAGGGGTAAAGACAGCATTTTGGAGCCCGGAGGAGACAGCGAGAAGGCCCTCCAGTTGGTGACGTGCATCACCTGCACCATGGCATCATGAAGCCACAACACATCTCCAAACACAGACATAATTTCAAACCTTGGGGTCAGCCAGTGGCTTGAAACCAAATGTTCACCCTAGAGAATGAGCAGTACGAAGGCACTGTTTAAATGACTGATCCAAGATAAATTCTAAAGTTTTGTATCTAAAACCAGTAGGTTAGAGTCAAAATAAAGGAAATTTTAAAAATCTGTATATCTTCTGTATTGTATATTGAGAAAGAATGCATCTGTTGTTTTGAGAAATATTGTATCTGTTGTGTTGAGAAAGAAAATTCTAACTGCACCACACAGGATTTATTGAGCTGTTTTCGAAATGTGAAAGCAAGTAGAGAGTTTACCAGTTGTGATGTGGTTATAGATAGGTTAAAAGTTCCTAACAGTAATTCCTAAGTATTTTCAAATAGGATAGTTATACTTTGCTTGTTATTGGGAAAGTGCAATTATGAAATTTTACTAACGTTATGTTCCTGAGATATTTATGAAATCTATGATGACTCCATTCAATCATTCAAATACACTGATGGTTTTTATAATAAGCACTTTCAGTCACCATAGAATAAAGATCAAAATTCAGTTAGTTTAACTCTATACTAATTGCAAAACGACATGACTTTATCAATGGAATACATTAACATCCAGGCACATCATATGTGTTTGTGATCAAGGAAAGAAATCTTATTTGTAACCAGGAAAAATCCATGATTTGTTGGCATCACCTTCACCTGGTAGTGCTAGAGGGCCTGAAACTCAATACTGAATTGCAAACATTTTCCATAAAAGTTGATTGATCAAGGAATGCTCTTCAAAAATCCCTCCAAACTTATATCTGTAGGAGAACGCCTACCAACATCTCCATCAAACTCAGCAATGCTTCTTAGGGAATTAACGCCTCATAGGATTTGATAGCAATTTAGGAGAAAAAACCAAATAATTAACCTGGGCCCCAATGATATGTGAAGGGGAAACAACCATACACAAAAGAGCTTGAATCAAATGGAATTCAAATTAGACACCTAAGCAAAGTCAAACAACTCTGATACAAAAGATATACTGTGTTTTAATAACTAAAGTTTTCCTTTCCATTAGCAGGTATAATAGCTGCCACTTGAGGAAATAATATGCCTTTTCTACCTCCTATTACTATGACAAATTGCCTGTGGAATGCTTTCCAAAGTGAGTAATGTCTTGCTGGACATTGGTAATTCACTTAAACTGGTTAACATAATAACAGACACAATGACATAATCTCCGGATTCACATTAACATCTAAAGCTTGGTCTGCCTTGCAGACATGCTGCTAAATCAAAATTAAAGATGCTTGGAACGTAAACAGTGTTTTGTCCACGTGGTGTTTTAACGAATATCATTTTCTATGTCAGAAACACATAAAACAAGACCAGATCAGAGCTGTTACCATCTTAATTTCTTTAACAAGTTAACAAATTAACTGGAAGTGAAAAAATTATCACCAGAAAAGAAATAAAAAATGAGAGAGTTGAGCCGGGCTCGGTGGCTCAGCCTGTAATCCCGTGCCTTTGGGAGGCTGAGGTGAGTGGATTGCCTGAGCCTGCAGGTTCGAAACCCGCCTAGGCAGGCGAGACCTCATCTCCACAATAAATCAAAAAATTAGCCGGGCATGGTAGCGCGTGCCTGTAATTCCAGCTACTCGGAAGGCTGAGGCGGAAGGATCGCCGGAGCCCACCAGGTTGAGGTTGTGCTGGCCGGGAACGGCCACTGCACTCCAGTCTGGACGACAGAGTGAGACTCCAACTCAAAAAAAAAAAAATGAGAGAGTTATCACCTAACTGTGGAAATTTTTAAAAGTCCTGTAGTAAGTATTCCACTCTGCTTTCAATCACAAGGACAATTTTTTAAAAACGTGTCAAGAAAGCTTATAAAACAAATTCTCAATAAAATAAATTGATTTTACTAATACATTTAAAAATAGACTCCCACAAGGTTTAATTAACATAGAACAACAGAATATCATAGTATGGCCTCAATAATTAAGTCCCGATGAAGTGTCTGGAATTAAAAAGCAATCGGGGTAAAAAGCTATTACTGTCACCCAAAAGACCTTCTATCCTGCACTATTACAGCCATGGTAGCTTTGATTAGTTTTTACTCTAATTGACAACCACATTCCAATACAGTCTTCAATCTGCATTAGATTTAAAGCTACTTGATAATGGAATATTAACTACATGTTGCACCATGTAGTACGATGAATAATGGTCCTAATTATTAGTATGCCTTCAGCATCCTAATCCCTAGAACCTGTAAATACTACTTTATTTGGAAAAAAGGGTCTTTGCAGATGTGCTTAAAGTAAGGAACTTGAGATGTGGAAATTGTCCAGAATTATCCACGTGGGCCCTACGTGTTTTCAGAAGTCGTCATAATAAGGAGAGATGGCCCCATAGAGAGGAAGGCTTTGTGAAGCAGGAAGCAGGGATCTGAGTGATACAGCCTGGAGCCAAGGAATGCTAGCAGCCACCAGAATCCAGGAGAGGCAAGGAATGGATTCTCCCCTTTAACCTCCATGGAGCATACAGCCCTCTTAACAACTTTGGCTTCCAGAATTGTGAGAATAAATTTCTGCCATTTTAAGCCACTAAGTGTGTGGTACTTTGTTGCAGTAGCAATAGGAAACAGTACACAACAAAGGTAGAAATTCCAATAAAAAGTGCATTTTTGTTACCTGAGAAATAAAGTTATTTGTAGTGGCTAGGACATATGATTCTATTAACAATCATAAGAAAATGGTTTTAAATTCTTAGGTAATATCTTGCATGGAATAAAGAATTAATTTAGTGATATTCTGATGAATCATTATTTATTTCACTAAGGAAAATAAAAATATTTTCCTTTGTGGGATTTTATAAAGAGATTACATTTAAATCTCTTGAGATGATAAAAAATTAATCCTGCCCATAGGTAATTAGCTGCATTAAAATATGCTTCTTCTTGATATATTTTTAAATTGTTTGATTTAAGTACATTTCCTTTGTTCATTCCACCTCCTATTTTTTGGATATTCCAAATCTTACTCATAACAGTTTACTATTTTATTTGGATCAGTTAAGTGCAATTATTAAAATGTAATATATGTTCTACTTATTTTAGGTTTCTTTATTATTATTTGTTAATCTTGGCTAAAGTCTTCATCACTCTGTAAAGCCAATTCAAAGTGTTGAGTTCAATACAGTATGGTTTTTATGAAAGACATAAGCAGAAATGTTTCCTCTAATCTTTATTCTATTCAAAATTCTTCATTCTATAATAACTTCTAAGTAACTAAAGTTAAAAATATATGCATCAGCTCACTAAAGATTCTCTGAAATGTCAAAAACTTGAGCTTCTAAAAATCATTTTTTGCTATTAAATTTTTACAGAAATCTGTTACAGGAAAGTCAGCATGCTTTTGAACCATTTCCTGTCCTTATTCCAATGTTCATGAAAAAGAGGAACTCTTTACATAAACCAGCTGCTGGATTTCCTAGAATAGTAAATTACTCTAACACTCCTATTTGATGTGATCCTGCCACACTTTTTTTTCCCCCAGCAGGATTTCCTCATTTTTCACAACTATTTGTTTCTACTCTAAATTAGCTTCTTACAAATAGCCTCTTGTCAAATGTATACTAAGTTCTCTGCAGAGTAATCAGATATAAGGAGATACTCCCAGTTCATTATAGCTGCCTCTATTTAATTAAAGTCACAAAACATAACTTTTTCATTGAAATCAGCCTCCTCCCCTTAAAACATCACTGCTACAGTATAAAAAAAAATCTAGATTCTATGAATCTATTTGGAATTCCTAATGATGATTGAATTTTATTGTTAAATCATTTGGTTTTAAAAATAGCAACAATGAAAAGATCGGTCTTACATTTGGAAAACTGGTGGAAAAGTAATCCAAACCTCTTTTAAATTTTTTAGCTTCATTCTTATTTTTTTTCATGTTCCCAAATATTGGACATTTCAATGACATTCTGATTGTTAAGTTAGCTCTCTGAGAAACTTTTGCAATTTTATGCCACTCTGAGCTGAATTCATCTTCCTGACTTTAGGTAAGCCATTTCTGTGATGATCTACTTATTCTTAGAAACAAATAAATCTTGGTTTCATAAACTAAAAGAGAAAATTTGCACCTGGATGTATCTCTTGGTAGTTTCTTTTCTTGTTGCTCTATATCAACTTTGGAATAAAGAAAACATTATCCTTCTTAAGAAAGTAGTGAAGTCTTTGAAGCTATAAGTATGTCTATAAATTTCGTCTGTGTAAATTATAATAATATGATTATACCATTATATTAATGATATCAATAATAAGTTTGTTGAAACTTCCAACAGCAGTGAATTGTTTCTTTGCCCATATAAAAGATGAACTTCAGTTTATTCCATTTCACTACCTGTGACCCTTTTTTAAATAGGGTAAAACAAATATTTGAGTCTCTTTAAAAGAATGACACTTGTTTTTTAAAAAATGATCTAAATAGGACACTAATATCCAAAATATACATTAAACCCCAGCAATTAAGTCTCAGAAAGTTTGGATAGCAAGGATAAATATTTAATTTTAGTGGAGAAGCATTAACAGTTTGAGCTTTGAGTCAGCCAGAACTGAGTGTAGGTTTCATTCCTATATCTATTAGCTCCATGATATATAACCTCTCAGAAGCTATCTTTGTATCTGAAAAAGAAGATAATATCCTTATCCATTTTACAGGGTTGCTATGAGGGTCAAATGACTTTAAAATGTGCAAATATATAAATGCAAAGACAAAGGAAAATTCACAAAATATGCAAGAGGAGCTCAGAATCCAATTAGAGACAGGAGGATAGGATTCTTTCTTCAGTTTTATTTGCTAAATATGCAGTAAACAAAGCAAAGAACCTAACATAGAGAACTCAGAACTCTTATATATAAGGCAAAGACTTTTGACTGGTGTGTTGAAGGATGAGTAGACATGTTCCAGGCAAAGAATGGGAAGGCATCCTAGGCAAAGCAAAAGAGCTTAAAATGTTTGATTATGAAGGATACTGACCAACTTCCAGTGTTAAGTGAATGTGAAGATGTTGCTGAATGTGAACTTGTAGAATTTCTTAAAATCTGATATAATAAGACTTCTTATTCCCGTTCAAAACGTTTCCGGATTTTAACCTTAAGGCAAAGGGAACCATTTACCTCAATGCATATGGGAACCATTGACACAGAGAATAAAATACTCAGATGTGTGTTAGAAAAGAACTCCAGTGGTAAGG
Source organism: Cephalopachus bancanus (assembly GCA_027257055.1). Taxonomy (NCBI): domain Eukaryota; kingdom Metazoa; phylum Chordata; class Mammalia; order Primates; family Tarsiidae; genus Cephalopachus; species Cephalopachus bancanus. Next base: position 2,236,934 of record JAPVLO010000084.1, on the reverse strand, counting down.
GGGAATTATGTGAATCAGAAGGGAGTAATACTGAAGTCAGAGAGACCATTAATAAGTTTATTGCAATAGTCGAGGTATAAAATCACAGGGACAAATAGTCACGGCAGGGGAAAGAAGATAGTTTTAAAGGAAGTTTGAATGATGCTGACAGAGAGCTCAAGTATAAGGATTAGGTTCTGTTCAGCAGCCCACTGCTGATAACCGAAATGTTACTGCCAGGAGCAATGCAGTAGGTCTGACTTGACCAAATTCAGAGGCGCAAAGAGAATTAGAGCAAAGAAAGACAATTCCCATCCAGCTGAAGCAGGCTTTCCCTACTCAGCCCAGACCTGGAGGGTCTTACTAGCTCAGGATATAAATGAAATAATGAGATTAAATTTTATGATGCACTTCCTTGTTAAAATTTTAAAAAATCAATTATTACTATATTCTAAGTTGTACCTAATGTCCCTCAACAATAAACAAATAAAAGCATCATTCAGTTCGATTCAATTCACTTCGTATGTATTTGCTTCCTTTTATGTGCCCTTCTTTGTATTAATGTCCCAGGGTGTGTTAATAACAAATCTGAAATAAACCAATCATTTGGAGTTTTCTATAAATCATGTTTTTTTTCCTTGTCATAGATTCTTACCATTGCTATCTTACAATTTATTTTTTTGTGCCTCCTCTGTGTGGAGCTGTGGATATATTACCAGCTTAAGGAGGCCTCTGACATTACTATAATCTGTTTAATGTATTTTAATAGGCTTAGTATTAGGAGTCTTAGACACTGAAATGGAGCTTTAATTACTTTACTCTATTTTTAGAGTGCCACGCTTTGCAGGTTGTTAGTACTTAGGGTAGAAATCCAACAATTCTTTGACAGCAGTTTTCACTTAGGCAGACACATTTTTACATTTGCTGTCTATATGAAGTAGTGGAGAGAAAAGGGCAACATTAGCATTGAGAAACTGTTTGCGTTTCTCCAACTCAAACAGTTGGTTGCTGCCCTGTTGTCAAAAAGTCATTAGACATTATCACTTGACTACATTATTTTGAAATCTATATATGTTTTATGAGGCTAAATTAAAAGATGAGTTATTGGGAATGACTTCAAAATCATTTGTGGCTTATTTGTGTATGAAGCACAGATTTTTATACCAATGGCATAAAAGTTGAATTATCTTGATTTGGGAAAGCCAACAAAATCATGCATTCAGAGAATCTAAGATGCAGGTGAGTTTTCAAACATGAATCTGTACTAGATGGAAAGAAAAGGAAATATTTTTAAAGGTACATACACAGATATGTTTCTCATTTCCCCCAAGACAAATGAGTTACTTTATCTATTATTGCAATGTAGAAAACAGAGTTTTATACATACTGGCTGAGATTTTTATATTGTATCCAAAAATCACTAGCAATTATTGATTTGCATTCCAGCTGGAAAATCGACTCAGCACAGTTACATGATTGACACTTTGTTTTTCCAATGTTTGAACTGCTCCTTTGTCACAAGCTCTTAAGTGCACATCCCATTTTACATTTTCAATTAAGTAATTTATATGAACCAATGACTCTCGTTCTATAATCAACTTCCATGTAATTAGTTAATAAAAGCTCAACACTTCCATGTTACTCCACATTAGAGCACAGAGAGGATTTAAACTTTGATTAAGGGACAAAACAATTGGCAGTTGCTTCTCTTCCTTAAGGTGAAAGTGGGAGAATTTTCTCCCCTTTGGATGTCATACTGCTCAGGTGTTTTGCCCCCACCATCCCCATAGCTACTCTCTTAAGTGCAATCTGATAATGTACAAAATGGTCTTGAGGATTTCTTCTTCAAATTCTACAATACCTACAAATATCTTTAGCATGAATAAAGAAAATAAGGTCAGAAACACGTGATCCATTTCAAAATCAAGACACAGATATTGTAGCAAAAGTTTCACTTTTGAAAGTGATCAAAATAGGAAGTTTTGTTGAGGACAGTGTCAAACTTTGTCATTTAAACTATGCTTTAGGGGAAGGAGTTGTTTTTGTTTAAAATAAATTTGGGGCTACTTTTGTTTAAAATAAATTTATTACTATTTGCAATATACATATATTTAATGATCTCTCTTTACAGACACACACACACACACACACACACACACACACACACACACACACATACACAAATGTTCTACTCTCTTCCTTTTCACACACCCTATCCCCATTCCACTTTCAATAGCTACCTAGGAATACAAATTCTGTGAGGATGTATACTTAGCCTATATCCATATGTAAATCAATGTACTGTAAATGTGTCTATTGTTCATAGCTATGTGCCTTCTATATAGTAAGAAGTCAATACATATTTGCTAAATGAATAAATGGAATACCTTAGTTCTCTGACTTCATATTACTGAACTAAAGTAACTTAAAACGTAACTTTTTTTTCAGATAGTTGAATTCCTTCAAATTTCAAATAACTTCAAAATATTATAAATATCTTCTTTATCAAGAAAGCATGTGTTAAAACCACTTCTTCAAAAGGGGCTCTCACAGCCATAAAGAAGAACAAAATCATAGACTTCCCAGCAAATTGGATGGAATTGGAGACCACCATATTTAGTGATCTATCACAGAAACAATGAACTGAATACCACATGTTCTCACCCATAAGTGGGACCTGAACATTAATCACATTAGCACAAGGGAGGGAGCTGCAGTCGCTGGGCACTGCTAGGGTCAAGGGAGGGAGGAAGGGCACCTCACAACACAAAGGATACCTGTTCTTTACTAGGGGAAGTGAGGGCCAGTTGGAGGCCCACACTTCTCCTGCATGCTGCCTACTTGTGTAGTTAATCCTTACTTGTACCCCACGTCTGTATAATGAAAGAAATATTTTTTTAAAAAGTAGCTTTGTCCCTACATTTAATTTTTCCTTGTTTGGGTAAATGGCACAGTTATGTACACATCCAAAGGGACAGCAAAACACTGGTAATATACATCCATCACAGAGATAAGCAAAACAAGAGATCAATCAACAAAATTCATTTCAACGAACTGAGTTGAAAAGAAACAGTTAACAGAAAAGCATTTGGGGTGGGGTGCTGAGATCACAGGAAACACTTTTGAGAAAAATCCCAGTTTTCCCTGTGTAGAACATCTATGTCCACTGACTTCATGGCACTTACACAGATTATCAAAGTAAAACAAATCAGACATGAGAAAGCATGGTAAATGAAGACATTATTTGACTTTTATGCGTAATATGGCCAGTCTTACAAATGGCTAATGCAGTCTCCTGAAAGCCTCCTGTTTTTGTCGCTACTGAAGACACATCACCAATAAAAGCCAATTCTCATTTTTATGTGTATCGGTTGCTGCAGAAGGGAAAATATTTAATTATAAGTTTAGAAGCTATTCTCCAGAATATTAAATAAGCAAGAGTTAACCTGAGGTATAGTGTATTTCTAAATTAATTTTATTTCAAACATAAAATTAGTTTTGTGTTTTCCCATATGAAAATATTATATGCCTCCATATTTATGTGTCTGTCCTATAAGTGGTGATGCTGACTTTCTTAGGTAGTATTTGGAAATTAGTGTTACAAATGTAGGATATAGGCTTATGTAAATCAGTAGTTTATACCACACAGTACATATTTCTTTGTTTGTAAACAGAAGGTAACAGTGCTATCTTTGTAGAGTTATTGTAACCATTATTATAATGACATAATAGTGAGATCCCATAGCATAGTTACTAGCTCAGTAGAAGGTAGCTATTATTATTACTAAATTTAAACATACAACTGCAATCTCTTTAGTTTAAAAGAATGTTAGTAAATAGTCACCAAGGCATTTTGATCTTCAAATACATAAATAGATATTTAAAACATTCTAAGGAAACAATTTGGCATTTTGTCAAGTGACACCTTTAGAAATAACTTAAAAATTATTGTTTCAGTAATATATTGTTGTCAATTTTTTTTTTTTTTTTTGAGTTGGAGTCTCACTCTGTCACCCAGACTGGAGTGCAGTGGCCACTCCCGGCCACTGCAGCCTCGACCTGCTGGGCTCCAGCGATCCTTCCGCCTCAGCCTTCCGAGTAGCCGGAATTACAGGCAGGCACTACCACGCCCGGCTGATTTTTTGATTTATTGTAGAGATGAGGTCTCGCCGCCCAGGCGGGTCTTGAACCCGCGGGCTCAGGCAATCCACTCACCTCAGCCTCCCAAAGGCGCAGGATTACAAGCTGAGCCGCCGAGCCCGGCTCCAAATTTTTTTATAAAGTGATAAAACCTACATTAACTCCATTACATTTCTGCAGACACAACTGAACGAATATTCTTGATATAATATATATGATTCTTTCAAACATTATCCCTTTTAGCTTGATGCATGCCAATCTAAAATAACTCATACAATCTCCTCTTTAAAAAACTATCTTTATTAGTTTAATGCCTTCCAGGTACCTATCTACAGCCATCTGTGAAACCTGAGTAGCTTGAAATAATTTGTGTTACTTATAACGCTATCTCATTAAGTCCATTACCCAAGCTTTCACTGTACATGATTAGTCTACACCAAGCAACAAAGATGAGTGTTGAATGTTTAGGCAGATTTGGTGCTCTTTTATGTTAAAGTTGTGCAATGGTACAATTTCTGTTAAAATGGTAAAATTCAAAAATGAACATCTGAATTAAACAATTTAGGCCAGAGGCGGTGGCTCATGCTTATAATCCCAGCACTCTGAGGCTGAGGCAGGAGGATTGCTTGAGCCCAGAAATTTGAGACCAGCCTTGGCAACATAGTGAGACTCCAACATGAAAAAGAAAAAAAAAAAAAAAAGATTAAACAATTTTTAGTTTTCCTGTGAGTGATTTACAATATTCATTTATTGATATAGAAGTCTTTTTTTTAACCCTATTTTTAGACAAACAGGTCAAACCTACAAGGATGTTTAATTATACTTAACATACACATTTTTCCATTTTCCCAAATCAGATTAATGATTGGGGCCTTCCTTGGACATCTGAAATATATGTCTACAAAATATATATGCTTTATATTTTTGTATATGTATGTATATATAAAAATATAAATGTATAATTTCATATGTATAATTTTTAAAATAGTTTATGATTAATTCAAATCTAGAATGTTAAACAAAAGCAATCAAAATAAATAAAATAAGCCGGGCTTGGTGGCTCAGCCTGTAATCCTGCGCCTTTGGGAGGCTGAGGTGAGTGGATTGCCTGAGCCCGCGGGTTCGAGACCCGCCTGGGCAGCGAGACCTCATCTCTACAATAAATCAAAAAATCAGCCGGGCATGGTAGCGTATGCCTGTAATTCCAGCTACTTGGAAGGCTGAGGTGGAAGGATCGCTGGAGCCCAGCAGGTCGAGGCTGCGGGGGCCGGGAGCAGCCACTGCACTCCAGTCTGGGTGACAGAGTGAGACTCCAACTCAAAAAAAAAAAAAAAAATAATAATAATAAAATAGTTATTATAATAAAATAGAACACTAAGAATTGTTTTTTAAAATTAACTCATATGGAGAAAAATCATTCCACCTTCGGTTAACATGAGCTCAAATAATATTTCATAATTGTTGAAATACTGCTCTAAAAATAAAATATTCAAGCACAATAGGTACATAAATAAACAAACACACCAACAATAATAAACTAATAAGGTAGTGAGTAGAGTCAGATGTACATTTTCACAATTTCTGTTATCTTTTGCTAAAAGGGTTTAAAATGATATAAACATCTTAGTAGGTTAAAAGTTGCCACTTTTCATTTTTCATTTGCAATTTTTACAGATTTATATTAGGAATTTCAAGATAATATCCATATTGAAAGACATTTCATAGAAATCTTTGTGCCACGGCAAATACAATTATTTCTTGTTCAATGTAAGGACAAACGACATTATCAATCATTTGAATCATTAATTTAATCAGTAACTGTTGGTTGAGAGCTGAACACTGAGAAAACAAAAATGAATAAGACAGGGACAACCCTCACAAGCTAACAGGGTAATGGGTGAGGTGGTATGTCAACCAATCACTGCAAAAGAAGTGAGCCTGTTCTATAATAGCAGCAGGTACACAGAACAGAGGAGAAAGGAGGGAATAGTCAATTGTAAGAAGAGAATAAGGAAGTTTTCATAAACAACAGAGCATGTAAACTGAGTTTAGAAGGAAGAACAAGAGTCTGGGTGATGGCAAGTATATGTGAGCACAAGGAGGTCACGGGGCCAGAAAAGTGAGGCTGGGTCACTTCTAGGTGGAGCTTGGTCAGCCAAAAGGCAGAGATCTGCAGCAGGCACAGGAAAGAGCGTCCCATACACCCCTCTGGGGAGTTCACTTCCAGTCACTCTTCATTAGGCTTTCTCCTTGAAGGCTCAGCTTCTGCTTACCCTGTAGTACAGCCTGTTCATTCACTACTCTGTTCCTAGGCTTACACTCTTTCCCTCACCATGATTATGTTAAGCTTAAAGTTATGGCCTAATGATGCCTACCTATTCTCAAAATCACATTGATAAAGGTTTCACCTCTCTCTTATCTCCAAATTATATTAGCCCCCATATCTCCTTCATATTCTGGCCCTGTGATATTGAATGAAACAAGTCACTCTTCTTTAGTTTTTAGAGATACTCTTTAAGAAGCATTAGATGGATAATAGACTTAATCACTCTCCTTTATAAGGAGGCTCCTAAAGCCACAAATATTTTTTAAGGTAAGCATCACCAATATACAGTGGTCATCAAACCATGAAAATGGAAATCCATGACTAAGATTGGCATTCCAACCCCATGGCCCTGCGTTTTCTTTTTATTACAGTCTATATCCTAAAATGTGACTTAAAATGTGAATGTTGGCCACATTGAAGGGTTAGAAGTAGGAAATGATACAGGGTCTGGGAAGTAGGACAGCACAACATAAGCACCAGGGACATCTCTCATCTATGTCTCCCCATAGGCAACACACAGCAGCAGCCAAGCCTATACCCATGTACATGGTATATGGGTTGTTACCTAGGAATGCATCTCCAAGGCTTTTACACTCCAAAGTCTCCTCCACAATCACCACTGTCCTCATTGAGGGAAAACCCTTTAAAGACTAAAGCTACTACAAAAATAAACATCAAGAAGAACAAACGGGAGCATGCAAAGCAACCATAAATAACATCACAATTTGAATCATAAACAAGTCAGATTAAACCTACATGTGAAATCCTCTCTGGCTGCTGGTATGAATAGATACAGAGATGGACAAATCAAAGACTGTTGTTGTTTTAGTTGGTTTATAATTAACATGTGAGGGACAAGACTTAGCTATTTGGTCTGAGTGATATATGTCAGCCAGGGCATTGGCTAAATTAGAGAGATGGGCATAAAAACATGTGTCATGCTCTTGGCTCTAAATATTGCCCCATGTAATCAGCACTTTCCACGTTGAGAACAAGCTATGACTCATTTGGAAAATACCACCCATTACAACCACTGAGTTTTGTCCAATGCAAGCTCAAAGGAAAATATCTTTAGGTGATTTATAATAAAAACAAGTACACAGTCTGATACAGAACTATGGTTATTAAAGTGAAAGTTGAAGGCTTTACTCCCTAATACTTTGTAATACATATTATACATTTCTACCACCTCTCTTGTTTCTTTGTCCTCTTTTTCTTTCTTGAAAAAAAAGTCATTTTAGACATGGAAACAGTCTATAGTTCACAGCAAATTAAACATTCATCTGATGTTCACTGATGGGCCTAACAAAATCAATGGGTTTTTGTCATTTTTTAATTTTTCAAATCACGATTCCACATTCAAGTTATGTTTGCATTTTATAATTTGGTTTTAATTATTTGTTTGTATTTTTTGAAATTCTGAATCTAGCAAAGGAAATCTTATAATTGGTACATTTATAAAAGTCTCCTAAATATAACATATGGCAAAGACATTTGCAAATTCAGAGGAGCTCTGATTTATATTATTTTAAAATAACACTATATAATAATTTGTGATCATATCTTTACAACTCCCAATGAAGGTGATAGCTACCATTCTTTGCCAGATGCTGTGCTGTATCATCCTAACAAAAGCAGCATAGAGTATAATTTTTTCCATTTTATTTCTTGGAAACAGAGGTTCTTAGTCTAAGTTTCACAATTTATTAATAAAAGACTTTAAACCTGGGGCATTTGGATTCTAAAATTTATGCTCATCATGATATTCACACACTCCCCAGGGAACTAATTGGTACTTAAGTGTCATACAGTGCTCCTAAATACTCAATCATATTAATTCATGTAACCTACACAACAACCCCATGTGATATTATCTCATAATTAGCCTCACGTTTCAGCTGTGCAATCTAAGGCACAGAGAGATTAAATTACTGTCTAGCTTTGCAAAGCTGAAAAATGATGGACCTGGGTTGCAACTTCAGGGACTCTGACTATAGACCCTGCATACTTAAATACTATGCTACAATATCAGCCAAAATGTCACCTAACATAAGATTTTTGTTTCATTTACATGCAAACATTTTATTCATGTAATAAACCACTGCCACTTCAATGAAAATCATATCTAATTTCTGGAAAAGAATTTGCAATCCAGTTTCATTGCATAAGCTGGTTATGTAACTTGTTTAAATTTAGTGGAAAAGTCTTTCTCAATATTACTGAATATATTTGTTAAGATTGCATTTTCAGTCTTTCATTTTAAACAGCCTAGCTGCATTCTGTTAGCTAAAGAGAATAGTCATAGAAGATATTAAAGAGACTTTCATAAACAAAGGTATCAAATATTATATTAGATAATAAGTACTATCTGATCAAATTCCTACACTGTATCCTTAGTTTCCTAAGATTCCAGTATACATAAAAATGTGTCTTTCTCCTCCAAGTGTAAATACTTAATAGATTAAAATCTGATAAGAGAATAACAAGTTGGAGAAAAGAAACAGAAACTCTTTATGGTGGTAGAATTGACGTGTGTATGTGTGAGAAATATAGGAGAGAACCCAAGAAAACCCGGAATTACTTTCTGGAGGGTGGGCTCCTTGAAGTACAAGCTTTCCTCGCTAGGTAAGTGTTCTAGGAACCCATTGGCATCAGTGTACCAGCTAGTGTTGCTGTGAGAAGCTGTGTTTAGTTTTAGTGAATTTTTTTCAATGCATTGCCTACTTGATGAGGGGTGATTTACTAGTGCACCCGCCCACACTGCACTATGTTCAGCAGTTTTTAACCAAAAATGGCATTAGCTCCATACCCTCTCTGCCTATTCACCCTATCTCACCCTGAGTGGCTTTTTTTAAAAAATTTCTCCAGATGAAAAAATCCTCAAAGGGAAACAATTTTCCGATGTGGAAGAGGTGAAACAAAAAATGGCAGAAGCACTAAAAGACATCAAACTTGACGAGTTCAAAAACTGTTTTGAGCAGTGGGAAAAGTGTCTTGATAGATGTATTGCATCCAATGAAGACTATTTTGAAGGTGAATGAAGTTTAAACATGTAAGAATAAATACACATTTTTTAAAATAAATAAATTCTGGGGTTTTTTTTGGTCCCCTACATATGCTTTTCTATTTCATTTAAACATATTTTTTCAAATATGCAAAATTAATCTGGGTCATAAATTAAAATCAATTATGATTTTATCATGTTTCTTGGTTGACGAGCATAACAAATAGTAAACTGCATTGATCAATTAAAAAAATTATGGTAACAACTTTTCCCAGCTCCCTACTTTATAACATGTTGAGACTCGGGGACACTGAGAGTGGTATGGCCATAGACCCTATTTGTAACAGGAATCAACCACAGATAATATTACTTAGTCTTATGGAGTTTTACAGTTTGCTGACAATTTCACATTCTTTACCTCACTTGACCTTCCATTTCGCAATAGATAAAATGGAAATTATTTCTCTTATTTTTCAGATGACAAAACTGAGGCCTAGAGATTAAGAGACTAGCCTGAGGGTTAATGTTGAAGCTGAAACTAAAATTAAAATCTTCTGATTATCATTCCCTTTGCACGACAACCTAATATTTTATACATCAACCATCAATGTAATACATGTGTATGTGGAAGTATATCAAATCCCTGTTGGGTTAAACTAAAACAAAATTGAACTATTTCAAAATATAAGCTAGGTAAAACATTTGAGGCTTATATTGGTTCCAGATCTATAAGCTATTAAAGAACCAGAAGATGCTCAAAATTCCCAGTGCCTCTTAAAAATTCAGTTAAAAGAGAGGTACAATTCCATACTTCTAAATTCTGCCTATATAGATACACATATATTACCATACTACTATACATAATAGATACATTTTAGCAAATTTCTTTATTATACACTTGGTAGATACAGAAATAGATGAGAGCTAGCCATATTTCATTACGGCAACATGAACACATGCATTTTGCACATTTTTCGTTATAAAGGTAGGTACACTGTTGAAAAATCTCAATCTATAACCATGTGAATGACACCAAATAAAAAATACCTACTAGTGAAGAGTCTTGGTGTCATACGTCATGATGGGGATGGATACACTTTCATTGAACCCACAGTCCACAGAGCAACTCGTAACCAAAATATGTGCCATTACTGTTCATATCTAAAGAGACAAAAAAAGAATGACAAAAATTAATGCTAAAATATTCTTTCATATCATTTGCATAAGATTCTTTTTCTAATCTGCAGCATCATAATAATGATGAGAAAAAAATATATTTGACAAGTAACCCAATGGAAAGAACTTAATTTATATACCTCTTTGTTTCACGTGATGTTAAGTAGTCAGTAAAGGTTGATTAGGAAGAAGTACATTTAGCAGAAAGTTGGTATAATGTTTTTGAAACGTCATAGTTTATTGATAGGAAACAAATGAAAAAAATCAGACATTCTTTGATATGAATTCTTTTAGGGTCTATGAGCTGAGCATTACACTATCTCTGCATATGAAATTTCTTTCAGTCTTCATAACAAAGCCACAATGTAGTCATCTCACTTTACAAATTCAAAGGCTCAGAGGAGTAAAGCAATTGGCCCAGGACTCTGTACTCTACAGAACATGCTGCTTCACCATATCATGTGAAAAGTGCACAGCACACGCTTCTTACTTGGGTCCCATATGTCTTACAACATAAGCAACAGATACCAAGAACATTATATAAAGATACCTCTCATGGGTTCTCTGTCTCCCCTGTAGTTCTCTAAAAGACACACATGGTATTCTACCCATCTTTGTGTATCAACACAGATATAAAGTGAGATCTCACTTTGAGATATAGTGTCTGGCACATATAAATATTTGCTGATTAAATAAATGATAGAACAACAGCAACAACAACAAAAAAATAGGCAAAGGCATCTATTTTTTAAATATTAACTCACACTTTCGTTTTGTCAATCCTTTATTTTATTTGCCCAAGTTATCTTCCTGTTTGCAACACAATCTCAAAAGGAAAAATAGAAAGAATAATCTGAAAAAGTATTTGAATATACTCGTTCAAAAGAATTACACACTAGTTAGTAGTCAGTTTAGTTCAATTATAGAGTTTCCGCCAAACAGAAAAAGGGTAAATAATAATAAATTTTCCAGAGAGGAAAAAGACAATCACCTTTTGCTTTTGAATTAGATATCAGCTTGCTAGCAGCACCTACACATTTTCTCTATCCCCAGATCACAAGGGGAAAGTACTGTACAAACAGGGGAAAACTGAAATTGTCAAAGTCTGTAGGTAGAAACTGCATAATCACAAGGAACTAAGAAAAGCTGCTCTAGATTGGAAAAGCTGTAGAGAAACAGCCAGCCTGGAGACCCTAAAGTTCAGATCCCAATTTCTCTTGCAGAAAAAGCAGTACTATAGCAAGCTATCCAGAGCAGGGGTGGACAAACGCCAGCCCTGCTGCCAGTTTTTGTGTAGCCTGTGAGCTAAGAATGGTTTTTACATTTTTAAAATGTTTGAAACAAATTAAAAGAATTGTGAGAATTATTTGAAATTCAAATAGCAGAGTCTATAAATAAAGTTTTATTGGAACACAGCCATAGCCATTAATTTACATATTGTCACTGGCTGCTTTCATGTTACCAGGCAGAATTGAGTAATTGTAACAGAGACAGTATGACCTGCAAGGCCTAAAATATACACTATCCGACCCTTTATAGAAACTGCTGATTTCTGGGCTAGAGAATTGTTCATTCTCAATTTGAAGGAAATTATGTACTAGGAAGGGAGAGCTTTAGGGTAGATTGGAAGCAGAGGTTGGAAATCTGCTTCTCTACCAAGGGTCATGAGCCTCAGGGAAAATGTAATAGTGGCATTGAGTATAGCAGGGCATTTTTTTCTGCGCATAGGAAGGATTTTACTTTGGATTCACCAGAAAGGAAATCAGAATCAGCCACATTTCATATCTGGCACACAGGCTGAGCCCATGAGGATGCATGGAGAAAGCTGGCCACCAGGATAGTGTGCTTCTCCAACTTGCCAGGATGCAATCTTCCTGAAGGAAATCTTCAGGACTTGGACTCCCTCCCCATAGGTACCATGCTCCAGAATGACAGATAACTTAGATAACCAGCCTTCTTGCTGAAGGTCTGAGAAAGATGATCATAAAAGCAAAGAGAAAAATCCTAAGGAGGTGAAAAAAGGATTCCATTCACCCCCATTTAAGGGGCAGAGTGAGTTGTGGTAAGGATGCATTCATGGGTAAAGATACAAAACAAACAAAGCATAAAACTTGTAAAAAAGAATGTGTTATAAAACACATCTTCCATGGAGAAGAAGCATCTACTTTTGAAAGACACCAAAGGAAGTCAACATACATTTTGTAGAACATCTGTTTCTGAGACAACAGAGAACAAAATCTTAAAGGTTTATCTTCAAGCAGAGAATTAAACTCAATGAAATGAAAAGACATTAAGTGATTTCCTATTTAATTGCATCTTAAGAGTGAAGAGAAGATGGGTTTTTGAGCTGCAAGACTTGGCTCTGAATGCCAATTCTGATATATTCTTGTTGCATGCCTTGGGTAGCTGACTTGCATAAAGCCTCACTTCCATCACCTCCAAAATAAAGTTATTCTGAGAATTCTATGACAAAAATGTATATAAAATGTCTAGCATATGGTCACATGAGAGTTACATGGTATTGACCAGCTTCTCATCATCTTTTAGGTCTGACTTCAGCATACATGCTCTCTCTCATCTTCTAATATTAACCTACCTGCCATGATGATTAGACCTATAGAAAATGGTTGGCAAACATTTACTTCTCTCCTATGCTTCATACTTGACTTTGTACCTTCTGTTTTCTCTGGGTAGACTGCATCTTTTAACTTTGGGCTCTTCTCTATTTAACTGGTAGAGTGGTATTCATTAAAAAAAATCAGTTCAGAAGCAAATTCTGAACAATCCTTAGTCCTGTCGGCATAAACATACTGCCATAATATTCTGCATACACGTCAAGTATTACAATTCATACCATATTATTATCTGTTTAACCTAGCTGTCTTTCCTTGGTGGCTATATCTTGGTCATCCTGTTTGACATGGTATAATATCAAGATGGCTAATTATAGTCTCCTGGGGCACACAGACATGTCTGAAAAAACAAACATATATACACACATATATATTTCTGCCTATCTACTGGCCTCACAATAGAGAAGGCACAAGGGTTTTCTGACTTCTGTTGGATAGGTGGAACTTTCTTCATGGTAGATACAACCTGGCATATAATAGTGACTTCATAATTGCTAGGTGCATAACAGATTCTAATATTTGTTGGGAAAAAGAAATAAAGAATGAATAAATAAAGGTAACCTTGTTGAGGATCTGATGCATATTGAATGGTCACTATATTGCTGGTAACACTGACTACTTAATTATCCTGGAGGTTTATCTGGAAGTATGTACAAAATAATATAAATATCTTTATTTTATAGATGTGAGTAATTAGCCTTGGGTAGTCCTCAGTAACAATCATTCCTCATTTCTTGAATATCTACCATGTGTCAGACTCTATGGGAGGTGCAACTTCTAGGTTAGCTACCATTATTTTGTATTTGTATAGAGAAGGGTACTGAAGGTGAAGGGAAAAAAATAGGAAATCACACAGATATTAGAAACCTAAGTACAGTAAGTCCTCACTTAATGTAATCAATAAGTTCTTGGAAACTTCAACTTTAATCAAAACTACCTACAATGAAATCAATTTTACCAGAACCTAACTGATATAAAAAAGAGTAAATTTCCTATGGCATATTTCTAGTCACAAAAGCATCACCAAACTTCTAAACAAAGACCCAAAACACTTCTAGTACACACATTTAAGGAACATTAATAAAAACAAGTTAAGGAAACTACTCAAATTTTGATGAATCAGTGAGTGACAGCAGTTGTGCTGGTAGTGGGTTTAATCAAGGAATAAATGTGCATAAAGGAAAAATTGTCAGGGGCACCTTCTGCCACCATGCTGTTAATCACAAATATGGCAGCTCCGAGCACTTTTGTACCACATTGTTTATTGTTATGCATTTGTATGATTATCATATACTTGTCAAATATTTATTTGACAATCATTTATATTAATTCATTCATTCCTTTTCCAACTACTTATTTAGGGTGGAATAAGGGTAGTTCAGAGTCAATGGTCAGAGTCCCTCCCTGCAACTCAGGTAACTAGGTGGGAATCCACTCTGGACAGGTCGCCATCCCATTGAAGGTCCACTCACACTGACACCCATATTCACTCATACTGAAACCATGTAGACACAACAGTTCACCTCACGTGCACAACTTTGGAATGTGAGGAAAACTGGACTGTCCAGAAAAAAAACTTCCCAGACATAGGGAGAAAGTGTAGATTTCTCACAGATGGTGACCTTGACCAAGAAACTTTTTTGTCCCCCATCAACCTCATAAGAGAACGATGTTGAATGAAACAGCGTCATTCATGAACCTGCTATATATCAAATTCTAAAGTCTAGGCATTTTCACATAACAAACTAAGGTTACTCCCTACTTTATTAAAAGACACTTTTAACAGAACACTTACGGTGTAAACAATCAATAAATGGTAGCTGTTGTTACTGCTGTTACTAACATCATAACCCAACAACAGGAAAAATGTTTAACACCATAGAATGTTAAATTGTTAGACTTACATAATGCTTTATTGCTATAATAAGTATGGAAGTTATGCTGACATAAATAAATGTATCAAGTCCAGTCTGGGCATCATGGCGAGACCTCATCTCTATAAAAAATAAAAAAAATTAGCAGGGTGTGGCGGTACATGCCTATAGTTCCATCTACTTGGAAGGCTGAGACAGAGGGATCTCCTGATCCCAGCAGATTGAGGCTGTTGTGGCCATCAGTATGCCACCGCACCCCAGCCCAGGCAACAGAGTGAGACTCAAACTCAAAAAAAAGAAAGAAAGAAGGGAGGAAGGAAGGAAAGAAGGAAAAGAAGGAAGAAAGAAATGTGTATACACATGCAGACTATAAAATGGTATGTATGGGCTAATTAAAATTATGAGCACTAGTTTGCTTTCCCACCAGCAGTGTAGAAGTGTTCTCTTTCTCTTCATCCTCACCAGTATCTGTTGTTGTTTGTTTGTTTTATTAATGATGGTCATTCTTACTGGGGTTAGGTGGTATCTCAATGTGGTTTTGATTTGCATTTCTCTGATGATGAGTGAGGCTGAGCACTTTTTCATGTGTCTGTTGGCTGCCCATATATCTTCTTTTGAGAAGTGTCAATTCATGCCTTTTGCCCACTTTTTAATGGGGCTGTTTGTTTTTTTCCTTTGGCACATTTGAGTTCCTTGTAGCTCCTAGATTTTAGGCCTTTGTCAAATATACAGTTGGCAAATATTTTTCCCATTCTGTGGGCTGTCTCCCTGCTCTCTTGATGGTTTCTTTTGCTTTGCAGAAGCTCCTCAGTTTGATGAGGTCCCACTTGTCTATCTTTTTTCTTAAGGCATGGGCATTTAGGGTTCTGAATAGGAATTGGTTGTTAGTTCCAATTTCCATAAGGGTGTCTCCTGCATTTTCTAAGATTATTGTAGTATGAGGTTTAGGTCTTTGATCCATTTTGGAAGACAGTGTGGTGACTTCTGAAAGAACTAGAAATTGACTTTCCATATGACCCAGCAATTCCCCGATTGGGAATATACCCGGAGGAACACAAATCATTCTACAAAAAAGTTACCTGTGCATGCATGTTTGTTGTAGCTCTATTCACAATAGCAAAAACAGGGAACCAACCACGTTGCTCATTGAAGCTGGACTGGATAAGAAAAAGTGGTACATGTTCACAGTGGAATATTATGCAGCCATAAAGAAGGACAAACAAATGGACTTTGCAACAACTTGGATGGATTTAGAGTCGATCATACTCAGTGACCTATCATAGAAACAAAAAACAGAGTACCATATGTTTTCACTCATAAGCTGACCCTGAACAATTATTATAATACTATAAGAAAGGGATTGGTGGGAAATTGTCAGGGGAATGGGATTGGATTGGCAGTTGAGGGAAACTGCTAGGGGTAAGAGGGGCATATCTCATAAACAAGGGTACCTGCGTAATCAATGCTTGTATACCTAACCCTGAATTGTACCCCACATCTTTATAATAAAAAATTAAAAATCATAAGCAATATCTTGTATGGTAGATTAGTCAAAATGAGATCAGTTTGATGAAAATAATTAGATTGTATGACTGTAGGTAACTTATTTGAAGTTCCTCTGTTTCTTAGAGAGAGTGCAAATTTGCTTAAGTTCAAATTTATGCTAAAAACCATAATGTGTATACATTTCTAAAAGTGTGGTAACATCTAAGACCTTCTCCATGTTTGAAATCTCATTTCTTCTTGAAGCAAGATAATAAATTACTGCTTTTTAGTAAGCATTGTTATTTTACTACTGCAAATGGAAACATTTTAGAGGCAGATTTTTAAAAATTTACTGAGATAAAGTTTTCATTAGAGTGGAGTCATTTAAACCATCTACTTCACTTAAAACAGTTTACCTTAATGCTTCCTGATTAGCATAAGCAATCTATACGTTATTATGCTGATTTTGTAGCATAGGCTTAAACTATGTTACCATTTTGTTATGATAATAGTCAACATGTGCTGAAAAGGCACTTATTTCTTATACAGCCATGCCTCACTTAGCAATGGGGACACATATTACACATTCTAAGAAATGCATCATTGTGTGAACATCACAGAGTGCATGGCATAAACTAGATGATATAGCCCACTACACATCTAGGCTAGATGATATAACCTATTGTTGCTAGCTACAAACTTGTAGAGCATGTGACTGCACCAAACACCGTAGGTAACTGTAACATAATAGTATCTGTACATCTAAACATAAAATAGTACAGTAAAAATATAGCATTATAATCATATGAGATTACAATTTTATATGAGGTCCATCACTGGTCTAAGCATCAGTATGTGCCACACAACTGTATATGAATATATGTGAGAGACAGAGAAAGAGAAAAAGAAAGAAAGACTTTAGCAGAAACACAACAGCATTAATGACAAAAGTTATTCCTGAAAAGGGCAAAAATATTTGACAAGAGCAACAGCTGAGACTCAAAAGCATCTTTGTGCTGAGACAGCTGAGGAAGGCCAACAAGTTCTGAGCTTGTCTCGACTTCAGACTTGCATCTTAAGGGAGTTCTAACCTGTCACTAACTCATAAAACAACTAATGTTCTTTTTTCTCCCCATCACATTATACCACAACGAAGGCACCAAAAAAATGGAAAGAATTCTGTGCAATCAAAGAATCTTCTGACAAAGAAGGAACACAAGAGTGACCTTGATTATGGAGCAGTGGAACCTAATCATCAGGGAATCACAGCAGCTCCTTGTGTGTGAGGGGGTGGCTTTTCTTTCCTCCAACAGTTGTGCCCAGAGGCTTCTACTGCTAGATCCATGCCTCAAGCACACCAGAGGCTGGGTAGGCCCGGGGCAGACGGTGATATTATGGATAAAAACGCACATTGTAGTTAGCTTTTCCTTAATTGAAAGGGTTATATGGAGAGTGTTTTTCCTCTCTTCGCTAAGATTCTTAAGTTATTTTTCAATAGAAATAGCTATTTTAAGCCGGGCTCAGTGGCTCAGCCTGTAATCCCGCGCCTTGGGAGGCTGAGGTGAGTAGGATTGCCTGAGCCTGCGGGTTCAAGACCCGCCTGGCAACTTGGTAGCGCGCGCCTGTAGTTCCAGCTACTTAGAAGGCTGAGGCAGAAGGATCGCCGGAGCCCAGCAGGTCGAGACTGCGGTAGCCAGGAGCGACCACTGCACTCCAGTCTGGGCGACAGAGTGAGACTCCAACTCAAAAAAAAAAAAAAAAAAAAAAAGGAAAAAAATTAAAATAAATAAAAATTAACCATTCTATAGGGAAGAATACTTTACAAAAGCAGTGAGCAATATTTTTTTGATATCGTTATGAGACAAAAATGACTCAGATTTACTCATTTCAACCTTAAAATTCTTCAATAAAAAATAGAGTGAATAAAAATAAAATTTTGATTTCATGACTAGGTTAGTTTTTGAATGTTTTCAGAAGGCAGCGTGAGGGACATATTAAAAATAATTAATTGCTTATCAAAAATTCAAATGTAAAAAAAAAAAAGAAATAGCTATTTTAGAGCCCTTAGTAAATGAAAGAGACAGCCTTGATGAAGAAGGCTCAGACATGATGAAAGGAAAAGGTAAATTTTTACATTTGTTTTAAATTGCTACTGGTTAGGTTACTGGGTGTTTTACATTTATAATGAGGCAACTGTCACTTTGTATTTATATTTATTGACTATTAAACTTTAAAGTCTAGTTGCACTGAAAATTATCTTCTATGTGTACTCTACATTTGCTATGCTGGTATCCCAATTATTCTTTTCTATTCAGTTTACGTAAGGACAGTTAACTAGACACAAATCAGTGATCTTTTTTTCACATATCATTTGCAAAATAGAGAGAGCAGTTTCAAAAATGTATTTAAACTTTACATCTAGCACCAATATTATCTAATTGGGCTGAAACATCCCCTTGGCAGGCAGTGGATAAAGGGTTCTCTCCTGATTCAGAGCTGTCACAATAGGACAGAAATGGCCAGGCTGTGTGATCCAGGGGTGAGGTGGGGTGTAGCTAATGCAGAGAAGAGGTCAGAAGTTAGGGTAGAGGGCCAATGCTGAGAAAGTGAAAAGCAGTTTCTATTGGCATCTTCCTGGGAGGAAAAAAAAAAAAGAAAATAATAATTTTCAGAGAGCCACACATACACTTTGTAATTGCATGGAAGATGAGAACTCTGTAAATTAAAGGGAGGGATACTGGGAAAATCTTACCAAAAGGCTAAGCTACAATCTCATTTTTAATCATTCCATGCTCTAGCTCCTTGGTTTTTTTTCTTTTTCTTTCTTCTTCTCCCTCCTTCTCCTCTTCTTCCTTTTCTCTCTACTTTCTCCTTATCCTTTTCAGCAGGAGCAATACTGTAATTAACAATGCTTACCTGCCTACCCACATGCCAAGCAGTTTGATGAAAATAATTATATTCACAACATTCCAACATTTCATTATTGTCCATATTTCACAGAAGCTGAGGTTCATATAGTCTAAATTTCAATGCCAAACAGAGAGTGGGTAAAGACAGATCAAATCCTAATCTATCGAATTCTTTTATTAATAAAAGATCAATTTCCCAGTTGTGGAACTCTGCAAAGGCAGAACTTGGTATAACATTTCAGACCCTAAGCATGTATGGAATTAGGATGAAGGGGTGGAATTTTGGGAACAGAATCATGTTACTCATCAGAAAAAAATTTCATATCAAAAAGCTACTCAACTAAACATTCTTAAAATAGAAAAAATAGAATAAGTACTTAGGGAACGAATGGAATTAATTCCTGAACCTTATGTTAAGAGGAACCATTTTAGTAACAATGTACCAGTTAACTTACAATTTAAAAAAAAAATATTACTAGGCCAGAAGATGTCTAGACCTGCGATGTGGTTAAAAGGTTATTTATTTAACAAACTGCAACAAATTAACAATCAATCTATGAATACCTCAGGCATTTGAACTATGCTAAAGATCCGGAGATAGAGCCCAAGAAAGATGAATTGAAAAGTCTGCTTTGAAGCCAAAAGGGAAAAAAAAGACAAAAAAGACAAACTTTATTATCATTCTAAGACTTTTTTTTTTTTTACTAGAATCCACTCCAGAAATGCTGAAGCCTTCTAGCAGAATACATCATTGGTGGACAAACATACACTTAGCTCAAAATGGAAATGACTCCCTTTCAACCTCTTATAAACTGTCTGCTAGGATGCATGACTCAAGCATTCAAAAAGCCAGTGCACTAGTGATTCTGAAACCTGAAAAGATCATGATTTTCTTAGAAGCACAGTAGAAAGGAAGGCAGCCAAAAGAACATAGAAAACATTAATGCCAGGGTTTTCTTGTTTTATGTTACCAGTCTGGGTATTTAGATGCTATCTTTACTAGTCTTTGGATACTTTCCTAGTTTTGTCTTGAAAGGAAGTGATTTGTGACTCAGACATTATATAGTTACCTCAAGTAGGTACAGCAAAAAAATTTTTTAAAGATGGTGGCTTACTGAGACCTGGGGCAGGGAGCGTATTTTAGGTATATTTCAGAGTTACAATATTTACAACTTTAATGAATTATTCTAAGTCTTTGGGATTGATTACACTTCCCTTAACGTCAGGGTTGAGTTAAAGACAAGTACAATAAGCATACAAGGAAGACTATGGATCTGTTCTCCATCTCAATATAGATTCTTTGCCATAGAAGAGGACAACGTTTCCCAAGAGCATACTGGTAACCATGCCCTCTAACTAGAACTTCTACAGAAATTATAGAATGAAAGGTACTCAAGTCATATGCTCCTCAAGACACTGTCCATTTTGGAAACTGGAAAACTGAAGCCAAGTTTAAGATTTAGGTAATCAATTCAACCTAAGCAAACCTGAAAACACAAATTAAGCCATATAAATCCAGTGCTATCCCTGACTCCTCAATTGCAAATGCATAACAGAAATGGGTGTAACAGATTTAAAATGCCTACCTGGATTTGGAAGTAGGAAGGCAACAATCAGGACTAAATATTGCTCTTTCACGTGCTCAGTCAACTTGCAGGTACATTGTTCATGTAGTCATGCTTATGATAGCTAACCTGCCCCAGCTTCATCAGCAATTCCAGGTCAGGCTACAATCAAGTTCTAGTCCAAGGTCAGATTGTGATCACCTGTGTCCAACAGCCAGCAAGGGTGGCCTCTTTAGCATCCCTCATGTTCAGGTCTAACTTGTGGCTCTGTCCATCAAAAGTCACTGACCTCCAAGAGGTTGACTCCTTAGTCCTGAGAAACAAGCTTCTGAGGTATCAACAGCAGCTCCAGGCCAAAAATGTGCTGGGAAAAACAAAACAAAACTACCAAACAAAAACAAATGCAGGAACAAGGAAAAATAAAAATCTTCCCTAAGGAACAGGTTTCCTAGGCCTAACTCTAAATCAAGAGCAACACAGGAGACAGAAGAATTTGCTGAAAAGACTGTAAAGTCATTGTCGCAAGGCAGAGCCCACACTAACTGTGGGAGTGGGTGCTAAAAACACAGGGCCAAAAGGGGGGAGAAAAGGAGCGGTGGGAAATGGAAAGCACTTAAACCGTAAGAGATAGGAAATAAAGGTCTCTTAAGTAAGAGTTGGTGACTGGACTCCACCCAAAGTTCTAAACTCTGTAATAAAGCAGCGATAGAATGAACATCTCCCTTCGGAAAGAGGGAACAACATACACTGAGAGCTTTTTGCCGCAGGTAGAAGTATATAATACTGATATTAACTTTTTAATTAGAGGACTTCTCTAATTGAGTTTAAATCCACAGTATGTGGATTCCAGGCCATTGGAACTGGTTGACTGGTTCCCTAACGAATCCCAACTTTTTTTCTGTCCATTCCCCCTCCTTCAGCAAACACTGGTTGCTGAATTAACTCCACTTCTGAGGTTCTGATAAATGCACACTTATCCGATGGAAGAAAGCTGCAGGAACAGCCCAGGTTGCCAATGCTGAAAGATCCATCTATATAAGCTGCTGAGAGGGGACTCTTTCTCGTGACTGTATCTCGGCACCTAGCATAGTACCTGGCACGCAATGAACTATTTTTGAATGGATGAGCATTCTTACCCGAAAGACAGTATCTTCAAAATAACTCTTTCCTCAAGGGTAGCAGCAACCAACAGTGGTACTACCCCTTTCAATTAGTGACAGACTTACTGAAAATCACAGTGAGATTATTATTTTTATTATTCACTAATGTTTACTGAGTGCCTCTCATGAACGAGGCAAAATGTTAAATGTGCCAAATAAGGAACTGTATCTTGTAGTCCTCACTGCAACCTTGAAAGCATATATTAGATTCATTTTATAGATAAAGAAATCAACGATTAAAACGTAGGTTGAGCCGGACTTGGTGGCTCAGCCTGTAATCCTGTGCCTTTGGGAGGCTGAGGTGAGTGGATTGCCTGAGCCCGCGGGTTCGAGACCCGCCTGGGCAGCGAGACTTCATCTCTACAATAAATCGAAAAATCAGCCAGGCGTGGTAGTGCATGCCTGTAGTTCCAGCTACTCGGAAGGCTGAGGCGGAAGGATCGCCAGAGCCTAGCAGGTCGAGGCTGCGGTGGCTGGGAGCGGCCCCTGCACTCGAGTCTGGGCGACAGAGTGAGACTCCTACTCAAAAAAAACAAAAAAACAAAAAAACAAACAAACGTAGGTTGAATTTGACCAAAGTTTATCCACTTTCCACCATACAACAGCTTTTTTTTTCTTACTTATTTTCTGTTTCAGAGAATATCTCTGGAATCAGAAAAAAAAATTCTGACAATAATATCTGAATCCAGAAATAAGGTAGATGTCTAGAGGTCAGATGCTGTTGCTAATTCTGGCATCAGTACATGGTTACATGATATTAACCCAGCCAGGGATCCATTTCCCAGTCTATTAAATGAAATTACTACCACCAGCTTTGGCAAATTAAACGAATAAAATAAGATGATATTTCTGTGAAAATGCTTTGAAAATTAAATATGTATAGGTGCAAATCGGTACGCATGTTCTCTTAAAATGAACGTTTTTCACTCCAACACTCAAAGAAGCAGAGGACCTCCTCCTGACCAGCAAGAGCTGCTGAGGCAGCCTCAAAATTCACTGGGCAGTAAAGGGGCAGCCAGATTAGCCCCGGCACTAGTGCAGTGCTTTCAATCATGGGAAGTTTGGCTTAGTTATCGGGGCCTTATTCCGTATATTTTATTATCATGTCAATATAGGAATTGAGGAACAGATTTTTGTTTCTAAAAAAAAGAAAACAAAATAATCTGACCTTTTCTTTCTCTCTAAAGGGGAATGAGAGTGATTCAAAATATATTATTTCCACCAGAGTGCTATGAAGAATTACAAGATGGTTCAAAATTATTTAATTTAAGGTTTTCATTAAGGAGTCATTTTGCAAAAATAGAAAACAAAATTATGCAACTAAAGAATTAGAGGGAAAAGCACTTAAAAGACAAATACTATTTTAGCTGAATCTTCTATGATCTTTTTTGCTCTCATTTCCTCAGAGGTGAAAATGCATAGATTTATTGCAAAGATTATATTAAGCTTCACTACAGGGTCATTTTTCTTAATTATCTGTTTCATATTATTAATTACTTTAATACTTAATATCCTAGTTTTCATTACATGCTGCTATTTTGCAAGAACTTAATGTCCAACTTAATCGAGTAGAATGGAACCCTTACATGTCTTGTGAGAAATATGTTTCAACTTAGAAACCCATTCTCAAGACATTCATTCCTACAAGACAATATTTTTCTGTAGAATAACCAAGTTTATGATATCTTGAAATAATTAATCCATAATAACTCTATTTTAAGTAGATTACAGAAAATACTACTTTCTAACATCTTATGAGTTTTTACATGATCAAACTGCACAATCACTGGTGCCCATAAAACTATTTTAAAGTTTATAATTCAGATGTTCTCTGGGTCCTACATAGGCTAAGTAAAACCACTGGCCATACTGTAAGAGTTTGTCTTTAAATTCTCAATTCTGTTCCATTTATCTATATATCCATCCTTAAGCCATATCACACTGCCTCGATTAGTGCAGCTGTAGACTGAGTTCTAAAGTCTGGAAGTCTAAATCCTCTAACTTTGCTTTTGTTTTCCAAAGTTGTCTGGTTATTTTGGTTCCTATATACATTTTTGGATCAGCTTGTCATTTCTGCAAAAATCCTAACAATAATCTTTAATAAATGTTTTCAGTTTGTCTGTCTTGTTAATTTGCTTTCACAATTTTCTCTAGCTTTCCACAGTTTGACTATGATGTGTCTAGGCATGGATCTCTTTGTGTTTATCTGACTTGTAGCTTGCTGAATGTCTTGAATTCATATATTGATACTTCTCATAAAACTTGGGAAATTTTGGTCATTATTTCTAAAAAATTTTTTTTTCTGCCTTTTCTGCCTTCTTCTTCTGGAACTCTCATATGTGAGTATGCTTGATGCTGTAACACAGTCCCTCAGGCTCTGTTCACTTTTCTTCATTCTTTCTGGTTTTCATGGACAATTCCTAGCCATCAGTCTTCAAGTTCACGAGGTCTTCTTCTGCCATCTCTAGTCTGCTTTTGAGGTCTAGTAAATTTTCACTTGGTCACTTAATATAATTTCTGTCTCTTTATGGCTATTCTCCATTTGGTAAGGGATCACTCACAGAATTGAATCCTTTGGGCAAAGTTTTCTTTAGTTCTTTGGCCATACCATAACTCCAGTGAAATCCACTGAACTTTGGATACAAGTTCAACACCTGGATCCCTGTACCAACAATTTCTAGTGAATGCTCCTTTTTCTTCAGTATGAGTTCCTCTCTGGAAGTTCCATTTTTCTTAATTAATATGTTTAATTATTAATTTAATTTTTAATTTTTATAGACACACCACTTTGAGCTTCTCATTTTTTTTTTTTTTTTTAGCCACTGAGTTTAGCAGGGGAGCAGTTTGTTGAAGTTGGTGAGAACTTTGAGGCTAAATGTGAAGACAAGCTTAAGATCTGTAAAATGTGATTTAAAAAATTTAATAATACTTGTGGTTGGGGGTTTTCTGGAAATTTAATTATGAAGAAAAACCTGTACCTTTTCTGCAATATTGGCACAGTTGGGTAATTTAGTGATAAATGCATCTCCTGGCAGGCCTTTTCTTGGTTGTGCTAACCGTGAGGTTTCTGGGAAGTAGAGTTCATTTGGTTGATTAGCTTTGATGCTGTTTTGCAACCTGATCTCTACTCCTTAGCTCAATATATTCTATCAGGTCCTACTTTCCAACTCTCAAGCCAAATAAAGCTATTTCTCCTGGGGAAAAAAAATTTAAAAAAAGGCATGAGTTTCTCATTTTTAAGATGTCAACATAAGTTTTAATGAATCAAGCAATATAGCTAAAATATATCATATTAACTTCAGTTTGTTTGTTGGGATAGAGAGCTGAGATATGTGTAGCTGATTTGATAGTGTAATTAATTGGATTTATGCTTGGAGAAACCTATTAACAAAAGTAATAAAGACATGATAGTTTGGGGGGTTAGGGAGTTGAATCAAAGAAAAAGTTTGTCAATTAAAAGTGTTTTTTAACAGAAGAAAAGGGTTGAGATTAACATTTCAAGCCAGTACTGAACCTGCATAGAGAAATGTGTGAAGATGGCTACTGGGTTGATGTAAAGATGAATGATGAATATACAGAGATAGAAAAAAACAAAGTAGCCCAGCCAAGTAAAAGATAATTAACAAGGCATTGCATATATCAGTTAAAGTTTCAAAATTAAAGACATTTGAAATTAGAACTCCATATATTCCCTTCTCTGGCTACCACATCAAAGCAGCTGGTACTCAATAAACCTAAGACATATGGTAAAATATGACATATCACCTCTGCAGACAAAGAAGACTTGCATGCATTTTTTATTTACTTTGATTTTTCTTTTTGCATTTTTTTCAGTAAATATTTTTTAAATCTTATTTTCTTTCTTGAAAGGCAACTATCTCTGAACCACTCCGTTATGTACTAGAAAAAGACATCAGCGAGTTTAGTAGTGAATAGAAGGTAACAAAGAGGATGTAACAAGTGTTGATGGCTCCTTTAAGTCTGAAGAAGAAGAGAAATACCCATATTTTTGTTTGTTTGTTTTTATAGGAAAAAATATTTTATTTTAATTGTTTTCACTTCATACTAAATTAATACCCTTTTATTTCCATCTCCAACTTTAGCCGCTCCAGAATCTTCAGTTTCTATTTGTAACAAACAGGTACACTTATCAGTCATACTTTGGCACTTACTGCAGTGGAATTCCTAAAATTTACAGCAGGGAAATCATATTTTCTATGCCACCACCATGCCCTACATTTTCACACAGATGGGCAACCAAAAGTCCAGTGCAGAACAGAAAGGATCCATAGAAGGCATTTATCTTTTTGTCAGAAGATACATGTCAGCAAGTCTTACCACTGCAAGTCTCTCACTGATCAACACTTTGTGTATTCCCTGCACAACAGTAAAAATCAGAGCTGCCGAGTACTAATAACACAAAATCTTAAGACTTGTCATAGCCCATCACACAAGAGATCTATCTTTGAGCTTACAGACTTGAACCACTGTGACTTGACATCATATCAGTATAAGAAAAAGAAACTCATGATGTGAAAAAGTTTTATTCCCTCCTAAGAGCATCTATCTACTTATTCAAACTTATTGAATAATGATAGTTGCTGACAATTACTAAAGCCTTTCTTTTCTTTTTCTCTTTCTTTCTTTCTTTCTTTCTTTCTTTCTTTCTTTCTTTCTTTCTTTCTTTCTTTTCTTTCTTTCTTTCTGTCTTTCTTTCTTTCTTTCGAGTCAGAGACTCACTCTGTCACCCAGGCTGGAGTGCAGTGGCAAGTTCATAGATACCCCAGCATTGACCTGCTGGCTCTGGCAATCTGTCCTCCTCAGCATTCCAAGTAGCTGGACCTACCGGTATGCACTGCCACTCCTGGCTAATTTTTTTTTTTTTCTAATTAGAGATGAGGTCTCGTCAAGTTGCCAGGGCTGGTCTAACCCATGGGCTCAGGCAATCCACTTGCTTCAGCCTCCCAAAGTATCAGGATTACAGGCTGAGCCACTGGGTCAGGCCTACCAAACACTTTCTATCCTCATGAGTTTTACATTGTTTCTTAATGTTCATGTCAGTCCCATGAGGGTCTGCATTTTGGAGATGGAGGTGTTAAGTCACTTGCATGAGCTCACAAGTTTTCATTCTGTGCTGAGCACTTTGTAAAATATGAAAATGTATAATATATGTCATCATGTCCACCCTCATAGAAACTGTGCAGCATGAGAAAAAATATTTTTGAGAAGTTATAGCACAATGAAATGGCAATAACAAAACAGTTTATAATTTTTTAAAATGTGTACTATATAACCTTCAGTTAAGTAATTTATGTTCATTATCTCCTTTAATTTTCATAAGCCTCTGAGATAGGTTCTTTGATTAGCTTTATTTTTGTAGATGTGGAAACTGAGGCTTACCCACAAATTAAACCATCTGAAGTTATTAGCAGTAAGTGATAAATGCTGTGATTGAGAGATAAGTGCTGTGAGAACACAGAGAAAAGAGCAATTAACTAATGTGGGAGCTCAGTTAGAGCTTCACATAGAATTGTTTGACATTTGAACTGAGGCTTCAAAATTGTGAGTGGGAGTTCACCTCAAAAAAAGAGAGCAAAAATCTCAGACTAAGAAACAGCACATGGCAAGACTTGCAGTTATCACAGACCTAGGATCAATCAGCTGGTCAGTAGTGCTTGAGAAAAGGGTGGGTGAAAATGGCAGAGTGGGAACATGGAGGATATAAATGGAATTTGGGACTAGACTTTTTAAGGGCCTTCATTCTTTTTTTTTTTTAAGAAATCAAGTTTTGGCCGGGTTCAGTGGCTCACGCCTATAACCCCAGCACTTTGGGAGGCTGAGGTGAGAGGATTGCCTGAACCCACGGGATCAAGACCAGCCTGGGCAACTTGGTGAGACCTCATCTCTACAATAAAGCAAAAAATTAGCCAGGCATGGTGGCATGTACCTATAGTTCCAGCTACTTGGAAGTCTGAGGCAGAAGGATTGCCTGAGCCAGCAGGTCAAGGCTGCAGTGGCATTGAGCATACCACTGCACTCCAACCTGGGCGACAGAGTGAGACACCTGCTCAAAAAACAAAACAAAACAAAACAAAAAAAGAAATGAAAAGAAAAAAAGAAAAGAAATCAAGTTTTTATAACACACAGTATCAGTCTCTGGGAATTCTAGTTATATCATTTATTAACTATGTAACCATGGTCAAGAAACTTTATCTGACCCTCTATTTCCTCATCTGAAAAAATAGGAATAAATAGAGTAACTATTGTTGTAGGTTGCTGATATTAAATTAGGTAGCATTTGTAAAAGATTGACGTACTATGTTAATAAAGATGTAAAAAGGATCCAATGAAAGTTAATTATTCTCATCATTTTGACATGGTTATCATCATGGATAAGACAGATTTGTTTTGCAGTGGTGGCAAATATTAAAAAAGAAAACATGAATAATGAAAAAGATCTCTTTTTCCCTAATCCAGGGCTTGATCTTATCCAACACAGCAACAACTTGAGGTGCATTCACTTGTACTTAATATCAGCTAAGGAACCAGAGTAGTGGTGTGTGTGCTGAGACTAGCAGACATTTCACTGACTAATGACAAAGGAAGATCAGGCAGCCAGGGGCCTCTAGCAAGTACAGATGACCAGGTCAGCATTGTTATCCATAGGAGTCAAATCAGTGGGCAGATGTGCCCAAGTAGCTAGTAAAAACATTGAGATAAAGTAGAATTGTTGTGCCTCTTAATTAATATAAAAATGTCAGTTACTTATTGACAGTCAACCTCAGCCAGGGTTTGGAGGCTCAGAAAGCAAGGTTTAGCTCTACAGGGAAAAGAATCAGAAAAACAGCACACAAGTAAGAGGTGAGATACTGATCTAATTACAGGGGAATTTAGGTCAGGAGACCTTTCTTGTGGACAATTCAATATGAAAGACATGGAAAGGCAAAAATGTAGGCAAGATTTAAGATTCAGGGGCAGGGCAGAGCTTGTTTTAGCACCTTGGATGCGAGAAAGCTATCAACACAGCTTAATTCTGATTGCCCTTTAGGATGGAGATAAGACCACTTCTCTCCTTCCAAACCCCCATCAAACCCTGCTGAGACTCCCCAGTTAGTTTAGGTCAGTGCTTCCTAATCTGACTGCCTGATGGAATCATCTGAGAAACTTTAAAATGTACTGATGCCCAGGTTCTCCTTCCAGGAACTCTTATATAAATGGAACCCAGGTGTGCTCAGCATCAGAGTTTCTAAAATTTCCCTGAATTGATGGTAACATGTAGCTTAGGTGGAGGACCAGTAGCTGTGGTTCGCATTCTCATCTTCTGTCTACTTGCCACTTCTCCAAATGCATCATCCTGGGAGCAAATGGAGAATTGCAAATTTAATCTACTTTAATCATTAAAATTAAAAAAAAATTAAGCTGTCATATAAGATAGTGGGTGGGGAGAAGGTGACCTGGTATGTACACATATATTGACAGTTCATTCATTTATTTTCTCCAAAAATTAGTCTTGGAATATGTTATAATTTGTGTGATTCAACTTAAGTTGAACTGTTGGATCAAATTCCAAATAAGTAGCCTAATCTGCATCCAGAGGTTCATACTATACATGATTTAAAGATAAAAATAAATTTTAAAAAATATGTAAAAAGAAAACAAAAAGATTTAACAATACAATAACTGATCGTCAAATTAGTATACAGCTGTAACATGATATCATGTGCTAGGAAAGTAAAAATTATAAGAACCATCTTAACACAGAAAAATTTGTACAACCAAAATGAAACAAAGCACACAATCAAATATTCTGGTTAGTACTTTGTAAAAGCTATTTTGACA
This sequence comes from Cephalopachus bancanus, assembly GCA_027257055.1. Lineage (NCBI taxonomy): Eukaryota > Metazoa > Chordata > Mammalia > Primates > Tarsiidae > Cephalopachus > Cephalopachus bancanus. The sequence goes on along the minus strand of JAPVLO010000084.1, from coordinate 2,206,844 downwards.
GATTGGAATGCTTGAACTTGCTCTATTTTTTACTTTACAAAAACCTATTTTAGAAAAATTCTTATTTTATCCAAGTATTAAAAGAGAAGATGATTTGATATTTTTTAAATGATAGATTTAAGAAAAAAATTAAAGAGTGATGGCTAGACGTGATCTTTATCAGGTATTCTGACCTAAACCAGGCTACTGTGAGGAACAGTGAAGGAACTGTAGCTCCAAGAATCTACTCAGCTTTTATCATTTTCTTTATTTAAGGATTTTATGTTTCTTTAATTGTTTTTTGTTGTTAAGTAAGACATGGTTTTCCTTGATTAAAATTTAAAAATGAAAAGGAATCCCAGGCACAGTGGCTTATGCCTATAATCCCATCTCTTTGGGAGGTCAAAGGGGGAGGATTGCTTTAAGCCCAGGGGGTTCAAGACTAGACTGGACAACATAACCAGACCTCAACTCTTAAAAAAAAAATTGAAAAAATTAGAAGATTAGAAAAGGAATCTGTTTTTCATGCTCAGGTTATAAATTCAGTTTGTGGAATTCACTGATTTCATTTAACAGAAAAACCTCTACAATAATAATTTTCTTTTCTTTTTTTTTTTTTTTGAGTTGGAGTCTCAGTCTGTCACCCAGACTGAAGTGCAGTGGCCGCTTCAGGCCATTGCAGTCTCGACTACTAGGCTCCGGTGATCCTTCCACCTCAGCCTTCCAAGTAGCTGGAACTACAGGCGTGTGCTACCACGCTCGGCTAATTTTTTATTTATTGTAGAGATGAGATCTCGAACCCGCAGGCTCAGGCAATCCACTCACCTCAGCCTCCCAAGGCATGGGATTACAGGCTGAGCCACCGAGCCCGGCAATAATTTTCTTAACTATATTTATCCAATATTAGCTGAATATGTAGTTAACCAACCCTGAGAATGGAATTGACAACAAATAATTGAATCTACTGTCCATATATATATATATATATAATATATATATATATATATATATATACACACACATATATAAAATATCATTCTCTAGAGACACAGAACAATTTAGATGGGATGGTAGGTCAAGTATTACAAAACAGAGAACAGTTTACTTAAATGCCAGATTGCTAGAAAGAACAATGAGGAACTGTCTTCCTTTGGAGACAAAAACATATGCTGTCAGCAAAGTTTGTACTTATTTGGAAAACCACACAAGGTCTTTTCCCTCAAAATAAATAAATAAATAAATAAATAGGCAAATAATATGAGAAATTGGTGTATACATGTATTTTTTTCTTTAAATCTATAGAAATCTGGAGTCAATAGAAGTGGGATTATTGGGTTTTCAAAAGTGTTACAAAGGTGAGATGCAGGCTTAGTATTTCTGTAGGTTTGATACTTAAAAGCTGAGAAATGTGGCTCTAAATTTTGCAAGACCATGACTCAGTGTCTCTTGGCTGTCAGTTACACTACATAGATCCTACCTTCTAAAGAACTTAATTGACTTAGTGTATTCTGTGTGGTTTCCTGTCAGGAATATTCCATTCATTAATTTACTTTTTTATGTATTCAATTTCCTAATCTGATAACTGCTCTTCTGACTGTAATCTCCATTCTAACGTCACAAAAATCTAAACAAAAATGTCTTGTTAGACACCATCACACCATTTTGTCCCATTAAGCTCATTTGCATCTACCACTTCAGCTATACTTTCAGCCCTTCTGAAATGTGCTCCAATAAACATGCAATAGTTGCTCATGAATTGTTATTGGTTGACTCCATGGCACATTTTTTGTTCCTGTTCTGTTTTGAAAATGAAAATAGACTAAAATCAGAATTTCAGAATTATAATGATAATAACAGAGAGGCATCAACTGAGAATTTTAAAAAACAACATAAAGCATTTTTACACATTGGGGACAATGAATTCAGATTTTATTTTTATTTTGAGTCACATCTGTCATTCTGATTATTTGCATTCATCAGCTTATCTGTAAGTTTTAAATAGTATTTTCATTTGCAAAACATCACTGTTAAGAAGTTATTTTTCTAATGCAGTACTAACGTGCAAGGTAGCAGTCCGTGAATCTTATCCAGACATAGATTATCCAATTTATAAAACAGGTCAATAACAGGTATCAAGATTTTAGAGGCTGGGTACTGTGGTGCACACCTGTAATTCCAGTGTTTTGAGAGGACAAGGTAGGAGCATTGCTGGAGGCCAGTAGTTTGACACCACCCGGGGCAACATAACAAGACACTACCTCTAAAAAATAAAAACTATTAAACACATTTTTTTGAGATAACTTAATGAGGTAACATGGTAATCTTTGACTTGACACACTGAAAATAACTGTACCTTTTATATTATAGGAGGTCAATACATGGTCATACATATATACATACATACTGCATTCATGTGCATAGTACATATAGCACATATTATATACACATGCAATCAACTCTTTTTCACTGCTGCTTCTCAGGTGGATTAGATAGGTGGAAAGAATCCATATAACACCATCCATGGAGGCTAGATTAATTCTCTGCTCCCCCTAATAAGAATGCCTGCTCTTACAAGGACAGAGCTGAAGCAGAAACAGCCTGACTCAGAAGAGCCTCCCTGGGCTCAGAGGCTTATAATGGACCCCCACAAGGGTAGTAATACTATACACTCAAGAAAGGATTTTGCTGGCTGGGCACAGTGTCTAACGCCTGTAAGTCCAGCACTTTGGGAGACAAAAGTAGGAATATTGCATTAGCCAAGAGGTTTGAGACCAGTCTGCGCAACTTGATGAGACTTCATCGCTACAAGAGAGCAAAACATTAGCTGGGTGTGGTGGCATGTGCCTGTAGTTCCAGTTACTTGGAAGTCTGAGGTAGAAGGATCACCTGAGCCCAGCAGGTTGAGGCTGTGGCAGCTGTGTACATGCCACTGCACTCTAGCCTTGGTAATAGATTGAGACTCAGATTCAACAAAAACAAAAAAAGATTTTGCCAGATCTGAAAAGCTCAAATTTTTGCTAGACAACCACTTTATTCTGCTATATTGCCTCACACAAAAAATGCATAAACTTTTGTAGGGAAATGCTTACAAGCTATAAGAGTTCCTTATCCTGAAACTAAGTTCAGCATCTGTAAGGCCACATATTTCTTGGAGGGAGAAAGTGAATTCAAAGCCTAAAGGCATCTATCTGAACAATGTCTCTAACTCCTGATTTTCAGCAGCTTAGAAAGCCTATTTCTCCACATGCATACAAGCTGAACATTGAATGAACACACACACACACACACAACACACACACGTCCAACCAATGTCAGTGTCTGCTACCTATTGCTGCATAAAATAGTCACCTCAAAACATGGTGGTTTAAAACAATAATAATCACTTATCATCCCTCATGATTTTGTTTGGGGAACTTGGGAAGGATTTGCCGAGTAGGTCTAGGTCTAGTTTAGGGTCTTTTGAGCAGTTGTAGTCATATATTGGCTCGACCTGGAGCATCTAATAAGGGCTTACTGGAACTGGGACACCAGTTTCCCAGAGGCTCACTCATATTGATGGCAAGGTGGTGCCAGCTGGTAGTCAAGGGCATCAGACTCTCAACAAGTTCCCCTCACTTTACAGGGTTTCTCTTTAAGTTCATTGCAATATGGTACCTACTTCCCTAATTACAAGGAATCTAAAAAAGCAAGATTGAGGCTGAAAAATCTTTCGTGATATGGCTTGGAAGTAACACACTGCTGCATTCTATAGGATGAGGCAGTTACGACAGTCTGCCTGCATTCAAGGAAAGAGAACATAAACCCATCTTTTGATAGAGGTGTTTCCTTGTCACAGTGTAAGTAAAGCACTGTGGCAAAAAAAAAAAAAGGTCTTAAATCAAAAATTATAAATAAAAACAAAAATATACAGTCACTCCTCGGTGTCCCTGAGGGATTGGTTCTAAGAGCTCCACAGAAACCCAAATCCCTCAGTACTCAAATTCTTTATAAGAAATCTTTATATGAAATGTCATAAAATTTCCCGTCATGTGCACAACCTATATCCAATGAAATTTCATAATTAGTAGAATTCATATGGTATAGTGTTTTAGCACCAGAAATTGTTGCATACATTTAGTAGTAAAAAGCATATTTATATTCATTCTAATTATGGGAAACCTTTGTGATCATGTTAACAATTGAGAATTTCAGAGTATTTTCAGGGAACAATTATAAAAGGAAACTACCGGCTGGGAGGATGAAGAAGATTCATTGTCTTTTTGTATCTGCAGAGATTCATTCTCTTCCCAAAGCCACCCATGGTCTTCTGGCTACACTGGAGCCATAACACTAAAGACCTAATGGCAAAGAAAATAGTTCCTTTTGCATGTCGTAAGTCAAGTAGGAATAGGGCAACATTCCTGTGGCAGTGACCATCGCTCCACCACTGGAGAGCCTGAAACTGGTCTAGTCCTGACAACTCCAAAGGAAGATCTTTAGACTTCGGCTGATAGTTGAAGCCTAGGTTTGTTGCTGTAATTGGAAGTAAAGATAATAGACTTCTGGATGCTGCTACAGAAATGTGGGAGGGCCTTCAATCCAGTTCATTTTAATATAAACCTGAATAATAAAACATATTCTAAAAGATTTCCTTGATAGGTCTATTTTTGCACTCTTACTGCCAATCCTGATTCCTTCAAGTTCATATTGGGCCAAATCTCTCTCTCTTTTTTTTTTTTCCTGTGCTTTATAATTATGTAACTCCAAAGAGACAGGATTTTTATCAGGACGTATTTGAAACTCTTCATAAGCTTTTACTAACAATATGTCGTGTATGTGCAAAATGCCTCAGATTGAAGTTGCCTTTCGAAAGTCAACAAAAGCCTCAGCAAACACATCAAAGCTTCCCTAAAACAGGGTCAATATTGGATCTTCCCAAAAGAGCTTACTGTTGCCACAGCTAGAAGGATCTGGTTAGGATACTATTTTAGTTATTGGTTTGACTTAAATTATCACACACCTGCTATAACTTTTAAATACTGGAGTACTTAATGACCGTGAACCATTTTCATCATCAAATATTCCTGATTTCAACTTCAATTTTTGTACTTATTTCTTGGACACAAGAATACTAATATGTTGTGAGAGTTAAACAAAATAGTTTTTCTTCAGCAATAATTGAACACATTTAGAATTAAACATTTGGTCTTTTACACATGAAACAACATATTCTGAACTTCAGGAGATAGGAAAGTGAAGACATAAGAACTAGTTTTTAACGATGTGAAAATGGCAAAGTATGTGCAAATGACAAGGAAACTCAGAGAATAATTCTCTTGTGGATAAAATATTTGAGAAGTTAAAATAAATTTGACTAACATTGAATATTCTCTCTGTTAAAAATTCTCCCTACTAATATTTGTTTAGTCAATATAGGTCTTATTTTCATGATAGAAAAGATATTTATGGCTGCCTTAACCCAGTTAATGAATGACTTAACTTATCACTAACAATTTACAAGTGAAACACACAAAAAATCATACATCTACGATCAAAAAAAGAATTCCCCCCAAATTGCAAGCTAATTCTAGTATGTCTTAAAACATACAGAAGAGGCTATATTTGGTAAAACTGCCTCATAAAGGGCTTGATTTCAACTACAATATGTAATCTTAGAATTTAAATTTAGAATTTTAGTTTGGTTTCTTACAGAGGAAAATCTGTATAAATTTTTATTTATCTAGAAAATTGTGTACAACATGCTAAATTTTTATATTATTTACATTGAAGGAATTACATTCAAATTATCCCTAAAATATACCCTTAAACCAAACTTATCTAAACAGATGTCAACTTTGGTAGCTAATCCTGAGTACAGAGGGATGAAAATATACTAATCTTACTATAAATTATTAGATAGCAGTAATCCAAAGAATTAAAGAGGTAGAGCTGAAAATAAATAGATGTTGTTTACTTTGTAAATATGCATCTGGGAAGTGCAAATGCAATATTATTTCCTCTTTGATCTTGTCAACAGATGATGTGTAAAATTTTAAATGAAAGTGTTAACTCAAACAAAAATATATGTTAATGATTTTCAAAGGCAAATCTTTATGATGCAAATACTGTGGGTCCACTATTCTGTCGTCATAGAAGCCTTGTATAAATTATAACCTGGGCTAAATTCATCAGGAGATGAAATGAGATAGGGTAGATAGTTGTTGCCTCAGCAACCTAGTTACTCTCCTTCTTTCTTTGACAAGAAGATTCTTCTAGAGCTACTTTACACAAACCTTTTCCTCGTAAGTATTGATGTATAGATTTTACCATGATGACCCTAAATCATGCTATTGTCTTAATTGTAATTAGGTTGATTACTAATGGAATATGAGCTATAGTTTCTGCTTTTCTTGCCTAAACTTTGAAGTGTTAAAAATGTCAAACTTATAGAAAAATTGAAAGGGTCTTAACCCAGGTTGACATATTGTCTACATCTAGCCACATTTGCTTTCTCCATTACCCACCGATAGTATCTCGTGGAATGTGTCCTTTGTGGGCCTTTGTCTGGGAGACTATTAAGCATAATGTCACTTAAAACAATAAAATAGCCTCACACTTATATTATGCATCCAATCCAGTGGCGAATTGAGAATTATTTGTAGTGGGGTAGTTAACTGAAGACTGTGCTTTGGTTCAAACCCACATTCATCTGATTCTCTTTATAAACTGGTGAAAGGCTTCAGTTATGTTTACTATTCTCTGCATATAATTAATGAGCTGATTACTTTTGTTAATCAGAGTTAGCCTACAAAATTTATTTGACTATTTAGTCTTCCCTAATGCTCTTTAAAAAGCAATTAAATTAAAACATGGGAAAATTGTCTTTATCTCATCAGATGCACTACTTATTTATCCCCAGCTTATCAAAATGAATTATAAAGTAGAATTTACAAGACAAAGACAATCAACACAGTGTTTCCTAAAATGTGCCCTTCAAGAATACTTATTCCAAAGATAAAAGTAGTCCTACAAGTATGGGGGGGAAGATTCAGATTTCAGATGTTAAAATTTCTTCAACTTCATAACTCTTCTGGAAAGTCTGAAAGACATTCTTGATCAGGTTGCCATTAATACAAACTATTCTGTGGTCATAGAACACCTCATGCATTACATACACTTCACTAAATTCTGGATCAACTTTATAAGGTATTACATTGATGATAAATTCATGTTGTTAATTTGTTTATGGTCTAAATGAAAAACACAACAAAAGAAAGTGATGTAAAATAAATGGGAAAGTGAGGTTTTAGAACTAGGGAAACTTTAACTCTTGCTTAGTCACTTACCAGCGGTATACACTTGGTCAAATTATTTCACATCTTTACCTCAGCTTTCACCTCTATGAATTGAGAGAAATAACCAATCCTAATCCAAATATTAAGGTTTTATAGAGATACCATTAGGGATTAAAAATAAACAAGCAAAACACAAAAACAAAAACAAAAAAAAGCTAGCACTTTCTAAGCACTTCCTATGGATCAAGGTTTACATATATTGTCCCCTTTAATCCTTCCAGAAGTCCTGCAAGGTTGATGCACTGGTTTTTCCAGTTTCAGAGGTAAGGAACCAAGCCTTCAAAAGGTTATGAAACTTCTATCATGTTACACAGTAGTAGAACACAATATGGGCTTGATCATACTCTTGGATATGAGTATCAAAATCTTTTATGGGAATAAGAGTTCAAAAATACCTATAAAGGCAGATGAAATGTCATTAATATTTATCGGATAATATTATTAATACATTTATAAATATTACCTGTACATATTAATATTTATTAGATTAAGATAATCTACATGCAAGGTACCTTCACAAGTAATATCCAATTTTCACAGCAGCTTTGACAGATACATATCATGATACCCATTTTGCAGATAAGCTTAAGGTCAGAGCTGTTCAGTGATATTTTCAAGGTTGCAAAAACTCTTCACAAATTTCTTAAAACATACAACTATTTTCTTTACTTAATATGCTTGCATAACTGTTTGCGATGTTTTCCTGTTGGGATGCCCCTCAGCTCATTCTATAAATTCTCTTAAATCTTAGCTAATAAAGAGAGGAAATATTACACTAGAAGAGCAAGGCTACGGATAGTTCTTACAAGTAAGCACACAAATTAGCTCTGAGATTTTTGGCAATCTAGATTTTAAAAAAAATAAGAAAAAGAAAAAGAGTGAGTTATCTAACTCTAAATAGTTATTCAAAAGGAAGATTACCGGTGGTAAGATGGCTTACCATCCCATTCAACAACTAGGCCAAAGGCCAACAGAGTTTTGATTTTCTAGTTCATGCTCCCAAGAAGTTTAGAAGATTTCACTGAGCTTTTTATCTTAATAAAAATAACATATAGTAAATTTTAGATATCGAACTGCTTATTAAGGCTACTTTACTTTCATTTATTATGAAGTAAATACATCACAATCATTTTGTACCATCCTGGCAAAATGATGACAGAGGTCAGCATATTCCACCACATTTTGTGCATTTAAGATGTAGATTTCTGCCTGCCTACAAATATTATGCAAAGAGTTAAATGTTGTCACTTCTCATTTCTCACAATAATTGTTTGTCTGGAATGCATTTAAAACCATGCAGCATGCTTTTGGAAAAATAAATAAGTTCAAGTCCAAAGAAGTAATTCCCTCTTTGTTTATGGCAGAAAAATGAGTTTGCAACAGACATAGCTCTTCTTGAAGTATAAATATTGTGAAACTTTTTAAGCTAAGATAATATATTCCCCCAACAGCATTGTTATTCTAGAATTTTTTAAAAAAACAATTGAAAATTATACTAAATACCTTATTAAACTTACAAAGATATAACATTTTCTGATTTATTCATAGTATTTAAAAATTTTACCTAATGCTTTTTTGTAAAGTCAATATAGCATTTATAAACCACATGTAATTTTACTGCATTTTTAAGGCATTTTCTTTATTATTTTATTAAGCATCTTAACATACTTTAGAGTTGGATAGTTAATATTTAGTGAAATATATATACTAACCAAATAGGCTGCATTTTAAGTATTAAAAGTATAACTTTTGAACATACATAGTTATAGAGAAAATCAGGATATTTTGATGCACAGATTAGTACTATACTTACCCATATTTCTGTTATTTCTACTAAAATATATGACAAATATATATGTTGAAAAAACCTTTGAGTTCTCAATATTCAACAGGATAATTTAATCTTCATTTAAGGGGTGACATTTGGATACAGAGAGGATTACAAGTGGATTTAGCAAGTCCTCTGAGTTTCAAAATTTTACTTCTGCCATAGTGAAACTGTAAATAATGAAATATTCCTGTCTGCAATTTTCCTTCTAGATTAAGGTTAGCAGCCAATAGTCGGAATAAACAGACTGGATTAAGTGATGCTGCAAAACACACTTAATTTTGTACATGGAAAATGGTCAAACACTTCATGATAATTTTGAAACCTTACCACATAAGAAACAAGACAAGAATGTCCCCTCTTACTACTCCTTTTTAGTATGATACTGGAAATCCTAGCCTAAGCAGTAAGAAAGTAAATAAAATAAAAAGTATAGAGCTTTAAAAGGAAAAAATAAAACTGTCTATGTATAGTTGGCATGATTCTCTATGTAGAAAACCCAAAAGAATTAACAAAAAGACTCCTGAAAGTTCAGCAATGTTGCTAGATATAAGGTTAATATACAAAAGTCAATTGCTTTCCTACATACCTGCGATGAATAAGTGGAATTTGAAACTCAGAATGCAATATCACTTATATAAACATTCTAAAAACTGAAAGACTTCAGTGTAAAACTAAAAAAAAAGAAAAAAAAAAAAAAGCACAGGATCTACATGAGAAAAACTTCAAAACTCCAATGAAAAAAATCAAATAAGTAAATAGATGAAGAGACAATTCCATGTTCATGGATAGAAAGACTCAATATTGTCAAGATGTCAGATCTTTGTAACATGATCTATAGATTCAATGTAATCCTGATCAATATTCTGGTAAGATATTTCATAATATTTACAAACTTGTTTTTAAAGTGTATATGGAGAGGGAAAAGACCAGAATAGCCAATTCAGTACTAAAGATGGACAAAGTTGTAGGACTAACACATGTGAAAAACAAACAAAAAAACAGAAGAAGCTACACACAGAACTTACAATCTTCAAAAAGTGTAACTCAATCATAGGCCTAACTATAGAATACAAAACTATGTAACTCCTAGAAGATAACATTGAAGAAAATCTAGAAGACCTTGGGCATGACAGTTACTTTTTAGATAGAACACAAAGGCATGATGCATGAAATAAATAATTGATAAGCTAGACTTCATTAAAATTAAACATTTCTGCTCTGTGAAAGACATTGTCAAGAGAAAGAGAAGATAATACAAAGACTCCTTGGAGAATATATTTGCAAAGCATATATCTGATAAAGGACTGTTAATCAAAATATACAAAGAAGTCTTATAATTCCACAATTTAAAAAAAAATTGAAACATGGGCCAATTTCTTAACAAGAATTCTCACCAAAGAAGATATACAGAAGGCAAATAGGCATGAAATGATACTCAACAACAGATGTCATTAAGGAATTGCAAATTAAAACAGTATAGACAAACTGACAAGAGTAGTCAAAATTCAAAAGCACCACTTGATTCTGGTGAGGATTTAGAGCAACAGGAACTTTCATTTACTACTGATGGGAATACAAATAATTCAACTACTCTGGAAGGCAATTTGACAAATTCTGACAAACCTAACATATTCTTACAATATGATACAATTGTCCTTAGAAGTCACTCAAATCGCCGGGCTCGGTGGCTCAGCCTGTAATCCCGCGCCTTTGGGAGACTGAGGTGAGTGGATTGCCTGAGCCATGGGTTCGAGACCCGCCTGGGCAGCGAGACCTCATCTCTACAATAAATCAAAAAATCAGCCGGGCGTGGTAGTGCACGCCTGTAATTCCAGTTCCTTGGAAGGCTGAGGCGGAAGGATCGCCAGAGCCCAGCACGTCGAGGCTGCAGTGGCCGGGAGCGGCCACTGCACTCCAGTCTGGGCGACAGAGTGAGACTCCAACTCAAAAAAAAAATAAAAAATAAAAAAATAAAGAAGTCACTCAAATCAATTGAAAGTTTATGTCCACATCAAACCTACACAAAAATGTTCATAGAATTTTTATTTACAATTGCCCAAATTTGGAAGTAACAAAGTGTTCCTCAGTAGGACAATGGATAAATAAAATGTGGTACCATTTGGATGAAATCTTCTACAATGCTAAAATGAAATTAACTATCAAGTCAAGAATAGACATGGAGGAGTCTTATATACATATTACTAAGTGGGGGAAGCCAATCTGAAAGGGCTACATACAGCATGATTCCAACATTATGACATTCTGGAACAGGCTAAACTATTGCAACAGTAAAAATATAAGTGGTTATCAGGAGTTAAGGGGGAGGGAGTAGGAATGAGTAGAGAAAGGACAGAGAATGTTTAGGGCAGTTAAACTATTCTATATGATACTGTCTGTTCTATATGATAGTGGTTACATATCATTATATATTTGATAAAACTCATAGAGCATACAACACCAAGAATGAACCCTAATGCAAACTATAGATTTTGGATGACAATGATGTGTCAGTGTAGGTTCATAGACTGTAACATCTGCACCACTGTGGTGTGGATTGTTGATGGTGGGAGTGGCTATACATGTATGAGGGGAGGGGTATATGTAAATTTTTTGTACTTCTACTCAACTTTTCTGTGAACCTAAAACTGGCCTAAAATATAAAGTCTAATTTTTATAAAGGTACCTCATAAATGAGCTGTCCTTTAATGCAGTGGTCCCTAACTTTTTTGACATCAGAAACTGGTTTCATGAAAGACAATTTTTTCATGGACTACAAAGAAGAGAGGAGGCTAGTTACAGGATGATTCAAGTGCATTACATTTATTGTGCACTTTATTTTATTATCATTACATTGCAATATATAATGAAATAATTATACAACTCACTATAACGCAGAATCAGTGGGAGCCCTGAGCTTGTTTTTCCACGACTATATGGTCCCATCTGGGGGTGATGGGAGAGAGTGACATGCCAAGTGTGTCGCTTATGTCTAATCTAGTCAATAATCTCATTTTGATTTCTTTCAGTGAAGAAAACCCCGAATTACTAAAGATAGGATGTTGCAAATAGAAGCAGGCTTTTCAGTGCAGATCTGACAGGAGGTGGAGCTCAGGCTGTAATGCCAGTGATGGGGAACGGCTACAAATACAGATGAACCTCACCCACTGCTCACTGCGTGCTGGGTGGCCAGGTTCCTAACAGGCTGGTCAGTGGCATGGGGTTTGGGGACTCTTGCTTTCGTGTACAATTTGTAGCAACATCATTTACAAAAAAACTCTAATTTAAAAAAGTAAATAACATGCTTGCTCCAGAGAACGTAAGAGGTCTGATACCAGGAAGTTTGATCACAACTGAATCTCCAGTATCTAGAACAATGTCTGCACACTGCCATGGATATTTATTAAATGACCAACTACTGACTGAATTAATACCTTAATAGAAGAATGACTTGAAAAAAGATAATATATTGGAAAATTGATAATTTGTATATGTCCAATTTACAGAAATTTTTCAAATTTTTAATTGTTAGAAAGTTTGTAGAAAGTAGGAAAAGAACAGAATTAATGAATAACCAAAAAGATGCTATTTTGAAAAACTAGACAAATTTAAGTTAATTTAATCAAGACCAAAAAAGGGATTAGGTTAAGGTAGAAAACATTTAATAATTTGTCCCTATTACTATCTTCTAGTAACATCTTTGTAAAGTAATTTGGTATTGGTCTAACTTTCAAAATTTAGAATTGTATTGTCATAATGCAAAATATAAGATTCCTCCTATCATAAAACACCTATCAATGCTGGGGAAGTAGGGAATGGAGCATGGGCACATATACCTCTCCAGTGCATGCCTGGTTTTCCTCAAGGGAGCAAAATCACAAGACCCAAGAGTGAAGACAAAGCTTACAGCCAGGTTGCTAAGCAGGTCCCAACCCCACAGATAGTCTGGACCATCTGCCTCTCTGCTCACCCAATAGTTTTAATTGTAATAGTTTTTCAAGGAAAGAGGTTAAGCCCTGAACCTACACAAGATATGGATTTGAAAGAGAAGCCTCTTCATAGAGCTAGGTTATACTTTCAGGAACACGGGGCACAAGAAAAAGAATATGTGTAAAGAAGTGGGGGGAGAGCCGGGCTCGGTGGCTCAGCCTGTAATCCCGCGCCTTTGGGAGGCTGAGGTGAGTGGATTGCCTGAGCCCGCGGGTTCGAGACCCGCCTGGGCAGCGAGACCTCATCTCTACAGTAAATCAAAAAATTAGCCGGGCGTGGTATCGCGCCTGTAATTCCGGCTACTCGGAAGGCTGAGGTGGAAGGATCGCCGGAGCCCAGCAGGTCGAGGTTGCGGTGGCCGGGAGCGGCCACTGCACTCCAGTCTGGGCGACAGAGTGAGACTCCAACTCAAAAAAAAAAAAAAAAGAAGTGGGGGGAAAATGAATGAAAGAGAGACAGTGAGAAGGAGAAGAAGGAAGGAAGGAAGGAAGGAAGGAAGGAAGGAAGGAAGGAAGCAAGCTAATTGTACACTTCCTAAGACAATAGGCCAACAGTTCCTAAAAACACTTCAATGTTCTTGGCAAACAATGATGGAGTCAGCAAAGGAGAGTGAGAAGGAGATGGACAGAGAAAGCATCCTGAGATCCAAGCCTCTACTGCTTTACAGCCTTCCCGTTTAACCACTTTTTAGGAGCTCTCTGAAATAAACTAGGTATTCATCAGGTAAAATTTACTTAATTGAATGTAACTACTTGAGCTATCAATAGGTCTCAGGTGGTACCCACATCTCCCTGACCACTCTCCCAATGGCTAGCCCTGCATTCTACCTGCAGCTTGAAAAGTAAACTTGGCTCTCCAATTTTCACATCAAAGTCTTTTCGTCTAAGAGTGAACTGGGGTTTCCACAAAAACCATGCCCCTGCTAAATTACCCTTTTTCTAATTCCTCTTTTTTCCTTAACCCACTCTGCTGTTCACCCATCCAGGCAATCCATCACCCCTCACACTGGTTCCTCCCATCTGGTTGCCATGCCAACAGCTTTGTCTAAATCCACATCTAGAACAAGAACCTTCTTCCCGCATCTTTCTATCTTATCCCACCAATCCACAGACACGTCATAGCCAATTAATATTCCTATGGTACTTCTCTCATTAAATAAGTGAATTTAAAATATACTTTCAGTAAAATTTTAAGTGCTCATTCATTGTAATTTCAACTACATTATAAAAAGCTTATTTCCCTTTCTGGATCTACTCATTTGGCAATGGTAGGATTTTATTTTCTGCACGTTTCCTCTTAATTTCCCATGAAACATGTTTCATTTAGATCAAGAAGTAAATCTGAAAGTATCAATCTGTACCTCATCGAATTAAACTTAATCAAAATAAATATTTAATTTGTTATATGTCAGGCCAAAAAAAACCCTCCAAATCTTTCCCCTTGTACAATCTGGCCCCTCTTCCAAATTAATTGAGCCTAATTTATTTTTTACATTCCTCATAACTGCAATCATTTCACAAAGCAAAGACAAAAATGAAATAGACATATCTAATATTTTTAGACATTTATTTTTAAGGAGGAAAATAGCTATAAAAATCAGATTTGATACCCTTATGTTTCAATGCTTTAAAACACTAATCTCACCAGCAGAAAATGAACATTTACTTTCAGTTACATAGTAACAAAATTGCAACAGCAAAAGATAAATCTTAACTCTATAATGCCTTAATTTTTAAATATGACTACAAAATGACAAATACGAAAAAATCAGAAGGAGGAAACAACACTCCACAGCTACAGATGTGTAATTAATTTTTGAAAAGTATTATGGGTAATATTGTAAAGTTATATCCATGTTTCTAATTGGTCTTCATAGTTGTTAATAAAATAAAACTATGTTATCAATTTAATTAACACCGCTATCCAATCCCTTGCCTTAAAACTCATAAACTAAACCACATACCCTGTAATTCTTCTCATCAGTGAAGCCTTTTCAATTTTGCATTTGGTACTTCTCTTTACTACTTTGATATTTCATTCTGCTACTTATAAAGGTATACCTCTCTTCAATATTCTATTGCTATCTTTGTTGCTGAAGTCTCATTTTGTTCCTCTGGGTTATTTTATCTCCCCCTTAATATTTTATTATCTATTCTGTATTTGTTAGGTTTTCAGCTGCAGGTAATACAAAACCATACTCCAACTAGCCAAAACTGGTTATGTCACATTACAAGATGCCCTTGGGGTTAGTATGGGCTCCAGCCACATACCAATCCAGTGATGCCATTGAAGATTCAGATTCTCCCCATCTGTTAGCTGTGCCATTAGCTCTTCTGTGACGGTCACAGGAGGGCTGTGAGGTTTTCACATCTCCACACCAAGAGCAAAAAGAGGGAAAGAGGGACCAATGCCGATTTCTTCTTCTAATGAATAAGAAAACTTTGTAGAAGTCCTCAGCTGATTCTACTATTGTCTCATATGCCTGGATTGCTCTCTTCTAAATCAATACTTGGTAGAGAAAATGGAGTTATCTTGTAAGGCTTATACTAATAATATAGAAGTAAGATAGGTTTTGGGGAATCAACCTCAATGACGACTATGGCTCCTTTTATGATATCTCATAATTCTTACACAAGGGTATATAGCTTTTACTTCTTAAAACATTTTAATTTTTGACTAAAAAAAAAAAGTCAGCACACATACAATTTCCAAGCAAAATTGATGCTTAGAAAGACACATGTAAATATTTTTATGTGCTGAGTTTAGTCTAAAACACATTTAAAATGTTTAGCATTATTATTCTAGGCACTGCAATAGCATAAGTAAAGTCCAGAAGAGCAAGCCATTCTTAAAAACGGTTTGTATCTGCCACCAATAGTATCAGTATTTCTATGCTAGCAGGCTTGGTTTCATATCATCCCTGAAGCTTGTGAGTTTCTTGGCTGGTATGATCACACGGAAATCAACTCCAGCAGCACCTTAGGGAAGCACTTGCAAGTATTTTATATATAGACTTTTTTTCCCCCAGAGTCACAGTCATAGATACTGTTGGGTGGAAATTCTAGTATAACTTCCTCTTTATATAGATGAAAATAGCATATAACAGGGTATCCCCATTGATTAAATTTATTAAAATAATATCAAGACCATAAGATCTGTAATTATTCAAGAATAAAAAATCTCTCTATAAAATATCTCAGAAGAGAGGGTAACAAAACAAGAAAGAACATTTCTCAGTAAACAATAATCAATAGCTTACTCATCTGCTGGGCTTATTCAATGGATAGTTTAGTTAAAAACAAGAAAGTAAAATTCTAGCTTTTGATTCTGAAGACCTTGTGTTTGGAGCCAAAGTGACAAATTCCTTATCACAGTATTACCTCATTCAGATGGTAAGTAAAAGTCTGTCAGTCTGGTGACAATTTACAGAGTATGAGATGGAGATCTAGTCTTTTTACTGTGTATCCAGTATATTTATTTGGAGCAGTTTGTTTTGAAATAAATTTCTGCTTCTCGTAGTCTTCCCCACTGCTTACAATTTATGCAAAGTTGATTTTTCTTTCACACTTTCCAAGTCATCATTTCACAATATACAACTAAACTGTAATCTTAGGTATATAGGTCAATAGATTAAAAAAATCAAAATGGAAAGAGATTGAGTGACTTATCCCATTTCACAACATAACTAGTCAGAGGTAGATCTGGGATTAGAACAGAGCTCATTTGATATTTGACTCATGGCTCAATTAATCGATAATTATATGTTGAACACCCACCATGTCAAAGCCCTTTGCTAATAAGCCCTAGGGCTGATTTCATAAGAATGTGCACATTGGAATTATAAATAGGAAGCTACTAGTGATATGCTTGAAGTAGAATAATAAGCACAGAAGCTAGACTTCAGAGAAAGAGAATAAAGACCAAAGATGTATAGTAAATTTTATACTAAATCTTAAAAGAGAAAAGAGTATTACAAGTATTAAATTGCAAACAACAGAACCCAAAATAAAGCATGATAGAGCCACTGATATAGTTCACCGAAAAACAAAAAGGATTCCTTTATGTTCATATTTGATCATTAAATGTATTATTTACATTTGAATGAGAAATTCAGACATTCATGATAATTTACCCAAATTCTGGAAAATACTGATGTCTACAGTTTGAGAGCCTATATTTCATTGTACAGAACTGCCCAACTTCATAGTTGCCCTTCAATATTCAACTATTAACTACTCTAAAATGGAAACTGTGTGGGTTCACCTCCCTTTTTTGTCTGAATACTAACTTTAGAGAGACAATATAATTGTTTTCTTTAGGAAATAAATTTGAATATAATTACTAGTCATTTCCAAAGACTCCAAGATTTAAAGGAGAAGCTTATCTGGTGTCACCTTCTCTGTGAACTCTTCCTCTTTCTTCCCAGGCACAATTAATATTTTCCGCCTCAGGCTCCATGCATTGTGCTCAAAATAATTACAGCATTCTGTCTTGTATTCTTATCAGTCCTCTACTGTGGAGATTGTCTCCAATTGTGTCTTCAATTATCATTTAAATCTCGGCTTTTCTCATAAGCACAAGGCTCACATTTTCAGGAACTTCTTTATAAATTATAGGGATACCCCCCCCATATCCTAAGTTCCACAAGTCCAAAATAGAACGCATCCTTTTCACTCTAATGCCTGTTCTTTAACAGTCCAACAAGCACAGCTGTGCCTGACATACAAAAATAAATGAGACCAATTCCATGAATTTCATGAGTTTCAGTCTATTCACATAAACAGGGCCACAAACATATCACTGAAAATGATGTACATAAGCACGCAGTCCATGTAAAGGCGATCACTTTACGTTTTCCTCACCCTCATTGTCATTATCATTAACATCATTATCACATCATCATCATCATCATCATCAATGGTTACTGAGCACTTACTATGTCTCAGACAATTTTCTATATATTAATTCTACTATTAAAAAAAAACAAAACTAGCCGGGCTCAGTGACTCAGTCTGTAATCCCATGCCTTTGGGAGGCTGAGGTGAGAGGATTGCCTGAGCCCACGGGTTCGAGACCCACCTGGGCAACTTGGCGAGACCTCATCTCTACAATAAATAAAAAAATAAGCCAGGCGTGATAGCGCATGCCTGTAATTCCGGCGACTCGGAAGGCTGAGGCGGTAGGATCGCCGGAGCCCAGCAGGTCGAGGCTGTGGTGGCCGGGAGCGGCCACTGCACTCCAGTCTGGGCAACAGAGTGAGACTCCAACTCCAAAATGACAAACAAAAAAACAAAACTAAGAGCTTATGTATGAGCCCCAATTCCAAAACTAATGAAACCATGGTCGAGAGAGGTAAAAATTCTCTCAAAACACAGAGCTGATAGACAATGAAGTTTTTAGTTATGATTAAACTGTTATTTATTAATATTATCAATTATATTACAGTATAAGTATTAAACATGTATTAACAATGAAAGTAACAAATAAACAATTGTATTAAAATATAGAAGTTATATGTAAAATACAGAATAGACTACATATGGTTATTATACTGATAATATAATTAATTAATAATAAATTCAAGCCGGGCTCTGTAGTTCAGCCTGTAATCCCGCGCTTTGGGAGGCCGAGGTGAGTGGATTGCCTGAGCCCGCGGGTTCGAGACCCACCTGGGAAACTTGGTGTGACCTCATCTCTACAATAAATCAAAAATTAGCTGGGTGAGGTAGTGCACGCCTGTAGTTCCAGTTACTTGGAAGGCTGCGGCGGAAGGATCACCCGGGCACAGCAGGTCGAGGCTGCGATGGCCGGGAGCAGCCACTGCACTCCAGTCTGGGTGACAGAGTGAGATTCCAACTCAAAAATAAAATAAAATAAAATAAAATAAATAAATAAATTAATAATAATAATAAATTAAAAATGTTTTAAGGTATTATTAAACTTCACTATAATGTGGAGTTCAACAAAAGCAATCCTTTATTTGGTTCCTAGGCCGGCAGCCTGGGCAGGGCTAAGTAGGGGCGGTTTATCTCTGCTCTGGGTGAGTTGAGCTGGAGCAGCTCCACTGGGGGTTAGAGGATACACTTCCAAGATGGTTCACTCACTTGCTCACTCACTTGGCAGGCAAGTTGGTTGCTGGCTGCCAGCTGGGTGCTCAGCTGGAGCTGAGGTCTGGAAGTTGTAGATCCTCTCCACATTTTAGGCAACTTTTGGGTTTCTTCACAGTTTGGTGGCTGGGCACCTCGAGTGTTACAAGACAACTCGGTGGTATTTTTATGATCTGGTCTCAGAAATTACTTCCACTTCATTCACTTGTCAAATCAATCACAGAGGGCTTCCTGGGTTCAAGAGAAAGGGACATGGACTCTACTTCCTAATGGTGGTGGTTGTGGTAGCTGAATTCAAGAAGAGCAGAGCATGTGTAATGAGAGACATTGTTATCACTCTTTTTTGAAAATACAATCAATCTTCCACCAAGTTTTGCATAATCAAGTGCCGCTTTATCTTTTCAAGTTTAACTCCAGCCTCTCAAGCCATCTAAAGCTACTTGTTATATCATTGAATATTTCAACATTCTTTTCTTTGCCTAACATAGTAAGTATCCAATTTGTGTTTATTAAGTGAATCAGTTCATGAATACCTTCTCCCTTTGTATTATATAAATATGGTCATTCTTACTGAAGTTAGGTGAAGTTAAAAATATATATATAGGTTGTTTGTTTGTTCATTTGTTTCTTTTTGTTTTCTAAACCTGATTTCATATACTGTCTTCTGCGAAAGACCAATCCTGATCCTCTGGTGGGAAATATTATCTAAGTCTGAATGAAAAAAGTCCTTTATCTGTACCCCTTAAAACCATGAGACACCACCAAATAATCTCCTAAATCCAGAAGCCAAATCCCTCCTAAACCATGGGTTCATCAGGGTAATAGACTAAGTTAGAAAAATTCACACTTTACTTCTAGTTTTTTCCCAATATGCCCTTCTACCTTACAAGGCCTGGAAGATCCCAACCATGAATGAAACTCAATTCAAACAGTCCTTAAGCATTTTCCACATTGGTTGACAATGAAGAGGTTATAAAAATAGTTTCCTAATGGCTAGTGTCTTTACATTACTAGGGAAGAAGGATCTACCTGTAAAAAAGCATGCTAAATAAAATAGGTATAGCATATTACAGAGGAGGTAAAGATGAAGCAAAGCATGCCAAAGGTGCATTTGTACAGTATCTTGTAAATGACCAGAACCTAGAACTAATCTATTAATCTTAGCTATCTGTTCTCTAAAATGAAAAGGTATATTTTACACAAAACTCTTAGAAATTAGTTTACATGCAAAATACATTGGACTTTGCCAGATTGCCTATATTATAACTCATGATATTAAGGCAATGTCCAACATTAAGTAATAACTTATTCATCAGTCAGAGAGACAGTTTTCTTTTAAGTTCTCAGAATGTCTATATTGTTTTCTTATTTTGCTAATTAGTGAAGCAAAGCTGTGGCCTCATGCTGGTCCGCCTGCCTTTTAGAAAACTTAGATTATACACCCCAAATGACATGTAGGAGTCATTAGGCAGAAAATTAATTATATTTAAAAGAAATTTATTTTTTATGTAGTAAACTATTTCTTGCAATCTATTTTTGTAATTACTAGGTTATCCTATATAATAAATACAATGATTAAAAACCCAAGAATGAATGTGGCTAAAAATCATATTTAATATGCTAAGTATTTCAAAATCTCCGAATCATAGGAATCTGTACAAACTGAATTCTCATTGTTTACAGTAAAAACTTGGTATTTGCAAAAGTTTTTTTAGCTCTACCAAATGCCTTGATATGCATTTGCATATGATTAATTAAAAGTTGAATAAAGCAATATATATTTTCCAGAATCAACAATGATCAGTGTCCATATTGGACTATTGGTTTCCATTACTGGGACCTCAGTCTGCCTTCACTTGCAGCCGTAAGTCTGATATTCAGTTGATATGCATGGTTTAGCCATATCAGCTAGTAAATTACTACAGTGGTAAATAATTATTGCCATTACTTTAAGAGCTATATAGATTAGTAAATAGGTACTGACTGAATGGAGTAGCAATTGCTCCCCTGCTGTCCAGATGGCCCTAGATCACACACTAAGACACTGCAGAACTTGTCCACTGGAAATCTAACGGGTGACATGGCAGGATCCCAACTCCAGCTCCCTGGCCACATCCACTCTGATTGGTTGCTACCTGTACTATTTTAGTTTTAAATGATTTCCATATCATCTACGCTCAGTTTCTCCTTCTGATTTTCCTAAGTGTTGGCAACTGCCTTGTTTCTTGCCAGATCACTACCATTACTCAGTCCTCAACTTATACTTCCTTTCATTTCTCTCCTGTCACCTCTGTGAAGTAGAGAAGAAGCAGGAAAGAGAGAGAACATTCCTACCACATTGAGATACCATCTAACTTCAGTAAGGATGGCCATCATTAATAAAATAAAGAACAACAGATGCTGGCAAGGATGAGGAGAAAAGGGAACGCTTCTTCACGCTCTACACTGTTGGAGTACAAACTAGTTCAACCTCTATGGGAAACAGTGTGGTGACTCCGAAAAGAACTAGAGATTGGCCTTCCATACAACCCAGCAACCCTCTCTCTGAGACTATGCCCAGAGGAACTAAAATCATTCTACAAAAAAGACACCTGCATATGCATGTTTATTGCAGCACTATTCACAATTGCAAAACATGGAACCAACCTTGCTGCCTATTGAAACTACTGGATTTTTTTTAAAAATGTGGTACATACACATGATGAAATATTATGTAGCCATAAAGAAAAACAAAATTATGGATTTCACAGCAACTTGAATGGATTTTGGGTCTATCATATTCAGTGATCTATCATAGAAGCAAACAAAAACAAAAACTGAGTACCACGTGTTCTCATTCATAGGTAGCCCTAAACAACACCTAGCATAATACTCCAAGAAAGGGTTTGGCAGTAGCGGGACACTGTTGGGGGGTGGGGGGACACATAATATTAATAAGGGTGGCTGATCCTAATCCAAGTGAAGTGAGGTCCAATGGGGGCTCAAACTTCACATGTACATAACCACTTATGTACCCAACACTGATTTGTACTCCACATCTTTAAAATAAAAAAAAGAAAGAAAAGAAAGCACTGAAAAATGAGGATAAATCCCTCAATCCTTCATTATGCTTTCAAGAGAGTAACTTCTAGACAAGGAAAGGAAAACCTCAGAACAGACTCTATGATCTACCTCTACCCTTCCTAGTAAAGTGCTGGAGTAATATTAAGATAGCTTATGAGCAAATGAGGGTGTAAAAAAATAAAAGAAGCAGAAAGAGACAAGAAAACAAAATCCTCAGTCTGTCGTGGGGCATGGTGATACCCACTCTCTGGTACTGTGCTATCCAGTAACTAATTCTCTGACATTATTATTCCTCCTGGGAAATTGCTTACTAATGTATTTATTGATTAATTTTTTTCCAATGTCAGTGAGGCTTGAGTGTATATTAATCACTCTTTATACAGTCTCTGGAGAGCACTGGATCAAATAAAGAGTAATTGTAAAATCAGGTGTGGAGGGCCTATCCCAAGTGCTAAAAAGAAAGACCAAACCAATTTTCAACATTATCACCACCAATCTTGCAAAAAATGTTATCCCCTTTTGATATTCTTTGAGACAACATTTCTCTCTAAATTTACTACCCAAAAACATAATTCTGATGGGGAGACACCCCTTATCAACAAGGGTGCCTGAACGAAGTATATTTGTATACCTAACTCATAACTGCACCCCACAATATCAAAATAAAAAATATTGATATAATAAAAAATAAATAAATAAATAAAGAGGGAACAATTAAAAAAAAAACATAATTCTCGCTACTGTTTTCAATAGGCCTTATTTGGGAACATCAGTGCAACTGTATTTTCTGGGTCCGCCTAGTTATTTTCGCATACACCCAACCCAAAATACTTGTTAATAAACATGTCTAGTCCAGTGTCTGTGTATGCAGGTACAGATACAAGGCCTGGATGGGAAGGTGGAATTTCCAAAGGCAATGATGAGGCAGGCAGAATGGAGTCAGGAGGCACTTGCTTCGGCAGAGAACATCAGTGATGCATCAGAGCAGAGCCCTGATGGCAGAAGGTGAGAAACAACCAAATTAAAAACAAAAACAACTTCAGACTGTGTAATTTATGTTATACACAAAAAACTTATCTGAAGTTATATTCAAAACATATCATCCATGTTGAAGATCTCCAAATGTCGGTCTAAGAAACTGCTTAATTTGCATTTCTCTGATGGTGAGTGAGGCTGAGCACTGTCTCGTGTGTCTGTTGGCGGCCCATATATCTTCTTTTGAGAAGCGTCTATTCATGTCTGTTGCCCACTTTTTAATGCAGGTGTTTGTTTTTTCCCTTCAGCGTGTTTGAGTTCCTTGTAGATCCTAGATGTTAGGCCTTTGACAGACAGACATTTGGCAAATATTTTTTTCCCATTCTGTGGCCTGTCTTCCTGCTCTCTTGATGGTTTCTTTTGCTTTGCAGAAGCTCATCAGTTTGTTGAGGGCCCACTTGTCTATCTTATTTCTTAAGGTATTGGCCTTTAGGGTTCTGAATAGGAATTGGTTGCCAGTTCTAAATCCATAAGGGTGTCTCCTGCATTTTCTAAGATTCTTACAGTGTGAAGTTTTATGCTTAGGTCTTTGATTCATTTTGGAACACAGTGTGGGGATTTCTGAAAGAACTAGAAATTGACTTTCCATATGACCCAGCAATTCTCCTATTGGGAATATACCCGGAAGAACACAAATCATTCTACAAAAAAGATACCTGCACACGTTTGTTGCAACTCTATTCACAATAGCAAAAACATGGAACCAACCATTTTGCCCATTGAAGCTGGACTGGATAAAAACAATGTAGTACATATACACAATGGAATATTATGCAGCCCTAAAGAAGGACAAACATATGGACTTCGCAGCAACTTGGATGGATTTAGAGTCGATCATACTCAGTGATTTATCACAGAAACAAAGAAGAGAGTACCATATGTTTTCACTCATAAGTGGACCTTTAACAATTATAATATCATAAGGAAGCAATTGGCAGTGATGGGAAACTGTCAAAGGAGGGGGGTGGGATTGGCAGTTGAGGGAAACTGCTAGGGGAGGGAAGACATAATTCATCAACAAGGGTACCTGCACAATCAATATTTGTATATCTAACCCTGAATTGTACCCCACATCTTTATAATAAAAAAAAAGTTTGTCATGAAAAAGAAAAAAAAAAAGAGAAGAAAAACTGCTTAAGATTAATTCCTGGTATAATCTGGAAATAAAGGAGTCAAGAGTTGTCATTGCAGAGATGTATTTATTGTATTCAATACATTGTTTTACATACACAGAATGTGGGTGTGTATATACACACCCACATTCTGTGTATGTAAAACAATGTATGAATACAGTAAATATACACCATGTGTGTGTATACTATATCAATTATTATTTAGCTATTATCCTCTTCAATCTCCAAAATAATCTGCAAGGTAGGTATTATATAAGGATAACAAATGAGGAAATCAGGACTCAACAAGATTAAATAATCTCATAAAACTAGCAAGTATAGGAATGGAATTTTAACACAGGTAACAACTCTAGCCTCTTCAAGCCTTAACTCCTGCATGTAAAAAGGAGGTCATAATAGCCATCCTTTGGCCAGTTCTTGCCAGTCTACCCTCAGATGATAGCATTATGCCATTTTCACCTGGTTTCTTCCTTCAGTGATTTCTGATCTATATACCCCTACTCCAAAAGAGAAATAAATAGGCGTATTAGCAAACAAGTAGCAATAGACATATCTTTTTAGAGAACATGATGACAGAAGATGAATGTCCTCAGGTTTCCACACAGTCCAGGATTAAGCTTTAGTAACAGGAAAAATCACTACAGAATCCCTGGTTGCTCTGGCTTCCTCCCTTTCTACTCCTTTGTAATTCTTGTTACTTTATAGGCTGTCAAGAGTAGGAAGAAAGAGATATGGAATTAACTCTAGGAGAGAGTATGCTTGACTTTAGGTAGAAAAAGGGAAAATCAAGGTGGAGTGTGCAGAAAAGAATATAATAACAGCAACAGCTAATATCTATCGGGTGCTTACTGTGCACTAGAAATTTCATAGTTTTTTTTTCATTTATTCATCACAATAGCAATTGTTACTATTATCCTCATTTTGTACCTTAGGAAATCGAAGGTAAGTGTTTGAGTAAGTAGAGTGAAGTCTCCCAGCTGGTGAGGAGCAGAGTCCTGTTATAAGGAGGTAGGATTACTCTCAGGTGCCCACTGCCACCTGCTTATGCAACACCCTATCCCCAATCCATTGCAACCTCAGAGAGCATTAATCCCACCACAGTACACGTCAGAAAAAATAAACACAAGCATTTTAGGGCTTGGATTGAGAGAGTGGTTTACAGAAGAGGCTATCGAATTTGCACCTCCAAGGGAGTGGTAGCCTACAGGCGAACAAAGTTAATTAGACGAAGGAGAGCTAGGATGAGAAGTTGACATTTTGGCCTGGTCTTTCTCTCTTGAGTTTATGACTAAAATTTGATGCGTTAATGAGGGGAAGACCCAAATGTCTACATAGATTTCAATAACCTTAATTCTTTTTTTAAAATTTTAGATATATAAGTGGACCTCATACAGGTAAAGTTTGGGGCTCCCTTTGGTGACGACTTCACCTGGTTTGAGATAAGGCACCTGTATTGATGTTATGTGTTTCCCCTTCCTCCCCCGGCAGTGTTCTACTACTGCTGATCCCTTTCTTATTGTATTATGGTAAATGTTCAGGGTCTGCTTATGAATGAGAGCATGTGGTACTCAGTTCTTTGTTTCTGTGATAGATCACTGAGTATAATAGACCTTAACTTCCTCCAAGTGGCTGTGAAATCCATCATTTTCTTATTCTTTATGTCTATGTAATATTCCATCGTGTATACATACCACATTTTTTTTTTCAGTCCAGTTTCAATGGGCAGCATGGTTGGTTCCACTTTTTGCTATTTGAATAGCACTGCAATAAACATGCATATGCAGGTATCTTTTTTATAGAATGATTTGAGTTCCTCCATGTATAATCCAAGAGAGGGGATTGCTGGGTCATATGGAAGGTTTCTAGTTCTTTTAGGAATTACCACATTGTTTTATGAGGTTGAACTAGTTTGCATTCCCTCCAACAGTGTAGAAGTATTCCCTTTTCACGACCTCATTGCCAGCATCTGTTGTTTTTTGTTTTATTCATGATGGCCATTCTTACTGGAGTTAGGTGGTATTTCAATATGGTTTTGATTCACATTTCTCTGATGATTAGTGAGGTTTAGCATTTTTTCATGTGTCTTTTGGCTGCTCATATGTCTTCTTTTGAGAAATGTCTATTTTTGTCTTTTGCCCACATTTTAGTGGGCCTGTTTGTTTTTTTCTTTTTGGCATATTTGAACTACTTGTAGATCCTGCATGTTAGGCCTTTGTCAGATATGCCACTGGGAAATAGTTTTTCCCATTTTGTAGGCTGTTTCTCTGCTCTCTTGATGGTTTCTTTTGCTTTGCAGAAGCTTTTCAGCTTGATGAGGTCCCACATGTCAATCTTATCTCTTATGGCATGGACTTTTGGAGTTTTGGTCAGGAACTGGTTGCCTATTCTGATTTCCACAAGGCTGTCTCCTGCATTTTCTAAGACTCTTTACATTTGAGGGTTTACATTTAAGTTTTTGATCCATTTGGAGTTTATTTTTGTGTATGGTGATAAGTAAGTGTCCTGTTTTATTCTTCTGCGCATGGTCAGCCAGTTTTCCCAACACCAATTACTGAATAGGTTCTCTTCTTCCCAGTGGTTGATGGTGGAGACTGTCAAAGATGAGTTGGTTGAGAAATTGAGGTTTTGCTTCTGAAATTTCTATCCTGTTCCGTTGGTCCACCATATACCAGCTCTTGTACCAATACCAGGTTGTTTTGATTGTTGTAACCTTGTAATAAAGTTTAAAGTCTGTCAGTGTGATACTCCTGGTTTGTTTTGTTACTAAGGATTGTTTTGGCTATTCATGGTCATTTATGTTTCCATATGAATTTCTGTGATGTTGAGTTCCTCCATGTGTAGTCCAAGAGAGGGGAAACTCTCTGAGGTTGCAATAGATTGGGGATAGGGTGTTGTATTTCAGGTCTGAGAAGAATGATTTTGATAATTTAATGGGTACTGTGTTGAACCTGTAGACTGTCTTTGGTAGGATGAGCATCTTAACAATGTTAATTATTCCAATCCATGAGCATGGAATATTTTTCCATTTGTTTGTGTCATCTTTGACTTTCTTGAGCAGTGTTTCATAGTTTTTGTTGTAAAGGTCTTTCACTTATCTGGTTAGGAAGATGCCAAGGTATTTCACTTTGTGTGTGTGTGTGTGTGTGTGTGTGTGTGTCTATTGTGAATGGGATTGTGCTTTTTATTTAGTCCTCTGCTTGTTTGTTGTTAGTGTATGAGAATGCAAATCTCCTTTGCATGTTTACCTTGTATCCTGAGACTTTATCAAAGTTCTTTATCTGTGCATTCTCTTGGATTTTTGAGATATAGGATTATGTCATCAGCAAAGATGAATAACTTGACTTCTTATTTTTCTATCTGGATACCCCTGATTTTTTTCTCTTATCTCATTGCTCTAGCTAGGACTTCCAAAACTATGCTGAACAGGACTGAAAGTGGGCAGCCTAGTCTTGTTCCAGTTTTCAGGAGAAATGCTTCCAATTTCTGCCAATTTAGCAATATGTTGTCTGTGGCTTTATCATAGATGGTTCTTTCTATTTTGACATATGTTCCTTGTATGCCTAGGTATTCAAGGGTTTTTATCAAGAAGGGATGTTGGATTTCATCAAAAGTTTTTTCTGCATCTAATGATATAATCATGTGGTTCTTGTTATTAACATTTGTTGAATTATTTCATTACATTTACAGTTTTGCAGATGTTGAACCAGCCCTGCATCCCCGGGATGAAGTCTGCTTGGTCATGGTGGATAATTTTTGAGATCTGTTGTTGGATATGATTTGCTAGAATATTGTTGAGTATTTTTGCATCTATGTTCATGAGGGATATTGGCTTGTAGGTATTTTTCTTAGTTGGATCTTTACCCAGGTTGAATATCAGTGTGATGTTAGCTTTATAAAATGATTTGGGGAGCATTCCATCTTTCTCAATTTTCTGAAATACTTTCAATAGGATTGGTATTAGCTCTTTCTTGTATGTTTTGTAGAATTCCACTGGAAATCCTTCTGGCCCAGGGCTTTTTTTTTCCCCCTCTTTCTTTCTTTCTTTCTTTCTTTCTTTCTTTCTTTCTTTCTTTCTTTCTTTCTTTCTTTCTTTCTTTCTTTCTTTTTTTTTTGTAGATAGTTTTCTTATGACAGAGTCAATTTCCTGGGTTGTTATTGGTATATTTAGAATCTCAATTTCTTCTTGTTTTAGACTTGGGAGGTTGTGTGATGTCAGAAAGTTCTCCATTTCATTTAGGTTATTGAATTTGTTTCTATACAGGTAAGCATAGTAATCTCTGACAATCATTTGTATTTCTCCAGGGTCAACTGTGACTTGTTTTACATTTCTGATTGTGTTTATCTGGACTTTTTCTTGGTCATTCTGACTAGGGGTTCATTAATCTTGTTTATTCTTTCAAAGAACTAGATTTTTGTTTTGTTGGTTTTTTCTCTAAGGTATTTTTGTCTTCTCTGTCCAGTATTTGGACTGTTACTTATTGGTGATCTGGATACTTCTACTGAAGTTAGGGTTTTGGTGGTCTTGCCTTTCCAACTCCCTTAGGTGAGTTAGGCTGTCAACTTGTTCTCTTTCTATTTTTTAAAATGTGTTCATAGAGATATAAATTCCCTTCTCAGTACTGTTTCCATGGCATCCCAGAGATTTTGGTAAAATATTTCATTTTTATTTGTTTCCAGTTATCTTTTAACTTCTGTTTTGATTTCGGTGTTGACCCAGAAGTTGTTCAGCATCATGCTATTTAGTGTTCATGTCTTTGTGGGTTTGGGGGAATTTTTGGTGGTGCTATTTATTTTTATTCCACTGGAATCTTTTAACTTCTGTTTTGATTTCGGTGTTGACCCAGAAGTTGTTCAGCATCATGCTGCTTAGTGTCCATGTCTTTGTGGGTTTGGGGGAGTTTTGTTGGTGATGCTATTTATTTTTATTCCACTGTGGTCTGAGAAGGTGCATGGCAGCATTTCAATCTTGTGAAATTTGTTTTTGCTTGATTTGTGGCCAAGGATGTGGTCGATTTTGGCTTATGTTCCATGTGGTGATAAGTAGAATGTACATTCTGTGGTTGCTGGGTGGAGTGTTCTGTAGATATCTACTAAGTACATTTGATTAAGTGCCAAGTAGAGGTTCCAGATCCCTTTGTTGATTTTTTTTAACTCAATGATCTATCCAGGGTTGTTAGTGGGGTAATTAATTCTCCAGATATGATAGTTTTAGAGTTAATATGTCTTCTTAGTTTAATTAGTAGCAGTTTAATAAAAGCTGGTGCTCCTATGTTGGGTGCATATATGTTTAGGATGCACAGTTCTTGTTGATAGATCAAACCTTTTATCATTATGTAGTGTCCTTCCTTATCTTTTTAAATTTTTGATAGTTTAAAGGTTGTTTAGTCTGATATTAAGATCGCAACCCCTGCCTTTTTTGGGGTCCATTCTCCTGGAAATCCATTTTCCATCCTCTAATTTTGAGTCTGTGGACATCCTTTGTGATGAGATGAGTTTCCTGGAGACAGCAAATTACTGTTATGTTTTTTAAATCCAGTTTTCCATTCTATGTCTTTGCAGTGCTGCATTTATTCCATTCCCGTTTAGGCTGATTATTTAAATGTGAGAGTTTGTCCCTGTCATAATATTCTTATAAGGCTATTTTGGTTTTGTTTAGCTTTTGTTTAGCTTTCATACATGTGTGTGTTTTTATTTTTGTGGGTATGCTGTCTGTTCTGCTGCTCCTGAGTTTGTTTGTGATCTTGTGATATATATAGTCTTTCTTTTGATTCTGTTTTCGTCTGTGAACAGCATTTTTTTAAGCCTCTTCTGTACAGCTAGTCTGGAAACATTATATTCTCTTAGGGATTGGATGTCTGGGAAGGATTTTAATTCTCCCTCCCTGAAGCTTAGACTGACTGGGTAGAAAATTCTTGGTTGAAATTGTTTATCTCTGAGAATATTAAAGATTGGGGTCCAATTCCTTCTGGCCTATAGTGTTTCTGCAAACAAGTCTGCAGCAATTTTGATGGGTCTACCCTAGTAGGTAGTCTGACCTCTTTTCCTTGCTGCCTTTAGGAATTTTTCTTTTATACCTACATTGTGCATGCAATTTACTGTGTGTCTAGGGGTTGGTCTTCTCTTGTCTTGCAGGAGTTCTCTGAATCTCTTGTACCTGTATAGTTGTCTCTCTGTTTAGATGAGTGAAGCTTCCTTGAATGACCTCATGGTTTATTCCAGGGTACTTTCTGTTTCTCTTTCTATTTCAGATATTCCAATCAGATGTAGGTTTTTTTCATGATAAAATTGTACATCTCTTGGACAGTTTCTTCTTTAGTTTTTTGGGTTTTTTTCCTATATTTTTATTAGACTGGGTTAATTCCATAATTTGGTCTTTCAGCTCTGAAATTCTTCTGCTTGGTCAGTTCTGCTTCCCATGCTTGTCAGTTTGTCACTTATTTCTTGGATGTAGTTCTTTATTTCTGTTATTTCTAAGTACGCTTTCTTGAGTTTA
Source organism: Cephalopachus bancanus (assembly GCA_027257055.1). Lineage (NCBI taxonomy): Eukaryota > Metazoa > Chordata > Mammalia > Primates > Tarsiidae > Cephalopachus > Cephalopachus bancanus. Next base: position 2,175,882 of record JAPVLO010000084.1, on the reverse strand, counting down.
TCTAGCTCTGTTGCAATGATTCTCTGATATTCATAAGTACCTTCTGGGTACTGTCATACTCAGAGATAGCCATTGTCTGTGCCCCAGTAGCTGTTTTTTCTAGAATTGACTCTTTGCTGGGGCTCTGGTTACCAGCAGTTCTTCATTGTCTTTTGTTTTGTTTTTTCATTTATAGCAGTTCTCCTATCTTTCTCTTTAATTTCACTGTTCAGTAGAAAAATGGAGAAGCAAACATTTCTGATATTGTGTCCTTCCTTGAGCCAGGGTTCTGGTTTGTTCAATTATGAAGTAGTACTGGGATTGGGGCACAGTGCTGTCTCTTCAGAATTTTGAGCACTTATAGGAGATAAAGAGGGCTGCAAGGATTCAGAACCTACTGGCAGGTCAAAATGCTTGCTATCTGGTGAATGGGGCAGCTGGGACTCACTCTCTATCTCTGATCTCTGCACAATATGACCTTACTGGAGCCCTGTCCGAATTCTGAGTGGGTTCTCCTCACTGCTTTCTTGGGAGTCTGCCTCAGACTCCCACCCTGTGTTCCCTCCGCAGCCTTCACGCCAGCGGTCAACTTGCCCCAGTAGATTTTCACAGGAAAAGCTCCCAAATCATCTGTTGCTATGTCTCCCATTTCAACTGCATGCATCTGTGTTTGGTCCAGTGTGGGGGGGGCATCTGTCTCTCTGGTACCCTGCTGGGAGTATCATCTCTGGGAAAATAATGACCCATTTCAGAGGGGTGCAGAGATTACCTCTTGGTCTCAGGATGCAGGCTGCTTAGTATGAATGACCTTAATTCTAAGGACATTGATTTGAACATTTTCTTGTGGGTTTCTTGTGGGTTTCACAATTGGTGAAAAAACTCAAAACCCATATATTAAACAGAATAACTTGATGAGGCCTGTACCTCTCATGTGAATTTTGAAAAACTGCAAGTAGAGAATCCAAGAATTTCATTTTCTATTGGAATACTGTGATGTGAAGAAGTGGCTGCCTTAGTGCAGTCTGATATGGAGAATGGAGCACTAAAAAAAAGTCAAAGAATGCTTCGAGACAAAGATGGTTAGATAAGAAGACCCAAAGGAACCAGGACAGAGATACAATTTGTATCTTATTTGAAGAAATGTTCTCTTGAGAGAGAATGAAATGAAGTAAAATTCTAAATTATACAAATATATTTGTTAAGTTGTTTAAGCACTATCTATCTATTCAATATTAAGTTTACTGCCTACTGAAGTACACATAGTATGATTCAATTGGGCTGAACTACTGGTTTTATCATTAGTATACAGTCTGTATTTAAGAACTTTATTGGATATTATTAAAATGCTGTGCTTGGCATGGTCTACCTAGGTGAATTCTCATTCATTCTTATACATAGTAGCAAGTAGGAGATTTTAATTTCCTACTTAGCAGGAGCTTATTAACAAAATATAATACTCTTATTTTATCAGTCTTACTGTTTTTGAAATCCCTACTATGGCAGTCTATGCAATATGTTGTAAAGCTATTACTTCAAAAAAGTTTTCAAGAAATGTTATAAATAAACTTCCATCTTATAAACATGTGATAAGAACAATTTCCCACAGATTAATTTAGCTGAGATGTTTTTAGTACGGGATTTTTTTTAAACACACATCTAATAGGGTTTTGATAAAAAGCAGCAACCTGCCAAGTGAAGTCTGGTCTATTAGGTCTAGTTTAGTAACAAAACACATAGTTCTTCAAGAGTACACTGGGATCTTCCAGATGGGTACTGTAGACCTGCTTGAGAGTTGTTATTGATCAACTTGTGTGAATCTACATGAAAGATACCGATACATCAGCAATGCATAACTTCACCAGTTATAGATTTCTAATATTTAATTATGTTTAAACAATTTCTTAGAGTCTTTTGCTTTTAATATTAGTTTTGTCCTTGTCAATTCCTTTACTTACCAGGAAAAGTACAAAATCTGTGTTCTAGTTACAGTGCAGCTGTAGTCTCAAATCTGTGAAGTTTATTGATACTCTTAAACCTCACTTCTTCACCTGTAAACTAGGGGCTCGCAATGCTGAGTTATCAGTACTATTATGTTTCCCAAATAGTTTAATGTTGAAGTTTTGAGGCAATTCAATAAATACCACCCGTCTTGAACAAAGTTTGAACAAATGAAGAGTAAGAAAAAAGAATCAGCTTAGGAGGCCTTGATCATTTTGAGTAATGATAAAAGTTGACCTGGAGAGTGGGTGGACTGAGGCCAACTTCACCTGCTTTGTTGCAGACAGCTGTGAGACTGGGCAGGTCCCCTTGATAAAGGCAAGTGTTTATGTATAAGTTCACATCCTGGCCCTGAGCAATAAAGACCTGTTTTCTGCAGACAGAGAAAAGAGAGTGTCCCCAAACAGAGCATGCCAAGGTAGGATGATAGAGGAAGTAAGAGGGTACAGTACGTCCAGGAGTGTTTGAGCAAAAAACTCTCCTAAAAAACCAGGAATATGGAAGAAACATTTTCCTTTGACTATTTAAACTCTGCTTCCTGCCATATCTACTATGAAAAAAGAGGACCAGTGTTTAGGGTAGATCCATGGGTAAATCCTATTTAACAAAGTACTCTTCTTCATGGAAGCAAAAACCTTTCCTTTTTCATGATGGCTGTCTATGATCAATCAAGCTCAAATATAACAAAGATACTTCAAAGGTATTAGAAATTGAGTCTACTATCTGACAAAATCTACCTACCATGAGAAGAAAGGGGTTGCAAGAGAGGAGGTAGGGAAAGTTTTCAAAGAGGTTGAGTAAGACATTGATGAGGAATGATAGAGTTCACTAGGGTAGATAGTTCTCTGTTGACTTTTTGTTAATGAAAAGCAATATTGCTGGGTGACTGACAGGGCTCAAATTTTCATCCTGCACTTGCTACCTACATGTATTTTCACAAGTTATTTAACATCTTAACATAATCCAGAGTCAGTTTCCTCATGGATAAAATAAGTCCAGTTACAGGCTTTACCTTATGGGACCACCACATGGATTAAACAAGTTACTAAACACTCATATTAGTACATGGCACATAGAAGTACGTGAGTATCAACTAGTATCTGTGGTTGTACTTACTTCACACCAACTTCTTTGCAATCCCCACTACATGGCTTTCAAAACAACCCAGAAGGCTATAGAAGGAAAAGAGGAAAACCGGATTTAAAAAGCAACAGATATACCACTGTTGGTGGGCATGTAAATTAGTATAGCAATTATGGAAAACAGTATGGCGGCTCCTCAAAAATCCCAAAATAGAACAACCATATGATCCGGCAATTCCACTACTGGGTATACATCCAGAGGAAATGAAATGAGTGTGTTGAAGACAAATCTACACTGCTGTGTTTACTGCATCACTATTTGCAATAGCCAAGATATGAAATCTACCTAAGTGCCCGTCAATAGATGAATGGATAAAGGAAATGTGGTGTGCACATATATACACAGTGAAATGCTAGCTAGCCAGGAAAAAAAGGAAAAACTGTCATTCATGGCAACGTGGATGATATTAGAGGGCATTTTACTATGTAAAAAAAGCCAGGAAGAGAAAGATAATATTTGTACGTTTTCACTCATATGTGAGAGATAAAAAGTTTACTTCATAGAAGTATGGAGTAGAATAGTGATAATTAGAGGCTAAGAGTGGGGAGGATAGTCAGAAGTTGATTAATAAATACAAAATTACAGCTAGATTTTATAGCTAGGAGGAATACGTTCTACGTTCTAGTGTTCTCTAGAAATATAGGGTAACTATAATTTAAAAACCTATTTATTGTGTATTTTCAAGTAGCTAGAGGAGCACATTTTGAATGTTACTAAACAAAAAATGATTAATGGATATGGTAATTACCCTGATTTCAGCATTATCATTGTATTCATGGATTGAAATATCACTCTGTGCCCCATACATATGTATAATTATTATATGTCAATTAAAAATGTCAGTAAAAGAAATAGAAACTGAATGTATTCAAGCCAAGGCATATTTATTTATCATTAGGTCTTATGCTTGATACTACAGATGTAACAACAGTCCTTGTCTCTGAGCAGCCTCCTTTCTAGCAAAGGAGACAGACTAGGGAACAGATCACTGCAGAGAAGAGGGTCCCAAGTCTCTTCCACCAAGACTTGCACTTTGTTTGCTCCTTTCACTTACTTCATAAATACATCTAGAAATGTTGGAATAAGACTAGACTTTACAGCCAAAGGGCGCTCTTTGGCAGTATTTAGTACGTAAATAGCTGCTACACTTACCCTAGACTTTCATTTACTCCTGAAGGCATACTAATAACAGCCAGAATGCCTACTTTGAAATAAAAATTGACCAGAAATTGATGAATCAGTCAAAGAAATACTATCTAACATGTATTGAACACTTACTATGTACTAGTACTAGGTAGTCCTTAACATGTTTTCAAGCATTTAAGCCCCCCACCACCCTCATGAAATACAATTATCTTCATATTTTACACATAGAGGCTAAATAACTTGTGGAAATTCTCACAGTGAGTAAGAGAAGAGCTGGGACTTGAACCCAGGCAGTCTATATTCAACATCTGCTCTTTTTAGCACTACAGTACACAGGAAGAGATCAGAAGTGGCTTTTCCTTTCTTTTTCCCATCCTTCCCATGAGAAACATCCATATACACAGTTCAAAACAAAGCTAGAATGATCCACCATCCCTCACTAACAAAAATTCCTAAGTACATTCTGGACACATCCATTAAAACATAAAAATATAGTGCACTCTAATTTAAGAAAGCGAAACAATGAAGGAAATGGTCTAATTTCTCATTATTGCTAACACTTAACTCATGCTTTTCACAGGGTGGGCATGAAAACCCTTTGGAAAATACACAAAGGCTTAGATTACATTCATCATAGCTATATGAGTGACACCCAGTCTGAGAAACTAAATTGTTAACCAACTGACCAAAAATTGTTTTTTACTCAGAAGGACTCAAGCTTTATATACTACTCTTTCCTAGCTGTAGAAAATCTGGGAGAAGCTTGACAACCTTTATTTGCAACCAGATTTTTATTACAAAAATAGCCTACGCGTCTGAAACCATATAGACAAGTATAAATTTTATAAGTTCCCAAATATTCTCCCAACCTATTACCTATAAGCAACTACTGATACTAGTTTCTTACAAAATTTTTATGCATATAAAGCACAAAATACCTTATATGGGAAAAGTATAACTTAAGAAAAGTCCATACCTTGTTTTCATTCCTGTATTGTTTTGAAGATTGTCCTATACCTGTATCAACACCTATAAAATTATCTCATTCATTTTTACCTACTTAGTAGTCCACAATAGACATTTACTATAATTCGGTGGTCCTCCAATAATAAACATTCAGGTTGTGTCCACTGTAATTTAAATAATACCATTTGTACCTTTGCAAATATAAAATAAAACAAAACAAAGCAGGAAATCCTCCTAGGAGGGGAGTTTGACTCCTAATAGGAGTCAAAGGGTATATACATACCCTTACATATGTATGATGGCAGATTATGTATGGTATGTATGTGATATGTTGTAGGCTATGTATGTTGAAATGTTGGTATGTTAGTGGGCATTTAGTCCTATTGCCTACCAATGAGTTTGCACCGATTTACACTTTTACCAAGAGACTACAAGAATGGCTATTTACCAACACCATTACTATAAAGAGCACCATCACACTTTTAAATATTTTCCAACCAGAGTAGCTCATTTTAATATTCATTTCTTTAATGAGCAATGAGGTTGAGCTTTCTTTGCTTCATATGATTACTATTTCTTTGTGAATTGCTCTTTAATTTTCGATTGGGTAGTTTGTATTTATTGCTTTCTATTTTAAGGATATTTCTCTTCTTTTTTAGTGTTATTGTAAATATTATTCAAGAAGTTTTTGTCATTTGACTTTGTAGTTTTAGTAGTACAGCTTTTTTTTTTTTTTTTGAGTTGGAGTCTCACTCTGTCGCCCAGACTGGAGTGCAGTGGCCGCTCCTGGCCACTGCAGCCTCGACCTGCTGGGCTCCAGCGATCCTTCCACCTCAGCCTTCCAAGTAGCCAGAACTACAGGTGTGCGCTACCATGCCAAGCTGATTTTTTGATTTATTGTAAAGATGAGGTCTCAGTGCCCAGGCGGGTCTCGAACCCACGGGCTCAGGCAATCCACTCACCTCAGCCTCTCAAAGGCGTGGGATTACAGGCTGAGCCACCAAGACCGGTTAGTAGTACAGCTTTTTTTAAGGCAATAGAATTTGTCCTATGTAGATTAAGATTTATACATTTGATATGATTGAAAAATTTGATATCATGCAGTTTTATTTTTCTAATTTCCTTGTAAGCACTCCTAAAATATTATTTTATTATTCTGACTTGAAATGCAATGTTTTTGTAGAGTAATTTAAAATAATTGACAGTTTCACAACACCAAATCTCCATATCTAAATACATGTCACTCTGTCTCTATGTATTCAGCCGTTCTGTTATTCCACAGTGGAGGGCTGAAGTTTTTTTACATTAGTTCCACATTTCAGACTGAAATTAGTCTATGTTTGTCTATGCTTTTGTTGTTATTCCACATGGTGACTTTTCTTACAAAACCTAAGTGTTTATTTGTTGTGGATCTGAAAACTACTAATTTCTGTATAATAATTTTTGAAATAGGTCCTTCACTAATTCTATTCTGTTTTTCATTTGTATGCAAGAATTTTCAGGTTTAACTAAAGATAATGTCATCTGAAGATATTCTACTTAATTTGAAAAACTAGTAATATTTTGATTGGGATTTTGGATGTTTTTCACACAGCCTATCATGCACATAAACCATAAAAATGCTTGTCTTTTCTTACTCAAATGTCTTAAACAAGGGCCTTTCCTTCATTTACTTCAAGTCTATTGACTCCAAAAATTCCATACATGATGACTTTACTTTTCCTTATCAACTTCCATATGTGAGTGGAAGAAATAATAGCATAAATGTAGCAAAAATTTAGTCTGTCTACATTGACTTATTGCTTCTCTCACCAAGTTCTACCTAGAAATTGGAAATTGCAATAAATGGCAGAACCCAGAAAATTCAGTGGTGTAGAGCAAATAGTTCTCCATATTTTCATTCAATCAAGATTGCTGAGTACAGGAATATAGAGAAGAATAACATTTGGCCCTATCATCCAGGAATTTGCCATCTTGTTAAGAAGGTAACTCCTCTATTACAGTAGACAGCAATACAATCAGAGACAAGAATTCCTTTCCAGTCATGGTGACGAGAAAGCATCAGAAAGCAGAAAGTTCAGGAACACAGAGGTAGGGAAGGGTGTTCTAAGTCAGAGGTCAGTAAACTACAATTTGTGAACCACCTGTTTTGTAAATAACTGTATTAAAACACAGTTACACTCTTTACATTGTTTGACTGCTTTCACACCATAACTGCAGTGATCATATGGCCTGCAAGTCCTAAAACATTTACTATCTGGTCCTTTACATAAAGTTTATCAATCCAGTTCTGATCAAGTTTCCATAGATATAAAAAGATATGTTCTACTGTTCTTGTGTGTATGGGTGGGGGCTGGGGGATGATGGTTGGAAGTAAAAGGATTGACAGTGGATGGAGTTTGTGGAGCTGCAAGTTGGGAGCTAAGATAGATGACCACTTTGCCACAGGCAGTACAATGATAAATGAAGACTGAAGTAAAGAACAGACTACAGCCAGAGTAAAGCCTTGAATGCCAAGCTAAATAGATTATTTAGATTGCATCTGATAGCAAGAGGGATTTATAGATGCTACTAGAAGGCAGGCTTGGTCAATAAAGAAACTAAGAACAATAAACTTGATGTTTGAGTGGGAGTATCTGCAAAGAGAGACAAGTAAAGGGGAACCAGTGAATGGGAATGTGGCTTATTCAGTTATGGATCTTAAGCACTTCACTAAGTGTCTAGGTATCTAGCATACACTAGGTGTCTAGCATACAAAAAAATTCTCTCTCCCTCATGGAATAAAAATAGCAGAGCTATTGCATTAGTTCAGGACTTATGTTCATGAGAGTAGCCTCAGGTAGGTACTTAGTGGAGACAGAAGGGGAATGATGATTCTGAGAGGGTTATAAGGAAAAAAATATATAGACCTTGCCAAATAATGTTGAAGAACTTGAAAATAACATTACAAGGAATACTGGAAATCACTAACGGAAAGAAAACATTAGGTGGAAGAGCAGATTTTACACCACTGATGAAGGTAGTCAGTTTAGCATTGGTGAAGGCAAGTTCTAGGTGATAGCATAAGGGTTCCATGAAAACGTCCATCACGCAGTGGCAAATACAGGACTGGAGAGAATTTGAGGTAAAAAATCTAAGTAGGAAAACCTCTTAGGTGACACAATATGCCTTGGGGGGCAATCTTTTAAAATCAGGAGATTTCAAATGAAAACTTTATGCCTGTTTCTCTTAAAATAATTGGGAGATTGGGCCAAGAATGACCATATATGATAGTGACAGGCAGGAGCTGAGTAGAGACTCTCCCTCAGGATGGCATGGGTTCCCAGTGCGCCACAGCTGCCACCATTCCCTGATGTCTTCCCAACACTGAAGCCACTATTGGAAACCTGTCAGGGAGGGGGATATACCTCATCAACGAGGGTACATGCATAATGAACATTTGTATACCTAACCCTGAATTGTACCCCACATCTTTGAAATTAAAAAAAAAAATAAAAGAAATTTATCACTAAGCTAAAATGTGTATTTTCCTTACTAAAGAATCTGTTTCCATGTCAAAGTCATAGCAAATGGGAAAAATGTTCAGCAAAAATCAACTTGATTTCAAGACTGTCATAAACATAGGTATGTACTGTCTTTCCTTACTCAACCAAATTGGGTAAGTGAAAGCATAGGTTCACAAAAATGAATGGCCTGGAATTTGCCTACAATATTTTCTGTTGTTTGAGAAGGTTTTATGTTATAAAGGCCTTTGTTACCAGACCCCTTTCAATTTTACTGTTTCTTGCTCAGAACACAACAGCTCAAGGATATGAGCTTTATCCTAGGTCCACACTGTGACACTGGCTCTTGCTTTTGTCAGTGTAAGATTCAAGCCTCTGGTCAATGCCTACCTCTGTCTTGACCCTATGCATAAATTTCTTCCATTCTAATAACTTCATTCTGCATGTTGGAGTTATATCCTAGAAACATTTTATCAATAAAGATCTTTTTGAGATCTTGAGGGGATGTTGCAAAGCCAAAAGGACTACACATTTATTTTGTTAATAGCATTGTGGTTTTCAACAATGTCCATTGTGGTTAAATTACTGTTTTCCTTCCTGTACAGAATAAGCACCCAAGAGAAAGGTAGTTAAATTAATAACTGTTAGAAGGAGACAACAATATCCTGGTTATATACAGTCCACATCTTCTGTGATACCAACTTACCATTTTAGCCAATTTAAGGATAAACAAGATGTAAGAGTAATGGTTTACCCACAATCTGGTTAAGCAGACAAAGACGACAGAGAAAAGAAGAATAATAATTTGCCTGTACTTTATTAATACCACTTTCTGTTTACTTAGACTCTGTCTCTGAGGTGCTCAAATAATTTTTCAGGCAGTATCCAATTAATCTCTAGCTAAGTAGGTGGCAGCATTTCAGATTAAATTATCTCTCAGTCATTTCCTCATTAAAAAAAAGAAAAAAGATGTCAAGTATATGACAAAGCATTTTGTCAAAATGATTTCACAGTGGAAGAAGACTTGCAAAAGGAGAGCAAACCACTCCCAATTGCTCCTGCAAACCCACTCTTTGGAGGGATAACCATCTTGGGCTCCTTGAGCTCAATATTGGGAAGCCCAACAGTGAACAGCCTCTCCTAGAATTGTTCACTGGACAAAGACAACCAAAACTGGGAACCCAAGCAGGGCATGATTAGTTAAATTTATAGAAGTCACAGAAGAGCAGTTTAGAATTACCGTGAGAACTTATGACGATGAGAGCTTCTCAACAGATTCGGGAGAGAAACAGTTTTCTACTGAGACAACATTCCTAAGCCTCATTTTACCCAGTAAATCTTTAATACCTTCCTGTACAATGAAGGTTAGAATAACTAGAATGCAGAAGATGTAGAAAAGAATGTGTAGTACTTTTAAAACACTTTAACAAGTCTGATAATTATGTTATGCTAACACTCCTGTCTTCCAAATGTCCCCTTTCCCCTTCACATTTACCTTCAGAGGGCAATTAACCTAAACAAAGAGTGACCCTAAAAAGATCCATTTGCCTCAAATAGAGCCTTTTACAAACAAGATTATGGAATCAGCAGCAGATAGCACAGTGGCAGGGTAAGGAAAGTAATGCTTTCGAACTGTAGGAATACAAAAACTGTTAAAGGCATGAAAAAAATTCAAAGCAATTTAATTTCATGAAACAAACATGAAATACCTCCCTAAATTTTTGTATCATGTTATTCAATCATTTGACAAATATTTACTGAGAGCTTATTAGTTTTGAGCCACTCAGCTAGGTACTGGCTATAACAGAAGAATGTGAAATACATGATATAAATCTAAATGAAATGTATACCCTAATGGAGAATACAAAGTGAGCATTGCAACTCATAATGAGAGAACTGTGCAGTTTCGTCTTATGTAGGAGCAACCTAGGTAGGGGAGGTCAGAGACGGCTCAAAAAAAGAAGTGATATCTAATTGGAGACACTAAGCGTGATTAGGAGTTAGGCTGGTGAACTAAGGACAGCAAGCAGAGTAGGGATGAGAAGGGTATTTTAGGCAATAAGATTATCTAGCTTTTGCCGATAAAAGAAATGACAGCACAGCCAGAGGATGCGGCATTCTGAGCTCAGCCCTGGTACTCTACAGAGTGGAAACTTGAAAATTGTTGTTTATGACTTCCAGTCCTGTGGGTGCTGTTTCTCATCACAGTTGCATGTGTCTACGTGGACAGAGGTTTTTAAAAGTCCTCAAAAAAGAGAAATGACAGATTCAGCAGTAGTGTGAGAAAATGCTTGTTCTATGAGTGAGCACAGTTGCTCATAGAAGCACGTGGGTGTCACTGGGCTGTTACTGTCATACCCAAAGCAGGGGCAGATGTACCAGGAGAGGAGAGAGAAGTAAAAAACGAAGAAGTTGAACAAGGAAACAGGTGAGGCTGGCTGGGAGAATATGAAGAAAGAGAAAATGAAAATAAAGCGAGTCTGTGTAATGGAAAAAAGGACGGCCTTCAAAACTTACTTTAGAGTAAGAGTGTAAAAGTTCCTTGCCAGATTAATCTTCCCAAAGCTATGTAATGTTTCAGGTGCACTTTGTTCAAAACTCGTGAACAAGGTGCATGACCCTCGTCCACTCCACTATGGCACCATTTACCTTCCCAGGCTATTATTTCCCCTCAAAAGACTCTATTACACCAACTCATAGATACACATTTCTGTTTCCCCATCTATGCAGGTATCTTTCTGTCAATAGTGACACACCTTGTATCTCAGCCACAAAATACTACCCATCCAGCAAGTATCTGTTCAAATATCACCTCCTACATTACATATTATTCTGAGCCATCCCACTTGTTTCTGTGTTTGTCTCTTGTACCAATATTTCACTCTTCAAGTATTTCACAGTGGAAGAAAAATTTAGGGAGGTGTTTCATGTTTGTTTCATAAAATTAAATTGCTCTGGATTTTTTTCATGTCTTCAACAGTTTTTGTATTCCTTCAGTTTCAAGATTTCACTCTTCAACCTTGCCATCATCCTTTTAATTGTCAGCTCAACAAATATAGGTGCCTGTATACCAGGGCACTGTGAAAGCACAAAGGAAAAAATAAAATAAATGTGTAGTAAGCTTAAGCTTATGTTGTAAGTCCTCCGTCCTTGTGCAGTGAAATGAGTAAAGGTCTTGTTTATTCTAAAACTTGGCTTTTTAAAATTGCAAAAAAGTCCTAGGATGTGGAAACATTTAAACAATGCCAACAGCAAGTGAAATATTAAGAAAAAATAAATAAAATTTAAAGTGCAGTAAAAAGCCCTAACCATCAACTTCTAAAGTACTTCTCTTGAAATTCCAAACCTATTATCAGTCTGTATGTAATATTAAAAGACATTCTTTCTATGTGTGTATATCTATGTATGTTTGTGTATAAAAAAGCATACATGTGTCCATATATTATGGCAGCATAAAGATTACTATAGTCAACTTGACTTTTTCCACTCAAAATTATGTCACGAAATTCTTCCAGGTTCTCAAACTTAAATCTATCCCATTCTATTTAACAGCCATTGCACTCTACTGAATGAAAACACTGTAATTTATTAAATAATTTCCTATAGATAGCATCAAGTTATTTTTGTCTATTGCTCATACAAACAATGTCAAAACCTTGTTCATGTATTTTAGAGTATAAGGGAGCATGGGCTAAAACTCTCCTTCACTCATCTGAGTTTCAATTTCTTATTCTATAAAATTAGGTTATTGTAGGATTATCTCAGTTAAAATGAAGAAAGTGTATTACATGGCATAGAGGAGGCACTTAAATTATGTTTCTTATTTTTCTAGGATGGTATTAAGAATTGTGAAAGATGTTGCTCACATGTTATACATAGTATACTGTTATTTTAAGCTTTGAACATAGTTTTAAAGATAAAAAATATAAAAGTACATAAGCATATATGAGGGGAGCCCCCCAAAATAAAATTATCTTTTGGAGGGCAGGCTCCTTGTAGTACAGGCTTCCTCCAGTAGATAAGTGTTCTAGGACCCCACTGGCATCAGTGTACCAGCTAGAGCTGATGTGAAAAGCTGCATTTTTGAGGGGTTAGGCGTGGTGACTCACACCTGTAATCCCAGCACTATGGGATGCCAAGGGGAGAGGATTATCTGAGGCCAGGTGTTTGAGACCAGCCTGGGCAACATGGCAAGACCTTGTCTCTACAATAAATCAAAAAATTAGATGGGAATGGTGGTGCATGCCCGTAGTCTCAGCTACTTGGAAGGCTGAGGTGGAAAGATCGCCTGAGCCCAACAGGTCGAGAAAAAAAATTTGGAAATTCTTTCAGCGTGTGTTTGCCCATTTCATGATGAGTGACTTATGAATGCACCTACCCACACTGCACTGAATGTTCAGCAGTTTTTGATCAAAAATGACATGACCCTCATGCCCTACCCTCCTTATTCACCTGACCTCACCCTCCGCAAATTTTTTTTGTTCCCCCAGTGAAAAAAGTACTCAGAGAAAAACATTTTGCCGATGTGGAAGAGGTTAAACAAAGAACAACAGAAACTCTAAAAGCCATCAAAACTGACAATATCTAAAACTATTTTGAGCAGTGGAAAAAGCATCCCGATGGGTGTAGTGCATCAAACAGTGAAGGTGACTGAAGTGTAAACATGTAAGAATACACAATTTTTTATAAATCCCAGGTTTTTGTGGGCCCCACCTGATAGATTAGATTAGATAGATAGATAGATAGATAGATAGATAGATAGATAGGTAGAGTCTTTTGTTTTTACCTACCTAATTAACATTTTGGTTATTCTTCATTTTTTCCTGTAGATTGGAGGTTTCATCTAGTGTCATTTTCTTTCAGCCTAAAACACTTTGTTCAGAATTTCATTTAATGTAAGCTGGCTGGTGACAAATTATCTTAGCTTTTGTATACCTGTACATGTCTTATTTAATCCTTATTTAATGCCTGAAGGATTTTTTTCTAGATGTAGAATTCTAAGTTGACACACAGTTATCCACCGCATAACAACATTTTGGTGAACTACAGATTGCATATATAATGGTGGGCCCATAAGATTATAATTAAACTGAATAAATCCTATTGCCTAGTGACATTGTAACTGTTGTAACACTGTAGTGCAACTACTTTATGTTCTTATAAGTTTCATGTAGCCAAAGCGAACAGCATTTATAAGGTCTACAGTGGTGTACAGTGACATCCTAGGTCTTCACATTCATTCATCACTCACTCACTGACTCACCCAGAGCAACTTTCAGTTCTACAAGCACCATTCATAGTAAGTTCGCTATACAGGTGCACTATTTTTTCTTTTATGCTATATTTTTACTGTACCAGTTCTATGTTTAGATACATAATTACTCATCATTGTGTTGCAATTGCCTACACTGTTTGGTATAGTAATATGCTGTACAGGTTTGGAGTCTATGAACAATAGGCTGTACCATACAGTCTAGGTGTGTAGCAGGCATTAAGTATACCGTTTGTGTAAGTACACAAATGAAGAACACAATAAAGAAACTGCTTAACACATTTCTCAGAACTCATTCTTGAAGTTAATAGATGCATGAGTGTTTATATTTTTCAGCACTTTGAAAATGTAGTTTCACTGATTTTGGGTCACTATCGCATCTGGTGTGAAGTCAGCTGTCCTCATCTTTGTCCCTTTGTAGATGTGCATGTGTCTTTCTTCTTATGGACACTTCTAAGATTTTGTTCTTATCTTTGGTTACAGCAGTGTGACTACAATGCATATGTAGTGTAGTTGTCTTTGTATTTAGAGTGTTTAGAGTTCCCTGAGATCTATAGATTGCTATTTTTGCTTTATTTGGGGTTGGGGGAGTCCATTATTTATTCAAATATTTATTCTTCATCATTGCCTCTCTTCTCCAAAAGAAATTTTGATTACACTGCTATCAGACTTCATGATGTTGTCCCAGAGTTCTCAGGTATTATATTCCATTTTTTCACTATTTCCTAACTGTATTTTGTTTACATAATTTATATTTACCTATCTTAAAATTCATTGATTCATTCTTATGCTGCATCTCTTTTACTGTTAAACTCATGGAATAAACAACTCCTATCCTATACCATATTTTCCAGGTCCAGAATTTCTACTGGATTCTTTTTATAGTCTCTGCTGCTTTACTGAAATTCCTCATGTGTTGATTCACAACATCTTCCTTTTCTGGTACATATTTTGGAATATTTATTATAGGTATTTTACATTCTTTATCTAATAGTGCTGACATTTGTATCATTTCTAGATTTGTGTTTATTGACTGTTTCTTCTTTTGACTATCAGTCACATTTTCCTGCTTCTTCAAAGTTTTTTTGGTGTCTATCTTATACTGAACATTGTGTCCAAGAAGAGTCTAGACTGACAGTAGCAACATAGTTTCCCAGAAATGGATACACTTCTTTTTCTGTCAGGCTGTTAGTGTGGGGATGAGACTGTCCTATTCAGCAAACCGCTGAAGGTAAAATAGGGACTTTTTATCAGGATTCAGAAACACCAGATCTTTTTCTTTGTTTGTAGTCCGGCTAACTGGTCTCCACATTGTGGGTGATCTTTTCTTCACACACTAGCCACCAGCGCTTAATGTCATTGAGAATTTACATTCTCTCCAGTTCTACCTCTGGCTTCCTGCAACTTGGGGGTTTCTTGCAGCCCTATCCCAGCTTCAATCAACCTGGCTGTGCAGCAGACTTCTGGATAATTTCTTTCAGCACTCCCGGCTTCTCTCAAGCCTAAAGTAGTCACTACTTGCATTTAGTAAACTCCAGAGTACTTTGAAGGGGTTTCCCTCAGCTCTCCTGCTTTTCCCCATTCTTTGGCATCCACTGCTTTACACTTAGTGAAAATGTAGTTCTTTCTATCAAGGGATTTTCCTCAGTTTTCTCAGATATATCTTAGCTTTCCAGTCATACCCTGAGCCTTGTACTAGAAAAGGTTCTGTAAAATCAGTGGAGGTCCACGGGAAAGAGTTCATGGGTGGGAGTAGACTGATTGTGTAGCTGGGGCCCCTCAGGATTCTGAACCATCACATAAGCTCTCAAGCAGATGCTAAGAGTAGTAAAATTTGGCTAGTTCCCTCTTATCCTCTCAATGCCAGATTCCTCTTTCTCTTGCTGTTTCTCTGAAATTGAAGGTAGCTGTGGGGTCTCTTAACTGATTTCTGGATTTTTGGTTTACTTAAGTTTCTTTGTTTTCCTATGTCTTGCATAGATTTAAAAATCTATGATAGTGCAGCACATCCACATTGACTCTATTGTTAGGATAGTAGCAGCAGTCTGTTATAATTTTCTAATTTTTTTTTTTTTTTTGAGTTGAAGTCTCACTCTGTCACCCAGACTGTAGTGCAGTGGCCGCTCCCGGCCACCGCAGCCTCGACCTGCTGGGCTCTGGCGATCCTTCTGCCTCAGCCTTCCGAGTAGCTGGAACTACAGGCGCGTGCTACCATGCCCAGCTAATTTTTTTTGATTTATTGTAGAGATGAGGTCTCGCCAAGTTGCCCAGGCGGGTCTCGAATCCGCGGGCTCAGGCAGTTCACTCACCTCGGCCTCCCAAAGTGTGGGATTTCAGGCTGAGCCACTGAGCCCGGCTAATTTTCTAAATAATAACCTGAATTGGAAGTTTCCCAAGCACTTAATCTAGGTGCTCTCTTTATATTAACTTTCCAATCCTCATGACGTTATAGAATTATTTCTAGCCTTGCTTCAATTTTAGAGTTGGGAACTGAGAGATAGAAAGATTAAATAACTTGCTCAATTCATATAGCTATTAAGTGGTGAGCCAGGTTTTTAACCTAAGGGGCATTAACCCAATCCACTAGTATTCTGTTTGTTTTAATCAGATCTTAAGTTCTGCAGGACTAAGTGGACTTTCATGAGTTCATCATACTACTTTCACTCAGCTCTTTTGCACACATTGATCCCAAAGCCCAGAACACCCTACACTAGACAGCCTGTGAGTCTAAAGCCCATTCAACTTCCAATATCTAAATCACTCCTACTGTTCTCTTAGTAGCATTTTATATCCTCCATTCCCTTGAATGGTGTTTTATTTTCCCAGTTTTCCAGATTTTTTGATTACTTTGCAGTGTAGTTTTATTATTTTGTTAGCAATGAGACTATTGACTTCAGTTTAGAGATACATCTCTTGAAAAGGTTTGTGGAGGTTGAAGAAAACATCAAGCATGTTATTTTAAAATGTACTCAACTTATTTTTATTTTATGTATTAATTTTTTGAAGTCAGGGTCGCACTCTGCTGCCCAGACTGGAGTGCAGTGAGTGGCATGACCATAGTGATTACAGCTCACAGCAGCCTCGACCTCCTAGACTCAGGCAATCCTTCCACCTCAGCACCCTGAGTAGCTGGGACTACAGCCATATGCCACCATGCCTGCCTAATATTTTGATTTTTTTGTAAAAACAACATTTTGCTGTATTGCTTAGATTGTTCCCAAAGTCATAGGTTCAAGCAATCTGCTCACCTCCGACTCTGAAAGTGCTGGGATTACAGGCATGAGCTACCATGCCCAGTCAACATACTGCTAAAAAGTAACTTCATCCTATTTCCCATCACTGCAGATAACCTACATATAGCATTTTGTATTCATAACCACATCCATATCTATATCTACATATTCATCAATATATTTGAACAGGAAGATCTCTCACTTAGGAGATTTCTGCACTCATTTCTGCAGTGTGACCGTTGATGGGAAGAGAATCAAGCCCTTCAGTCTATTACTAAGAAGGTTTTAGAGTATGAGAAACCAGTGATTTTGTACATTCATGATGCAGGTCCATGTGACACCATAACCACTAATTGGAGTCAACTTATTTCCACTGATAATTGATTAGTAGAAATAAAATATATAACACTTTAGTAGTGACTGTTTTTAAGAGCTCAATGTAATTTTGTTCAATTTTTTCTTTAATTTTAGTTTAACACCTTATACTAGAAGGTCATTTGTATGGAAGAATGTAAATAATAATTGTGAAGGATCAAATGGACAAATTCCTCACAATCCTCAAGCACAAAATTTCTTTTCCCTACCATCACTCTATGGCATTATTTTTAATACTGAAGCTAATAAACTTTTATTATATGTTGAAAAACATATGGATAAGCTAAGTACTTAGAGCTAGGTACTAATATAAATATTAATTTTAAAAAAATTTTAGATTTACAGAAAAATTGAGACGATAATGCACCGAGTTTTCCCTATTACTAATATCTTACTTTAGTATTTGTTATAATCAGTGAGTTAATGTTGATACATTTTTATTAATTTAAGTTCACCGTTTATTCAGATTTATTTTGTTTTTAATTAATATATTTTCCTGTTCTGGGATCCCATTCAGGATACCACATGTATTTAGTTGTCATGTCCCCTTAGGATCCTCTTGGTTTATTTCTGATGACTTTGAAAGTTTAAAGTAGTACTAGCTAAGTAATTTGTAGGACTCCTTTCTTGCTACTCACAATTGAAATTTGTCTGATTTTTTCTCAGGATTAGACTAAAGTTCTGCGTTTTGTGGACAAGAACATAAAGGTAAAATACCATTTCATCATACAATATCAGAATACATTCTGAACATAATTTAACACTATTAATATTAATATAATTTTCACTAGTTAAGATTGTTTTTTACTAATACAGTTCTTATTTTTTTCTGGTCATATTCTTACATATGTTTATCTTTGACAAATACAACATAGATGGTTTGATCTTACTTAATTATCCTTTAACAACTACACAATTTTGTCAGCATAATTTGACTTAGAAATTAAATCACACCATTTCCATAAATATTTTGTTGTTCTTCACAGAACTTCTTCTTAATTGTATATACCTGTCTGGTACTTTGATGCCCCAAAACAAAATCAGACATAAAAATGTAACTTAGCCTTATTCTTGTGAATAGGAAGTATTACTGGCTCTGTTTGCAACCTAAAATAGCATATTGTAAGTATTACAAACTTATTTAGATATCTAGCTTATTTTGTTGGATGTAAATACAGTATACTATTGTAAACTTGTATTAGTTTATGATTTTTCAAAAATTAATGCTTAGTATTTAATTAAAATGATTTTAGATAATTTTTGGAAGGGTAGTTCTTGTATTAACAAAATTAATTGGGTCTTTTGTATGCAGTAACCCTCCCTCTGCAACAAAATCCATTTAGCAAACTCATTGTTGGCATTGTTTCATTCATTACAATGAATTAGTTTGTATCAAAGTGTTTATTTCCTTTGTCAATGATTACATTAATTCCCAAAGCTGTCTCAATTTTTGATTATTTGTCTCTTTATATTTCCATAGTACATCATTCTTCAATTATTTATTGGGTACAACAAGACATCAGTCACTATTCCACAAGCTGGTAGCGTGGTGACAAGAGTGAACAAAACTAGCAAACATAGACTCACATATACCCACGGACAGATAATACAGGCACACCAACAAACAAATGTTATATATACATAACAGTCATTTTTGTTACTTTTATGTTGTTATGATTGTACTTATTCGAATATCTTGAATTGTATTTCTAATAATTTATTATATAATAGTTATGGAAGTAAAAACAATACTAGGAGCAAAGAGTATGAGGCATAAGAACTGCCATATTAATTTCCACAATATTTTTTCCAATTCCCAGTTACAGTGAAGTTTATGACAAGTAAATTTCAATGAATCTTTGCCAGTTATTTGTAAAAAGACTTTTCTAAATTCATAAGTAAAAATAACAACTCAATGCTTTAGTTGTTATATTTTAAAATAATATCAGACATTTTTGAATGGATAATGATTTTAATTTTATTCTTTAATACTGTGAAATGTCATTATGTACAACAGTATTATATACACAAAATTTAAAAATCCATACTCAACACTCAGCCCCTTCAAATCTTAGCATCTTTTCGTCTGTCAGTTATTTAAAAAATAAAACAATAAAGATTCCACTGGAACCTTCTTTCTCTGTTACTCTCCTCAGAGTAACCACTATGTTGAACTTGGTATTTACCATCCCCAGACACTTTTTGAAAGTGACAAAAAATATATGTATATATAAAAAATACACAACTTACATGTGCTTTCATGACACAGAAATGGTATGATACTATATGTATGTCACTGAAAATTTATCTTTATTTACTTTTCTTTTTTTGTTAAATGTATTTGGAAGATACATTTAACCATGTATATATCAGAGCAAATTGTATTTCACAGTATTAATACACTACAATTTATCTGTCTTCTTATTGAGTGTAATTTAAGTTGCTTCTGTTTCTTTCATTATTAGAAACAACGTTGCCATTAAAATATCAACATCATGGAGTAAAATGACTTTGCTCTATATTACTAAATTACTATCCAAATTTATCATACACAATTTGCTCACCCACAATAAAGACTGACTGCATCACATTTTTGCAGGCATTTGAACTATCACTTATGCGAAATGCTTATTCTGATCTTCTCTCCATTTTTCTTTCAGATTGTAAAATATGGTTTATTTATACAGTAAATTAGAGAGAGACAGAGAGAGAGAGAGAGGATTCACCTCCCCAAGGTAGAGGAGGGCGAACCTTCTACTGAATTGTCTTTTTCTGGATGAATATAAAAATTTTCTGTAGATTCTCAATGCCAATCTAGGTTGGTTATATGTATGGTAAATAAACTTTCCCAATCTATGACTTGTTTTTCATTTTTAAAAGTATCTTGTGGGGTTCTTTTTGCTACAATATACTTTAAATTTTTATTTAAATTCATCAGTATTTTTTTCTATGGTATATTTCTTTCCTTCCTTGAGTTCATAAAAAGATTCCCCTATGTTATTTTCATATTTTAAATGTTGGTATTTAATGGACTTGGGATTCATGTTTAAGTTGGTGTGAGGTAGTGAACTAACTTTATTCTTTGCCTTTAGGCATGGCCAGATTTCCAGCTCAATTTTTTGATAAAAACTGTCTGTTCATTTAAAATATCAATATTTCACACATCAGGTTTATTTCACAGATGAGACTATTCCTGACCTTTCTTTGCTATTTAATTGGCGTTTTGTTTATAACTCAATATAATACCCTAATGCCTTAGTTACTATAGTTTTCTAAGTTGATATCTGTAAAAGCAAGCTGTCACCCTGATCTTTTTTTTTTTAATTGTCTAGTATTGGAACTTCAGTCTTTTATACTTGAATAGACTTCCCATTTTCATGATATTATATTCTACTATCAATGAACATAGTGCATCACTCTCTTAATTCTTTCCAGGAGCTTCCAGTCACGAGAGCTTCCAATAAGTTCAGCTACAGGAAGGAGGAAAGAAATCAGAATGTATCACATTGGGTCATCACACACATCAAACCCATAAGAAAAATAAAATCATTACAGAGCTAAATTAAAGTAAATGATAAGAAAATTCCTCAGTACCTGCATTTGAGGACAAGAAAGGCACAATCAAGGCAGTCTACAAGAAAGGGCCAGGAATGGAGTAATCAGAACAGTAGAGAATCGCACTTAGCTATCTTCCTCTGTATTGGGGGCTAACAAGCTTACAGTCACTTTTGGTCCACCCGTCTATGAAGTGACACTGTAGTGTCACTATGAAGTGACTACAATATAATAGATGCACGGAATGCCAAGAAGTTTTTTGCTGAATAATTGGTTTTTCTCAATTTATCAGGGTGTCCCTTCTATGTGGAATCAACAAAACAACAAAAACAAAGCCAAACCATTTGAAGAGTCCAGGTCCCGATTGAAAACCTATGCATGATTTCTGAGACCCCCTCCCCACCCACAGGCCATTACAAAGGCTTTGCCTAGCAGGTCACAAGGGGAAAACTGCCTCCCCACTATCCCATGCATAGCTGTCTCTAGAGGAGTCACAGTCAAGGTCTCAGGCTGGCTTGAGTGGTCATACTCCCTACACGTGTACACTCCCAGGTCCAGTGCCTTCCTTCCTAGGTCTCTCCATCTGAGGCCTCGAGGTCCTCTCCAGGTGCCTCTGCTGAGACCTCCTCATGGACTGAGGGGTGAAGTGGGAAACCTTGAAGACATTTCTCCTACTTTTACTCGGTACCCAGTACTTCCCCACTCCTAACTCTACCCTTCCCCTGTCCAGGACCTTGGGTCGATGAAATCCCCAGAGTCTTTTGTTTGGGCTCTCTCAACAGTAAGACAACCCCACTCTTGCACTAATCTATCTGACCATTTGCTGTTACCCATTCCATGGGGGGAAATAGAAGACAACATTTTTCAGGTTTTAGCCTCTTGCTTTACATCATATTAAAGTATAAATGTATAGAGGGATTAAAGGCTTCACTCTTCCATGTTTTGCTTGTTGTTCTGATGACGGCTCTGACACTTAGTAGCTCAATTCTCCCTTCCCCCAGCTCAGGCAAGCACTTGACCCCATTCTTTGATTTTAAAAAAAAGGCCAAAAAAATGAAATATGTAAGTAAAATTACTATAACAAATGTATAAGTTATTATTATTATTTTTGAGTTGGAGTCTCACTCTGTTGTCCAGACTGGAGCGCTCCCGGCCACCGCAGTCTTGACCTGCTGGGCTCTGGCAATCCTTCCGCCTCAGCCTTCCAAGTAGCCGGAATTACAGGCATGTGCTACCATGCTCAGCTGATTTTTTGATTTATTGCAGAGATGAGGTCTCGCTGCCCAGGTGGATTTCGAACCTGCGGGCTCAGGCAATCCACTCACCTCAGCCTCCCAAAGGCACGGGATTACAGGCTGAGCCACCGAACCTGGCTGTATAAGTTATTTTGACATTCTTCAAAATATAATTATTCATTAAGTTATCTGATATAGTCAGTGTAATAAATTTATGTCCATTTCTTAGAACTACTTAAGAGATTAGAACCATAAATAGTTTTTATATATGTAATAAGAAATCTTATTGTTGCTTTGATACTAGGTTGAAATTTCAACCCATTATTTTTTTCCTAGAAACTATAAAATTTCATTAGAAATTCTGTAGAAAGTGAATTTAATAAAAAGTAAAGCCTTTGTATAATTCCTAAACTTAATAGCATGCATGTTTTTAGTAAAGTCCTCTAAAAAGCCGAGCCTGAAGCAAGGATTAAAAAAATACTGACACTTTATTGGTGAGGTGCAATTTGATAGTGGTAAGGAAAAAACGAAATGAAGCAAAGTTAAATAAAATTTTAAAAAACCAATGCCATGTGATGTTACTGTGTTGTTGGCTTCCACTCTACAATGAACCGGGAAGAAACAATACAGTTGGACAGGCAGATGTGACAGGTAGGCACAGAAACTTCCCTGGAAAGACATAAGAAGAAATCACATCATGGCATAGTCTTAGGAAGAAAGGAAGGGAAATTATCTGATTGCTTTTTTCCTGTTTCCAGTTGTTCAAGTGTAGAAGAAAAAGGTGCCAAGACTAGACAATTAAAAAGAAAAAAAAAAGAACATCAGGCATCAGAGTAACAGCTTGCTTTTACAGATATCAACTTAGAAAACTATATTAAGGTATCATGGTATTATATTGAGTTATAAGCAAAACCAATGAAATAAAGCCACAAACAGAGGTTTTCCTGGGCCCCTTCATAGCCACTCTACACCCACATCCAAGACTCACACAGAGTATTTTCTCTAAAAGAATGGAGGTGTGAGTATGAAAGCCCTACTAGGGCTGCCAGAACAAATGACCACAAACATGGTGACTTAAAACAACAGAAATGTATTCTTTCACAGCACTGACAGTCAGAAGTCCAGAATCAAAGTGTTGGTGGTTTTGTTTTTTTTATGTAGATTCTGAGGGAGACTCTGTTCCATGGCTCTCTCCAGCTTCTGTGGCTGCCAGCAACTCTGGTGTTCCTTCGCTTTCAGCTGCATCACTATATTCTCTGCCTTCATCTTCACAGAAGCTTTTTCTCTGTGTTTCTTACCTGTGTCTGTGTCTCTCTTTTCTCTTATAAGGACACCATCATTGAATTTAGGCCACCTTAAAGCCAGGATCATCTCATCTCAAGATATTTAATTACATCGACAAAAACCCTTTATCCAAATAAGGTCACATTCACAGGTACCAGAGGTTAGGACTTGGACATATCTCTTGAGGATAGGGTGGATGGCACCAGTAGGACCCGGTGGGCACAGTGTGAGGGTCACACAAGCATGGGGCTTCACCTGAGACTCCAGCCAGTGCAGTGAGTGTGATGAGAGCAGAGGTGAACATAAGCCCAGAAAAAGGAGACTGTCAAAGGAATCTGAGCAAGGGCTCAAAGTCTATATCTAAAACATACCCCAAAAATCTAGGGTGAGATTTTCACATGGGAGTAATAATTGTACATAATGTTAATTCCTACAAACACACATTTATTCAGGTCCTTCTATGTGCTAGCCACTGAGGGTACCAAGATGATTCAGATTCAGATGGTAAGGAGCTTATGGTCTAATGGGCAGAGAGAGACATGTAAAATAAGTGGGTTTAATAAATGACACAAGGTATGGGAAGTGGGGGGAGAGAGACATAGGTATGATCAATTCTGGGTGGAAACAGTCAGAAAAGGTACAAAGCAGTATAACATATACTGTATCATTCGACCGTCTACAACAATCCCATAAAAATAGGCTGGATTGAGGGGAAGAGTCCTTGAGACCTAGGCTGAATAAATAATACAGATTTCCTTGCTGGATAGATGTGAATTACGGACTAGAATTCAAAACATTTGACTCCTAGAATAATTTATATTCCTCTTTGTCACTTGCCCTTTATGTGTATTAATGACCTCTGGGTCTTCCATTATGAGTTTTGGCTTCTATGATTCTAGTATAATTTTTCTTTCTGTAGAAATATATTAGTCTGTTGGTTGTTTACTAATAATGGTCTGCTACTTAATTTACTGGACTTGTGTAGAGCTGTCATCTGCTTTATTTGGACTATAGTCATATCTTTCTTAATTTTTCAAAGAGAGTAGTCTTACGGAATCCAGGGTCATGCTGAATCATTGCAGTGGTTTTAGTACACAGTCATTACAAATCAAGCATTTAAAGCATATTATGACTCTAAAGTCAAAGAGAAAATCATAGAGATAGCATCTAATTTTCACTGTTTTTAATTTCAATATGTCAAATGCTAAACATTAAAATGCTATTGTTCTAAATATTTGAGTGAACCACCTAAAGCAATGAATTTAAAGACCTGACTGCTGTTTCTAGGAGCTAATAAAAATTTCTCTGAAAATAGCAAATTTCATTCATATAGGATTGGCAACTATCACGCTCATTTTGCCAAAGACATGATGCCAAACATGAACTTCAGCAAATTTAATTTTCCAAGGGAGAAAAATTATACTTTAAAATAAGTACATACTGAGTCACTATTCATAAAATATATATATTTACCATTGTAATGGTAGAAACACACTCCAAGAGTAAAGGCAGATAAGGACTTCTCTTTATATTTTCCCCAAAGTCAGAAGCTTCCAAGAAACCTTAGTAATCATCTTGTAAATTGATATAGCTTATTTTTCTTATCAATAGAACAAGGAATCATAGCCACATTTTTCAGAGGTGGCAATGAGAGTCTATTGAGAATTTCTCAATGACTGATCCAAAATGGATATTTTGCACCCTGAGACAACAGCAGTGAGTCAGAGTAGGGAGAAGGAGAAATTTCTTTAAGTCTTTCACAAGGATATCAAAGCCTCTTCCATAACTAAGTCTAAGTTTCAGAGCTTTTTAAAATAAAAATATATAAAGGGCCATGTGCTTTTAGCATAATTCCATCTGTTTTACCACTCAGAGTTCTTTAACACCCTCAGACTCTGAGGAGACAAATGATCACATTTTGTCATCTTTTCCTCTTTAAAAAAAGTTGGGAGGAGGTAGGGAAAATTGGTGGGGAAAATGACGAGTTCTATTTTAAGGATGACACTCTGGGAAATACAGAAAATAAAAGTGATCCAAACCCCTAAGCAAGAGAAAAGCCTGACAGTAATCATAACTTGCTTTACCCAAGATTCAAATTGTCTCATCAAAAATGTATGTACTATTCAGTGTTAGCACTATAGCTTTATATTTTAACATAAAACCTATAAGTGAAGCTTATAGAGTATGTCCAGTACTACAGCAATAATCTATCCCATTTTTTTAATGCCTGTGTATCACTTACTCAAGAACTCGAGGCATTAAAAGTAAACAACCTGTACTCATTCAATCATTATTGGAGTCTATTCATCACAAAGAATTTAAACAAATATATATAAGCAGACCTTGAACAAGTACCATAATACTATAAGAAAAGGATTGGCAGTAGTGGGAAACTGCCGGCGGGGGCACATCTCATCGACGAGGGTACCTGCATAATGACGATTTGTATACCTAACCCTGACTTGTACTCCACACTTCTGAAACTAGAAAAAAAAAAAAATATATATATATATAATTTTTAAAACTGAAAAAGCACTCATTTTTAAGGTATGCAGTCTATTTGAAGGCCCTAGGGATGGAGTTCTTAAAGCAATGGGGTCATTTTCTTTGTTGCTAAGTGTACCATTTTGAAGGAAAATTACAAAATAACTAGAGGAAAATTCAGTATATAAACCAGCCATTTAAAGAGGGCAACTAAAAACACTTCTTCATTCTTTTTAAACTGTATTACTCTTTCTCTAGGATTATAGTATCTTTAAAAGTGACTAGAAAAGGCAAAAGGACAGGAGTCCAAAAATCTGAACTTGATTCAAAATTTTGCACTTAGTCATATAAGTGACTATGGGAGCTAGACTGAAAACTCCTAGGCCTGGTTTCCTTGTTTGTATAGTATAAATAGTACATCCTCCTAACAATATTATAGAATTTTTATGAACCCAAATAAGTTTAATAAAAATGTGATGTATAATTTAAAATACTAAATGCTACATAATTAATTGTAACTTAAGAATATTTTCCCAGAAATATAGTTGACCCTTAAACGACATGGAAGTTAAGGGTGCTAACCCTCTGTGTGGTCAAAAGCCCACACATAACTTTGGACTTACCCAAAAACTTAACTACCAGTAGCCTGAGTCACGTGACCTTGAAGTCAAAGTGAAAAGGTGACTCCTAACCTTACTTAGCTCCTAGTTGTAGAAGAGAAGATAAGGATACCGTCACAGATGACAAACAAAGGCAAGACTGCCACACAGAGAAACGAATGAGCAAGCCACTATCAACACCATATCCACATCCTTCTGCTTGGTTGTGGCGCAAACAGCAACAACAATAATAACAACAACAACAACAAAAAAAAACTTTTGCCTATGGGGGATATTTAAACACTTTACCCTCTCACTCAAGTCTCTTTGCTGCTATTTCATCCTTGTAACTTCAGTTTGAATTTTTCTTTTCACATATTGGGAAAAGAATACATGTTGTAACCAGAAAGAACAACTTAACAGCTCTTAAATGTCTGTTGTCATTTCCAGATTTAAGCTTTTCCTTAGACTGTCTTGTAAACCTGGAGAGTTCTTTGTTACATCACTTATACCCAGAGAGCAGAGAGCAAAACCCCTCTGTGAACTGAGAGATTGGGATCTCACACATCTCTGTAGCATCAGCACCTGTAACATCAGAAGCACTGGCCTACCACGGGAGTTTAATAGATTTGCTCACCATATAAATCAAGTTTAGAAAATATCACATCTCCACTGTTTATTTTAGTATTATTATTAAACATTTGCACAGAAAATTTTGCAGACACCTAAAGAAACCAAATTCAATTTTAGGAGAATAAATCAAATTAGAGGCATAGATTTGGAATTCTTCAAGGAGATACTTTAGCTCATTTCTCTTTTGTTAGTGCATTCTCCACATTTCAGGGACTTGCAAGGTTGAAAAAGACATTACTCACGCCTCTTCTTTTAAAAAGCACGGGTATACACAGAGAAGTTTAGGGAGGTTTAGGCCTCTGGGCTTTGGACTTTTTATTAATGCAACTCTGTCAATAAAAATATTTGTGTACGCATCTCAAATGGATACAGACTTACACATAACTTAAAAGCATGAATTAAAATCATGTTATAATATAAATGATACCTCACATATCAATTTCAAATTATGTTTAAAAAAACATAGCATCACATATTACAGTATTTACTTGCTACACCCAAATAGATTGTTTTGACACTCTACCTTGGAGTCTACTACTTTAGCGAAAATCTCAAAAAAAAAAAAAAAACCCAAAAAACATAATGTAAGTTAGAGTCAGAAACCATCGCAGTCTTTTTTTTAATAAGAGGAAACAGGACTGTCTCACCCTACTTTTTCCAGAGTAGCTCAAGGCATCAAGAATGAGAGCTTCAGGAGAAAGAAAACAGACTCTGCCTGTCTCGTGAGGCCTAGGACTGGAAATTGGCCCAGTGTCCTTTCTGCTATATCTGTTGGACAGATCATTCCAGAGCCTGCCTTTATGCAAGGGCAGGGGACACAGACATCACCTCTCAGTGGGAAGGATGCCAAAGAATTTGTGACAGTCTTTAATCCATCATGCCCAGAAACAAACACAAAGCTCCAAGTATGCTTATATTACAGCAGAGTAAAGGAGTATGTGACTTTGGGAATGAACTAGAGGGCATTCCAGACAGGGGGAGAAGTGTCCCCATGGTGCATTCATGGTAATGGAAAGTAACGCTTACCATAGGAAGAGGAGAAGCCAGACAGAAACAGAGCAAGTATAAGAAAGAGAAGCGGGAAAATAAGACACAGTGGTTTTCAGATTTTAACTGTAAGGGCAGAGAGGTGATAGCTGAGATTTTATTTGCTGAAAAAAGTCAGTGTGGAATAATATTTAAGAAAAATAAATACTGTATTATTTCACTTATATGAAGAACCTAACATGTCAAATTCATAAAATTAAAGAGTAGAATAGTGGTTTCCAGGAAGCTGGTGAAGGGGAAAATAGGGAATTACTAATCAAAGAGCATAAGGTTTCACTTAAGTAAGATGCATAAGGTCTTGTGATCTGCTCTACCACACTGTACCTATAGTTGACAATAGTGCACTATACAAAAGAAAATAATTTTTAAAAGACTGGAGAAACACCTAGATGTTAACATTTAATAATTAACTGTGGGTTATTTATTTTCCTTTACATAGTCCTATATTTTCACAATTTCCTTTGAAAATGTATTAATTGAATAATTAGAAAAACTAAATGTCGTTAAAAAGTCATTTTAAAAAAAGGATGGATTCAGCAGTGATGGGGGGAAAAGTGAGAAATTCCAGATTTCAAAAGCTCAGCCAGGGTGTACTTTGAGTTCAGCATAGAATGAGATCATGGAGACAAACAATTCAGATGAGAAAAGGGAAGAGAATAAGCAAGGGGGACAAGGAGAATCGGAATGCCATACTGTCAGGAAACCCTTTCAGACCTCATAAAGAAAATGTATGAAAGTGAGACTATAGGGAGTAAAAAAAAAATTGACCTTAGTTTGAAAATAATGCCTTATATAATTGCAATACTAATACAGTCAGCTGTTATGTATTCACTTATACACTCATCTATCAGTATCTATTATATGCCAAACTCTGTGCTAGGTATTTGGAATTATTTTGCCTCATTCTTAAGATCATTATAAGAGAGATGCGAACATACCTCATTTTGTTATCTATATTATTCAAACCAATTAACTAGCTACATGCTGTCATGTTTACTATAAAACTGTACCTGTATTTTAGCTACAAAAAGTAAACTGTCTTTTCTAAGAAACAGAACTCATAAATTTCCCCTCCCTCATACACTTGCTTATTGGTGATCAGAAAATTAACTTTGTCAAACTGAATTAGAAAAAATGTAGCACCAAATGTCCAAAATTGATTCTATGAGATGTCTGAACTAACGGAATACATTTACTTCACTATGGGATTTAAAAACCTTGTGCTCATTCCTACAATAAAATAAAATAATTTTTTAATAGCAAAAACACGTTACCTCATTAATAAGGGTACCTGCATAATCAATGTTTGTATACCTAACCCTGAATTGTACTCCACATCTGTATAATAAAAAAAAAGAAAAAAGAAATAGCAAAAACATGAAATCTACCCTACTACTATCAAAAGTGAACTGGATCAAGAAAATGTGGTACATATATGTGACGAAGTATTATGCAGCCATAAAGAACAAAATCATGGAATCTGCAGAAAATCTGACACAGTTGGAGACCATCATAATAAGTGAACTATCACAGAGACAAAGATCTGAAAAACACATGTCATTACTCATAAATGAACCTTGAACTCACTTCCAGGGAGGGATCAGCAGTCACTGGGCACTACTAGGGGAGGGAGGAAGAGGAGCATTGGGTGCATCTGACAATAAAAAGGGTACTTGGTTAATTACCAGGGGAGTGGGGACCAGTTAGAAGCCCAAACTTCACCAGCATGCAGCCTACTTATGTAGTTACTCCTCACTTGTACCCCGCATTCCTTTAATAAAATAACATTCAAAAATAAAAACTTTGTGCTATTATAATGAGAAGTATTGAGAAAAAAGCTGCAGAGGCTAGGTTTGGTGGCTCACGCCTCTAATCCCAACCCTTTGGGAGGCTGAGGTGGGAGAACTGCCTGAGCCCAGGAGTTTGAGACCAGCCTGGGCAACATAGACCTTGTCTCTACATACACCTTGTCTCTACAAAAGGTCACAAAAATTAACCAAGTGTGGTGGTGCACATCTGTAGTCTCAGCTACTTGAGAAGCTGAGACAGGAGGATTGCTTCAGTCCAGGAGGTCAAGGGCTCAGTGAGCTACTACACTCCAGCATGGGGGGCAAAGTAAGAACCTCCCACCACCACCACACACACACACACAAATGCTGTAGAAATACTTAAGTAAATTTGAGATATTAATCTAGAATCTCCAAAATTATTTGTAACTTTGAACATGCTGTATACTCAAAACTTAGTCTAAGACTTTATCTTACATATTTGAAAGTTATCTCTTTTAGAGCATTTCTGAGTAGTTTAATACCAATCACCTATTTTGATACATTAATCTGCTAGAAAAGTGAAATTCTAGTCAAATTATTTTTACACATACCCTACAAGAAGCTGTAAAAGTGTGAATGTACAAAATGAAATACCATTTTTAATATTCCTGGAATACATTACATTATAAAAACAAAACAAAAAAGTACTGATGATCCTGCATAAGAATATCAATACAAACAAGTTTTTCTTTTTTTTTTATTTATTTTTTATTATGAAGTTGTGGGGTACAGTTAAGGGTTAGGTATACAGTTGCATTTCATTCAGGCACCCTGTTGATATGGGGTGTTTCCCCATTCCCAGACAGATATTTGTTACTGTTAATCCCATCTCCCCTCCCCATAGTTTCCCAGTACTGTCAGTCATTTTCGTATAGTATTGCATTGGATGTTTAAGGTCCATTATATGAGTGAGAATATGTGATACTTGGATCTTTGTTTCTGTGAGAGGTCACTCAGTATTATAGACTCTAGTTCCATCCAGGTTGCTGCGAAATTCATGATTTTGTTTTTTTTATGGTTGCGTAGTATTCCATCATGTATATGTACCACATTTTTTTAACCATTTCCCCTGAAAACTGGAACAAGACAAGGATGCCCACTCTCACCCCTCCTGTTCAACATAGTATTGGAAGTCCTGGCTCGAGCAATCAGAGAAGAAAAGGCAATCAGGGGTATCCAAATAGGAAAAAAGGAAGTCAAATTATCTCACTTTACAGATACATGATCGTGTACCTTGAAAACCCAAGAGAATCTGTCAAAAACCTCCTTACACTGATAAAGGTCTTTGGCAAAGTCTCAGGATACAAAATAAATGTACAAAAGACAATCGCATTTCTCTTTTTTTCTTATGATGAGTATAGAGTTTCAGAATTATGACTTTTGAAACATCAACTTTGGGTAACAAAAAATGGCTCTTATGAATATGATCAACCTGATATAAACCAGGGTACATTTTCTATTTACCCACTTATATTTTTTCAAAAAGGTAAGCATGTTTACTCAGCTATAACTAACTGCTTGTAGGAAAATAAAATGAGTACAATTTCAGTTTTCAAATTTAGAAAATGTCCCCAAATCACTACAGTTCACACTTTAAGCAAACTCAGCACTTACACATTTTATGTTTCAAAGAAAAGACAAAACAATTTCATAATTATTTACATGTTAAATGGATGCATGAAACATTTTCAACTCATGAGTAAATTAAACATAATTTTAAAAATTAAAATTTCTACTCAGCTAAGAGAAGAAGTTGGGTTACCTCAGGATGAATGCGACAGAGGACAGGTTCAGTGGGAGGTCATTTTTTTTCTGCCACTTATTTACTTTTGAAAATAGGAGAGAATTGAGAATGCTGAGGAGGAAAAAAGCTAGTTGAAAGGGAGGTGGTGAAGAAAATAAAGGCAGAAAGGTACCAATCAAGATGCTCTCAGAGGAGACAGGAGGAGATGGAATATCCTGGCATCTTGGCAGTGCTGGGGAGCAGGCAGAAAAAGGGGGACAGAAGATGGTGTTAGTCACCTTCTGGGAGAGAAGGCATATGTTTGCAAGTGCTGAGGGAAATTACATTGCAAATCAACCAGAGCTATCCCTTGAAGGAGCTCATTCTGTTAAGGGAATTATATACATATTGTTTGTACATATGGAGACAAGCACATTCTCTGTCCAAGATTTGCTTGCATAGAATCTTCACTAAACTTATATAAAACAAAGGAAGATATAAAGGAATCATGAATGTGTAAAGGAAGCCAATCTTCTCACAATGAAATCTGAAAAAAAAGTAATCAATAAATAATCAGCTTTTGTAAATCCTGTCATCTTTAAATTATATCTCCCTGAGATAGTTTGGTGTTCAAGCAGCATATCTTCTACATATATTGACCAAAACTGCATCTGTTTATATCGCCTCTCCAAAGGACTCACATGCAATTTCTAAATTTAAAAATTTCTATTATATTAATACAATAAAAGGAAAAAACATTTAATTTTAAAAATAACCTTGGTTAGAACCTATAGCCTATATAAATATGTCTTTTTAAAATCAGCACATCATAACTTCACTTCAAGTATGTCAGAGAATGTAATCTTGAACTTTCTTCTCTCAGTACAGTAAATTTCATCCTTGAGTCAGGCCAGAATATTAAGGGGCTGCATATAGGGGACCCACATTATGTTGGCCCTGAGTTGCTTTGTTGGACTCTTCTTGCATACTAAGTTATAGACCTCAGTGAAGGTCACTTTAAGAAACAGTCCAATGAATTTTATTTGTGTCTTTACTGTTAGTATTGGATGATACTCATTACTTCACATGTAGTCTCTTTATGGAAACAATGGAAATTTATCTCTTTAAAAGAGGAATAATATCTTTTCTAGCCCAAAGAACCCTGTATTTTACTTTGAATTTCAGTTTGTGTTTGATTGTGTTGATTTGACTATTTTAGGTACTTCATATAAGTGAAATCATGCCGTATTCATCTTTTAAAACTTATTTTCCTTTGTATAATACACTATTGTTGATTATAGGTACAATGTGGTACAGCAGATCTCAAAAACTTACACATCTTAAGTGAAAAATTATGCTCATTGCATAGTCATTTCCCATTTTCCCATCCCCCAGTCTCTTGGCAACCACCATTTTACTCTTTAATTCTATGAATCTGACTATTTTAGATACTTCATATATGTGAAATCATGCAGTATTTGTTTTTCTTTTTTTTTAATCAATATTTTTTATTTTAAAATTGTGGGGTACAGTTAAGGGTCAGGTATACAAATATGCATCGTTCAGGCACCCTTGTTGATAAGGGGTATCTCCCTATCCCCAGACAGATATTGACTACTGTTAATCCCACCTCCCCCCCATAGTTTTCCACCACGGTCAATCCTTTCACTTCACACTGACTTTTTTTCAGCAAATAAAAGTTCAGCTATCACCTATCTGTCCCTATAGTTAGAAACAGAAGACCAATGTATCTTATTTTCCCTGTTTAGTATACATGCTCTGTTTCTGTCTGGCTTCTCTTCTTCCTATGTTACTTTTTTTCCTAATTTTTAATTGTGTTAATGCATTATTTCCAATTTCTGCTAATTTTTATATCATTATTTCCCTAATCTATTGTAATGTCTTCATTTAATTTCATTGTATTGCACTTTATGTAGGTTTGAAAGTCACCTCAAATTGTCTTTGGAAGAGGGTGTGTAGTTTTTTTTTTTTTTTGAGTTGGAGTCTCACTCCGTCACCCAGACTGGAGTGCAGTGGCCGCTCCCAGCCCCCACAGCCTCGCCTGCTGGGCTCCGGCAATCCTTCCGCCTCAGCCTTCCGAGTAGCTGGAATTACAGGCATGCACTACCACGCCCGGCTGATTTTTTGATTTATTGTAGAGATGAGGTCTCGCTGCCCAGGCGGGTCTCGAACCTGCGGTCTCAGGCAATCCACTCACCTCACACTCAGAAAGGCGCGGCATTACAGGCTGAGCCACCAAGCCCCGCTGATTTTCTTTTTAATGTAGAGGAATTATACTAGGTTAAGGAAGAATGTTTTCCTCAGATGGAAGGATGAATAATATAGAAAGACAAAGGAAATTTGCCAAAAGCAATAATAAAGGAGAAATAAAGACAATATAATATGTAAACTTGGGTTGAAAATAACCTACAAGTTTCATTAGTTACAAATTATTCTAAGGCTGAGTTTGGTAGCAAATCTGTCTTCTAATGTGAGGAGGTTTCATCAGCATTGACAACAGATATGGAGTTTAGGTTGATGAAGGGAAGAATTCTCTTCTTAATACCCTAGAACTTGTTAGCAGTAAACATCAATCCTTCAACTATGACTGGAAAAAAATAGGAGTAGGACCCCATGCCCAAGAGAGAACAGAAGTACAGAAAGCATTACTTGAACCCACGTTTTCTTCTCTGGTCTTTTTTTTACTTTACTTTTCCATTCTTTCCAATACTTGCTTCTTATACTTTCTTATAAACTAATGGGTAAACATCCAATCCTTCTCCTTTTCCAGGGACATTTTTCTGTTCAGAACCCACTATGGTGTCAGACTGTTTATTTGAATCCCAGTTCTGCCACTTACGAGCCCCGTGATTTTGCCTAGTAAACCATTTTTTGTCTTCATTTCTCCATCTGTTCCTTCCTCATAGAGTTTTTTGGAGACTTAAATCAGTTAGTACGTGTAAAGTCCCTGAATAGGGCCTGACACACAATTAATTCTAGATAATTATTTATGAAATAAACACATACATTTGAATATTGATTTTTTTTTTTTTTTGAGTTGGAGTCTCACTCTGTCACCCAGACTGGAGTGCAGTGGCCGCTCCCGACCACTGCAGCCTTGACCTGCTGTGCTTCGAAGATCCTTCCGCCTCAGCCTTCCGAGTAGCAGGAACTACGGACACCACCAGGCCTGGCTAGTTGTTTTTTTTTTAATTTATTGTAGAGACGAGGTCTCGCCAAGTTCCCTAGGTGGGTCTCGAACCCACAGACTCAGGCAATCCACTTACCTCGGCCTCCCAAAGCGCTGGGATTATAGGCTGAGCCACCGAGCCTGACCTGAATATTGATTTTTTGAGAAGACAGCTAGAAAATTTAATTCTCGTCTGTTAATTCATTTATATTAATTCTTTAGGATATTTAGAAGTTACTTTTAATAAGAACCTTCTGGAGAAAATATCAAAGGTTCCCTCACCACTAAGATTTG
The DNA here is from genome assembly GCA_027257055.1 of Cephalopachus bancanus. Taxonomy (NCBI): domain Eukaryota; kingdom Metazoa; phylum Chordata; class Mammalia; order Primates; family Tarsiidae; genus Cephalopachus; species Cephalopachus bancanus. The sequence continues at coordinate 2,140,394 of JAPVLO010000084.1, read as the reverse complement.
CTTAATAGAACTGGTAGATAAAACTATAAACAGTCTTAAAATAATTCTAGGTTAGGGAGGGGTCTTATAGTACTACTCACATCTTCCCTCCAAAAAAAAACCTCTAAAAATTGAAAATATATTAATACATGCTGCTTTCCCTTTGATATAATTATCAATGTTAATTGAAGATGTATGACATGCAGTGGAACTCACTTTCATACTTATAGTCATTCTTTTTAAACGAATACTTAAAGAAACATATGGATTTTAAGGATGAGACTTACCCGGAAAGAAAATGAAAGATAAAAATTAAAGATGATAATCTACATTTTTTTTGAAGATTCCCTTATTCAAGGCATAGGAAAATTTAAGGTTAAATAGATTCTCAGAGGCGCCTTTAAAGACAATGTGTCTTCAGCAATATTTTATTGAAATTTAAATAGTAAGTATAACAAAATTAATATAAATAATTTTATATGTTTTGTTATTTCTTTGTTGGTTTTAGATATGACTATTATTTGAAAAATAGGTATTTGCTTTTTCCTTTAGCCTTGGAGGGGAACAAGGACTCTAGATTCCAGAGGGTGATTAAATGTCCTCCTACTTCTTGGATATACCACTCTAGTCAGGGGCCTGTGTTACAAAATCCCCTTTCCAAATTTCCCTTGTGTCACAAGAAACCCTGGAACCTTGACCACTAGCAAGAGAAAAGCAGTTAGTAGTGGGGAAAGACCCTTAACTCCAGTTAAAACAGTTCTTTTAAAAAGACCCCATGGCCGGGCTTGGTGGCTCAGCCTGTATTCCCAGCACTTTGGGAGGCAGAGGCCAGTGGAATGCCTGAGCCCACGGGTTCGAGACCCACCTGGGAAACTTGGCGAGACATGGTCTCTACAATAAATAAAAAAATTAGCCAGGCGTGGTAGTGTGCGCTTGTAGTTCTGGCTACTTGGAAGGCCGAGGCAGGAGGATCACTGTAGCCCAGCAGGTCGAGGCTGCAGTGGCCGGGAGCGTGCCACCGCTCTCCAGTCCGGGCGACAGAGTGAGACTCCAACTGCTGTTTATTTGTAAACAAACAAATAAATAAATAAAGAGACCCCTACAGCTTCATTCAACATAACATGCTGTTTCCGTATAAAAGGTATAAATAAGACCTGTGCTATATAGATGTACAAGTATCCGGAGTAGCTGCACCCTGATGGTGCTTGTTTCAGTTCTTCTTCTTGCATACAGATTAGCAGCAAAGCGCAGAGTCCTATTTCAAATTCTGAGTCTATGGTCATTATTTCCAGCACAATATCAAATAATTTCTTAATATGTCTGATGAGGACCTTGGAGAATGAAAATTAGAGGAGGATAAAAGGAGGTATTCTTTAAATCAGGGATTCATGAAGTTTGAAAATTCTCCAAAATGCATTCAAGAATCAAATGCCTTGAGTTATAAAGCTTGTATATTTATGATACATTATAGAATATAGAAACAATGAGCCTTATTATTTTAATGATTCTGCTTCATCATATCTATATATCTTCACTCCTACATTGGTTTTAGATATGCTAAGCCGTTAAATTCATCATTTTAGTACTAAGATAATAGGGCGCTCCATTTTGGAATAAGCCATATATTTCTTTTTATCTGTAGTTTGCTCTATCTTTTAGTTGAAACCACATCAATACAGCCTTGATCTCACATTCAATTCTGTTTCCCAAATATTCACCACATTCCTAAACCCAGCAGGTACCCCTTTGTCACCTTATAAAAAAGGCCCTTTACATAGTTTTATTTTTCTTTATACCATTTACACCACCTAACACATTATATATACTACTCTTTTTATTACATTTCTTATATATTTTCTTTCTCCTCTCAAACCGTAATGTAAGCTTCTTGAGAACAAGGTTTATTTTTTAGCTACAACAATCTTCAACCATCATTATAACATCTACTTTCCTTGATAACAAAAGTACAGCATAACTGAAATTTAGTTGATACCCATAAATGTATACTTTCCCATGAGACGTGGTTTCTGTTACCAATAGGAACAAGTGATGAAAGTTTCACAAATCACTTGGTTTGTGTTCACATCCTAAGCCATATGCATAATTAGTTTATAATATTCTTCTCAAACCACTTTACTTTTTCCTCATATTCATCAAGAGCATTCTCAAGCAGTTAATAATTTTATGGTGAGCATTTTTAACAGGAAAACAAAAAGGAGCAAACATTGTAGCACTTCTTGATTAGTAAACTGAGAGCCTCTGAGGCACAAGTGTCTTGGTCTCAGTCTAGGCAAGTAATTTGCTTCCTTTTATCAGCTTCAAAGTCCTCAACATTTTGTTTTTGTCCCTCAGAAATATGAAAGCTTAATACACATCATGGAACTATGGATTTGCTTGCTAATAGGCAAAAGCCTTCAATTTAAAATCTATAGTACTAGACAGGATCCTAATATGGTAACTCATAGATCTCTGACACTATTTTACTACACTTAACATTAAATTTAAGGAAACAATTTGAGCTCTCAAAAAACAAAGCTTATAGCTCAAATAGAAGCAACACAGAGTAATCCTGGCTGTTTCTGTATACGAATATAACGTATCGATAACACAAAGATTCTCAACAATTATAATTCCAATAAAAATTGTTAATATTTTATGGTGCTTGACATATGCCAAGAATCATATTGAGAAGTTTACATGTTTTCTCTCATTAAAGCCACATTTTCAGCCCTCTATTGTATTATTATTCCCAGTTTACAGTTGAGAAAAGTGAGGCCTAAAAGGTTAATTATTAACCTATAATCATATACAGAAAGGGCCTGGTAGGGACCTGAGTGTAGATCCCAATCCCAATGACTTCACTGGTTTCACCTGAGAAAGTATGATATTAAAAAGTCACAGATGCATCAGACTGAGGATTTCCGGGGAATGACAGTAGCAAGCAAGCATTGTCATCTATGGCTGGCCCTCAGAACTGGGATGGCCGAGACTTAAGACACCAAACCACAAAGTGGAGATGAACATTTACAAACAGAATTAGACAAGTTAGAGATAGATAAACTTTCAAGTGCTGCTCGTGTAGAAAAGAGGTATTTTTAACTTTTTACCTATTGGTCCGTAAGGTGACCATAATGGCTTCTGCTCAGAGCTCTCTTCATTAGAACCTGCTTTAGGAAGGGCAGTGGACTGACAGCCTCTAGCTGCTGTGCTATTTAATCCATTGTGATGTTCATTCCAGGTCACACTTCCTTGCACCAGCCTCAGCCCCTAACGCCTCACCCAGGTTAGTTACTCTCACCAGGGATCAAGAATGGCAAGGTACTCAGATCAGACAAGTCTTTGGCTCAGAGACTTCCTGTGACATAGTAAGACATATATACAGTCATGCATTGCTTGACAATGGGGAGACATTTAAAGAAATAGGTTCTTAGGCAATTTCACCATTGTGTAAACATCACAGCATGCACTTACTCAAACCTGGATGGTATAACCCACTACATTCCTAGGACGTACGGTATAGCCTATCACTCCTAGGCTACAACCCTGTGCAGTATGTTAACGCATGACGAGTGTAGACAGCTGTAATACAATGGTAAGTACATATAGAAAAGGTACAGTGAAAATACAGTATAAAGTATGAAAAATGATATACCTATATAGGGCATTTATTATGAATGGAACTTACAAGACTGAAAGTTGCTCTGAGTGAGTCAGTGAGTGAGTGGTGAGCAAATAAATGTGAAGGCCTGGGACATTACTGTATACTACTGTAGACTTAATAAACACTGTACAGTTGGGCTACATTAAATTTATTTAAAAATTTTTCTTTCCTCAATAATAAATCAGACTTAGTTTACTGTAACATTTTGACTTTATAAACTTTTTAATTTTTTTCAACTTTTTGACTCTTTTGCAATAACACTTAGGTTAAAACACAAACACTTGGTACAGCTGAACCAAAATAGTTCCTCTCTATCCTTATTCTATAAGCTTTTTCCTATTTGTAATTTTTTTCCAACTTTTTAAGCTTTTTTGTTACTTTAAAAACAGATGCGCACATGCGTGCGCGTGCGCGCGCACACACACACACACACACACACACACACACACACACACACACACACACCAGTCCAGGCCAACACAGGGTCATGATCATCAATATCACTGTCTACCACCTCCATATCTTGTCCTGCTGGAAAGTCTGCAGGGGTAATAACAGGCACGGAGCTGTCATCTCCTGTGACAAGAATGCCTTCTTCTGGAATATCTCCTGAAGTACATGCCTAAGACTGTTTCAGAGTTAATCGTTATCAGTACAAGGCGTACACTCTACACTAACAATAAAAAATATTGAACAGTAAACATACAAACCAGTAACATAATCATTATCACTATCAAGTATTATGTACTGTACATAATTATACGTGCTGTACTTTTATGCAAATGGCAGCACAGTAGGTTTGTTTACACCAGTATCACCACAAACACGTGAGTAATGTATTGATTATGATGCTATGATGGCTATGGTGTCACTAGATGAAAGGAAGTTTTCAGCTCCCTTATAATCTTATGGGACCTCTATAGTATATGCAGTCTGTAGTTGAAGAAAACATCTTATATGGTGCATGACTGCATTTAGTCTCTGAATCTCCTTCCTGGCACACAGCTCCGAAAACCCTTAGAATCTCCAAACCACTGCCTCAGCAGGGGACTTGCTGTCATGGAACTGTGATTAGAGAATTGGACCTTTCAGCCCCACCCCAGGCCCCAGGAGAAAAGAGAGGGGCTGAATGTTGAATTGGTTACCAATGATACGATCAATCATACCTACATAACGAAGCCTCTATAAAACCCCAAAAGGATGTGTTTCCAAGAGCTTGCAGGTGCTGGGAGAGCAGTTTACCTGGAATGGGCTTGGAAACTCCCCACATCTTCCTCTACAACTTGCCCTAGGCATCTCTTCCATCTGGTTGTTCATCTGTATCCTTTGACAACAAATGGGTAAACATAAGTAAAACATTTCCCTGAGTTTTGTGAGCCATTCTAGCAAATACTGAAACTCAAAAAGGGGGTCATGGGAACCCCCAATTTATAGCTGTCAGAAGTTCTGGAGAACCAGACTTGGATTGGCATCTGAAGTTGGGAGAAATTGTATAAGTCTGTTGGATCTGACTCTAACTTCAGGAAGACAGTGTCTGTAAGCTATGGAATAATAATTGAGTTGAACAGTTGGGCACTCAGTTGATGTCCCCTGGAGAATTGATTGGTGCATGGGGAAAGCTTCTCCCCACTCCACCCCCACACATTTTGGTGTGTTGAATGTTGAGAGTATAGCAGTATAAAACAGTTTACCACTCAATTTTTTTCCTACTATTATGGACTTTCCATCAACCTAGCTAAGATTTTTCTCTAAACTGCTGCAATCTGAGGCTCCTGCATCCTAATTATTTTTCTTCTCTCCTTTCACAGGTGAGACCTGTACTGGCATTTTGAGACCTCCCTGCCTACTTGGACTCTTTTCCCCTTTATCTTTCACAGGCATCTGTCCCTAATCCCCATAAAACTCTTGTATATCCGAATTCATCTTGGGGCCTGCTTCTCAACTGACATATTTGCTCATGAGAATAACGCTTTTAGATTCTTTGCAGCATCTAAGATTGTCTAATAGAATGCATAATTAATGTCTTTTCTAGTTGAATGCATAATTTACATCTATGTGCATCCTTGTGTTTATAATATCTAAACTTGTTCATTTATTTTGGAATAGAATCATGTTCATTGTGAGAAAATACAAACAGGCAACATCTTGTTTCTAACAAGACATAAAATGTGTTTGCACAGAGATTTCATGCGCAACTGTATAAAGATGTAGCAATGCTATGTAAAATAAGAGCATAGATGTTATTATAGGTATTGCTATATATTTCGATGATACTACATTCAAGAAATTAATCAATTTCTGAAAATAGGCATTTTAGCTTAGCTTTTGCTACTACAACACATGGGATAGCAACAAATCTATTTCCATTTATTATTCTGAATTAGCTGTGATTTCGCATTAATAAACATTGTAAAGCAGGAATAAAAGATGACTAGTTTAAAGTTTGCCTAATTTCTCATAAGTAAAGATGAAATATAATGGATAAGTTAAATTATCTTCAGGACAGCATATTGAGATTGAAGTTTTAAGGACTTCTGAGCTGATTCTCTGTCCTCCTAGTTTCTTTTGACATTCCCAGCATTTAATTAGAAGCAGGCTAAATACAGAAAGAGTATGTTTCATCTTTTTAACTTTCACTACTTCCTGGAATAGTAATGACTTTCTTTTTAAATATAACTGTCAGATATTAGCTAGAGTTCTGCTACAATTCATACTCCCTTTGGGTAATGAATTTGACACATCCATTAATTCTTTGTTTGCAGACTTCAAGCAATAGATTCTGATTGATCCTACATTATTACACTAAGCTTACATCTTGGAGAAATCTGTGGGTTACAGTGAAAATTTGTATTGGAAGTATTAGAATATATTTAGTAGCTTAGTGGTCCTTGAGGGAGAAATTTTTTTAAAGCTGGAAGCCACCTTTAAATTGTGGGCTTAATGAAGCAATTAATCTCTAGAATTCCTGAGATCTTTTTCTCACTATGGTCACAATCCCCTGGAACTGTCATTGGCCATTTATTATTGTAAATACTCATGGATGGGTAATGAGAGTAAATATTAATTGTTTAATAATAAACAATATAAGCTTTTAAAAGATACAAATTACAATTTCAATGAGATATCTTCTCATACCAGCCAGAATAGCTATTATTAAAAAGTCAAAAAACAACAGATGTTGGCGAGGTTGTTCACACACTGTTGTTGGAAATGCAAGCTAGTGCAGCCCATCTGGAAAATAATTTGGAGATTTCTCAAAAACTGAAAATAGATTTACCACTCAACCCAGCAATCCCACTCTGGATGTATATACCCAAAGGAGCATAAATTACTCAACCAAAAAGACACCTGCATTTGTATGTTTATCACAGCACTATCCACAATAGCAAAAAACATGAAATCAACCTAGGTGCCCATCAAGAGTAGACTGGATAAAGAAAATGTGGTACATATACACCAAGGAATACTGCACAGCCATAAAAAAGAACAAAATCTTGTCCTTTGCAGTAACATGGATGCAGTTGGAGACCACCATTTTAAGTAAATTGTCACAGAAACAGAAAACTGAGTGCCACATGTTCTCACTTATAAATAGGAGTGAAACACCAACTTCACCTTATGCAGCCATAAGGATGAAAGCCACAGACACTGGGGACTCCCAGGTGGGGGAGAGAGGGAAGAAATAAGGGTTGAAAAACCACTCATTGTGCATCCTGCTCACCAACTTGGTGATGAACTCAACAGAAGTCCAAACCGCACCATCATGCAATATACCTATGTAACAAACCTGCTCATGCAGCTCCTGAATTTAAATAAAAATTTTTAAAAGAATATAAAAGCAAATAAATAAAACAGAGTATTCAATTTTAAAAGGCAATAGAATTTAAGAAAATAAGGTCGTATATTTTATGTACATATACACTTTAAATTACTTTCCTCATATATTTTGTATTCAATAGTATTTCACCTGTAAAAAGTATTTTTAAAAAGTTTTTCCTGTCCTTTGGCTGGACATTTTCCTATTGGTTATCAAGTCAAATATAGTTAAAGGATTGTATTGCAGTTTGAAATCCTTATTCAGTCGAATCTGATTTAAAGACAAACAATATGCTCCAGGCACTGTTTCAAGGTTTCTATATGTGTGACTATGTTCTAATGTGTATGACAAACATGAAGTACTATTATTATTCCTGGTACACCAGTGAGGAAACTGAGGCACAAGAGCTGAAGGAAATAGCCTGGTCATGCAGAGTCAGGTTCCGAATCCACTCTGAGCTCCTGCACCTGTGCCCTGAGCACCCTGAGGTTCTCTACATACTTGACCTGATTGATCTTGTCTTGCTTAATACTCATTCTTGGCAACATTGTTGGCATTTTCTGATAAAATTTACAAATTTTACTCTACAGAATTCTTAAAGATAGGTTGTTTCATTGTACTCCAAAGCACATCACTATGATGTACTACTTTGATTTACCGAGCATTTACAGGACCTATAATAGACAATGCTCAAATTTAAAACTGCTCCTTGAGCACTGATTTTATGATTATTTCATGACTTTACCATAATTTTTAGGATCAGAGCCACAGATGTTCTATCTTATAAGTCATACCTCAATACAAATTTGAGAAGAATGATTAAAAATGTTTAGGAGAGATCCCTAACCAACTGAAGATAAATTATCAACATCTTATAGTTCCACATGATACAAACTGAATATAGACGAGTGTGGGCATTTATAAGCCTGAAATACCTGGGACATGTACATTAACCAGCATGGGATTCCCAAACCTCGTAAAGAAAGTCTATACCCTTTTCTATAAAGATGTTTTTACCCCCAGTCATTATTTTTTTTCTAAATTTTTCTAAACCATTCATAATTGAAAGTAGAATAAGTAAAAAGTCACATTTTATAACCATATTTATTATCTGTACAACTAACACTGTGTGATAGAGGAAATCTCCTGTCCAAGGCCAGACCAAAGCCGGTTCTAAAATTAAGATACCGAAATCACAGACTTGTCTCACGATGTGACAAAAATGGCAGGATTTCATACTGTTTAATATCATTGACAACTAAGAAGCAATTTCTTTATAAGACACACAGATTAGGAACAAACTGGAAAACGATAATTCATTCTACAAATTTTAACTTAGCACGTATTTTTCACAGCAGGTTCTGCACTAGACCCTAGGATTAAAAATGAGTAAGATAAAGCTCTTGCCATGTAGGACTCTGTAGTCTAGCAGCCTAGAGAGATAAGTAAATAAATCACTCACATATTGCATAATGAGTCCTGTCCTTGCAGGAAGAGCACAGTGATAATGGGCACTACTGCACAGAGCTGGTAGAAGTGCAAAATGATGCAATTTCTCTAGCAGGCCATTTGGAAGTATGAAAAATGTACATACCCAGGAATTCTTCTAGGAATTTGTCCTGCAGGAATATTAGGGATGCACAAGAATTATTTATGAGGATGTTTTCATGCTTTGCTTATAAAAGCAGAGTATTTTCAACAGCCTTGATGGTCAACGAAGGAGGAACTATTATATTAACTATGCCCTATGTCTGTGATGAACTATTATGAGGCTCTGAAAATCAGGTTTTCTAAGAATATTTACATTAATGAAAAAGGGAAATTGATCTAAGTGGAAAAGTGAATGTAAAATGGCACAAATTAGTTCCTATGCTGATTTTGTTTCTCTTATTGCCTACTCTTTGGAGGGAAAATATGGGTTTGAATAATATAAAATTTTGAAATAAATTAAAAATACTAATGATTTTTTTTCCTAATGAAAGGAGCTGTGGTTAATGTTTATTTTTACATTTTTATTTGTGTGATTTTTACAATGCATTTATGTTATTTTTTTCAAACACTAAATAATATTTTTAAAACAACAGAGTTGGCTAAAAATACTCTGGAGAAAAACTTTAGAATAGAGGGAACATTTGAAATGGGCACAGAAGGATGACAAGCCTCTCACCAGGAGGAAGAAGGACAAAAAGTGTTCTTGACAAAGGCAACCACATGGGCATAAGTGGAGCCATGAGACACATAAGGTACATGGGATCTGTGTGGTTGTAGGGAATGTAAAGAACGTTGGCCTTGAAAGGGCACAAGATGTACACCATGCAAAGATTCCTATACTATTAATCAGCCCAAGGCACCCCAATTTCCCATATAATTCTAAGTTTTAACATAACAGAATTTGAAAGCCTGAACTAAGTGCTCAATAATCCATATTGCTTAAGTGGTCACCTACCTAACATCTGGCTAAGCAGGAACTTGAATTTAGTTTTTCGACTCTGCTTTGTTATACTACCTCTCTGTGTCACAATTTCATACACACACACACCAGAAAGTGACAATTCCTCCTAAACAGAAAGCTGACAAAATTAAATCTGGTTTATTAAAAACTGTAATTAACTTTTTAAAAAAACATTGGCGTTGTCTATTCTACTTAATACAAAAGAGAATTTGGAACCATATACAAATTTCCACTTCCCTCCCACCACTTATAGTTTTGGTCCAAACCAAAGTTGCTACCTAGATCAACTTGTGAGTCAGAGTATGAAAAATATTTTATTTTATATCACACATCATTCAATTTTAAAATATCTTCATATAATAACCTTTATATTCACATCCTTTGTATGTTGGATTGTACTCTTCAGGTTTTGTCCAGTAATTTTCTTTTGTTCTTTTTCTAAATGATCAGTTAAAACACTCCTTGCTTGAAAACGACTTAGCTGATTATTACATTACTGAATACCTAGATAGAGTTAAATATGCTAAAATTGCAGCAATAATGTCTTTGGGGTTTGACCAGCTAAACTAAATTGAGCTGTCATAAGCCCTCTTAATTTATTTGCACAGCAAAATTGTAAATGCAGCAGAAAACAGCTTACTGTAATGTAAACAGAGCTTTCCATGTTCTGCACACAGGACAAGTTTATTTAACGTAATATATTACACTCACCCATCATTGCTACCTTTTAGTTTATACTTTTATGGTAACAAACGGTTATAATAAACAGAGCCGTTGTGTTAAAATCAAATAGAAGGGAAGATATTCAACCCCTAGTTGAAAAGAATCTGATATTCCATAACTTCATACTTTGTGATACTAAAGGCTCTCAGACCACAGTATTTTAAAACTAGAAAGGTCCTCATTCCTAATATTGACTTAAGAAGAGTTTTGGCCTAAATTTTTTATATCTGGCTTACCTCTATAGTATCTGTTTTCATGGTTTCACTGATATATAACCAGATTGGAAAAAAAAAAAGTTTGGCTGTAATAAAACTCTTTGGGTGCTTCACAGTAATGATTATTACCAATAGTTCTGTCTTTTAAAAAAATTATCTTACAACTACAGCAATATTTCAGTCATGATGAGAGAAATCTGGTAATAGATCATTTTGAAAGTTTATAAATAACTATTTATTTCTATTTTCAGACAACTTAGGGAACCTTTTTTCATATGAGGTCAAATTGGGCTCAGATTTGTCACCCACTTGATAAAGTATTAATGCAATAAAATATAATTATTTCTTCCAACCTCATAACAAGTATTACGTGCCACTCATCAACAACTGTGCACAGTATTAGATTAAATCTGAGAAATTATTTAATCAAATATGTCCTAGACTCTAACCCAATATATTATTTATCAAGCACATGTTCTAAAAATATTTTAAAGTAAAGTTAATAACTTGACCAATCGATGACTAAAACTGCTAAAGTCTCCAATCTAGAATTATATAGGAACATTGCATCTATCTTTGAGAACCAACAATGGAGTAGATAACATCCCAATGAAGAATGAATTAGAAAAGATATATTTCTTGTGCATTTATTATGTGTAAGACATTTTGCAAAACTTTTTCCTATGTTGACTCAAAATCACTTTATAAAGTACTGTCTTCAGTTTTAAAATGAGGACATAGACTTAAAGGGCTTGAGTAATTTGCCCAAGACCACTTGTCAGTGAAATGGTAGAACCCAGACTGGAATCCATGTCTGCCTAACCTGAAGTACATGGTTTGTCAAGAACAAAATGCTGGATTGGTTTATACCCAGAAACGTAACTGGGATGGATCTAACATTGAATAATGACATATCAAACCCAGGCAAAACAAACAAACAAACAAACAAACAAACAAACAAACCCAAGAAGTTATTAAAAGGGACGTGGGTGCCAAGAAATATAATTTAATTCATAACGGCTGCCCCAACGATGTTGTCCCAATAAATATGTTCCAGTGTTAAGGTACTCTTTTATCTTCTGGATCAAAAGCTCCTACTCTGGTATCAAATATTTGTAAAACAAACAAAAACATTGTTTGTTTGTTTTCCTGGCACCTAGGTGTTTTTGAAGAAAAAAAAATGCACTGTATTATTCCTCCAGAACTTTCCCGCCTGCCATCTTTCTCTCCCCCCAAATTCTTGAAACATTATAAGAAAATGCACATAGAAACTACTCATAAAAGCTACTCATAACTCTTCTCTTTATCTTTTTTGTACAAAAAAGTACTAAAAAATAAAAATAAATTAATGAATAAATTAATAAATAATATTTTAATATTGGGCAGTCATGAATTCCTGTTTTGTTATCTCTAAAATAAAAAAATATGGCCAGCCCTATCTTATAAATTATTCTGAAAAAATCAAAGTGAAATAATTTAGTAAATATTTTTAAATGTTTATCATATTTAAGTTGGTGATGAAATGGATTGTATTCATATATGCTCACAAATTACGTTCCAATTAAATATTTACAAAGAACAGAAAACCGAAAGAAAAAAAAGTTGCTTAAAGACCTGCTACCCAAAGATGACCATTAACACCAACCAAAATCTTTCTTTTTTCTGGATATCATTATTTTAAACTATTTTACATACATAATTTTGCATCCTGTTTTATTTGTTTAATATTGTTGTGTGAGCAATGTCCACGCTGCTAAATAAACATTACTAACATCCTCTAAATGTTCCCTGAGAACTGTTTACCTAACCACTTCCCAGTTATAAATGGATATTTTGATTGCTCCAAGTTTCCCCCACTTTAAATAGTGCTGAAATAAAAATGCACACTACCGTCACCATATTTAATATGATTCCAATAGAACAGGCCCTCAAATGTAGACTGACTTATGCATCGCTAGCCTGTTTTCTCAATGAATTGCATAATTTATACTCTTATTGGTAGGGTATGAGCTAGTCAATTTTTAAATTAATTTATTATTTTAAAGACGTGGGGTACAATTCAGGCTTATGTATACAAATGTTCATTTACACTGCAACTTGGCAATCACCAAAAATGTATCTTATTCACCAAGTGATAAGTTATCTCCTGATGGTTTAAGTTTATATTTCTATGACTGCTGTTTGAGTCGTAGTGTTTTTGTTCTTTTTTAGAAATTTTCATTACTACTTCGTAAATGATTGGTCACACACATTGATCATCAGTCTATGAGGTGCTTATTGATTTCTTTTCCTTTTATTTTGTTACAAATTGTATTCACAGCTTATTTTAGTCCTAATTTGATCTTTTATTATTATTTTTGTTTTAGAGTTGTTGGGTATAAGTGAGGATTTACCACATAAGAAAGTTGCATGCTGGTGAAGTTTGGGCTTCTAGCTGGGCTTCTCCCCTTGATAATGGACTAGGTACCCAAATGTTGCCCCCCTTCCTTCTCTCTCCTTTTCTCCCTCCCCTAACAATGTCCAGCATTTGTCAATATCACCCTAGTACTCGTGTGACCAGTAATCAGGGTCTATTTATCAGTGAGAATCTGTGGTATTCAGTTCTTTGTTTCTGGGATAGTTAACTTAGTATGACGTTCTCCAGCTGTACTCATGTTGCTGCAAAGGCCATGATTTTGTTCTTCTTTATGACTGCATAGTATGTCATTTGGTTTAGGAGAGTTGTAAATACCAATGCATATAACTCTATTTGTCTTTGCTAGTTCTCGTCTTGAAGGCTTAGAAAATGTACATCTTTTAAGACATCTGGTAATTAACTCAATCTCTTCTTTGTTTTTAATGGATCAGTATCCTCTGTAGTAATGGTTTTGTCTGCCTCTACCACTGGACTGTTCCTTAATGGTAGACTCTATGTCTTTCATTTCTGGACTTCCCAATACCTAGTAGTCAGCATTCATATTTACTGTCTTTATGGATGGATGAATGGATAATAATGATGATAATAATTAACATTATTTGAATGATAATAACTAACATTATTTGACTAATTTCATTTGACTATTGTTAACCACTATTCTTGAAAGAGTGTTTTAATCATTTTTATAAACATTAACTTGTTGATGCATTAAATTTTTGATTGTTAACCACATCTATGTAACAGTCTTGTAAAGAATTAGAAATCTACCTTGTAGAAGCCTACTTTTCTAATTAACGGGTATTTGAGGATAACTGTCAAATTTCTGCCTCCACCTTATGTCTGTCTCAGATGATGACTGCCTTGTCCACCAGCAGTTGTAAAACAGAAGTGTACTCAAGGTGCTATAAAACATTAATGACATCCTCTATCTATTCCAGCTCCTGTTGTGAATTCCTTTTCTCCTGTACTCACATGTCTAAGTCCTGAAACTTGTCTGCCTTGTGACTGATCCCTCTCTATTAAGCTCCAGGTGTCTTTTCTCTTCATCAGTAGAAAGAAAATAATGAAATCTACCTCATGAGCGTGCTAAGAAAGGTAAATGGGCAAGTACTTAGAGTAATACCTGGCACCTGGTAAGAGCTCCATAACTGTTAACTCTTAGCCATTATCATCAACATCATTATTATTAGACCAGCTAGCATTGGCCATGTATTCATTCTTTCTCTTCTGCCAAACTAGAAACATTTTTGGAAAAAAAAATTCATATATGCATAGTTTAAATTCTCTAATTTTCACTTATTCCTCAATAATACAATTGGATTATCAGTCATTAAGATAATTTCTCCAATGTCAACTATCTCCGCTGCCAAACTCAGTGATCTACAGTTCAAAAGGAAATCATCATTGATCACTCTAATTCTGTTAATTCCTTCTACTCACCCTATCACTACTGCCAGAGACCTCAATATCATTTTGGTTCTTTCTCTTTACCATCTGCTCCTAGAGGCAAATAATCATCTCATTCAGTCTCTCTCTTAGGGAGACTCTCATTCTTTTCCACTCCCATTCTCTTAGTTCATGTTATTCCTCTGGGTCACTGAGAAACATACAATATTCTATGACTTTTATTTGTCTTTTTCTTTGTCTCATACAGTTTATATTATTTTGGCAGAGTTATAATTTTGATTACATCATACAGTCAATTTCCATGCCACCTCCCCAATTCCCTTTCTAGTCTTATATCCCTTCACTCCTTTCTTTTCATCATACTTGACCTCTCTCCTTGACAAAATCCTGCTCACCTTTCAGGTTCCAGTTCATCTAGCAGGATGTCAAATGGTCTTTCCTTTTCCCTCCAGCAGGAATTAATTGCTTCCTCTTTTATAAATCCCTAACATTTTAAATACTTCTCAATTTATTCAAAACATTTTTATTACAGTTGTGTATTAAAGGTCTGTCTTGCTATTATATTGCAAAATATCTTGTTTATCTTTGTGTGACCCATCCTATCCAGTAGAATACGTGTTATTTAACTCTTTTAGACCTCATTTTCTTCTTTTTTTAAAAATAGAAAATGATTTAAAATATGCAAAAAGGGTTAAAATAGAATGGGCTTTCATGTTTTCTATGGCTCATACAAGTTGTGTGATTCTTGAGAAATGACCACAAACAACTGATGGCATTTTGTTAATCAGGAAAGCAGGACCTAATATCTGATCTGAGGGGCTCTGGCAGACCCAGAGATGACACAGCACACGTCTGGCCAGGTGTGCAACTCCCAGTACTACAAAATCACAAGTGCAATTATTAGAACCAAACATAGACTACTTTTTGGGTAAGCATTAAATAAGACAAAATATGAAAGGAGGATGGAAAACGGTAAGATAAAAATGCATATTTCACACACAAAAATCCCCAAAAATCTAATTGGGAGAAGGAAGACATCAATGAAAGCTTGTGGAAGGAAGACTTCAATGAGAGTTTGTGGAATGGAATCATCTTTTTCTCTTTCACAAATTCTCTGATGACTAAAGTTTCACTCAACTAATTTCGGGTGTATTGAGCCTTTGAAGAGTTAAAATATTATACTGACTGATGCTAAAATGAAGAAAAGTATTTTTCTTAAGATTTCATTTCCTAAGCATTTCTTCAGATTCTTCATTAAAGTAAGCACTTTCCGACAAAATACTCGGGATTTATTATACACAGCTTTCAATGTCACAGGCACCTTAAACAACCGGAAAAATCTCATCCTAGCAGCAGTTTTTCTTCACAGACACTTTGATGTGATCTTTGCAGTTTTAACTTCATTTGTGCTTACATAAATGAAGTTTATTGGCAATTTTTTTCCAGATGAGGCTCTCATAATTATTTATTTAGAGAAATGTATATCAATTTTACATTCATAACACTACAAACAGAAATTCTCCTTAGCACACTGCAGAAAACTTAGATAAAAAATACCCATTTTAATACCATATCAGAAGACCCTGTGATGAAACACAAATTATACAAACACATACCTGTTCCATAAATGACTTTCCTGCTCTATGAACACCAAAAACTGCAATCACACATGAGAGAAGACAAATATTGTAAATTCACTTCAAACATTTTTATGTGAGAACAATTACCTCAGACTTTTGTAATTCACTGTTAAATGAAATAAAATAAGCTTTGTTATCTCTCACTATAAATTAAATGTATAAAACCATCAAGCAGTAATACTTTGCACAGCCAAATAAAAATGCTAGGGATACGTGGACCTATTAAATTGATATTTTATCCTTATTTGTAAATACACTTATTAAAATGTCAGACTTAAGTTGCAGTCATCATTTCTTCTACCACGTAATGCAAGGACGTGTACATAGTGACAATAAATGTATCCACTGCCAGAGAGAGACAGACCCAGCACACATAATTCACCAGAAAAAGAAATGAAACCTACATGGGTTCTTGTTATGAAATGAGCACTGTGTTTTTCCTCCCACGTTGGCTGACTATGTGAAAATGTTAAAGTATCTGCCATTGCTAGGCTCCTTGAAAACTAAAAAATAAAATCTGGGTTATAAGTTCAATCAACTCTAAAACATCCCCTGCTTATATTTTTCTCCTTTTTTCTTCTCTAATCAGAACAAAACGGTGAGAATGTGCTCTCTCAGAGGAACCTCAAAGAGTCCAATCTACACTCTGCATTTATGTTTCAAATTCTCATTGGCTGAGTAAAGAAATGCAACCGATTCTGGTCCCAGAAACACTGATTTCCAGATACTATTCGTCTCTCTCAACCTGAAAATGTTTCAACACAAAAATAAAAAGAAATTGTCTCTACTTATGCATGCATCAAGAACTAACATGTATTTAAGCTGACTTTAATGAAAAATGTCAATCTTAGATGGCCTGATACTAAACCCTACTACTGAAATCAAAACAGTTGAAAAAACATATATATTATGTACATTTTGAAAATTAATGTGTGGGCTGCCTTTTTTCTAGGTATACAATGAAATACAAATTTTGCTGAATGCTAAAAACATAAATGTTATATTTGGAATTTTATCTTAATTTCTCTTAAACATTTATTTGCTGTCAAAGATTTTTAAATCCTTCTTCTGTGCTTGAAAAGTCAGGCAACAGTTCACTGATAAGAAATAAGTGTATAAACTCTTACAAACACAAATAGCTTTATAACAAATTGGTCATGGCTAGATTTGAAGAATAATTTTATTTCACTTATAATTGTTAGTTATAACTATAAAAAATAAGCAAAAGCATTAACCACCTGTGAAAGGCTTTCCCGGTCTCCCCCAAGGACTTACTTGAAAGAATGTGCATTGCTTTATTTTATCACAAGTCAGACACAACTTAACATTCAAATTGTCTACGGACCTTTCAAAATGTGCTGACAGCTGGTTTTGTCCATACCCCTATGTGTGAACAAGGCCAGTCCATTGGTTGCAGACAGATATATAAACTATAAATCAGTTTATTCCTGCACTCTCCATTTGAAGACTCAATTCTACTCAAAGGGAGCAAAATACTGGAAGCTATGAATAAGAAATGAAGCACTAGAAATGTCAACTCACCATCTGACTTTTTATAAGGACAAAGGATTTTAAAACATCATAGTAGATACTGATAAAAGGTACAATTGTCTAAAACTTCACTTAGGATGGCACAGAAAAGTTTGAAAAGTAGTTTCAATTTAGGAAGCAATTGGGTTATTGTTTGCTTTTTGGTTTTTTCTTACTTTTGCTTAGCCAGAAACCAATAGTTCTAATAATTTGTTTAAATTATAAATGTTCCTTCCCATTTCTTTCCATTTCAGATCTATTTATCAGAAAAAAGTGAAGCACACTTTAAGTAATAGCCTATAGTTTTGGAACACTTTACAAACTGTTCCACTAGTTGATAACCACTATCAGGAGAATCAGGGGTTTTTTTTGCTTATTTTCCACTTTTGTCCCCAGTCTGCTACTTTATGAATCTAACTGTCAACACTAAGAGTACTAAGTAACTAAAAGACCGTCAAAGTGTAACATCACCCAGAGTAACATATGCCTTACAAACAAAGAGGAAATGAAAATTCAGTCACCCCAGGGATACTGAGCTGTCTACGGAGTTGAACTATAAAGATGTGCAAGCTAATAGTATAGGTTTTCAGAAAGGATTAATAAATTATTCAATTAGGTACAATTTTCAGGTTGTACTACTGTAGCTCTATTATAACGAAAATATTTTTTAATTGGCTGAAGAACAACAGAGCACTGAGGCCTGTTCTCCGACAAAAAATAATTCATTCAACAAACATTAACAACTATAAGACAGAAATACTTCAAGGGAGATCAAAGAAAGCATCACTTTAAATGGTAAATATGCTTTATATTCCTCTAGCTTTCAAACTGGAACAACTTAACATCTGACTATAAAATCACTCCTGTCATATATTTCTCCTAAATGGGATATAAGCATATTGACCAAGATCAACATCTCAGTTTCCAACTTGCATATCCTTTTCTCTTTGTGATTCATTTTCAAGAGTTATTTTCCACACTTTTGGCTTATAGGGAAGCTTATTAGCTCTTGCCCCTAAATGAATGCCCCTGTAGAGAGGTTTTTAAACTTTCTAATGCCAACTATTTTCTTTGCACACTAATTATTTCCTAAACTCTAATAATGTGATGCCATGTGCTAGTAAAAGGCATGATGACAACATACTTTTCCCAATGGAACCTTCTCTATTCAGACAGCTGCCCACTCTGTATTCCAGGTATTCCCAGCCTTCACCACTTGGGTGCAAAGATCCAGGCATAAGAATATGTAATGACCATAATAGATCATAATAAATCGGCAAGATCTTTTAAACTTAAAGGAGCTTTAATAATTTGTACCTTGATTTTAAAGATCAATTTTTTGCAATATTCTGGTCAACTGCATTCTCTGTTATTCTAAGGAAAACTATCAGTTGGTCATGGTGGCTCATACCTGTAATCCTAGCACTTTGGAAGGTGGAGGCAAGAGGATTGCCTGAGCCCAGGAGTTTGAGACTGGCCTGGGCAACTTGGCAAGATCTCGTCTTTACAACAGTAACAACAACAACAACAACAAAAATAGCCAGGTATAGTGGCATGCACCTGTGTTTCCAGCCACTTGGAAGGCTGAGGTGGACGGATCACCTGAGTCCTGCAGGTCAAGGTTGTGGTGGCCATGAGCATGCCACTGTACTCCATCCAGCCTGGGTGACAAAGTGAGACTCTGACTCAAAAGAAAAAAAAATAGTAAAAAAGGAAAACTAACAATTAATCAGGATTTCTCCAATAAACCCTTCCTTATCCTTCCTTGACTCAATCTCCCCTCCCCCATTGCCTCTACATAGTTCCAAGTGTACAGGGTCCTGGCGATGCTCACTAGCAGTGCAAAGCACTGACTCCGCAACCTATCAGCTACTTCCAAAGTACCATAAAGTCTAATATTATTTCTCTTTCCCTAATTTCATATATATTGTTCCATGAGTGATTAAATATAAAAAGCTATAATGTGCTAGTGTTACTCTTATTGTCAGCAGAGTTATTCAGATTTAGGTATCAGAAGACTGTTACTAGCTTAACCTCTCCTGACCACCTGGTATATTCCAGGGATTTTATTCCAGCACAAAACTAAGGAACATATTTCAAAATTGTTTTCTTACTGACCACTTTCTAGAAGCCTTCAGTGGAATTGCTGGTCAACCCAAAGCACGATATGACTTTTCAGTACCGACAGAGTCCTAGTCTGTAGATTTTCTCATTAAGCATACCAAGAGAAGATATTGCTTTAAGTATTTAAGACACTGGATATGAAGCTAATGTATGCAAATGTTCAGGGGTGGGGGGTTATTATGTTCACAAAGGAAACTTCAGTTTGGAATGCACCTTGATTCCATATGAAACATTCCCTAAGATATTTTGATTTGGTTTTCCATTCTTTGATAACAGTTCATATTTGGCAAGTTTTTGCTTATGTAATATAAGCATTACAGAATAGATTTCAGAAGCACGTCACTACTGAAAAATTGTACTCTGAAAAATAACTATCTTTTTCTTAGGTTTTACACTTAAGCAGAAAGCTTCAATGTTCTCTACAAGGGATTCATAAAAGTAAGCATTATCTCTTCCAACAGATAGATCTTTTAAAGCTTTTGTAGTTCATGAAAGCTTCTCAAACCTCAAAAATAATGACACAACAGTCCTGTCCAGTTCACAGTAACTACAGCTTTCACTGTGACTCCATATCACAAGGATAATCTACAAGAAAGAGATTATATAACAAACTGTGGTGTATCAAAGTAAAATATAGAGACGAGCTCCACTAGGGTCAACACATCAAGGTAAAGCAGAGAAATGTCAAATGTGCCATGTCCATGCCCTATTTAACTTTACCAATTTAAGGAAGACTCTTGTTCTTTATTAGTAAGTGTTAAAGTATAGCTCCATTTTCAGCTGGATATGTGTCTGAAATAAAACACTGGGCTAATTTACTTGAATGTACATGTGTGAAAAATTGTCACTATTTATAGATAATATAACATAGTGAGATATTTCACATCTCAGTACTATAGCAATAGTTTTAGAAAGCAAATCTTTCTTAACTATTAAGAACACATCTCAGAGTGGAAACAAATGTAAATGTACTTAAATAT
This sequence comes from Cephalopachus bancanus, assembly GCA_027257055.1. Classification (NCBI taxonomy): domain Eukaryota; kingdom Metazoa; phylum Chordata; class Mammalia; order Primates; family Tarsiidae; genus Cephalopachus; species Cephalopachus bancanus. The sequence goes on along the minus strand of JAPVLO010000084.1, from coordinate 2,119,450 downwards.
AGTGTAATAAAAGATCATTTAGTTAAGAACATTAGTATGTTTCATTTTATTTTAAAACATAAAAGTTATGCCTGAGGAAGAAATAACAGCAAACAAGAAGTCATTAAGGAAGCTTAAATCTATGGTGGTCTCTGCCATTTTTATTCCATGTGACCTTCATCAGGTGATTCCTCTGCCCCTTTAACCATTATCCCAGTGAAGATAATTGTCACCCACAAGGCAAAGATTAGTAACATAATAAGGACACAAATTAGCAAGAGTCATTCAAAAGTGTGTCTCATTTTCATCTTAAATCCAGAAAATATGGTTTGTCCTTCTAGTGCCAGTTAGCAAAACCTATCAGTGGTCTCTAATTTCAGATGTCAACTCAGATTCCTTGATTCGTTTTGGTGGATCTTTTGACTTCTCATCTCTTTTTTGTCAACTTTTCTCTTTTTCCACTTCCATGGTGTGCACAGGTCCAGTAAGAAAGGCTTTCCATATCACCAAAGCTCCAGAGTTCGTCAGTACCACTGGGGGAGCAGACTGTGACCCAGACTGGTGGCAGTATTTCAGAGCTTTGAAAGAAATATAACAATGACATCAAGAAGTATTTAACTGGGGAAAAATTAAATTTTTTCATTGCTCACTGGACTGTAAATAGTGTAAGGGTTATTTATTTTTTATAAAAAAGAGTCCCTGTGTAAAATATGGTAAGATACTATATGCCAAGCAAGATATTCATGTGTTGACTTGGAATTGAAAATGCCATGGGGATATTTTAAGGATAAGGGCAAACAAAGAGAGGGTCGGTTAAAGCCTAAATCCAGATAGAGATGGAGTAACAGCAACACTCAAATCAGAATTTTGTTAGGAAGGGGTGCGGGGGAAAAGAACAAGGCATGAAGATAAAGCCCATCAAGACTACTAAAATGAATATGTTTGCCCCCCCCCCAAAGTAGCTGTCAATTAATTTGAAGTTTTGGAATGTAAAGCAATTAAAGGTAGGCGGTTACAAGAAATGCCACATAGAAAAAGTATCTGAGCACAATTAATGAATATGAGAAAAATTCTCAAAGTTTTCCCACTTTCAGTCAAAATACGCACGAGTGGCTATCCCCTGGCTGTTTCTGACAGGTTGGCGAAGTATAGCAAGCGATATACATAGTGACAAAGAAAACCATGTTATCTCCAGGTTGCACACATTACCATGCTGCCCACACTAAAATGCTAAGGGACAGGAACAGCCAGACCACTCGTTTCTTAATAGTCTAACAAGGTCCACAAGACACAGAGTTGTCCACTCCACCCCCACAGACCCTGTTCCTCAACACTCAGAACCAGACTGATTCCAGGACCTCCAAATTCCAAGAGTCTTGTGTCCCATGGACTCACCGGCTCAGACATAACTAGCCCAAAGTTATACCTCTTAAATTGTTTAAATGCTTACAGTTTGTTGGAAAATGCCAGAGAAAGTCTCCATAATCAACACTACTATCTTTTAAGGAACTAACCTAAATAGCTAAAGGGTTTCTCTCCCTTTCTTATGTGCACATGAGTACACACACACATACAGTAACTAGGTTTTTTTATAATTTCTGAAAAATTATTTAACTTCATATAATTCTTTTCACTACAATTTAATATACATTTATTAAAATTAAAATGAGACAATCTGACATCTACAGACCAGTTGGGTCCTAAAATGAAGTTGTGATGCAACTGGCAGCATAAAAGAAAAAAAAACCTCTTAAGATCTCAAGGAAGTCTAGTTCCCTTTCTATAAGCTCATGGCTTGGGGATCTCTTGTTCCCAACCAGAAAAACCATTATTGCTTACTTTCAATGCAATTACAACTCCACATTTAATTTCAATTCCCTCTCTCATTTTCCCCTTTCTTGTTCAACACTAAGCAAAATCATATGCTAGAATATAAATTCAGGCATGCAGGGATTTCTGTCTGTTTTGTGCATGGATGTATTGCAAACACTTAGTGCTTAGCACATAATACTCAATAAATATTTTTGAATTGAACAGAATATGTTCGTTTTTGAGAAGAGAGTGGTAAATAAGACACAATTCCTTCTCTCAGAGTAGCCACCATCTATGTGAGGAAATTGACAAGCTCATCATATAACTATGTGGTAAGTTCTAGGAGGCACGCACAAAATGTTCTTGGAATATCAAAGGGCAACCCAAAAAACAATACTCTGTACAGATAAAGTGTCTTTGAGAATATCCCAGAGAAGATAATGTTTATCTTAAATTGTGAAAGAGGTGTCCAAATCAGCTAAACAAGTGAGGCAAGAAAGGGCTTTCCAGGTAAAGGAAACAGGACACATAGAGACATGAAGCATGAGATCACAACACACTGCCTGCGGAACTACAGAGGAGTCTGTTCAGAGAGGAGTGTGCAGAAGTTATCAGGCGCAAGGGCAGGAGGGTAACTGAGGGAAACTTTCCAAGAATTTCCAGCAAGGCAGGAAGTTGATCAGATTGTGATCCTCAAGAGAGAGTTGTGAAATAGGGGAATTGGGAGGGGTGGAAGAGACTGGAGTACTGAGCCCTGATGAAGGGTTAACTGCATTTGTTGAAGAAAGAAATGAGAAAAGCCTGAACCAAGGCAAGAGACGTGCTTTAGAAGTAAAAGGAGTGAATAAAAGAAATTTAAGAAAGAGACTTGGCACAGCTGAATGATTAAAGGGAGATGGTTAGAGTAGAACACAGGAACTTAGGCTCCATGTGACTCTTCCAGACTGAGCAACTGAGAACCTCTGAGCTTCATTCACTGAGACCACAGATAAAGAATAGGATAGTATTCTTTATATTCTTCATCTAATAATCCAATATAAAGAGTTGTGATTCTCAGAATAGAATAGTATGTTTTTGTTTTAAGTCGGAGTCTCACTCTGTCACCTAGGCTGGAGTGCCATGGCACACTCACAGCCACCACAGCCTCAACCTTCTGGACTCAGGCGATCCTTCTGCCTCAGCCTTCTAAGTAGCTAGAACTACAGGCGTGCACCACCACGCCTAGCTAAGCTTTTATTTATTGTGGAGATGAGGTCTTGCCACGTTCCCCAGGCTGGTTTCAAACTTGTGGGCTCAGGTAGTCCTCTCCCCTCTGCCTCCCAAAGTGCTGGGATTACAGGCGTGAGCCACCATGCCCAGCCAGGATAGCATTCTTTAAAAATATGTAAGTATGATATTTGGGGAGCAGTCCATTTGAGTCATGAGTCTAATTTTGGGATTTAGGATATCTGATGGAGATGTGGAGGGGTCAGCTGGAAGTACAGGTAAAGAAATGGAGACAGAGTACTGAGCTGGATGAAAACCATGTGAAGTTATGGCTGAAGTCATAGTGAATAAAATCAAGACTGGAGATAAGCTATTCCAGACTGGTGGGGGTGGGGGGCGGAGGAGGGAGAATAAATAAAGAAGAGGTCAGAAGCCATAAATAATTGTTGAATTAATAAGAGGACCAAAAATATCTGGAAAGCCCCAATAATCAAAATTAAAAGAGTCTATGAAAGTAGCTCAGAAAGCAATAGCACTTGTATATTATCTAACAGTCCTTTATGATCTTTAGATAGAAAATGAATTTGATTGACTTTGACAATTTCTCTTTCAATTTTGAAGTACCCAAGAAAACAATCTTCTCTTTGGAGGATTAAATTATCCCATAATGGATTTTTGCAAATTCCTCTATCTTGCTGGTTATCGTGTCACATTTCCATATGGTAAACATCAAAACTAACTTTTCAAAGTAAACAAAGCAGGTATCTTAGCATAACACTTGTGAATGACACGTCAGTGTCAACCCACATTCATTCACTTTCACAAAAGCAACTCTGCTCACAATCTACATTTAGAGCATCTCCCCATTCACTCCTCAAATAACAAATAGCAATAGCACACTAGCATGTAATTAGTTAAAATTAGACACAAATGAAACCCAGACGACAGAAATGACAAGAAATAACAAGGTGTTCCCAGGATTTTACCAGGATGTAAGCAAAATGTTTATAGAATGACTGAGTAGGTCATCACCAGACAGGCCGCTTCCAGATGGGATTTCTAAATTTGAACCTCTCACCTGTCTTCCTCCACCTCCCCATCGAAACTCACTGGCAGTCACCATTCACAAACCATCGTAGAGTGACATCTTCCTACGTAAAACCCGTTTTAGGGTAACATATTTCACCTTCATGACTATTCTCATATTCACATCCTTCCAGGATGAGGGAGATATTCACAGACGAGGTAGTATGTTGAGCAATGAGCACCTGAGGCGTGTAGTTTCCTAATATACACTCACAGCAAGGGCTTGTTGGAGACTTATAACCTGCCACAGCTATGGTCTCAGTGCTCTAGCAGATTTACCCTAAGCAGAAGATTCCTTGAGTCTTGGGGAAAACTACCTGAATCCAGTAATATTGAAATGAAATGAGTTTGATATTAGAGTCCGAAAGTTTTGTTAGTTAGCTAGCATTTCAAATTCCCTTAAGTAGGAAAAAGGCACCCTTGCCACCCTTTCTTCGAAGGGTACCAAGTACTGTTCTCTACCTCTTTGTATCTTTCATAGTAATAAGTACTAAATAAATGAAATCAATCATTTCGCAGTCAAGTGGTAACTGAGATTATTTTTGATTGCAAGGTACAGAGCATGGGAAAGGAGGGAATCTCAGGGAACTTCGGCTAATATTCAGTCTTTCTCTTCAAAATGCAGTGTCTGACCTTGAACACTGGTTTATTTTTGTTCTAACCTAAGTCCACACATAAATTCTTAGGAATAAAATTTCTTTCTTTCTTTGAAAAACGGCTATGGCGTCATGTAGATCCACTGAACTTTATTAATTTCATTATTTGGAATGCCTTGTTGTATCCTCAGGCATTTTAATTGCTATTTTATACCCTTTAAAAATATTTTTCCTGAAGAAGAAAATCAATTAAGCAGACTCAATCAACTGTGGAGGACTGATAGAACAAAAAACTCTTATGTAATCTTTATGAACCCTATGAACCCTATAAATTGATTTTAGGGGGACAATAAACTAGGTTGCATAGATTTATTATATAAATTATTTTTACTCTGTACAGCAGAGCATTTTACAGGTATAGTAGATGCCTACAAATGTTTCATAAACAAGTGAATAAATGGATTAATTTTATTAGATTTTTCAATACGTAAGGATCATGAAGTCCTATTTGCTCATTTACAGTAAAAAGTTTGATAGTATAATATTGTATGGATCAGAGGCAGAGATTAGTTTAAAAGAAATTCTGATGTCAATTAAAAGTAATAGATATTATGATTTACAATATAACATCACTCTGCTGAAAATGCTTTTATATTAGTCACTTAATATTGAAAGTAAGATCTCTCGTGCTCTGAAAAGTCTTTTTTCAAAGTACATTCACCTACTAGAAAAATCAATGTATCAGGCCACATTTCAATACGGAAAAAAAAAATTCTAAAAAGAAAACAGCAGGAAGCTAAACTCCAATCAGATTTTTGATAGATATATATAGGGGAAAATATATATTATTATAATATGTGTGTGTATATCTGATGTATGTATATATATCTGATATGTGTACACATATACATATGTGTACATATATGTATAGGTATATACACACACATTTATCTGGAAAAGAAAAATCCTTGTGATTTTAGGTATGGAGACTGTTTTTAAGAATAGAATCCACCAAGTTTAATGCTTAACCAGTTATCTTTATCAATGTGTCCCTAAAATTCAGCTGAACATGGATTTCCTATGACTACTTTGACCAATGAAAAAGTACATGGTGGTCATATGAAAGCCTATAGGCCATCTGTAAGCGTTTATAAAACCATATGCATTTTGGACATCTATTTACCTAATCTGGAATCAAATGTGAAAATTTTTTAAATGTATAAATTTACAGATTTCAACTATTTGTATATAGTACAAAAATATTTGAAGGATTGTCTAGGTGTTTTGTTACTTAGTCAAATGGCTTTAAACAACGTATTTATTTCATTTAATTTTCATCCAATGTTTAATAAGTTTAAGAAGCATAAAGATGGCAGAACCCATGTGTAGGAAGTTTGGGAAAATTGAATTACCACTGAGTTGTTGTTAGTGGAGAAAAAGCTCGCAACAATGTAGATGGGCAAGGTCTACTGACAGAAGGGAGAAAATAATTAAATGTAAAGAGAAGGAAAATGCAATCAGACTAACCAAATAAAAATACCAGACACGAAAAATCAACACATTGTCATCAGTGTAAAAGAGCAAAGCACAGAAAATATGTACCTCACACATGAGCTCTGTGATGTAAAATGCTGCAGAAAATGCTGAGAAACACATTCACAAAGTGTTGATTAATAGCAATTACATCCTGGTTTACTAGCATATGTTACCATGGGTATGACTACCAGATCATAGCTAGCCTTTTTTATGTAGTTTGAAGTACAATATTATAGTAACCATGATTAGATTGAAATAAATCACAATGACTTAACAGTCATGAATTAAAACCTTACTTACCAGATTTAATTCAGTTCAATAAGTATTTGTCATCTTAAACTTTGTATTCATACATAATGGGCTTTAAGTCACTCTGTCAACTTCCCTCTTAACCAGAGAGGCCACTATTTGCATTTGGCAGACTTAAAGGCAGAAACCACTAGGTTTGACCAGACATGGTGGCTCAAGCCTGTAATCCCAGCACTTTGGGAGACAGAGGTGAGGGGATTGCCTGAGCCCATGGGTTTGAGAGCAGCCTGGGCAACTTGGCGAGACCTCATCTCTACAATAAAAAAAATCAAAAAATTAGCCGGGGGTGGAAGCATGAACCTGTAGTCCCAGTTACTTGAAAGGCTGAGGCGGAAGGATGCCTGAGCCTAGCAGGTTGAGGCTAGGGTGGCTGTGAGCATGACCCTGCACTCCAGCCTTGGCGAAGGAATGAGACTCCAATTCAAATAAAAAAGAAACCACTAGGTTTGCTCAAAGGAGCTGTTAGACATGTAAAAAGCTGAAGAAAATAGAAGTATATTCATTCAAAGGCAAGCTTAAGAATCCTTATATTGCATCAAGAGCCATCACAATGCTTTTGTTCTTAGACCTAGCAATTCCATTTCAGAAAATCCAAATATTTCCTAAAAATTAACCTAAACTCACTGGGAAAAATTCTGTGTACAAAGCCCTTATATATAAAAGTGAAAAACATGAAACAAAATAAATATTCAACAACAGGGAAACCACTAAAAACACCATCTTGCATCTTCTGGATAGGTTATTATTCAGTCACTAAAAATAAAAAAGTAATATGGAGAATGCCCATCATATAAAGCTCACAAGGAAACACTATACATTTTTTTATATATTATGTTTAAAAAGGCATAGAAGTATAAAAGTCTGGAAAGAAATTTATCAAAGTGTATAAATATGGTTATGCTGTCATTTTAAAACATTTGCCCTAGTTGTTTGGTTAAATAACTTGCATTTTGTAATGAAAAACAAACTAAAATAGGGAAAATGTTACTCTTACTAATCTTTTGGTAAGACGTCAAACCGTATAAGATGAAAACATTTTCTCTATTAAGTATTCTTATGAATAATATTATTGTGTTTTTAAATTTTGTTTTATTTTAAAAACCTAAACAGAACGTTTGCCATGTACAGTTCCCTGCGCTACATGCTTTTCGTCCATACTCCAAAGTGCTAGTCTCCCAACATTTCCTATTAAAAACAACGGCTGTATCTTTTCCTTTAAAGTATTGCTGAGGCTATGGTTCCTGATTCCTTGTCAATTCACAGCCAGGTCATATTTTGCACTTTGAAAGAGCTAGTGAAACCACACTAGACCAAGACCAGTGATGCTAATCATTCATGTATTTCTGAAATGGTAAATACTGAGCTCCTGATCTTCTCCCTGCTACTGTCAGACTCCAAGGAGCAGTGGAAAGAGAAGTCTACTTATTCCTGTGACCTTTGTCACAGCCTCCTTTCTTTGGATAACATCACGGTGGACTGAAGTTGATGATGACCCATTTTTCTCTCAAACTTTTCGGAGCACAGGCTTGTAGAGTCATGATCATAGATGGAACAGAAGATATAGGGAGTGAGGATAGCAAACATCCTCCCCCTCTCTTCATGTTAGATGCAAGAAAAACAACACTGAGTTTTACAACCCACTTCCTATGACTTTCATCAATATAATAATTTCATGTGTACAAATTGCAATGAGATAAAAGTAATCACCAAGGACTCTAAATGGCTCTTTCTGGGTGTTCTTTGGACTTTTATTATAAGATTTTTATCTTGCTTATGTGAAAATGCTGATTGCTTTTTCTTTCTTACAATCTTTCTATTTTCTTTTAGCAAAACCATTCACTCATTGAGTCTTTCTGGATGTCATTTCTCAGGGTCCTCCTTCTGTCTGTCTCTTAAATGTGTGTGCTTCTCAAGGTCTTGACTTGACTCAGTCTCTTCAGTTGATCATCTCATTGGTTATTTTCCACTTACCATTCCAAGTTCACTATCTCACTGTCCACCTTTCTTGATCCTGCCCTGGGTCCCAGAAAGATGTCATATATGGAGCCTCAAGGTGTTTCCTTGTCCTTTGGCTTCATGATGGATTTGGTTGATGGGAGGTCAAAGATTAGGGTGCAGGAAGAGAAGAAGGTTATAATGTATATTCCCAAGTCTCCTTCCGCACAAGGCATGGGTTGAGTGGCTGAAGCTACATGTCCTATGGTCAACCCTCTCCCACAACCACACCCACAGATTCAGATTTTGCTTCTCTACATTGCAGGAAATGCCCTTCTGTTCCATCCTTCAGGCCTAGGAATGGTAGCGGCTCTCTCTGCTCTTGCTAGTTCCAGTGTGTTTCATCATCTCAGTTGGTTTTCTGAATCCTGCCCACAACCTTTATAAATAGTCTTGTCATCAGATTATCCTTAATTACCCCATTTGAGTGTGACATCTGCTTCCTGCTGGGATCCTGACTAACACTCCATCTTATTCTCACTCAGCTTTAATTACTATCACATGATAATAACTTTAAATCACTATCCCCCAATCTCTTTCCAATTTTCAAACATGTATTGCCAACGGCTTTCAAAGGATTCTAAAATAACTTCAAATTACCATGCCCCAAATGAAACCCACCTCCTTCCCTCCTGCCTGCCCCACCCACACCTCCCTTCAACCCATTTCTCAGTCTATATTTACAGAACAGACAACCATTCATCCAACTGCATGATCTAGAAAACTGCCAGTTATCCCCCATTCCTCGTTCTCTCACCTGTTATCAAATACTCTTGCTTTACCCATATAACCTTAAGTGTCGTCCCCCTTCTCCATCTACATGACCCAAAGGTTAGTTCAGAACTCATCCTCATGATGTTGTACAAGAATCTCCACTGTTGTCTCTCACCCTCTAGGTTGCGTCCAATTTAAGGAAAGAAATGATTGCTTATTCTGTACACCAGTAAGCCCATTTATTGAGTGAATGATTGAATGAATGAAGTGTAAAATAAAGATGAGAGTAATAATAGAATTTCACATTTTTTCTTAAGTCTTACAAATAGCTCTAAATCACTTCAACCTGTGCACACACATGCACAGGCACACAAACATGTTTAAGAGATCATTGAGCCCACTAATCTTAATTTTGTTGTTCTGTTTTGTTTCGGGGGATGGTGCAGTTCAAGGCAATGGTATGCTAGAAAACCATTCATGACTGGTTTCCTGGAGGAAAAAGTCAAAGCCCTTTTGGTAGCATTTGACAATTTCCATGGCAAAAATCCTCCCATTATTGCTAATTTCAAGTTACCAAAGTAACATCACTGATTTAAGGAGCTAGGAAAGGACATGAACAACTAGACCTCCTGAGCTGGAATGAGCTTGCTACACACGGCATTGAAAGGCTTTTATGAAAGACAAGTTTGTCATAAGGGAGGTTAAGATAATTAAGTTAGAAGAGGTTTCTGAAAGAACACAGTTAAAAGGAATACAAGAGTGTTTTAAAAGTCTACATGAAAAATGAGTCATTGACCAAAACATAGTAATAAATAAAGCTACAGGCATCACCAGAATCTGATGATCATTTGGAGAGAATTTAATTTTGTTTTGTGATGTTTTCCATTTGTGTATTCCTTGATTTATGTTAATTTAGTGGAACAATCCTTTACAGTGTGCCTATATTTTATGGATCTCTCTTTCAGTGTGAGGAATCAAATATAAAAAGGAAGATTTCTGTCCAACACCTACCAATATATTCAAATAACTTAATGCTTGAGAGTTGCACATTTCTCAAGGAAACATGAGGAAGAATGAATGATGACTGCTTATCCATCCATAACTGGGAAGACCAGTTAAAGACTCTTCGAAGAAGTTTTTAGCTGCACTTTGGTAAAAAAAAAAAAAAAAAAAAAAAAAAATTAGAATAAATTGAGAAGCAGAGGAGAGGAAAACTGAGGTCTGCAGGGTACTCGGTCGAATGCTTGACACACAAAAGACACTCAATAAATACTTCTTAAGTGAATGAATGAATGAATGAATAAATGATTCAAAGAACAAATGATTGAGTAAATAAATTGAGGGAAAACATGAGTAAAGGCAGAGATAGCAAAGAGTGTATGTGTTAGACTTGACCTTTTAGGCCTAATAGGCTGAGGCCTGTGCCACTGGCCCCAATTTTACCTATTAAACCTTAACTCTTAGCACTCCTAAATAAATCACTTTGTATTGAAGTTATCACTTCCTTTTTTTATGTCACTGTGTCCTTCTACCCTGTCTCCTTCAGTTTGTATCTAAGCTTCCAGCATTTCCCAACCAGATGACTGCAAATGTCTGTCAATCCATCTGCCAAAACCCACCCTGGTTCTGCCTCCATGCATTGCCTGTGCTGTAGCCAGAATGAACTTTGTAAACCACCAGTACGAAAATCTGATGGTCACCACCACCCCTACACCAATTCATTGAAAACAGGGTTTCTCATCAGTTTGGATTGCTCTTATAAGTAAGCCTAGCACTTTGGGAGGTGTAGGTGAGAGGACTGCCTGAGCCCAGGGTTCAGACCAGCCTGGACATCTTGGCAAGACCTAGTCTCTACAATAAATCAAAAACTTAGCTGGGCATGGTGGCGCATGCCTGTAGTTCTGGCTACTTGGAAAGTTGAGACGGAGGGATAGCCTCAGTCAGCAGGCCAAGGCTGCAGCGGCCGTTAAGTGTACCACTACACTCCAGTTTGGCCCACAGAGTGAGACTCCAACTCAAAACAATAGAAAGTGAAAAGTCAGCACTTCTGAATGTGGCCTACAAGGCCTACATGATCTGGCCCCCACTGGCTTTTTCATTCTAACATCTCATCACCCAGGCTCCTGGTCCCCATGGTCTTCTTTTAGGCTACTAAGTACAGTCTGCTCAAACTTCTTCAGAGTAAGTCTCCTACATATGAACCTTCTCATTGTGAACTTTCAGAAATGTGTACGTGGGTTTGCATGTTCAATCACATAAGTTAGTTCATGTGTCTGGCATACACTGTCATGTGAATGCATCCTTTTCAAGTAGTTGTGCTTTTGTGTACTTAACTGTACAGTACTGCAGAGAGTACAGAAGCATGGTATCTCTATCTCAAGCCCATTTCACTTCTTGCCTTTTCATTTGATGTCAACCACTATGTGCCAGCTGCTGTACTGTACTACTGTACTTTTCAAAGTACTATACTGTAAGGTTAAAAATGTTTTATTTTTTGTGTTTGTTTCTTATGTTTATTGGTGTGAAAAATACTATAAATCTATTACAGTACAGTACTATATGGCCAATTTTGTTAGTTGGGTACCTAGTCTAACTTTGTTGGACTTATGAACAAATTGGACTTACAAATGGGCTCTTGGAACAGAACGCATTTGTTTGTTTGTTTTTTGAGTTGGAGTCTCACTCTGTCGCCCAGACTGGAGTGCAGTGGCCGCTCCCGGCTACCGCAGCCTCGACCTGCTGGGCTCCGGCGATCCTTCCGCCTCAGCCTTCCAAGTAGCCGGAATTACAGGCATGCGCTACCACGTCCGGCTGATTTTTGATTTATTGTAGAGATGAGGTCTCGCTGCCCAGGCGGGTCTCGAACCCGCGGGCTCAGGCAATCCACTCACCTCAGCCTCCCAAAGGTGTGGGATTACAGGCTGAGCCACAGAGCCCGGCAGAACGCATTTGTATATAAGTCCTTACTTTAATCTTTCTTCTGTGACTGGGTCAGACTGTCTCAGAGCACTATAAACCTCTATGCTGTAGAATTCAGCAGTTACAAATGTGTGCATACACTAATAACTGATTCATTTTGATCTCTCTCACCAGTCTGTAAGTCCCAGAGGGAGAAGCTGCATCTGTTTTCACTCAAGTGTTTGACACAAAATAGTTGCTTCATAGGTGTTTGTTGAGTGAATGAGAGAAATTCCATGTCCATTCCCATCTTCACATCTTTCACGATTTTTCCCATTTCTGAAGTGACTTTATATCTCCCCAGTTCTGCCACAAATGCAAATCTAATTATTTCCTCCCATGCCTGTCTCAGAATCCATTATTTTATTCAACAAATATTCATTGGCAAATGGTTACATTCCAGATCTTACACAGTTAAGGAAAATGACTATATGGCTTCATAGGATCTTAGCATCTCTCCTGAAATTATGTTTTACTCAGGAGGATACACAAATCATTGTCATGTCGCACATGCAGAGCCCTAGCAGAAGAATGGATGAAATCCATAGAAACACACTAGAGAAATAAAATTAAGTCTCTGGATATTCAATAAATCTTCACCAAAACAAAGCATTTGGCTTACAATTTTAAAGACTTTCTTCTATAATGTTTTCCTATTTCTTAGAAAAAAATGTGATAATAATATATGCATTTTAAAATCTACTACTTATTGGGCTTCTGCTCTGTACCAGTCACTCTGATTGGGGATTTTTGTAGATCCCAAATTTATTCCTACCTCAAAAGCTTTTCTGACTACAAATTTTAATGACATGGTTTTATAATAAAATTCCAGTCAAATATGTAATACATGGTTTTATTTAAATCATTTCATTTAATGTCCTGGCTTCCCAAAATACTATTTCAAAGCTACAATCTGATATTGTACATTTTCTGCAATTCCCACACTCCTTCCTCCTCGATAGTGCTTTGCTAGACACAGGCTAAGTGGTTAATAGATACTTTTGAATAAATTGAATCCAGGTGGTTTTTTAGTCTATGTGGTAGAGAGTTTCTATTACAGTTGGAGTGTTCCACAAATAAGTTATTATCATCGTGAAAATTTTAACTTCTTAATTGCATACGATTTTCTTTTAAAAGCAAAAGTATGAGAAGCGACATTGCACACCTGCTGTACACATTTTCAATGGATGTCCTAAAAAAAGAAAAAAATGAGAAAGAAGATAAATTTTGGAGGGAATGTCAATCAATTTCCCCAAGATTCCCTAGGTACAGGCACTGTGCAGGTGCCTCTGGCACGCTTTACTTTGTTGATCCCTAGCTACAGTCTTATGGCATTGACATTGCCATCTCCAACTGGCAGATAAGAAAGTAAAAATCAAAGACATTCCATACAACTTCGACAAAATCAAACAACACTCGTGTCCAGAACTTCTAATCTCTGGAGCCCATCCTCTCCTATCATTCTTATATTTCCTTCACTGCAAAAATACCCACCAATAACTTGTTCTATACGATCATTGCTTTCCTGTGTTAGATGAGTTCTATTTTTATCAGTGTTTCATAAGCCAGTTATGATATTTATAAAAACTCTGTCTTAATTGTATAAGATTGTCTTTTAAATGTAAGAATGTGAGGTATGACATAGTATACTCCATATTTTTCCAAAGCTTGTTCTGAAGAAACAAAGTAAACCAGGAAAAAGATTAAAAAAATAAAGTGAAAGGAAAGACTATTTACTGATGTCCCCAAAATCCCTTAAATTTAAAAACAGAGCATGCCACTTTCTCAGAATTTAAGGGTCTTGAATATTAAGTTGCTGAACAAAATAAAACTCAATTCTCAGCTGAAATCAGCAACAGGAAAAATATAGTCTACACTCCAAATACTGTAATCTCAAAGTTTCCTTATGGCAGTATTATTGAAATTGCTGTTTATTCTTGCATTAAGCAAAAGCCTTTTGTAAAATATAAAAGAAAGCCGAACTTCCTCTTTTTCTTGCCATAATAGGTAAGCTGTGTCTTGCATCATTTATTATCTCTTGGCTAACATGTCCCATGGCCCTCATTTTCCAGTAATATTATCTGTGTTGTAACTTAACGGTGACATCATCTAAAGAGCATAATTGCATCTAAGTGCCTTACGATTATTGAATTTTTCATATTCTACTGTGCAATATAAATTATAACCTGCATTCTCAACAAGTTACAAGAAAAGAATTAAAACATATTCTTTAGCCCAATAAAAAATGTGGCATGAGTATGATGTGGCTTGGCAACAAACACTGGAGACTGTAAAACTAGCCTAATATAGAGAAATGCAGAGTTAGAGAATACATTAGAGATGAGGCACTGCACAGCACATGTTTCACACTGAAGGGTGGAATTTCTGGATAAAAGATTAAGCATGTTTAACATTTTCTAAAACATGTTATGGAAGTTAAGTCAAAAGTGGCAGAACAGTTAACATTTTTAGAGAGCAAAGAAGTTTATTTTTTATCAATAGCTAGTCACACATACAGGACATATATAAAAGCAGTACATAAATACAATTTTAAAAACTAACATCATTTGCATGGTATTGCAAAGGGGAGTTTAATATTTAAATATAATTATGTGATAAATATTTATTAGCAAAAAGACAGTTAAGCTAATAAAACCAAATGCACATTTATACCTCCAAGTCATCTTACTCTAATGAAAAGGTCAATGCCCTCAAACACAGAACTTAAAGCATTGTGACATTTCCTACAAGGGAATTAAAAAATGAACTGGGCATATGAGGATACTACTTATCATTAATAATGCCATGGTTCCATAATACCTGCTTACTCAACCTGAAAATTTAAAAGTATCAAAATCAGCAAGAATTTTTCAGCAAGCATTCTAAACATACAGCATAACCTTATCACTTTATGGCAATCCAATGTACAGTATGCATTTTAAATACACAATAACTATTCATTGAATGCTGAAAGAAAGGTTGGTTTAAAAATTTATTAAATTGGGATACTTTATAATTTATTTCACTTTTAAAACATAACTCTACCTAGCACTCCATCTATTTTAGTGGTTTTATGAACTCCTTATACCTTCTCTTTGCCTTTTTCTTCATTAAAAACGAAATTATTAAAGAAAGTAGGATTTCTAATAAGAGATTAGGTAAAGTTATATAATGACCACCAAATCTACAGGTTAACTATGAGAAGAGTGAATAATTTGCAACATAGTGCCCTGGTGTTTCATTGTTTTTATATAATGGTATGTTTATAAACACTTCACTTTCTTTTCTTTTCCTAAAAATAAAGATACAGTACATTAAGGTAGAGATATAACTTAAACTTTTGACCATCAGCATAAAACATATTAAGATAGACTAACTGGCCAGGCATGGTGGCTCATGTCTACAATCCCAGAACTATGGCAGACAAGGAAGAGCATCACTTGAGCCCAGGAGTTTGAAACCAGTCTAAGACAACGTAGCAAGACCTCATCTATACAAAAGCATTAGACAGGTGTGGTGGTACACACCTGCAGTCCTAGCTTCTCAGGAGCCTGAGAGGGGAGAATTGCTTGAGCCCAGAAGTTTGACTGCTATGAACCATGATCGTGGCACTGTACTCCAGTCTGGGTAACAGAATGAGACCCCAACTCAAAAAATAAATAAAGATAAGAATAGAATAACTTGGAAAGCAGGCATAGATGCCTCAGAGAATTTATATTAAAATCCATATCTATTTATCAGTCTTAAAAGACAGAGGCTATTTTTAATACGCTCACAATGAAAAAAATTGGAAAAAGTCCTAAAATTTCTTATTATGAAACTCATTTTCAGGTCAAAATGTAAATGTTCCTTAATTAAATTGTGTTGACTCTCTTATGTAATTTATAAAAACTTGAGGAACATCTAGCTTAGTGACTCTCGGCCCTGCTGTGAATCAGGATCCCCTACAGATCTTTCAAATCTATATAATCAAAATCCCACAGGCGGAGTCGGGGCATCTGACTTTCTCAAAAGCTCCACAGGAAGTTTGAGAACTCCAGTAACGAGTCTGTTCATTCAGCATATGCTCCTTGGAGCCTGCTATACTTCTAGGTGTCTACTCCTAAGGAGCTGAGAAAGCGAGACTGCAGAAAACTTGAGGTCCTTGTCTATAAGGAGGGGGAAAGTGAGTACAATAAAGCGGGACAAATGTTCAGCTGGAGGTAAGTAAACAGAGTGCTTTGGAATGATGAAGAGAGAGCCCTACACCAAATGGGGTTAAGTGAGAGAGATCAAATCTCCAAAAAAGAGCAAAAAGAGAAGCCTTTTTACTTTCCTCCTCAATCTACAGGCCCAGCTCCTCAACGGGTTCCAGCCTTAAACCACATTAGAACTTTGATTGTTACATGGAGTATACAGTCTAATTACTAACTTGGATCTGTGATGACAAGAAGACCTGAAAGTCACTGGACTGTCTGATTTTCACACAGGGACACAGGAACGGTCAGTCTCACTGAGATGACATAGCGGAGAAATGGGATAAAGATATAAGTAAACTTGCTTAAGACTGGCACCACACAAGTTGTGCTTCTTCGGCTTGATGGTTCCCTAGATAAGCTGTTATAAAATAATACCATAAAGAATGATGCAGCCAGGCTCGGTGGCTCAGCCTGTAACCCCGCGCCTTTGGGAGGCTGAAGTGAGTGGATTGCCTGAGCCCGTGGGTTCGAGACCCGCCTGGGCAGCGAGACCTCATCTCTACAATAAATCAAAAAATCAGCCGGGCGTGGTAGCGCATGCCTGTAATTCCGGCTACTTGGAAGGCTGAGGCGGAAGGATCGCCGGAGCCCAGCAGGTCGAGGCTGCGGTGGCCGGGAGCGGCCACTGCACTCCAGTCTGGGTGACAGAGTGAGACTCCAACTCAAAAAAAAAAAAAAAAATGCAATGCATAGGAAAACGGCTGAAGATATTTAAATTTTAATGTTCATGTACAACTAACGGTTTCACATTCACATTGTGACAGATACATGAGGACATTGTGAACATTTAATTTTATTGAATGTTAGGCTGTATGAACAAAATGGACCAGAGGATCTCCAAGCCGGAGAGCTTTTATCCTATACAATCTGATCACTCTTTTAACTATTATATTTCAACACAACAAGGAGATGAACTAAAGAGCCTTATATGTTCTTCCACTGTGACTTCCTGACATCAAATCTTAGATCCAATTGTATGTATTGTGACAAGCTGGAATAAAATCCCATGTCAAGACAAGTTATATCTCCAAATGACTAAAGCTAGGGAAAGCATGACTATCATAAGTAGACTGTCCTTATAAAATCCCCCTTAAAAGCTGGACATCTAAAGTCAGATCAAGTCAAATCAAATTCATTGAGGCAATACCATGGATGACAGATAGAAGGAACAGATGTCTCCGTCTTCATAAAGAAACATGTAATGCATAATAATAAGCAATCCAAAGACCCCTAGACTAGAATGCAACTATTAGTCTGGCCTTTCACTTCCTTCACTCCAACTTCAACCCTTTGTTTCAGACAAACTGGGCTCTACCCCTTTCCTGCGCCCCCAAATGTGCCTACTGGGGCATCTCAGCATGCTCATCTCTACCATCAATATCTGTACTTCTGCAAGACTGAAGATCCTTCAAAGTCTATTCCAAACAATACACTCATACTTAGCACACATGCTCCTTCCAACGAGTCCCCATCCTGTCGAAAGAAGGAGGTCACCAAGAGTGCCTTGCTATGAGGGTGAGGTAGCAGCAAGGGAACCAACCATTCAAATGACTGATTATCATGATTATCATGGGCACTATTTTCCTTCCTAGGAGTTACACTTTGTCCCACTGCAGTATCAATAGCGAGAGAAATATCCCCTGAGAAACACTTTGAGAAGAAAAAGAAAAATACTTTGAAATTTTCAGTTCCTTTTGTTTCTAAGAAGTAAACAGATGTTAAAGAACTGTGCTGTTAATTATTTAAAAACTTTCAAGGTTTGCAAGAAATTTAAAAGGTAGCTATAAAAAATAAGTTTTCCCTAAAATGTGAAAATTGACAGATTCAAAATTTAAAATGTGTCTAACTCACATCGACATGAAGATACTTTGTATGCATGGAAGCATGAACTATATCTATTAGTGGTCTCTTAATATAGACGCTGGAAAATGACTGCATATAAAATAGAGATGAACCTCAGAAATCTTTTGTTTGCTCATGCAATATTTTTTAATTAAAAATATATATAAAGACAAGCTCGGGGTTAGCAGTACACAGCCTTCATAAGAGAACATGCCATCTGCTTGGCCAGAGTCCTCACCAGAGGTTACATCTGAACATCCACATAGCCTACTGCCTTGATGCTGCAGGCATAGGAACATGGCACTTCTAAAGTGTATTTACAATTTAGCAAACATGTATGAAACATCAGGTTAATAGAGCAGACATTACAGTCCAGAAATGACACTTAGCTTTATTTCTTATCAAGATATATTGGCATCTTAGCTTACATAGTTTTTAACTCAGAAGCAAATGCTTGATGATAATTTTTAAAAATCCATTGAAAAGGAAAAAAAAGTTAGAATTGGTTATCTTCTGTCAAATATATAGTATAACAAAATTCATGACCTGGATTATTTTTCCCTTCACTGCTTTCATTTGCACAGGATCAAAGATTTGCTCTGTTTCTCAAATTGTCTTTAAGAGGGAAACCTATAGAACTCAGAATAAATTAATTTATTGTCAAAGACAACATTTTAAATTGAGAATATTTGAAACAAATTTCTTTAATAGTTAAAAATAATTTCTAACACCAAATCATATTCTAAAGATATATACTTATATAGGTGAAAAATTATGAAAAAAGCCAAAAAATAAAACAAAGTAATCTTGTTCAATTTCTTAATCTCACACACTGGTTTAAAAACAATTCATGATTAATGTCTAGGATACTAAACATATTACCATGCACTTATTTATTGTTCATTAAAAAGCTAACCTTTCATCTCTTCTATGGTAATCTGCTGAAACAAAATAAGTGATGTGCATGGCCTGTAGAATCAGGTAACTCTGAAGGGCACGCAGAAAGAACGCTTTGAAGGACCAAATGGAACAAGCACTAAGTTTACCCAGAGCACAAACCACTTGTTCTAAAATATACTGTAGTATATTCTTATGCTCTCATGATGTCTATGAATTTCATTTCATAATTTTTTTCTCCATTCACACATTTTTTTTCATTTGAAAACGGCATGTGTGAGCAACGCATATTCACAGCTGAAATTGTTTTCTTCACATCTTAGAAGGATGATGAAAAGTTCACATGCATCTTCCTTCCCTAAACTCAAAAGCAGATGGTTAGGCTGACTGCAAAATCACCTAGTCAGTCTGTTGTTAGGTAGCCTCTGATACCATGGGATGCAGTCATTTTCAGGCCTCTTTTTTCACCCTATAAATGGAATCCAATGTTTTCAAGACCTTATGGTTTATATCCTCTTTTACACTCTTGATCCGTGAACTGCCAAGCACTTTTTGCTATCACATTCTTCCCTACTGGTTTTTCACCTCTGTCCTCACGAATAAAGATGGTAGGACCCGTTATTTCATTCTCCTTTTCTACCCATCCTACACCTATTGGCAGAGTTGAGGTAGCTTGCTAGCTGGTAAGAATCTGGGTTTCCAAACCATATGCATTACTAATCTATTAGGTCAGAGGAGGAGGGTTATATATAAACCCTTCCGGAAAGTCTCCTAGCCACCCAACCATGGAATGAGTCTGAAATCTAAGAGCATATTCCTTGTTACACTTCTTTAATTTAAACCTTTCCCTCTTGACTTGAAAATTAGTAGTACTTGAAATCATTTTCTAGCCAGGCTCTGTGGCTCAGCCTGTAATCCCGTGCCTTTGGGAGGCTGAGGTGAGTGGATTGCCTGAGTCCGCGGGTTCGAGACCCTCCTGGGCAGTGAGACCTCATCTCTACAATAAATCAAAAAATCAGCCGGGCGTGGTAGCGTGTGCCTGTAATTCCTGCTACTTGGAAGGCTGAGGCGAAAGGCTCGCCGGAGCACAGCAGGTCGAGGCTGCGGTGGCCAGCAGCGGCCACTGCACTCCAATCTGGGTGACAGAGTGAGACGCCAACTCAAAAAAAAAGAAAAAAGAAATTATTTTCCAGAAAGAAGGAAAACAGTAAGTGGCAGCAAAAAGAAGAAAACAATTTACAACTGCTGCTGTTACCTCATAGTCATTAAGATAGACCAATATGTTTACATTGGAAAGGTGTAGATATTTCATTCTAGTTCATATTGTTGAGTATTATCTTTCTGAACAATACGATTCAATAGAAAGTGAATAAAATAAAATCAGAAACTCAATTCTTCATTCTTGAGAACAGTAATATTTGTTCTATAGAGAAAAATCTCTGTTTTATCAAGAGAAAAAAAATCCATTACTGCATGTGCCAGTGGTTAGTTCCTGTGTCGATAATATATTATCATTGTTTGAATCGAAATTTTAGAGGAAAATCAGTGATGAAACTTGATAAAAATTAGTCCAAAAATCTAAGCTATTGTTTAATAAGAACTGACATATGGTCGAGACTGCGGTGGCCGGGAGCGGCCACTGCACTCCAGTCTGGGCGACAGAGTGAGACTCCAACTCAAAAATAAATAAATAAATAAAAAAGAACTGACCTATGATCATTGGAAAAATCTTATGAAGTATGGTCTCTAAGATCTTATTTCTATAAAACAAATTTTGAAATCCAGAGCAAATTTAGTTTCCCCACAATACTAAATTCTGTTCCTGAAGAGCCTCTTTTATTTCTCTCAACAGTTGAAAATCAAAGAAGCTAGGCACAATGGTGTCCAACTAGATCATGGGCATATTTAAAGCTTTTCCCTTAATTTTTGTCGACTTGAAAAATCTATGCCAAACAGAAATTAAAGATTTCTAGCGGTCACTTTTTATATCAACAACACATTATTTACATAAGACCACTAAATCAGTATCCAAGCTGCACAGGGAACATCATTCTTGATGTAAGATGATACTACTTAGATGAATGAAATGACATATGATTTGAATCTTGTTTTAAGTCTAACTTGAAAAATGTGTTTCTCCCCTCTAGCTGTTGTGTAAACAGTTACATGTCCTTCTTGCTCTAGCTTCATTTGCTAATGGAAATTTATCTTGGATGTGTCACAGCAAAATAAATAATTATATTTTTAGACACATCACATTTTTCCCTATCTGAATGTGAGTTTCTTAGTTGTTTACAACGTTATATTTTCCTTGAATTTCTTTCATTTTGCTGCTTTTCCTATTTTATTCTGGCTTTACTTTTTCTTAATTTAATGAGTTTTAACTGTGACACATAAAAAGACATTTTTCTAAAGCATTGTCTATAAAAACTTAATGATACTTGTATTAGTCTATAAGACTGGTTTGTTAGTCCAGAAACTACAACACCTTTATCCAGAATCAGAATGAGACACTCATTTGTTTGAAAGATGGTTTGGACAAATTATTTAATCTATCTGTGCTTCATTATATGCATCTACTAAAATTATACTCATCTATCAGACTCATCTATCCCCCATAGTATCATCGTGAGGCTTAAATGAGATATTGCAAGGGAAGTACTTACAGCTGTTTGGAGACAGAGTAAGCACACGATAAATTTTGTAAATACTAATGTTGATATGTTTTACCAACAAATTACCCTGTATGGAAAAAAAACTAACTGTGGTTTTCCACAAACTAATAGTATTTTCACTACTAGCCACATGTTCTTCAAAAGCAGTAGCTCCCAAGAAATTGACCAACATGTCTTGCATAAAATACATATTCAATTTCTACTCTACACATTGAAAGAATCCCTCTTAATCTAAGCTGGGTTTAATTTAAAGCAATACAGTATATGAAATTAGGAGCGCTATCCATGCTTGACTAGCTTTTCAAAATATATGTTATCTGATCTAAAATATTTTGTTCTGTTCTGGATTTCCTTCTACCTCCTTTGGGACAAACATAAGGAAGAGGTTGATGTTTGTTTAATGTCACACAGCACAGACACATTGGAAAGGTTGGAGGGTGGTTTGTTCCAAATAACATCAAACTGCTGTAAACACCCTAGGTAAGCACAACCTAAATGCATATTCAAAATTACTTAGGTTTATTGAAATCAGACTGAGGAAGAGATTAACAAGTTTTTTTAAAAAGTAGGCCACTTGCATCATTCAGTGAGGAATTATCCTTTTCATGCATGTCAAAGGCAAGCATTTAACTATCATCAAAGCATGTGTGCTCAATACAAAATTAATTGTGAATAGAAAGAAAGCAAAGGATTAGATGAAACAGAGCAGAGCCATGATGAGGCCTGCCAGGGCCCCAACACTGAGACACAAACACATTTAGAGTTTTAGCTGTACAGACAGCACCTGTTCTTCACAGCAATGTGAGCATTGCTCATGGAAGCTCCACAAATGGTGAGGGCTTGATGAAGTTCAAAATTCAATTTTTTTTTCCATTATGAACGCTAGTTTTTCTTCAATAAACACCTCATCCTTGGACTTATATGATTTTGATATAATCCATATGGTTTAAAATTGTATCATCAATATGATTTTAAAACCAAATCAAACATTTACAATGACACTAGAGAAAAAACTGACATTTAGTTACTTAAAAAAATTACATATACATGTGTGTGTGCTCTATATCCCAAAACTATGCTAAATTCAAAGTAATATCTAAATCCACTTGACCTTAAACCTTTGCATCTAGTTAATCAGCTAAATAATTTAGATATGTGAGTACTCCATTTTAATATAGTCACTTACGATTTTGTGTCCAATTGTTTTGTTCAAAATAGCATTGAGGGAGTTGATTGAAGTTCACAAAATATAGAACACTATGAAAAAACCCCAACACGTGACTTAAATCCAGATAAGGGTTTAGTTTCCACCTTCATAGAAAAAGAACTTGTCTTGTCAGGGACAGAGCGTAGGAAGGTGTGGACAGCAGTGGTGAACAAGCAAGTTTTGGTTAGACTAAAAAAGACCATCCTTCTCTCCTTTGGGTGGTATCTGCTCTGATTTATACTGCAGTATGGTGGACCATTAGTAACAATTCTAATACTTATGATTATATAATTACCCTGTAAGCTCTAAACTTATTCAATCTCCAACTCTACTCATATTACCCCATTGAGACATTCCCATGAGGAAGGTAAAAAGAAATATAAATAGCAAAAAACTGTTATATATAATAGCTATAATACTTTTGAGGTGCTTACTATGTCCCAAGTTCTACTGTGCCTACACATATACTCATTTAATCTTCCTGATAACCAACAGAGGCAGGTATGGTAATTATTATTCTCACACCACAGATAAGATTGAAGAACTCTGAAGTAAAGGGACAATGGTGGGGAAGGAGCAGAGTGAAGGATATCCCAAGAATATAGCTATATGGCAGTCCTGGAGAGAAACCAGTTCTAAGTAGAGCAGACGGCTGGATGATTCCTGAAGTGCGGGAGACAAGAGGGGAAAAAGGAAGAAAGAAAGGAAGAAAAGAAGGGAAAAAGAAAAAAAGAGAGAAAGAGAAAGGGAGAGAAAGAAAGTAGGAAGGAGGATCTGAGACAAGCATTCATTCCAAGAAAACCAAAAAAATAAGACAAAAAGATAATACCATAGTTCACTTAGCAGTTCAGCAATGGATAACATTTATATAGTCAAAGCATGTTAATCTTGAATATTGATATAACCAAACATTTTAATATAATTCTCTTGGAAGCATAAAGAAGAAGTTTCATAACAGGGCGAAAGTCTTCTATAGTGAAATACAAATTCTAATTTTAAAAAAAGCAAAACACAGCAGTCAAAGCCTGCTATTTACAAATATGGAAGCAAGTAACAGAAAAAAAAAACAATCTAAAGTGTTGAAAATGGTTGCCTTTCATGAGTGGGGATGGAGTGTGTGCCGGTGTATAGGACAGTATTGAGGACTACTATTATTTTTTCACAAACCTTGGGAAGTCTGTGGCTTTCTAAATAGCATGGCTTGATTACTTTTATAAAGTCAAGATTAAATGTGAAAAGATAAATAATAATCAGCGAATGAAACAAATGCTACACACAATTAAACCAGAGTCAAATAGCAACTCATTTCTCATTTGTTTTTCTTTATGTGGAGGACTATCTGTTAGTAACTAGATCTGGCTTATTCACATTTGTTGTTAAATAAGCTAAACGTTAAGTAAAATGAAACCGAAATAAAAGCACAATCCTATGAAAGCGCATACCCAGGCCATTCAACCCAGACAGGTGGCCAAGCAAAAATTTGACACAGAGCAGGCCCCTCAAGTCATTTTTGAATCTCTAAAAATAAAGTCACCTTGCACTGTGTCTGTCCTGTAGGAAAGCTCGATACGTTTGATTTCCCTTCCCTTTCCTTCCTTCTTCAAACCTAACATGTATGAGTCAAATTAAAGGATTAGAATAGCTTAAAAACTCAATAGTGACACAGGAATGCAACAAACGTGTAAATCATATTTAAAAACAAAATAGGCTGGCCATATCTAGGCAGTGCTTCATCTCAACTGTACCCCAGTGATGAAATAGGTAGATTTTCCAGTCAGAACAAAACAAGTTTAAGAATGCTCACAGCAACGAGACTGAAAAAAGCAGTGAGAAGTTGGAAGATAAATGAAACCATGCCTGGAATTTCTTCTTTTGCCTCAGAAAAATATATTGATCATTTTTAATGCTCAAAAACCAAGCATTAAGGGGCAGCACGGTAGATGTTTCATGGAAATCTTTCTTCAGGTACAGCAAGTGAGTCAATTCAGGGATGAGGTCCAGAAGGATCAGAGGATCTCAACAGAGAGAAGGTGCTGGAGGAAAGGGAGGGGAAGGGATACTGCATGCTTAAAAGAGGGTACAGAACCTCTCAGGTGATGAAGGCATGAGGGGACTGGAAGACTGTGAGGTGTGGCAGGGACCATAAGACCGCTGCCCTCTCACCTGTGGCAGAATATTCGGCAGCAGAACATGTCTTCTTCCCGGGTAAATGATTGATGCATGCATTCTATGAGGTAACAGCATCCCCAGGCGTAAAAGTGGGTTCCTAGATGGCGGAAAGCATTTTGGATTTTGCAGTGTTTTCTGACTCTCTAAGTGGCCACATTATATAAGCAGATTTACGGTATATGTGTCGTATTAAAATTTCAGAGTGTAGAGGCGATTAGGAAATGATGTCTAAAAGGCTCCTTAGTGGAACGATGTGGAAAATCCAGTTGAGAAACACTGGATTAAATGCAAGAGGAAGAGGAAAATTATGGTTGGAGGACTGTAAACTGTAAATTGATACAAACTGAGAAGGATTCCACAATTCTGGAAGCATGAGAGCACTCTGTGATTGAAAACCATTAAAAAAAATGATAACAGACAACTCAATGCTGAACAACAAAATATTCCTTAAAATGATAGAAAAGAACACTTGATACCAAGTCAAAACTGCTCTAGTATCTAGATAATGGATTTTAACAGAAAACATTCTTTATTCCGTGAAGTCCTTGCTACCAGTCTCAAACATCCCATGACCTTTTAGAGATCAATAATTGAGGCTCATGACAATCCCAAATTCTATTTGACCACAGGCATCCATGTGATCCTAGTTTATTATCTTCCTAAATTACTAAATACCTGCTTAGAAGTCACACCTATACAAATATTGCATCGATTCTGAACTGAAAGGTTTCAAACAGACATGGAAGATGAAAAATGTTCAGATGGGAAAAACTCAGGCCCAGCTGAGGTCTTGCGCCCTGCCCAAACAGTTCATACACCTGAGTGTGGAGGGGGCAGGGGACGTAGTGGTCTCAGGGTTCAAAGAAACAATGTCTCCAAGTGAGAATCTTCTACCTGCCAACTTCAGAACAAAATGTATTAAGGATATGGATCTTCTCACTATTAACTATTATGCCCACATCAGAATCTTTCAAACTCAGGTTATTTATGTTATAATATATGTAAAGCTACTTCTCAACAGCAAGAAGAGTTCATTGGTCCGCTTAAGACCTTCCAACTTAAGCTGCAGAAGGGCAGGAACCTGCCTTCTTTTATCACTCTATCTTAGTGCGAGGCAGCATCCTGACACTGGCAGCTGCTCAATCAATATCTCCTTGATGAATTAAAAAACAAAAAATACAGTATCTTCAAGCATGTACAACGGCAATATTTTAAGACTTAGATTCTAACGTGAAAAATCTAATAGAGTATACCATTTGGTTATTTAAGAATGTCTCAGAATAACTGAACACTAGAAATAATATCCCAGAAACCAGTCAAGTAATGTAAATATTAAGTGACTTACAGCCCATCAAGAGCATCCTGGAACACTCTTGGTTGCCTATCACATACTACATAGTGGCTTGTGGTAGGTACTCAGTTGGTGATTTCCTCAGGTATGTCACAAAATTCCAAATTCAGGAAAGCCCAGCTCCACCTTCCCCTTACAATTTGTGACCTAAGAATGTCTTTACTTACTTTTCAATGCATATGCATACAGTGAGGTAAATGAACATTGGCATAAATAACATTTTTAAAAATTAGACCAGATGCAGTGTCTCATGCCTGTAATCCCAGCACTCTGGGAGGCTGCTGCAGAAGGATCGCTTGAGGCCAGAAGTCTGAGAAAAAAAATTTTAAAATTAGAATCTAACAAGCTAGTTCTCTCATAGAAAAATAGCATTATTGGAAACAAAGTTAGGCATAGTCAAGAACATTTGACAAGTTGTGCTCATTTATTTCATTGTCCTTCAGGTGTACTATGTTATCATTTATTGTAAATTATGGTATTAGTGATGAATTCAATGTGGCCGCCCAAAAGAAAAGGACCCAGGAGAAAACAATATGAGGGTGGGTTTGTCAGTTTTCCTTTCTGCAATAAGAAAAATAAAAGTGACGTGGAGGATTCATCCGTTCATTCAGTTAACATCTGTTCAAAATCCTATCCTGGGTCAGATAGTGTTTTAGGAATTAAAGATTTAGCAACAAAAACAAAATATAAAATGCATACAAAATAAAAACAAATTAAAACGTGTGTGTGTGTGTGTGTGTCCTTGGTCTCACAGATCTCATAGAGCTCTTATAGAAGTAGGTGTTCATAGACAATAAGTGAAAACATAAATATATATTACGTCAGGCAGTGACAGATGCTATGAAGAAAAGGACAGCAGGCTTAGGAGCTGGTGAATGACAGAAGTGCTGCACACTACTTACATGAAGTGATCACAAAATGCAGCTTGATCAGATGGCATTTGAGGACAGCTCTAACAGAATTAAAAAGCAAGCCATATAGATTTCCGGAAAAAGAGAGTTCCAAATATATAAAGGCTCTGAGATGGAGTGTTCTCCGAATAGGCAAAATAACAACAACAACAACAACAACAACAACAAAAATAGCAAGAAGTCTTCATCTTGTAGTAAGAAGTAAGGTAAGTTGTGCCTAAATATTCTACTCTGCATCTCCATCTATTTAAAACTTACTGATCCCTTAAAGTATCTCTCAAGTAAAATCCCTTAAAAGAAGTAACGCTTGGTATCGCTCCAAAAAGATTTGGCTTCTCCAGTCCCTGAATCCCAAGAACAACTTGGCTCAGAGAACTCTATTTTACAAGTTAACATATTTGCAGATTATAAACACACATCTAGGGTCAAAACTTCGTTACAATTTTTTATAGCCCCTCCTAAACCTAGCTGCCTTATAGTGATCTTGGCCAAGCTGCTTAGGAAGTAAGTCCACAGCAGCATTTGCAATTGGTATGGGCTTTGCAGAAATTTTTTTAAAGAGTCAGTAGAGGCACTGCTTCTTTATGCCTTAGTCTGGTTAGACTCAGAAAACACACAATATGGCACACCCTCAGTCTTCCAAAAGACATGCTGAGTTATTTATTTGTTGCAAGGGGAATGGGTGGACTCAGTAGTGGGATTTGGGCCAGCTTTTAATGCTATAATGGTGACAGTGTTAATCTTGGCCTATATATGTGACTGGACCAAGATAACTCTGGTTTATACTTCATGTTCTTTGGACTCCTGTAACTGATGGTAGAGCAAGTAGCCTGAGATTATCTAGTTTCTTCTGTCACCACAGAAAGATGAAATATTCGTTTCTCACACAACTGGAAAAGTAGCACACTCCCTGGAGCTACAGTGCATTTATCTATATCTGAATTTGAAAGCCCTATTTTACCTTTTTTTCACATAAGCAGAACAGTGGTCAAAATACACTGGGATGTCTCTGATAACTTCAAAAATACATGTGACCTTCAAAAGGGCTTCATCTCGACCTCCGTACAGAACAGGTATCCAAATTGAAAACCAAATGCTAGTGAGTGAAACCATTGTCATATTTAAAACATGGAGTCCACAGAACATAACAGCTACTCCTATCTCTCACTTATGTAAAACTAAGAACTTTTTTTTTCATATCAACTGACACATTTTGAACCTTTCAAAATCCGACCCACTCATTGGACACACAAATGCTGGTGTCTGCCATCTAGTGGCAAAAGTCAGTATCAACAAGTTTTTGTTTGTTTTTTTTCCCCCAAGAATAACTTCATCTAAGCCCCACCTTTGTTGGGGGCGGTGGGGAAGTAAGGTCTAAGGAAAGTCCCACATCCAACTGGACACACTATCCTAATACACCCATCTCTGATCTTGACACGAAGTACAGACAGGCTGGTTTAGTGATACCCTTTCAAGTCCTGTGGATTTTCACAAGGATATAAATTCCTTGAAGACGGTGTCTTTTCTTGCTTATCCATCCCTTTATCCCTAGCACTTAGAATCTTGCCTGATACAATTCAGGAATTTAACAAATTTAGTGAGCAAGTGAATGGCCAGCAGGAGGGCTGGAAATAGAAAAGACTTTAGGTGACTTGGCTTCAGGGTCTTTGCAGATAAAGGAATTTGTAAAGTTCTAACAAACGGAATGATGAATGCTTTTTTTTTTTAAAGTTAGTATACGACTTTACATTAAATGTCTGAAAAAGCATTAGTTGCTTATGATTTTTACAATTTACTCATTTATAGAAGACCTTTATAAAAGACCTAAAATACATAGATGGGCAAAACTAGACCATGTCCACTTTTTAGAACATTCATGATAATCAAACTATTATGCACACCAGTAGTAGTTCTAGAGTATTTTGCCTTTGCTTTTTTTGGCATCCTGCTGATATCAATAATATATGTGATGTACTTGCTCACAAATATAACCCCTAATTATAGCATTATACCTATGCAAAAAATATGGTCTGATAGTCATCTCCCTGATATAACTCAAGAAACAAACAAAAATGTTAAGAACCGCCTATATTTGAGATAATAGTTTGTGTTTGTATAGCACTCTGTGAACATTGCTAACCTGTTTTCCCCCCAAGAAATATTGAGTTACAACAGGGTACGTTTGAGGAAAACAGTTTCATCTTAATTCTCCAAATGAGATCTAAGTTCTTGCTCCATTGTGTTTAAATGCCAGTGGGAAAAAGCACCCCACCCTATGCAAAGCCTGAGAAACACCCCGAGTTCAAGATTATTAATCTTGCCAGAAAAAACGATCTAAGATAATGTACTCCTTGCCAATTCAGGCTATTAATCTACTTTGAAAAAAAAATAGAAAATGTTTTTCTCTCTCACTCCCCTTTCTCTCTCTTTCTGCCTCCTTCTGAAAATTTTCAATTTGTGGGTCTTAAAATTTAGCAAAAAGAAAAGTATCAACTGGATCACAGTATTTATTTAGAATGAGAATTAACAGCCTGTCCACATTTTGATTCAGCTGTTCTGGTTTCAATCTTCAGCACTGCATTTTTAGCATCCATCCCATATGATTCTGGTGTATATGATCCTGGGCCAAGGCTTTAGAAACATTATCCCAAATCCCTGTGATTGAGCTTTGCCAGTGGTTACCAAAAACCTTCAGACAACCTGGCCACTTGTGACTGACAATTAACCAATAACTACCTGAAAAATACTGGCTGTTAGAATCAGTTTGTTAGAGGAATCATAGTTGGGAGGCTGTCTAAAAATACCACAACTCTCAAAATGTGGGGTCACCAGGTAATCATTATGTTTACACACACATAGTGCTCTAGACAAGAGAAGTTCTGAATCTCAACTGGAGAAATTCTATTATGTTCTGTGTATCACTCAGCAGGAACTGCTTACTATTTACTAAATATAAAAATTTTGTCATTATCAAGATATATTGAAAATGTCTAAACATCAAAATTTTTTTTCCTCCCTCAAAAGAACAGTAACAGGGAACTCACTTAACAACAAATAGTTAATGAAAGTGTATTATGTGCCAAGTAGGCCCTTGGGATTTATCAGTGAATAAAACATAAAAATCTCTGCCTGCAGGGACCTAAAGCCTCATTCAATTTCGTGAGCTTCCACAAGTGTAAAGGTCCTGGGCATAAATAAATAATCAGTGGCTCCTGATGAAAAGCTCAGAATTTAATGCAAAAAAAATATTATTTACATAATTTATTCTAGTACACGCGAGTATGGTAAATGTTGTCATAGATGTGAGAATAATGCACTAAAGGAGCATGGAGACTAAAAAATTTCCAGTTGGCTCTCCATTTCCATGGGTTCCACATTCAAGGATTTGCCCACCCCCCAAATCAAAAAGATTTGGGAAAAAAGCCCACAAATACTCAAAAAACAAAACTTTGAATTTTCCTTGTACCCAGTACTATGTTCAATCCACATGAATGGAGTTGTGTAGATATTATAAACAAGCTAGAGCTCAATCTAAAGTATAAGATAGGATGTGCCTGGATTTTGTGCAAATACTATGTCATTTACTAACAGAGACTTGAGCATTCTTGGATTTTGGTATTCACTAGGGGTCCTGGAACCAATCCCCCAGAATTCTGAGAGATGAATGTATTTTCTGGGGGGAATGTGGGCCTCCTGATATTTTTAGAACTGCTGCATCCAAGCTACAGTCAACTTCAGGAAGTGTGAAGGTTTCCACAGAAACCTAGAGTGGGAGAATGGAGGTAGATTCAAAGAACCTCAAGCAGGCTGACCTGGCTCCCCCACAGCAAAGACAGGAAAGGAAGAGATAATAAAGAGGTATGTAGAGGTGAGACTGTAGATCTCATTATAGATCAGGTAAAATCCAAAAGATACTGGAAGCAGGGATACAAGTTAGAGGCTATTTGAGCCTTATGGGGGGAGATGGCGGGAAAGACCTTTATCAAGGAAGTAGTCGTGGGAATAGGAGGGAAGGAATTAATGGGATATTGTTTAGAAAAATTCAATAGGACTTGGGAACTGCATGTAAAAAAGTACAAGAACCAAGAGGGGGAAAAAAGTTCAGAAGGATTCAAGTCTGAGCTCCTAGGAAGACTATAAAGCAATCAATGGATAGAGGGAAGATAAGAAGAATGGCATGTTTTGAAGAAAGATGATGGGTTTCAATGTCCAAATGCACTTAGAAGTGTTTGATTGATATTCTTTGCAGAAATGTCTAACAGAGGTCCAGAAATGGATAGCTGGCACTCAGGAAGAGGTAGGAGATTAGAGATCTGTTTCTACTGATATTGGAGGCCATAAATGCAGTTGACAACATCACATGTAGAGTTAGAAAAGTGGCCAGCTGATCCTCAGGAATTGACTCAGCACGCAAATATACAGAAGTTTAGACATGGAGTCAAAAGATCCAGGTTTATTAATTTGGCGACTTTAAGAGGCCCAAGTTAGATCATCCCCAAATCCCTTTAATGTCTAAATCTGATAATATTACAAAGGCTTTATATTTAAAGTAAAGAAAGAGGGACAGCTGATGGAAACTGAAAACAAGCAATTCAAGGGTTGAGGACAGCATAAGAAGTCAGCATCTTGACTGCCACAGAATGAGGGAGAAATAAAACAGGGAAGTGAGGGAAACTCTGCGGAGACATCAAGCTGGACGACAACATGGTGTGAAGTTTGACTTTGGCAATAAGTGTGTTAATGCATAACATCAGGTGATCAGTTCCAAAGAGTGATAAAGGTCCATATTCATGGGACTCCTACACACACACACACACACACACACACACACACACACACACACACACACACAAGACAGAAGAGGTAAAAGAGTCAGCGGGAAGGGAACTGAATATGAGAAGACAAAATGCAGAATGATAACCTGAAAAGTTTCAGGACTAATGAAAAGTGTTTTGAGAAAACTAAAGCCAAACATATCACGGTCGGAGGAAATATCCTGCAGAGAAGGAAGTGTGGGAAATGCAAGTGGGAGGTAAAAGTTGTGAGGGTATAAGAGGAAAGTGCTGTTGGGTCCGGATTTTTGTGACTGATGAAGCTGGAGTGTGGCCACAGACGGCCTCCCCTGGCACAGCCTTCCCACCAGGTGTCAGTTTCTTTATTTAGTCTGGTCTGAGTTTGTGGCCATCCATGCTGGTCAGTGTTCCATTCATGGTTTAACAGGTTTAAGCTTGTCTCCCTAAGACTGTGGAGATATTTCAATCCCTCCAAGAATCTACTTCCCAATTTTCCCTTTAAGTCTTGACATCTGGGTGGTGGTGGCTTTGTTTTTTGCTTTTGGCTAGTTCCTTGCTTCAGATGAGAAAGATGTATGTACATATGAGGTAAACGGCAAGTTAGCAATACCTGGATTCATTGACCTTCCCTGACATTATGTGCTGTCTAAACTGGGTTCTGGGAGAATTCTTTAACTCAGTTTATTTCTGTTTCCATCCATATATATGTAATACACATGATATCTCTCTATATGTAATACACATTTTAGGAGATGTTATCTATGTATTGCTTTATGAAGATGAATTGAATTATGATAGCAATATGTAGCATGGTGTTTGTACAACCGTTGCTTCCACAGTTTTCTTTGACTGTCCTGCCTGACGCATGGTGACACTAGCATTCATTTGATTGATGCCATCTTTGTGTGAATGTCATACTTAAAATGTGTATACATTTTTTGGTATGTATAAAGATAATAACAAGCTCTAATTAAAGATGATTGTGACTGCATTGTACTGACATTAAAAACAGACACAGACCAGAGAAATAGAATAGAGAGTCCAGAAATAAATCCTTGTTTTATGGTCAACTGATCTTCAACAAAGATGTCAAAAACACACAATGAAGAGAAGACAGTCTCTTCAATAAATGCTGTTGAGAAGACAATATTCACATGCAGAAGAATGATACTGGATGCTTCTCTCACACTGAATACAAAAATCAAAATTAATTAAAGATAGTCTTAAGGCTGAGAAATATGAAACTACTATAAGAAAACATTGAGGAAATGCTTCAAGGCATTTCTGGGCAAAAACTTTTGAGTAAGACCTCAAAAGCATCAGCAACAAAAGCAAAAATAGACAAAGGTATTATATCAAGCCAAAACATGTCTGCACAACAAAGGAAACAATTAACAAAGTGAAACAACAACGTACAGTTTAAGAGGAAATATTTGTGAATTGTCCATCAACAAAGGATTAATAAACAAACTATATAAGGACCTCAAACAACTCAATAGCAAAAAAATCAAATAATCTGATTTTAATATGGGCAAAATATATGAATAGATATTTCTCAAAAGGAGACGTACAAATGACCAACAGGTAAATGAAATAATGCTCACCATCACCGATAATCAGGGAAATGCAATTTAAAACCACAATGAGATGACATCTTATATCTGTTAGAATAGCTATTATCAAAAACATGAAAGATAAACCAGTATTGACAAGGATGGGGAGAAAAAGGAAACCCATGGACACTGTTGGTGGAAATGTAAATTAGTGTAGCCAATATGGAAAATATTATGGAGGTTTCTCAAAAATTAAAAATAAAACTACCATATTATCTAGCAATTCCACCACTGGGTATATATCCAAAGGAACTGAAATTAGTATGTCAGAGAGATACCTGCATTCCCATGTTAACTGCAGCACTATTCACAATAGCCAAGATATGGAATCAAACTAAGTGTCCATCAACAGAAAAGAAAATATCACATATATATATACACATATATATGTATACATATATATGCACAATGGATACCACTCAGTCTTTAAAAAGAAGAAAAGTATCCATTTGCCACAAAATGAATAGTCCTGAAAGACATTATGTTAAGTGAAAAAAAGCTAGGCATAGGAAAACAAATATTACATGTTCTCACTCGTATATGTAATCTAAAAAACGTGGAACGCATAGAAGCAGAAAGTAGAATGGTTTTCACTGGGGCTCAGAGGAAGGAGTGGTGATTGGGAAGATGTTGGTCAAAGGGTACAACATTTCAATTAGACAAGATGAATAAATTAGGGAGAGCTATTGTATAGCACAGTGACTATGGTTAATAATTATGAATACTGCTAAGATCAGATTTAAAATGGTCTCACAGCAAAAAAAAGTATGTATGTCACATGATGAATATGTTAAATAGCTTGACTGAACCACTTCATAATGTATATATAGCAAAACATCACATTGTACATATAAAAACTTTTAATTACCAGCTATACACCAAAAAAAGATGATTATTATCAATTCAATGAGGTAGTGTCTGAAAATAACAAATTTTTTAAAGCAGTAGTCATCAACATCATCATCATCACCATCATTACTTGTTCTTTCTTCAGGATATCCAGCGTTGGCAGATAAATTACTTCATTTGTGCATGGTGGTTGCCGGGGTTTTCAGGACTCCAAAGAGACTGTGTTCCCAACACATCGCTCTTTTCTCTTTTAATCTGCTTTAAAAGTATTCACTTCATTTCCTTTTATTTTTCCTTACCTTAATATCTGGGCATATTTTCACAAGTACCATTATAAATTATATATTTCCATGTTATATCCTGCCTTCTTCCCAAAGAGAATCTGAGAGTCCTTATAACTGAAAGGTTAAAAAATATTAGAAAAAAGAGGAAAGTAATATACCCCAGGCAAAACTAGCTATCATAATTGAATGCTATTTTTTGGTCTGAGTTTCCCAGAAGCCAGTGCAAAAACAGAAATAAAGATGGCTTAATGTGATTATGATATAATTGCTTTCATTATTCCAAAAGAGGCTCAATTTTTACTGGTCCTAAATTCTAAAAGAAACATGATACCATAAGGAAGAGATCAATTACACCAATGAACACATTTCTCAGGGGTTTGATAGAAGATGTCAAAATATTCTTTATGTAATCTCACTAAACCCAAATGCAGAAGTCTCATTCTGTTTCAAAGCTGCAGCCCTTTATTGTTAATATTTTGCTTTTAAGTTTCTTCTCTATAAGACACAGCCTGTTTTGCTGGCAACTCTGTTTCTCAGATATACTCCTGTCATCTCTCTACCCAGGAAAATAATCTTCCAGAGTCCCATCAGAGAACTGATTTTTTTTTTTAATTTTAACTATGTGGGGTACAATTTAGGGTTAGGGATACAAATGTTCATTATGCAGATACCCTTGTTGATGAGGTGTGCCCCTCCCTCCCCTGACATTTTCTCTCAACTGCCAGTCCCATCCCTCTTCCCCTGGCAGTTTCCCACTACTGCCAATCCCTTGCTTATAGTATTATGGTAATTGTTCAAGGTCCACTTATGAATGCGAACATATGGTACTTTGCTCTTTGTTTCTGTGACAGATCACCGAGTATGATAGACTCTAAATCCATCCAAATTGCTGCAAAGTCTATACGTTTTGTCCTTCTTTATGGCTGCAGAATATTCCATTGTATATATGTATCACAGTTTTTTTAATCCAGTCCAACTTTGATGCGCAGCACGGTTGGTTCCACGTTTTTTCTATTGTGAATAGAGCCGCGCAACAAACATGCATGTGCAGGTATCTTTTTTGTAGAATGACTTGAGTTCCTCTGGGTATATTCCCAAATGGGGGATTACTGGGTCATAAGGAAGGTCGATTTCTAGTTCTTTCAGAAATCATCACACTGTCTTCCAAAGAGGTTGCACCGGTTTGCATTCCCACCAGCAGTGTAGAAGCATTCCTTTTTCTCAGCATCCTTCCAGATCTGTTGTTGTTTTGTTAATGATGGCTATTCTTACTGGGGTTAGGTGGCATCTCATTGTGGTTTTGATTTGTATTTCTCTGATGACTAGTGAGGCTGAGCACTTTTTAACGTATCTGTTGGCTACCTGTATATCTTCTTTTGAGAAGTGTTTATTCATGACCTTTGCCCACTTTTTAATGGGGCTGTTTTTTTCTTTT
The DNA here is from genome assembly GCA_027257055.1 of Cephalopachus bancanus. Taxonomy (NCBI): domain Eukaryota; kingdom Metazoa; phylum Chordata; class Mammalia; order Primates; family Tarsiidae; genus Cephalopachus; species Cephalopachus bancanus. The sequence goes on along the minus strand of JAPVLO010000084.1, from coordinate 2,082,995 downwards.
CAGCATGTTTGAGTTCCGTGTAGATCCTAGATGTTAGGCCTTTTGTCAGATATACAGTTGGCAATGCTCCCCCCATTCTGTGGACTTTTCTCCCTGCTCTCTTGATTTCTTTTGCTTTGCAGAAGCTGGTCAGTTTGATGAAGTCTTACTTGTCTATCATATTTCTTACAGTATGGGTACTAAGGGCTTGAATCAGGAAACAGTTGCAGTTTCCATAAGGGGGTCTCCTGCATTTTCTAATATTCTTTTATCCATTTAGAGTTAATTTTTATGTATGGTGATAGGTAGGGATCCTGTTTCAATCTTCTGCATGTAATCAGCCAGTTTTCTCAGCACCATTTACTGAATAGGTTCTTCTCTCCCCAGTGGTTATTATTGGAGGCATTGTCAAAGATGAGTTGGATAACTGTTTTTTTGAAGGATAACCATGGTACCAGTCATAAACATTCATCATTAACAGTTATTTCTCCAAAAATTCCAAGAGGAATATTGATTGATATTGATTTCCATAGGAATTTTCTTGTCAACAAATGTCTTACATTGTGCTCTCAAGTATTGGAATTTTAGGACGTAGCCCATATGTGACATTTTATTTTTGTGCACTGTTTTCTTAAATTGTATTTAAATATATTAAAATTTTTGTTAGATCTTTGTCAAAAATTTTTCTAGGTTTATATTCATTCATGGAACAAAAACTAATATAACTATATATGTGTTATATATATATATTAATATATACACATTCAGAAATCAAAATGGGTCACTTGTTCTTTGTGGATCTAAAGAATATGAAAGCTTACATTTTGACATAAAATTCAGCAGTCCGGGAGTATATATCATCAAACATAATGATTTTAATCTGGCATCAAAGATAAATGATCACTACTTCTCCATTATTCTCTATCACCCAACATCAGCCCGAAGGCATGAGAATAGCTTGGATCCTCTGTGATGGTATTTGTATCTTGTTCCCACAAATCCAGAGTGTCTAGCCCAATCCAAGCAGCAGAGAAACTGCTGAATTAAGACATGCTTAACTGATCAGAAATTCAAAGCAAACATATTTCCACACTGCTAGTCCATTTTAAGTGGATTGATTTTTATGTGGCTAAATCAGTCAATCTTTTAGAGTAAGTTGCTGATCTTAAAAAGAGGGAGGTCAATTTACATTTAAAGTCAAGTTGCAAAAGTTTACTATTACCCCAGTTTTGTACAGAATAAATGTTAGAATGTGTATAGAAAAAAATCAGATAATAACCATAGTTATCTTTGGGGACATTGGGTCATGTTGGACTTTGACGTTGATATTATATATTTCTGTAGTGTTTGAATTTTACATCATATATATTACACTTCCATAAGCAAACAGCAAAAATACTCTATTTACACATTTTTACATGGATATGTAAATTGAGCATATATGGGGAAGACTCTGTACTAAGTACTTGAGTATAGTCAAAGACATGAAACAAGGCATCTTCAAGGATTTCACGGTTGGGACCTGAAACATGTACACGCGTGCACACACACACACACAACCGAGAATGAATGTTATTAGTGATAAGACTGACACTCTGATAAAGTAGTAGAGGATGAATTCACATGGAGAAGTGTCATTTCAAGCATTCTTTGAAAAACTGCTGAACTTTGAGGCAGAAAAGAGCATCCTTAGCAGTAAGAGAATACAGCAGAGGGTACCTGGAACACTAAGTACTAAAGGAAGAGTGAAAGGCAACCTTGAGACTGGAGACTGAATTTGAACTGTAAATTCAACCCATGAAATAGGATGAAGCTGATGAGGACATTTCTTCCTTATTCAGTAGGTAATGGAAGGGGATGTCAAAGCAAATAATTGAGGGTAAGTTAAAAATTATCAGATTTGGTCTTCAATTAGAGTAACCTGTATAAAATGTCTCAGAAGGCAAGAGTATAGTCAATGAGATCATCTGGAAGCATAAACACTAAGAGAAGGGGATACGGGTATCACTTAAGGCCTTTTTTCTCGGTAGAGTCTAAAGACAGATGAATAGCATCTGCGTCGCCTGGAAATATATTAGAAATACAGACTCTCAAGGCCCACCCCAGACCTCATGAGTCAGAGTCTGCACTTCACCAAGATCCCTATGTGATTTGAATGCAATTAAAGTTAGAGAAATAATGGGTTAAGATGTTGAAAACAGGAAAAGAAAGTAGCCAAGAGGTTTGAGATCGTTCTTACTTGGTTGAATTATTGGAATTTGGTGTCTGGTTAAATGTGGGAGGCAAGGGAAGAGAATAAATCAAGATAACTTGATTTATTCAGAAAGTGTGAGCTGTAGGATGGCCATGCTATTCACGGAAATAGGAACCCCAGGAGAGAAACAGGATGCAGAAGAAGGTAAAGACTCAGCTACCAGCAAGCACATGGAAATGATTCTTGCAGAACCAAGTCAGGCTTGGAGCAGATGAGTTTTACCTACACGGAAAGGGTATTTTAAACAAAGAAAACAGATGAGTTTACAAAGGTAGAGGCAGGGAAAGGGCATAGGAGCCAACCATGGAAAAACTGCTAGAAAGCTCTACCCTAGGGAGAAGATGGGAATGGGAAAGCTGGAATGAGAGAAAAGAACCAAAGGGGAGGAATGCCAGGGAGGTATAATGTTCTAAAAATTAAGGGAGAGTAAGAATGTTGCTTACAGATTAAAAGGGGTAGCCAAGGAAGCCCACTCACTTCTTTGGGACTAAGAGATTACAGGTGATTCGTGGAAAAGTGGTTGCTATGAACCTGATGAAAATGGCAGAAGGAAGTCAAAAGTTTAAAGTCTGAGAGCAGTAAGATTAAGTGGATGTGAAAACTGTTCAGTGAATGTAAACATAAAGGTTAACAAAACGTGAAAATTTAGAAGTAGCACACAGGACCGGGTTGAATTTACTTTAAACTGTTAAACCTTAAAGGCTTTCTTAGGAAGAAACACCAGAAGTGTTCTCACCACAATCCTCAGAATTATTAGGCAGGCAAACAAGCACAGTGAGCAAGAATAAGATTTCTGGCTTAATATAAGGAGAATCTGCCTCTCTCTGCTTTCTGAGAGATGAAAGCCATCTTGTGAGCATCAATTTCTCAAAGCATACAGAACCACGCAGTTTGAATAACACCTATAAAAGGTCACATATTAGAATGCTGTTGACTGATGACATCTGTAATGGTCTAGATGGTAGCACCCTCAAAAGATATGCCCGCATTCTAATTCCTGGAATCTGTCGTTAGACAACAAAATAAGTGGTAACATTAAGGCTCTTGAGAGGACCCACTTATCTTGAATTTTCTGGGTGGACCCTAAATACAATCACAGGTATTCTTTTGTTGTCGTTGCTGTTGTTGTTTTATAAAGGTGTGGGGTACAATTCAGGGTTAGGTATACAAACGCTGATTATGCAATTACCCTTGTTGATGAGGTATGCCCCTCACATGTATTCTCATAAGACAGACACACAGAGAGGTTTGGAAACAGAGAAAGAAGAGTAAGAGGCAATGCAACCACAGAGGCAGAGACTGGAGTGATGTGGTCACAAATCAAGAGATGCAGATAGCTACCAGAAGTTGGAGGTAACAAGAAAGGATTCTCCTCTAGAGTCTTTGGATGGAGGGCAGTTCTGCCAACACCTTGATTTCAGACATTTAACCTCCATAATTATGAGAGAATAAGCTTCTGCTTTTTTAAACTCCAAGAAACTAATACAACTCTAACCTACAACCCTCTTCCAACTCACTCTCACCTCATGTTAATCATACACTCCCATAAAGGAGAGCCCTTGACTCACCCTTTCTATGTATCCAAAACAGACTGTCTATGGTGCCTGGCACATTCTATAACGCTGATGTGAAAGAGTAAGATAGAGATATACACATATGTGCACATGTGAGAAACACAGATTAAAGAGATAGATAATATACAGATGATAGATAGCAAATGGATGAGATAGAGTGATTAGTTGATTTATTTATTCTACTCAAATAGTTATTTGTTAAAATTGACTTATTCTCTCAAGACGTTAACTTCTTTGGACAAAATCAAAATAAATACTATCTACGATGGTAGTGAATTTGAGTGTCAAACTCAATATCAAGAAGAGTAAGTACCACCAAGATTCAGAGAGAGAGACATGAATTGCAGTTGCTTAATCAGATAGGTTTTCATATTCAGATGAATCAGGTGGTTTCAAATAATTTGCTGAAGGGAAAGCAGAGTGATAGCTGCACTCAAGGAAAGCTGGAAAATTCTGGCTGGCCCTAGCATGATGGGAAGGATCTGGATAGGGGTGGAGAGGAGAAAGGAGGAGTCTATATAGAGAAACGTCATGACCATTACGGTTTCCTCCAACTCCCTTCACATAGGACACTGCATGTGGCACGTGTTGTGCAGGTGAGGAATCACCAGCAAAAAGACAGGAAGATCATCATGCCTATTTCATCGATAAGAGCTTAAATTTTTTTTTATAATCAACATTTTTTATTGTGATATTGTGGGGTACAGTTAAGGGTTAGGTATACAGATATGCTTCATTCAGGCACCCTTGTTGATAAGAGATGTCTCCCCACCCCTAGACAGATATTTACTACCGTTAATCCCATCTCCCTGCCCCCTCCCATAGTTTCCCACCACAGTCAGTCATTTTCTTATAGTATTACATTGGATGTTCAAGGTCCACTATATGAGTGAGAGCATGTGATACTAAGATCTTTGTTTCTGTGAGAGGTCACTCAGTATTATAGACTCTAGTTCCATCAAGGTTGCTGCGAAATTCATAATTTTGTTCTTTTTTATGACTGCATAGTATTTCATTGTGTATATGTACCACATTTTTTTAATTCAGTCGAGAGTTTATTTTAAATGCAGATGGTTTGAAGGACCTCCACATAACAGAAATGGTGCTTTTAGACTATTTTGTACTAAGAAAATTGAAAAGCATAAAAATGGCTGTGTTCGATAACACTTTTAAATGAATATCCATATATATTAAATGTAACCATCAACAATGTTGTTCATTTGAAACTAAGATCCCAACAAAACTAGAATTTTTATGGATTCTATTTATTTACTTGTGTATTTCAAGAGATGGGTCTTGTTATATTGCTCAGGTTAGAGAGCAGCAGCTATTCACAGGTGTAATCATGGCACACTCCAGCTTTGAACTCTAGTCCTCAAATGATCCTCCGGCCTCAGCCTCCTGAGTAGCTGGGACTACAGGTGTGTGCCGCCACTCCCAGCCAAATTCTATATGGATGATGAGTCTGCAAAATGTCACTAGATTGAGGTCCAGTGACAGTGAGAGCTGGCTTGATGGAACTTCACATGGCTGTGGGCAAAAACTAGCCTGTAGTGTTAGCAATACCAGGATACTTTCCAGTCTGATGGGCAACTCTAGTGGGGGAAAAATGTACTCCAGAGTGACAAGTTTAAAAATGTAGACAAAGGCTGTCAGCAGATCTCTTTTCCTATTGCTTAGTGACAGGATATATTCATATGAATTGAATTCTGTGGCCTAAGCTACCTGTGATAAATTAGAAGTCTTCAGTAGAAAAACATCAGAACACCTCCCTGGGGACACTCTCTGAAGAAGAAAAAAAAGAACTGAAAATATTTTACCTTGGTTTAAACTCACCTGAATTTTATCTGAACAGCAGCAGTTGAAGGATATATTGCCTGAGCCAGAATGTCTATATTAGCACAACTTTTTATGATAGAGGTTACAGAAGGTAGACTATGTCATGGTTCAACTGATTTGCCAGATGTCAGGGGAACACTGGGGACAGGAAATAGGCTAGGGCTGGGCTAGAACAAATGACCTAATGAAGGATTAATTCTGTGGTGGATAGTCAGCAACTCAAATTACAATGGCCAAGAGGAGCGTGGAAAACTGAGATTTGATCCTGCCAACAATGACAGACAAGGAGAATTTATTTGTCAAGTGGAACTTGGCAGTACAAGTCTCTATGCAGAAGTGATGGACTGTCAGGAGGGAGGTTGTGTCTTAGGTCCACATTGGGGTCGAATCGGAAATGGAATAGAAAGAATGGGGTCTTTTTTTGGAGACAAGTTCTTGGCAGGGGCAAGACTGACTGTCAAGATCATAGCTAAAGTCTTTCCAGAAAAGACATTAAATCCAGGAGGGAAAATGAATTTTGAAAACATAATAAAAGCCTAGTCCTATGACTTGACAAATATGACAGGAGTCAGAGAAACTGAGGCTGGGGGTGGCACGTGGGAATTACTAGAGGTCATTAAGATTAGGGCAGAATCCCTTCGTCTGTATTTTGCACTTGTTGATGTTTCAGAAAGCCTGGACCCCTGAATCTCAGGCAGAGCGAGGCTGAGAAGGCAGGCAAGGACTCAAGCCCACACTGCATCTGCCAGCCATCATTATTTTTCTTAAAGTGCTGATATTCCTGTTGGCTTCAGGATAAGCTGGCACAATTGGTGAGGAGATGGCAGGGATTCAGAGTAGTCCTTCTGTTGACTTCTTGTCATCACTAGTGGACCCTGGAGTCTGTATCGACGTGGCAAGCTGCAGCCACAGCCACAGCCTCAGCTGAGGATGTCTGAGAAGATGCCCGCCAGCCAACGTTCTTGGCCTTCAAGAGAGGACGAGCAGGAAGTTCCAACAGGTGGGAGAATGCAAGTTCCCAGCTTGAAGGGGAGAGTCTAGCAGTGACTGGAGAATTTGCAAGCTGCCAAAACTGGACAAAAAGAAACACACAGCAGCCAAAAACAGAGCCAGAGGGCCACTACATACCAGTGCTCCATGCTCTCCATCGAGGAGTATCCAGGGGACTGTGGGTCCCAACCATGCACTGCATGTCATAGTGCTTTAGAGTTTGTTCAAAACATACGTTCACATGCATTGGATCCCCCAAAACACTCCACAATGTGGACAGGACAACTACTATTATTTCCATGTCTATATGCAGAATGAAATGCTGAGGAGGTCCAACAGTTTTCCTACAAGTCACACTGCAGTTTAATATTTTCAACTGCTTCACTTAATCAAATTTATTTTTTCATTTCTCAGTTTGAAGACAACACTAATGAGATCTATACTCCCCAGGATGAAAACTATTAGGGAATGTAGTAGTCTAACAGAGCCCACCCGGTGCTGGGTTCATGACTGAACGGGGAGACTTTTATACCGGCACCCTCTCTCCCTGGAGAGCTGGTGGAGGGAGCAATGCAGTGATGAAATTTCGGATAAAGAGTGCTTTGAATTTGATCTGAACAAGGGCCTCCTCCTTAATGGAGAAGATCACACCTGTCAGACACCAGAAATTAACTTCTCATTTGACTGACTTTGCCTCCTGTCAAATTCATGAGATTATCTCTTCATAAAATCAAAACTTTTCACTGAGGCTGAAATCCTGTTTCAAAGTTCTATAAGGCTAATAACCAGGAACAGGCTTCTTCCACTGGACTAAAGGTGAACCTCATAGGAGAAAAGTCTTGTGGAGTCTTCTCCAATATCATATCTAGGAAAACACTGTATTCACTAATTAAGCATAAGACACATTTTATTATGCTGTTTAAGTTCTAAAAATAAACATGGTAGAGGGGTTGGATTAATTTTTTTTATTGGACCCACACATAACTTTTAAAAGAGTTTTCCATAAGGACAACATATTTTAAATTCACAAACATACTGGATAAAAGAACACTTCTACTCACTGATCCTTTCAAATCACACTGTGAGGGTAATGCTATTAGTCATAATATATAAATTCAGGTTCCATAAGCGAAGGACAGGCGCGTCTCTCTGCATCTGGATCAGTCTCCATCTTCATATGATTCACACTTCATTCATCTCCTATCTGAAGTGCCACTACATCACAGCTGTGCTCAATGTAAACTTCCCAGCACTGCAAACAAGACCCAGTTTCTTAATAATTGCACTGGAAATGTCCAGGCCATTCAGGAGTAAGCAACTAATTCTGCCATCATTAACAATGTTACTAGGCTAGAACAACATGTTGGCTTTAAAGATGACAGGACATTTTAGGTAAAAATTTGAAAAACAAATTATTACTTTACTATTTACAAATACATAAGGCAATTTTGCTTTTAATCATATCATTTAGCTTTCTGACTGTTCGATTTATCAAGTGTGGATCCAAGAAATTCTATTTCTGACAATTTCACAGTTTTTCCATGCTCACTTTCAATAGGTTGCCTGCAATTAAAGGCCAAAATTTCATTAAAAGAAGTTCATGTTTTTTGCACACTTTAGGTTAAAATAGCCAATTTTCTCCGTGTAAGCAAGTAAATCTCTTGTCTTCATAAGGAAAAAGATGAGAAGGTACACTCTAAAGAACTTTTAGGCATGCTTAAATACTCTTCAGAAATAAATAATACTTTTGAAGTGATATTTCACTTCCCCCCACCCCAGAATAAAAATAGGGTAATGAATATTCATAAATTTCTCTAAACTTTGATGGAAAGTTTCCTAAATCAGTTTAAACATAGGTTCAGTACAGAGCTACTCTTATTATAACACTTGTTCTTTTTCTACATCTTGATCAAGTCCATGTTTGCTCCTTTTCCCAAATTACACTTTTTCCTTATAATTTTCTATGCAGAAAACTTACAAAGATTTTCAAAGTCTACTTTTCATCTCATTTTCCTTTTCAATCATCGAGTCCATTTTAATAATCACCCATCATTATTTTAAAAACAGTATTTCAACACTATTCTCATAATAAATTCAATCTCATAAGCCCCTCCATCCTACAGAAACAGTCTAAATCAAATTTGCATTCTAATTATTTTTAAATTAGTAATTGAAGCTAAAGTTATATTTCCATATGGAAACCACTTAAGAATAACATGCATTCTAGCCTTCCAATAGCTAATTATGTATTAAGCTAATTGAGACAAGCCATGTAAACAAAATCTAAAGATAGGTTATTCAGCAGTAGAAGCTATGATGTAAACCACAATTCTGTGGCACGTTGGAATGCATACTGAAGAGGTGGAGACACGTTCCATGCACATGTACACTTCGCAATATTAGCGCCTATAACAAGAGGGTGCACTCAACACGGCGTCCATCTCACAATATTTGGAACAGAAAGATCTTGATTGTTTTTAACTAATTTGCTGCCACCACAATCATGCTGAACTACATATTCTTATATTGGGTCTCTCTCTTAAGTAAATACACGGGCATTGTTTCAAACACGGGAAAGACTGATGAATGGTTCATGCAATATAATGATCTCACATTATAAAATTATTTGGACGACATAATCGTTAAACCCATTTTGAAGAGATTATTTTTCAAAGAGTAGCCAACAAAGAAGGCCAAATGAGGGGAGGGGTAGGTTATCCGTCTTGGAACTCAGAGGGCAAGAGAGAGAGGTAAGGTCTGTGCGAAGCATATTGTGAAACAGCCAGTGTCCTTAACAACACAATCAGTCTGATGACAAATTTTCCTCCTCACAAGCGCCGTCCATTGCAAACCCCGACACGGCAGAGATCTAGGGGACGTATCCCTACAGCATTTGGACAGGTTCAAATGACACTTGCAGACGAACCAAGGTTTGCATTCTAGAAATCTGTCCATATGGATGCAGTTCCCCAAGCCCTGCTTCCTCCAGCACTTCCACCCTGCGTGCAAGGAGAGTCGCACACACGCACGAGCATGCACTGAACAGGATCACAATTCCAACACGCACACCGCTAAGTAGACGAGGGGGTTCTGCTGCTGGTGTCCACTGTCCCCAGCTCCCGCCGGGTAAAAACACGTAGAAATTAACCCTGCTGCAAGCAGGTTGTGCTGGAGAAGCATTCCACCGAGAGACCCGGTGCGGTCCAGCGGCCGCTGCTCCGCGAGTGTAGACTCTCCGGGTCAGTAAAGACTCGCACCAGGCTACGTACCTTCGCCCAAGTGTTACTCAAAGTGCCAGATTTGCCTCTTCGCTCCTGAAATGGAATCCGAACACGCGGCCCCACGGCGCGGCTAGCGGGTGTCGGCTTTAGCCTTCTTAAAACCGGTAGGAAGCCAAACGGGGGGACGGGGGGCGCACAATACTGTGCACAAGCGCGCTCACAACACACCCCGGCCGAGCCGCTCCTCTTGCCCCGGCACTTGGCGCCTCAGATCCGGCCCCGGGGAAAGGAGAGCGGGGTGGGGCGTCCCCGGCTCTCTCGGGGCCGCGGACCGCACTATACTCGCGTTCCTTCCTCGGCACTCGGGTGCCACGGGCACTCCCCACCCGCCGTCCCGGAGCGCCAACTCCGCACCGGATCGCGCTCTCCAGATCCCCCTCGTCCCCCCGGAATCGACAGACCAGCCTCGCTCGTGCCTCCCAGTCCCTTCTTCAAACTCCGAAAGCAAAGCCATTTCCTACCCGCGCTGAAAACTTTTTTCCTCCTCTCGCCACGAGATCAGGCGAGAAACCAGGTCAGCCGCCGCCGCCACCCGCTCCGCCCAGCGCCGGGGTGGCGGGCGCCGTGCTCACCTGGCAGCTGCGGCTCCAGGTGGCCGTCCCACGCCGGTCCTCCGTGCCGCCCTGAGCGCGGGGGGCGCCGGGTCCGCAGTCCCCTCCTCTCCTCCCGCTCGGCCTGCGGGGAGCGACTGCGCTCAGGATCGCGCGCCCCTGCCCGGAGCCGCCCGTCGGTTCATCGCCCGTCTTCCCCGAAGCGCCGCGGCCGCCCCAGCGGACCCCCCGGGAGCGCCGGGATCCGGGGTGACACCGACTTGCCCCGCGGCGTGCGCTGCGAGGTCCGCGAGCGCTCCGCCCGCGGGCAGCTGCGGCCGCGCGTCACATGCCGCCTCCGGGTAGCGGCCGCGGCACCTGCCCCGGCGCAGCGCTCGCGGCTCGGTAGAGCCGCCCCCGCGCCCCGGGCTCCCCGCACGCGCCGGCCCCAGCTGTTCACGCCCTTTTACCTCGGCCTCCCCCCCACTTTTCTTCTTCTTTCTCTTGGATTCCCTTTCCCCAAAGCAGACAGAAGGCGCTCCAAGTGCGAGCGGGGTCCCCTCCTCCCCACGAACTCTCCCTCTGCCTGGTGGTGGCGGTCGTGGCTACTGCTGGCCGCTCCTCCTCTCCTTCCTCCGCGCGTTCCTCCCCCTCCTCCTCCTCCTCCTCCTCCTCCTCCTCCTCCCAGGGCTGCGAGCGCTGGTGTAATGCACAGGCTGCCTGGTGGAGACCCAAACCTGCCCGCTTTCTGAGCATGCCCAGTTGCCCGACTGGCGCCAGCCCCGCTCCCGCGTGCCCGCCTGGCTCCGTGTCCTCCGCCTGGCCGAGGGCGAGGCCGTCCTGGGCTCCTGCCCGCGGTGGGCTCGCCGGAGGCGGGGCACGCAGCAGGAAAGGGGAGAGCAACCCCTGCCCAGCATGGCCTCACCTGTCCCCAGTCTGGGCCCCAGGTGTGCTTCTAGGATAGATTTTGTTGGTCAGTGAGTTTGTTGTGTTCTCTTTGCAGTTAGTTTCCTTGGACTGCTTAGAAGGAGGGGAAGGAAGTCGATTCCGTGGGCACAACTTATCGACCAGTGAACTCCAGCTCAGTTACAGTATACGACTCCGTTGAAAGTCGTTCTCTAGGGAACAGTCTGATGCATCCACTTTTTGGCATTTAGTGAGTCACTTTCTGCAGTGCAATGTGGACTTCTAGGGTTTTCCTCCTCTAGACATTTACACCTTGGGAGAAAATGACAGGAGCACCCGCGGAAAAACACAGGCGTGCAGACACACACACACACACACACACACACACACACACACAACACACTCACACACACACACACGCACACACAGTTTATGTTTGTTTCAGGTAGAATATAAAAGGCATAGCTTTGCTAGCCAGACTTTTAAAGCTCATGGACAGTATACCTCAAGAGGAATGAGAGAAGGATGAAGGAGAGAGAGAGAGAGAGAGAGAGAGAGAGAGAGAGAGAGAGAGTGAGGGAGAGGGAGGGAGAGTAGCTTACTCTATACTACTGTTAGCTAACTAAATATGGAAAAAGAGAGATATCAAAGTTGCAGAGATACCAATGAGGCTGCCCCACAGCACTCTAGAGATTATATAAAGCACATAAGGAAAAATGTTGGGAGACTCTCAAAAATATATATATATATGTATATATAAAACAGTGGTAGTGGTAACTCTGGAAAAAAGCAGAGAGAGGAAGAAGGAAAGAAAGAAAGGAAGGAAAGAAAGGCATACATAAAAGAATAAAGAAAGAAATTAAAGTACAGTTACAAAATAAAACTTTTAACAATATTAAAGGCAGTAAAATAAGTTAAATTTTATTTGGAGCAAGAATATAAACAGGAAAAAATAGAGCTTTTGAAAAGATCAGTTTAAGAGATTAGGAAATTGAGAAAGCATGTGGCAACTTAAATGAGTTAAAATATCCATACTCAGGTGAATTGCATGCAAGATACCAGAAGGATAATAAAATCAATATTGCAGCCATCTTGTGTGGATACATCTTAGATGGAAATATAACAGTTTCCTTCATATATTTCTCTTATCTTCAAAACAAATATTTAAACAAGTATCTTATAAATTATCTAGTTTTCAAAAAAATGTCAAAGGATATATTCTGGTATGTATACAGTTAGGTTTGAGACCGACCTCTGGCAACATTCTAGAGAAGATTCTGAAATAGATAATTTGTGAGCAGTCAGAAAAGGAAACAACTGTGATTTAGTAAAAATGTCATACCAGACTAAATATATTTCTTCTGCCACTGAACTCATATATATGGTATCCTATGATTTCAACCAACGTTTCTATTATCTTTATGGACAAGATAAAGGAAGATTGCATGTTCATATGGAAAAATTGCAAATTAACACTTAGGACAGAGTTACCCCCAGTTTCTTGATAAGTGGATTCATGTTTGGTTAGAGTAAGGTATTTGGTTTTGACTTGGTGCTCTATTGTTCAGCAGATTTATAGAATTATATTTCAGAGGAAAATATACATAAAAGAGATACTTATTAGATTTGAGAATGAACCAAACTAGAGACAGTGATGATACATAAGATGCCAGAAATTAGAAGCCAACAAGTATTTACTTTTGGATGTTGGTCTAAAACAAAAGAAATCAATTAGAGCTAGAATATACTTTGCAATTCTGCATTTTAGGCTTATTAAAAAACACACGCAGGAGAAGTATAGGATTTATCCAACTTTTAAATGAGACACTGGTTATGAACAAGACAGCCAGCTAATAGCACACTTACGCTACTACCATAAAATAGCTATAAAACCTGGATAAACTACATTGAACAATATGTTTTAGTTATGAAAATGCAATCAATGTAGGGAGACCATTTGGGGTTATAGGAGGCACGTGGGGTGAATGCATTCCCACAGACTTTTTTATAGGGGACATTTGTTTGTTTATTTGTTAGCAGAAGTACTGGGAGTTTGAGACCAAGCAGAGAGCTACAGTCTCACTGGGCAGAGGATGTATAGGTCAAGAGCTTGGAACCTTAAAGGAAAAAGATTTTGAGAGATGAACCCAGTAACAGAGATGTGGGTACAAAGAGACAGCCTCAGAGATCTGTGTGGCAATTCCCCTCAGTTCCTTGACTGAATTGCTAGGCTGCATGTGCCCAGGGGCACGATTCTGAAGCCTTATAGATAAAGTGCTTTGAGTTTTTGAAAATATAGTTTAAGAGAGTAAGAAAGCGAGAAAGCATGTGGCTACTTAAATTAATTAAAATATCCAGGCTCAGGTGAATTGCATGCAAGATACCAGAAGGATAATAAAATCAATATTGCAAAAATCAATATTTGGCTGAGAGGTTAAAATTTGAGTAGCAGTTTTATACATCACACAACTCTGAGGAGATGTCAGAGTTTGCATCCAGTCAAAATGAAAAGATTGGTGAATACCTCGGACATTTGGGTTAGACCCTCTGAAGGATACTCCCTAGATGTAAGGATGATATCTTAATAGAAAGATGACCTGAAATAGATTTTTCCTAAGAAAACAAACAAAAAACACTTTTGTAGGATTAAGATGAGCTACTAATTATTATTTTTTTTAATTTTAGAATTGTGGAGTATAAGTGAGAATTTACTATGTAAGTAAAAGTTGCATGCAGGTTAAGTCTAGGCTTCTAGTGGGACCTTTCCCCACCCCTCCAGAAGTGGACTGGTACCCAGTGTGTTGCCCCATGCCCTCCATCTCTCCTCGCCCCCACCTCTTGCATTGTCCAGTGTCTGCCAATCACACCACTGTAATCATGTGACCAGTGATCAGGACCCACTCATGAATGATAACACTTATGAATGATAACACTTATGAATGATAACATGATAACACTTATGAATGATAACATGATAATATGTAGTTCTTTGTTTCTATGATAGTTCACTTAGTATGATGGTCTCCAGCTGAGTTTATGTTGCTACAAAGGCCATGATTTTCTCTTCTTTGTGGCTGCATAGTTTTCCATCATGTATATATACCACATTTTCTTTATCCAGTCCACTTTCGATGGACTTCTGAGTTGATTCCATGTTTTTGCTATTGTGAATAGTGCCGCAATGGCCATACGTGTGTAGGTGTCTTTTTGGTAGAGTGATTTATGTTCTTCTGTGTATATTTGCAGAAGGGTTGCTGGCTCATGTGGAAGCTCAATTTTTAGTTCTTTGAGACATCTCTACACTGCTTTCAACAAAAGTTAACCTAGCTTAGAGTCCCACCAACAGTGTAGAAACAGAAACATTCCCTTTTCTCCACAGCCATACCAACACCTATTTTTTGTTTTTTGTTTTTGTTTTTGTTTTTTACTTTTTAGTGATAGCCATCCTTACCAGTTTTAGGCCACATCTCGTTGTCTGCTAATGGTTTACCACCTGCTAGAACACAACTCAAATTTCTTGAGAGGAAGAAAACATAAGCTGGTATCTCTATAAACACAGCATGTAATCAAAACTTATCAGACATTCAAAGAAGCAGAAGAGAGTAACTGATGGCAAAAACATACCACAGTCAATAAAAATCAAGAAATGATCCAGAATTTAGAATTACTAGGCAAGAACTTTTAAATAACCATTATTATGAAGTTAAACTACCCTGGATATAAGCAAAATGAATGAAAAGACAGAGCATTTCAACAAGATAGATATGAGACTCTCTATAAAAGAATCAAATATATTTTATTGAACTGCTAAATCAAAAAGAACACAGCAGAAGAAAAGATGATGGTCTCAAACACAAGTAGATAAAAAATATCCAAAAAGTAACAGAAAAAGGAGAGACATGCGGAAGCAATATCTGAAGAAATTATGGTCAAGAACTTTTTATATCTGACGAAAGTTATCAATTGAGAAATTCAAGAAGCTCAATGAACCCTAAGTCAAGAAACTTCAAGTAGGCCTACGAGAGTCAAATTGATAATAGAAAATTTTAAAAGTAGTCAGAATAAAAGAAATATCACTTTGTGGGGGAACAATATGAATGTACACTGGTTTAAACAGAATAATAATGGAAGACAGAAGACAATAGAAAGACATATTGAAGGCAGTGAAAGAAACAATCAAACCAGAATTGTCTGCCCATTGATAACATTGATAACAATCTGAAAGTGAAGGTGGAAAAAGATACAGTCAAACAGATACCAACGGAGAAAATTCATTGTCAGTTGACCGTGAACTACAGAATCTACTGAAGGTTAATTTTCAAACTGAAGGAAAATAATCTCAGATTGCATCATAGAGGTGTAAATAATGAACAGCTTCAGAAAAGGTAAATATATGAAAATCTATAAAAGACTGTTTAAGGTATGAATAATAATAAACATGTTGTGTGGGGCTTAAACTATTTACTGAAGTCAAAAATATAAAAATAGCAAAGCAGAAAAGAGTAACTATAAGATCCTTGCATTGGACAATGATTTAAGGTAACAGTATTAAGAATTTTTTTTTAGTGTGATCAATGAATGAATGATACCAAAAAGTGTAACTGTAAAGTAACACAGAAAATAAAATAATTAAATAATAAAATAATTAAATATAAATGTTTAAAAGAAAAATATTTTAGAATAGTTTTTTAAAAAAACTATTTGCTGTATAGAGGAATCACACTTTAAATACAGGAATATAGAAAGGTTGAAAATAAATACATGGAAAAGTTCTATCATGAATGTACTAAACATTTAAAGATATTGATATTGATTCTCCTCAAATTGGTCTATAGTTTCAAGGCATTCCCAATTAAAATTCAAGATGTGTTCATGTCTGTGTGTGTAAATGAATCATCTGATTCTCAAATCTTTATGTAAGTACAGTGGACCAAGATAAAACAATATGGAAGAACAATATTAGATTTTTACACTTACTACTAGCTTTCCAAATTTATTATAAAGCTACAGAAATAAGACATTATGGTATTGTACGAAGGCAAGGAAAATAGACCAATGAAAAATAATAGAAAGTCCATATATAAACCTACACATTTATTTTAACTTCAGTAGTATTAAATCAGAAGCTAATTAATGGTGGTAGAGAGTTATTTGGTTAGAAGAGAGTATTTACAAGGACAAGGAGAGAAGAAATATACACAAGTGATGATAACATTCTCTCTTGAGCTAAGTGGTGATTGCCAAAGTAAACAGATATGTAAAAATAAACAAACTATACACTTAAAATGTGTACACATTACTGTGTGTATATTATATCTCAAATTTTAAAATATATAGAGAGAGTGTCTGTTATATACAAAGCACCAGATCCTAGACAAGATGGAGAACTTAATTCCTGCTCTCAAAAATGGGAATACCTTGTTTCTAAAGGTTAGTAACAAGAACTTGAAGTTAATTTTTAGAAAAATTGTACTGCTTTCTTATTAAGGGAAAAGTAGTAAACTGATTATATGAAGTGATAATTCCTTAGTACTCTGTTTTCAAAGGAATTGTCTTGATTCCTCTAAGTTAATCCACCAGATTTTAAGAAGTGAGAACCAAAGACAGAATGATTGAGAGTCACACATCTCCTTACTCATTTACTTATTTTAAAGCACTCATTGAATTTTGCTAAATGCCAGGTACTAGAAGTGCTCTAAGCCTCAGCAGTTCCCAACATTTTGGCATCAGGGACCGGTTTTGTGGAAGACAATTATTCCACAGACAGGTGTGTGTGGGGGATCATGAGGCATTAGAATCTCATAAGGGTTGTACAACCTAGATCCAGATATGCACAGTCCACAGTAGGGTTCCGGCTCCTATGAAAATCTAATGATGCCACTGATCAAAAGGAAGCGGAGCTCTTCTCTTCAACTGCTCACCTCCTGCTATGTAGCCAGTTTTCTAACAGGTCACAGACCCCTATGGGTCTGCAGCTTTGGGATTGGGGAGCCCTGCTCTAGGAATGTCAATTAATAGTCAGATACAGCTCTTCTTAGAAGACTTAGAGGATGCAAATACCTCTTATAGAATTTCTGAAGAAAGAGTAAACATATTATGTAATTCTAGAGAAAGCTATGGGTGTATAGGATCCAGATCTTGATAAAGAAGACCTAGTTTTTGCATTATAAAGTGCTCATCTGGTCTAAGATGTGGTGGTATTTTTATCTCTGGAAACATTCCAATATAGAAAAATAGCAATAGTCACATTTGACTACATATTTTTGCTAGATAAAGGGCTATTCACTTTGTGTTTAACAACTACCTTACTGAGAAATTCATATTTTTGCATGGAACTTGGAAAGTGACAGAGCAAAATCAAATACAGCTAGCATTGTTCGCAATAACAAGAACATGGAACCAATCATGCTGCCCATCAAAAGAGGACTGGATAAAAAAATGTGGTGCATATACACAATGGAATATTGCGCAGCCATAAAGAAGAACAAAATCATGAACTTCGCATCAACCTGGATGGACTTAGAGTCTACAATATTGAGTGATCTTTCACAGAAACAAAGAACGGACTATCATATGTTCGCACTTATAAGTGAACCTTGAACAACTATCGTAATACTATAAGAACGGATTGACAATAGCAGGAAACTGTGGGGGTATGGGGGGGGGAGGTGGGATTGGCAGTAGTGGGAATCTGCCTGGGGAAGGGAGGACACACCTCATCAACAAGGGTAACTGCACAATGAATATTTGTATGCCTAATCCTGAATTGTACCCCACAATTTTAAAATTAAAAATAAAAAAACAGGTCAGGCTCAGTGGCTCAGCCTGTAATCCCAGCACTTTGGGAGGACACGGCAAGTGGATTGCCTGAGCCCGCGGATTTGAGACCCACCCAGGCAACTTGGCAAGACCTTGTCTCTACAGTAAATAAAAAATTAGGTGGGCATGGTAGTGCGTACCTGTAGTTCTGGCTATTTGGAAGGTTGAGATGGAAGGATCGCCGGAACCCTGCAGGTCAAGGCTGCGGTGGCTGGGAGCGTGCCACTGCACTCTAGTCTGGGCTATACAGTGAGACTCCAAGTTAAAAATAAATAAATAAATAAATAAATAAATAAATACAGCTAACAATTCCCTTCTTTTAAGTGATGGCTTTAAAACAGCATTGCCAGAGAGATTCTAGTAAATCAGAGGAAGCATATACCCTCCAAGATCTTTTCCATATCAAAGATGCTGTGAATTTATCCTGGATGCATATAAGGACCTCAGTTTTGTGGAAAGTACAGCTTGTACAATTTGGTGAGTTTTCTCCAGGAGAAAATAGCATATGATTATGAATACTAAAATAGGCACAAGGCATTAGAAAGGTGCTCATACAATTGAGAGGCTCTGAAGTTTGGGTTTATTTGCTTTTGAGTTAATCATCTTCTGTCTGTTTGTAATAAATGCCTTTTGTAGGGAACTGCTAATGGTAGTTTCTTCAACAGAATGTGGGAAAGGGAGATGCAGCTTGGCCTCTTCTCTGGAATGACCCAAGAACTATTGGTGCGACTATGTTAGTAGAGTTATGCAGTGACCCAAGAGAGTAGCAGTGGGAGACAAAGGGGTTTATGCCCAGATGGTGAGAAAAATATTAGTAATCATATACGCTCTTTTCTTTTTTCTGCAGTTTACTTTTGCCTCTCAATTTCTTCTAACAATATGAAATGTTGGTTGGAATGTGGAGCAACTGGAACTCTGATTCATTTTCTCTCAGTCTCTTGGCTTCATTTGAACCTTGGCTGTCTTCCTATGCTCTGAGTTTCTATTGCTCATTAATCTCTTAATGTTACCAATCATTTTGTAGGAGAGAAAACAGGCTGAAATAAGCATGGATGACTTATTAAATGTGACAGAAGTGAATGAAGGCAGAAGTTGGACTCATACTTAGTTTTCTGTCACCCTGGGAATCATGCAGCGGTGATTTCTGCTTACAAAGAAAATTAGCCCGATGAGTGGAAAAACAGTTCTTAGGTAAAAACAGAACAATACCAAAAAATTCTTTATTTTCTTTATTTTGAATAAAATTTTCCTTCTTGTACAATTGTTTTACAATATACAATTTTAAATATTTAAAATATGTGTCTCTTTTACTTTGGATTTTCTCAGTATAATTTCGACTCAACAATTTTCCTCTTTCCATCCTGTAATATTTGGAGTTTTGGGCTCTAGATAGCATGCGTCCATGAACACAAAATAATTATAACCATTGCCAAAGCAATAAATACACAATTTAGAGATTGAATGTACTTGTAAAAATATTACATGATGAATTAAAAAACACATATATTATGCTTAATTATCTGTTGAATTATTAATGCTTATAATTGACTTAATTACATATCATTAAATACATTGGCTGATGTTTTTAAAGCCATTAACCATGTAGATTGTACTCAAATGACTCACTCCTTTTCTAGACAGTGTGAGACTGCATTTTGGTCTATGTATAACATATGCCTTTATTACTGTTTTACTATCTATATAGAAAATATTCATTTGGTTTTACATTTACTTTTTGTCTTCTCTCTGTTGTTTTCTCAAAGATGTTTTGTGGTTCTGAATTATCTCCCTCCCGCCCTTAATTACTCCTATCCTCCTTATTTTCTTCCTTTCCTTTTTCTCTTTCTTTCTTCCTTCTTTTCTTAATTTTCTTCTTCTTTTTCTTGTATTCCAAGATTACATAAACCAACAATCCTCTCCCTCAACATTTAATAACTACTTGGCAGCATTTGCTAGCACCATATGTGTGTCTGTTCAAAACATTTTATTTGCCTAGTATAATGCCTCCTTAGGAGGTCATTTTATTAATTCCTCAGTTGCATCTACCCTTCCCTATCTCTATACGTTATTCTAAACAACTGACATTTTTCTCCTGAACTTTTGTGAGAAGGTCCATTTAGGGACTGTGCCAACTTCTATGCCTTATCCTTTCCAGTACATATAGAATAATATCTTATGTCTTTTGGTAATGTAAATCTGACTTTTTTACTCCCAGAAAGAGAATAACCCTTTTAAAAATGTCTTAATATGCCCTCTGAGGTCTTCCAAGTTTTAGTCGCTGCTTACTTCATATTTATCCTATTCCAGTCCCGATCCCATCTCCCATTACACCCCTTGATTTATAAGCTCTCTTTCTCTGGAAATTGTCACCAATTCTTTCCTTTCCTAGGAGGCTCTTAGCTCTCCTACTCACCTAGCTCACTATTGTTCATCTCATTGACAAGTCTATTTGCAAAGGAGGTTAAGATATGCAGTCTTTTGCTCAAAATATAATCAGAATTTATAAACAAGAAAGACGGAGGAAATGGGTATCAGATAAAAACACTAACAATCTCTGCTACATTTTCCTTTTGTTGCCAGAATTAATGTATGAGGGGCCCCCCCAAAACCCCAGGATGATCTTTTGGGGAGCTGGCTCCTTGTGGTGCACTCAGAATTTCTTCCTCCAGATGAAACATCTAATCAAAGGTTTTATTTGGAAGTTTTGAGAAGATTTCTTCATGATTTGTGGAAGAAATTTCCCGAATTGTGGCAAAACAGGTGACTGGTTCTTCCCCTATGACCACATACTTGACCATAACACATTGAGTGGTCAGTTTTTGACCAAAAACAGCATGACTGCCCCCCCGGGCCCCACTCACCCTATTCACCTGATCTCGCCCCAAGTGACTTTTTTTGTTGTTTCCCCAATGAAAAATGTCCTCAAAGGGAAACAAAAAATGACAGAAGCACTAAAAGACATCACAGTTGACAAGTTCAAAAACTGGTTTGAGCTGTGGAAAAAGCCTATTGATAGGTACATTGCATCAAACGGTGAGTACTTTGAAGGTGACTGACGTTTAAACATGTGAATAAACAAACAATTTTTTAATAAATAAATTCCTTGTTTTTTTTTTTTGCCCCCCATATAACATATTTTGAAACATTACCTCCTAATTATAACAGTCTTTGACACAGATAATTTTACTCATTCTTTTGTAATTCTACTGCAGTCTACATCACCCATGTCACCCTATTTGTAGAATAGACTTATGTAACTGACTAAATATATAACTGACCACATCCCTACACATGCAGAGCTATGCTACCCTAAACAAGCCTCATGTAAGACTGAAATTAACTGAAGAACATATGGGAATAGGAGGTACTAATGACATTTTTTTTTCCTCTTCTGAAGTGTGGACTTCTTGAAGGAACAAAACAAGTTTTACTCATTTACATACTCTCAAAACTTAGTCAAACCCTCATAAGGTAGTGAAATTTGGAAGCAAAAGAAGTAAGCATAATACAACAATGAGAATACAAATTAATTGAGAAAGCAACATATCTTTTAAGATGCTCAGAGTTGTGGATTTGTCACCGATATTGGCAACCTGACTTTTGAAATATAATTAGCTAATTTTAGGCATGTATTTGCACCCTCTGCAAAGCAACAGGCATACTTATTGGTAAAGGGATCATTTAGTTAGCCTATATGGCTACATATATTTTATCCGCTCTTAGTACATTCCAAAATTATGCTTCCTTCAAACCAAAGATAAAACAAAGTACATAAGCACATGAAATTAATCTCTTATCTCAGAACTCACTGAGCTCATTTAAGACATACAGCTTTAGGATTCACAAACACTGTTGGTGTAGGAAGCCATCTCACATCATTCTTTCATATTGACATAAGTTTTTTAAAATTTCCTTCACCTTTGATATATCTTTAAGTTGTTCCTAAGGAGATTTAAACATTACGTCTTTAGCTTCAACCAAGTGTTTCTATTTCAGTTTCTGCCTTTCTCCCTTTTTTTCCCTGTACCTATTCTAAATTCTATAATCAACTCAGTCGTCTTTTCATGGTTCCCTCCACCACAAGCTCATTATATTAGGGGTCTCTCCCCAATGATCAGGATGTGTTTTATTTGGAATTTCTTCATATTGTTCAGTGTCGTATTTTTTTTCCACTTTTAAGGTTGAGAATTGAATGAACTCACTGGAGAATAAAATTTACCAGACATATTGATTTTTTGATTGGAAACTTTGACCAAATTGGAGCAGATGAATTTTCAGAATTGTTCCTACTAAAAAGTTATTTTTGTTTCTAATTTTATTTTAATGGCCAGTAAATGGTGCAGTGGAAAGAAATTGATCCCAGAATGTATTCATTCACTGGACAGATGTTTTTGAATGTCAGCTGAACCAGGCCCTATTTCTAGACATACTAAGATGAACACAGAATTTCTGCTGAAAGATCAGGGAATAGAGGAAGACAGAGGAAAGAGAGAAGGGGTGGAGGGAAGAGAGAGAGAGAGACAGAGAAAGAGATAGAAAATGCACAAGGCCAACTATAAAGTAGTGATTTAGAATTTAGGCGCTATAGTTACATAGACCAGTTCAAATCCTATTTATCCCAATTAACAATTGGTTACGTTATTTAATTAACCTATTGAAGTCTCCATTTCCTAAATTTTTTCCTAAAAACAAGAATGCAAAGGAATATTTTTAGGACTAACTGATTGTAATGTTATCATCACAGTACCTGAGACATATTAGCTTTTAGAGTTAGAAAGAATTTAAATTTTTATGGTAAAAAAATCAATCACAGCATAAGCAATTAATTAGTTGAGTGACTTGGATCAAACCATGATATTTTTGGAGCACTGAAAATGGCTTCTGGATCCAACAGGAGTGTGTTATGGTTGAGGTGGTGGGCAATAAAGCAAGACATCAAGGAGCAGTTAACTCCTATTTTGAAGCTGAACAGGCACGTAGACATTATACAGAAAAATAGAAGAACATGCATTACAGGCAGGAAGCGATAATGGTAGTAATGCCATGGTAGCAATATGTACTGTGTTGTGTATGTAGAGAATTAAAGGCTGCTCTGTATTGCCAGAGCAGAGGCAGAGTGTTTGCAGCAGAAAGTAAAGTAAACATAGAAGTTTGCTAACTAGATAATCAAAGCTAGACTTCTGAATTTTTTTTTTTTTAAGAGAAAGGGTCTCACTCTGCTGCCCAGGCTGTAGTGCAGCAGTGCAATGATAGCTCACTGAAGCCTTGAACTCCTGGGCTCAAGCAACCCTCCTGCCTCAGCCTACCTGAACCCCACACTCAGACTCCTGAAGATTTTATGTCATGATTGCCCTGATAAGGTGTTTGCATTTCATCTTGTAGTTAATAGAACACCACAGAAGGCTTTTCAGCTTAAGAGTGAAATGGTAAGTCATTGTGTGAAACGTGGACTTGAAGAGAAATTGACTGGCAGCAGAGGAGTTACTTAGGAGAATGTTTCAGTTATATAGCAAGAAATAATAAAGAACCAAGCCGGGTATGGTGGCGTGTGTCTGTACTTCCAGCTATTTGGAAGGCTGAGGAGGAAGGATCACCTGAGCCCAGCAGGTCGAGGCTGCGGTAGCCATGAGTGTGTCACTGCACTGCAGCCTCGGTGAAAGAGTAAGACTCCATCTCAAAAAAAAAAAAAAAAAAAAAACTATGGCCAGGTGATGGCTCCAGGATGATTCCTGACTGGTAGTGGGCAATGATACTTAAAACCAAGGCCCTTAGTGCTGGAATATGGCTTTGGTTAAGAGTGAAGATGGCAAATTCATTTTTCAGTTTGTATCATACAAATGCAATACATTTTCTTTGGGAAATGGGGATGAAGATATCTATTAAGTATTTGAAAATAAAGTTCTGAAGGTTAGAGTAGGTGTTAGGATAGAGATATAGATTGGGTTCCCCAACAGTTGGATTTATGAGAGTCAAAGATAATATCCACAAAGATTGTTCTGATCAAGGTGATGTGTCAATGGAATCCTGAGAAATAACCACCGTTCGGAAATCAGAAGAGAAAGACAAATCTTCACAGAAGAAAGATAACTCTTCAAGCACCACAGAAGCTAAAGCTAGATGACTGCAATGTCACAGACACCAGCAGAGTGAAGGAATTCAAGAAGTAGGAGTTATCACAAGTATCAAATGCATCCAAGATTTCTAGGAAAATAAGGATTTAAAACTCTCTTTTTTTTTACATTTGGCAATTCAAATATTAATGAAGATCTTATTAGAGCTGTTTCTGTCAGTGACAGGACTTGGAAACCA
Organism: Cephalopachus bancanus; assembly: GCA_027257055.1. NCBI lineage: Eukaryota > Metazoa > Chordata > Mammalia > Primates > Tarsiidae > Cephalopachus > Cephalopachus bancanus. The sequence continues at coordinate 2,058,514 of JAPVLO010000084.1, read as the reverse complement.
AATTGTAATGGGTTAGGAAATAAACAGGAAAGCAAGTTTATAAAAATGTAATAGATTTATTGAGGTATAATTGGCATACAATAAAGTGTACATATTTAAAGTGTAAAGTGTACATATTTAAAGTGTATAATTTGGTTAGTTCTGACGTGTATCTATGTGTGTGCATTTTTACAACATCATACATATATTTATAATACCACAACCATGGTGACCCACGATCCAGATAATTAACTTATCTATCTTCTCAAAAGCTTCCTCCTGGCCTTTGGTAACTCCTTCCTGCTGCTCCTTCTTGTCTGCCAACCCCAGGCAACCCCTGATCTGCTTTCTGTCATGAGAGATTAGTTTATATTTTCTAGAAATTTTAATGAATGGACTCATACAGTATGTACTCATTTTTTGGTCTGACGTCTTTCATTCAGCTTGGTATTTTGGGACCTATCCATACTGTAGTATCTATCTGTAGTTAATTCCATTTTGTAGTACTGAGTAGCACAGCTTATGTATCCACTTACCTGTTGGTGTACAATTGGTTTTGGACTATTATAAAGTCCAATTGGTTTTGGACTATTATAAAGACTCTGTTAACATTTCTGCACAAATCTTCTTTTGGACACATACTTTAATTTCATTAGTCTAAATCCCCAGATGTGGAATGATCTGATCATACAAAGAGAGCATGTTTATTTGTTTGTTTTATAGAGACGATGTCTTGCTATGTTACCAACTATGGTCTTGAACTCCTGGTTTCAAGCAATCCTCCTGCTTCAGCCTCTCATAGTGCTGGAATTATGGGTTTGAGTCACCATGCCCAGCCAAAAAGTGTATGTTTAACTTTTTAAAGCTGCCAAACTGTACTGTTTTATATTCCCACCAGCAGTGGATAAGAATTCCAGGTTCTCCACAACCTCACCAGCACTTCATATACTCAGTCATTTTAGTTTTAGCCATTTTAATGGGTGTGTAGTGATATTTGATGCAGGTTTTAATTTGCATTACTGTAATAACTATTGATGTTACTGATGCATATTTTCGTGTTCTTGTCATCGACATCTTTGATGAAATATCTGTCTAGTACTTTTTTCTATTTTCTAACTTTTAGGTTCATTGCTGAATGTATACATATGACATGGCATACAAAAAATGTATACACATTTTAAGAAATGTCACCTATGTATTACTTTTTGAAACTGAATTGAATTACGGTAGTAATGTGCAATTGCTGAAGTCAAACATGACTTGTATTCATCTTCTGTTATCAGTATGCATTGAGTATTACAATCTTAATACAGTTTTTTCCTTTCCTTCCTTTTGCACCGTGTGTGTGTGTGTGTGTGTGTGTGTGTGTGTTGTGTACATGAAGGAGGACCCCCCAAAATGGAATTTATGTTAAAAATTATGTATTTATTCTTACATATTTAAACTTCAGTCACCTTCAAAGTACTCTCAATTTAATACAATACACCTATCAAGATGCTTTTCCCACTACTCAAAACAGTTTTTTAACTCATTCATTTTGATGTCTTTTAGTGCTTCTGCCACTTTTTATTTCACTTCTTCGAAATTGGCAAAACATTTTCCTTTGAGGACTTTTTCATCCAGGAAACCAAAAACAGTATCTCAGAGCAACATCAGGTAAATAGAGAGTGGGACATGTAGGTCATGCTGTTTTTGGTCAAAAACTGCTGAACACTCAGCACAGTGTGGGCAAGTGTGTTGTCATGGTGGAAGAATCATTCACCTGTTTGCCACAACTAAGGGTGTTTCTTCAACAAATCATGATGCGAACTTCTCAGAACTTCCAGGTTAAGACTTTGGTTGACCATTTGATCTGGAAGAGTCTACTACAAGGGGCCCACCTTCCTAAAGATAATTCCAGTCTGGGGGAATATATAAATTTTGCTCTATCCAAAATATTCTGGGGTTGAGGAGAAGAATCCTGAAGGATAATTTATTGGAGACAGATAGGCATACGGTTAAAGGAAGAGATGTTAGTGTTGGTTTAAAGGAGCTGGCATAATTTTCTTCCACAACTAGAAGAGAGAAGGCAAAGATAAGCGTGGATGTAGGAGCATGAATAGCTAAGTAGAACTCACATAAAGTCGAACATATAGCACCTCCCCATTCTTATTTCATTCTAAAAAGGTTTCATGCATGGTGCCTTGTACTAATTCATATAAAGTCGGAGATATATCACCTCACTATTTTCATTTCATTCTAAGAAGGAGATTTTGCTCACTCCCTGGCTTGCCTTAGGGAACTTTTGTTACAGATGGGAAGAAATCTCTGCCAGAGAAACTGAGTTTTATCATTTAAGGCAGGAGTCTCATATCCTTTTGGCATCAGGGACAAGTTTTTGGGGGGGTTGGGGGGTGCAGAGGGAGGATGGGATCATTAGGAATTAGATTATCACAAAGAGTGGCAACCTAGATCCCCAGCATCCACAGTTCACAGTTTCATGCTCCCATGATAATCTAATGCCCCCACTGATCTGACAGACAGCAGAGCTCTGCTCACCCACGGCTCACCTCTTGCTGTGCCTCTAGGTTCCTAACAGGCCACCAACCAGTATCTGTCTGTGGCCTGGGAGTTGAGGACCTCTAGTTTAATGCATGGTGCGTAGGACTAATTCATCCTGTGAGGAAGCCATAGGCGAAAATTTTTTAAAGAACCAAATAAGAGCAGTTTAGGGACAGTATACTTTATAAAGATAAGTGGAATTAGGGAAAGTTCTAGGAAGTTGTGCTCTTTTTATAGTTCTGTTTTTACTCATTCTAGGGAATTCAGTATCGACTCCCATTATTCCTCAATGCTTTTGAAGTTAAAAAATGTTGTTTCTTTTGAATGCAAAGCTTTTCTATGACTAATATTATGTCAAGATTTACATGTACATATACACGATTTGTAGTGAGTAGGATGGTTATGGCAAGAGATCATGCATATGGCTAAGCAGAATTCATGCAAAGTAGGGGTCAATGGTCACTGATAGTATGGAGGGTGGGGTTCAAATAGTGAGTGTACAGAGAGTATTCAAGAATAGGAAACTTTGGGGAAATAATGATTGGAGATGAAAGAAGCTGGAGAAAAATGAAGTGACATTTTCACAGGTTGTTCTGAGATTCAGCTAAGTTCTAAGACTGCAAGATCTTTAGGCAGTTATGTGTAGCAACCCCCAGATTTCGGGATGTAGGAGCTAAGAAGTGAGATAATAATATAGAATATTCTGAACCTGCATGGTAGAAGCATAGGAAACAGCCCAGGCAGGAAAAAAGAAAGATAAAGAAGAAGGTGAGAGGTGTAGGCGTATATGCTGTCTATATCAGGGAAGCTAAATCTTCCACTAAACTGTACCCATATTGGGCAAACCAATATAGGTATATTCCAATGATTGAACAAGTACTATGCAGCAAACCTGTGTAACATGCTAAGGATACAAAGCCCCCGAGACTTGACCTTGAACTAATGGCATTTTCAGCATTTGTGCTTCATTTTACAAGCTCCTATAGTCTCTTCCATCCCCAAAATAGTCTTATCACATCAGTATTTCATAATCTGATAACTCCTAACATGAAAGTTAAAATGCCTTTTAATTACTATTCCCACATATTACCTGATATCACCCTATTGTCTGCCTCTTTCACCAACAATTTCTCTGTTTTATATTTCCTTCACCTCTGTAAAATATGATACCTAGTTTGACAAGAAAAGATTTATGGATATCAGTTCTGGTGCCCTATAAAATGGCAAGTGTTTAGAATTTTGTCATATAGTTTATCTTCATTCTTAAGAAGTTAAGACTTCTCGTTCTTCCTCTGTGTTCACAGTGGACTCTCTTTTCTAGTAGTCCACTTACTTTTTCCCAGTATTATTACAGCCCTGGGGTATGAAAGTATGTTTAATTGCTCCATTAACCCACATCTTTTATGCTTGCAAAAAACGGGGCCTCTAGCCAAACATCTTTACCTCTCCAGTCATTTATTAGTGGACCAATAAAACATACCCTAAAGTGTCTTCTTGCTCTAATAGAAACCAAAGAAGACATTTATATAAGGGTTTTCATTCTATGATAGTCAAAGCACTGGGCAGATTTTTGCCACCAAGCTTACTGAATTTATCGATAGCAGAGTAACAACTGAGAAAGGAAAGATAATGATTTCTGAAATACAATATTCAAAAGGGGTGTCTAAATGAGAAAGAGGAAAAACATCTTTGCCTTTCTGTAATGCTACAAAACAATAGTCCTGGATCTGCCATACAAGAAATGTGGAATAGAAACAAAATTACAAAAGTATGCTCTGAAGAGGGCAGTGATGTGTTTGTCAAAGAAAAGAAAAAGATAAAAGTTGACCTTGTGAAATAAAAAGAAGTAAAGGAATATAGGGAGCAAACTGAATGTTTCTGTGGTACATTGTGCTCACCTGGAACTCACCCTACCTGTTGTGAAAGGTCAGATGCCAGAAGCAAAAAAACTTCTGGATTTGTTAAACTTGTGCAGGCTGTAATGCTAAATGCTAGGAGACATGAAGTCTGAAGATATGAAGATCATAATATCCCTCTTTCCAGTGTAATTTGGCAGATAATTAATTTTGATCCTTATATGTCACTGGCAAGAATAACAAAATTGACATTTAAATTTAATATTTAGACATGGTCTAGGAATTCATATGCACAAATAATGCTTTTCATAATTAATGGAAGAAGTCTACCTTACAGGTGAAATACATGATACAGGAAGAGTTTAGATATGTTAGGTGAAGAGAAATATTTCTCTTTTACCTTGCAGATAGATGAAAAGTATAAGACTAAACCTACAGCAAACATATTGCTAAACAGACAGAAATTGGAAGCATTTCCCCTGAAAACTGGAACAAGACATGGCTGTCCATTCTCACCCCTTCTGTTCAATATAGTGTTCGAAGTCCTAGCGAGAGCAATCAGACAAGAGAAGGAAATCAGGGGTATCCAAATAGGTAAAGAGGAAGTTAAGTTATCCCACTTTGCTGATGATATGATCATGTACCTTGAAAACCCAAGAGAACCTGTCAAAAACCTCCTAACACTGATAAAAGACTTTGGTAAAGTCTCAGGGTACAAAATAAATGTGCAAAAGACAGTCATATTCTTATACACCAACAGCAAAGAGGCAGATAACCAAATAAAAGGACAATCCCATTCATAGCAGCCACAAAAAAGAGAAATAATTTGACTCTTCCTAACCAGAGTAGTTTTACAACAAAAACTATAGAACACTGCTCAAATAAATAAAAGAAAACACAAACAAATGGAAAAATATTCCATACTTATGTTTTGGAAGAATCAACATTGTTAATATATCCATCCTACCAAAGGCAATCTATAGATTCAACGCATTACCCATTAACTTACCAACATCATTCTTCTCAGATCTGGAAATGACAATACAGAAATTCATATGGAAACATAAAAGACCATAAATAGCCAAAACAATCCTTAGCAAAAGAAACAAAGTGGGAAGTATCACACTTCCAGACTTTAAACTTTACTATAAGGCTACAATGATCAAAACCATCTGGTATTGATACAAGAACAGGCTTAAAGACCAATGGAACAGGATAGCAATTCTGTAAGCAAATCTTCAGTTTCTCAGCAAATTCATCTTCAATAAACCCTCCACCAACAACCAATGGGGAGAGGGGAACCTATTCAGTAAATGGTGCTAGGAAAACTGGCTGAGAACATGCAGAAGATTGAAACAGGATATCTTTCACCATACACAGAAAACACCTCTAAATGGATGAATAACTAAACCTAAAACCTCAAACTATAAGAATCTTTGTGCCGGGCTCGGTGGCTCAGCCTGTAATCCCGCGCCTTTGGGAGGCTGAGGTGAGTGGATTGCCTGAGCCCATGGGTTCGAGACCCACCTGGGCAACTTGGTGAGACCTCATCTCTACAATAAATTAAAAAAAAAAAAAATTAGCTGGGCATGGTAGCACACGCCTGTAGTTCCAGCTACTTGGAAGGCTGAGGAGGAAGGATTGCCGGAGCCCAGCAGGCGAGGCTGCGGTGGCTGGGAGCGGCCACTGCACTCCAGTCTGGGCAACCGAGTGAGACTCCAACTCAAAAAAAAAAAAAAAAAAAGAAGAATCTTTGAAAACACGGGAGATACCCTTTCGGCAATTGGAATAGGCAACCAATTCCTGACCGAAACCCCAGATACCCATCCCATAAGAAATAAGATGGACAAGTGGGATCTCATCAAACTGACAAGCTTCTGCAAAGCCAAAGGAACCATCAAGAGAGCAGGGAGACAGTCCCCAGAATGGGAAAAAATATTTGCCAATTGTATATCTGACAAAAGTGTAGCATCCAGAATCTACAAGAAACTCAAGCATGCCTAAAGGAAAAAAACAAAAAGTCCTATTAAAAGGTGGGCAAAATATATGAATAGATGCTTCTCAAAACAAGACATAGGAGAAGCCAACAGACACATGGAAAAATGCTCAGCCTCTCTAATCATCAAATAAAACAAATTAAAACCAAACTGAAATACCATCTAACTCCAGTCAGGATGGCCATCATCAATAACTCAAAAAACAACAGATGGCAAAGAGGATGTGAGAAATGGGAACAGTTCTACAGTGTTGGTGGGAGTGTTAACTAATACAACCTCTGTGGGAAATACTGTAGGGATTCATAAGAGATCTAAAAATCAACCTTCCGTATGATTCAGCAATCCCCTTTCTGGGAATAGACCCGGAAGAACTCAAATCATTCTATAAAAAAGATACTTGCACATGCATAATTATTGCAGCATTATTCACAATAGCCAAAACGTGGTATGTATACATGAAGGAATATTCCACAACCATAAAGAAGGACAAATTATGGATTATGTATCAACTTGGATAGATTTAGAGTCTGTAATACTCAGTGATCTATCATAGAAACAAAAGAACTGAGTACCACATGTTCTCACTCATAAGCGGACACTGAACCATCATCATAATACTATAAGAAAGGGATTGGCAATAGTGGGACACTGCCAGGGGAAGAAGGGGGGACACATAACATCAGGAAGGGCACCTGATCTCAAACCAGGCAAAATGTTTAAGGAAGTGGAGACCAAAGGAACTTCCAAACTTTACCTGTAAGATGGTCACTTATCTACCAAATCCTGAGTTGTACCTCACATCTTTAAAATAAAAAATATTAAATTTTTTTAAATGTATAAGAATAAAACATAAAACCAAAATTACATTATTCTTCCTTAAACATTTTGTTGGGGTAAAGTAATTCGCAAATAATTTCATACATTATGTTAGATTTAATACAATTTAAATTTTATTATTTAGTAGAAAGCAAATTCATATGAATTGTTAAGATGAAGGAGAAAGCTTTAGAGAAATCTCATGGTGGTCAGACATGTGCTTGTGGTTAGACATTTTGAACTACATGACCAGTTCCTCTTCCCCAAATAGCAATACATTCACCTTTATCTTAGGGGGAATTTGGTGGAACAATTTGAGCTTTACTGTCATATGTTAACAGATTGAAGTGTCCTGATAGAACTCTGGACAGTCAGTTTGGTTTTATCAAATCATTGATAAATCTAGTTAATACTATTTGAATAGAAAATTATGAAAAAATTTTAAGATGAGCCATTTCATTGCAACAAAGCAATAACTTCTTCCATATGATGGCCTCTAATACAGTTTGTTTACTCACCTGCTTTGAACAGGAATTTCCTTTCAGCATTTCTAGAGGCAGAACAAAGGAACGATTTTACTTTCTCCTCTTAATGCCTTCTGTCAAACCAGTCCTCTGTATAGCTGAATTGGCAGTCAGTTATGTGAAAGGTGGGGTGATTTGGAAAGTGCAGTAAAACTTTTCATGTCTCAAAGTTCCAGCTACCACTGGGTGTCTCCTACCTTTTGTTTAGGATCTTTGTGACCACTGAGGAACAACACAAGTCAGGTGCCTGGTGTGAAGAAGATCACTTACATTCATGTGTGTTACCTACAAGTGTTGTGTAAGAAAGGGAAGAAACCCAGGGACAACATGGGATTTGTAAACTTGTCTCCTTTAATCTCCTATTAACATTGTTTACTTTGTTATGATCTTTGGAAGCAGATAGAATCTGTTATTTACAAATATTAAATAATATTAATATTAAGTAATATTAATATTATACTTAAAGACACAGGCTATTGAGACATTATGAGCTATCCAAGCAATGGACATATTTGGATCAGATGCTGGTGGGAAGTGGGGCCAGGCATGGGGAAGAAAGGCAGGAGGTATAGGTAAATCTTCAAATTGTGTCCAGTTGACCACCTGGCAACATGTCCAACTTACTGCTTTGTCTAATGCAGGCCAGCCTCTTTATGGAATCATAAAAAAATACACAGTTGGAAAGGAATTTAACTAAGTAAATACCCACAAAAAAGTCTCCAATTTTTCCATAAGTAAATAGCTTATGTAATTAATAATAATAATAGTATAAAAATAAAGAAATAAGAAGTCTGAAATAATTTTTAGAAATAACAGATGTTTGTAAAGTATTTGTGATGGCTGCAATTAAAATGCTATAGCTTAGCCATCTTTGCTTTATGATGTTAGAAACTGTGTTTAATATGCTTACATTATCAAGCATCCTTTTAAAATATGTTTATCCCAGTGAATTAAGATTATTAAAATATCTAAAAATAAAAAAATAAAATCAACACCTCGAAATAACTCACATCCACTCCATTTTAATAAATAAAAAATTGAGATTTTTAGAGAGATAAAATAACTTCCATATATTCTCACTGCTAGATATTGCAAAATCTTGGACTAAAATATGGATTTTTTTTTCTGCTTCCTAGTTTACTATTCTTTTTTGATGTATCACTGATACATCATTGATCTAAAATATACAGAATCAATGCCAACAAGTTTTATAAATCAGGTCACAACCAAAATCATTTTTCATTCTTTTGGATGGAAAAATGGAAAGGGTTGACTGCCTATATATAATGTGGAGTTGATAGAAACAGGTAAATAGAGGAACATCATTTGTTAAGCATATGTCCTATTTTGATTGTCCCAGAGCCAGAAACTGAGAACAAGAAATAGGTACAGATAGCATATTTAGAAGGACATTTCATGAAACAGATGTGAGAGAGATGAGAAAATGAGACAAAGAAGGAGGAGGAGTCAGGTATGTGTTTGAGAATCCAATCGACTCTGTGAGGAAGTGAGGCTCAATTCCATGCACCAACTGAAGATATAAAAAGAACATTCCTTAGTATTGTCTCCTGAGAGGACAAGATTGCTGGAGCCTTTGTCAAGACTCCTGTATCTTACTTGTGGAGACTGCTTCCAGAATATTAATTCCCCTACCTTGGAAAACCTGCACGCTCTTCCATGGCTGCCTGTAGTTAAGGAGAAGGCCTTGATGTGGCAAGGAAACATTTCTGATATTGAGCACTGGCTATGTGCATGGAATCACCCACCACCCTTGAGATGAAATCGGTTGAACTCAGAGGAGTTTGTGCATGGATCACAATCACCGATTATGGCCCAATTCTCAACTATGAGTTTTATGAGTTTTTTATCAAGTAATAATTTCTGTGAGTTGAATTTCTAGGGCTCCCTTGAAGTAGATCTGTGGGTTCTTTGTAAAATCGAGCATTAGGCATAAATATTATTTATTGAAAAGATGCAAAACTCCTTGAAGAAGATAGGATCCATATTAATAAAAATAATGCTTTTTAGAATTTCTATAAACATTTTAATTTTCTTAAAATCCTTTCTTAAGCATTATCTTATTCTGTCTTCCCAAATCTCTCATTATTCTCTGAACATACTGGTCACATTTTCACTTCCATTCTCATATGACATACAATTCTCTCTTTATATATGCTTTTAAAAAGGACAAATCTTTGAAAATATAGGTGAAATACCTGTTTCTTTATTAAGTCTTCCCCTTTTCAATATGAAATAAGAACTAGCTGTTTTCTACTCTGGTTCTGAGTTTCTTGTTTTTGTTTTTTCCAGAAGATAATACCACTTTGAGATCTTATATATGCAAATTCAAACAAGATTCTATGCATTCCCTACTATGTTGACTAATATTTAGAATAAAAGTTAATAACCAGCATGGACAGGGCAATATAGAAAACTTTAAATGCAGTATTGTTATTAATTTGCAGTTTCTGAAGGGCAATATTTTCAAGAATCCTGATTGTTGAAAAGAGCATTATTATTAAAACTGAATTCAAACAATTTCTGGTGAAAGATGTCAGCTTAACAAAGTGTCTGCTTCTGTCAGGAAGCAGAAACATTAATTTCATCTGTTATTAAATTAGGAGATATCTATAATGCTGAATGAAAAATATGAGGATGCAAAAAAATAGTAATAATAAGTTGCTTAACAAGGGAGACAGGATTCACAAATATATTTTTACAAAGGGAGTTACCAGAAAAAAAAAGCTCCTTTTTTCTTTATAAAAATGGAAAGACTTATGAAGCTGAGGCACCATGACTGTAGACAAGAGTGTGTTTAGAGATGGGCTTAAGTTTGAGTTAATATGGAGGTTTACATAAGAGAGAAGTTAGGTCCTCAAGACCCATCTCAAACTTACCAGCACTCAGCCTTATACATTGGATCAAGAATTTGCAGGATCTTTCTCTAAAGAAATGAACTATTCCAGAGAGAAAACTTGGATTCTGCCAAATAGTGATCTCCAAAGGCCACCTGATCATCTCAGAGTGAAGTCTACCAGTCAGAAATCAGTTCCCATTCATACAGGACTTAAACACAATCTTTAAATATAAACAGAGAGATAATTATCCTAAAACTTTTGAGAAAAGCCTCTACCGTGAAAGAGAGAAACCAACAAACAATACACAAATGCTTAGAAGGAGCAGAAGCAATATTAAAGCAAAGATAACTTAAGCGTAAAATTAAAACTTAAAATTAAACTTAAACTGCAATTCATATACTCAGAGACATAGGAAAAGATATAGGATGCATGAAAGAAGACCAGCATCCTATGAAGGAGGAATAGGGATTAAAGTAAGAACTCAAGGAAATTAAAAACATCAGAGAAAAAAAAAAAAACCCACAAATAAAGAATTTGGGGTGCCAAAATCAAGGGAAACTCCTAGGAAGTAGAGCATATAGACAAACATATGAACTGTAAGAAAAACAGGTATGCTCATTTTAGGAACAATCCAGGTAATGTCAAAATAATAGTGATTCCAGAATTAGAAAAAATAGACAATAGAGAGGAGGAAATAATCAAAGAAATAATACATAAAATTCACCAAAATAGAGGACATGAGTTTTCAGACTGAAGTGAATCAGTGAGTGTTCAGAATAGTGAATTAAACAAAAGACTTAATCAAGTCACATTTTGGGAGGGATTTAAATATCAGATCATAAAATTTCCCAGAATAAAATGACAGATTTTATACAAGGGATCACAGCTAAAAGAGGACAGGCTTTTCTTTAATGACATCCAACTAGAACACAATAGATCGATGAAATTAAAATAGTGTCTCCGAATGTTACAAATGTTACAAATTCCAAGGTATAGCTCAGTGGCAGAACATTTGACTAACAAATTTTGCAAATTAGTATGATATGAAGTTTGGGAACGGGGGGGGGAGAGAGAGAAAGAGAGAGAGAGAGAGAGAGAGAGAGAGAGAGAGAGAGAGAGAGAGAAAGCAAAGACACACCTGCATACATACTCATCTACTCTGTTTTATCTTCAGATATAATGGGAGGAGCACCCAAACCTTATCAAAGGCCAAACCTGCCTTTGAGATCTGAGTCAATTTCAATTCATTTACTCTAGAACTTTGTGGCTACAATTATCCTCTCTACTGCATCATTTTCCTCCTGCTTTACTGAATAATTCTCTTTACCACGCAGATAAGCTCCAATAGGTCTTAACTTTAAAATAATTACAGACATCATGTCTCCAGTTCTTATTCCTTTTGTCTGCTCATCTTCACAACAAATCTTCAAAGATCTGCTAAGTTCATTTTTTTCCTTCTAATTTTATTAGCACTCATTTACTTTTTCATATAAATAGTTGGATCTACATTATTACTATCACTACAAACTGCCCTCATCAAGGTCATTGACTGTCTCCATATTGCCAGATGTAATGGCCAATTCTCTCATCTTCCTTGCCTACTGACCAGTAATTGACATAGTAAACTACTCTCTAGTCTTTGAAACAAGTTATTTGCTTGACTTCTGGAACACCACCAAGTACTTATTTTCCTGTAACTCATTGGGTCTTCTTCTTTGGTCCAATCTTCCTCCTCTACATGACTTCTCTACTGGAGAGTCTACTTGGGTATCCAACAGGAATCTCAAAATATTTCAAAACAAGCCGGGCTCGGTGGCTCAGCCTGTAATCCCGCGCCTTTGGGAGGCTGAGGTGAGTGGATTGCCTGAGCCCGCGGGTTCGAGACCCACCTGAGCAACTTAGCGATACCTCATTTCTACAACAAATCAAAAATCAGCTGGGTGTGGCAGCGTGCGCCTGTAATTGCGGCTACTCGGAAGGCTGAGGTGGAAGGATCGCCAGAGCCCAATGGGTCGAGGTTGCGGTGACCGGGAGCGCCCACTGCACTCCAGTCTGGGCGAGGGAGTGAAACTCCAAGTCAAAAAAAAAAAAAAAAATTAAAACAGAACTCTTGTTTCTCCTTCTCTCAAGCCCATTGCTATCCAGTCTTCTGCATCCCATTAAATGACACACAACCATCCATCATTCATTTACTCATGGTATTAATTAGGAATTATCTCTTTTTCCTATAGCTTAACCTTCAAAATAAATTCCAAAACTACCCTTTTCTCATCATCTTTATTTATACTATTCTTCTTTATTTATACGATAATGGTGTAGTATAAGTACTATACTATTTATACTATTAATGCTGTAAACTACTATTAATAACTTATATGCAAGCCGGGCTCGGTGGCTCAGCCTGTAATCCCACGCTTTGGGAGGCTGAGGGGAATGGATTGTCTGAGCCCGCAGGTTCAAGACCCACCTGGGCAACTTGGCGATACCTCATCTCTACAATAAATCAAAAAATTAGCTGGACGTGGTTGCACGCGCCTGTAGTTCCAGCTATTCGGAAGGCTGAGAAGGATCTTCAGAGCCCAGCAGGTCGAGGCTGCTGGGGCCGGGAGCAGCCACTGCACTCCAGTCTGGGCGACAGAGTGAGACTCCAACTCAAAAAAATTAAAAAAAATAAAAATAAATGCTTATATGACAGGCTTCCCTGTTACCATTCTTGTCCTTTTCCTACACAGCAACAATATATTATTAATGAATAAATTATATTTCTTTAGAACCTTTTAAATACTTCTCATTCTACTTAAACAATTGAGACTTCTGTCCATTTTCTTTTTTTTTTTTTTTTTGAGTCGGAGTCTCACTCTGTAGCCCAGACTGGAGTGCAGTTGCCGCTCCCGGCCACCGCAGCCTCGACCTGTTGGGTTCCAGCGATCCTTCCTCCTCAGCCTTCCAAGTAGCTGGAACTACAGGCGAGCACTACCACGCCTGGCTAATTTTTTGATTTATTGTAGAGATGAGGTCTCGCCTGCCCAGGCGGGTCTCGAACCCGCGGGCTCAGGCAATCCACTCACTTCAGCCTCCCAAAGGCGCGGGATTACAGGCTGAGCCACCGAGCCCAGCTAGCCCATTTTCTACATTGGTGCTATCCATAAAAATATAGTGTAGACCACATAAGCAATTTAAAATGTTTCTAGTGACCATTTTAGAAAAAGTAAGACCAGTGAGTTGATAGTAAAAATAAGATTAATTTAAGCCATGGTATCAAGCATTTTCCTTTTGATATAGAATCAATGTTAAAATTATTAATGAGCTATACTACATTACTTCTTTATACTAGATCTTCAGAATCCAGTGTGTAATTATGTGTTATACCTACAGTGTATCTCAGTTCAGACTAGCTTGATGGAAAGTGCTCAGCAGACATACTTGGCTAGTGTCTCCCACACTGGAGGTGCAGCTCTATATGGTTTAGCACTAAATAGTTCTTCCACATCGGCTATCAGTCTCCCTATTTTTGGCCATACTCCAGTCAAACTGACTTTCCTTCTACTCCTCAAATATGTTAAATTTATTCTCACCTGAGCACTTTCCTTAGCCAGTCTCTCTGTCTAGATTTTGATTCCCCAGGGCATCTCAGGAGTGCTTCCTTCATAACACTGGGATATCAGCTCAAATGCTACCTGCTCACAAAGGTCCTCCCTCACCAGCCAATCTAAAGTAGCACTCCCCCAAATCTTCTGAATTCCATAAGTCCTGTTTGACACTTCCATGGAACTTAAGTGCTTCATTGTTATCTGCATTCCTGTACCACTATTATGGTACCTTGACTATAGCTGCTTTACATAGCTTGTTCACAGAACTTAGGACCCTCCTGAAATATTTGCGTGTGAATGAATGAATGAGTAAATAAATGAATGAAGAGATAGTCTTTAAAATGTGAACAGTAGTAATACAAAGAGTAAGATTCATTCCATTGCATTTTCTAAGTTTGCTTAACAAATATATATTACGTTTGGAATTGAAAAATCAGTAACAAAAGATTTTATAATAAATTAATAAAAATATCATTAAATTACTGGAGGCTGGATTATGTGGACAATCAATGGTATAATATAAAAAATAGTGTCAACTTGCTGAAAAAGTGAATATAATTCCCTCTAAATAAGAGATTTAGTTGCTTTGCAGTATATGCTGAATGAAATGTTCTAATATTTGATCCTGACTTAACCAAGGGTATAATGTATTTCAGAGACTGCAATGGATGTATATTGCTTATTATTTGACTGTTTTCTTCTTGTCATTTGGTATAAAGCCAAATTATAGCACTCACATGATATATATCATGCATTCAAAAATCTTGTTAGGAGACTTGGTAGAAAGTATTTGAGAAGTGAAACAGCCCTTTGCCCTAATTCTAACTCTGCAACTGAGCATGGTGATGTCACAGACTGTTTCAGGCAGACAGTTGCCATTTCCCAATCTCAATCTTGGAAGATTCCTGAAAGTGTGCATTTCTTAATGTTGTGCCCTGGGAATCTGCCTTTCTAAAAATTCATTCCAGGAGATTCTGCTGTTCTTAGTTGTGGAACTCTGCCTACAGTCGACTATCCAGTCCCTTTTACAATACAAGTTCTCTAGAGGAGAATTATGTGAACTATTATGAGCTACTAACCATTTAGAGGATGATATTTTTGGATATTTCTAATCGGCATTTTACTGAAAGCAGAGCTTAAAGAGAAAAGGGTAAAGATGTTTGTAGAGTTCAAGGGTCACCCAGAGAAAGAGACTGTTTTAATGGAATTATCTGAGCTTCCAGAATTCAGGTAGGATAAGAAGAGGGGGAATGACCAGTATGAAAGGAGACGGGAAGGCATTGAAGATAAGCAGTGCCAACTGCACGATTTGGCCAAAATGTGTATTCACATTTTGTGTATTCACATTGGAAGGAAATAAAAACTCTGTGTTCAACCACACATTCAAATTCAAAGAATGAAGAACAATGTTAATTCTTTGGTGCATAGTCTTCCAGGTAGCACAATCCCTGGACCCTCTGTTAAAGACTCATTTTAGAGATTTACACAGCTGAGATGCTGAAAGATGAATTGTTTGGCATGAAAACCTAGCCGTTATGAGCACTGAGAAATGAAGCTTGAATCAGGGCTCTTAAGGACTCTGAGTCACCTGGCTATTAGCCTAAAGTGGAATCAAGAAACTATTCTATCCCATCTATCCCTCTTAGCTTTAGGTTTAGTGAGCCAGTTTACACCTACTGCAGATGAATCATCTCTCTAAATGACCCTGCTAAATCATATGCAGTTAATTATAAAGATTTTAGTGCTATGTTCTGTGTGTGGGTGCAGATTACCATTGCCAGACCACATCCTCAGTAAAATCTTAAACTGTCATCAAACCACAAATAAAAGAGCAAATTCTTTATTCCCCATAGCTGCTGAGGCGGATAATAGGCTGAAACTCTGCCTTCTCTCAGAGTTGAACTGATATGGCTAGCCCGGACCTCCATCTGGAGTCTCTTGTGCATTATTCCTTTAACCATTTGCATCTTTGTAACAAACATTTTGTTAACAAGTAAATACATCTAACACCAGGAAAAGAGAATTACATAGGGAGAAATACAGGTTTGTGTGGCCAGAAAATTTGAGAGGCAAATTATCCTTGTAAGTAATGTATTCATTGACCACGAGAGATGAGCAAGCCAGCTGGAGGCATGCACATAGCGTCTTCAGCAGAAAAACCATTATTTTTTTCTATATCAAAAGTAATAAATGTAATTGGAGTACAGGCTCTTCAATGTTACACATCTTATCTGATTAGTTTGAAGGAAAAAGTAATTCCTCTGTTAAAAATAAATAAACTATTGACCATAAATGACACCTCAAATCAAGAATTCACATTAAATGTCAGATTTGCAATTATTTCATTGTATATTTATAAAAATGTATTATTGCATTAACTTAATGGGGAAAAAACTTTTATGTCATCTTTTATTAGCCTTGGCTTAGTGCATGTTTTGTAAAAGGCTTTTTAATGCAGAAAAAATATAAGGCTTTTTCCCATTTATCTGTAGTCTAAATGTAGAGTTTTAATAGCAATCGTGACATTTCTTATTTGTGGGAAGAGAATATGTGAAGTTATAAGCTGATAAAGCCAATTACAAGTTATTTATGTGAAAGAAACAAAATAAAATGTATTAAAATCCTAATGTTTTATTTGTCATAGAACATGTAAACTGAAGAGCTTTACTTCCAGAGGAGTTTAATTTTTAAAGTATTCCAAATTTATTTTATCTGAATTTTTATTATTAACTTATTACATGTTTTGGAGAAAATAATGCATATCAATGTGAAAAGATTTAGGAAAATATCCTCTCCTTTGTCAACTCTAAATACCTACACAGTATTTCATTGTTTGATGTAGAAATTGTTTGACTAAACTTCTAAGTGTTATTTCTTCCTCAACTTTCAGCCTTTATAATCAAGGTTCATAATAAAATTTTTGCTCAAGTATTGCTTGATATTTGTCTAAGTGGTCCAGAAAGTTTCTACCACTTTACTGCCATTAAGAATGATACTTCTACTAAGTATCTTTTCTTCTCAGATTTCTAAATGGACAAGTCAATAAAGAAATAAACCCATATCAATTTTTGTATTAATATGTAAGTAACTGACAGTCGAGTGAACACATTTTCATATACTTTCTACACATTTGTGTTTCTTAGCTATTAATTTATTTGCTTACTTATTAGTCTATTTTAAAATAAACAATAAAAATATATGTTTTGGACTTTAAGTGTATTGAATTGGGCTAATTGTACTCATCATTGCTATGGAACATGATTATCACTGGTCTCTGGAAGGTCCAATCCTGTCTTGGTCCTTTGGTTTTTGTTTACATACATTTATATTCCATTTCCCTTGTTCCGTTTCTTATCTCCTTCCATACAGGGAAACATTCTAAAGTACTTAATGCATAGGCTTTGTTTATATGTATACTTGTACATATGTTGTTCTCTTGCACACATATGCTCTTAGCACACATGCTCTTAGCTTACACAAATTTTGTTATGTTATAGAACTCATCCTGTTTTATGATTTTCTCACATATCACCATGCTTTCAGAAAATTAATCTATATTGTTCAGTGTATTTCTAGTTGATTGCATCTGTCTTTTGTGAAATATTCTGTGCTATTAGTTCATCACATTTTATGTGTCTAATCTCTCATGGATCAACACACAGATTGATCTTAATGCCCTATTCATGCAAAAAGTATTGTAATCTTTGGTTAATTATACCTAGGATGTATGTAATTCATGTTATTGGGTAGATGTATACATTTCTCACTGAGCACTGTTACATATATTCAAACATTACTCCTATTTTGTGATGTATGTATGCATGCATGTACGTATTATGTAGTCAAATCTATGAATTTATTCAAAATTCTCTCAGGTCTTGACATCATAGTTAGCAGGCCTTTACAATTCACTAAACATTTATCATTTTTCTATGGGATTTATTTATTAAATTTATAACTGACATCTATTTGAAGTTTATTTTGCTGGAAAGAGAAGGTGTGGATTTCAATTCATCATTTTCAAATTTTTAACCAATGTATCAACTCCATTTCTTGACTAGACATTTCTGCTGCACAGAATTGATATAATAAACACATTTAATGCTCAATTTTATTTGAATCTGCTCTGGACTTGCCATTTACTTTTGCTAATTATTTTATTCTCATGCATTTCCAATGCGTCTCAATAAATATATATAATCTTTACACAGTTTATTGTCTATTTGATCCACATAACTTTTTCCATATTAATTTAAAGTTTTGAAATAACCTATTCTTCCTGTTTTAAAAAATGCAAATATAGTATGCAGAAAGAAATTAATATTCTCTACCTCTTCCTCATAACTTCTTACTTTACATGGTTAAAATTATTAACATTTTCATGTCTTCCATAATTTTCCTGTCTTATATGAACATAGCTTTTTTCCATTTAAAAAATGGTATTGCAATATACACATTCTTCTACAGTTTGCTTTCCTTGCTTTATAGTACACCGTGAGCATGTTTTAAATCTATTACGATTGTGGATTTTTACCAATCAGCCTGGGCTCTGTAGACTGTCAGCTCAATGAGTGGGCAAGTCTCACTCCAGAGAGTATTGTCTCTAATGGACTGGCAAGCCAAGCCTCAGGACTGTTGGGTCTAATGGGACAGCAAGACAAGCCCTGAGAGAGTGTTGCTGATTTGGTGGGCTCTTAAGCCAGCCCTTGAAAATGTCTCAGCTTTGGAGTTTCACCTTCTGCCAGCAGCTCTCTCAGTTCTTATGCGCCAATGATTACAGCTCTTCAGGTCTGGATTCTTGTCTCACACCCAGGAGGAATGAGAGACACAGAAACCAGAAATTGAGAAAGCGGGGTTTACTGAGAGGACAGAAAAGCTCCCGGGGGGGGAGGGGACCTGAGGGAGTTGCCAGTTTGGAGCTGAAAACTGGTGCTTATACAGCCCTAAATGGCGTCGATTGGCTAGCACTAGCCATGAGCTGATTGGTTGGCACTAGCTGTGCTTTTTGGTTGGTCAATACTGAGAGCCAATTGGCTGGGGGTAGGGACCTAATAGTGAGCTGATTGGTTGGCACCTAGGTGAACTGGTTGGTTATTTTTCAATCCTGGCTGTGTGTGTTTTCTTGTCCTAGGCTGTCTGGCTTGTAGAAAGCTGGTTTACCAACCAGAGTGTATTAGTCCCCCAGGCCTTCAGGAAATTTGCTATTTTGTTACCAGGGGACCCACCCTGTCTGCCTAACTTTTCTCTAGCTATCTCCTCTCTCATTATTAAAATATTTTATCACTTATGCTTCAGTAATAGGTAGTAAGCCATTTCCAAATGTCAGTGGTTTGGACATAAAAGGTTTACTTTTTGCTCAACCTCATGTTTCTTTAGGTTGCCTGGGGCTTTGCTACACATTGTTCTAACAAGGCAAGTTACATTTATGTCAGAAGAAAGCAAACACAAATTGTCCATAGACTTTAGTACTTTCTCTCAACTTAGCAGCTCTCATTTCATTGGCCAAACTGATACACATGGCCTTGCCTAAGTTCAAGTGGGTGAGAAAGTCTTAAGGTGCCTGAGTAGATAGGGAAAGACAACATATTTCTGAACCACCCTAATAACTGCCACTAAATCTAGTTTAATCCGTATATAAAAGTAACAGTTTGTCAGACATTCCTTATTAATAAACATTCAAACAGTTTCCATTGGTCTCTTGGTCACACATACAATGCTATGAAAAAATATAATTCACTCTATGTATGTCAAATATACTTGTGGACTAAGATAAATTTTTTAAAGATGTATTGCTGTATTAAATACATGTTGTCAGATTACTCTGCCTAATGAGTAAGACAGTTCTCCTTCCCATATCAATATATGAACTTTCCCATTTCCCTACACCTATACCAACATTACATTTCAAATATATTATATATATATATATAATAGTAAATTTTTGTGAGCAAAAGCTATCTTATTGTCTTAAATCATAATATTTTTAGTACTTGAAGTAGAGGATTCGTTTATAGGTTTATTAAACATTTGTATTTCCTATTCTGCGAATTGCCTAATGATTTTTATCTAATTAAACAATTTTATGTGTAAATTTATACTGATATAAAAAACCTAGCTATATTTGCATACATCATATTTATCAAGAAGTCTTGTGGATCCAATCATCAAGATATCTCTGAATCTGGCATTTATCTCCATCTGCATTGACAACACATCCTTATACCAGGCATCTGTGACAGTTTTTTGTCTGATTTCTCTGCCACCATTCTTCCTCACCATCAACACAATTTCCTCACAAGAACAAAAATGAAAGCAAATCACTTCAAATCACTACCCTACCTAAGACATTTTCCCAAGACATTTACAGTAAAATCCAAACTTTCTGACCATGTCCTACATGATAACTACATGTATAATCTTACCTCTGCTATTTCTTCATTGAGTGTAATTTGATTATTTTTCTAATTTGCTCTAGTTATTTTGTGTTTCCTTGAGATCTTTAAAGGAAAGAAAGCTCAACTGCCTTAGGGACATTGTATATGCTGTTCCAGGTGTCTTGTACGTGCTTCTCTTCATTTTTCAGATTGTTGGTTCATTTTATTTTTCTGTTATCAGCTAAGTTGTCACTGGTTCAACCTTTTTAGACCATCCTATTTAATAGATTCTCCTATATAATTTTCTTCTTAGCCACCTCTAGGTTTTTAATAATTTTTTCAACCTATTATTCCATTTATTTGTTGATTTTTTTTTTTTTCAAAAAATTGCTTTGCGCCACTAAAATCTAAGTTTCATGAGGGCAGGCAGGAACTATGTCTATTTTGTTTACAGATGTATTTCCAGAGTATTTATTTGTACTTGACACAAAATAACTTCTCGATAAAAACTTGTTGAATAAGTAAATCACTGCCTGAGAAGTGATATCAGCCATATAGATGTTCACCATGTTTTGCAAATGTTCCTTCACATTGCATTTTTCCTGTTTTATTTTCTCTTGCTAAACTATAGTTTTTTTGTTGACATATTTGTGAATTTTTCATTTACGCTTACCAATCCCAAGATTATAAACATATTGTCCCATATTTATATATTTAATTTGCTAGAGATTACATAATATTTCAGGTGAGGTAGAGGTTGTATACCAAATGAATGTATAATTTCACCTATACAACTTATTATGTAGTACAGTGTTACTATGCTCTTTGGAAATATCACTCTTAACATGAACACATATACATACATATGGCGAGAATTATACAATATTATATAAAGTTACTTAATTAAAACTCAAAGTTGAATTGATTAAAACTGATGACTCTCATTATTTCTTCAGCTATGTCTAAAATATTTGAATTATCTGTTCACTGTTTATGTACAGGTGTGTTTTAAAATTTCTTTGTTTTTCTTTCAAAGATTGAGTTTGGGTTTTGTCAAGTTGCTTTAAACTTTCATAATATCCTGTTCTTCTGTGGTTTATTCATTTTTTAATTCAACATTTAAAATATACTTTCAGGTCTCTTTCATACTGTTATGTTTTCTCTAGTTTTCAGGCTCAAATTCTCCTTTCAGTTGAGCCTGTAGACTCGACCTCATGAAGTCTTCTTTCAACTGAGGCTTGAAATTGTTAACTGAGGTTTTAATTTTGCAGGAGCTATTAGCACTGGGAGGTTGGGCAGATTTGTTTATTTTTATATTTTAAAATAATTTTAGATTTAGATAGAAACTGTAAACATAATGCAGAGTGTTTCTGTATACCTTTACACAGTTTTCCCTAATATTTTAAAGCCTTAATCACCATAGCAAAGTTAGAACAACCACTAAATTAAACTCTTTCCAAAAGGTTAACTAAACTGTAGACTTTATTTGGATTTCACTAGTTTTCTGTTAACGTCCTCTTCTTGTATCTGTTGTTTTAAGACGTTATCCAGAATTCCACATTAGTTTTAGTTATGTCTCCTCAATTTCCTAAACTCTGTAACAATCCTTCAATGTTCCTTATCTTTTAAGATCCTGACACTTTGCAATAGTAAAGGTCAGATAGTTTGCAAAATATTTTTCAGTTTGGGTTTGTCTGGTATTTGTTCATGATTAGAATGATGCCATGCATTTTTTGGCAAGAACATTGCAGAAGTGATGCTGTTTCTTTTCAGAGCTACCTGTCATGAGCTATGTGATGTCAATTTGTCTTATCATTGGTAATGTTGAATTTGATCCCTTGCTTAAGATGATGTCTGGATAAGGTGTGTTTGCTAACACGTCTTCCTACTGTAATGTTACTCTATTTTTTAATGTAATTACAAATACTTATTTGGGAGAGATATTTTTGATAATGGAAGTGTCTGTTGTCCCTTAAACTAATTTAGCCTCCATCAGTTGATCTTGCCTGAATAAATTACTACTATTGTCATCTAACTTGCAAAATTTCCCTCACTTCTTTCACATTTAACATTTGTAATTTCTATGTAAGAGTTATTCTTTCTCATGCATTTATTTGTTTATCCTATCATTCATTCATATCATTATGAACTCCCAGATATATATTTTATCTCATGGGTTATTCTATATACATATAATATATTATAATATTAATATTTATTCTGACTAAAATTATTCTATCTTTGGCCATTGGCCATCTTAGGTTGACTCCTATGCCTTTTAAACATGCTTTTGTTTTTTTTAAAAATAATTTTTTACTCCTTGGCACACAAAATGCTTCGGTTTCATCAGATACATCCATGCCCTAGTTCTGGGAACATTTCTCTAAGCAGTCTGGTTCCTTTTACATGAGACTGGTATTTAAAAATCAAGATCTGAATAGCATTATATTATGGGTACATACCAAATTTCATTTTTCATTCATATGTTGATGGACATTTAGGTCATTTCCCTATCTTAGCTATTGTAGATAATGCTGCAGTTAACATAGGTGTGAGATGATATCTCATTGTGGCATTAGCTTGCATTCCCCTAATAACTTGTGATGTTCAGCATTTTTTTCATTTACTTGTTGGCTATTTGCATGTCTTCCATTAAGAAATGTCTGTTCAAGTCTTTTGTCCAATTTTTCAGTTAGGTTGTAATTATTATTGTTTCTTTGCTATTGAGTTGAGTTCCTTATATATTTTGGATATTAACACCTTGTCAGATGTAGGATTTGCAGGCATATGCTTCCATTTTTGGGGTTGTCTGTTCACTTTGTTATTATTTCCTTGACTGTGCAGAAGTTTTAAAGTTTGTTGCTATCCCATTTGTCTATTTGTGTGTGTGTATGCATGTGTGTTTTGTATTTTCAGGTCATAAAAAACAATTGTCCAAACCAATGTCATGAGGCTTTTCCTTATGTTTTCTTCTAGTAGTTTTATTCAAGTGGAATTTCTTATCATTTGCAATAACATGGGCAAATCTGGAGGACATTATACCAAATAACATAAGCAAGACACAGAAAGACAAATACCACATGAATGATCTCACTTATATGTGGAATCCAAGTTGAATTCCTAGAAGTAAAGAGTAGAACTATTGTCACCATAGGCAAGAGACAGGGTGGTGAGGGAGGGAAGGGAGAATTTTAATCAAATGGTACAAAGTTTTAGATAAAGGGATAAAGAATTGTTAATCAAAGGGTACAAAGTCTCAGATGAACAGGAGGAGTAGATTCTGAAATATACTGCACATCAGAGTGTCAATAATAATGCATTATATATTTCAAAACAACTAAGAGAGTACATTTCAAATGTTTCACCATTGAAAAATGATAGGTAAACAAGTTGCTTGATATGTCAATTATGACTACATCACATTGTACCCCATAAATATAAATAACTATAATTTGTCAGTGTAAAATCAAAATGAAAATTGAATACTAAAGATCCTGAAAAAGAGAAAATGCTTCAGCTACACCCATCATTACTTATTTACTGTGAAATTTCCAGGAGATAAATGTGATCATAAATAGATGTGACTGGGACAGCCTGGATAGGACTGCAGTAGATAAGAGGATGTTAAGAAGAAATTTGAAACACAGTGAAAGAACTTCTTAGACAGTGAGGCCATTAAAAACATCCAGGCGAACAACAAAAGAATGTAGAGAGGAAAAGATAACTTGATGGAGGTGATGTCAGGCAATGAAAGCCAGAACACAGGGAATTTTTAGGAGAGTTAAATTATTCTGTATACGTAAAGGTGAATGCATGTCGCTATACATCCGGCAAAATCCACCGAATGTATGATGCTAAGAGTGAGCCCTAATGTAAACTATGAACTTTAATAATTATGTGTCAACATGGACACATCAATAATAATGAATGCATTACACTAACAAAAGATGCCAATAAAAGAGGAAACTGTGTTGGGGGAATAGGTAGTATGAGGGACTTCTGTATTTTCTGTTCATTTAAATTTGTACATCTAAAAATGCTTCAAAATATGTATAAATTAAAAACAAATAATAATAAAACCCCCATGATTTGGGCACTAGTTATGATCATTGCTAGTGGGTGTTATTGTATCTGTCATATAAACAAATAAATTGTATACATATGCATTTACAAGTTCTTTCCACCGAACTGGCTGTGTGTATATATGTGTGTACATATATGCAAAAGTACACATCCATACAACCACACATATAAATGTACGTTAATTTGAATATACCTATATATTCTTTTGAAGTTTATAGTTCAAGTGTTAGAGATAAACTAAATCTGAATTCCTCTAAAAGACAGCCAGTCCTCAAATTTATGATGTATTTGCATTTCAAAAGACATTTTTTTAAAATTGGGGAAACCCTTCTTTTAGTCATGTCATGTAATTAGAACTGAGCCAATTTAACCAAATTCATCACAGATAACAAAGAATTCATTTCTATGTTGTATTATCTAGTTGTCTTTCCCCATTACAAAAAAGAATGAAGTGGTTAACTGGTTTGGGAATTTGTTCTTGATAAGCTCTTCAGAAAGAGGACTGTTGAACACTTGCCCAATTATTAAGTTCTCAAATGAAAAGAATTCAAAATCTACACAGAAGGTAAAGACCCAGTGCGATTCCAGGAATTTTATAAGAGTCATCAGTCAGATGACTCCTTTTAGTGAATTAAGAGAATGTATGTGTGTGTGTGCATGCGCAAAGATCTAGATTTTTAAAAAAGAAAAAGAATATAATCTTCCATTCTGACACATTTGCAAAGAGTTTGCTATTTTATCACTTAACAAATACCTCTTCTAAGAGTTATTAAATATTGAATCACTTCATTAATCTCTTGATGGCAACATCCTTTTGTCTGGGATGAAAGCAGCTGTAATTCTCTAGTACCACATCTTATATATGGCCAGATTAGATCCCTAAAACTCCACCTTCTGTCACTCTTCTATGCCTTTCCATTTCCACCACCCTGTATGTGAAGTGTCCTTTTTCCTTCACTGCCTATGACCAACTGCTCACCCTTCAGGCCCAAGCTCAAATATTAAGTTCTTCTGTGAAATTTTCTGTCATTCTCCAGATATCATTTATTCTCATCCCCCCCCCCGTTGTTTTGCATGTGTCTTTATTCTAATGCTTATAATGTCCATAATTTTATTTCTCTGTGATTTTCTGGAACCCTCAAATCAGAGCTGGCTTCTTAATCATGTTTGTATCTTTGGAAACAAACCCGGGATCATTCAATTAATTCTATTAGCCAAGACTGAGTTCTTATGGTACTGGCATAAAAGGAGTCCAGGCAACAGCGGTTTCTGAACACTTGATGGTTGACCTGTTATTTTATACTTAATGGTCGAGGTTAAGGCATTCTACTCCACTCCTTATCCTCACACCTCTTTTTCCCAAGAGTGTCACTCTGCTTCCTAGGGATAGAGTCCTGTGCCAAATTAAAATGCTGACTGACCAAGTAACCCATTCAGATTCTTCCTCCTATTTAGTGACTTTAGTGGTAACCCTGTAAGAATTGCTTACCCTATAACAGGGGCCTCATTGAAGAAACTGATTGGAAGCCAACTCTCATCTTTCTGTCTTTTTTGTTATACCTGTCCAGGTGGTAAAAGTGCCAGCCACCAGTCTGGGGCATCTTTCCCTTTCCATTTTTCTCTTCTTCTTCCACATGGTACCTGGACACAGGGGAAAGAAATGGCAAAAGACCAGGCTGGACACCTAAAACAGGATTGGTGAAACATTTTCCATGAATGTAAACTGGGAATCTTTCTCTGCAAACCTAGTTGTAGGGAAGGGGAGGCAGATGTTCCAAATGCAGCCATTAGGACCTGGAGATGTATAGGCTACAGGCCCAGACAGAACATAGTAGGTGATTATATATGTGTTGAAGTTTTAGACACATGGCTCCTAGATACTTCTTGTGCCTACATGTCTGAAAAGCATTGCTGTCCATTCCCCACTTGGCATTTTTAAAAACACAAACTGAAGTTATCAGGTTATCTTAAATATTTGTGAGAAAATACTTTCTCTCCTCCAGGTGGGTTGGATTTTTATAACTTTAACCTGCTACTTCCTGATCTTTGATTTCTATGGTATTTTCATTTCTACAACAGTATACTAGGTCTTTCCTTAGCTTCTCTCATTTCAGAAACAAAAATGGTAATGGAGAGATTTCCTGGAATCATAGTGACAACATGAATTTCTTTTCTTGTTTTGACTCACTCCCATCTCAAACTAAAATAAGTAATTACGTTATTTTATTGATTTTGCAAAATCCTTTGGTTAGGATTTCGATGTTTTTCCTGAAGCTATTCCTATCACCAACTGCACGGAAAGTGAGAGAAATCGTTTATGTAAACACTGTGTCAGGAGAGTAATCAACCAGCACATTATTTTTAACATTCTAAATCATTAAAGGACAAGAATGAGATCTTATTTGTATTTTCACTGAACACTGCACAGTGATTGTCACGTAATTTATTAGCAATTGTGTAAATAGAACCTAATAAGAAAAATGAATGTGAGGGAAAAGCCCAGGTATTAATTTATATTGCAAAAAAAATTCAACACATTTTATTTTAATGATTAAAATGGTAGTTGACTTTTTAGATCACTCACCTACAAGTACACAAATACTACGTGTATATATTCACACACATACATACATACGTGTGTGTGTGTGTGTGTGTGTGTGTGTGTGTGTGTGTGTGTGTGTCCAAAAACCTTTGCTTAAATTATCAAGGATTAAACTCCAGGGTTATGTAGGAAAAATGTTCTCTTTCCTCTCATTCAGGAAGATAGTAAATTGAAAATCATTTGGAGATCCTGCTTTGAGGGCCAGGGGCCCTATATCTTCATTGCTCTTAATAATCCATTTATGGCAGGTGTTGATTCAGGTAACTCTCCCAGAGCTTTGGAGAGCTCCACAGCTACAAAGAGATGTAAGGCAAGGAAGCCAGATTTCCAAGGAAGTTCATTTGAGGGCCAGTTCTAGCTGTGCAGATAAACCCTTTCCTGCATTATTACCATGTCTAATCATTAACACGTAGGTATAAACTTTCCAGTTCTTCACACCTCACTCAGTTCGGAGCTCAAGGAGACCCAAGTTGGCTTTTCCTCTTATCCATCTACCAGTTTTTGCCTAGGGAATAGCTGTGATTTTCTTACAGAACTTTTATATCTTCCTCTCCACTGATTCTTCTCAGACAACAAGACTGCTGAAATCACTTCAACCTAAGAGAAACAAGAAAAAAACAAACAAACATATACAAAAAAAAGCTTACAAATCTTCCCGTAATATTGCCGCCTCTTCTGGCACTGCTCCATTTCTTTTCTGTCTTCCCTCAGATATTACTAACAAGAGAAGCGTACATTTTTAGCCTTGGGGAACCTCCTCCCTTTCCTCTTCCCCTTGTTCCTCCATCTCCTTCTCTTCCTCTTCTTCTTTTTTCAGTCATCTGTTACCCCACTCTTATTTGTAAAACTTGTCTTTAAATACCACATTTAGTGACCCTTTCTCAGTCTTCAATCCCTTTTTTGCCTTGTGCATGTGTTTTTCAGTCCATGAGGATGCAATCTATATCATTTGAGATCGATTCAACAATAATGTCACTCAATGGCTCATGCTTCTTTTCACTCTGGCGTTTGTGTGATTCTCTCCTACATTTCATCTGGGTTTGCCCAATGGTACATCAGCAAATGTAGTACAAGTAGATATTTGAAAAGGACTTGCTGAAGCAAAATTCCTCTCTGTTGCAGCTCTTGCAACATGACATAGCAAAACTGTTTCAACTGGTATCCTGGAGGTTGGGAGAGCACAAGGAGAGAGAGGCCCAGGTCATTCTAACTGTCCTGACCAACATGTCTGGACATGAGTGAACAATGACAATCCCTCCTAGCAGATCCCAGCCTTAAGTGCTAACTCTCAGAATCGTGAGCAAATAAGCAGCTGCTATTTTAAGCCATTAAGTTTGGGGACAATTTGTTTCTCAGACCAGATAATATCATCCCTCTGGGAAAATAACATCCTTACTAACTTCTACTTCATGTTATCTCAAGACTCCTGGTTCTTTCTCTTTCTCATTGAATGATTTATCTTCTCCTTTTTTGCTACTCTTGAAATGTAGTGAGAAGTAGGATGTGAGGTTGGTTCATAAAACAGAAATAGAAAGAATATAAGTACCCAGGCAATTCCTCACTTCTGCCATCTCCATGGAAAAGTACAAATGATCAGCTGCTTTAAGGTAAGAAGTAAACCCCTCTTCTTTGAGCCCTAAGACTGTAATTAGAATGATGGTTGTCATTGTCTGTGTGCCTTTTATAAAATGAAGACTTTCTTGATGTTCCTTTGGAAGAAATCACAAAGGTCTTAATGTACCATCTGTGTGAATTATTGACACTCTATACCATAACCAGAAAAGTGAATCATTTGGTTTCTGATTTCTCACTTCTATTTTGCATCATTTGTTGCTACTAAAGTGGCAAATGTGTGTATGCTTTGTGCATAATCAAAGGTTATTTATGTAGCTACAGTGAGTCACTATATAGCACATTTAATTATGCCATTTTCTTTATGGTTATTTATGTGCGATTGTTAAAGCCAGTGCCTTCTATAAAAATAATGCTTAACTGTGGACATATACGCAACCAACAGGATATTTAATTTAACCGGAAGAATATTTCATTCCGATGAGTGTGCCATGTCACATTTTGGCCTTTAGTAAAATCAGATGACAAAACTAAGTAATATTCTTGCAGGCAGACCTGCCTACACATATATTTTCAGATATGCAGTGGAAAAAGAATCCTTTGTAAGTGCAGGGTCTTCCTGTTGGTTATTCCACTTAGCATTTCTTCCTGACATTATTTTATGCTGGGCTTAAGATATGGAAGGACTGTTTTTTGACTGGCCCACGCTAAAACATTTCATGATCATCATAAAAGTATGAAATGCAACATGGTGGGCTCACCTCTTTAGTATCCCCCTTAGTTTATTAAGTACTGACAAAGACTTTGAGTTATCCCTCCAATACGCACAACACAATAAGTATTTGTTAAGTTGTAGAATGAAAGAGATCAGATTAATTTAACAAATCATTACTCATTTAGCTGTTCTCTAATATGTGCCTGCATGCAGTTTAACAGAACATGTTTTAGCTAGTATTGCATAAGGAACAGTAAATCCAGTAATTTTTGAAGATGCTAATGAATTGAAAGTTTATTCAATTTCCTCTGAATTTTTGTGACACATTTGGGAGAGGGTATTTGAAGCAGAGGATTTCCATAAATTTTCAATGACCTGTACATGAAATCATTCAGAGAAACTAGCTTAATAATATTCATTGTAAGCTGGTGAGCATATAAATAATACTTAGCATAAAATATAATTTATTTCACCTAATCAGAATTACATGACTAAAGCTGTATTTGTGTCTTAGTATGCTAGACTTCAACCCTTGAATATTTTTGATTCTCTCTTCATCTTCAACAAAATCGAACTTAAAAAAATAAACAATAAAGTCACGAGACTTGAACTGGTCACCCACAGAGGTCTCCCCCGATTTTCTGTGATTCTTGTTGAACACAGGACTCCAAGCTTCACTGAAATTCTTCCCTGTTAGGCATGTTTTTTATCCTTTATTATAGGCTGGCCCTGAATAACTTCATGTCTTTAGAATCAGTTTTTGTAGCTATTTTTACTTATCTACTTGCTTTCTTTGTCCAATTTCAACAGTAACATTTGGAAGTGATACTAGAAATGAAGCTTACATTGGCCAGTAGTTAATTTTTTCCTCTCTTTAGATTTGAAACAGTCTAGGCCAGGAATACAAACTAGAAAAGATATAGAAACTTCAGTAGAATTCCATCTAACTGGAGCCACTGAATTCATGATGCTTAGTATGAATTCTTGATATTTAATCAAAATGAAGTTTTAATTTAAAACATGATTTCAAGCATTCAACTAAAAATGCAAAGAGGTTTGAATTAGTTTAAATTGTATTATTTTCCAAGTTACAAAGATTGTATTCTATTTATTATATTAGAAAGTCCACAAAAATAAAACCTGCATAATGACGTTTTTATAAAAGTTGTCACAATCATATAATTTGAAATTATTTTAAAATTACTTTTTTCTGGTTTTGAGACATTTATGAGGAATCAGAATGTACTATAACCTTCACAATATTACACAACACTCTTGATCACTTCTTCTCTCTCAAAACTAAATAATTGTATACATGTTCATTTTTAAAATATTTATCTTATTCTTAACTTAAAACACCACCTTTTGAGTTAGTTATACTGCTATGAAGGTGAAAAGTAGTGTTCAGCTTTGAAATGCTGATGTTTGACTGAAGCAACCCATTGCAGCCTAAACAGTGGTTATTATAGGATTTGAGCCTGAGTACCTGGTGTACTTGATGGTTGTACCATGTAGTTGTGTGACATTACTTAGTTCCTCAGTTTCTTAGTTATTCAATGAGCTGTGAGTACCACATTTCAACACTCCAGTGTATAGATCAGTGCCCAGAACATGGTAGTGCTATGTAACTCATGATACTGTTATTATTACTATTTAGTCTTATATGAGATTAATTTTTACAAATTGCAAACTATAAAAAATAGCTTATCAACAACTTTGGGCTAACATTCTTGTTTCTTGAGGAAGAAATATAAGAGTGAAAGACTATATTGCTGATGCAACCTGTGTAGGTTTCTACCGAATCACAAAGGG
Organism: Cephalopachus bancanus; assembly: GCA_027257055.1. NCBI lineage: Eukaryota > Metazoa > Chordata > Mammalia > Primates > Tarsiidae > Cephalopachus > Cephalopachus bancanus. Next base: position 2,027,195 of record JAPVLO010000084.1, on the reverse strand, counting down.
CTAAAATAGAATTGCATATCTATTCAATTGAAAAATGGTATTTTCTTCCATGATCACATAAAGGTTGAAGGTGTTAGTAACAGTTACACGAAGTACAGAAATGAAGCCAATGAAGTAAACGAAGCCACGCACTACAAAGAATGTGCTGCTTGTTTTGTTTTTCTTGCCATATTGGATGGAAAAGAAGCATCACTTCAATTATATACTTTATATTCTGCTCTGTAACAAAGACTAATTAGTTCATCAAAAAGCAGACTTTAAGGGAAAGGAAACAACTTTTTATAGTTTTTTTTTTAATTTCAAAGTTGTGGGGTACAATTTAGGGTTAGGTATACAAATGTTCATTATGCAGGTACCCTTGTTGATGAGATGTGCCACCCCTGGCAGATTCCCACTACTGGCAATCCCTCCCCCCAACCCACCAATTTCCCACTACTGCCAATCCTTTTCTAACACCATTACGATAATTGTTCAAGGTCCACTTATGAGTGAGAACATGTGATACTCAGTTGTTGTGAAGTTCATAAGTTCATAATTTTATCCTTCTTTAAGGCTGCATAATATTCCATCATGTATATGTATCACATTTTTTAAATCCAGTCCTCTCTTGATGGGCAGCACAGTTGATTCCCTGTTTTTGCTATTGTGAAAAATGTTGCAATAAACATGTGTGTGCAGGGATCCTTTTCATAGTGATTTGACTTCCTCCAGGTATATTCCCAGTAGGAGGAGTGCAGTGTTGTATGGAAGGTTGAGTCTTAGATCTTTTGGGAATCGCCAAACTGTTTTCCACAGAAGTTGTACTAGTTTACACTCCCACCAACAGTGTAGAAGTGCTCCTTTTCCCCTGCATCCTCTCCAGCATCTGGGTATTTTTGAGTGATTGATGGGGCCATCCTGACTGGAGTTAGGTGGTACCTCAGTGTGGTTTTAATTTGGAGGAAACATTTCTTTTAATTCACTTATCTTATGTAATTGAAGAGGTACTGTGAAAGTTTTAAAGATGGAAAATCCAAATCAGAGTTATTGCAGAAAAACATATCACTTAAACCACCAAGAGTTATATAGAAATCTAATCACTATTTTTCTTACTCTTAAGACTGTTGCTCCAATACCAACATATATATAGCATTATCTGTCGGTGGATAGACCCCTTATAGTACAGGCTTCCCCCGCTAGGTGAGTGTTCTAGGAACCCATCGGCATCAGTGTATCAGATAGTGTTGTGAGAGGTTGCGTTCTGCTTCTGTGTTTGTTTGTTTGTTTGTTTTTTAAGATTCTTGCAACACATTTGCCCATTTTGTGATGGGTAATTTGCAGTGTGGCAGTTAAACATATCCGCCCACATTGCATTGAGTGCTTAGTGGTTTTTGACCAAAAACGGTGTGATCCTGGTTCCCCTCTCTTCCTATTCACACAACCTCACGAGCAACTTTTGTTTTCCCAGATGAAAAAAAGTCATCAAAGGGGAATGTTTGGCCAATGTGGAAGAAGTGAAACAAAAAACAGCAGAAGCACTAAAAGGTATAAAAATCGATGAGTTCAAAAACTGTTTCGAGCAGTAAAAAAAAGCATCTTAATATGTGTATTGCATCAAATGGAGAGAACTTTGAAATACATACATGTAAGAATATGAGAATATACAATTTTTTAATAAATTCTGGGGTTTTTTTACATACATATACACACATATATATGTATATACATTAAATATATTCTGTGTTAACTTTCCTTTTAAAATATCTTGAAAACATGTTTAATGAGCAGTAACACCTCTCTATGGGACCATTTCAGGAACATTTGCAGCATTATCTTTATAGAAATTTTAGCTAAATCTTTGAGATGTCAGTTTTGTTCTCAGAGAATAAAATCCATGAGATTATTGTGGTTGTTCCCTTTCTATTTCAGCTTTTGAATTTTATGTAGCTGCAGAGATGGGATTACACATTAGGAAGAAGCCTTTGACTTATCATTTCTTTAATTGTAAGTTATTTTACTATAGACATGTATCTCAGTACTTTGGTGAATAATTCATTGCTTTTGTCTTTGGTGTCAGTCATACAATGTCTTTTTTTGAGTGGCATTCACTGCTGAATAGGAGCAGATTTGCCCAGAAAATTCACTGAATCTACAAAACAAAAATGGCTATTTTGGACTGAGTACTGTTTTGGTTGCTCATTTGTCCCTATCGATTATGAAATTTGACATTCTGTAATGCACCTTTCTTTTTCTTTAATTTATTTTGGTTGTCAAAAGTACAAAAATGTCAGTGCTCTGAAACGATCATCATGACTTGAAATCTTCCCACACTTGTTTCAGTGTCCTATATTTAAGAGGTTATCATGAATTCCTATATGGGAAGTAGAAGCCCAATTCTTTAATAATTATTTATTAAGCTTTATTCAACAATTATTTATTAAACACTTTCTAAGCAATGCACCGTTTAAATGTGCATCTAGAAGAATCCTTAGAGACATTTTAGTTCAAACTCTTCATTGGTTAGGGGAATGTTTTTAATGCCAATGTGTTAAGCTTTATTATAAGGCTACGATAGTCAAAACAGCCTTGTAGGGCCCTACAGTCTCTCTTCAGTTAGAACAAAAGAAGAACAATAAATACACAGCAGAGGAAGGGCTAGAAAGTGGGAGCATTTGATACATTTTCTTTTTCATCCTTTTTGTTGACTACACCACGAAGACCTGCAAAGTATTTCCTTCATATTGTTTCCCACCAGTCACCTTTACTACCACCAAATGAATCCATGTGCCTCTAACTTGATCTTGATCTATTTCAGGGTTTAGTACTGAGGTTCTTTGCTTGATCTCTCATTACTAATCCTAGGGTTCCCAAAATGTGTGGTGAGGCACCCCAAGTAATGGAAGTGGACTCATGGGGAGTTTCTTATTTTTTCTCAAGTTTAGCTTCACCTAGGTTGTCTTCTATATTTTCTCCTATCTTGTTGTAAGGGATCAATCCCGACCTAGGTAACCATCCCATCTCTCTCATTCTTTTAATGTCAAATGGTGTTTACTATATACACCTCCCATGTTTTTTTCAGCAAATAAGTAGGACTACATTCAACAGACTAGTTGGGGAATTTGGCTTTATCACTTCGAGTTATAGAACTTTATCTAGACTATATAACCTGTTTGAGTGTGCTTCTATATCTGGATTATTAAAATATAAAAGTTTATTTTATTTCATTTTCTTTTCATTTATTTATTTATTTATTTTTTATTTTTATTTTTTTGAGTTGGAGTCTCACTCTGTCACCCAGACTGGAGTGCAGTGGCCGCTCCCGGCCACCGCAGCCTCGACCTGCTGGGCTCCGGTGATCCTTCCACCTCAGCCTTCCAAGTAGCCGGAATTACAGGCATGCGCTACCACGCCCAGCTGATTTTTTGATTTATTGTAGAGATGAGGTCTCGCTACCCAGGTGGGTCTCGAACCCGTGGGCTCAGGCAATCCACTCACCTCAGCCTCCCAAAGGCGTAGGATTATAGGCTGAGCCACCAAGCCCGGCTTTCATTTATTTTTTAAAATTGATTTTTAAAGATGTGGGATACAACTCAGGATTAAGTATACAAATGGACATTGTACAGGTAAAGTTTGGGCCTAAATTTGATCCCCACTTTGCCCAGTTTGAGATCAGGTACGCTTATTGATGAATTTCCCCTTTCCCTCCCCTGGCAAAGTTCTGCCACTGCCAATCCCTTTCTTAGAGTACTCTGATAATTGTTCAGTGTCCACTTATGAGTGAAAACTTGTGGCACTTGGTTCTTTGCTTCTGTGATAGATCACTCAGTATTATAGACTCTATACCCATCCAAGTTGGTGTGAAGCTCATAATTTTCTCCTTCCTCATGACTGTATAATATTCCAAGTATATGTACCACATTTTTTTGGCCCAGTCTACTTTAAACAGGCAGCACAGTTGGTTCCATGTTTTTTTGCTATTGTGAATAGTGCTACAATAAACATGCATCATCAGGTATCTTTTCACTAGAATGATTTGAGTTCCTCTGGGTGTATTCCCAGAAGGAAGATGACTGGTTCATATGGAAGGTCAATTTTAAGATCTTTGAGGAATTGCCATATTGTTTTCTACAGAGGTTGTACTCATTTGCACTCACACAGTGTACAAGTGTTCCCTATTCCCTGAATCCTCTCTAGCATTTGACTAATGATGGCCATTCTGCCTGGAGTTAGGTGGTATCTCAGTGTGTTTTTAATCTGCATTTCTTTAATGATTAGTGAGGCTGAGCATTTTTTCATGTATCTTTTGGCTGCTCGTATGACTTCTTTTGAGATCTAAGAAATGTCTATTCATATCTTTTGCTCACTTTTTAACAGGCCTTTTAAAAAATTCTTTTCTTTTTGGCACATTTGAGTTCCTTACAGATTCTAGATATTAGGCATTTGTCTGACATACAGTTGGTGAATATTTTTTTCCATTCTGTGAACTGTCTCCCAGCTTTCCTGATGGTTTCTTTTGCTTTACAGAAGCTTGTCAGTTTGATGAGGTCCCACTTGTCTATCTTATCTCTTATGGCACGGGCACTTCGGGTTTTGATCAGGAATTGGCTGCCAGTTCCAATTTTCACAAGGGTGTCTCCTGGATTTCCTAAAGTTCTTATAGTTCGAGGTTTTACATTTAGGTCTTTGATCCACTTAGAGTTTATTTTTGTGTATGGTGATAGGTAGGGATATTGTTCTAATCTTCTGCATGTAGTCAGTTTTTCCAGCACCATTTACTGAATAAGTTCTCCTCTCCCCAATGGTTGTTAGTGGAGGCTTTGTCAAAGATGACTTGGGTGAGAAATTGAGGTTTTGTTTCTGGAATCTCTATTCTGTCCCATTGGTCTACATGACTGTTCTTGTACCAATGCAAGGCTGTTTTGTTTATTGTACCCTTATAATAAAGTTTAAAGTCTGGAAGTGTGGTATCTCCTGCTTTGTTTCTTTTGCTGAGGATTTTTTTGGCTATTCATGCTTGTTTATGTTTCCATATAAATTTCTGTTTTGTCATTTCCGGGTCTGAGAAGAATGATGTTGGTGATTTAACATCATTCTTGGATATTGCTTTAAATCTGTTGATTGCCATTTGCAGGCAGGGCATCTTAACAATGTTGATTGTTCCAATCCATGAGCATGGAATACTTTTCCATTTGTTTGTCTTTTCTTCGATTTCTTTGAGCAGTGTTTCATAGTTTTCATTGTAAAAGTTTTTGATTTCTCTGGTTAGGAAGATGCCAAGGTATTTCATTTTTTTAAAGGGCTATTGTGAATGGGATTGATCTTTTTATTTGGTTCTCTGCTTGTTTGTTGTTGGTGTATAAGAATGCAACTGTCTTTTGCACATTGATCTTGTACCCTGAGACTTTGCCAAAGTTCTTTATCAGTGCAAGAAGATTTTCGACAGATTCTCCTGGGTTTTCAAGCTATAGAATCATATGGCCAGCAAAAAGGGATAATTTGACTTTTTCTTTTCCTATTTGGATACCCCTGATTTTCTTCTCTTGTCTGATTGCTCTAGTTAGGACTTCCCAACGCTATGTAGAACAGAAGGGGTTGGAGTGAGTAGCCTTGTCTTGTTCTGGTTTTTAGAAGAAATGCTTTCAATTTTGTCCATTTAGCAACATGTTTATATGTAAGTTTATTGTAGATTGCTCTTCCTATTTTGAGGTATATTCTCCTATGCCTAGATTTTCAAGTGGTTTTATCAAGAAGGGATGCTGGATTTTATCAAAAGTTTTCTCTGTGTCTAATGATATAATAATGTAATTCCTATTTTTACATCTGTTGCTATATTTAATTATATTTATGGTCTTATGAATGTTGAACCAGACTTGCATCACGGGGATGAAACCTACTTGGTCATGGTGGATGATTATTGAGATGTGTCACTGGATACAATTTCCTAGAATTTTGTTGAGTATTTTTGCATCTATGTTCATCAAGGATATTGGCCTATAGCTCTCTTTCTTTGTTGGATCTTTACCTGGCTTGTGTATCAGTGTGATGTTAGCTTCATAAAATGATTTGGGGAGAAGCTCCATTTTCCTCAAGTGCCTGGAATACTTTCAATAGGATTGGTATCACCTCCTCCTTGTATGTTTTGTGGAACTCCATTAAAAAGCCATCTAGTCCAGGAATTTTCTTTTGTAGGTAGTTTTCTTATGAAGGAGTTAATTTCCTGGGTTGTTATTTGCTCTATTTAGGGTCTCTATTTCTTTTTATTTCAACCTCGGGAGGTTGTGTGATGTCAGAAAATCCTCCATTTCATTTAGGTTTTTCAGTTTGTTTCTATATAGGCATGCATAGTAATCTCTGACAATTGTTTGCATTTCTTCAGGATCCATTGTGATTTTGTCATTCTTTTTTTTCTTTCTTTCTTCTGTGTTTAATTCTTTCTTAAGCATTTCTTATAGAGTTCACCTGGAGGCGGTGCACACTCTTAGAGATTGACTGTCTGGAAAGGATTTTAACTTTCCATTGCAGATGAAGCTTAGCCTAGCTGGGTAGGAAATTCTTGGTTAGAATTGTTTATCTTTGAGAACTTTGAAGATTGGACTCAAGTTTCTTCCAGCCTGTAGTGTTTCTGTAAATAAGTCTGTTGCTATTCTAATTGGTCTTCCCCAGTAGGTAGCCTGATCTTTTGTTCTTGCTGTCTTTAGGATGTTTTCTTATACCTACTTTGGGTAAGTGAATTGATATGTGTCTAGGAGTTGATCTTCTCTTTTGATATCTTGCAGGAGATTGCTGAATCTCTTGTGTCTGAATGGTCATGTCTCTGATAAGATGAAGGAAGATTTCTTGAATAATTTCATGAAATGTTTGTTTTGGGGTAGTCTCTGTCTCTCTATCTGCCTCAGGAATGCCAATTAATTGTAGGGTTAGCCTCATGATATAATCACACATCTCTTGGAGACTTTGTTCCATCTTCTTAAGCTTCTTTTCTATGTCTTTAACAGTTTGACTTAGTTCCAAATTTTGGTCTTCAAACTCGGAGATTCTTTCTTCTGCTTGGTTAATTCTGCTTTCCATGTTTGTCAGTTTGTTATTTATTTTGTTTACTGTACTTTTATTACCATCATCTCAGTTATCAACCCCTTCATTCTTGTTCTCATCTCTTCTCTGAATTTGTTCAATTTTTAAGCCAGACTGGGGATGGGAGGCTGCACTTTTTTGCCATTTTGAGATTTCATTAAGTTGTGATGGGGTGAGAAGTGGTTCAGAAACTATCTGCAGATAACAGTATCCGCTGACAGGTATGTGGGCCCTCTGGAACCCACTTCCCACCAGCTTACAATCTGTCTTGCCATGGGGATGTATGTTTGCCCCCTGAAAGCAGAGTGAGATAAGAAAAAGAAAATAATGGAAAAAGGAAGAAGGGAGAGGAAAGGAAGATGAAGAAAGAAGAAAAACAAGAAAAACAGGCAGGCACACCAACTAATGAATAAACAAAGAAATAAATAAAAACAACAAAATACAGACAAATATATAAACAAAAGAATTCTGATAATGCACTCACCCTCAAAAATACCATACACAAACAGAAAATCTAAAAAAACAACAAAAACAAGGCAAAAACATAAACAAATCCAGAAGAAAGAAGGAAGGAAGGAAGGAAGGAAGGAAGGAAGGAAGGAAGGAAAGAAGGAAGGAAGGAAGGAAGAAAAAAAGAGCGCCCTCTGTGGTCATTTCTAGAACTTCAAGTTCCTTTCAGCTTTTGGTTGCCCCAGTGTTAGGGAGTGGCTTCTTGTCTCTAGTCCTTTCCCTCCACTCTCAGTGAAGGCTGATTGAGTTGCTTTTAGCGTGGGTTAGACACCCCACAGACTGCTGTTGGAGGAAGGTGAATCAGCCCCAAATTCATCCACCACTGCTGCTTTTGCCAAGTCTCCCACTCAGATCAGACCCAGGTCCACCGTGGGGGTGGGGATGGGACATTTATCTCTCTGTGTCTGCTCCTGAAGTTTGCTCTCTCAGCCAGGGATGGTCATCCCAGAAATGTACAGAGATTGTCTCTGGATCTCAGGTTAGGTGGAACAGAACTGGGTGGGCCAACACAGGTCTCTGCCTGGTTCCCAGCCAGAGAAAAATAGTGGCAGTTGGTATCTACTAGTTAGCAGTGGGGCTCAGCTCCAGATTTACTGCCTTCTCCATGGTTCCCACTGCCAGCGTCTGGTCTACTGCCCCAGGTGGTGGCATGGGCCAGGTGCTGAGGAACCACCTCTGGAGGGGAGCCCTTGGTGCTTGATCCCGAGTCTTCCCTCAGAGAGAATTTTACTCAGCCACCTGCACATACCCACTCACGCGGACACAGTCTTTATGGACAGAGGCTTTCACATTTCCACTGGTTCCCTGGCCATCTTACTGCCTATACCCCAAAGTTTATTTTAAAAGATAGATGTGAGACTTGGGCAAAATATTTTTTAAAATATCTACGAATAGCCGGGCTCGGTGGCTCAGCCTGTAATCCCGCGCCTTTGGGAGGCTGAGGTGAGTGGATTGCCTGAGCCCGTGGGTTCGAGACCCGCCTGGGCAGCAAGACCTCATCTCTACAATAAATCAAAAAATCAGCCGGGCGTGGTAGCATCCCTGTAATTCCGGCTACTCGGAAGGCTGAGGCGGAAGGATTGCCGGAGTTCAGCAGGTTGAGGCTGCGGTGGCCGGGAGCGGCCGCTGCCCTCCAGTCTGGGCGAACGAGTGAGACTCCAGCTCAAAAAAAAAGAGAAAAATCTACGATTGCCTAACACTTGGCAACAGACTGAAAAAGCAACAACAACAACTATAATTCCTATTACTGCTGTCTTGTATCATTAGTTATCTATTTCCTTGTATGAAAGCATTACCACCAAACTTGACCTTAAAATTTATGTGTTATATGATTATTCTGTATCTCCACTATTTGAATCTGGAAAATTGAATATAAAAGACCTTCAATTAATATTTGGGATTGGAATAGAATATTAAGTTCCTAATTTTGGTAGTTTTATTTTAAATTTTCTCTTTAGCTGTGACTCTTACTATGAACAGACTTTCTCTCAAGCAGAACTTTGTTTCCCAGCTAAAATACATTATTTTTATTTATTATATTAATTATATTTATTTAGAAAAATTTAAGTACATCATTTTTATTTTGAGATGAATTACAGTTACAATGAAGTCTTAGAAATGTAATGACTGTATCTTCACTGCAGATCTTATATCAGCTATGGACTTGGCAATAATCTCTATGGCTTTTGATAACATTACACCAGTATCTTGCCAACCCTATAAAATGTGCATAAGCACTGTTGTGCCTCCTTCCTCCTCATGAGAGAATGTGAGAATTATTAATTTCATGCAAAACTGGTGGAGTTTTGAATGCAAAGATGTCTGAACCAGTATCTAAAGCATGTGGGCCTAAGATTGTTTAATGCCAGGAATGGGCACCATTAGTTCTATTTCTAAACTTGACAAAATCTTATAGTTTTTTTTTTGAAAATTTCATGGCTGGTAATTGATTAATATTAAGACACTTGCTATTATGATATACTAAGTCTAGTCTTCAGAATAAAAATTTGTTTTCAGTCCACTTTGTTCTCTTTTATGTCAACTCTCCCACATTTTGTATAATCCTCCTAGGTGAGGTGCAGGCTTATGCCCTCTTCTGAATTTGAAAGCAGAAAGTACTAATATTTACATGGCACTGGAGAATTTTTTTTTTTTGAGTTGGAGTCTCACTCTGTCGCCCAGACTGGAGTGCAGTGGCCACTCCCAGCCACCGCAGCCTCGACCTGCTGGGCTCCGGCCATCCTTCCACCTCAGCCTTCCAAGTAGCTGGAACTACAGGCACGCGCTACCACACCCGGCTAATTTTTTGAATTATTGTACAGATGAGGTTTCACTAAGTTGCCTGGGCAGGTCTCGAACCCGCGTGCTCTGGCAATCCACTGACCTCAGCCTCCCAAGGTGTGGGATTACAGGCTGGGCACTGGAGAATTGAGTCAAAAATTTTTTACTTGCTTCCTCTGTTATTCACAAGTAAGGACAGCCCACTCAGCTGGACACTGATTTCACATTCAATTTTTAACAAGTTATATTTCAAATATTTGGATAAAACACTTACTTAGAGTGTGATACTTTAATAAATGAAGAAAACTTGTGATCTTTAAATCTTACAAAAGAATCTACTTCCAAAAATAATGTCAGATTTTATAAATGTAAAAAACAATAATAGTATTTTTAATTTTGCAAGATATGTAAAAGAGATTTGTATGTAAGATCTCTCCCCGCCCCACTCTCTCTCTCTCTGGCTCTGGCTCTCTCCTCATAATAACCCTAAAATGTAGTAGGTATTATATAATTTTAATGACAAGAATATTGGATCTCATAATGATTGGGTTACCTGTGCATGATCTTGACTTTATTAGTGACAAACATGATATTTCTATTTAATCTTCTGATAATAGACTCAACGTCTATTCTACATCAAAATTACTAAGAATCTTGAAACTGTTTTGTCATTTTCTTGCTAACCACTCACATGCCATTTATTGTAAGAATTATGTTAACTTGTTTTAAAAGCCATAATGTGGTCTACAAATACACTATCAACTGTGCTTGCTTTTCCTATTCTGTATTACACCATAAGTTTCAGAAGCGTAAGGCATTTTGTACTTCCCTCTATCACCAAAAAAGGAAATCTAACTTTATGAGAGAACTAATCATCTTTGGGCATGAGACACTGAACTTGGTGCAATGGCAATAGCAACTGTATCGCAAGTTATTCTGTGATATATATATGTGAGGGATACCCCCAAGACAACCAGAATTGTCTTTTGGAAGGTGGTCCTCTTTAGTACACTAGAAATTTGTTGCTCCTGATCAAACAGTCAACCAAAGTTTTTATCTGAAAATCTTGAAAAGTTTGCATCACGATTTGCAGAAGAAACAACCAAAGTTATGGCAAACGGGTGAATGGTTCTCTCACCAGGACACTGTACCTGCTCATACTGTGCTGTGTGTTCCGCAGTTTTTGACCCAAACCACATGACCCTTGTACCCCACACCCCCGTTTACCTGATCTTGCCCCAGCAACATTTTTTATTTTTGTCGTTTCCCCAGATGAAAAAAGTCCTCAAAGGGAAATGTTTTGTCACTGTGGAAGAGGTGAACAAATAATGCCAGCTGTACTCAGAGGCATCATAATTGGCAAGTTTAAAAGCTGTTTTGAGCAGTGTAAAAAGTGGATCCCATCAAACGAGGAGTACTTTGAAGGTGACTGAAGTTTAAACATGTAATAACAAATTCACAATTTTTAATAAGTAAAATCCTTTTTTTTTTGGTTCCCCCTTTTTATACTTCACTATAAGCATGTTAGTATACTCTCTCTGGCATCTTTACTTTTAAGTCAGTGCTCAGTTCAATTCCCAACTGCATTTAGAAGTAACCTCACCTCGGTTTTCTCATCCGCCTTCTATATAAGTTTCTTTCTTTTTTTTTTTTGAGTTGGAGTCTTACTCTGTCACCCAGACTGGAGTGCAGTGGCTGCTTCCGGCCACTGCAGCCTCGACCTGCTGGACGCCGGCGATCCTTCCGCCTCAGCCTTCCAAGTAGCTGGAACTACAGGCGCGTGCTACCACACCAGGCTAATTTTTGATTTGTTGTAGAGATGAGGTCTCATTAAGTTGCCCAGGTGAGTCTCGAACCCGCGGGCTCAGGCAATTCACTCACCTCGGCCTCCCGAAGTGCTGGGATTACAGGCTGAGCCACCGAGCCTGGCCATAAGTTTCTTTGGTATATGTTTGTCCATAGTGCACATCACATTATAAATTATGTTTTAATTTCTAACTTAAATTATAAAATTCTTTAGGTCAAAGTCCAGCCTTGCAAATTTTGATTCATCAACTGCACTGAACATAACATTTGGCACAGAGTAGAGGTTCAATGAATGTCTACTGAAATGAATAAACTGACTTTTTCTGTTACAGCTTGTTTCTCAGTAAGTTAAATTTCTAAGATCCTTGGTCTGAAATTCGCCTCAGTCCCATTTACTCCAACAGAATCCCATTAGTTACATAACTTTTATTTTCTAATTTAAAAATAATGACGTAACCATTTCAAGATAGTGAGTGAAGAAAGCTGGCCAGTGTCGTCCTGTTCTAGGTGTTATGGCTCAGGCCGAGCGATAGTGCTGCTTTGGTGTGTGACTTCCTCTCGTTACTCTTCCAAGGATCAGCATGTGTTGAAGAGTCCTATACACTCTGAGTTTTCACATTTACCTTGTCCTCATACCTGGAAAACAAACAAACAAACAAAAAACCCTATGTTTTTATTTTCATAATTAATTTTCTTTTTCAAAGCCACATACTTTCATGGATGATTTATCTGAGATATGGGCTAGTAGATGCTAATGTAAAAAAACTAAAAACAAAACCGAAAAACTTTAGGTCTCTGCTAGTTTTATCCAGGCTCAGGATGGATAACAAATAAAGGTGTAGAGAAGATTAAAAAAAGAATCCCTAAACAAAGTCAAACACCCCAGCTTTTGATTTACATGTATGCTTCTACAGATAATCACAAAGGCACACAACACTTATTTTTATTCATATAATTAAAATTCATGTCAAATGTTTTAACATCAGTCTTATCAGGTGGAATGGTAGTTTTTTCACAAATAAAGTATATTATATTTGTGTGCTTAAGAATTCTAAGGTCTTGATTTTTATTTTTCCAACTTCTTCATTCCCAGTATAGAACAACTGGTTAAGTGTAAATGGATGAATTTTCTCAGTGTTTATGACAAGACCAATGTACCACTGTATTATCCAGAAAGTCACAAGCTGACACAGATATGCTTTGTTAAATATTGAAAATGTTGATTCATCTCAACTATTGAGGAGTTTCCCACTACTTATTTTAACATTAAGCTTGGTGTCTGAGAATTTCAAATGCCTGAATTGAATTAAATATTTCCTCTGGTCCCCATGAGATCACAGAGCTGGTGACAATTTGTTGACTTGTGAGTATTTTCTGAAGTTCTTTACTGTGCTCAGCAAAATAAGCTAAAGCTTGGACTTTAAAGGTAGACTGATTTGAAGCTTCTTGACTCTCAAAATGTTAATTTGGATTAACCACCAATCTCACAGAACTTTATCATTTTCAACCATAAAATTTGAAGAATAAGAATGTTTTAATTTTAGAAAGGACAGTTGCTAATATGTGACTCACTCAACAGGTTAATGACAAATGATAGAAACAAAAGGCAAACAATTCCTTCCAGGATGTCTTTAGTATTTTGAAAACTTTCACTCACCAGTATGAAACAATTAGCATTCCATACATGACAATATGTAGAAGAATCCTAAGAAGTAAATCTAAGCTCTTATCAACTGTAATTTTCTATGATACGCTGGATATTAATTGAATAGTATTTCAGAAAGTGTAAAATGATCAAAGACAAAAATCAGTCAGAGAAAACTTTATAAAGGAAGGGATTTTTAAACAGTCAGTATTTAGATAGCTAGGAGAAACTGGGGAGAATTTCGGACAGGAGAACACTATGAGCAAGGGTACCGAGACAGAAACAAAATGAGACATTTTGCAAACATCGAGGGAATTGGATTTAGTAGTACAGAGGGTAAAGGGAGTAGTAGAAAAAATACTTGACAGGTATGTTGGTGGTCAACTTAAAAGGGAATTGAAAATGAGAAAATAATTAATTTCAATGTTTCCAACAATGCGAAGTTAATCAAAATTTGGAGGAGCTGAATATCATGACACAAACAATATTTGATGAAAGTTAAGACTTGTGGGAGACAATACAGTCAAAAAGAAAGACCCACAAGAGTAAAAGTAATGAAGGAGTTACTGGAGAGAAAATATAAAGAGAAAGAAGAAATGCTTGATTTTTCTCATATTGATTTGGAAAAGAAAAAGTCGTGGAGCATCAAAGCGAACATAGGCAGTAGGAAGGATCAGGGATGCAGATTTCAGTGGTTCCTTAATGTATTAGAGCTAAATGCTGTCTTAATGATAACTATTCATTATTGACAAATAGGAAAAATTAAGTTCTCGACAGGTTGTGAAGGTATCCTGTGAATTGGGCTCAAAAAATATTTGTCCCAAATCTCTGTCTGTTACCATTTTCATCAAAATGACATCTACCCATAAGGAGGAATTAATTCCCACCCCCACCCCCACCCAAAAATCGAGAAGAAACCAGGAGGCTGAATATTTGGAATGTAAATATTTAAAGAAACAAAATATTCAGTTAAGAACATCAAAGGGATGATCAGAAAGACAGACAGAATTAGTATTAGTTCAATTAGTTAATTGAAACTGAGGGAGGAAAACACTTTAGGAAAAGGGTATTGCTAAGCTGATTCAGGGCTTAAGGAGAAGGATGACAAGTAGAAGCCACTGAATTTGGCAATGAAAAATTAATGATGGGCAGCGAGACCTCATCTCTACAATAAATAAAAAAATCAGCTGGGCGTGGTAGCGCATGCCTGTAATTCCGGCTACTTGGAAGGCTGAGGCGGAAGGATCGCCGGAGCCCAGCAGGTCGAGGCTGCGGTGGCCGGAAGCGGCCACTGCACTCCAGTCTGGGCGACAGAGTGAGACTCCAACTCAAAAAAAAAAAAAAAAAAAAAAAAAAAAAAATTAATGAGAAAGTTTAAGGTCAATAGCAGGAATAGGCACCTGATTGAAAGAGGTTATGAGAGAACAAGGAAAGAAATAAAATTATCAAATATTTTAAAAGAAGTTTGAAAATTAGACAGTAAAGCAATATTGATTAATATTTTTCAGAATAAAATAATTTTAGTCAGGGCAGGAAGATTGGTTGAAGCCAGGTGTTCAAGGGCAATATAGTAAAATTCTCATTTCTACAAAAGTAATGAGCTGTTCAGGGTGTTGCATGTAATAGTCCCATCTACATGGGAGACTAAAGAGGGAGAATATTTGAGCGCAGGAATTCAAGACTGAAGTGAGCTATGATTATGCCACCAGTGTGCTCCTCCTACCTGGGCAATGGAGTGAGTCTCTCTCTCTCTCTCTCTCTCTCTCTCTCTCTCTCTCTCTCATACACACGCACATACACACATACACACACACAAGACAAATTTGAAGACAGAAAAAAAAAAAAAAGAAACCAACCAGGAAGAGAAATATTAGCCGAATGCAAATAGCTGTAGAAATAGATGTTCTCAATGATGAAAAGAGATATCTTTAAAGGGCACAAGTTAACTTTAGCAAAGCAAAGAGTAATTTGTTTCTAGACTGAAGGGTGAGATACAAGAATATGTATAATTATACAAATGCAGCAGTTAAACTAGAAATGAAGACAAAAGTGTAAATGCTTATATAAAATATATTTGCTTATTTTTTTGTTTCTTGATTTTCTTGTTTTGAGTAAAGTCAAGATGAGGTTATGAGAAGTGGTGAGTTTTTACTTCAAAAACAGTAGAATGTGTTCAGAAGTCAGTGTATGGAGAGTAGAATTAAAGAGATTAAGAAAGATATTGTATTAGTTAGGAATAATGGGTTGGGACAAAAACAACACAATGGAGCAGACAGGGTCTTAAGATGTTTAAATACTTCCCAATACAAGTATAGAGGTAGGTACTTCAAACACTGGCTTAGCAACTCAGTGAATTCAAGTACTGAGTCAGCTTCTGTGCATTTATTTCTCTTGGCTTTTTCCACATGAGCCTGTTGCCATATCTTCATAGGAAAACAAATACTGGAAGGAAAAGACAGTGAAAAAAAATTCCTTGTGATTTTTTTCTGTCTTTTATCAAAATCTCTCCAGGGCATGCCATCCCTCATCACACAATAGCCTTTACCTTATATTGCAATTTGTCCGAAACTGGGTTGTGAACTTCTTGTACACAAAATCTAAGACATTTATGTCCAATATCCAAATAAAATGGCTAAATTAGCAAGAAAGACGTGAGAAATAGTTCATGAGTAGGCAAAGAACTATGTCCATTACATGTATTGTCAGGCAGTGGGCCAGTCTATATCTTTGTGCTACTTGCAGAGATAGCAGAGAAAAATAAAGCAGTCTGGAGGTCAGAATCAATAAGTTCATTGTATGTTTGTTAAACTGTTTGAAGCAAAAGCAAAAAAAATCTTAATGTTTCGCCAGAGTTGATGGCAGGTATGGGAGTTTTATATTTTATTTTTTTTTTTCCTCTTTAAATTTTTATTTAAAATTGTGGGGTATATATTTTAATTTTAATTTTACAATTTCCCCACAACAAATGATAGTGCTTGATGGGAAGTAGTCCCAGGAACATATGTTTTGAATGAGCCAACAGACATATTACAGGAAAAAGAAATGGGACTGATTTAGGTAAACCCAGCACATAAGAAGAGGCATGAACAACGATTGAGTAAAGTGAAAAAGAATGAAGTCAGCATGCATGAATGCAGAGACAGGGACAGAGATGGGAACAATATGAGTTAACCAGGAACTTTAGAGGGTACAGATGGAGCTAGTTTGTGCATGTGCACGGAACAAGACACATGCTTCAGCTACTTCTTCTTCCATACCTGATCCATCCACTAAAAAGTGGAATGGCAAAAACATTTGCGAGGGGGAGTGTCATCAAAGTTAAGATCCACATGGCTGGTAAATAGGTAGTAGGAATCTCTAGATTCTCTACTTGCCCGAGCAACATAGGATTGCTTTTTTACCAGACCTAATTTATGAGCTACCTCAGGTCCACTTGGTCCTGTCTGTCTGCAGGTCTCAACATTGATTTCTGACTGTGGTGGGTCCCAAGCAAAGACTCATGCTGATCCTGTAGTCACAAATCTCAGTCACTGACCCAATGTAATATTGCTGTCCTTTATTCTGTTGAAGTTTCCATATATAGATCTGTTCACAAACTTAGAGGTTATTGATTGAAAAGGGGTGCAGGGAAGCATCCTGCTGAGAAAGGACCCAGCATAACCAGTGCAAATATATCTAGTCAATATTTTTCATTCCTTTTCCACAGGAACCTGAGACTATTGGCTAGGGCTGAAATATACTGGGAAAGGAGAATACAAAAACTTTTCAAGAACTTTCAGATCCATATCTGAGTTTACACTTATGCCAGGAAACATACACTATCATTGTCCTCCGTTTTGAGAATAGCTGATGATTGGAATTTTGGCCAAGTCAATCTACAATAGGTCCAGTAGGTCTGAGTATATTATCCTGGCCTAACATGGAACGTATGATTGTGGTAGATAAGATCATTGACATTTGAAAGTCATCTCACACAGTTCCATGACCTAAAATGTAGGAGCAGTTTCTGTAGAAGAGATCAAGTGAAACTGCTTGATTCCTGGTCAATGTAGTAAATCAGAAATAATGCCACAGCCTAAGAGGAATTAAAGAGATTAATACCACCATGAAAGACTCAGACTATATTTTGTAGGGTATCTGGGCAAAGACAGTCAGCTACAAAGTCTAAACTAGTAGGTAGAGCTTTTACTATGACCAGAATGCATTAACTCTTTGAAAAAGGAAAGCTTAAATTACTAGAATATCCAGTGCAGATAAGGATCTGGTCTGTGTATTTGCAAGACTGTAAGAAGATACAATATAAAAGGAGATTATTCCTAGAGAAGAACAAGAACTTAGAGGACATGCAGTGTTCTGTAATGCCAAGGTCTACCATGAGGCAAATAAGAAGAGGTCAAGTCACATTAATGACATGTTTAATAGACTTTTGCAGTGACAAAATCTTGTGAATCACCAACATAGGTGTTAGAATCATTGGGTAGT
Source organism: Cephalopachus bancanus (assembly GCA_027257055.1). NCBI lineage: Eukaryota > Metazoa > Chordata > Mammalia > Primates > Tarsiidae > Cephalopachus > Cephalopachus bancanus. Next base: position 2,009,422 of record JAPVLO010000084.1, on the reverse strand, counting down.
GATTAATAATTAAGATAGTAATTTTTATTTGACTTTTTCTTTTTTTAATTTTTAATTTTTAAAGATGTGGAGTACAATCCCGGCCACTGCAGCCTCGACCTGCTGGGCTCTGGCGATCCTTCCGCCTCAGCCTTCCGAGTAGCTGGAACTACAGGCGTGTGCTACCCCAGGCTAATTTTTGATTTATTGTAGAGATGAGGTCTCGCCAAGTTGCCCAGGTGGATCTCGAACCCACGGGCACAGGCAGTCCACTCACCTCGGCCTCCCAAAGCGCTGGGATTACAGGCTGAGCCACCGAGCCCGGCCCCAATCCTTTTCTAATAGTATTATGATAATTGTTCAAGGTTCACTTATCAGTGAGATCATGTGATACTCAGTTTTTTGTTTCTGTGATAGCTAACTTAAAATTATAGACTCTAAGTTCATCCAAATTGCTGTGAAGTTCATAATTTTGTCCTTTATGGCTGCATAATATTCCATCGTGTATATGTACCACTTTTTTTATCCAGTCCTCTTTCGATGGGCAGCACAGTTGGCTCCATGTTTTTGCTATTGTAAACAATGCTGCAATAAACATACATGTGCAGGTATCTTTTTCACAGAAGGATTTGAGTTTCTCTGGGTATATTCATAGTAGGAGCATGGCAGGGTCATATGGAAGATCAATTTTTCGGTGATCTTTTAGGAATCACCAAACTATTTTCCACAGAGGTTGTATTAGTTTATACTCCTACCAAGAATGCAAAAGTATTCCTTTTCCCCGCATTCTCTCCAGCATCTGTTTTGGGGTTTTTTTGAGTTATTGATGATAGCCATCCTGAATGGAGTTAAGCGGTATCTTAGGGTAGTTTTAATTTGCATTTCTTTGATGATTAGTGAGGCTGAGCATTTTTTTCATGTGTCTATTGGCTGCTCCTATGTCTTCTTTTGATAAGAGTCTATTCATATATTTTCCCACTTTGTAATGGGGCTGTTTGGGTTTTTTCTTTCTGGCACATTTGAGTTCCTTGTGGATCCTACATGTTAGGCTTTTGTCAGACATACAGTTGACATATTTTTCCCATTCTGTGGGCTATATCTCTGCTCTCTTGATGGTTTCTTTGGCTTTGCAGAAACTTGTCCGCTTGATAAGGTTCCGCTTGTCCACTTGGACACTTGGGGTTTTGATCAGGAATTGGTTGCCAGTTCCAATTTCCATAAGGGTGTCTCCTGCATTTTCTAAGGTTCTTATAGTTTGAGGTTTAACGTTTAGCTTTTTGATCCATTTGAAGTTGATTTTTATGTATGGTGATAGGTAGGGGTCTTGTTTTAATCTTGTATGTGTGGTCAGCCAGTTTTCCTAGTACCGTTTCCTGAATAGGTTCTCCTCTCCCCAGTGGTTGGTGATGGAGGCTTTGTTGAAGATGAGCTGGTTAAGAAATTGAGGTTTTGCTTCTGGAACCTCTATCCTGTTGCACTGGTCTATATGCCTGTTCTCATATCAATACCTGGCTGTTTTGATTATTGTAGCTTTCTAATAAAGTTTAAAGTCTTGGAGTGTGATACCTCCTGCTTTTTTTTTTGCTGAGGATTGTTTGTTTTGGCTATTCGCAGTTGTTTATGTTTCCATATGAATTCTTGTATTGTCATTTCCCCAGGTCTGAGAAGAATGCTGCTGGTAATTTAATGGGTATTGTATTAAATCTGTAGATTGCCTTGGGTAGGATGTACATTTTAACAATGTTGATTCTTCCAATCTATGTGTCTTTTTCATCAGATATTTTAGTTCTATGAGCACACAATCCATCATCAAATGATATATCTCTTGAAAATAAACATAATAAAAAATATTTGAATGTGCTATGGCATATTCTAGTGTTATGATTCTGTCAATTGTTTGGACACTCTCATTTTAACCACTTTTATTATGTCATTCCTTTACAAATTGCTTGTGGATTTTCATGTAATAGTTGTGCGCATTTAAAAAAAAAACAAAAACAAAAATACAAGTTATAACAGATATCTAGGTCAGACAAATATCTAGATCATATGCAAATACTTTACCTTATTATTCTGTTCTTGAGTTTAGTGCTGAACAATAGGCCAACATAATGGCCTATTGTCTGTATTCTGCTCCTTGAACCTGTGAATGTTATCCTATTTGGAAAAAGGGCATTTGCAAATATAATTAAATTAAGCATCTCAGGATGAAGATACTGTTCAAGATTATCTGAGTGGGCCCTAAATCCAATGACAATTGTCCTAAGAAGAAACACACAGAATAAAAGACACACGGACAGAAATGGAGAAGGTAATGTGACCACAGGCAGAGATTGGAGTGATGTGTTCACAAGCCTAGGAATGCTGACGGGCACCAGAAGCTGGAAGAGGCAAGGAGCTTATTCTTCCCTACAGTCGCTGGCGGGAGCACAACCTCACTGTGCCTTGATTTTGAATGTCTAGCCTCCATAAATATGAGAGAGTTTTAAAAAACTTCTGTTGTTTTAAGCTACGTGGCTTGTGATAATGTGTTATGGCAGTCCCAGAAAATTAACACAAATTGTACATAGCACTAGATGCATACAGAATAGTAGATCAGAATCAAGGAATAGGTTGAGGATTAAAGGAAACATCTGATTTTAGAAGAATGTTGTTTATCCTAGACTCAGTGCCAAATAAGGAGAAAAAACTAAAATTGCTCATGTGTTTATTAAGCATAAGACATTTGATTGATTTGATGTCTTCCTTAATTCTTATCATTAATTCTTATAATTTTGGTAAGTGGTTAGCATCATTCCCATTTTCCAGGTGCAGAAAGTGTGGCTTAAAAAGAGGCTTATTAAGCGGCAGACACAAAATTCAAACCTAAGTCGGATTGCCTGTCTGCAAAGTTTGTGTTGTTACCTTTCATAAAAGAACAATAAACATCTGTTAATGTATTGAGTTAAGTTTATGATCTTGCAGATGTTGACCAGTCTTGCATCCTTGGAATGAAGCCTACTTGGTCATGCTGGATGATTCTTGAGATGTGTTGTTGGATCTGATTTTCCGGAATCTTATTGAGAATTTTTGCATCTATATTCATCAAGGAAATTGGCCTGTAATTCTCTTCCCTTGCTGGATCTTAGGTTTGGATATCAGCATAACAATAGCTTCAAAAAGTGATTTAGGGAGAGTTTCATCTTTCTCAATTGTCCAGAATACTTTCAATAAGATGGCATCAGTTCTTCCTTGTTTGTTATGTAGAATTCAGCTGAAAAGCCATCTGGTCCAGGGTTGGTTTTTTTTTGGTAGGTAGCTTTCTTATGAGAGAGTTGATTCCCTAAATTGTTATTCATCTGTTTAGGGTTTCAATTTCTTCTTATTTCAACATTGGAAGATTGTGTGAGGTCAGAAAGTCCTCCATTTCTTTTAGGTTTTTGAGTTTATTTCTATACAGGTGTATGCAGCAATCTCTGACAATTTTTTTAATTCTTCAGGGCCAGCTGTGACTTCATCTTTTGTGTTTGTAACTGTATTTATTTGGGTTTTCTCTCTTTTTATCTTAGTCAATCAGGCTAAGGGGTTCATCAATTTTATTTATCCTTTCAAAGAACCAGTTTTTTGTCTTGTTGACTTTTTTCTATAATATTTTTGCCTTCTATTCCCTGTAGTTACAACTTTATTTTGGTGATCTGTACTATTCTGCAGAAGTTAGGAGTTTGGTGGTCTTGTCTTTATAGCTCCCTTAGTTGTGACTTTAGGCAGTTTACTTGTGATCTTTTTGGTTTTCTTGAAGTGTGTGTGTCGAGCCATAAATTTTCCTCTTAGTACTGATCTCATAGCATACCAGAGATTCTAAGATGAGTCTGTTTTCATTTGTTTCCAGGAGTCTTTTAATTTCTATATTGATTTCTGTGTTGAGCCAGAAGTCGTTCAGCAATATGTTGTTTAGTGTCCATGGCTTTGTATATTTTGGGGGCATCTTGGTGATGATATTTATTTTCATTCCACTGTGATCTGAGAAGATGCATTATATTATTTTGATCTTTTGAATGTGTTTATTCTTTATTTATATCCAAGAATGTGGTCTATCTTGGAGTATGTTCCATGTACTTATGAGTAAGATATATACTCTATAGTTGTTGGGTGAAGTGTTCTGTAGACATCTAATAAGTCCATTTGGAAGAGCCACATGATATCATTAGATGCAGAACAAGCTTTCGACAATCCAGCATCATTTCTTCATAAAAACCCTTGAACACTTAGGTATAGAAAGACCATTGCTCAAAATAGTAAGAGCTGTCTATTATAAACCCACAGTCAACATATTGCTCAAGGAACAGAAGTTGGAACGTTCCCCCTAAATATGGAAATAAGACAAGGCTGCCGACTCGCACACCTCCTGTTCAATATAGTAGCTGGAAGTCCTCATTAGAGCAATCAGGCAAGGAAAGGAAATTAGTGGTATCAAAATAGTAAAGAGGAAGTTAAGATATCCCTCTTTGTTGATGGTATGATCCTATATCTTCACAACCCAAGAGAGTCCATCAAAAATATCCTTGCACTGATAAATGACTTTGGGAAAGTTTCAGGATACAAAATCAATGTGCAAAAGACAGCTTCATCTCTATACACAAGCAACAAGCAGACAGAGAACCAAATAAAAAGCACAATCCCATTCACAATAGCCACACACAAGAAAAGAAAATACCTTGGCAGCTACCTAACCAGAGAAGTGAAAGACGCTTACAATGAGAACTACAAAACGTTTCTCAAAGAAATCAAAGATGACACAAACAAATGGAAAAACATCCCTTGCTCATGGATTAGAAGAATCAATATTGTAAAGATGTCCATCCTACGCAAGGCAATCTAGAGATTCAACACAATACCCATCAAATTACCAACATCATTCTTCTCAGACCTAGAAATGACAGTGCAGAAAATCCCATGGAAACAGAAAAGAGCATGGATAGCCAAAATAATTCTCAGCAAAAGAAACAAAGCAGGAGGTATCACACTTCCAGACTTGAAACTTTACTGTAAGGCTACAGTAATCAAAATAGCCTGGTACTAGTATAAGAACAGGCATAAAGATCAATGGAGCAAGACAGAGATTCCAGAAGCAAAAATTTGATCTCTCAACCAACTCATCTTTGACAAAGTCAACAAAAACGACCACTGGGGAGAGGAGATCTTATTTAGCAAATGGTGCTGGGAAAATTGACTGACCATGTATAGAAGAATAAAACAGGATCCCTACCTCCCAAATTTTAAAAAATCAACTCTAAATGGATCAAAGACCTAAACATAAAACCCCAAACGCTAAGAATCCTAGAAGAAAATGCAGGAAACACTCTTATGCACATTGGAGTATGTAACTCATTCTTAATTAAAATCCCAAAAGCAAATGCCATAAAAGAAAAGATAGACAAGTGGCATCTCTTCAAACTGAAAAGCTTTTGCACAGCAAAGAAACCATCAAGAAAGTAGGGAGACACCGCACGGAGTGGGAAAAAATATTCGCCAACTTTGTATCTAACAAAGTCCTAATGTTCAGGATATACAAGGAACTTAAATGAGCAGAAAGTAAAACAAACAAACAAACAACCCTATTAAAAAATGGGTAGAGGGCATGAATAGACACTTCTCAAAAGAAGGCATACATGCAGCCAACAACTACATGAAAAAATGTTCAGCCTCACCAATTATCAGAGAAATGCAAATCAAAACCATTTTGAGATACTACTTAACTCCAGTAAGGATGGCCATCATTAATAAGTCAAAAAACAACAGATGCTAACATGGGAGTGGAGAAAAGAGGATGCATCTACACTCTAGGTGCGAGTGTAAACTAATACAACCTCTATAGAAAACAGTGTGACAATTTCTAAAGGAACTAGAAATTGACCTTCCATATGACGCAGCAATCCCTCTTCTGGGAAAATACCCAGAAGACCACAAGTCATTCTACAAAAAAGACACTACAGACACATGTTTATTGCTGCACTATTCACAGTAGCAAAAACATGGAACCAACCCTACTGTCCATCGAAAGTAGACTGCATTAAAAAAAAAGTGGTACATACACATGATGGATTATGCAGCCATAAAGAAGGACAAATTCCACGGCATTGTCAGGTGTAACAGACAGCACCGCGGGTGGGAAGTGGCAATGCGTATCTTCACAGTGTTAATACCAGTGGGTAACTATGATACACATGGAGAATCAGGCCCAAAGTGCACTTTGTAAACTGGGTACCGGCATTGAATACACAGGACAAGCCTTTAGTTGAGTAAGCATTTAGGTGGCTGTGACGACATAGCAGGCTTGGAGCAAGGACATTATTTCTAGACATCATTTTCCAGTGAGACGGTAATGTATATTCACAGGAATGGTCCTTAATTGCTTGAGATCTAAAATAGCTTGAATTTTCCTGCTGCAGGTTTTTAGTAATCACAATTGTGCAACATTAGGAAAGTCATAATTTAATAATCGATGCATGTATTCACTATTAATCAACTTTTGTTCATCAGACAGTACACATAGTCTTTGCATAAAACTTAAAAAAAAAAAACCCTATACTTTGGGAGCAGTTGTAGATTCATAGCAAAGTTGACTTAAAAGAAGTGCAAAGGTAGCCTATATACCCCCATCCTCATACAAATACAACTTCCCCCACTACCGACATCTCACTTTAGATTGGTGTGTTTGTCACAATCAATGAACTCACACTGACAGATCATTATGATCCAAAGTCCATAGTTTTCATTAAAGCTCACTCTTGATGTTGTACCATTCTTTGGATTTCTACAAATATATAATGACTTGTATCATAGTATCATGCAGAATAGTTCCACTGCCTTAAATATCCTCTGTGTTCCAACTTTTCATTTCTCCCTCCACACTTATTCCACACAACCGTTAATCCTTTCACTCTCTGCATACTTTGCCTTTTTCTGAATATAACACAGAATATCAGAATCTTATAATATGCAGCTTTTTTCAGACCGGCTTCTTTCACTTAGTAAGATGTATTCATTCAAGTTTCCTCTGTGTTTTTTCATGGCTTGATATGTTGTTTCGTTTTAGCACTGAATAATATTCTAATGTCTGAATGTTTATTTTTTCCCTTAAATACTGAAGGGTATCTTGGTTGCGGCACTAATGCTACTATAAACACCCATGTGCAGATTTTTTTATGTGGTTTTAAGTTTCTGATTCTTTTAGGTAACTATCTAGGAGTGTGATTGCTGAGTTGTGTGGTAAGAATCAGTTTAATCTTGTAAGAAATTGTCAAACACGCTCCCGCAGTATTTGTGCTATTTGCATTCCCACCAGCAATGGATGAGAGTACCAGTTGTTCCACATTCCCACCAACATTTGGTGTTGTCAGTTTCTGGATTTTGGCCATTCCAACAGGTGTGTAATTTACCACATTGCTGTTTTACTTTTCAGTTCCCTAAAGACACATGATATTGAACATCTTTTCACATGTTTACTTTCCAACAGTATATCTTCTTTGATGAGGTATCCGTTCAGAGCTTCTGCTCATTTTTCAAATGGGATTGCCCTTTTTTATATTGTTGATTTTTAAGAGTTCATTGTCTATTTTGGATAACAGTCCTTCATTAGATGTTTCTTCTGCAAATAGTTTCTCTCGGTCTTGTCTTCCCACGCTCTTGCCAATGTCATTCACAGGGCAGACATTTTTATTTTAATGACATTCAACTTATCAGTTCTTTCTTTCTTAGTCTGTGTCTTTTGTGTGGTACCTAAAAAGTCATCATAATCAAGGTCACCCAGGTTTTTTCTTATGTTATTTCATAAGTTTTATAGTTTTACGTTTTGGTTTGTAATCTTTTTTACATTATTTTTCGTGATGTAAGGTATATGTGTAGATTCTTTCTTTCTTTTTTCTTTTTGTTTTTAATGTGGATGCCCAATTGTTCCAGAACCATTCGTTGAAAAGACTATCTTTGCTGCATTGTATTGCCGTTGCACTTAGAAAAAAATCAGTGGGCAATGTGGGATTATTTCTGGGTTCCTTATTCTATTTTAAAAAATCTATTTGTCTGTACTTTTGTCAGTAATACACTGTCTTGATTGATGTAAATCTTGAAGTCAAGTTACAGTAAATCTTGAAGTCAAGTAGTGTCAGGCCCTCAACTTTGTTCTTCTCCTTCAATACAGAGTTGGCTATTCTGAGTCTTTTACCTCTCTGTATAAACTTTAGAATCAGTCTGCTGATATTCACAAAACAACATTCTGAAATTTCAATTGGGATTGTGCTGAACGTATAGATCAAGTTTGGAAGAAATGACATCTTGACAATACTGAGTCTTCCTATCAATGATCATAAAATATGTATCCATTTATTCAGTTATTTGATATATTTCATCACATTCTTATAGTTTTCCTCACATCATTTTAAATATATCTTGTTATAATTATACCTAAATTTTTAATTTTTGGAGGTGCTATTATAAATGACATTGTGTCTTAATTTCAAATCCAACTTGCTCCTTGCTGGGATATGGGGAAATAATTGACATTTGTATATTAACTTTGTATCCTGCAATCTTGCTATAGGTGTTAATTAGATCCAAGAGGTTTTTTTTTTTTGGTAGTGGGGAGGATTACTCCATTATTTTAGATTTTCTACATGGATGAATATGCCATCTGTGTACAAAAACTGTTTTATTTCTTTCTTCCAGATTCATATCTTTTATTTCCTTTTCTTGTCTTACTGTATTAGCTAAGACTTCCAGTATGATGTTGAATATCAGTAGTGAGAAAGGATATCCCTGCTTTGTTCTGAATGTTAGTGGGGGAGCTTTGAATTTCTCACCATTAAGTATGAGGTTAGTTGAAGATTTTGAGTAGATATCTTCATCAAGTTGAGGAAATTTCCCTCTATTCTGAGTTTGTTGAAATTTTTTACTATTAACGAGTGTTAAATTTTGTAAACTGCTTTCTCTGCATTTATGGATATGATTATGTAACTTTTCTTCATTAACCTGTTGATGTAGTGATGTGGTGGATTAAATTGATTGCATATCCTTGCATACTTGAAATAACTTTTAAGTAGAGGTATTGTATAATTCTTTTTATACGTTGTTGGATTCAATTTGCCAATATTTCTTGAGGATTTTTCATATATGTTCATGAAAGATATTGGTCTGTTGTCTTCTATTCTTGTAATGTCTTTTTCTGATTTTGATATTAGAGTTATATTGACTTGATAAAATGTGTCAGGTAGCATCTTGTCTTCTATGTTCTAAAAGAAATTGTAGAGTATTGGTATAATTTCTTTCTTAAATGTTGACTATCATTTACAAGTAAACCCATCTAGGCCAGGGGCTTTTTGTTTTAGAAGGTCATTAATTATTGATTCAATTGATTTAATAGACATATACCTATTCAGATCATGTATTTCTTCTTGTGTGAGTTTTGGCAGATCGTGTCTTTCAAGAAACTGGTCCATTTCACTTACATTATCAAATATGTGTGCATGGAATCTGTTACAGTATTATTTTATAATGCCTTGTCTATAACATCTATAGTAATGCTCCCTTTTTTTCTGATATTCATAATTTTGTCCTTTCTCTTTCCTAACTCTCTTAAAGTTGAATCTTAGCTACTTGATTTGATATCTTTCTTATTTTATATTACATGCATTCAATGTTATATATATATATATATATATATATATCTGTCTTCTTTGCATCTCATGAGTTTTGAAAAGTTGTGTTTTCATTTTTTAAAACTTAAAAATATTTAAAATTATTTTTGAGATTTCTCCTTTGACCCATGTGTTATTAAAAAGTGTGTTATCAAGCCGGGCTCAGCCTGTAATCCCGTGCTTTGGGAGGCTGAGGTGAGTGGATTGCCTGAACCCGCGGGTTCGAGACCCGCCTGGGCAACTTGGCGAGACCTCATCTCTACAATAAATCAAAAAAAATTTGCCAGGTGTGGTAGCGCACACCTGTAGTTCCAGCTACTGTAGTTCCAGCTACTTGGAAGGCTGAGGCAGAAGGATCTGGGCGACAGAATGAGACTCCAACTCAAAGAAAAAAAGAAAGTGTGTTGTCTAATCTTCAAGTATTTGAGGATTTTCTGACTCTCTTCTGTTGTTGATTTCTAGTTTAATTTCATTGTTTGTCTGAGAGTAGACATCGTATGATTTATATTCTTTTTAGTTGTTAAGATGCGCTTTATGGACAAGAATATGATCTTTCATGGTGAATGTTCCAAGTGAATTTGAGAAAAATATGTAATATTCTATGATTAGATAAAATAGTCTATAAATGTGAATTATAGCCTATTGATTGATGGTGCCATTTCATTCAACTATATCCTTACTGATTTTCTGCATGCTGTATCAGTTTACTTCTAATAGAGGATTTAAAGTCTCCAACTCTAACAGTGGATTCATCTAGTTCTTCTTGTAGTTCTATCAGTTCTTGCTCATATATTTTCATGCTCTCTTGTTAGTTGTATGCACTGTAAGAATTGTTATGTCTTCCTGGAGTATTTACTCCTTTATATAATTACCCTCTTTCTTTCTTTTTTGTTGTTTGTTTGCTTTAATTTTTATTTTAAAGATATGGGGTACAATTCAGGATTAGGTATACAAATGGTCGTTGTACAGGTAAAGTTTGGGCCTCACTTTGGTCTACAGGTAACTTGGTTTGAGATCAGGTACCCTTATTGATGAAGTGTGCCTCCACACTCCCTCCCCTAGCAGTAACTTTTCTGGCTCTAAAGTCTTCTCTGTCTGAAATTAATACAGCTAGCCCTGCTTTCTTTTGATTAGTGTTAGTATAGTGTATCTTTCTCCATTCCTTTACTTTTAAATTATATGTGTCTTTACATTTAAAGTCAATTTCTTGTAGACAGTATATAACTGAGTCTTGTTTTTGATTCATTGTGACAATCTCTGTTGCTTCTTTGATATATTAAAACTATTGACATTTACAATAATTATTAATTAGATTAATATCTACTCCATTTGTTACTGTTTTCTATTTTTCTATTTGTTCTTTGTTTTTATTTTTGCCTTCTACAATTTTTCTTCTCTTTATAGTTTTGATTGAGTTTCATATATGATTCCATTTTCTCTTCTTTCTTAGCATATTATTTATACTTTTTTTCTTTAGCCCCAAATTTCACAATATACATTTATAATCAATTCCCGTCTGCTTTCAAATAACTCTATATCACTTCATGGGAAGTGCATCTTATAATTTAAAAATCTTCATAATTCCTTCCTCTCATTCTTTGTATTATTGTTGTCATTTGTTTCACTTATACATATGTATATACACACGTAATCAAATACATTGTTCCTGTTATTAATTTGAACACAGTGGTATCTATTAGATCAATTAAAAATTATAAAAGTACTCAGCCTGTAATCCCAGCACTTTGGGAGGTCGAGGCAAATGGATTGCCTGAGACTGTGGGTTCGAGACCAGCCCGGGCAACTTGGTGAGAACTCGTCTCTACAATTTAAAAAAAAATTACAAGAAGTAAAAGTTTGTGTTTTCTTTCACTTATTCCTTTTGTGATGTTCTTTCTTTTTCTATGTTGATCTGAATTTCTGACCTTTATCATTTTTCTTCTCTCTAAAGAAATCCTTTCACTGATTTTTGGAAGGCAAGTCTATTGACAAATTATCTCAACTTTTTCTCTAAAGAAGCCTTCATTTCCCTTTCACTGTTTAAGGATAATTTGAGAAGGTGCATAATTCCAGTGGATGAATTTTTAAATCTCAATATTTTAAATATTTAACTTTATTCTTTTTGCTTATGTGGTTTCTAAGGATAAGTCAGATAAGATTCTTATCTTTGCTTTTCAATAGGTAAAGTAATTTTTGTTCCTTTGGCTTCTTTCTAGATTTTTTCTTTATCCCTGGTTTCCAGTAGTTTGAAAATGATATGCATAGGTGTAGTTTGTTGGGGTTGTTTTTTTTTTTTTTTTTTTTTAATTTATTCTGCTCAGTATTTTCTGAATTTCTCTGGATCTGTGGTTTGGTGTCTGGAATTAATTTTGGAGAAACTGTCAGTTACTATTTTCTTAAATATTTCTACTTCTCTTTCTCTTTTTATTCTCCTTTCGTATTTCCCATACACATACCACACTTTTCATAGTTGTTCCAAGATTTTGTTCTTTTTTTCAGTCTTTTTTCTCTTTGTTTTTCAATTTTTCCAGTTTCTATTTTCTTATCTTCAGGCTCATAAATTCTTTTCTCAGCTGTGTCCAATCCATTAGCGAGTCCATCAAAGGAATTCTTTGTTTCTGTTAGTGCTTTTGATCTTTAGCATTTCAAAAATTGTTTCTTGACATTTCCATCTTTCTGCTTACATTATCTATCTAGCTATTGCATGTTGTTTACTTTTTTCATTAAAATCCACAGCATATTCATCATAATTTTTACAGTTTTCATCTCATAATACCAACAGTCCTACCATATCTGAATTTGATTCTGATACTTGTGTAGTTTCTTCAGTGTCAATTTTGCCTTTAATATGCAACATTTTCTGTTGACAGGTGGACACGGGACTGTAATAAAAAGGCCTTTAGTAACCTGATGGTGAGATATCAGGGAAGGTGAAACTTTCTGTAGTCCCATGAATAAGTCTCACTTTTTTGGTAACCCTGTGTCACTTTACTGTAGGTCACCAGTGCTTCTCAGGTTTATTTATTTATGTTTCTCCTCTTAGGTGGTACAGGAAGGCTAGAGTTTTATATTTCCCGTCTCCCTTTTCTTTTGCTCAGTCACTTAGGCTCTGATAAAACCCCAGCAGGTTAGTCACTTGTTGACTAGTTTCTCCTAAGGAAAGATCATGTAAAGAACATAGTGCTCTGGCATATTTAATAGTTCCTTTACCACTTCCCTTCTAGAAAAGATAAGGACATATATATTAAAACCATTGACATATATATTTCAGTATGAGAACCTGATTGGGCTTCCAGAGGTAAAAATGTGGTGACCTCCTATACTGGAACACCCTTGAGTTTTTTTGTTTTTTTGTGTTTTTTGAGTTGGAGCCTCACTCTGTCGCCCAGACTGGAGTGCAGTGGTTGCTCCCGGCCACCACAGCCTCGACCCGCTGGGCTCCGGCGATCCTTCCGCCTCTGCGTTCCGAGTAGCCGGAATTACAGGCGCGCACTACCACGCCCGGCTGATTTTTTGATTTATTGTAGAGATGAGGTCTCCCTGCCCAGGCGGGTCTCGAACCCGCGGGCTCAGGCAATCCACTCACCTCGGCCTCCCAAAGGCGCGGGATTACAGACTGAGCCACCGAGCCCGGCTGCCCTTGAGTTTTTAACACTCAGAATTTTCCACACTAAATTTCCAGCAGATTCTCAGTTATAATTCAGGTTTCTTCTAGTGTGGAGGTTTCTGCTACGGTAAGTTGTGATTCTTTGTATCAATCTGTCTTTCTCCCCAACTTTTGGCAGGGTTTGCTCTGTGACTTCAGTTCTCTTAAGTTGCTAAGGAAAGTTTCTTTCTTTCTTTTTCTTTCTTTCTTTCTTTCTTTCTTTCTTTCTTTCTTTCTTTCTTTCTTTCTTTCTTTCTTTCTTTTTCTTTCTTTCTCTTTCTCTCTCTCTCTCTCCCTTCCCCCCTTCCTTCCTTCCTTCCTTCCTTCTTTCCTTCCTTTCTAATTTTTTACTTGATGTTAGTCTGGAGTGGTGGCTCCTAAGCTTCTTATATACTGTATTCCCTAACTGGAAGTCCTGAATTAAGCTTTTCATCTATGTAACTATTAACAATATTTAACTTGTTGTAAAGATTAAATAGTATTGCATGCATGCATTGCATATGCTTCCAGCCTGCATAATAAGCACTCGCAAATGAACTATCAGTATTCTTATGATTAGCTTTCTGTATCTTGTAAAGACTCTTTTCTGGCTTATCTTCTACCACTTAGCTTTCTAGCCAGCATGAAAGATGTTCCAGTAACACCAAATCCTCCCATGGTCCTTAGGCATGTTGGGTCTTTTATCATGTCCCTGTATTGACGTATGCTGTAACTTTCATTACCTTTCAAACTCTTATTCATCTTTAAATCCACATTTGTTGCAATTACTTGTGCCTTTACCATTAGTCAGGAAAACCAAATTCAAGAACCATGTCCTGGTGACCTTTATATCTCCAGGAGCTAGACCGTGCCATTGCTTGGCACCTCACCTAGTTGGTAACTTTTTTGATCTAAGTATTTATACATACCATACGAAAAATGTTCTTTAATATTGTATTTTTTTGCTTAATATTAATGGAATTAATTTATTGTTAAATTAATTATTTCAAATGAAAATTTTAAAAGTACCTACTAGGTTCTTGTCACTGCTGATACAAAAATGATGACAAAAAAATACATATATCCTTAAGGTGTTTGCAATTTAATAGGTGACTTGGCACAGGTAACTGTAATACAATGTACTAATTTTAGTAATAGAGATATGGACAGAATAATCATGAGAGGTCGCTGTGGGAGTCTCTAGAACTAGACTGGGGGCTTTGGGAAGATTTCTTGGAGAAAATATTATGTGGTGCTTTCCAGCTAGTAGAAGTTAGATGTAGAGTCTTGCAGAATGATGACTATCAAAGATAGCAGACAGATAAGAAAATGCCAAGTGTGCGAGTGTATGGAATGTGGAACAAGTTTTGTTGGAGCAGATAGAATTATAAGTGACAGGTTTTCCAGGGAATCATTTATGTTTATTTGTCTGTTTTTAAGAAATAATAATGTACCCTATTGCCTCTAGTGAACAAACCAAAAATGCATGAACTCCTGAGAGACAGTATATAGCTCAGATTAAAGACACTCAATTCCAAAGCACTGAATACAAAGAAAACCCCATAGTATTCTCAGAAGTCCATGATTTAAAGCAAGTGTGAATGAGGCAAAACTACGTATTTTTATTTTGTTACAGCAAAATATAAAAAGACAATCTATTTAAGCAAAGAGAGAAGCAGTAGAGAAGAATATTGAAGAATGAAATTTTCCTCATGCCATATTTTCTTTATCCAGTTCACTTTTGATGGTCATCTCTGTTGGTTCCATGTTTTTGCTATGGCAAATAGTACTGGCACATTTACACAATAGAATATTATGCAGCTACAAAGAAGAACAAAATCGTGTATTTTGCAGCAGCATGGATGCATGCATGGGAGCACCATTCTAAGTGAACTATCACAGGAGTAAAACACAGAATACTTCACGTTCTCACTCATAGGCAGGCCCTGATCACTGGTCCGACGAACACAAAGGTGGAAACAACAGATGCTGGACACTGACTGCTAAAGAAGAGAGAAAGGGAAGGATGACATATGAGGGGGCTACAACCACACACAGGTCCCCTACAGGGGAGAAAGGGCCCATAAGAAGCTCAAACCTCAATGGTATGCAATTTACTTATGTAGTAAGTCCTCACATGTACCCCACAACTAAAATGAAATAAAATAAAATGTCTTCATCCCTGTGTTAGGGAGTGTACTCAGCATGGCTCCCCTTAACAATGGGTCAAGTAAGGACACTGTCTGGAAATTAGAGGAGCTATCCTGGATATAGGGGACTACAGTTTAGTGATGTTAGCTTGTCAGCAAAAGCTGCACTATAGGTAAGTGTAGCAGTTCAAAATGTAGAAACATATGGTGGAAGAGTCAAGGATAGCCCCTGATTTCCCTTGAAGCTGATTTAGCATGGTAGAAAGCCGAGGTTTCCAATGGGCTTAAAGTAAAGTAATCTATGAAAGAATTTTGAAGGATGAGACATCATTACAGGTACTTATTGTAGTAACAGGGTTCTATTAATCGAAACTTGGGATGGAACCTCTTGGAGCGGATTGTGAGGAAAGTGGCCATGCGTGACTGTACTAGAATACATACAGGACCTACAGACATGGCATGCTACCCTGAGGCCAGCTTTGGATGCTGCACTGACTTAGACAGCAGCTGGACCTTACCTTCTTCAGAGACTGGTCAAAGACAATAACTCCAGAAGACAAAAGGACTTCATAAACCTGACATGTAACATTTCTTCTGAAGAGAGGACAAGCACATAAGCCAATGACCCACTTTCTACCTGCAACCATAGTGAAGAAAGGACATGAGGCACCTGTGAAAGGAGAAGAGAGAGCAGGAGGTGAAGACCTTGAAATGTCATGATTTTGTTAACCTTTGACCATTAAGAAGAAATGGGCACTTGACAAAGGAAACCAAATTCGTATCAAAACAAGTAGTTTTTTTTTTTTTTGTAAACATTTGATTTCACTCTCTAATTCCTACCTGCTAACAATTGCAGTCAGGTAGTACTTTAATATTCAGGGCACTTTCCCATGAAATCAGTAAACTTTCACTCTTGTGATTGGTAGCGTAAGTAGTGGTCTATGAATATTATAATCATAGCTCATGACATCAGTTTAACCTGACAGTAACTGAAATGGATGAGAGTGGCATTAATATTTCTTAGCATAAATAAACAGCTTCAGAAATGTGGTGACTTCTACACACAGGCCAGTTATTATTGTGAAGATAAGTCATAATTACCCCACATCAGAATTTTCAAGGTTTGGCTTCAGGGACTCCTTCTAATTAGAATGCCTGGAATATTTGTTTAAAATGTAGATTTTTGGCCCCAGACCTAATCTACAGAATCAAAATATATGGGAGTGAAGTCCAGGGAAGCAGCACCTTCACCATGTTCCCAGGTTATTTAAGGTTCACTAAAATCTGAGAAGTATTGTAGACCACATTGCCTCTTTAGCTAATGTATCATCCTGAAATGGCCTTAGAGTTTAGTTGTAAACAGGGCTTAAAAGTTATCAAATTCTGTTTTTGACCTTTGTTACCTAAGGATGCATTTAGTAGCCTTCTTTTACCTCACAAACAAGCACATTAAAAAATAAAATTAAAAATTCTAGATCTCAACTGTAAGAGGTTGCGATTGAATCTTTCATATTCCAAAATACTACAACTGACTCCTTTGATCCATTCAGACAAACCTCAGTCCCTGTAATGAGGAATATGCCAAATGACTTTCCCTCCTCTTTTAGGTAATTCATTTCCCTGTGAGTTATTCAGAAAGTCCTTTTCTCTTTAGGTTCAGACTGGAAGCCATCCCATAACTGGCAATGAATATCTTTGTGATTATTTATGGCTTCTAAAAACCACTGCTATTTATTCAGATGTGTGAGTGATGAATTGACTTGAGTCCTGTTTCATTTGCTTTTATGGATGTTTCTTTATTTGCAAGTTAAAGAAACTATAAAAATATTAAGAACATCAAAAAGAGAGGATTACAATACATAAGTCTGTGCCTGTATTTATTTTGAAAAAACACTGGCATCTCTCAGACCTATAGAGTGGAGTGTGTCCCTTGGCTCTAGGAGGGGCTGGAACTGGAATATCTGAATGATGGGATATGATTGACCGGAACAAGACTTTCTCGTGCTGTTTCGTCCTGGAGGCAGATGGTTGCTTTATCACTTCTTGTCTCTGCACATCATTTTTATTCATCCTATTTTTTTGGCCTGTGCCTGCTTTTGTAAGCACATGGTTGTCTCACAGCTCCAGATTCTTGAAATAAATCTTTGCTTTTAACTACATGCAGAGATATCCCCAATCCAAATTCCAGGAAAGAAATCCTGATCAACCCAGCTTGGGTCAGATGTATAACCTTCTCTGCTCAGCTATGGCTAGTAAGCACGTTCCCAGTACCAACAAAGCACGAGGAACTCATCCCTGAAGTAAATATCTCTCAGGAAAACCAGACCATTCTCGGCTGTCAGATCCAAACAAACGGATTTGCTTGTTTCTTCTCTGTGTCTCTAACTCTTTCTGAATCCAGTGCTGCTCCTCGCCAATATTAGCCAACTAGCTCATGAACAACCTTAAGTGCACTCATCTCTCACTAACCTGAGATATTCTAAATAGAGCCCAGATTCCACATCCAAAGCCTCTGCCATCGGGTCACTCTAAACAAGGTCACTGTGTCTAAATGACAGCCATACATTTTTTCGTATTTTCTCAAGTTGGTCTCATTTCCCTGCCACATCTTATGAAAAAAAAATGTTAAAGCTAACTACCTCCCATGTACAATATGTGAAATTCACCTAAATAAATAAAATATGAAAGGAAGAGAATGGTCAAAGCCCTCCTAGAGGCTTCATGTTGGTCACATGAAGAATACATACTGTCCCTGTTGCTTCAAGTCTGTGATTAGATGTTGTCTGCTCAGAGAGGCCACCCTGACTTCTCTATTTCAACTTTTAATTCTTTCCAAAGTCTAAAATTATTTCATAATCCTTATTTACATCCCCTGCTTTGTTTTCTCCACAGCATTTATTCTTCTGACATATTATATAATGTGCTGCTTTATTCTGTTTATTATCTGTCTCTCCTCACTAGAAAAGAAGTTCCACTAATGCAGGAATTTTCTATTGACTGTTTTATCTACAGAGCTTTGAACAGTGCCTAATATAGTAGATGCTTAACAGCTATGTGTTGATTTAACAAATTAATTGGTAAATGACAAATGACTGGATAAGTGTTTTGTTTATTAAGACATTTTTATGGCATTAGAGTGATTTTACTGGTCAATGTATCATCCCATTGCAGACTCTGTATGACATATTTATCTTGCTCAGTGTTTCTCATGGCTAGCCTTGAAGGAACATTCCTTAACACAGATCAAATTGGTAGTCACATCAAATTTGTGCCAGCATCCTGTGTGACTGGCCTGGGTATTTCCTGAGGAGTGGGGACTTCTAGACTTATTAGATTTAATTAGCATGGATTACTCTTCCCTTGGCTTAAGATATGTTTCTTGTCATTGCACCATCAAAAGATCTTAGAGTATTGTTGTTGTTGTTTGTTATGTTGTATAAATATATTATCAGGATTCATCTTGTTGTTGGTCAACACCAGAGACCTTGCATTTCCTGGTTGCTCTTAGAATGACCATATTCCCAGGTGTCTGTTTCAGGGCTTGATTGAAAGTTCTGAGCAGCAGGCTGCATGGGGTGTCATGCAGATATTCTCGAATCTGCCTAGGCTTGTTATACTTCACTATGAGACTCATGGTCCTTGACAAGCTTCAGAGCTCTCTAATCTAACTGTCATAGCATCAGTCTTCAATTAAGATGCCCAGTTCTTCCAGACAAGAAGTGAAACCAAACTGAGCCCTAGTATTTCCTCAAAGCACGATTGTAGTAGAACATGACTGGGCAAGGTCAGTAATTATGGCAAAGGACCGTGCTTTATCTGTTTCTGGCTGGAAAATCCAGGACTGGAATATGTCTCATTTTTGCTACACATAACTCGAATCTGTGATTAGTGAGTCCCAGCTAGCACAGTTAAGGTAAATAGGACTCAGCTTGGAAGAAGTTATTGTCATAACTCTAACCCTTCTCTCCTAGCTTATTGCATCCCCTATCTCTCTCTGAACTTCACACTCTAATTCCCGTTTAGGCCCTAAGTAACCCCTGAGTCTGTTTACCCACATATCTAACAGTATTTGAAACAGAACATCTCCAGATGGAACTCTTATATGTCCCCAAACTCCGTTTTTCCCAACATTCCCCGTAGTTTTCCTTATCTTGGAGAATAACTTTACCATTTACCCCATTGCTTAGGATCTAGGAATCCTCTTTTGTTTCACTCTTTCCCACCCCTAAAACTTACTCATTGCCAAGTCTTTCACCTCAATCTTTAGGATGCATTCTGAAATTGACTACTTCTTATCCTTTTTTTACATTGTAGATCAAGCTATTTTTTTCCTGAAATACTCAAGTAGCCTCCTGACACACCAGCTGACTTCCACTGGTGTTTCCTTGCAATTCACACAGCATCCAGAAAAATGCCCAAGATTTGGGGTCCTTATATCTCCTCTTTTCTCAGATATTCACAAGTTGAGTCATAACTTAATTAATATTTATGCTCAAATGTTATCTCCTTGGGATTTCTTTCATTGATCATACTCTCTAAGATGTTTCCTGTCTCCTGTGGGCCTCTATTTCCTTACCCTGAGTTATTTTTCTTCACTGCACATATTACTAGTATATATATATAATATGTTTATTTTTATTTCTATTTTTCTGGGACTCTGCTTGTCATGTTCATTGTTCTGTTTAGTACCTTGACTAGTGTTTAGTCTGTAGTAAGCATGCAAATACTGAATGAATTCTTAAATTCTTGAATGATTGCCAAGTTATCCTTTCTTTTGCCACTTACTCTCCAAATCCTAAGAATCTTGTGACTTGAGCAACTCAGTTTTAGGTAATATTGTATTACCAGGATTTTAAAACATTGTGTGTGAAGATTGATATTTGTTTCTCCTCATAGTCAAATTAATCCATTCTTACTGCCTCTATTACTAGTGCATATGTACATCTGCAGTTTGGCATTGCCTTCTATCAGTCCCCAACATTTCTCTTAAATGCCACAAAATGACCTCTTGATTTCATTCTTCTCATTTCATGCTATGGATTGGTTCTTCTCAGAGATAGGCTTATGTTTGTTTTTGTTTTGCCAACCTGATGTCTATTTACCCTTCCCTTTGTAAATAATGCAACATTTCTCTGAAAAATCATGTGTTCTTATTTTCATTCATGGTACTATAGATGAAGTTGACTTCATTCCTGCTTCAGATGTGAGTGGGAGGACTGATCCTGGTTGATTAAAAAATCAGCAGCTATAGTTAATATTTCTGAGATTAACCCTGACCCAACTCAAGCCCATGTGAATCAAGACTTTATAATTTCATACATGTTGAGAAGAGATGTTCTATTTCACTAGCTTTGGATATGAGATGTGGTCCTGAAGCCACCAGTAGCCATTCTGTAATCACAGTTCTCAAGAATAAAATCAATAGCTATACTAGAACAAAACTGAAAGACTGAGAGAAAACGGAACCTTGCTGACTTTCTGAACCTTCAGTTACATGATCTAATATAATTTTATCTAAATTAGTTTTAGTTGGGTTTTCTATTTGTATAAAACATTTTTTTCTACTTCAACAATCTAGCTCTCCTCATTTTGTGCCACCACTTTTTAAATTTTATGCTAAATTCACTCTACCTTACTTCTTTCCCAAACCTTATTCTTTCCTTTTCCCAAGCCCACTGTAATGTGAGCTTTTGTATCTACAGAAAATATGGCCTTATTCATCATTGGGAATATCCTTCTTGGAAAATTTGCCTCCCTTAACTTCCAAATAGAAATATTCTACTAGACCCTGAGTCTGTATCTCTGACTATCTTCTTTATGTCCTGGTACCTTTCCTCTGTTTTCCCTTTGGTTCATCCTCTATTTATCCTCCATCATCTCCTTCATTTTATTTCTAAACAAAAGTCATAATACTAAGCTTGAGTTTGTTTTCTTCTAAGCATGCTTCTGCTGCTGATTTCAACTAATACCTTATATAGAAAACTTCAAGGATTAAAAGAGTAAAATGAACAGATATATAGAGAGAGACTGGCCAAAGAAAAAGAGAAAGGATCAGTGTCTTCCAATATATCTTTATGCCTTGTAAATCAAGAGAAATGAATATTGTAAAAAGGAGGAGATTCTCAGTGTTGAAATTTTCAGTCCATAGGTTCAAAAAATTGGAGCTTTTTTTGATTTATCAATTTCTTTTCCACTTTGTATTTTGTTAGTTTTGCTGTTTTAAAAACCTGCTCCTCTCTTTATCTTGATCAGCCTATGAGAAGAGTTGGCATATACCATCCAACCATTGGCCATGCTGAGAACTAAATAATAAAAAAGACTGATGACATCGGAGGAACATTTCTCCAAACAACAAGTCCGTCTATGCAATCTCCAGCCAACATTATGCTTAATGGACAGAAGTTGAAAGCATTCCCCCCTGAGAACTAGAACAAGACAAGGATGCCCCACTCTCACTAATCCTATTCAACATAGTATTGGCAGTCCTAGCCAAAGGGACCAGGCAGGAGAAGGAAATTAGGGATATTTAAATAATAAAAGAGAAAGGGAAGAGGAAGCTGTCCTCTTTGTGGATGGTATGTTAAAAACCCTAGAAAGTGTCAAAAACCACTTCACTCTGATAAACAACTTTGGTAAAGTCTTGGGATACAAAATCAGTGTGCAAATGACAGTTACATTTCTGTACACCAACAACAAGCAGCCAGGGAACCAAATAAAAAACATAGTTCCATTCACAATAGACACACACAAACAAATACCTTGACATCCACCTAACCAGAGAAGTGAAAGACCTTTACAATGATAACTGCACAGCACTACTGAAAGGAATCAAAACTGATACAAACAAATGGAAAAACATCCCATGCTCATGGATTGGAAAAATAATATTGTCAAGATGTTATCCTATTCAAGACAATCTACAGATTCAATGCAATCCCTATCAAATTGCCAACAACATTAAAGATCTAAAAAAGACAATGCAGAATTTCATATGGAAGAAAAAAAAAAAAGAACACTAATAGCCAAAGTAATTCTCAGCAAAAGGAACAAAGCTGGGGGTACCACACTCACATACTTTATTATAAGCTACAGTAACTAAAGTGGCATGGTCTTGGTACAGTAATAGGCACATGGACCAATGGAACAGGACAGAGAATCTGGAAATAAAAACATGGTACCTCAACCAACTCATCTTCAACAAAGTCATCAATAACAAACACTGGGGGAAAGGAAACCATATATCGCATTTTGTGCTGGGAAAACTGGCTAACCACATGCAGAGGAATAAAACTGAACCCCCTACCTATCACTATATACAAAAATTAACTCAAAATGCATCAAGAACCTAAATGTAAAATCTCAAACTATAAGAATGTTAAAAGAAAATGTAGAGGAGTCCCCTCTGGACATTGGAGGCAATGAATTCATGCCCAAGTTCTCAAAAGCAAATGCAGCAAAAGCTAAGATTGACAGTTGGGACCTTACTAAACTGAAAAGTTTTGCACAAAAAAAGAAACGATCAAGAGAGTAAAGAAGCAACCCATGAAATGGGGAAAAAAAATATTTGTAAACTATGTATCTGACAAAGGCCTAACATCCTGGATCAACAAGGAACTCGAGTGAGTTGACAGGGAGAAAAACCAAACAACTCCAATAAAAAGTGGGCAAAGGACATGAACAAACATTTCTCAAAGGAAGACATACAAGCAGCCAACAGACACATGAAAAAAATGCTCAGCTCCACTAATCATCAGAGAAATGCAAATCAAAACTACAAGGAGATACCACTTAACACTGGTCAGAATAGCTGTCATTAATAAATCAAAAAACAACAGGTGCTGGCACAGCTGTTGGGAAAAGGGAATGCTTCTAAACTACTGGTGAGAATGTAAGCTAGTCCAATGTCTGTGGAAAGCAGTATGGGACATCTCAAAAAACTAAAAATTGAGCCTCCATATGATCCAGCAATCCCTCTCCTGGGAATATTCTCAGAGGAACATGAATCACTCTACCAAAAAGACACCTGCGCATGCACTATTCACAACAGCAAAAAAAAAAAAAGGAACCAACCCAGATGCCCATTGAAAGTGGGCTGAATAAAGAAAATGAGGTACATATACATAGTGGAATATTATGTATCCATAAATAAGAACAAATTCATGGTTTTCGCAGCAATTTGGATGAACTGTCATACTAAGTGAACTATAACAGAAGCAAAGACCTGAATACCACATGTTCTCACTCATAAGCAGGACCTGAACACTGTTCACACTAGCACAGGGGTGGGACTGGCAGATGCTGGACACAATTAGGGGAGGGAGGGAAGGGAGAGGGAGTGAGACACATGGCAGCACATTGGGTACCTGGTCCACTATTGGGGGACAGAGTGTCAGCTGGAAGCCTAAACTTCACCTGCAACAACCTACTTATGCAGTAAATCTTCACATGTACCCACAACTCTAAAATTAAAAATAATAAATAATAAAATATACATAAACAAGCAAACAAGACTGAGAGATAGTAGGAGCAAACAGAAATGCAAAAAGACACATTGCCTAATCTAACCCAGAATGTTCCACCAGAATATAATGTAAAAAAAAATAAAAATAAGCCGGGTTCGGTGGCTCAGCCTGTAATCCCGCGCCTTTGGGAGGCTGAGGTGAGTGGATTGCCTGACCCCGCGGGTTCGAGACCCGCCTGGGCAGCGAGACCTC
This sequence comes from Cephalopachus bancanus, assembly GCA_027257055.1. NCBI lineage: Eukaryota > Metazoa > Chordata > Mammalia > Primates > Tarsiidae > Cephalopachus > Cephalopachus bancanus. The sequence goes on along the minus strand of JAPVLO010000084.1, from coordinate 1,985,286 downwards.
ATCTCTACAATAAATAAAAAACCAACCAGGTGTGGTAGCGCATGCCTGTAATTCCGGCTACTTGAAAGGCTGAGGCGGAAGGATCGCTGGAGCCCAGCAGGTCGAGGCTGCAGTGGCCGGGAGCAGCCACTGCACTCCAGTCTGGGCGACAGAGTGAACTCCAACTCAAAAAACAACAACAACAACAACAACAACAACAACAACAACAAAACAAATAGACTGATTCATTTTCCTAGAAAATTGTTGTGAGACAGCATGCTAAGAGAAAGAAATCGGGGATAAACTTCAAGTTGATGTGAGATAGCTGATGAGATTTTCTGTCTGATACCAATGATCTAGAGTCCAACAAGGTACCCAGAAATCTCTGTGGAAAAATTACCCAGGAGATGTCAAAAGAATCTGCAAGTCTCATAGGGCTACAGCGTTGTAACTAGATTAGAATATCTTTAGACTAGAATGGCTGGCTACTTGCTGATCCATCAAAAGAGAAGAACCTGATTAACTTATCCCTCACATTAGGGTCAAAAATGAATTATTTTCCTATGACTTCATCAAAATAGGTGGTTTCCTGTTGAAATATTATGTCCTGTGTTTTCCTTACTTTGTCCATGCTCTTTGCCTGAAATTTCAAGCCCTAATCTCACATATGGAAATCTTAAACATCTTCCAGTTCAAATATCATATTCTGGGGAAGTGTTCTTAATGCCTATTTAGAAGTTATCATCTCCTCAGTATTCAGATTGCATATTGCTTTTTTGGGTATGAAGGCATGAAATTTATGCGCATAGTTTCTTTTCCGTAATTGATTATACACTCATTTAGGTTTGGGACTACATGTGTATACTTTGTGTACTTCAGAATCTGAGGGTCAGTGCTTTGCACACAGAAGGTACCCAATAAATGTCTGAAGATAAAGAACAAGAAATAAGAAAAGTTGTACTTTTAAAACAAGAACAAAAAGAAGCATAAATGTACAATTTATCGTAGACCTAATATATAAAATTCAGCTTCAAGTTTACATTTGTTAGATGTCACATCACATTTTTCAATGAAAAAATTAGAAAAAAGAAGGGTGATTTCCATTAATGGCTACAAGAATTCATTAAGTCATCAGTGAGCTTTCATGAAGCATGGGCCTTTTATAAAATAATGTATGGCACTGGAACACTCTATAGAGTAGATAATTGCTATGGCAAGATGTCAATAAATATGTATAGCAGCTGTATTTCAAAGTCAACTAATCTATTTTACAAAGGGAATTATTTAAAAATATGAAAAAGCATTTGCTTTCAGAATCAGTATCTAAAAAAAGATTATTCTCAAAAACATCCTTCCTTTTGTCGCTCTTGGAAAAAACAAAAAGACAACTTAAAATAAATAAAATGTCATCCAATTTCCCCTCCGACAGGCATAGCAGTTAAAAAAAAAAAATCTAAGGGCAAGTGTGTATATATCTAACTGGGCCAAACTGAACCAAATACAAATGGGAATGCCTTCCTAATAAACCTTTGGAATGGTCTCAAAATAAAATGTTGACACATCCTTCAGTGTAACAAAAATTCTAGGAGCCACTGTCAGTGCCAACTGCAGTGTGACTGCACAAGGAGAGAGAGAGAGAGAGACTTTTAAGAGACTCAATCAAAACTGCCGGTTCAGTGGCATCTAATTGAATGTAATTGCCCTTGTGGTATTGGTAACTGAGCCACAAAGTAGTTCATACAGCGCATTGACTTCTTTCCTGGGATCACTCAGCCTGAAGGTTTTGCATACCCTAAACAAAAAAAAAAAAAAAAAGGGAGGAAAATAATCAAGGTATGCATCTGAACAAATACATGCTGTTAATATAGAGCAGGTTGGTTTCTAGGGCTGATCCCTCACCTGATTTGGCATATTAATTATTTGTACCTCTCTACCTCCTCTTACGTAAACTCAAAGCTGTGCCATGACTTGCTGATTTACTCTGATAAGGTTTCATTGCCTGAGTTTAACAGTCATTTGCATGACCTTGGGTAATTAATTCACATCGTATCAGTATCTGGCATAGTAGGCATTAACTGGAAACATTAAGTTAGAAAATCAAGCCTCAATTAGGAATATATGCATTCTAAAATAAAATTTAAGGAACATTGGTAATACAGACTACTCTGTTCAAAAGGAAGAAGTAAGTCTATATAATGTGGAGATATAAGTAATTTGGCATATTTTCATGTAAACTATAATTTGTAGTCTGTCTAAATATTAGAAGTAGACATGATTCTTACAAATAAAAACAAAATCTCAAATAATTCCAAACTCCTCACCACAATTTCATACTTACTTTCACATATGCAGATCTGTTGCCAATGTAGTCATGGAGATTCATTTGACTCATCAAGTGTTAGGAAAAAGTCTTAAGCAAGACTGTAAACAATGGTTATCAGCACTGATAGAACACAAAGTGTAGTATTGATTTAGTAATAATAAACAGAGTCAAAAATCTTAGTAGGAAGGACACTTTAAAATTATATATCAACATACTAATTGCATTGAAGAGAAAACAGTTATTAACAGAGTCTGGACTAATATCCAAATACTCATTCTCTTTACATCATTGTACTGCTTTTGTTTCTATTTTATTTTAATATAGAAGGTATAACTCTGGGAACGGAAAGTAAAGTAAGTCCATGGGAAGATGCAGTGATGTCAATCATGATTGACTGCTCGCTCCATGGTATACAAAGACTCATGAGATAATACACGTGATGTGAAAATACATTTCTTCTCACACTGTAGGCATGTAATAAAAGTTTGCTCAATTAATTTAATAAATGAATAAATCTTAAACTATAATTTGGCTATAACTTTCATATCAAAAAGTCCAATATCTCCTATGACAGCCTGTCAGCAGAAATAATTCTACTGACAGCTTGATTTAAAGCAATATAAATATTGAATCAGTATTTCATGAGTGCCTTCCATTTTGGAAATGCAGTCATTGTTGATTTAGCACAGCATAGATTATTTCTATTTAAAAGATCATCTCTTCCCCCACCCCATTACTGGTAGTAGAGAGAAGTTAATTGAGGAACACCGCTTTAAAAAGGAAGCATATAAAAATAAAATATTAGTGGATAGTATTTCTTCTTGTTTTTAGTTTGTTGCATGTTATTTTAATAATAGTACATTTTAAATTATTTAATGCAGAAGGCACCAGAGTAACACTATTTTGGACTTAAAGTTCCTAGATATTTTTATTGCATTATTTAAACAATGGCTAAAACCATTGACAACAACTCTTTGGTGTTTTGGAAGGTCATTTGATTCCTTAAGTATCTCCCATTCGTGAGAATTTCTCATAAGCAAAGTACCCTCTTCCTCCCACCTCCATCCTCTTACTCATCAAGTGACATTGCAGTCAGGCAGGCCTACTACTTGAGCAGTTCATGCTCCCTAACAAACCTTCTTGATTTTTGCCCTGTGCCTGTTCCACCTTCTGTAGATAGATCTGGCCTTAGCCATAAATTCCTGTCATTTTTCCACTGAAATTCTTTACATCATAGGCAGGTCTTATTGACAGAGTGGAGTCCAGCAAGCTTGCAATTATCTGGGTAATTTAAGTCACCACCAAATTTTGTCTCTATTCATGAACAATTGACTTGCTAGGAAGTCAATGGTGAAGAGATTATTAATTTGCAATTATTATGGCAATTCAAGTCAAAGCAATGTTTTTGCTTGAATTATGCAGATAATTGCTTCAAATCTGCATTTTGCTTTACGAATTGAAAGCTAACCTTGGCAAGCATGGGTTAGGGCCATAAACAGCCAGAGGGAACCCAAGTCAAACCTTCCCTCATAGAACTTTTATTAGCAACTGATTTGTTATATTTTTATAAGGTGAATGCAATATCTAACTTCACATACGAGGAACAGGTAGATAAAGTGCATTGTATGACTTTGGATGTAAATGAAGTTGCTTGAACTTCATAGATCATCATCATTAAAATTCCACAATTTAACCTTTTAATCACCCTTGATTGAGAATAGGACTCACTATTGAATCTTCTGCAATCCATAGTCTTTAATGAGTCATTATTCTGTCATTATTCTCTCAGGTTCGAAAAAAAGTTGTCCATCCTAATTTCCTGAGAAAGAGAGAATTTATTCTCAAAATTTCACATGAGATGGGAGCAAATTGGAAAGTTGCATCTGGAAGTCTGATCCCTTTTTCTTTCTCCCTCTTGGAATTCTCTTGGAAGGTTCACTCAGGAACTCAGTATCTCTCAGCATTTCTCAATATCCCACTCTGTCATTAGGGTGGTACAAGTCTTAGGATGGCTGACTCTGCTCTCGGTCTACTTTAAAACTTTCAACTCAGCTAATCATTTCAATTAAGTTTTTGATTTTTAAACTATTAATTAATATGACTGCTTCTGTTGATCTTTTCAAGCCAGGTGCTATCTAGAGGTTGACAGTGGGTCTGATGACAGCTGCTAAACCTGGGTCAGGCCTGTATCTTCATGTGGAACAGAAGCTTGCTCTGCAGGCCCATCTTCAGTGGTATAAGGAGCAGATTATCTTAGAATGGTATTTTTTTTTTGTGGGGAAGGCAGGCAATGATTTACTTCCATAATATAGAGCTCTATCAAAGTAGCTAAGTGCATGTCTTAAAGGTATTGCTAATAGGTTGCTGAGTTCAGTTCATTTTTTTTTTGTCTTCAATTGATGGTAATATATATAAATATCACACATTATCTGAATGAAGATACTGTGGGGACTAATAAGTGTCTTATGCAGACATCCATTGAGTGGCCATTATATCACAGGCACTAAGGCTTAGAACACAGCAAAGAATGAGACAGATGACATTGTCCATGGCGTTAATTTATAGTGAATGACACATGCTATAAGCAAATACACAAATAGGGCACAGCCTTGTAGTCATAAGTGCATTGAAGAAAAAGCAAATGCAAAGACCCTAAAGTGGGAATACGCTGCCTGGTGTCCTCCAGAAATATGAAGGTGGTGACCAGTGTGGCTGGTGATTGGAGCGTTAAAGGGGTGAATAGTTTCAGAGGAAGTGAGGTAAGAGAGGAAGTCAAGGCCATGTTTATGTGGCTCTTTAGGTAAGTTTAGACTTTATTCTACATTCAATTTCAGGGCTTTGTGTGGGAGTGTGACATTAGTTCTTTCACATGTAAAAGAATCACTTGGTCTGCAGTTTGGCTTCTAGACAGTAGTAGGGCAAGAAAGAAGGCATGAAAACCATTTAAGGTGCTATTGCAATCTGTGAGTTTGGCAAAACTATAGTAAAAAATAGTGGAAAATGGTGACTCTATGGATTCAGAATTTGTTATAATGGGAAAGCTGATAGAATACATGACGACTTGATGTGAGGTATTGTCAAGGCAAAGGAGTGATTCCAATGATTAAATGAATGAGTGAACAGAGGTGCTATTTACTGAGAAGAAGAAACCTCAAGAAGCCAAGGTTTTGGGTGCAGGGAAGCTAGAGTTAATTCTTAGACATGTTAATTTTGAGGTTTATACTAATCATCCATGTATGGCTACTATTAATAAATAAATTATTAGATGTCTAATTCCAGAGTTCTAGGGAAAGACTTGACTAGAGACTTAATGAGACGCTACCTTTAAAGTGAAGCAAAGATTGTCTCATTGAGACAGTTGTGTGGAAGAGAACTGCCTCTACACCTATGTTGCTTTCAGTTCCTGGATAGCCTTACCTCTTTTCTCTTTGTATCCAGAAAATTTCTAACTTCATCCTAATCACAAACAAACACCCATCCTGATTATGATATTTTAATTACTTTTTAAATTATAATTTCCTGATTATAACCACCTCTATCATTTTTGCTTTGCAGTGTTGTCTTTCTTATGTTATCTTGACCACGAAATTATGATTCTTTATCTCTCTTTCGAATTAGCTGAATACTTCTCACACTATTCATGAGGCTTACCCATCTTTTGTTCCTTACTCATATTCCACTGACTTCCATTTGTACCATATAGATTTCATACTTGATTCAGCAAATATTTTTGAAGAATTACTATGTGGTAAAATTTTTCACCCTATTGCTTTATAATACCTACTAGCGCAGTTGTAAAGAAAAGGGAATACTTATATGTACACTGTTGGCAGGAGTGTGAATTTGTACAACCTCTATGAAGGTGGTATGGGAATTTCTCAAACAACTAAAAGTATATCTACTATTTGATTCAGCAATCCCATTGCTAGATATCTACCCAAAAGAACAGAGATTGTTGTTTGAAAAAGACACCTGCACCCGCATGTTCATTGCAATACAATTCACAATTGCAAAAATGTGGAATCAACCTAAATACCCATCAGTCATCCGGTGGATAATGAAAATGTGGCAGGTATACACTGTGGAATACTAATCAGTTATCAAAAAGAATGAAATAATGTATTTTGCAGCAACCTGTTTGGTATTGGAGAACATCATCCTAATCGAACTAACTGAGGAACAGAAAAATAAACACTGCATGTTCTCACTTATAAGTGGAAGCTAAGCTAAAGATATGCAAAGAAATAGAGAATGGTATAATGGACACTAGAGACTCAGAAGGAAAGGAAAGAGTGGAGGAACAAAAAAAAAATCACCTATTGAGTTCAATGTGCACAGGTGTGGGTGATGGGAATTCTTAAAGCCCAGACCAAAAACTATTTGTATGCCCTAAAGGTATTAAAATTAAACAAAAAAATTATGATTCTTATTCATTTCAGTCACAGTGTCTAGAAAAGTATCTTGTACATAATAGTAACACTAGTAATAATTCACACTATTCTAACAACAATCCAAATATTTAAGTAGTGTTTCACTCCTTGCAAAGAATGTTCACATACATGATGTCACTTAAGCCTCTTAATAAGACTTTGAGGGAGATATTATTGTCCCTTCAATTTTATAGGCATTTATACTGAGTGTCTATTATGGCACCTGCTCAAGGAAATAAAGAAGATATAGAGAAGGGTGGGAAACGACACCTAGTTCCACTGGCTTATAATCTGAAATAATATTTACATTTAATTAGATAGAAAATGAGAACAGACCAAAGGTACAGTTGTGAAGCAATTAGAGGTGCAGCGGCCTGTTTTATATGAGCAAACACTGTTAAGTGTGAGGACAAGAAACAAGATTTCCAACACTTCCTTACATCACAATTGCAGTTGTTTTTAAGTGTATGTTAATTATGCTTCCAGTTATTTCATTGTTACTTTTAATGTAAAAATGGAATTGAAATGATGCCCAAAATGGGATTATACCATTTCCAATGATTTTATGTCAAAATACAGACTCGTTTTACTAGAAAGGAAAAACATCTCTGATGTATAAGATGACCAGAATTTCTAAGGAATCAAGAATAAAAATGAATTACTCTATTCTCTTCTATAGAAAACATTCCCAAATGAAACAACAATAGGGCACATAAAATTACAAACCACAAAGAGTTTCTCTTTTCCTTTCTCTTTTTAACATGGTGATGAGTTCTCTTGTGTGTTTGATTCCAAGGAGGATTTAATTTACTTTGTCAACTCAGATTTTTTTCCTCATTATGAAAAATAACATAAAGGACGGAAGGAGCCCTACTGGATGTCTTCATCATCTATATTTTTAAAAAATTTAATACACTTTAGCATCTTGTGACCAGAAATGGCTTTTTTTTCAGGGCAAGTTTCTTTAGGGAAATATATTTTCTCTCTTGATTTTGACAAGTAGCCAGGAAACAGGCTGAGTAACTTTAAAGGAATCATCAAATTTCTCAGTCCTTCATTGCCCCAGATATGAAATGAGATAGTTGAACTATATGATCTCTATTCTTACATCTAATTTTAAAATTCTATGAGTCTATGCATGCATAATAAATGTAATATAATACTCCTGCCCTGTCACTTGTGGTGTTCTTTTGCAAGGTTCTGTTCTTGTTGGTCTTTTGTCCATGAGTAATCTCTTGCAGTCTCAAGGATTTAATTACCACTTAAGTATTGATTAGTCTCAAGCATAGAGCTACAGTCCTCATTCTTCAAACTGTGGTTGTGAGCTAGTAGTGTTTCTTAAGATATTAATAGTAATTCAACCAAAAAATAATTCCATTGAAAGTAATTTTAGAATTCTGCTTACTCAATCTTCCATTCAGAGATTAACAAAGCACCCAAAGCATATTCACTACTTTGAACAATCTTGCAATACAGAAAGTTTTTTAAGCCAATGCTTTCAAGACTTCTTGGGTAAGTAGCAGTGGTCTTCACTTACCTACCTTCTCTTGAACTCTCCAAATCTTGAATAAGCCCAGTACATAGATCTCTAGTGCTTGGATAAGTCATCTTGATTTAAGGGCCTTTCATGTTTGCTTATGTCTCATGTTTTTATTTCTCAAACTGCAAATACATTTTTTTTCCATTTATATTTTCTGCAGTAAAAAATGTTCAGTATAGGTCAAAATATCTACTTGATCAAAATATGAATGATTGCTCAAGTCATATAAATAAGAAAAGGAAAGAAAATAAAGCATTAGAGTGAGCAATTTAATTTGTTTATTGAGTAAATGCTGCAATGTTTATGCTTTTCTCATTGAACTTCAATGGTAGTAAAAACAGACGATGAGGATGACTTGAAATGCATAATTGAACACTTAGTGTGTAGCTCAAAAACAATTGATTATTGGCATGTAGAATCTTTTGAAGACCAAATATTTCAGGTTTGAAGTTTATAAGATAGTGTTCCTGAAATCACTTCACAAAGACTTGTTTTAGGTCATATCAGGAAGTAAGTTGTATATTGTTTTATGGAATCCAAGCATGCAAAATAAACTTCCTTATAACTGATCCTGTCATAGAATAATACATTTTCTTGTAAACATTGGAAAAGGTTGGTAAGTACTGTAATTTTTGTTTGTACATATATATTAAGGTTTACTTAGAACTTATTCTAGGCTTAGAGTTACTTAAACTTACTGCTCACCTATAAACTGTATTATTAAGCAAGGTCATTCTTATCACATGTCACAACTGCAGCTTACCTTAGTTAATTGTTAATAGGCCAGACCGGTGGCTTTCAGTAACCAGTTTATCAGGTCAATACTGTGTGAGACAGTTATTTGAAATGAAACTAATTCTTCACTCTTTTTATTCTAAGCATTAGACAAATTATCTTTTATAAGAAAATATCAAATAAATAAGTTTGTGTCAAGAAAATATCTTTTTCTTGTGAAGGTAATAGTGGTCTTAGAAAGCAGTACTAGATCTTCAAACATTATCCACAATCAAAACTCTCAACCACATTCTGTGGCTAAAATTTTGTTTTACCTCCAAGGTACTATTATTATAGAGAAGAGAATTTGTTATTTCATTGCAGTTTCTGTGATTTTTTACTCGTTTCAAAGAGTAAATTTTCTACAAGAAAAAAGATAAAAGAAAAATAAGGTATCTATGTTGGTTCATAAACAAAAGTGAGATATTTAAATGTATTTATTTTATTTTATTTATTTTATTTCACTCATTTCATTTCATTTTGTAGAAACGGGGTGTTCAGCCGGGCTCGGTGGCTCAGCCTGTCATCCCGCACCTTTGGGAGGCTGAGGTGAGTGGACTGCCTGAGTCCGCAGGTTCGAGACCCGCCTGAACAGGGAGACCTCATCTCTACAATAAATCAAAAAAAAAAAAAAATCAGACGGGCATGATAGTGTGCGCCTATAATTTCGGCTACTCGGAAGGCTGAGGCGGAAGGATCGCCGGAGCCCAGCAGGTCGAGGCTGTGGTGGCCGGGAGTGGCCACTGCACTCCAGTCTGGGCGACGGAGTGAGACTCCAACTCAAAAAAAAAAAAGAAAAAGAAACAGGGTGTCAGTCTGTTGTCCAAGCTGGAGTGCATGGGTGTGATAACAGTTCATTGCAACCTCCTACACCTGGGCTCAATGGCTCCTCCTACCTCAGCCTTCCAATTAGCTAGGACAATAGATATACACCACCAAACGTGGCTAATTTTTTTTTTAATATGTGGAGTCTTGCTATGTTACTTAGGCTAGTTTTATTATTTTTAAATAAGCAAACTTTTGCCAGTTTTAACCTAACAAATCCCAAGTCAAGTTTGGCATTCAAGGTTAATTTGGCTAGAAGAAATAATTTTTTGAGTGGCATCAAGTAAACTAACAGCAAAAAACTGTCAAGCAAAAAACAATGCTGGTTATATATCATAATTTCGTTCCCTCTCCTCAAATATAAGCTGAAATAATGAAGCTTATTTAGAAAGTACAACAAAATTTAAAACACTATTTTTTTTTTCTTTTTTTGAGCTGGAATCTCACTCTGTCACCCAGGCTGGAGGGCAATGGCATGCTCACGGCCACCGCAGCTTTGACCTGCTGGGCTCATGTGACCCTTCCACCTCAGCCTTCCAAGTAGCTGGAACTACAGGCATGTGCCACCACACCCAGTTAATTTTTTAAAATTTATTTATTGCAGAGGTGAGGTCTTGCCAAGTTTTCCAGGCTGGTCTCAAACCCATGGGCTCAGGCAATCCTCTCACCTTGACCTCCCAAAGTGCTGGGATTATAAGCATAAGCCACCATGCCTGGCCTAAAACAATAATTAATTAGGAGAAAATAACATTGAATAATTAATTAAAAAGTGTTTTACAATATATAGAGGAAGATAATTATTTTCAATGTGAATTACTGATTGTATTAAGGAACCGTTATTCATATAGACTTGTGGATTTTTTTTTTTACCAAAAGAAATTCATAAAATGACTAAATATTTATTTGAACATTAAAAAGTAAAATTGAGTAAAGGAAGAACATCAATATATAAACATAGAATGTATCTTGAGCTTTGGATATTTATTTCCTTAGACTCCCAATATCCTTTTCTCCAGTCTTAATACACCACACATAAGGTTTTCTGAAAGGTAATTCACTCATTTAATTACCTATTGACAATCACTTTTCTGGTGTACGGTGCTCTCAATGTAAGTGTCATCTCTCCTACTTGGGAAGCGTCTTCCTGTCAGTCAGTGGGAGGTGGTTTTGGTGGGGTACAAAGGAGACCTGTTCCGGCATAAAGGCAAAGCAGACCTCCAACTTCTTGGTTACTGCCTGAATTGTGTCCATTTTACTAGTCTAAGAAGAGGCTCTGACATTTAGCTAATAAACTCCAAAAATTCAGATATGACTCTCTGCTTAGGCTGGAAAACTGCTAGAGCTCCTAGTTAAAACAAATAAATAATTCAAATTAATGGAGGGTCAGACATTCAAAATGGATTTTTTAATTCACTTTCTTCATTTTACAATGGAAACACCGGGGCTCTGGAGAAGTCATGTGACATATTCACAGCAAATAAGTGTCAGCTAGGAGTTTAACCCAATTTGAATCTAAGTACACTACATGGACTGTTTCCTCTTTTGAGATAGTGTATTGAAAACATTTATTGAGTTTTTACAAGGACTAGAGCTTGAACTCTAATTCTGAAAATATACATGAGAAATAAGACCCAATGGAGATATTTTTTCAAAAATTTAAAAAGAAATAATAGTATATAAAAAAGTAGAGAAGGGTGTTTATCCCATGAGTTTTAACTCTGGAGTTAAAACTATAGAAAGTTGCTGGGCTCGGTGGCTCAGCCTGTAATCCCGTGCCTTGGGAGGGTGAGGTGAGTGGATTGCCTGAGCCCGCGGGTTCGAGATCCGCCTGGGCAATTTGGTGAGACCTCATCTCTACAATAAAGCGAAAAATCAGCCGGGCGTGGTAGTGCGCGCCTGTAGTTCCAGCTACTTGGAAGGCTGAGGCGGAAGTATCGCCGGAGCCCAGCAGGTCGAGGCTGCGGTGGCCAGGAGCGGCCACTGCACTCCAGTCTGGGCAACAGAGTGAGACTCCAACTAAAAAAAAAAAAATATAGAAAGTTAATCTATGTAATTCATGACAAATTGCATAAATAATGAAAGCAAAGAATAATTAAGAAAATGATAAATAATGTTGGCAATTATTTGTTTCACTTCATTTGCTTTTATTATTCTCTGAGTCATTTGTAAGTAAGAATTCTAAAGATACATTTATAAAGTAAGCTGGAATAATTAAGGGTGAGGCTTTACAATGATTTTATGGCAATTTCTATTGACATTTAAGGACTGACACAAGAATTTAGGGCAACATTCTGAAAATTATCCCTTATTCATTTTACTTAGACATAGGGCTAGATGGAATGATATTCATCTTAATGTTAGTGGTGTAGGTCTTTGGAAATAAATTTAAGAATATCCACAATCTATTACCTCTTGTAAGGTTCTAGGAGTCTATCAATAATAAGTTCAAACTGGTAAAACACCAGGAACCTATGGGTATCTTCTTTTATGCCATCTTGAATTCCTAACTACTCAAAATGTTTTCTCCAAACTTCACTTCTGCAAAAAGGAGATCCAAGAACCTCTTGGGAATGGAGGTAAAATTAGACCTGGAATGTCAAATTCCTCCAGGAATTGAAAACATGTTTCCAGAATGAGGCTTTGCAACTAAAGCCCTTCTTTAAAATGAGTCCCACTGAAATCAAACAAACAAACAAATAAACAAAGAGGGTACAGAAAACCTATCCTCCAAGCACCTATTTTCCACAAGCCCTCTCCAGAGTATATGCCAAGGGGAAAAAAAAGGAAAATATAGCTTTCCAGTCAGATTTAGAAACAGCCAACTCACAAATCAGAGCAGGGATATATCACAACTTCTTGGCAGGATATAACTAAGGTTTGAGAGGACTTGAGTCTCAAGTTGTCATCAGTTTCTTTGACGTTCTAAATTCAAGAGATATAAATATGAGTGCTTTTTTTTTCTTCAGTAATTGCTTTCCACCAGTCTCTTTTGAATTTCTTTTCCAACCCTTAATGGTATCTTGAGAAGATGTGGAAAGTTTTTAGTCTCATGAGCAAAACTTGGTGCTGTTGAAAACTCCAGTCTCAAACTTGATCCTAATGTCCTTCCACCACTAGACAGCACCCACTTGAAGGAGATGTGCATGGTCAAGCTTTTTCTTTTCAATTGGCAGTGCTATAAGAAAAGGTACAGAGGAATACATTAGGTTGAGTTTTTAAATTCTGAGATACCACCTCCCTGTTCTCCCTCTTCAAGTCACATTTCTCCAATGCATTCATGCAAGGAAAGAAGTAAGAAGAAACACATAGCCACTATCAGAATTCTCATCTTGATGGTCGCAGGTTGTGGCTTCTCCTCTGGTGGATACTGTCACTTCTCTCTTTGTAGCAAGTGTCCAAATGTTGGCTTACTTGTAGGTCACTTCTTCAGTTCCCTTACCTCCTGACACACTGCACTTTTCCCTGATGTGGGGTTTCCACTTTAGCTTGATTTCTTTCACTCTAGTACTTGCCATTCCCCACCTCTTGCCTCTTGGTACCTATAGGATGGCTGGAAACTGTCTTCTACCATTACCTTGACTCCTGATGCACTTATATTTCCTTTGTTTTTTTATGATTTTTTTAATAATCAATATTTTTTATTATGATATTGTGGGGTACAGTTAAGGGTTAGGTATACAAATATGCTTCATTCAGGCACCATTGTTGATAAGAGGTGTCTCCCTGTCCCCAGACAGATGTTTACTACCATTAATCCCATCTCCCTTCCCCTCCCCCCCATAGTTTCCCACAACTGTCAGTCATTTTCTTATGGTAATATGTTGGATGATCAAGGTCCACTATATGAGTGAGAACATGTGATACTCAGATCTTTGTTTCTGTGAGAGGTCACTCAGTATTGTAGACTCTAGTTCCATCCAGGTTGCTGTGAAATTCATGATTTTGTTCTTTTTTATGACTGCATAGTATTCCATCGTGTATCAGACACAATTCCTTCACAAAGGAAGACATCTGAGCAGCCAACAGACACATGAAGAAAGGTTCAACCTCACTAATCATCAGGGAGATGCAAATCAAAACCATACTGAGATACCACCTGATTCTAGTCAGAATGGCAATTATCAATAACTCAAAAAATAACAATTGCTGGAGAGGGTGTGGCGAAAAGGGAACACTTCTACACTGTTGGTGGGAGTGTAAACTAGTGCAACCTCTGTGGAAAGCAGTGTGGCGATTCCTAAAAGCTCTAAATATCAACCTCCCATATGACCCTGCAATCCCCTGGGAATATACCCTGAAGAACTCAAATCACTCTATCAAAAAGATATCTGCACACGAATGTTTATTGCAGCATTGTTCACAATAGCAAGAACCTGGAACCAACCATGCTGTCCATCAAAAGAGGACTGGATTTTAAAAATGCGGTACATACACACGGTGGAATACTATGCAGCCATAAAAAAGAACAAAATCATGATGCACTTATATTTCCTTGCCCTCCAGCTTGTGAGGATATAGATGGCTCCAAGACCGCCACTTCATCTTGTCCTGCTGTCTGACTCCAATGGCATGTCAGTAAGTATAATATCCATAGAGGGGAATCCAAAACCAGGATGCCCCCCTGGAAAGCATTTCCTGATACTTTATGAAGAATTCTCTAGAAACACTCTCACTTTGCTTCAGAGAGGAGCCAGAGCAACTTTCCTTTCCTACGTGAAGTTAAGAAAATGTGCCTTTTCTGATAAGTCCTGGTGACTTCTCCCATTGTCTTAAGTGTCTGAGCCTTATTTCAAATTTCCTGGTGGAGGTGATGCTGATTTTAACATGGCTTCTTACTTTATCTCTATGAAAACTCATAATACATCTAGTTCCAATTTGGGGCAGTCCTCTTTTATAACATAGGGATACTTAATACTTCTTTAAACTCAGTTTTGAGTAACTTAAATTTTAATTAACTTGTCTTCATGGTAAGAATTCCTACTCAGGAATCAAGCAAGGATTCTCTTAACATCCTATTGCATAGAGTGTTTATGTCAATCCCACTAACAGACTTTAGAAACTCTAGAAAAGAGAGGCCTATCAGCTACACTCTAATATAAAGTGGGCAGTGTTCGAGACATGTCTTGAGGTTGCTTGCCATTCTTAGCAATCTACACTTTTGGTTTATTTTTAGGTTGTATATGTCTTTTTGAGACCAGTGGCCATGGGAATTGTGGTAGATATTAAGCAAAGCATTAAAACATTCTCCCACTTTCCTCAAACCCTTGCATCAAATAGTCCCTTCCCCAACTCAACCACCTCCAGCTGCTGGCATTGCCCTTGGCATCCATGAAGAATGACTGTCTCTGGAATGGCCTCAAACTAAGCTCTACTTTGTGAAGGTCAGAGATACTGCCGGGTCAACACTGTCAGGGCCAAAATAGGCTGCCAAACCCCAGAACTTGGAAAGGGCTGATGCATCATATGTGGTACCTTGGACAATTTCTTTGGGGGGAGGAGTATTTTTTTTTATAAACAAAATTCCTGGGCCAGAGTGAGGTAATGTTAATTTTGAGGTTTTTACTAATCGTCCATATATGGTCGCTAAATAGATTATTATATGTCTAATTCTGGAGTTTCAGGAAAAATTCAACTAGGAATAAATGAGATGGCATCTTCTTATTTGGAAGGCACTTCTTGAAACCTTATGAACAGTTCTCTAGAAACTCTCACTTGGTTTCAGAGAAGGGCCAGAGCAACTGTCCTTTCCTGCATGAAAGTAAGAAAATTTGCCTTTTCTGATACTGACTTATCTATTTAGATTTAGATTTAGAATAATGGGTAACAAAGAGATATTGATGTATTTGATTATTGTCAAATTGGCGCATGGGGATTCTTTGTGGTGTTCAAGCATTATTTTTTCTTATTTCTGTCTAGAAACCATCTCTTCATGTTTTGTATTACCAAGTGCACACTTTCAGGCTAATTTCATATGTTCACCATAATAAAAAGGTAGCAACATTATTATTATGCAAAATGTGATGGCTCTTCAGAACCTGTTTGTACTGAAATAATATAGATATTCTTGTCTTGGCACTATTATGCTATTCTTTGTTTAACACTGGTTGCCTTGATAATTATGACACTATATCATCTGTTGAGCCACAATGAACACTCGGTTTTAATGACTATCAAAGGTGTCATTGTGCTTTGTTGATTTTGACTCCTGAGGCATGTCTTAATGCAGAGTACTCAGAGTAACATGGAAGTTGATTTGTTTTGTTGTCATGTTAAGTTTACTGTCAGGTGTAAATAGGACAAGACATTGTGCCATCACATCTTCTCTTGAATGCTTAAGGCCACAATTTCTGTGTTCCTAGATTTGACCATGATAACCCCTGCAGCCCACATACCAATATATGTGGGAGAGGGTAACCCATGGGCAAAGCAGAGCTCTTCCATTTGCACAGAAATGTCATGTTTTCATTTATCAAGTCTTAATAATGACCAGAGGAAACATAATAGCATCATATCCACTGGAAGAAAGAGAAGACGTTGATCACCATGGCTGGTCACAATGGCTCCACAAGAACAATGGTCTCACAATCCCTTGAAAGGAACAGGCACAGCCACCCCTGAGAACTGCCTCATAAGTAGTGTAAAGCCTATGGTGGAGGTGATTTGATGTCCCCTGGGGCACCCTGTGGCATGGGGGATTTGAGATAAGGGAAGCCTGTTGCTACTTATCATTCCAGTTTAGACCAAAGGCAGTGAAAGGTGAATGAGAGGTGTTGAATCGCCCCACAAACACAGCTCAGGCCCAAGGGTGGGTGGGTCCTTTAGTAGCCCATAGCCTTGAATGTCTTATTTTCTCAGTGAGTGAAAATCATCCTAAACTAGTGAATCAGCACCATTTTAGCAGCCCACTCTCATACCATCTTCTAAAAGAAATACTGTGGCAGTCAGTGGGAGTGATCTGTTTACCAAGCTCTCCCTGAACTAGGGACTGGCTACAAGGTCCTGGGATAACCCCAAAGGCATGCATACTACAGCTCTTCCTTGGCATGACTAGTTGATCCCATGTGTGGGGTGGTTTATGGGATAGGGCAGGAAAGAGCCACAAAAGGGAGAAATAGGAACTAGGGTCTAAGTGGTCCTGGCCCAGGGCACTCCATGCTGACAACAGTGCAGGTCCCAGCTTGTTTCACACACTAGAGGGGTCTCAGGACATTATGAGGAAGGCACACCAAAGTGGGAGTAAGGATCCCACTTGACCAGGTCTAAGGATGGTGCTGCCTATGAATGTTCTGAATAAGGGTGGGCCAATTAGTGAACATTTACATAGTTACTATCTGGCAAATTGTCATTTGGGACTCAGATCACCCACTTTAACCTTGATAAGATGACTTTGGCGATCTCTGCCTGTTTCTTTCTCAGATAGAACCAAACGGCATCTGAGGTCTTTGTACTCTTTGATCATGGATGGATTTGATGTTTCAGCTCTACCTTCCCTCTCCCTGGCCGTGTCTAGACCAAGCCTGAAGTCTCCACATTTTTCTAATCCTCAGAAGTTTGTTCTCTCTTTTCTCTAGTTTCCATAGGCAAATGACCTAGATCCTTGGGTCTTCTCTCAAGTGAAGTTACTAAATACAAAAGGCAAGAATACTGAACGTCTGGCTTAGCGTCAGCTAGCTGACTTATCCTCAAGTTTCTAAGTGAGTTTGTTAACACGCACAATGGATGAGTTCTACTGTTTGATGAGTGAGAGCCCAATGACCACAACTAAGGAGCATTTAACAAGGAAATTTTGTTATTTCAGCAAGTAAGGAGGGCACACAGGATAATTCCCAAAGCAGTGCCTCCCTGAAAAATGGTAAAAACAAGGCTTTTATGACGATAGTTAGATGAGTCATTGTATGTAGAGATGAAGTAAAGTTAGAATAGGTGCAGTTGTGGATCATGCTTCTCCATACTTTGTGAACATAGAAATGGAGAATAAGCTCCTCTCTGGGTGGGGTTTTTAGTATGGTAATGAGGAGACTTCACCTAGGTTCACCTCCAACTCAGCAACTGCCATCTCCTAATCCAACCAGTTTTGTTTTTCTGGGGATGAGTGTCTTCCTGGAACTTTCTGAAGCAACAAGAATTCAAGGTAGCCGGGCTCAGTGGCTCAGCCTGTAATCCCGTGCCTTTGGGAGGCTGAGGTGAGTGGATTGCCTGAGCCCGCGGGTTCGAGACCCACCTGGGCAGCAAGACCTCATCTCTACAATAAATCAAAAAATCAGCCGGGCGTGGTAGCGCTTGCCTGTAATTCTGGCCACTTGGAAGGCTGAGGCGGAAGGATCGCCGGAGCCCAGCAAGTTGAGGCTGCGGTGGCCGGGAGCGGCCACTGCACTCCAGTCTGGGTGACAGAGTGAGACTCCAACTCAAAAGAAAAAATAAGAATTCAAGGTGCAACAGTTACAAGTGGATATTTTTGGTGTGTGTCTGAAAATCCAGGAACGTGAGAACTTTGGATTAGGAATTGGGCAGAAGAGAAACTCAAGGATAAAATTAGCCTTGTGTTTCTGGGGCCCTGGTCTCCAATTTTCATGCAATCTACTTGATAGGAATGGAAGAGACGATATGTAAGTCTGAGGAGTTTCCTCTGTCTGTGCTTCCTCTCTCAAGATATCTTTTCTTGGCCTTCACCCCAGGCCCTGCTTGATGTTCTAAAGAGATGAATGTTGCACATTATGTCAAACAAGAGGAGAACCTGTACTAGACCCAACAGGCAAAGATACAGCAATCCAAAAGGGCCAATTCAACAATGGAAGGAAGCATGGCAAAGAGGTAGACCTGAAAGTGAATGGTTCCCAAAGCAGTGATCCTAAAAGGAACATTCCCAATGAGATCACCAAAACGAGGCTGTTATGTTTAGAATCTTTATCTCACTTCAGCCTAACCCTGACAAAATAAGTGTCTAATGTATAAGTCTTGGATCGTTAATGGTTTATTGAGCCAGCTTGAGAGGCATGCCCAGAAAAATGAGATTCACTGAAGCATCTATGACTGTTTTTTCCATAGAGGTTCTCGGGAAGTTTAGTGTCTATACCTTTTCCTTAAAAATGGGGAAGGGGTAGCAGTGATATGAAAGATTATGTGCTTTTGAGATTTTAGCTAGTGCCTAGTAAATCTACATTTTACATAAGGTGACCATTTGGAAAAAAAAAGGGAATAGAGGAAGCAGAAATCTCAGGGAGGGATGAAATGATTAATCTCTTCCTGTCTTTTTTCTGTACCTGCGAAAATAAGCTAGTAGTCTTTTGGCAGGGATGGATTCTGTTCAACCCTTAGGAAAGAAACTCTGTTACCAATAGAAGAGATATAATGAGGCTTGCTTTATTCCCATGCTGGCATGGCCTTGAAATCAGCCTCTAAGGTTTCTGTGGGGTCCTCTTGACCAAGAGGACTCTGTTCTGTCAGTTGGGGACTTAGAATTTTATTTCTTACCCTAAAGGTGTATGCCCAGCACCAATAGCATCTTTGGCTTTGGTCCAAGTCAGCAGCCTGTGTCTTGCTGAAAGGGGTGAGGATGTGAAGCCTGGTGGAGACTCTTGATCATCCTCGAGAGCAGGGAGCATGTCTTTAACTATTTACAGCTTTTTCTTTCCAAAGGTAGGCACCCTGTCCAGAAGCCTTAATTCCTGGGTGATAGGGAAAATACTGCATTTATCCTTTATCTTTTCTCGAGTTGAGAGGTTTTTTTAAATGTGTTTCTTTTTATCTTATGCTATAAATCAAGAAGTAGCAAAGAGAAAAAAAGCCGAAAGTGTCCCTAAATTATTCTCACACAAGGACTTTAAGTCTACTGCCTCTCTTGAGAAAAAAAGAAAAAAAAATGCAAATATATCATGAAGAGTTTTTAGAAAAGATTAGTTCATAGGAAAAAAATAGAGCATCTGAAATATCAACATAAATGATGTGACTCACAAACCATGAATCTGATTAACAGTGTGTTACGTGTTTCAGGACTTGAGAAATAACAGAGTACAGTATGTAAAACAAATTTTATGGGAATAAATATAACCATCTAGTCCCTTTCTTTTAAAATCTATACCACTGTTTTAATTGCTCAGATATTTATTTTGTATTGGAACTTGCTCTTTGGAACAAAAATGATTAATTGATATTGCCAAGGTATTTGAACTTTTTATGTTATAGTCAAGTTATGTAAATATTTCTCCAATTCACCATTACATAATAATTTTCTTGAAAAATATAGATATCTATACAAAGTTATAAGAAAAAAATTATTGCTCTCTAAATTTATACAATATAAAGAATAAAACCAGTTTGCAGCCTTTTGGATAATAAATATTATATTGACTAATAATGTCTATATTGATTGAAAGTAAATATTATATAAGAGAAGCTTGCTTTTAGGTATTTTCAGGTTCAATGTTTCTAAAACCAGTTATACATAATGAAGACATGCAGGTTTACAATTATTTATTTAAGGCATTTTAAAAGTAAAAAAAAAAAAATGACATCAACTTTAAACTGAATCAGATTATCCTGTCTGGGGATTTGTCAGAGATTTTTGGAAGCAAATTCACTACTTGAGGTTGCAGTTAGGTTTCTAGCTTTGAAACAGTTTGGTCTAGAACTCAGCTTTCCAGTGCAAGAAAGGTGTCCATCTGCTCCATGAGCAAGGAATCCCTGGGCCTGTGAGTGAGAGCAGTTATGTAGTCCTTGAGTAAGTCATTGACAGAGCACATGAAGGATGTAAAGGTCCCTACTCACAAAAAACTTAGGATCTTGATCAGAAAATACAACCTGACACAAATAGCCATCATAAAAGCAAAGATGCAGAATTACAGAACATTGATTAGAAAACTTTTGTGTAAAATCTTTATTTCAAGTAAATCATGAAGCATTTTAGCTAAAGAGAATAGAACGGACAAAATGGTTAAAGAAATGAATGCGCTATGTTCATTATTTGCCATTCTGAAATAACATAAGCACTGTGACAAATCCTCCTCTTCAAAGCTGGAGCTAATCACCTCCCAAAAATTTGCACAGGCAAAGTCAAGACAGTGAGAGTAACAATACATTTAAATTCTTCAGACTGTAGACATGCTCAGAAAAGTTAGATGCTATATCAACTTTTTAAGGCAATTGAGTCTTTAAACTCTAAGTTTTGTTGTAAAAATGAAAATGTGTACCTAGAAACCAAATATATACTACTCTAGATTAAAAAAAATAACCTAGTATGAAGCTATAGATTTAAACATTAGAAAACATTGAAAAATTAAGTCGCATTTTATTAGAGATGAAATCTTATCTCAATTAAGTATTCTTTAAAAGAAAAAAAAAAAAAGTTAAAAGCAACTGGCTTCTCTACTAATGCTGAATTCTTTGTTCCTTACTGTAAATATACTAATTGTTCTTCAGTTTAACTAAGGTCTGCAAGGTTGATAGCACATTAAAGGCATTTGCCGCTGTTGATTTGTCATGAGCTGCAGATTTGTACATAAGTAAGAGGTTGCTTAGGCTTGTATAGGAACACATGTACACCTTATCTTTTTTCCTTAAGTGGTGTTTTTTCAAAATGAATTTTTCTGAAGTGAGGCATACCTCTGTGATATTGATTAACTTTTAAGGAAGCAATATAAAAATACCTTTCTATATAGGCATAGAGTTTGGCAAAGGAACCATTTAATTAAAGAGGCATTGTTCTAATTACAGTGTTGAAATATTAATCTGCTGGGCTCTGGCGATCTTTTTGCCTTAGCCTTCCAAGTAGCTGGAACTACAGGCGAGCGCTACCACGCCCGGCTAATTTTTTATTTTATTGTAGAGATGAGGTCTCGCCAAGTTGCCCAGGCAGGTCTCGAACACACAGGCTCTGGCAATCCACTCACCTCAGTCTCCCAAAGTGCTGGGATTACAGGCTGAACCACCGAGCCTGACTTGTTGAAATATTTCTAAAGTCAAAAGATGTATCCGACTCTTAAGATATTAATCTTTTAAACACTAGGATTGCATATGTATAACAGAAATAGGTAAACATGTCCAGTTTGAAGACAGAAATAACTATTTTTACTCTATCTAATTTTTAATATTTTTAAATGCTACAAATGAAATCGGTTATATAAAAGGTAATTAGTTTTTATCCCCAACAAGATGATTAAAGGATCTTTTACCATTTGGTCTTAAAATCATTCCAGGGTTAAGCTAAAATTTCTATGAGCTAAAGAGTTTCTTTTTTTTTTTTTTCTGTATACTTTCATAAGTTTTCTTACATGAGGAAGAGACTAAGGTAAAGAAAATGTCATATCGAATAAGAAGGACAGGAGAAGGAGAATAATTTCATAGTTGTAAAGTTAATGTTTCTAATCATAATGCATCTCAAGATCCAAGAGCTAGGTGCCCTATGATATTGAGAATTTTCTATTTAAAAACTGGTGGCATTTATTCATTGTGTAGAATCATTGAGGTGGGTTGCATTTCATCTGTTTCTTAGCAACTATATACATTTAGTAAATATCTTATTATCCAGTTTCCAAGTATGTATATTTTGATTAGTAGAAATCATTGTAATTTTGTTGGTAACAAATACTAATCCTAAATTTTTCCTAGTTGATTCATAGCAAGCAAAACCTAAAATCAATGTGTGAATTACTTGAGGGAACATATATGTTTTCTATTTACGTCCACCTGTTTGCAATTTAACCATTCTCAATGATATTAACTTATCGTTTTGTTACCTGAAGAAGAAATTCAATATCAACCTACAATAGCTTTGTATTTGAGCAGATATTCTTTGAATCTGAACCTTCCTCCTTACCTTGTATAATCTCAGCCAAGTTAATTCTTTTTCTGAATCTTTCTTCCATATCATAGTAAATTCCATATGTACCATATTCATAGTTTAGAAGTGATCAAGTAATATTCTGTCCAGATGTCTCCCATCTTTTTGTAACTTAAAGTTTATTAGTATACCTTATTTCCTTCATCTTTTTATTTAGGACCAAAACTTTGTTTGAACAGATGCTCACAGATGGATGTCTCTTGGTCTTTCTTGCATAAGCCATACTTATAATGCAATGCCCCAAATTTCTTTATTTTTAATTTTTAAAGTCAAGTGATAGCTCATAAACACTTGTGAAGCAAATTAAGAATTCATCAACATTTTTACATTTTCAATCCTATTTTACAGTTATTTGTCTCATACCTAATTCCACAGATGGTTTAGGAGGTAGGGGAGAGCAGCAACTACTTGTCGTTACTGAGTTTATAAGTTTGTAATTTATTTTTCTGTAGATGAATACTTTAAATTCAATTTTGTACTGTCTAATGAAAATGTATAATGAACATAAAGAATAGAAAATATTAACTGGTGAAGTCAGAAAAGTTCTAGCATCAGGTGAGTAACTCCATGTCAGTATTTTTGCAGGGAGAATGAAGAATTCTAAGTGACTTTAAGAGTCAATCAACAGCATGTAAGTTAAAGTGCATCTGTATGATTAATAACCTTGAGCTACCTGCAAATGCATGCTCATCAAAGTAAACAAAGATTCAGATTCAAAGAATAACTGCTCAAATCCAAAACTATTGCCGGTTGATACTGAATTTCTTCCTCAGGTAACAAAACGATGATATATTAATATCGCTGAGAGTGGTTAAATTGGAAACAAGTGCACATAGATAGAAAACATATATATTCCCTCAAGCAACTCACACATTGATTTTAGATTTTGCTTGCGATGAATCAAATAGGAAAAAAATTAGCATTTTAGGATCAGTATTTGTTTAGCATCTTGTATACTCTAAAGGATAAGGCTGGCTTAATTATTGCATGTTGACAAACATTAAATATTCCAGTTTGTATCTTCTTTCACAGACATTTTGCACTCAGTGTGCCAAGTGGTAACAGAAAGTGTGCAAGACCTTTCTATTATTTCTGGGGCACTGGAGGAACTAAGAAAGACTCATGTCTGTAGTATATTTTTTCTAACTTTGTGTTGATTACAGAATTTGGAGACAGCTAAGCGAGAAGATGGGATCTGGGAAATTATGCTTAGACTTCACTGAGAGTTGCTAAGGCTGCATTAAGGAGTTTGTTCTACAAGGACTTTATTCTGTCTCTATGTGTCTGTCAGCCTAACTCTATCTATCTACCTATCTATGTATCTCTCTATCTATCTATCATGATGAGACTAGATACAGAGGTTGAGGTTTCTGTTGCATGTATTCTACATGAGCAGTTGATTTTTACAAAACCATGTACTTGTATTTCTCTTTGACAACAATGATGCTTATTTTCTCCTTAAATTGACATTTAAGCAATGTTTATTCAATTGCTACCTTTTCATTGTTTTAAGTTGGGACATTCTTTTATTTAGACTTAGCAGAGCATTCAGCAGGATGCAGTAACTCATGCTTACAATCCCAGGACTTTGGGATACTGAGGCCAGGATCGTTTGAGCTCTTTCAAGGCTGCAGTGAACTATAATTGTGTCACTGCATTCCAGCTTGCCAACAGATCAAGATCCTATCTCAATTTTAAAAAGCAGGTGAGAGAGAGAGAGAGCGAGAGCGAGAGAGATCTTTCATTTAAATTGTGTTTATTTTAAATGGCTCAAATTTCACAGTTTTTAATCTTAGAGTCATCTATTTTAATTAATGTATACATACAATTTACTATTACAATTTAAAACATTAAATAATGCCCAATAAAATACATTTTCTGATTTTTCCTGATTAATGTTTCTGATCGCTAATGGATATAGCCCTGATGATTGTGCTGCTTTTAAGTTTATCTAGAGAAATAATTATTTTTAATAGTGATAAAGTCTAATATTTTCATCCTATTATAAATCAGAAAAGGTCATACTCTTCTGACTCAAATACTATGAACACTTGCAGTATTATAAAGTTAACTAGGATAGACTGTAATCACAGTAGTTAGGATTGTGTTCAGCTACAAGTAATAGAAAATCAAATTAAAAATTTCTTGTACAAAAGATGGTTTTTTTCCTTTTCTTTCCTGTACTTTTTTATGTTTGCTATTTTTTTTCCACTAGGCAAGTAGTTAAGAAAGAGCCTGCCCAGGATGAGTGTGGTGACTCTAAGACTCTCTCCTTGGGATTCATTCAGTGTCTTTCACATGTCATTTTTGTGTTTGTGCTTGTCATCTATGATTCACCTCCAGTGTGCACTGACTTTCAGGCAAGAAGAAGAAAAGGGACAAAGGATACATGTAAAAGGAATATTTTACTTTTAAATGAAATTTCCCAGAAGCCCCAACATCGTTATGCACATGTTCTTATCTACAACTGCAAGGGAGTCTATAAATTGTAACTTTTTACTGAGCATGTGTTATCCCTAAAACAATGGGGTTCTTTTAGGCAGGATGAAGGGAAGAATGAATACTGTGTAGGCTGACATTAGTGTCTTGTACAACCCACTGAGACCCATGCATTTCCCTTAACAGAGTTCTTCTAACAATCCACGGCTTAGTTTATTTGTGTTGCTGTAAAGGAATTCTTGAGGTGGGTAATTTAGAATTTAAAGTGGTTTATTGGCTCACAGTTCTGCAGGCTGCATGAAAAACAGGACACTGACATCTACTTTTGGTGAGTGCCTCAGGCTCCTTCCACTCATGGAAGAAAGGGAAGAAGAGCATAGGTGTGCAGAGATCACATGGTGAGAGAGGAAATAAAAGAGAGAGGAAGGGAGGTGCTAGGCTCTTTTTAAAAGCAACTCTCATGGGAATCAATAGAGGGAGAACTCACTCATTACCATGATAATAGCATCAAACCATTCATGAGAGATCCATCCGAATGACCTAAACACTTTTCAGTAGGCCCCATCTCCAACATTTGACATCAAATTTCGACATGAGACTTGAAGGGGTCAAATATTTAAACCATAGCAATCTGATAGTTCTCTCTTTATTTCCTTTTCACATAGTGTATACTGGGGCGGGAAAATGAGGAAAGGTTAGCAAGGAAGTGCTACATACTCAAAGATGTTCTTCTCAAGTTTGGAGAGGAGCCTGGAAATCCCAAGTTCTGTGCTTGTGAGGAAGAGTAGTTTGTTAAGTGACAAAAAAAGGATGTGATACTTTAACACAAGCTGTGACACTGAGAAGTGAAGCTATGAACAGGGACAGCTGCTGTGTAGATGGATGCTCCCAGAGGGATCTAAGAAAAATAATTTGCAATTTGGTAACAGTAGCCAAATTTTGAAAAGATAGCAAATCCTTTTCCCATATAGAATTTTTAAATTAAGATGTCTACATTTTAGTGCTTTGTTCTTTGAGTCTTGCTGACTGTGTGAATATTGTTTCTTTAAATGTTACATTGTAGCTGGGCTTGGTGGCTCAGCCTGTAATCCCGCGCCTTTGGGAGGCTGAGGTGAATGGATTGCCTGAGCCCGCAGGTTCAAGACCCACCTGGGCAGGCGAGACCTCATCTTTACAATAAATCAAAAAATCAGCTGGGCGTGGTAGCACATATCTATAATTCTGGCCACTTGGAAGGCTGAGGCGGAAGGATCGCCGGAGCCCAGCAGGTCGAGGCTGTGGTGGCCGGGAGCGGCCACTGCACTCCAGTCTGGACGACAGAGTGAGACTACAACTCAAAAAAAAAAAAAAAGTTACAGTGTAACAGAAACTTTTAATATGTGCACTTAAAAATATGTGTTGAAAAAATATGGTGTGTAATGTTTGAACCTCATAATCAGCAATATAATTTTTAAAAATCATATGCATATGTTATGGTAAATAAATGAGTTTTACTTAGTCTTAAAATAGCTATGAATTTATTTTTTAATGAGAAGAGATGCATTACATATTATCATATTATACTTTTTTAATAGCATAATTCAAAATGGGTAATTTCCTGGTTTCATATGTATTCTAATTTTGTCTGTCTAAAGAAACTAAATAATACTATTTAATTTCAACTGTACTGTGTAGTACTTCTGTGTCAACATAAATGAAATGTATTTTAAGTTTTGATATATTTGTTTTAGCTTTATAAAACTAAATTTTCTAAAAAAAAGTGTATCCCTGCTTGGATTTTTTTCAAGACACCATAAACACCAGTTTAAAAAAAACTTCCCAGCCGGGCTCGGTGGCTCAGCCTGTAATCCCATGCCTTTGGGAGGCTGAGGTGAGTGGATTGCCTGAGACTGCGGGTTTGAGACCCGCCTGGGCAACTTGGTGAGACCTCATCTCTACAGTAAATCAAAAAATTATTATTAGCCGGGTGTGGTAGCGCACGCCTGTAGTTCCAGCTACTTGAAAGGCTGAGGCAGAAGGATCGCCGGAGCCCAGCAGGTCGAGGCTGTGGTGGCCAGGAGCAGCCACTGCACTCTAGTCTGGGCAACAGAGTGAGACTCCAACTCCAAAAAAAAAAAAAAAAAGAAAAAGAAAAAGAAAAAAACTTCCCTTGACTTTAAAAGTATATATTCACTGCAGCATGAAGCAGGACAACACTCGAAATGTTTATAAGCAAACTTTTCATAGATGCCTTGGCTATTCAGTGTTTCCTCCTCATTTTCCTATTGCTAATCACAGCTTCGAGAAAAACAAAGATTAGTTATGTGCATATAATAGCACAACTTAAACTATCTTTTGAAACTAGGTTGCTATCTTTGCAAATTGGATTTGTTATAGCCTTACCATTTGTGAAAGGTAAAATAATGTTCCTAAGGAAAAGGGGTTCTTAGAATTTTTTCAAGAATTTTCTAAATATTCTTATATTTTGGTGAAATTTGTGGAAAAAAGTTGTACATAGTTTGAAGTTCTTTCATTACCCTATACAACTTTATTTTTTAAATAAATGTTCTCTCCTTCTTCTTTCACCAGTGACTCAGAATAGTTGTCTCATTCAATTTTTCAATCATCTGGTATGTATATTACCTCACCATAGACACCTGAAATTGTCCTGAAATTCTGAGAATGTCTAAATTAGCTAAGCCTGGTGTTTTCTTCACAGTACTGTATTGCCTCAGGCCTGTCACTTCTTTCCTACCAAAGTTCACCTGTTTTACATTCTAACATGACAGACACTATTCTGGCCTTCATTAGAAAAGTTATTAAATAGTCCTCATAAATTTATGTATCTTAGTGCAAATGTGTACAGGAGTCTTCATGAGACAGTGTTACCATCTGTAATTTTCTAAACTGTCTTCTGCCCAACAATAGTGGCAATAGATATTAATACAAGCCTCATTTAAAAAGAGTTACATTAAAACACTTTGGGCAGAAAGAAGCTACATGCTACCTCAATGCAGGTCGAAAGATAGCCTCTGTTTCATGTCCGCTTGTATGTGGGTTGCAGTAGCATTCCTGTGTTTAATAGTAATCCTTAATGAATCTGAATATTACAATCCCAGTTGTATATCTGATCATTCTGCTGGATTATTAGCTCCTTAAGGGCATGGGCTCTGCTCAAAAAGTGATTGCTGATTGGTGAGTAATTTTTGTCAGTGTTTATAGACAGTATCTTCCAATTGTAACCAAGTAAGGAGCAGCTACTTAAAGAAATTGCAGTGTGTGTCTAGTCACAAACAAAGCAACACGTTTTCATACAATATGCTTCTAAAATAAGAGTAGACTTGGTATAATGTGAGTGTGTGTACAAACCATAATGAATGGGTATAGATGAGCTCAACTTCAATTTTGTTCTGTTAAAATCCTAAGAAAATGACTTTTTTGGAAGTGAAGGAAAATATTTGAAATTGTTTCCAGTATAACTTGAATAAAGTAGAATTATACATAAATTTTTTTTTAAAGTATGGAGACATACTAATCATGTCTCCACTAACATCTAAACAATTTTCACTTTTATTCCCTGACAACACAATACAATCTCTTATGAAAGGAACTGGTGTGTTCTTCTGAACCTATTTAACAGAGGTTTAAATCTAAATGCCTTTTCAGCATAGCAGGGTAGGTCAAACAGCAAAATAAGATTGGGACAAAGGTCAGGATATCTGATAGCAGCCAAATGAGGAGGTGGGTCATTGTTATTGACAAGTATAAAGAAAGTAGATAGCAGGGAGCTTGAGAAATGAAAAAGAAAAATTTAGTGCTTGTGCTGGAATAAAGAATAGCATAAGCTGTCCAAAATAATTCTCTTTTCCCTAAATCAGATGTGAAGACCAGAAAAGAGAATAATTGTATATTACTTTTGCCCTCCATTCATCTTCAGTGTCCTTTTTCTCATTTTAACTTTGTCCTATTTGTCTGAGCTTTCCTTTTCATGTCAATAAATGTTTACTGTGTTTGCTATCTGTTATAGGACTGGGATTAGATCGTGAGAAATTTTTATTCATTCACTGGTTTTGAACTTTTACAATCTCCATAAGTGCTTTTTGCATGCCTTCTCTGTATCAGGCACTGTTCTAGGTGCTGGGGAAACATGGTGAACGAAACAAACAAAAATACCTGACTTCTGCAGCTTATAGTTTAGGGAAAAAAGTGAGATGATACATTAATTAAATAACTAAAATATATAATAGGCTACAAGGTGATAAGAATTTTTGAAAGACAAAGTCAAAAAGGGGATAGAAGGTGGGTAGAGAAGTCTCACCCTCTTAGAGAGGATCAGGGGTTGCAGCTCTAGGAAGATAGCATTAGAGTCAAGTACTGGCAGCAGTGAGAGAATGAACCACGTGGATATTTGGGAGAAAAAAGGTCTGGGGAAAAGGAATAGCAAGTAAAAAGGATTTTGCCTGGGATGTTTCCACAGCAGTGAGGAAGCCCTAGTGAGTCAGAGCGAGCAAAGAAAGGAGGAATAGTAGCAGTAACAGGTTGGCAACGGAGTGACAAATCCTGAGAGACCCCAGACTTTTGCAATAGGTTGGCCTTTTATCCTGAGTGAGATGTGAAGCTGTGGGTAGGTTTTGATTTGCCTGCCATGTTGGTCACAGGCTGAAGAGAGATGGGGCATCGGCTGGGAGATGAGTTCGGAAGCTGCTGTCATAATTTGGGTAAGAGAGGGTGGTGATTTGGGCCAGGGTGGTGGCAGCGGAGGAGATGGGAAGTGTATGAGTTTTGACTGGATTCTAAAGATAGAGATAAAAGGGTTTGCTATGATGTAGGAGACAAATAAGCAGAGTCAGCAACGACTCCGGGGGTTTTAGCCTGAGCAACTGATGGAATTACCCTTACCAAAATACCTGTGTTAGGAGAAGGTTTGGGAGCAGAGACGACTCTGGGCTCCTGTTGGGACAAGCTAGAACTGTGACACGCAAGTGGAAGAAAACAGTGGGCTGACAGATGTAAGAGGCTGAGGTTCAGGAAAAGGTTTGTGCTGACCATAGAAGTTTGGGCTTTATCAGCATATGTAGATAATTTGTAAGGCCACTGAACTGGAAGAGAGGGAAAAAAGGATGAAAGTAGATAAGACAGAAAACTCTTATAGGATTGAGCCCTGAGGGCAAGGCTGCCACACTCTGCAACATGAATATAGCAGAAGTCATTCACCTGGACCAGAAAGGGACAGAGAGACAGGGGCCAGTGCAGTTGTAGAAAACTTGAGAGAGTGTGATATCCAGACAGCCAAGTGAACACAAGGTGTTTCAAGAAAGAAAGGGAATGAACTGTGTTAAATGCTGTTGAAAGTTCAAGTAAGATGAGGCCTGAGAAGTCACCACTGACTTTACCATGGGAAAGAAATGAGATGTAGCCTTTCCTTGGGGTGAGTAATTCACAGTCTAGCAGACCCCAACAGACAAAGTTTCGTGGCAGCGTAATTATGGGCAAAGTGCCAGGGAGTGCAAATGGGGGGGAGGGACAGCAATTCTGACAGAGGACAGTGGGGAAAAGAGCAGAGAAAATGTGATAGAACCGTGTAAGGGTTGGCATGAAAAACTGTTAAGGCAAATATTTGAAAATATTATGGCCGGGCTCTGGGGCTCAGCCTGTAATCCCAGTGCTTTTGGAGGCCGAGGTGAGTGGATTGCCTGAGCCCACAGGTTCAAGACCCGCCTGGGCAAATTGGTGAGACCTCATCTCTACAATAAATCAAAAATTAGCTAGGCATGGTAGCTAGTGCGTGCCTGTAGTTCCAGCTACTTGGAAGGCTGAGGCGGAAGGATCGCTGGAGCCCAGCAGGTTGAGGCTGCAGTGGCTGGGAGCATGCCACTGTACTCCAGTACAGGTGACAGTGAGACTCCAACTCAAAAAAAAAAAAAAAAAAGAAAAGAAAAGAAAGAAAAAAGAAAATATTATGCACTGAGTGACCAAGAAAAAATTGTTTCTGTTCCGGTAACGAGCTTTTTACTACTGAAACTTGGTTTAGATATTCCTTCACTTAGATTTGATGGCATTTCTTTTATGGAACATTTTCTTAAATATTCCAAGTATACTGGAAAAGTATATATACACACATACACACACACACACACACACACACACACACACACACACACATTATGCATTGTTGTGTGGAGTGGTCAAGGTGGTTGATACTGTTGGCCAATGCTTCTATGTACTTGATGATTTTCTAAAGTCTTCGATTAGAACTGAATTTTTCTATTTTCCCTTTCCGATCTATCAGTTTTTTTCTTCATGAATTTTGAAGTTCTATTATTAGATGCATAAATATTGAAGTTCTATTATTAGATGCATCTATATTCTCTTGATTCATTCACATCTTTATCATTTTGAAATGACCTTCTTTACCTGTATTCATATTTTTTGCTTGGAAATATATTTTGTCTGATACTACTATCGTCACTCTAACTTAATTTGGACTACTATTCGTTTACATGTTGTATCTTTCCCTGTCTTTTACTTTTAGCCTTTTGTTTCTTTATATTTAAAATGAATTTCTTGTTGGCAGTACATACTTGGACCTTGCTTTTTCATCCAACCTGAACGTCTCTGTCTTTTAATTGAAATATGTAGAGCATTTACATTTCATGTGACAATTGATGTGACTGAGCTTTATTATACCATCCTACTATTTGTTTGTCATTTTTCTCCAAGTGGTCTTTGTTCATTTCTCCTTTGTTTTACTGTCATCTTTGAAATTCACTGAGTATTTTTTTATGGTTTTATTATATGTGCTTCATTGGGTATAAATTTTAACTCTTTGTTGTTTTATATTAGTTGTTTCTTTAGGGTTCATAGTGCATATCTTTAACTTACCACAGTGTACCATAAAATGATATTATACTACCTCCCTAAAATATAAGAATGCTATGAGAGTAAACTATTTCTCCCTTCCTATCTTTTGTGCTTTTTTTGATTATGTGTTTTACTTCTGAAGAATATTACAAAACACACAATTCGTTGTTATTTTTGCTTTAAACAATTACCATTTAAAGAGATGAATATGTAAGAAAAAATACATATGTTTACTTGGTCGGCAACCATTTTCCAGTGCTTTTTGTCTTTGGTTGTGAATTTTAATTTGGTTGAATGTACACGATTAGATTGGTGGAATTTATTTTTATTTCAACACCATTAAGATTTTGCTTTACTATTTTCTGGATTATCTTGTTTCCACAAGAAATTCACCATCATCTATGTCCTTTTTCCTTTGTATGTAATTTGATTTTTTTCTTTGTTTGCTTTAAGATTTTATTTTTCTTGCTAATTTTAAGCAATTTTGTATAGTTTCCTTCTTTATGTGTGTGTGTTTGATAGGGGTATGATTTGAATACAGACAAGATAAAATAAGAAAACGAGAGATTAATATGTTAGAAACAAAAGGAAAAGAAATCGCCCCTCACTAAGCAGCTATAAAGAGACAAAGATAACTGAGATCTTGGAGAGTTTTGAGTTTAAGAGAGAAAAAGAAGTAGAAGACAATCAATTCATTTAGGGACTGAATGTGTATATCGTTAATTCAATAACCCATTGGCCCATGGTTATTAAGTGAGAGAACTGGGATTACTTCAGGTACTCTATATCGAAAGCAGGCATATCTAAGGCTCTTTTTACTTCAGTAAGACAAACGTGGGAATGAGTTGAGTTTGAAAATTGGGTACTTTCATTTTATACAGAACTAAAAGAAGTAAATATAAATGAATACAGAGATCTTTAAGACTGGAGGCAGATGGAAATAAAAAAGCTCACATTAGATGGTCCTATTTTATCTGTAGATGAAGATACTGCAAGTGTATACCAGGGGCTTAGGGCAAGGGATAAAGATTTAAATCAGTTATTATAGGAAATAGGAAAGATTGCTGACTAAACAAGAATAAAAGAATTATGCTTGTTCAACTTCCTAAAAAATTTAGAAAAATTTCTTTGAAGTTGTATCTGTAATTCTAGTATTAGAAAACAAAACGTATGAAGTTTTTAGTAACAAATTATCATGACTGACTATAGATGGAAAAATATATTTAAACTCTGATTTGTATAAAATAGTTGGCTCCACATTTCATTGTTAAGCATAAGTTATTTTAAATTAGCTAAGAAATATCTAAGAAGATATTGAATTTATTTTAAAGTTACAAAGCTTCTTAAAAGAAAACAGCATATATCCATCCACTTGGACTTGAATATACAAGCTTCTTTAAAAATATCCTTTTTAATTCTAATAAGTAAATAATAGTTCAGTAGGAATGAACCCTTTTTGAAGTATTTTGAAATCAAAAGGCAATTGACCTGAAGAAAAATAGACATGACTTTTCCCCTTCTATTCATAAAGACTGATAATGATTACAAGTAAGATTGTGTTATTCAAATGTTTTAAGTAAATATTTTTAAATAAATTGAGACAGTGAAAATTAATTCTATCTATATGGAGGATAATAAATTTACCTATAAATTAATGGCACAAAGACTGTATTAGAAACACCCACAATGATTCTGTATTAGGAAACCAAATACTAAATAAACAAGCAAGTATTGGTGTTTACCAAGGGAACAGAATGTAAGGATTAGCAAATAGAGAATAAAAGTAAAGACTTCATAAAGACGCAGCATCTGAATGCTACCTCACAGAATGGTTAGAATTAATCAGACTTATTAATAGGAAAATAAGTCCATATACCCTGACAAAAAAAAAAGTAACTAACACTTACATGATGTAAGTGTTACACTATAGGTGACATATAGTTACCTGTTAGGTGCTTCTTAAGTGCTGTAAATATCTGAGGCAGGTAATGTCATTATCATTGTTTCATATGAGGAAACTGAGGCATAGGGAAATTAAGGCTAATAAATTATGAACATGAGATTCAAACTCTAAACATAAACCATGAGAGAATGAATGGATTCTTCTATAGTATTATTAAAGGAAATGGTCTCAGATAATTAGATGGAAATTCTAAGACCTACTAAGAATTTTAAATTCTAAAACATAGGCAGCTACCTATGAAGTAGACAGGAGAAGTATTATTGTTCCTAGATTATATAATCTTATATGATAAACAGAATTTAAATAAGAATTTTAGTTTCATGTTTAGTATTTGTTCTTTTTTTGTTTGAATATTGACCACGTGCCACTCAGTGATCATTTATTTGGCCAATAAATATTTATCTGGCATTTATTATGTTCCAGATTTTCTCCTGGAAACTGGGAATTCAAGGAAGGACCAAGCTTACTTTTTACCAGGAATAAACAACAGATAAATGCATAACTAAACATTAAACTACATTAACTAAAGATAAATAACAATAATAATTCTGGAAAGAAAATTAAAACAAGGTAGGGGGTGGAGGAAATTTAGAGTGGGTATCTTGAAAAGATTTCTCCAGGGATGTGATGTTTTATTCTTAGAGATGAATGAGGAAAAAAAGGGAAGACACAGACAAGTAGGAAACCAAACAGAAAGAACATTAACTTTAAGGCACTAAGGCAGAGAGGTAAATGTGGTCAAGTAGCAGAAAACAAGCCTGTGCGGCCAGTATTAGGGAAGGGAGGAAGGCTCAAAGGAGGGGAGAAAGCAAAGTTAATCTCTCGAATCATGTGGAACCTGGAGAGCATGGGAGAGAGTTCAGGGATATTGGCAGTTCTGGTGGAAAAGCAGAAATGTGCCATCTAGTATGCAGTTACAGGTGAGCATTTCCTTTTTTTTTTTTGAGTTGAGTCTCACTCTGTCGCCCAGACTGGAGTGCAGTGGCCGCTCCCGGCCACCGCAGCCTCGACCTGCTGGGCTCCGACGATCCTTCCGCCTCAGCCTTCCAAGTAGCCGGAATTACAGGCATGCGCTACCATGCCCGGCTGATTTTTTTGATTTATTGTAGAGATGAGGTCTTGCTGCCCAATCGGGTCTCGAACCCTTGGGCTCAGGCAATCCACTCACCTCAGCCTCCTAAAGGCGCGGGATTACAGACTGAGCCACCGAGCCTGGCTACAGGTGAGCATTTCTAAAGGACACGGGCAACGTTGCAAAACCGCATCTATACAAAAAATTAAAAAAATTAACTGAGCATGTTGGTGCCTGTAGTCCCAGCTACTTGGGAGGATGAGTGGGAGGATTGCCTGTGTCCAGGAAGTCGAGGCTGCAGGGAGCCATGATTGTGCCACTGCACTCCAGCCTGGGCAACAGAGTGAAATCCTAACTCTAAATAAATAAATAGGCACACATGCTAAGATTTTTATGTAATCCATGTAAATTAGCTTTTTTTCATGGCTGCATTATTTTCTTGCCATAAATGTTTAGGAAATTTGGAAGCAATTAACATACCATTATAATCAATACAGAGAACCAGAGAACCCAAAATAAAATTAAGTGGGCTCTCCAAGCACTGGAAAAAATTCTAGCAGAGAATCTAGTAGGATAATCTTATGTGGTCATGTAAATGTGCATACTCCTGGAAATATCGGATTTTAAACTCTAGTATATTATATGCACGTAGATTCATGGAATCATAATGTTAAAGCTGGAATGAAGCTGTGTGACCTTCTTATTTTATAAATGAAGAAATTGGAACCCAGCCAGGTTGTTCACTTGCCCAGGGTCATAAAACTCATTAAGCAGAGTCAGAATAAAATTATTCCTGTAAGTAAGATGCCAAAGAAGGGATATAGAAAAAAAAAAATCTCTTCTTTTTATTCATTGGGTTTGCCAAAGCATTTCATTCTGTACTATAGTAATTCATTGAGATTGAAGTAAGTATTTTGTGCACTCAATGATCATCTCATCTATAATGCTTTCCCTGTCGCATCTGTGTCCTAGGGAGACTGAACATCTCACTTGTTTTCCACTGAAAATCAGAGATATTGCTATTATAGCAGCTCACATTAAACACTTTTTGCATCCTCTGTCACCTTCTCTCACCCGCCTTTTACTCAATGTTTTTTGTAATCACCACTATACAAATGTAACCTGAAGTACTACATCTCAGCTGTGTCACATATTTCTTACTTTTTGTCATGAGAATTCTTCACTGCTCCCATGTGGGGGCCACTCAGTCATTCTGAGGTGAGATGAACCAGAGAAGTATGAGGAAATCCTTTTCTAGGGAGGACCTGGGAGTTGATGGATAAGTGTGGCCTGATTCAATGCCTAAGGTTAAAAATTCTAAGGGCCATTTTCCCACATTGACTACAGGAGTCACCATTTTAGTGACACACCCATAAATCAACCTTCATACTCTCCCTGTCAGGCTTTGCAATTCTCCACTTTGGTCCCTTGTTATTGCCTCTCCAAATTAGGTACCTGTGTAAAGTTCTTTGTCTCAGGGTATGCTATTTAGGAAAATTCAAACTACGATGTTGTTTGCATAATGTTTCTCCCAACTAGATAACCATCTCTGCATCCTGGAAGGCTATCTTATAGTTGGTGCACAAGTCATGAGTTCTCAAAAATAAAAAACATATTAGTGGAATTAATATACCACAGAAAAGACAATAGTAGGCTACAATCTCTGGCTTCATTCATTTTACATTATATTTAGAAATATATTGACACTGTAGGTTATCAGTTGGAGAAAGAATTAAATGGCAAAGTGAATGTCATAGGGAAAAAATACAGTACCAGGACATTAAGGAAGGGAGCAATAAGACCTGTCATGAATTGCTGGGGAAGAATTTATGGATTCACAAACTATAGTAACTACTTAAATACATTTTGGTAAAGGGAGAAGAAACAAGAAATCACAGATGTAGCAGACAGAATCACTTGCAGGGACGGGTGGTGCAGATGTGCAGATGACAAGGAAAAGTCTCTGCTGTTAAGTTTCTTCTATAATTAAATCATTTCCAACGGAAGAAGAAAGTAGTCTTCAAACTGGGAAGAGTGGCACTAGCTGTGTCAGAAATGAACTGTCTGAAAAAGAGAGAAAGGGTGGTAAAGGATCAGTAATCTTCTTTATGTCAACCTGTAGTGTCTTAGAGTATCAAGGACTTGTGGGTGGGCCCAACATAGGGTCCATAAGGAGTTATAACAGACAAATATCATTTTCTCAATGGCATTTCTAGTATTGTACACAAGGGAATATCATAGCTAGTGAGTATTTTCCTGTTTGTTCAACAGAGCATCTAACCAAATTTGTTATGAGATCTTTTGTGGATAACCAATAAATATATGAGCAATATGGTAGTACTCAACTAAATTTATAAATTTATAGTAGTTGGAATAAATGTATCCTAAAGATGTTATTTAATTATGTAATTCTTTCATTTTAAAAAACTAAAATCAGATTAAATGCTAGGCAAATTTAGATTAAATTCTAAAAACTGGAGATAGAAAGATGAATAAAGCATTGTCTCTGCTCTCAAATCAATCATTGTCTAGTCAGGGACAAAAATAAACAAACAAAAAATTATAACTCTGTAACAATTTTAATGAGGAATTGGGAGCACAAAGAAAGAACACTTAACCCTTTGAGACTTGAGGCAGGCTTCCTGTATGAGCCCGGTACTTAATAAAATGCAGAAACCTTGTTGGAGGCAAAAGAAGAGTAAGAGCTATCCCAGAAAGTGGAGAAACATTTTATAAGCATGAAAAAATAAAGAATAAAGGGTATGATAATGTTTGAAGGGAGATATCAGACTAGTGTCATTTGGGATATAAATTTTGAAGGAAAAAGCATTGTGAGATGAGGGTAGAGAGGAGGAAAAGAGATGAAAATAAAGGAGAGAAAAAAATTAAGAACTGGAAGGGGTATGGAGGGAGAGAGGGAAGGGGGAAGGGGAGATGGAGGGAAAGAGAGAGAGAGAGAGAGAGAGAGAGAGGAGAGAGAGAGAGAGAGAGAATCATATTTTAAAAGTAACAGTTCTTCTTAACACGGGCAATGGAGAGCCATCAATAGATTTTTGCAAGGGAAAGTGGATGTGATCACATTTAGGTTTTAAAGTTATCGCTCCTATGGCGATGCATGGGCTCAATCTGTGGAAGGCAAGACTCTGACCTTCAAAAGAGTAGGTTCTGTACATTTGCAAAGGTAGAAGATATGTTTGAAGGCTGAATGGGAGATGCCGAGTGGAAAAGCAGAGAGAGCAAGAGTAAAAATTGGATCAAAGGGAAGCCCAAACTTTACTTGTATGATGATCACTTTTATACCTAATCCTGAATTGTACCCCACATCTTTTAAATAAAAATTTTTAATATATATTACATATATATGTATATATGAAATTTGAGTAAGAAGGTAATGATAAGGATTTTATGGCAGCTAAATGAAAACTCAACTGAGAGAGAAATACATAATTTAAACCATCATTGTGATTTACAAAATTATATTTTAATAACATACCCTGGATTGTACCCCACATCTTTAAAATAAAAAATAAGCAAAAATTTTTAAAAATAAACTAACATAAACTTTCTGGAATATGTGATCCATAACTTTATGGAATATGTGATCAGTGAAGAAAATGAAAGAAAAATCACATAAGAATTCTACCACCCAAATGTAACCCTTCTAAGAATAGTAATCTATTTGAATCTAACCTAACTTATTCTTATTTTATATCAATGTAATTATACTTTACAAACATTTTGGGGTCCTACATAGGAAGCATCATTTATATTAGCTTACAGTAATAAATACAACAGTAACAGTGATTATACAGTCAGTGGGCTTATAGTGGTGTCTCAAGTACTTTGTAGATACAAACAGAAAACATTTTATTTTGATTCAATCGTTGCTTTCAAGCTTGCTGTATCAAATCTCCTTTCCTGACTGGATCCCAATCAACTTATTGCCATCTAGTACTGATTCTCTAACTCTTCTGTCATTTTATTTCATTTTATTTTTGAAATTAGTTGAAAGTGCTTAAAATGGAAGTGCTTGGGATGACCTGAACAAGTCCACTCCTTTCTCAGTTCTCATCCCTCTGAATTTAGAGACCATGGAAGAGGAAGAGGGTTGTGAAAAGGTCAATGTCTCTATGAATGAGTGAGGTCCAGTCCTTCTTGTTGATTCTCTCCATTGCTTCGGTTAATAGTGACATACTCTGTGTAGCAATAGGTGTCTGAATGACAATTCTCTAGCAGTATGGGTTCTGGATCTACCTCTATGTTTTCATTTCATTTCATCTCTCACTCCTGAATGCTGCTAGATATCTTTGCCAACGAGGCAGCAATTGGTTGGGTAAAGAAAAGAAATCAACTGAAGTTCAACTACACATGTCTTTCTTTTCTTTTTATTTTGAAAGCAGGATTTATTGAGAGGACAGAAAAGCTTCCACAGTGGGAGGTAACCCGAAGGGGTTGCCCTATATGTCTTTCAAATTTAAAAAAAAAGTAAATACAGATTCCCAGAATAAATGCTTCCAAAATATATGTTGCTCGCTATGTGACATTCAATCAGTCACAAATTGACTTCTCCAGCTGTCACCTTAAAATCTTTGGAAAGTGACTCACGCCTGAAATCCCAGCACTTTGGGAGGAAGAGGTAAGAGGATTGCCTGAGTCCAGGGGTTTGAGACCAGTCTAGGCAATTTGGCGAGATCGCGTCTCTACAGCAAATCAAAAAGTTAGACAGATGTGGTGGCACGTGTCTGTAATTCCAGCTGCTTGAAAGCCTGAGGCGGAAAGATCCCCTGAGCGCAGCGAGGTGAGGCTGCGGTGGCTGTGAGCATGCTACTGCACTCCAGCCTGGGTGACAAAGTGAGATTCCAACTCAAAAAAAAAAGGAAAGAATAGACAACAATACATTTTAAAAGGAAAGAAAGTGCCTAATTTGTATGCATACTTGGACAATGTCATGACATCAAAGTTCAAACAAAATGAGGCCCCTGGAAGAGATAGTGATGATGTCTTTGTCCTGATATTTTTGGATCAAGGCACATCACTACTATAATGGTTGTCTAAGTTTTAGCTTTCCCTTGACCTATGCCTCAAGACCTGTTTAGAGGACATGTGTTTTCAGAAATGAATGTGTATTCAAAATATTTTGTTTCAGAGTGTAAAATACTTGCAGCAAATACATTTACCTCTCTATCAAAGAGAATAATTGAAGGTTCAAGGGCTGAAGTAGAAAGAGGTAAAGAGGGTGACATCAAAGGAAAGCCAGTTATACTACCTTTTAACTTGAAAGAGTCCTGGCAGTAAAGCTTTCAAAGAGCTGAAAGTACTGATAGAAACAAAGGCACTCCCTTTCTTCTGTGACCAGGATCAAAGATGATGCAGGTGACACTAGGGGGTCAGGCAAGTAGAGTTAGCAGTAAAGAAGTCCAGCCACATAGATGGTCTCAGATGCACAAACCACACTATAGGTGGGAGCAAAAAAAAAGAAAACAAGGCAGAAGAGAAATATGAAAAGAATTTTTTTTTTTTTTTTGCAGAGCACATACATCTGAGTTTGACATAATTCCAAGATTATGCTTCTTTTTTCACAAGGTTAGTTAATGCTTTTATTTTTTCTGACTTCCCCCCTACAATGATGGTTTAAATATTCAAACAGCAGAACTCACATTGCAAAAGAATGAACTATTAGCAGGCTGGTTTAATCTCTCCAAGGGGTCGTAGAGGAAGATTTTTTTTTTTTTGAGAGAGAGAGATTTTTATCAAATACTATGAAATTACAAAGAAAAGTTGAGACTTTCAGCATATCTGGAATAAATCATGCCAAAATGAAGAAAGTATTGTTTCTGGAAGTCTACTAAATACTGTATATAAGAGAAAGCAGTTCATGATTAAATAAAAATCGAGACAATTTGTGTTGCTAAAAACAAATCATTATTCCGAGTGAAATTAACAATTGTCTACTTAAAATTATCATCTTTTCTTTGTATATACTTGTGTCTCTGAAGATAGGTGCCAATACCTAACTCCCAAGAATATGAATGGAGATAATATTCATAAAATGAGGTAAATCTGAGTACAAGCTCATACATAAAACCACCTTTTCATAACAATGTCAGAAATTCAACATCGATTTGATTAATAATAGAATGAAACCATAAAAAGAGTCTACAGTCGAACACTAAACACTGAACATTGAACTGCACATCGTTCAAATTACATGTAGATTTTTAATAACAAATATATTGGAAAAATTTTTGGAGATTGGTGACAACTTGAAAAAACTCATAGATAAATCACATATCCTAGAAATATGGTAAAAATGAAGAAAATATTAAGTGTGTCATGAGGGCATAAAATAGTTGAAAATCCTCATCTGTTTTTATCATTTACTACCATAAAACATAAATATATTACTAAAAGTTAAAATTTAACAAAACTTTATATACATACTTAAGACCATACATGGCACAATTCATAGTTGAGAGAAATGTAAACAGATGTCAAGATGCAGTATTATATCATAACTGCATAAAATTAACGATAGCAACAAAATGCTACTGTAATAAATTTGTAGGCACCTCCTGTTGCTACTGAAGAGCACACAAGTGTTTCAAATATTTTCTTAAAGCATTGTGTGACACTAATCATCTCCATGTGAAATGTTGTCTCTCTAGGAAATTGGATATCACAGTAGAAAGTGATCTTTCACAGTTCTCACATATTTTTGTGTTCAGTGCAGTACCATCATGAGATCCACACAAAATGCCACTGGTAATGCTGAAAGTGCTTCCAAAAAGCAGAGAAAAGTCATGACATTATAAGAAGTTGAATTGTTTGATAGGTACTGTAGATTGAGATCTGCAGTTGTTGTTGCCTGCCACTTTAAGATAAATAAATACAGCACAAGGATCCCCCTAACTGAAGAGAAGAAACTTTTTGAAGTTGTTGTTACCACTACACTAGTAGTTACCAAAACTTTGTACTTTTTCAAAACACCATTTTATATTATATTGAAAAGGCAGATTTTATGTAGGTGCAGGAGTGTTGTAAGAAAGTGATAACTGTAAATTCTCATATGATTCAAGAAAAAAAGCAAAGTCATTATATGATAACTTAAAGCAAAAGGAAGGTGAAGTATCTAAATCTGGAGAATTTAATGCCAGCAAAGGATGGTTTGATTATTTTAGAAAGACATCTGGTTTAGAAAATGTCAGGATAACAGGAAAAGCAGCTTCTGCTGACCAAAGGGCAGCAGACAATTTGTCAAAAGCCATTAAGAAAATCCTTGAGGAGAAAGGTTATCTATCTGAGCAGGTTTTTAATGAAGACAAAAGTGCACTGTTGAGGGAAAAGGTGTCACAAATTATATTATTAGTAAGGTAGAGAAGCTAGCATCAGGATTTAGGACAAGAAGGGACAGACTTACTCTACCATTTTGTGCAAATGCTGCCAGGTTTATGATCAGCACAGTCCTTATCTATAAAGTTGTTAAAACCAGAGCCTTGAAGGGAAAAAATAAATATCAGCTGCCAGTCTTTTGACTGTACAACAAGGAGGCCTGGGCAACAATAACCCTTTTCCTGGGTTCCAGCGATGCTTTGTTCCTGAAGTCAGAAAGTACCTTGCCAGTAAGAGACTGTCTTTT
This sequence comes from Cephalopachus bancanus, assembly GCA_027257055.1. Lineage (NCBI taxonomy): Eukaryota > Metazoa > Chordata > Mammalia > Primates > Tarsiidae > Cephalopachus > Cephalopachus bancanus. The sequence continues at coordinate 1,942,630 of JAPVLO010000084.1, read as the reverse complement.
TATATCTATCAATCTATCTACCTATTTATTTTCAATTAAATTAATTCATTTATTTAGAGTCAGGGTCTCACCCTGTCACCCAGGCTGGAGTACAGTGGCATGATCACAGCTCACCACAGCCATGAACCTCCTGAGCTCAGGTGAGCAATCCACCTCAGCCTCCCAAGTCACTGGGACTACAAGTGCATGCCACCATGCCCAGCTAATTTTTAAAACAATATTTTTTAGATGTGGTCTCACTTTATTGCCCAGGCTGGTCTCAAATTCCTGGACTCAAGCAACTTTCCTGCCTCTGCATCCCAGAATACTGAAATTCCTAGTGTGAGACACCATGCCCGGTAAGGACTGCCTTTTAAAGTTCTTTTTTATATTGGACAATGTCCCTGGCCACTCAGAACCCCATGAGTTCAACATGAAGAAGTTGAAGTGGTCTACTTGCCCCCAAACACTCTAATTTATCTTCTAGATCCAAGGGGACATAGAACATTTAAGGTTCATTACACATGGTACTCTATGGAAAAGTTTGTCAACACTCTGTAAGAAAATCCCAATAGAGAAAAATCCTAAAAGCCTAGAAAGATTATGCCATTAAATATGCATTTGTTATATAAAAAGTCATGAAAACCATCAACCCCCAAATAATACATTCTTGTTGGAGAAAACTTTGTCCAGATGTTGTACATGACTCCACAAGATTTATGACAGAATCAATCAAGGAAACTCTAAGATTATACTTATGGAAAAAAAGGTGGGAGAGTGAAGACTTTCAATATATGGAGAAATTCAAGTGCTAATAGGAAACACACCCAGAGATTTAACAGATTTCTTGATGGAGATGAGTGCTTCCAAACCAGATCCAGGTGATGACAAAAAAACATAGAAGAAGAAAGAAAACAAATTGACATTAAAGAATCTAGCAGATGGGTTCCAGTTATTCAGGGCTGCTTTTGACTTCTTTTATGACATGGACTCTTCTATGATATGGCATCAAAACTAAAGGAAATGGTGGAAGAAGAGATTCTGTCTGGAAACATTTTTAAAGAAATGAAAAAGTTAAAACGTCAGACAGAAATTACAGTGTATTTCCATAAAGTTACACAAAATATGCCTGCCTCTACTGCCTCCCTGTCTGCTTCCTTTACCTCTTCTGCCTCTGCTATCCCGAGACAGAAAGAGCAACCTCTCCTCTTCCTCCTCTTCCTCAGTGTGAAGATAATGAGGGTGAAGACCTTTATAATGATCCATTTCCACTTCCTTGTTATTTTTCTTAATATCATTTTCTTTGCTCTAGCTTACTCTATTATAAAAATATAGTATACAATACCTATAATGTGCAAAAATATGTGTTAATGGACTGTTTCTGCTATTGGTAAGGCTTTTCATTAATAGCAGTCTATTAACAGGTTTGGGGACGTCAAACTTATATGCAGATTTTTCATTGCCTGGAGTGTCAGTGCTCCAAACCCCCATGTTGTTCAAAGGTCAACTATATATGTATTCTTGATTTGCGTCACTTTGAACCAAATTTACAATTGATATTGAAAGTACTGGTCATTTTGTTCACAATTTTGATTGTTGTCTTTTGATAATTATGGTTTGGATTTTTTTTTTTTGAGTTGGAGTCTCACTCTGTCACCCAGACTGGAGTGCAGTGGCCGCTCCCGGCCACCGCAGCCTCGACCTGCTGGGCTCCGGCGATCCTTCTGCTTCAGCCTTCCAAGTAGCTGGAACTACAGGCGTGCGCTACCACGCCTGGCCAGTTTTTTGATTTATTGTGAAGATGAGGTCTTGCCAAGTTGTCCAGGCGGGTCTCGAACCCGCGGGCTCAGGCAATCCACTCACCTCAGCCTTCCAAAGTGCGGGATTACATGCTGAGCCACCGAGTCTGGCTGGTTTGGATGTTTTTAATGAGTCAGGGTTCCACCATAGAAACAACGGGTAAGAGATATGCACAAAAACACATACACAAACCCACAGGCACACACACATACACACACACATACACAGATTTAACTCAAGGAACTGATTTATGCATTTGTGGGATTTAACTAGGCAGGTCTGAAATCCGTGGGGCAGGCCAACAGTCTGGAAACTTACACAAAAGCAGACACATTTGAGAGGCAGAATTTCTTCTTTCTCAGAAAAATTAAAGTTCTGTTTGTATGGTCTTTCAAATGATTGAATCAGACCCACTGACACCAAAGAGGATGATTTCCCTATCTAAAGTTAACTGATTGCACATGTTAATTACACCTAAGGAATACTTCACAGCAATAGTTTAGATTAGTTTTAAATTACTGCGTTCTATAGAATATCCAAGTGGACATGGAAAACTAGCCATCACAGTAGTTGACTCAAATGTACATTTAGAATTCTACTGTAAATTTCCATAAGAATATAATGCTGAAATTGAACAAAGAGAAATTCAAAGGTATGTAATACAATGTATCTTTAAAGGTGTGGGGTATAATTACCAAACATAGAAGGGAGATAGTTTGAAATGACAGTTCTTGCTGTTTTATTTTTACTTTAAAAGTTTGGTGTATTGGTTTGAATTTGCATACTCTTCAATTCAGAGTACACCATTGCATTAGTTTGTTTGACAATGTCAGCTTTTCATTTTATTTTTCCACCATTTATTTTATTTTACTTGTTCACTAATAACATGTTCTTTCTACTCAATAGATATATTATATAATGTACTTAATATATGTATTACATTGATTATACTTGTCTCCTTTAATAAAAAGTATTATTTACATATGAATTTTAACATGTTTTATATTATGCTACACATCTTCTTTTGTTCTCTTTTATTATTCAATGCTAGGCATTTAATTTCTACCCAGATGCTGTGTACTCAATGCTTCTTACTGCTGCATACTCTTCCATTGTATTCATTTACCACATTTTACTTATTAATATTTCCAGTTATGGTGGAAAGATCACCTGAACCTAGGAGGTGAAGGCTATGGTGAGCCATAATTGCATCATTGCACTCCAGCCTGGGTGACAGAATGAGACCTTGACTCAAAAAAAAAAAAAAAAAAAATCAGACTGAGCCAGGCATGGTGGCTCATGTTTGTAATCCCAGCACTTTGGAAGGCTAAGGAGGGAGAATTGTTTGGACCCAGGGGTTTGAAACCAGCCTGGGCAACATAGCAATACCTCATCTCTACAAAACAAAACAAAACAAAAAATAAAAATGCATTTCCAGTATGGACACATGTATTGCTTCCAAATCATCAATGTTACTTGGAAAAATTAGCATAATAAACTTTTTTTTTTTTTTTTTGAGTTGGAGTCTCACTCTGTCACCCAGACTGGAGTCCAGTGGCCGCTCCCGGCCACCGCAACCTCGACCTGCTGGGCTCCGGTGATCCTTCCACCTCAGCCTTCCAAGTAGCCGGAATTACAGGCATGCACTACCACGCCCAGCTGATTTTTTTAATTTATTATGGAGATGAGGTCTCACTGCCCAGGCGGGTCTCGAACCCGCGGGCTCAAGCAATCCATTCACCTCAGCCTCCCAAAGGCGCGGGATTACAGGCTGAGCCACCGAGCCCGGCAGCATAATAAACTTTTACAAATATGTCTCCATAAAGATCTTAACAAATGTCTTCTGATAAATATTCATCCCAGTAATTAAGGCAATCTAGAAATGTAACTTACCACATTTACAGATTATAAAATTATCATATGATTTGTTAAGTATATGCAGATAAAATCCAATACCTATTTTAGTTAGCAAGTCATATTTGTAAAACTGTGGTTATAGGTAAAATAGACTTATAGTTTCTTTCCTGTAGTCTACTTTTTTATGATTTTGACATTAAGTTTATATAAGCCTTATAAATAGATTGAGCTGATTTGATGTTCTCTGCTCCTTGAAATTTCTATACAAGTCATTTGGGTCAGAGCCTTCAGGGAATATTGGAAGATGTTTTTCATTAATCTTCTTGCTCAATTTTTGTAATGCTGCTTGTTCTTTTGAGGTTCCTATTTTCACACAATTTTGGTGTTTAATATCTTTTTCAGAAATATATCCATTTGGTCTGGGTGATTGAGTATATGCTTGATCAATATTTTCCTTTATTATTTTAATTACCTTCCTTGAATTTATAATTATTACCCTCTTCTTAAATGTATTTTGTTTGTTCCCCACTTATTTATGTATTTATTTATTCCCAGTTGCTAGAGGTTTGGATATCTTACTGATCTTTTCAAAGACTCAAGTTTTCAGTATGTTATTATTGTATTAATTTTCTGGTTCTCTAATTTATCTTTATCTTATAGTTATTATTCCCTTTAACTTTATTACTAAATTCTTTTTTTGCAGGTTGCATTTCCTTTTTTCCAAGTTCTTGATGTGAATGCTCAGTTCTATAGTTTCAATATCTCTTGTTTTTGAGTAAGTACATATAGAACTATATATCATTCTGTGAACAGTTCTTAGAACTATCTTACAAATATTATTAAACAGGGTTTTCACTGAACAATTACTTTTATATGTAATTTGAAAGATATTCTTTTAATGAAATTATTAATTAGCAATATGCTACAAAATCATAAGCATGATTTTATTTTGTGCTATTCTTAAGTTGCTGATTATTTTTTATCTTCAATTTATTCATTTTTATTTTACAGATGTGGACTACAATTCAGGATTAGGTAAATAAATGGTCATTGCACAGGTAAAGTTTGGGCCTCTGGTGAATGGGTCAACTGGAACTTGCTCTCCATTTCCACACAATATGACCCTGCAATCAGTATGCTTGTGTAGCCCCTGAGTCCAAGATAGGATATAAGAGAGAAAAAAGAAAGAGAAAGAGAGAAAAAAGGGAAAGAAGAAGAAAGAAGGGGGGGAAAAATCCAAGAAAGAACCAAGAGAGAGAAAAAGAAAGAGGAAAGAAAAGAAAAACAACAACAACAACAACCAACCAGCAAATGAGACAAACAGTAAAACAAAGAGAAAAAGACACGGGCATGCTGGTATACACCTGTAGTTCCAGCTTTTTGGAAGGCTGAGGTGGAAGGATCGCCTGAGCCCAGCAGGTCAAAGCTGGGGTTGACATGAGCATGCCACTGCACTCCAGCCTGGGCTACAGAGAGAGACTCTAACTCAAAAAAAAAAAAAAAAAAAAGAGAGAGAGAGAGAGAGAAAGAAAACAGCAACACGAACAAACCAAAACCCAAAAAACTCACTGGTAGAGATTTCTCAGCTTTAGTATATCTCTTTGGTAGGGGGGACTGTCATCTTGTGGTGGGGTCTGCAACTGCAGGTCTGTTACTGCAAGTTCCCTCTTCACTGTTGAAACTTAAGATGTTAGATTCTTCACCCTCCCTCCTGTAATTGATAGTCATTGCACACCTATGGTGGGGAGAGGTGGGTAACTAGACTCAATGTCTCCTGGGCTTTCTCCCTCTTACTTCCTCTCCTAACATGGTCACAGCTCCATGGCATCCAGGTCGCTGTGGACCAATGGGGTCTCCCACCTCTATCCTGTCCTCCTGATCTCTTTTGCTAGTTGCTGTGGGTGGAGGTGAGTCAGCTAGGCCCTCACCAGCCTCCTTTTTGGTCAGATCTGCTGTGTTTGTGTAGGTAGGGGGTAGATCTTTTGGGGCTCCACATTCACCATTACCAGGGCTTGTTCACTGGAGATGATGCCCTCTGAGTTTGTGGAGAGCAGTCACCAAGCAATGTAGAGATCATTCTCTGGGCTTAAGGTGCAGGTCTGCTGTTCGGCAGAGGCAATCCAGGAGTACGCCTCTGTCCAGGGTTTAGACTGGCTGCTTTGTTTCTTTACAGATTGTTGTTCCTATGGCAAAAGGGTTCAGGAGAAGAGCTCCCTCCCAAGCAAGTACCACAGTCTCCTGATCTCAGGTCCCATTGCAGGACCTTGCAGCCTAGCCTGGTGATGAAGACGGTGGCAGCGAGTCCAGGTTTGGAGTGGCCTCTTCCTGCTATTTCCTCAGGACTCTGCCTCTGGCTCTCTCACTGCATTTCCTGCATAGCCCTTGCTGCAGGTGTCCGGCCTGGTGCTGCAGTTGTGGGAATGGCAGTGGTTCCTGGAGCTTCTTCCGGGGAAAAGCTTTGTTGATTTTAGAAAATGTCGCTTAGCTTCTGTGCTCAGGGAAGCACTAGGGTTCAAACAGAGTGGCTACAGCACCAGTCGCTTCTCTAGGAGAGCCCTGGCCACTTGCTTCTGAGTCCTGGGCTTTCTGAGAAAGCCCAGGAGACATTGAGTCTAGTTACCCACCTCTCCCCACCATAGGTGTGAAATGACTATCAATTACAGGAGGGAGGGTGAAGAATCTAACATCTTAAGTTTCAACAGTGAAGAGGGAACCAATCTGTAAAGAAACTAAGCAGCCACTCATGCACCCACTTACACACAGACACACATGCAAATTAGTCCATTCACTCATACAGGAACTCACACAGTCCATCTGGTTATGCTGCCATCTTCCTGGAATCCTAGTTACTGATTTTCAATTGTATTGTATTGAAGTCCAGAAAAAAAAAAAATCTAGTTTATCCCTAACAGTTTATTGAAACAATCCTAATAGAGGTATGGAATACACAAAGAGCTTTACTTTAGCAATAAATGGAACATAAATTTAGTCTTAAGGTCTTGAATATAGTATTCAGTGGTCAGTACCGATATCTGCACAAAAAAGTCCCATGAGTTTTAAACTTCATCTATCTCTGGAACAGTATTTTCTGATTTTTACTCAGCCTGAAAATATAGGATTGCTCTGCAAACTCAAACTTACTTAAAAGAAGTCCTGATAACATACTGATTCTTACAAACCCTGATTTTCCATATTGGTAACCTGGTTGCTTCTTGTCCAAACCTGAACGAACTACCTAGTACCATGTAGAGGATACCTGGCGACTCCAACCTCTCTGTCTCATTTACCAAATGCTCTCTTTTCCATTCTTACTACATTTATATAGACCAGAGGTTCTCATTCTTTATTGTGTATAATAGCTCTAGGATTAAGATGTTGGGGGAGAAGGGTGATCAGTTTTAAATGCATATTTTTCACCTCAGCTCAGTTTTAAATGCATATTTTCCCCCATAGCTCAGAGTCTGATATGTAATATGTCTTGGTTGAGGCCATTTCAAGTAAGAAGGCTAATGGAAAGTGACAGTCCAAGGAACCCACTTTAAGAAGCACTGATGTATGCAGGTGTGGATCGCTAGTTTCTGAAAGTCAGCTCTGCAGTGATGCTGTCTTATTCCTCACTGAGCTCAGTGTCTTAGCATTACCTGTTAGGAGGCTTCATTAACAGTCATGCAAAGACTGATACCTGTAGGGATCAAATCTGAGCTTATCCTCTAGGCCCAAAATGCCCATTTGGACTGTTGGCTATACCTATTAGAAACTAGCCCAGCGGGGCTCGGTGGCTCAGCCTGTAATCCCACGCCTTTGGGAGGCTGAGATGAGTGGATTGCCTGAGCCCGCAGGTTCAAAACCCACCTGGGCAACTTGGCAAGACCTCATCTCTACAATAAGTCAAAATTAGCCGGGCTTGGTAGTGCGTGCCTGTAGTTCCAGCTACTTGGAAGGCTGAGGTGGAAGGATCGCCGGAGCCCAGCAGGTCGAGGCTGCGGTGGCCAGGAGCGGCTACTGCACTCCAGTCTGGGCGACAGAGTGAGACTCCAACTCAAAAAAAAAAAAAAAGAAAGAAAGAAACTAGCCCAAACGTCAGATGGTCTCTCCCCATTCCTGAGTCTTTTCCTTGCCTGCTGCTTTTTGTGCTGAAAGTTCAGCCAAAATGCCTAAGAGCCTAAGAGTGGACAGTCCCTTATAATGAATTGATTTATTTTACTTGCAGGATAACATTTGTTTTTCAAATGTTATCCTGCAAGTAACATTTCATATATATATTTATTTTCATTATATATATATGGCATATGCTTGCTGAAGCTCTTTAATTTCTGTTTATAAGGAGAAATGACAGAAATGCAAAAGACAATCACTATGCTACTAGTCGTGTTGACAAATTAGCAGCCCAGTTAGCCCAACTGCAGGGTTTGGATTTTTGGCATGGATGGAACACATGTTGGATTGTGGTTTCCTAGGAGGAAAGAATAGAAGATTTGATAATGGACAGATCAGTTGGACAAGTGTGGTTCAAACAAACCCTCCATAGTCTGCAGTGTTTCTCAGCTGTAATCATATGGCATTCAAAGGTATGTGATGTTTGGTTTTGAAAACCAAGATCATCAAATTACTTATGATCAGTCCTTTTATATCAGTGACTCGTATTATATTAAATGTTTTTGTTTTATTATAGGCCTGTGTTAGTCTACTTAGGCTACCACAACCAAGTAGCACAGACTGTAATGTTTAAATAACAGTAGTTTGTTTTCTCACAGTTCTAGAGTCTGGACATCCAAGATCCAGGTATGGGCATGGTTGATTTCTGATGAGGTTTCTCTCATCAGCTTACAGACCACCTTCTTCTTGCTGTGTTCTCACATGATCTTTCTGCTTTGTGTCTGTGGAGAAAATCCTTTGGTTTCTTTTCTCTTCCTTTAAGGACACCAACCCTATAAGATTAGGACCCCACCTGTATGGCCTTATTTAACCTTAATGACTTGTTTTAAGGTCTTCTCTCTTAACACAGTCACACTGGGAGTTAAGGCTTTAATACATGAATTGGGCAGTGAGTGAGGTTGGGAGGGGCAGTTCGGTCTATAACAGGGCCTTTGGCTAATCTTTGTGACATGTGTCACTTGCTTTTCCTGCTTTACTTCATGATTATTTTTGGCACCTAGAAAAGTCATTAAGATCATGGATGCTGAAGTAAAACTGGCTGAGCATCTTCCCAGGCCTTCTGTTTGGTATCTCTGAGACTTTAGGTAAGTGATATTATTATTCTGTGCCCAGTTTTATCATCTGTAAAATAGAAATAATGACTTTAACGTATGTATTTGTGGTTACCATGAGAATGTGTATCACAGATCTCAAACTACAAGGAAGGTAATTGATCAAGGGTCCCAGAAACTGTTGTAAAATACTTCATTAACCCGCCCCCCTCCCCTCATTTTCTGCCCAAGCGTTTCTATGAATATAATTCTTGCATATTTATTTCTGACATGAGAATAGGAGTACTTTCAAAGGACCCATATTAACACTAGTGGTAGTAAACCCAAGAGTGGTCTGGTAAAATACGCAGTAAGGTGAGGATGTAGGACTAACTAATCTACCATCCAGCAATTAAAGAAGAAACTTTCTTGGTTTGTCAGTGGGCACAAATAGTACCTAGCACAAGATAGTGTCTCCATTACTATACATTTTTCTGGTGGTAAAATAAGAAGATGTTCCCATGGAGGAGAATGCTGTGACTATTGTACACATACAGGCATTTGAAAATATATGGGGGAACAATGTCTACAGAAACAACATGGCAGTACTCATGCTTCTTTATATTGATGCCACTCAGAAAAGTAAACAAGACTGAGGATTGTTAAATGTCTATGGCTAAGTGTGACAACTGAAGACTTCTGTGGTGGCTTACAAAGAGGACTTTTTCTCCTGCAGTGAAGAGACAGACACAGTTACGTGACAAGCTTAGCAGGTGGAATTTCAGAGCTCCCAAAACTTTGGGGTGCTTAGTGAAGGAAGATAGATCTATTATGCAAAGGTCTCTGGTGGAAAAACCTGGAAGTCTGAAACATTGGTCTGACAGATTTGGATGGATGTCTATGAGAATGTTGATTCTGCAACCTTCCCCTCCTCCTCCAGACTTTTTGGAATTTCAAAGATGACCAGCCTTTCCCTGATAAGAGCCAGCATGTCTTTTGTGCTAGAAGATAGAGCAACAGCCTCTTTGAAACTAGGCAATAGGTGCCCTCCAAGATGTTCCTCTATCTTCTCTTCTGACTGCCAGGCTGATTATCCTAACAACATAATCTTAAAATAACATAGCTGGCAATATTCTGAACTTCATATAAGAGGGAAGAGATATTAAAGTAAGGAAGAGAGCTAAACAAGAATACAAGAATTAACTGAAATGTACCAGCATAAGCCAGATGAATACTCTTGATTGGACTGGGCTGAAATCTAAGGCAAGATGAGAAAGAACACGTGACTTGAGGGCACTTTCTTGGGGATAAGGCAATCTCACAGAGTGGCATTAGCAGCAGCCTCCATAAATGAATGGTCAACTCTCAGTGAAATTAAATACCATTGTTTTGCTGAAAGACAGTAGAGGAAGGAACCTAGAGAAAGAAGCGAGGAGTCATGATAGAATAGTTACAGTATATTTGACCAGTGTATTATGGTCTATGAGTGAATTCAGGGGACACCATTCACCATGGCTTTTAGCAGTGCCTTGTTGCGAGAGTCACCAGTATCACTAATAAGTTAGGTGATAGCTTTCGCCTGGAGGGTGGTGGTCACAGATCTAGGCTCATTAATAACCATGAAGATGATAAAGTCCCAAAGTAATAAAAGCCAGGTTGTGACATTCAACAGAGGTAAAAGTCCTCAATTACCATAACAATATTCAAGGAGCAGTTAAAGGGGCTTGAATTGGCAGTTGTGGCTTGCACTGGGAAGTCACAGAAATTATTAAAAGAATACAGTGTCTATAGCAGAAAGTGAATGGACAGCCCCCAAATGTTCTCCTTAATATATGCAATGAATAAAGGAGCAGGAGGCTGATGGTGATCGCGCCACCAAAAGTCACAATTCATTGCTCCGTATCAAGATATGAACTAATATTCAGATTCAGAGCCCACAGACTGAAGAGGGGATTATATCCCTGTGCAGAAGAACCCTGCAGCACTATGACAAGAATATGTCCTGACAATTCCCCAAGGACTTATAGCTATTCACTTAGGTGCGTATATATTGAGGAAAGGGGGAACATCATTGCCCTTATACTGCTAAAGCAGGTTACCACAGACTGAGAAATGTATAATAAACTGAAATTTGTTTGGCTCGTGCTTTTAGAGGTTGGGAAGTCCTAGAGCATAGTGCTGGCATTAGGCAAGGGCATGTTGTCATTTCATGGCAGAAGTTAGAAGGACAAAAGAGAATGAAAGAAACAGAGCAAGAGGGAGATACACTCAATTTTATAGCTAACTCACTCTCTTAATAATGGCATTTGCCGGGCTCGGTGGCTCAGCCTGTAATCCCGCGCCTTTGGGAGGCTGAGGTGAGAGGATTGCCTGAGCCCGCAGGTTCGAGACCCGCCTGGGCAGCTAGACCTCATCTCCACAATAAAAAAATAAAAAAAAAAAATCAGCTGGGCGTGGTAGTGCATGCCTGTAATTCTGGCTACTCGGAAGGCTGAGGTGGAAGGATCGCTGGAGCCCAGCAGGTCGAGGCTGGGCGACAGAGTGAGACTCCAACTCAAAAAAAAAATGCATTCATTCATTCATTAGGACAGACCCTTTATAACCCTTTACTTCTTAGTAGGCCCCACCTTCCAATACAAGATCTATGAGGGACATATTCAAAGTGTGGTAACCACCAAGATATTTCAAGGACTATTGGATACAGGGTTTAAGCTACCATTAATACCTATAGACCAAAGGTGTTATCACAATACCTCTTTTGTAGTGGAGGCTTACGGAACCATGTGATAAATGAAGTCCTGGCTAAAACCAACTCATTGTTGGGCTACTGTGTTTATGAACACAACCAGTTATCTTTTCTATAATTGACAATTAGAATAATATCCACATTGGGTACCTGGTTTATTCAGTAAGAGATATCATAATGGGAAAGGGGAATGAAAATCTCTAAAAATGCCCCTTTGAGGCCAAGAAAGCATCAAAATGAATATTGTATCCTTGGGAAAATGACAGCGATGTGACCATTGAAAGACTTAAAAGATATAGGGTTCTTGGCTGTTATCAGATTTCCAGTTAATTGACTACACTGGCTCCCATATAACTTTATTAATATTATAAAATAAATGTAGGTTATATCTAAGTAGCTCTGATTGTGGCTGCTGCTCTGGATGTACTGTGATTGCTAGAAAGATTACTAAGGCCTCAGGTACATGGTATATAGCCATTGATTTGGTGAATGTATTCTTTTTCATTCTATTTAGAAAAGAGGATCAGAAACAGTTCATATTAATGTGACCACATGTTTGAAAAGGCCAATATGAGCTAGGTTCTGTCAGATCCTCCAATTCATGAAGTTGTACAGGTTCAGCAGAAGTGGTACCTCTGAGCTCAAGCTTAAGTGGAGCCTGATGACATCACTCACTACAGTTGTGTTGTTGCTTCCACTCTGACTTACACTTAGGAGGGAGATCCCGTACAGCCAGTTGAAAGAACAAAACATCAGCTTATTTTATAGATGAGTCAGCTTGAAGCATGAATGCAAGTTGGAAATGGACAGACTGCATTCCATCCATACTCAGGACTGACCTTGAAAGACCATGAAGAGAACAAAGCCGTGAGCAGTGTACTTAGGCATCCACTTTGTATGGAAGGGATATGTCCTCAGAAGAGACTACCTACAAATTCCTGAAGTAGTCAATGTAAGTAGACATATGAGAGTGGGCACAAAGTGTGAAGACTTTTCTATAACATTGTATCACAAACCAGCATTCTCCCACAGAAAAGCATTGAACAGTCAAAGGAAACAACAATGCTGCCAATGATATTAGCCAGGCTTCATACTTGGCCACCTCACTACTGACAACATAATTGGACAAACAGAGTAACTAACCATGGTGGCAGAAGAGAAAGCTATGTGAGGACCTAGCAGGAGGAAATTGAATGTATTAAAGCTGCATTAGATATTGTTGTGTCTGAGTGTCTAATTCATTAGCAGCAAAACCAGTTCTGAGACCCTAATAAGGCTGTTTTTCAAGAATACCAATCAGCTACTTGATGATAAGTTGAATACATCAGGCACTTAGTATCCTAAAATTACTGGTGGTTTATCCTCACAGGAATAGATGCTTATTTTAGGTATGGGCTTACCTTTCCCACCTACAGAGCACCAGCCATCAACATCACCCAGGGAGTAATGGAAGGACTGAATTATAGACACAGGATCCCTTACTGCATAGGCTTTGACCAGAGAAGGAAGTGTAGGATTAGCGTATCACCATGTGATTCACCGGTCATTGCATATCCCTCCGGAGGTAGCAAACTCTTTAAAATATGAGAAAATCCTTCTAAAGGCCCATTTGAAGTATCGGCATGGAGGAAACATGCTTAAAGGATAGGGAACCAAACATTAGGGTGTATTTTTAAATTAGAGTACCTACTATGGTGCCATTTCTTCAATAAGAAGAATGGGTCTCAGAGCCAAGTTGTTGAGAAGGACTGGCTATGTTCACCATCGTACCCAAAGACCTACCGGGCATTTTGTGTTTCTCTATCCTGCAACTCTGAGTTCCACCAGAGGCAGAGGCCCTGGGCCGTCAAAGGGAGAACATTCTTGTTAGAGACATAGTAAGAGTCGTTCTCATTGAACTGTAACTTTGGTCTGCCTTGAAAAAACATTGAATATCTTGTGCTCGGGAACGAGCAGGAGAAAAATTGAAATACCTTCCCATCAGATATTTCTGATCAGGAAAAAAAAAGGTAGTGTTGTGTTTACACAATGGTGACAGGGAGAAATCACTGTTGAGCCTAAATGATTCATCTGGGTACTCTCTGGTCTTACCTGCCACATTACAGCTAAAAACAGAAATTTGTAGTCATCTGGACTGGTAAAGTTTTGATTATCAAGGATTCTAGTCCTGTAGATCTAAGTTTGGGGTCACACTAACAAGTAAGCCACCAGGACCTGCCAATGTTATAACTGAAGTGGAGGGGAAATGGAGAATGGCTTACTGTTGCTGCTCTGAGATTGAGTGCAGCAGCAACAGGGACTGTAGTTTATTTCACTAACTTTCTGTGTTTGGGGGACCATGAAGAAAACCTCAAATCTGTGTGAAGTAGATCTGCATGAGGCAAGGGTGAATTATGGTGTCTTGGACAGTGTTCCCTCAAGTACCTTCAAATACACTATGATTCCCAAGGGTCCCTGCTGCTAGTCTTTGTAATCCTTGAATGTGGTAAGGACACCAGGCAGGCTCATTCCTGGAAGACATGAAACTCTTCTGGCAACCAGCATTGGCCTGAGAACGCATGAGAGGATGTGCTGAACTTTCCTTAGACAGCAAGGTAGTGAGGATGTTTCTACTCTACCTTCTCTCCCTCTCTCTTTCACTCAAGGTCATCTCTGCATCTTTGTTTGATGGTCCTCCATCCTTCCTCTGCTCTTTCATCGTTTCTCTCACTGACAGTTTTTTTCCCCAGTAAAATCTTTGCATGTAAAATCTTGTCTTGCCAAATGTTTCTCAGAAGACTCAGAGTAACAGTATTTTATAGAATACTGCCTGGAGGATTAATCCATGTTCCTGGCATACTACAGTATGTACATGTATGTGTCTGTGTGGGTATATCTGTAGAGCTAAGAGTGAGACTTTCCTGAACAAGTCTGTGGTTAATTTTCTGGTCTTTCAAGTAAACTTTTTGGGAGGAAATAAAAGTAACTCTTGATAGGAAAGGTAAGATCAAGGCTTTAACTGTTTAAGGACAGAGACAGCAGAATCTCCCAATATAATTTCTTATTTTTTCCCAAAGATGTAAAGCTAAATACTCTTCAAATTTTCCACAAGTTGAGTTAATCAGTCCTAATGACTTCATCATTGTCAGAATTTCTACTAATACCATACAGTACTCAATAACACTACTTTCAGTCTTATTATTAGATATGTTTCTAGGATGCTCCTCAAGTCTGTAACAGTCTTTTTTTTTTTTTTACTTGTTCATGTTTCCATGGGAATTTGCATTTATGAGGGCTACACTGAGAGCTTTCCTGGTTTTCTATTATTTTTTAAATGTGTGAGAACAAATAGAATAGAAAATGTAGCCTTATCTTACCCTAGAATACAAGGAACACTTGAGAAGGTTCTGATCTACATTTTAATATGACAGTGTGGATATACAGTCCATCCACACTCCTAAAAGTTTTGCCTCTTTAAAGGAACTTTGTGATTTCAGAGACTTTCTGGATCACTTGGCAGATTCAGACTTACTCAGATCCACATCTAGGTTTTATTCTTGAAGAACACTAAGATTATGGTACTAATCTTCATAATAAGAACCAAACCAGATTTCCAAAATTTCTCTCCATATCTTAATTTGCTAGAGCTCCTATGTTAAAATCAAACAGAGTGAGCTGTTCCCTTTAACAACTCTTGTAGTGTTCATCTGTTTTAATGATAGAAGGCAGGTACCTATCGAGGTAACTTATGTAGTAAATTTGGTTTACCATTGAATCTTCCCATTTTTTAAAACGTTTGCTCCATCTCATTGACTTTTACTTTCATCTAAGTTTGCATCCCCAGATTCAGTACCGTGCCTTTTCAATAAAGAATTTCTAAGAACTGATAATATCCAAATTCCAAAGAAATTGAGCAACAATGTTGACTGATAAACAATGGACATAATCATTTTAGACAAGGCAACGTAAAAGCTAAAGTGTAGCATCTATTGGAATGGATACCTCCACCATGGTAAAATTTTCAAACTGGTGAATAATTTGGGAGTGACACAATTTATTTAACCACTCTACCAGATTGCTGTAAGTAGTCTGGCCTAGATGCAGTAGAAACTGCCTGCTATTTCATTGCTGTGTATTTGTGATTTTTTTCCACATCTCATTATTTTCAGTGGATGAGAGAAAAAAATATTTTAAAATGTTACGGTGTGTGGTTTCAGGATTTGACTTACCTATGGGAAAACTGTGATTTTACTCAGTCAACTTGCAGACTTGCACATTTCCTTTGGAATGGTAAACTCTTACTGGGAGGCAATTCTGTAGACAGAGACCGCCAGAGAAGAGAGCAAGATCTCACTATATCTAAGAGGTCTGCTTGCTTTCCACTTGAGTAAATCCACTTAGACTTAGTGGACACTGTGACTAATTCTGAGCAGATGTCAGGTTGACTTAAATGACTCAGGCACATAGCACCAAAAGGACTTAAGACACCAAACAGCTAAATTTTAATGAAGGAAGACATATGTGGGGAATTTGAAAGCTGTAGCATTTTTCACTGCCTTGGCCAAATAGCAGTTGCTGCTTTGTGCTCCTAGAACATTTGTTATCATGTTGACATGGTATTAGTTTAAAACTGGGGATTTAGTTTCTATGGTTCAAATATTTTTCTTGTAAAACAGGTAAATCCAAAGTCATTGCTTTTTCCACTGGTAGAGGAAGTTTATACTGATTGTGAAAGAACTTTTACTCCTAACTGCCTGATCAGATGTGCAAAACATATATGGAAAAATTAAGTGGCAGTGATTTCACTAACATTTGCTTTCCTTTATTTCACTAAATTTTCTCACCTATATTCTCACTTTAGCACAGACATAGGTAACCTACTTTTAAAGACTCAATGACCCAAAGGAAGAAAGAAATTGAATAAGACCACATTAAGAAAAAATCCCAAGATTCAGAAAAGGCATACACATGCATACACACACACACACACACACACACACACACACACACACACACACACAATTTCATAGATGGATATACAAACATAGAGTTATAAGATAAAGAGAGCTAAGGAAAAAAGCAAAGACTTTAACTCATGGGTGTGCCCTTTAAAAATTATATTCAAATACCTATATGTATGTGCATAATTAAAAATGATGTCCCACATAATATTTGGAAATCCTTGCATTCTTTAAGAGCATTCCTTAAGAACAACAAAACAACTTCCCTCACTTTCAATGCAATCCCTGCTTTTGAGAATGGGTAATGCTTCTGTTTACTCCATAAATAAGATATGACCTTCTTTAATGGAATATGGCACTCAGTGATGTAAAGTTACACTGTGTTTTAAGTTGCTTCTTTGCTTAGTACTTATTGTTAGGCTCCCACATTAGACCTGCCCGTGTTATGGCTGAGGACTTGACATGCACCATCTGCTTGGGTGTCATGTCAAAAGCCAGATCTGCCACATTCCTTAGTGCACAATGCAGCACTTACATGGTCTTAAATGACAATTTCTCAGTTATATTTTCTTCCTCAGGAAGTGACATTTTGTTCTTTAAGATATGTATAACCAGACTTTTTATTTTAGGAAATACAGAAAAAAACAGACTTTTTATTTTAGGAAATACAGAAAATATCTAAATATCTAAATATGTAAATTTGCTGTAAGAGCAAATTTACACAATGCTATTCCTCATATTTTTAGATATTTTATGAAAGTTATTTCAAGTTATTTCCTCAATAATATACCTTACATAATTAAATTAAATCAGATCAATTTATAATGACTTTAGTATTGGAATATTATGATTTTACATCAAATTATCTTTTAGGTCACAATGGTGCAATATATGGCCATAATATAATTTTTATAAAATTTTGATATAATTATTTGCAATATCTTGAATAGAAATCAAAATTCACAAATCTGTTTTAATGTCTACTTAATAACCAAATTAGAGAATCTTTTAAAAATACTGAGATAAAATATAAATGAGTACCTTTATAGTATTAAACCATTTCCAGATGTACAGAGGAAAAAAGATTGATGAATAAGATTAACATGACTGTATTTCAGAAAACTAGCTTAAACAAACTAAAAAGAGATATAATAGGAGAACATACTTTTTATTTTCCTTCATTATAAATAGTTTGGATAAATAACAATAGAAAACTGGGCAAAAACATGAACAGAAATTTTTAAAAATAGTAATTCCAAAATTGATGAATAAATTCACATGCATTGAACTTTTATAAAATGTATAAGATATTAAATAATACCCTAAAATGTAAGAAACTCTCATTATAGTGCTGTTTATAAAAGCAAGAAATCTGAAGCCAGTTAATCTATGTTAAACCTCAACTCAAAAGCATGACTGATCTTGTGACCTCAGAGCAGTCATTTCAACTTTCTGTGCTTCAGTATCCCCATCTGCAAAATAGAGAGAATTAACAATTCATTGAGGTGCTTGTGAGAACTAAATAATTGAGGCTTCCTAAGTATTTATGAGAAATTTAGCCCACAGTAAACACTGCACATATGTTATCTATTAATAGTATGGTATAATTTATCTACCCTACTGATAAATATTGGAGAGATTGATATACTCTGTGCTGGTAAAGATCAACACTCTCATATTCTACTATGTTGGAAATTGGTGATTTTTTGGAATGGAAATTTGGAATAAATATACATTTTCACTCCTAATAGTCATCTTTAATCAAATGATCATATATTTATATTTGTAGAAAGATGAAGCAGTACATGGCCAAGGAGATGTTTCCTAAATAAAGCATTGTTTGTAAGAACAAAAGTATAGGGGAAAAAAACTGAGTATGTTGCGATCTGGCACTGATTTTAAAAGTTTTGATGTATCTATACAATTAAACTTTAGATAACCCTTGAAAAATATAGATCTATGTGTAGATACTGGAACGAGACCTAATATATTAAGTGAGAAAGAGAAACTGCAGAACAATACACAGTATATTGAGATTTATGCAAAAATAGTCACTCATAGTTTTATACTTAGATATCGAGATAAAAATGCTGAGAACAAAATCATAAACCATTCATAGAAGTGACCTCTGTGGATATCACTGGGGTGATAGAAAGGAGAGTTTTAAAAGTTTTTCTTTTCACTTTGCATCTTTTTATAGTGTCAAAGTGTTTTATAAGTAATGTGCTACTTTTATTATAAAACTAGAAATCTTCTTGTTGTCTTTAAAACAAGGACAACCAATAAATAAAATCTTTCCCAGACTCATTAGGGAAGCAAATTAAAAATTAAAATTAACTCTGAAGTTGAAGTTAGGGCAGGTTATAAATCTTAATTTCAATTTCCTTTTCTCTCTTATCTTTTTTGGTATTTCTTCATTCCCATAATACATTTAATAGTAGATTGTCAGGTGCAGTGACCCTCCAAATAATTTGCATCAGAATTAAATGTGTGCTTCTATAGAATAAAACTAGATTGGTTCAGAATTCACAAAGTGAGTCTCTTACTTTTGTATTTTTAGGAAAGTCGCCAGAAAATTATCTGAGGCACACCAAAGTCTGATAAGCATTTCTGTAATTTAAAAGGAATGAGCTGGTTGTGGGAATTGTTTTATCATCCTGTGTCTGACAACTATTAGATTTGTGACCTTGAATAGTCTCATTAAACCTCCTGAGAACCCAGGTGGCTCCTCTGTAGAATTAAAACACTGATAAAGATAAATTCCTAGATCTCTTTCAATGCTTCTATGAGATGTAGTACATATACATTTAGTAAATTTTAAAAAATTAAGTTGCAGTGTACAATGTTTCCTTCAAACAAACAATAGCAAAAATTTATCAGTTTACTCAACATACATAAATAGTGTTATTATAATTGATACAGCACTTTGGTAAAGCAACTTAACAATGCATATAAATAGCCATAAGTTTCATGCCATTTAACCTGTGCCAAGAATTTCTCTATGCAAATGCTTAAATTATAAGATAAAGCTGTATCATATACACATATATGATATATATATGTAACATACATTGCATCTATAAATATACACAAAATTATTCATTGTATTGATAATGGTAAAATTTGAGGGAAAATTCTGTTTGTTTAACATTTCAGAAAAATAAATATAATGGTGAATTAAGCTAAAAAGTTGCTATGTGCTATTATAAGTATAGGAATGAATGCAGTGGAGTACTATGAAAAATGTTAATAATCTGTGAAATGAGATTCACCAAATACAATTCATCAAAATATTTGTTATATATCATATTTGCAATTGTATAAAATGTACAGGAAATTTTTAGTTTTCAGTTGACAAAAAAGTAAACTAATTATATATATGAGCTCAACTTTAAACAAAATTATTTAGTTACTATCTTATATTTTAGATAAATAGTAATATATTTTAAAGATTTATTCTTAATATTCAGATGTTTTATTTGAAAATGTAGAAAGTGTATACTAATAAAAGGATTGGATTTTGTATCATAACTTGGGAAAGTAATCTCTCTTCTTGTTAGGAAAGATTTTTGCGAGTATGTGGAGTTGGAAGAATTCTAAGATGATCCCTAAGATTCCTGACCCTTGGTATACGCAATCAGTATAATTCCACTCCCTTCTGTGTGAGCTGCACATTTGAACATGGTGAGGCTGTCACTTCTTCCTTAAAATTAGTAATATGACTGTCTTAGCAGACTAGAGGAAGATAACCCAATTGAAAGGAATTCTCTTACTGGCATTGTAAAGCTAAACTACCATTTCACATGAGGAAGCGACAGTGTGGTTAGCACCAGAGGTTGGCTTCTGGGATCTGAGAGTGATCCCAGCCAATAGCTAGCTAGGAAACATGAAACACAGTCTTCCAACTCTAAGGAACTGAGTCTTGTTCACAATTAATGCGTTTGGAAGAGGACTCTGAGCCCCAGTTGAGAACACAGCTCAGCCCTACCTTGATTTCAGCCTGGTGATGATGTTGAGTGATGTGAAGTATAGTTATTCCATAGGTTCTTGACTCTAACACAGGTAAGAATTTCAGAGTGAGTCCAACTTATAGTATGACAAGATTTATTAGAAAGAAAGACACACTCAAGAGAGAGCATGGGTGCCTTAAGAGAATGGATATGTGCTTGCCTTTGGCAAGAAACTTTGCATAATTTTACAGTGATGATTAATCCAAAATGAGCTAAAAGCTGAGGGATGTAGGTATCTGATCATGAGTTTTGATTACCATCTCTCAACCTTTTAAGGCTCCGAGAAACTTGTAAATAATGAAAGTTATTGCCAACTAGAATTGTTTTTTTAACCCAAATTCTAAAATTAAAACATACGTAAAACACATCATGTATGCATTTAAAATAATTCCCTATTGTTTCTGTGATTTACTATAATAGTAGTTCCACATTCCGACCTGCAAAGTGGTCAAGTCTGATATGCCCAGTTGGTCAGATGAAGGCCATGTACCAATAAAAAAGATGTCTGAATGTTTACCCTATTTTCATATTTAGCAATATTGAATATTTAACATATTTAGACCTGCCTGCAAGAAACTCAACTATCTATATCCAAGCTATGCTGGATACCCTGCCTCAATGAGAACCTGAGCAGAGCATGCAGCTAACTTTTACCTGCATACCTATTCCTAGATACTGCATTCCTATTCCAAAGAGAACAGCATCTTTTTGATACCTGCCTCACTTTTTCAAACTCTCTCCCACTTGACCAATACTGCAGTAATCCTTGAAAAATGTACACAGTTGTTTCCTTCTCCCCCCTCAACTTCCAATATACCTGTAATGATCAATTATATGGTTAGTGATTAATGATCACTCCTATTCCATGGAAACTGTGAGATAATGCATTTGTGTTGGTTCAGGAAGTTAAGTCTGTTAATATGTTACACAACTTAAGGGGTATGAACTCTTCTTATTCTTTGAAGGGTACACTTTGATGTATTTATGAATATTTGTATTTGTGAATAAAATGCTAGTTCAATGAATAAATAAGTGCCCAACTCTGACTTTTTAACTGGATTTTGGATAGTTTACAAAAAATAAGGTCCTTCTAGGTAAGTTCTTCTTATGATTCATAAGACAAAAAATTAAAATCACAACTTAAATCCAAAGAGAAAAATATGCAAGATGAAAAGAAAG
The DNA here is from genome assembly GCA_027257055.1 of Cephalopachus bancanus. NCBI lineage: Eukaryota > Metazoa > Chordata > Mammalia > Primates > Tarsiidae > Cephalopachus > Cephalopachus bancanus. The sequence continues at coordinate 1,920,933 of JAPVLO010000084.1, read as the reverse complement.
TACTGATGTTCATTTCCATTAATCACCTGAGACATTTTTGTGCCTTATTGTATTATAGTCATTTCAAGTATTTTGGACAGGAACTGGAGAAGGAATTATGAAATATATCCTTTGTTGATGAAATAGGGAGAATATCCAGTAAATTAAATGACACATTTACAGCAGACTGAAGCTTATTTGTTTGCAATATAATATCTAGTTAGAGAATAAAATGATGCTATGCTTCCTGTTTTCTTGATTTCAACTACATCCAAAACATGAAGTCAATCACTTACGTCTACAAGATTTCTAAATCTTACTTCTGTCAATTTTTAGCTTGAGAATACTTTCAACTTTTATTCAGTTTTTTGAACAATTTCAATTTGATGAAGCATAAATAAGAAAAGTTTGTATTTGTTATAATCATTGCTTCTCAACCGTTCCATATTTAACCTTATTTCTTGTTGAGTTCCAGTTTTCTCAATAACATCTTTGTTAAATTCCAGAACTTTTCACTCACCTCACTTTTATTTATTAAAGCATCATTCATTATAGTACTTAAGGTCATCCCATGCAGATTTCATATATACATTTCATTCTTGCAAGATTCAGTCATCTCTTCTTCCTGACTCCTCTCCCAGCTATCTATCTAGGCAGCACGTTTTTGATACATGCACCACTTTTTCAGACTTTCTCCTGCTTGTCCAATAGTGCAGTAATCTTTGAAAAACGTAGACAGTCGTTGCCTTCTCCTCACTCCCAACTTCCAATACACTCTTAATGATCAATTATCACACAGTGTTCATATTTCTCTTGAGAACGAGGAGCTCAACATGGCAGTGAGGAAATGGAATATGCAATTCTGGTTTCCCCTTTGTAGGGTAAGCCCACCATGATACCTCTTACTAATTGTTATTTATTTTTTCCAGGTAGCAAATGGATATATCAGAAAGTCCTCTGGTATTCAGAAATCCAGCCTGGTATAGCAAATTCCATTTTTTTCTTCCGTATATGCATACCCACTTTCCAAGAGTGACTCTGTTGAAATTTCTTTTTCTTGTCTCCACTGCAAAGCTCTTTTTCCATGAACAAATCATATTCTAGATGGTCCATCTGCCTTGGGCCATCTGTTGCTTTCTTCTGTTCATTATTCTGTTATTTTTTTGTTTAGCTTAGGCTCAGTAGGATAGTGAGTTGAGAGGTTGATGAATCTTGAAACTACTGACTCAGTAGAATTAAAAATGGATGTTATTGATGTCTGTTACTTTCCTGGATGGACTTAGAAACAGTTCCTGGAAACAAAAAAAATCATCTTTCACTTTCTATTTCTAGTTTGTTTCAGGATTTACAGTGAATCGTTGGTAAGTTTTACAACCAAAACTGTTTATTCAATTATCTTCAGGTAAATAAGTCAGATTTCTTAATATTTTTTTGAATTCTAAGGATTCAGACCTAAAAATTTGTCACACAATGAGAGATGTTAAGTCATATTTCATGCTTCTTTGACTGAGGGTAGTAGAAAGTGCACAGTAACTAACTATTAATAGATATTTTGGTTTTGAAGTTGGAGAAGAAATATTTCTGACAGCTCATCTCTCTCTATTAATTTGTAAGTTTAGATGAACCATAGAATAAAAAGAGGATATTGATCACAAGGGAACTTTGACAACTGAATTACTTAGACTGAACTGTGCTACGATATTAGAACGGGATTGGCAGTAAAATTAACTTGACATTCAACCACTGATGTCATAAATTGAGGAACTCCTTTCTTCCTTGTCAACAGATGGTACTGGCTCTATCCATCTGGGCAAGATTTTGCTTGTAGGTACAGCATTTTGCCAGTTGGTATGGATGTGAGGATAGAGAACATTGACTATGGTAGCCTGGTAGATCACTACATAGCGAACTTAAAGTTTCTCATTATTTACCTCCCAATTAGTTAATGAAACTTATAATTAGTAACCAACAACTATCAACCGAGCACTGTGATAATCTATAACTACTTTATCCTTTCTATGGTGACTTTATCATGAAATGTATTATTATTATTATTTGTGTGTTTTTACTACTGCTATACTATTAAACACTAGTTACAAGGGAGCATTCTAACCTTCAATATTCTCTGAGAAACTGGTAATAATTATTGAATAACTAGTGTGGGCTTCTTACTGAATTTAAAAATAAACACATAGTCCTCATATCTAATATGAGATACTTAAGACTCAATTTTAGTTTCACCTCATGGAATTTTTGTTATGAGCCGGAGACATATTGTTACCTTTATGTTATACATTACAATTATCGCCATTAGCCACACTCACAAGAAGTGGTAAGAAGTCACTAGTATATCTAAAATCCCAATGCTAAGTGTTAAACTCCTTTAGTAATTGTGTTCCTTTAACCCAAGACTACAAAATTCCTATATAGGTTTCCTGAAACTTCTCTACTACTTATTGGTAATTTCCTACACTGGCTATTATATCAAGATCCTGATATTAATCTATCCATCTTTCTATCTGTCTACAAAAAGATAACATACATCCTGTATCTCTATTGTTTGGAAGTGAAGCTCATATTATCTCTGAAAGATATTCCTTGCTAGGAAGAGATAACAGAGAAATATGAGAATGAACCATGCAGATCTTTGAAATAACAGGTACAGAGAGATGAAGAAAAGACTTTCAAAAATGATACCTTTGATGCCTACCAATTGCCCAGAAACATGAGGACAAAGCCCTCTCCAACAATTTGTTAAATTACTATTGGCCAGAGTAGCAATTTCAAACAAACTGTATTTTATATTTGTGTTTTCAAATTGGAATACATGTCAACTTTTACAATCTTTATTCTCTCAGGAGTATTTTAAGAAGTTGATTGCTGAGTGTAGTTAATTTAATAATGGATACACTGCTCCAGCAGTCAATTTGGTCATCTGTCACATTGCCAGCAAGGCAGTAGATTATTTCAAGTCCAGGAAAGAAGAAAGTACAGTGAAAATATGATTAAGTTGGCCACTATAAAATTTGGCTAAAACTTGAGAACATATGCCTTTACTTTTATATTAAGAGCCAGAGAACTTGGAAAATTATAAACTCATTGCCTTGAATGTAAACTGCATGAAAAGATGACACTTTGAGAAATTATTTAACCATTTATATACATTGAAGACTAATATTAACCTCCCCAAATTTCATTTTTACCCTCATCTAATTCATTCCTCACACAACAATGGTTAACTTAAAAATTATGTTAGAGAAATGTATGGTAGATGCAAATTTATGCATAGAATAACCGGGTAAATTATACCAACCACAAAAAAAGAATAATAAGAAAAGAAAATTCCCAGCTGACAGAAAGAAACAAAAAATAAAAGACATAGCAATCAGAAGTGAGCTGAAATGATAATAGGTACCCCAAGGAATATGCAAAGTCACTGACCAGTAATGAAGAAAGAATACAGGGCCTTGAGTACTTGTAAGGCAGGAATTGTAACTGTGAACCTCATATTAACAGAGATATTTTGAGTGCTACCTTTAGTAGAACAAAGCCATCTATTAGTCCATAAATTTAACAAGCTATCTGGGTACTAGGTATACAAAGAATGCATCCTGTGAATAATGAAATCCTGTAATCATGTGACCGTTTTACGTAGATTTAGAGTAAATTTATACAAACTATGAATTCTCTAAAAGGAATATTAAATATAGAATTGCTTTGGGGCCAGTGTGAACTTTAGTGTATTTGGTATAAGCAAATACAAAATTAATCTGAAGGGTCTTTCAAAAACCAGGCCTTGAGATATTTTCATAGAAGAAAAAAAACTTTACCTCAGATAGAGTAATAATAAACATGCAGAGACATTATGAAAAATCTCCCATGAATGTGAACAAGCAAACCCAACACACACGAGGATTTGATCCCAAGAACTTCATGGATTAAAAAAAAGAAAATTAAACTGATAAGAACAGATACTACACTTGATCTTAGCCAAAAGGCCGAGAAGCGAGACCTCATCTCTACAATAAATCAAAAAATGAGCCAGGCGTGGTAGCGCGCACCTGTAGTTCTGGCTACTTGGAAGGCTGAGGCTGAAGGATCGCCGGAGCAGAGCAGGTTGAGTCTGCGCTGGCCAGGAGCGGCCACTGCACTCCAGTCTGGGTGACAGAGTGAGACTCCGACTCAAAAAAAAAAAAAATTTTTTTTTAAGCAACAACTGTACAGTAATTATGTTTAACATTCTTAAAGACATAAGAAAGAATGAAAACTCCAGTAAAGGAAAATAGACACTATTAACAGAGAGTACCTTGGTTTGAGATAAAATTAGAATTTCCTCCATGAAAAACAATATAGCAACTGACAACAAAATATTAGTGAATATCTTTATATATATTCATGCATATATGTGTGGGAATAAAGAGAGAATTGTTAAACCTTAGGATAAGCTTTAAAAGTGACTTATAATTCAGTCAAAAGAGATAGACATAGGCACTACATGAAGATAAAGATAAGAATAGAATGAGAATAGTAAACATATACCTAACAATAGTTTGAAAAAGAATGAATAGAGATAATGGCTAATAATTCATATGCGAAGAATTTTTAAAGATCAAATACATAATGACTTAGGCAAAATATTAGGGTAAATAAATATAAATCTACCTTTGGCATAGTGTTGTGAAACTGTAAAAAGACAAGGACAAAGAGAAGGCAACTGGAGAGGAAAGTCAGATTTCCTACTAAAGAATAATGAAAACATTGAAACTAGACCTCCCAACCCAACAATCATGCTAGGTAGAAGTTAGCAGAAAACTATCTCCAAAAAGTTGAAGAACAATAACACATATCATACACAAGTTGAAGGACAATAACACAAATCATACACACACACAGACACACACACACACACACATACACACACACACACACTCTCTTTAATTCAGTATCCAGTTTGTGTGGTGGAAATAAAGATATTATACACAATAATTAGAGATACACCCAATTCCAGGTACTCACCAAAAAAGTACTACATTGTACTACACCTCAGAAAGAAGAAAGAAAGCTAACCCTACAGTTTTGAAGTAGAATAAAGAAAAAAAATGTGAGTTAAAAATTAATAGTTAAGCCCGGCTCGGTGGCTCAGCCTGTAATCCCGCGCCTTTGAGAGGCTGAGGTGAGAGGATTGCCTGAGCCCGCGGGTTTGAGACCCGCCTGGGCAGGCGAGACCTCAACTCTACAATAAATCAAAAAAAGAAAAAAGAAAATTAGCCGGGTGTGGTAGTCCGTGCCTGTAGTTCCAGCTACTTGGAAGGCTGAGGCCGAAGGATTGCCGGAGCCCAGCAGGTCGAGGCTGTGGTGGCCGGGAGTGGCCACTGCACTCCAGTCTGGGCGACAGTGAGACTCCAACTCAAAAAAAAAATAAATAAATAAAAAAATTAGTAGTTAAACAAAAAATTAGATTGTCATTGACTCACGAAAACAAAGATAATACTATTTTGGAGAATTAATAACAAGCAGAAGTGATGTAATATGAGACAAGAATTACAAGAAAAATGGTAACTGAGTAATCAGAAATGTAGCATTATAAGTTTTTGATGTTATTTGGAGAAAAGCTGAGGATAGTGGTTGATGGTATATTTTGTAAAGTCAAGATAACATATAAATTTTTAAAATTAGGAACTTATTTTAAGTACTTAAAATAATAAAAAATGTACTTCAGCACACACACAAAATAGGAGAATAAAAACCACTTAAGTCAACTGAAAGCAGAAAAAGTATACAAAAAAGAAAAGGCAGAGTAAACAAAAATATAGTATGGTACCTTAAAAGTATAAAACATTCGATTAAATTGAAAAGTACAAGGTTAGATACATATATTGAATGCAGAAGAAATAGAAGCTCATAGCAGACCTATAAAATAAAATACATAAAAATGCTAATTGAAAGCTTCACACACAGAAAAGCCTATAGTCTCATGGCTTCACAGGTGAATTCTACCTTATCTTTAAAAAAGAAATGAAACCTATTCTTTACACTCATTTTCAAAGAATAAAAGATGAGAGAACAATTTTACATGTATTCTATGAGGCCAGTATTGCCTTGATACCCAGACCAGACAAAGACATCACAAGGAAAAATTCCAGACTCATATTTCTTATGAAAATACAGACAAAATCATCAGGAAAATAATACCAAACCAAATCCAGGAGTATACATAAAAAAAAAAAAACATCTTAACTAAATGGGATTAATCCAGGAATGCATGATTTAATAATTAACATTAAAAACTAATCAATGTAATACGCCATGTTAATATCAAATAATAAAGAAATATAATCAGTTATCTCAATGGATGCAGAACAAGTGACTTAGTTTTAAACAGAAATTTATTTCTCATAGCTATGGGAGCTGGGAAGTTTAAGATCAGAGTACCAACAAACTAGGTCATATGGTAAATTAGGCTCATTCCTCCAGAAGGAACAACACTGTGTCCTTAAATGGCAGAAAGTGAAAGGATAAGAAAGTTGTATACTGTGTGATGCCTCTTTTCCAAGGGCCTTAATCCCATTTAGGAGGGGAGGAAACCTGACCTAATTACCTCTTAATGACCCCACCTCTTAATACCGTCACATTGGAAAAACCTGAATTTTGGAAGGGTATATTCAAACAATCAGTAATCATTCGACAAAATCCAACAGCAATTTGTAAATAAAAATCATAAATCTCAATGAACTAAGAGTAGAACTTAACTTCCTCAATACAAAAAATGGCCCACAAAACCCAAAGATGCCATTACACATAATGTTGGCAGACTGATTTCAATCTTCCTACAATTAGGAACAAGGAAAGGATATCTGTTCTTGACACTGCTATTCACCATCAAAATGAAAGTTTTGGCTATGGAAGTTAGGCAAGAAAATAAACTAAAAGACACACATATTTGAAAGGAAGAAGCACAATGTTCTTTGCAGATGCCATGATCTTGTATAGAAAATTCTAGGGAATCAACAAAATAATATTTAAAACTAATGAATGAGTTCAGCAAGTTTGCAAGATGTTAGACCAATATTCAAAAAATCAGTATAAACAATCTAAAAATAAAATTTTAAAAATTTTCTTGACAATAGCATCAGAAAGACTAAAACACGAGTGAGAACATGTGATATTTGTCTTTCTGTGCCAGGTTTATTTCACTTAACATAATGTACTCCAAGCTCATTTGTATTGCTGTAAATGGCAAAATTTTGGTTTTTTAAATCACTAAATAGTATTCCACTGTATATACATACCTAACCCTGCGTTGTACCCAACATCTTTAAAATAAAAAAAATTAAATCCATTTATCTAATAAACACTTGAGTTGATTCTATATCTGATCTCACAGAAGTAGAGATTAGAATAGTGTTTACTAGGGGCTGGAAAGGTAGAGGTTAGTTAATGGATACAAATATGAAAATGAGTTCTAGTGTTCTTATAGCACAAGGATGAATATAATAAACAATAGTTGATTGTGTGTTTTTTAGAAGACTAAAATAATTAGGGATAAATTCAACAAAAGGTGAAGGCTATATTGAAAGCTAAAAAACGTTTTTGAAGGAAATTAAAGAAAGCCAAAATAAATGGAAAGACATTCCATACCATGGATGAGAATTATAATATTGTTACCATGATTTTACTCCCCTACTCAGTCTATAAATTCAAGAAAATCCATATTTTTTTAATGAAAGAGACTCAAAAAAAAATCAGTATTGTAGAACTCAAACTTCCTGATAACCAAAAATGTTACAATAAGCAAGACAGTGAGTTACTGAAATGATGACTCAAATATAGATTAATAAAACAAGCATTGAAATCAACACATAGATATTGCTATGTAAATATCAAGTTCTTTATATATCAATAAAATGTGAATAACAAATTATTATTTATACAACAATAATGATTATAATAAATTGTTATTTTGTAGGATTCCAAGACTTTTTAATATGAAAAAACTAGTCTTTTCAACAAATGGTGCCGGGACAACTGGATATTCATTTGCAAGTAATGAAGCTGGACCCTTTCCTCCCAATATATGCAAATATTAACTCAAAAATGACCAAAAACTTAAATGTAAGAGCTAAAACTAGAAGACTCTTAGCGAAAACATTGGAGTAAATAAAATGCTGCACTCTCAAAATATGTTCTTTCATTACAACAAAATTAAATTATAAATCAATAATAATTGCTGTCTGAAAAAAAGTCTCAAATATTAAAAAAATCAAATAGCATACATCTTAGAAACCCATAGAAAACAAAGAAGAAAACTAAAAGCTATTATGGAATATTTCAATCTAAATGGCAATGACCATAAAATATATCAACATTTTTAGAATACAGCAAAATCAGAGTTTAGTAAAGAAGTCATAATTTTATATATTAAAATGAAGAAAATTTTCACTTGATTATCTAAATTTCCACCTTAAGAAGTTTGTAAAAGGATAGTGAAATAAAGTACAAGTAATCGGACATTAGAAAATAATACAAATAAGAGTAGAGAATAATGGGACAAAAACTAGATAAAAACACACAATTAATAAAACCAAAAATTGATGTTTTTGAAAATATTTATAAAACTGATAACTTGTACTGTGTCTGAACCAAAAAGGGCCAAAACACAAATAATCACTAGGTAAGAGTAGAGAATCAACATGTATGAACCACAGCTGCCTATATTGTTTTTTCTTTTGAGATCTCATCTGTCTTGTTAGTTCTCTGCTCTCTCTTCTGACATGAGTTGCTTGCTGCTAACCCTGGTGCATGTGCTGTGGTGTAAAATAATTTTCAGAGCGTAACATCTGTAAGTTTCAGATATTAAAGCTTGATGACTTCAGTTGGATGAAAATAATTAGGGCTGTTTTCTTGGTTATCGTTTTGGCAAGGAAGTATTTTGAGCTATGAGTAATTGGCTGATTCATTGACAATATACAACAAACAAAACAAAAGGGAAAATGCATTTGCTGCTAAATCACAGAATGAATGAGGTGAAAATAGTGTTGAATAGATGGTATGGGGTAAGGCAACAGATGTCTCGCAACCACAAAGATTTATGTTGTTTTGATTTTGAGTGTGTGTGTGTGTGTGTGTGTGTGTGTGTGTGTGTGTTTACTTTGACACAAACTAAATTGACCAGTAGTGAGCAATGTTAGAACTTTTATGACATCCACAGAATAATAGCAAAACGAAACACAAAATTAACTCCAGACTATCTATATACTCATCTAGTTTCTTCCCTCTTAGAGTCCTTTTTTGACTTGTCTATGTTTGTGCCTCCCCACCTCCCAATCTTCTTTAACATACCCCATTTAAATTTTCCTTCCCACAGCATCATTGAAACACCTAGCACTTTTATCTTGGTCATGCATTTCTAAATATAATACACAACACTGAGGTGCCATCTTGCTTGGTTTCTCAATTGACAACACACAAAAAATCATTGTCTTTCTTGGGACATTTTCTTCCAGAGAACCCACTACCCGTGGTTTCTCTCAAACTGGCTGCGCTTTTCTATTCTCCTTTACCTCTATATATTAAAGTGCCCAAAGAATCAGTCTTTAAACTTATCTTCTTGTCTATACTGACTCTGTTCTTCAGTCTCATGACTTTACCATTCATTTGCTCATATGTCCAAATTTTGTATCTTCCAGATGTCTCTCAAGTTCAAAATCATATGTCCTCATACATACTGAATATGTCTTATTGGACATCAAGTAGTCATCCCAAATCTAAAGTAGTTGAGCTGTGCCTATTTCCAAATCTGCTATTCCATGAGAATTTTCCAATAAATGACACTGTATTTCTTCCTTCATATGCTTCTAGACAACCCTAGATGACCAAAAACTTTTTGGCTTTTCCATTAAAATATGTCCATAATCCGACCACATCTCAATATCTTCACAATCCCAATGTCAATAGTAATTTATCTTCTTACCTGAACTACTGCAAAGCCCTTTTGACTGGCTTCCCTGTATCCACAGCAGGGCACCAGAATTGATTCTCCACTTGGAAGGCAGCGTGACTTTTTAAAAAATGTAAATCATATCATACCATTATTTTCAAATCCCTCTCTGGTTTTTCATCATACATACAGAATACAATTTTAAGTCTTCACTATGACCTACAGAGTCTTGACTACTTCTTAGACCTCATTTTATTTCTTTATTCTTCTTATTTACTTTGTCACAAATATACTCACCCTGATGATATCTCTTAAATCTATCAAGCATATTCTTGCCTCAAAAAACATTTTAATTGCTATTCCTTCATTTAGAATGCTCTTAACATGACAAACTCAGTAACTCTAAATGTATTTTTGTCATTTCCTTTGGCCAATGATTTACAGTGCTTCTCTCAAGGAGGATAATCCATTCCCATTCAACTGATACCAAGACTGACATTGTCACTTGGTTTGACTAATAGAATAAAAGCAGAAATGACAAAAGCCATGTTTGTGGAATCATCGAGAGCTGTTTTATTGTTCTTCAATTGCTTTTAAGGAATATTCACATCTATTGTTAAATTGGCTTTTGATATATAGCTATATCTTTCCTGAGATCTCGGTCAAGTTTTATAGACCTAGATAAAGGCAATCTAATTTTTGATTTCTTTCAAAAAGGCTCAGGGCTTCTTGAAAGAAATCAAAAGTTAGATTGCCTTTACCTAGGTCTATAAAACTTGGAAAGAACTATATGAATAGGATATCAGTAAGAATCTGAAATTAATTAAATTTTTACAGAGGCAAGAGCTTAAAATCAGAGGTAGCCTTAAAAACATAAGGTATAACCTCTTCCAGCCCAGTTCCTTCATAGACATGTAAGGAAAGGCATTCAACTTTTCATTAATAAATGGGAACTTGATCCAATCATGCCTGAATCTTGGGGAAATGGTTGACTCTATCTTATCTAGAATACATTTAGAGAAAACTTATAATAAACTTTTGATTTTATCAGTTAAGTGTAAACTATCTACTAGTAGTAAAACATTTTCAACATTTTATTTTACAGTTTTACTTTAAAAAGTAAAAGGTGGTTCTAAAATTATAAATACATGCATGCCAACCTACTTTATAAAGCAGAGTCAAAACTTAAATTAAAAAATCAAAGATCATTTGAATCTCTCTATGCCCACTCATATAAAATTATGCCAGGATGAATGTTCTCCAGAGCAGGCTGAAGTCTGTTTAAAGTATGAGTGATTTTGCTTTGATCACAGTAATTCTTGGTTGAAAAGAGAACAGAATTAAGCAGAAAGACTTGCTTCTGAGTTCACTGGCTTGGGATTATCTATTGTTGTGTAATAAACCATCACCAAATTTAGTGGCCTCAGTTATTCTGTCTCACAGCTTTGTAGATTTACTGGTCCCAGCTCAGTGGTTCTCACTTGAAGTCTCTTATGGGGTAGAGAAAGCTACAGTCAGCTGAAGGCTTGACTGGTTACATACTAAAAATGGCTCACTCGCATGGTTGGAATTTGATGCTGACTCCAGGCTGAGAGTTGACTGAATGTCCACATCAGGTCTCTCCTGTGGCTTGGCATTCTCACAATGGCAGCTGTGTTCTCCAAAGGAGAGTTCCTAGAACTGGCATTCCAAAAGACTCAGACAGGAGGTGTAAAACTTCATATAACCTAGCCTCGAGAATCATGCAATGTAACTTAGTTCTTCTGCTTTTTATGAGTCATATGAGTCATGGGCTCAGTTCAGACTCAACTGAAAGGGAACTAGATTCTCCTCTTGATAGGAAGGATGACTAAGAACTTATAGCCACTTATAATCTATCATACTCTATAAATTCTCAGTTGCATCTGTGGTTAAACTGGGAATACCAGGATCCATATTAACATCTAGTGTCAACAAACAGGAAGACAGTAGAATTCCAAAGGGATCCGTGAGTTAACTAAGATATTGAGAATTTATTCACCCCACGCGCGTGCGTGCGCGCACACACGCACACACACACACACACACACACACATACACACACACAAAGACACTTGCATATCTTATTGTTAATGTAATACTACTAAGTATGCATAAGTGCTGCTTTTTTGAGTTAATTTTTTTCTTCCATACTGAAGTCAATCAGCATTTTAAGAAATAAGAAATAATTGTAAATTCATTCCTGTGAACTGCTGCTTCTTTGAGTCCCTTGTAATAACTTTAGTAGATATACTTGCCCAAATATCTTTAAAGTTAATGGACTAATTGAGGTGAATGTGTTTGTAAGTCTTGTCACTATAATATACAATGAGGAGATGTGTTGGAGGAAAATATTTTAAAAATATGATTGAAACAGCACACTACCATACTTAAAATCAAGAATAGAAAGAAGATATTCACAAGTCAACTGGTTTCATGGCAAGACCTTCAGAGAAACAAATGACATAAAATTTTAAGATAGGTTGGTTTTCAATTTTCTTTGAAAATGTTCTTAGCCGGGCTCGGTGGCTCAGCCTGTAATCCTGCACTTTGGGAGGCCGAGGTGAGTGAATTGCCTGAGCCCATGGATTCAAGACCCAACCGGGCAACTTGGTGAGAACTCATCTCTACAATAAATCAAAAAATCAACTGGGCATGGTAGCGCGTGACTGTAATTCTGGTTACTCAGAAAGCTGAGGCAGAAGGATTACTGGAGCCCAGCAGGTCGAGGCTGCAGTGACCGGGAGCTGCCACTGCACTCCAGTCTGGGTGACAGAGTGAGACTCCATTTCAAAAAAAAGAGAAAAAAAAAGAAAATGTTCTTATCAGTTGTACACTTTTACTTTAGCTTGTTGTCCTTAGTTTGTTCTAATTCACTCTTTCAATCACAGCATACTTCTTTGTTTCCACAGTGAACTCCTTGAGGTCAAGGACCAGCACCTCAAAAATATCTGTAATTCTCACAGTTATGATGCCAGGTGGGGTACAGTGTAACAGCCTGTGGGTTGATTTCACCAGAGAAAAGCATGTCAGAGCAAGTCCCAAGTGCAGTTTAGGACAGAGTATATTAGAAAAAAAGAGACCTGCCCAATAGGCATGGGTGCCTTAAAGAAAAGACATATGTTTGTCTTTGACAACAAGCTTTATATACTTCTACAATGACTAGTAAATAAACCATGAGCTGAGAGCAGAGGACTGCAGGTATCTGCTAACAAGTTTTGATTACCATATCTCCACTTTCTGTGAGCGAAGAGGGTGGGCTGCAGGTGTCTGGTCAAGAGTGTTGAGTACCGTCTCTAAGGACACAAGGACCTTTTAAATAATTAAGGTTATTGCCTAACTATATTTGGGCTTTTCTTAGAACATTATGTCTATGTTTTGGGTGATTCCTTATTATTTCTGTGATTTACTGCACTGGCAAATCCACATTCCAGCCTGCAAGGTGGCCAAGTCTGATGTGCCTGGTTAGTCAGGTGAAGGTCATGTACCAACAAGAAAGATGTTGGAATGCTTACTCTATTTTAATTTAAACTGCCCACAGGGGGACTTCTGGCAAGATGGCGACTGGGCAACCTGGTCTATGAAACCCTCTGCAAAGGAAAACTGCAGTGGGTCTCTGGCTCTCCTCCTGGGGGTTGCGGACCCCAACATCACAGCCTGCTCTTCACATGGAGCTTGGCCATTGCTACCGCTGGGGCATCGCAGTGGTCTGGACAGCCACTGCAGTGCAGACAGCAGCTGCCAGTGCTGCCACTGCCAGCACTGACACCACCACCACCGCCGCCACCACTGCCACCTCCATGGCAGCCATAGCACATTGCACCACCCAGGCCGGAGGCGATATACGACTTCAGTCCTTGAAGCCTCTGCAGGTAAGATCTGCTGGGATCTCTGCGACCTCTCCTGCAACTGAGACATCCTGCCTGCCGTGAGTCTCCTGCTGTGTGCCCTGAGGCAGGATTCCATCTCCAGCCACTGTCCGGTTCCTGTCCAGCCACCCCCCCCACTCTGGGGAGAGCAGCTGAGATCGCACCACCTGCTGGCGATTCAAGGTAACAACACCGAAACGGGAGAAACAAGCTTGAAAAACAGACACAGGCCAGAGTGGTGAACGGAGGGTGATCTGGCCTGTCCTTCACAACAGGCCAGGGGCAACTGACCCTAACTGTGAACTAATTTACCAGCTTGAAAAGAAAGCTAGAAATCAGAGCTGAAAGGACATTGGACTTAAACAAAAAAGTCTCAGAGTGTGCTTGATTAGTTCTGTTAGTTTAATGACTTAATTCTATTCCTACTGTATTGTTCCTTTTTTTCCTCTTCCTTTTCTTCCTTTTCTTCTCTCTGTAAACCATATCTTTGTATAGAGGAACAGCAAACCAATAAGGTGGTTGGTTAGCTTGTATGTTAGCATCATTGTATGTTTTAGTTTTTTTTTGTACGGGAGTTGGTTAGTCTATAGCTGTGGTCTATTGTTTTTATCTGTTTCAGTATAGGTGTCTCTCTCCATTTGCTGGTACACTTGTTTGTTCACCCCTTACTCCTCTATCTCTCCACTACCCTCTTCAACCCACTGTCTGCTCCATTCTCTTCCCTCTGCTAACCACATTTTATTTCAGGGAGTAAACCTATAGCCCCACTGCACGGACAGATTCCAAGGCAGTGGGAAGTGGGTCTCAGATTATCCATACACCTGTCAGTGAAAACCAGGACATGCAGATAGATTTTGAATCACAGCTCCCCCTTAAGTAAATCTCAAAACTGCAAAAAGGACCACCCCCAATCTACAGTGCAACTCCAGAATTAAACAAAGTAAGAGGGCATACATAAAGAAGAGGAGATTGAACAAATAGAAGTAAAACCAATCCCTCTACCCCGAATAACAGAATTAAAGAAGACGGTGATGTGGAGGGAAGGAAGAAGTAGGGAGGAGGGAAAAACTGCACAAATGAAGAAAAACCAAAAGAAGAATATAGGTCTCACACAGTCCCCTGGGACATCAGACACTGAGAAAACAGATTCTGGAACACAAACAATGAAGAGCCCCTAGAATGACTGGTCACATGCAACAAACCCAGACATCAAGAAATTAATAGAGATAATTTAAAAAATTGAGGAGAGACAAGAGGAAAATAGGAAGGAGCTGATGTCAGAAATAACTACAGTAAAGAATACTGTGATGGAAATAAATAACAAACTAATAAGCATGGAAAGCAGAATGAGCCAAGCAGAAGTAAGAATCTCAGAGCTCGAAGACCAAAACACAGAACTAACCCAAACTGTCAAAAGCATAGAAAAGAAGCTCAAAAAGACAGAACAAAACCTGCAAGAGATGAATGATCACTTCAAGAGACCGAACCTAAGAGTAATTGGGCTTCCTGAGCAGAGAGAGAAACAGAGGCCACACTGGAACAAACATTTCATGAAATCATTCAAGAAAACTTCCCTCATCTCATCAAGGATGAAAAATTCAAACACAAGAGATTCAGAGACCCCCTGAAAGACACCAAATGAGAAGACCAACTCCCAGACACATAATAATTTGCCTAAACAAAGTAGCTATAAAAGAAAAAATCCTAAAAGCAGCAAGAGAAAAAGACCAGACTGCCTACTAGGGAAGACCAATTAGAATAGCAGCAGATTTATCCACAGAAACCCTTCAGGCTAGGAGAGCCTGGAGCCCTATCTTCAAAGTTCTAAAAGAGAAGCAATTTCAACCAAGAATAACCTACCCAGACAAACTAAGCTTCATTAGTGAGAGAGAATTGAAATCTTTTCCAGATATCCAATCCCTAAGAACCTACGCTGCCACCAGACCACCTCTACAAGAAACACTTAAGAAAGTACTGAACACAGAAGAAAAAGAAGAAAGAACAACAACATTCTTCACAAGAGTACAGGCAAAAGATTAAAAACACACATGAACCAACTCCAAAATTCAAAGAAAGACAACAAACAAACAGCAACAACAACTCTGTAAGAACTTTATGACAGGGATCAACTCTTGCATTTCAATTATTAGCCTAAATGTGAATGGACTAAATGCACCTCTGAAAAGACATAGAATGGCAAAATGGATAAAGTATCATCAGGCAACAATCTGTTGCCTTCAAGAGACTCACCTCACTAGAAAGGACTCCCACAGACTCAAAGTAAGAGGACGGGAAACAAAGTTTCAGGCGAACGGAATACAAAAGAAAAGAGGAGTAGCAATCTTAAATTCAGACAAAATACCCTTCAAGCTATTAAAAATCAAAAAAGATACAGAAGGCCACTACATAATGATAAAAGGCTCAATCCATCAACAAGAAATATCTATATTAAACATATATGCACCCAATATAGGTGCACCAACTTTCATAAAGCAACTTCTCGGAATACTAAAGAAAGATATTGACTCTAACACCATTATAACTGGGGACTTTAATACCCCACTCACAACCCTAGACAAATCATCAGGACAAAAAAATCATCAAGGAGATCCGGAACCTCAATGTGACTTTGGACCAAATGGACTTAATTGATACCTACAGAACACTTTATCCAAAGACCACAGAATCCACATTCTACTCATCACCACATGGAGTGTATTCTAAGATTGACCACATAATTGGCCATAAATCAAGCATAAGCAAATTTAAAAGGACTGAAATTCTACCATGCACCTTCTCAGACCACAGTGAAATAAAAATAAACATTGACACCAACAAGGTCCCCCCCAAACCCACAAAGATATAGACACTGAACAGCATGATGCTAAACAACTCCTGGGTCAATGATGAAATCAAAACAGAGATCAAAAGATACCTGGAAACAAATGAAAATGAAGAAACATCTTACCAAAATCCCCGGGTCACCTTAAAAGTTGTAGTAAGAAGGGAATTTATACCCTACAAACACACATGAAGAAAATGGATGGAACACAAATTAACAGCCTAACAAGCCACTTAAGGAAGCTAGAAAAGCAAGACCACAAAAACCCTAATTTCAGCATAAGAATCCAGATCACCAAAATAAAAGCCCAAATCCAGGACATAGAAGACAAAAAGATAATACAAAAAAATCAATGAAACAAAAAGCTGGTTCATCGAAACGATAAACAAGATCGATGGTCCCCTAGCTAAACTGACCAAGAAAAAATGAGAAAAAACCCAAATAAGCACAATCAGAAGCAAAAAAAGATGAAGTCACATCTGACCCTGAAGAAATACAAAAGATAATTGGAGACTACTATGTACACTTGTATGAAAACAAACTTGAAAACCTTAAGGAAATGGAGGACTTTCTGACATCATACAACCTGCCTAGGTTGGAACAAGAGGAAACTGAGACCTTAAATAGACCAATAACAATCAAGGAAATCGACTATGTGATAAGAAAACTACCTACAAAAAAAAAGCTGTGATCCAGATGGCTTTCCAGCAGAATTCTACAAGACATTTAAGGAGGAGCTGATACCAATCCTACTGAAGTTATTCCAGGCAATTGAAAAAGATGGAACTCTCCCCAAATCATTTTACGAAGCCAACATCACATTGATAACCAAGCCAGGTAAAGATCCAACAAAGAAAGAGAACTACAGGCCAATATCTTTGATAAACACAGATGTTAAAATTCTCAACAAGATCCTAGCAAACCGGATTCAACAATACATCTCAAAAATCATCCATCATGACCAAGTAGGCTTCATTCCTGGGATGCAAACCTGGTTCAACATTCGTAAAACCATAAATGTAATTAAATACATCAACAGATGTCAAAACAAAAACCACATGCTTATATCATTAGATGCAGAAAAAGCTTTTGATAAAATCCAGCACCCCTTCTTGATAAAAACCCTCGAACATCTAGGCATACAAAATAGTAAAAGCCATCTATGAGAAACCCACAGCCAGCATACTCCTAAATGGACAAAAATAGGAACCATTTCCCCTGAAAACAGAACAAGACAAGGATGCCCACTCTCACTCCTCCTGTTCAACATAGTATTGGAAGTCCTGGCTCGAGTAATCAGAGAAGAGAAGGCAATCAGGGGTATCCAAATAGGAAAAGAGAAAGTCAAGTTATCTCTCTTTGTACATGATATGATTGTGTACCTTGAAAACCCAAGAGAATCTGTCAAAAATCTCTTTACACTGATAAAGGACTTTGGCAAAGTCTCAGGATACAAAATAAATGTGCAAAAGACAACCGCATTTCTTTACACCAATAATAAACAAACAGAAATCCAAATAAAAAACACAATTCCATTCACAATAGCCACAAACACACAAAAAGAAATACCTTGGCATCTTCCTAACCAGAGACGTGTGAAAGACCTTTACAATGAAAACTACAAAACACTGCTCAAAGAAATCAAAGATGACACAAACAAGTGGAAAAATATTCCATGCTCATGGATTGGAAGAATCAACATTGTGAAGATGTCCATCTTACCGAAGGCAATCTACAAATTCAATGCAATACCCATCAAATTACCAGCATTATTCTTCTCAGACCTAGAAAAGACAACACAGGAATTCATATGGAAACACAAACGTCCAAGAATAGCCAGAACAATCCTCAGCAAAACAAAAAACAAACAAACTAAAAAAAGCAAAGCAGGTGGTATCACATTACCAGACTTCAAACTTTACTATAAAGCTACAATCATCTAAACAACTTGGTATTTTTTTTAGATTCAATTAGATTGAGTTCCGAAGCAAAACCTCTGTCTCCCAACTCATCATTGACAGCTCCACCACCGACCTAGAAACCTTTGAATGGGCTGGGAACTGCTGACCACATCCAAAAAGATTGAAACAGGATCCCTATCTATCCCCATGCAAAAGTTTAATTAATGGTAGAGACTAATGTAAAACCTCAAACCTAAGAACCTGAAAATGAAGGCAACCCTCATGGAACTCCGAACTGGCATCGGATTCCTGACACCGAAACCCACAGGTCCAATTTAAGGAAAAAGAAAAATAGACAAGTGGGACCTTATTAAACTGACAAGCTTCTGCAAAGCCAAAGAAACCATCAAGAGAGCAGGGAGACAGCCTACAGACTGGGAAAAAGTATTTGCCAACACCAGGTCTGACAAAGGCTGAACATCTTGGATCTACAAGGAAGGAACTCAAACGTGCTGAAAAGAAAAAAAACAAACAACCCCATTATCAAATGGGCAAAAGATATGAACAGACACTTCACAAAGGAAGACATCCGAGCAGCCAACAGACACATGAAGAAATGTTCAACCTCACTAATCATCAGGGAGATGCAAATCAAAACCACACTGAGATACCACCTAACTCCAGTCAGAATGGCAATTATCAACAAGTCAAAAAATAACAGCTGCTGGAGAGGGTGTGGCAAAAAGGGAACACTTCTACACTGTTGGTGGGAGTGCAAACTAGTGCAACCTCTGTGGAAAGCAGTGTGGCAATTCCTAAAAGCTCTAAATATCAACTTCCCATATGACCCTGCAATCCCCCTATTGGGAATATATCCTGAATAGCTCAAATCATTCTATAAAAAAGATACCTGCATACGTATGTTTATCGCAGCATTGTTCACAATAGCAAGAACATGGAAGCAACCATGCTGCCCATCAAAGAGGACTGGATTAAAAAATGTGGTACATATACATGATGGAATACTACGCAGCCATAAAAAGGAACAGAATCATGAATTTTGCAGCAACTTGGATGGAACTAGAGTCTATAATACTGTGTGACTTCTCACAGAAACAAAGATCTGAGTATCACATGTTCTCACTCATATAATGGACCTTTAACACCCAATGTAATACTATAAGAAAATGACTGACAGTAGTGGGAAACTATGGGGGGAGGAGGAAGATGGATTAATGGCAGCAAACATCTATCTGGGGATGGGGAAACACCTCTTATCAACAGGGTGCCTGAATGAAATGCATTTGTATACTTAACCCTTATCTGTACCCCACACCACCATAATAAAAAATATTGATTAATAAGAAAAAATTATAAACTGCCCACAGTAAACTTATCTATTTATGTCTAACCTGTACTGAATAACTTGCCTCAGCACCAAGTACAGTGCCTAGCACACTAAAGACAGCATCAATAACGGGACTGTGTAGTAAAAGTAATATTTGATCAAACATGAAGATGAACAATGAATGACCAACAGTCTTTCTAAGCAATTTCATTACACAAAATCCTTGCAGATATCATACAATTTGTTGTTTTTAAGACAAAGCAATTGTAACTTGTTTAACAAATACTTAGGACTCTGAGCTGTGGGCATAGGGCCCTTTGCTAGAGTCTAAAGAAGAGTAATAGGTATAAAATATTGTCTTGTACTTTATACATATGTGAGTTCAGTTGATTTCATTGGCTCATTGTTAAGATGATGTGAGGGTATTTAAATCATTTTTTATAATACAAAATAACTATTTAGAATAAATTTACTTTTTTGCTTATTTTCTACAAGGAAAACAAAAGAATCAGATATTATTGTTATAAAAAGGATTGGAAAAAATATCTTTTACAAAAGGAAGTACTCATTGTAATTTAGTTAAAATGAAATTACATTAAAATCAATTCTGACAGGTTTGTGAACAAGACTTAGTCTCAGGCAGTAGGTAAGAAGCAAATGTATGACTTAAAAAGCAGCAGTCACAAGCAATAGGGGACTCTCATGACTTTCAGTTTCTCTAAGGCATTCTCAGACCAAGAGACAAGAGACGGATTAGCTGTTAATCATACTCCTACTTACTATTTTTTTATTGGTAATTTTCTCTTTCAATCTTTCATTAAAACATTGGTTGGTTTTACAGTGTAGAGATAAAGCTCTTTATCCATGTCAAGACCACTTTTTTTACTCACTGATTCCCCCACTAAGTCTTTGACCCCAGGTTGGGTGGTGGCACCTATAAAGGGATCATTCTTCTCTGGAATTGAGTTTAAGACACCCTTGTGCCCACTGCTCTACAATAGTTTTACAAAATATGAATTTTGTAAAATTTTAGTATATCTAGTTTTATCTTGCAGCAACCTTGGAAGAGAAGTTCTTTCACATACTCTTACATTCTAATTGGGAGTAGAAATCCAGTTAACCGTTTCTAAAACATAAATCTCTAACGTATTAGTACCTTCAGTGTTTATATTTTTGCAATATTTAATGTTACATTTACATAGATTTTGCTTAGTTCATTTGTCCATTTTGAAATCTTCTTTATTTGTTAATGATATATTGATCACTTTATTTATTGTATGAAAATAGTGTGAAATGTTTTTTGAGTATGGCCTTCAACGTTGAGAAACTTGTGTTCGTGTACAACACTATCATATACTTGTGATCTGATTTTGGCCTCATCTGAAAATGATGATAATACTACTAATTTCTTCCTTTAGTTGTTATCAAAATTAACATGAGGCTTGAACATTCCTAGTGCTTAATAAGTACTCAAGAATAAGTAGTATTATAGTTCTACATTATTGTAAATGCCTTTTATTTTCTCACACCTGTCACTTTATTGTCTTTCTTTTTTTCACTTTCAAATTATCTAATGAGAATTTAGATAATTTCTAGTTCTAGTTCTAGTGGGTGAGTCTGCTGTTAAAACATAAAACTTCTTTGCATATTAAAGGACCACCAGCTCAACTATTTCCAAATCAGCCTGACAGACAAAGAATACTGATGAAAGGCAACTGAGAAAATAGTTGCAATGTTTTAAAAATTTTTACACATTGCACTTTATTTAATTCTCTGTCACAACTCTGGCTTAATGAATCACATGATGACTTAATAAATGAATTAATCAATTCTTCAGAGAATATAATCAACCATTAGTAATTTCAGGTGATTATTTTAAAAGCAAATGTATTTGAACTTCTACATTTTAGTAAGGCAAATGCATTAAAATGACAGCATTATTTGTTTATAAATAGGAAGAATATACAGTATGATAATGACTATATTTGAAACTATCCTTCATACGTGGAAAAATGCAATGAGGTGTAGCATTCATAGTACTTGGTTTTGAGTGACTAAATTTATTGCTTAAAGTAATACATTTAATTTTTGATATTTGTTGAATATCTACATTGTACCCTTGTAAAATGTTAACTTTGGTTTTATAAGGAACTAATAAAAGTACAACATATTTTAATTATTCTATTTATATTGAAATTTATATACACAAATAAAATTTTTGGTATACACTGGTTTTCGAATTTTTATACATGGAAAGAATAAGAATGCATTCCAATTATTAAATCATGAATAATGTGGAAATTGACCAGGCCAGAATACCAGAATATGTGGTAAACAGATAATACAGGTAATATATAAATATGCTAACATATTAGCATAAATTTATAATTAGTGATATTGTGTGTGTACATTTATACAGAGAGAGAGAAGGTCTACATACTTCTGCTTAACAAAAATTACATAGGTGGAAATTATACATATAAATGTGACTTAATAGAAACGTGTTAAAAGACAGATGAATTTTAGATAACCGCAAATCCAATGGCTGTCTAGAATAAGATATTATAATCAAAGATTGGTAATCAGATTTGCATTAATGAATGAATAATGATGTCTAAAGAACAGGGAGTGTTATCCCTGTTTAAATGGAAGTGTATGCTGCTTTTAGTCAAATAAGTCTCTCTTTAAAATGAATATAGAAAATAATGCTGTGTACCAAGAGAATATTTTAGGAATAGGATATTTTAAGAATTAAAAGCTGTTTTATATAACATATTGGTTTTAAAAAAAAAAAGCTTCATGTTAATTCTTTATAAATTCCTTGCTTTTCTTTCACCTTTGCAGTTTTGTTTTTTTTTTTTTTTTCGAGTTGGAGTCTCACTCTGTTGCCCAGACCAGAGTGCAGTGGCTGCTCCCGGCCACCGCAGCCTTGACCTGCTGGGCTCCGGCGATCCTTCCGTCTCAGCCTTCCGAGTAGCCGGAATTACAGGCGTGCGCTACCACACCCGGCTGATTTTTTGATTTATTGTAGAGATGAGGTCTCGCTGCCCAGGCGGGTCTCGAACCCTCGGGTTTAGGCAATCCACTCACCTCAGCCTCCCAAAGGCGCGGGATTACAGGCTGAACCACCGAGCCCGGCTTGCAGTTTTAAACTGTGCTGAGTTCAAGGAATTGGGGACTGATTATGGAAAAATCATATAATTATTAAGTAGCAAAAATGCACATGGGCTTTGTTTTAGGTGATGCTTTGACAGGTTTGCATACAAGGGGAATCCTCTAGAGCCTCAGAAAACAATACCATCAAATGAAGACCCCAGAAGCAGTTTTCTCTAATCTTCTCCTGCCTCCTGACCCCTCATTCTACCCAAAGCTAGTGTAGAAATCATTATCCCTCTTCCCCAACGTGGGCCATAGAAACAAGAATCCCTTTTCCTGAAAACCAGTTATAAAAACCTAAAACTAGCCGGGCTCGGTGGCTCAGCCTGTAATCTCACGCCTTTGGGAGGCTGAGATGAATGGATTGCCTGAGTTTGAGACCCGCCTGGACAGCGAGACCTCATCTCTACAATAAATAAAAAAATCAGCTGGGCATGGTAGCGCATGCCTGTAATTCCAGCTACTCGGAAGGCGGAGGCGGAAGGATCGCCGGAGCCCAGCAGGCGAGGCTGCGGTGTCCGGGAGCGGCCACTGCACTCCAGTCTGGGCGACAGAGTGAGACATCAACTCAAAAAAAAACAAAAAACAAAAAAAATCTAAAACTATTATTCTAGCTGTACCCCTGCCTTTCTATGTAAAAACTGGCTGCAAATAAATTATCTGCTCTACCTTGTTTGATTGTAGATTGTAAAACCCTCATTCCAGAGAGGGTCCTGACCCATACTCACAAGGAAGGAAAGCTACACCGAGGCCAAGAAGAATCTTAACAAACGTGCCTTGCTGATTTCTTCACTCAGTTTATTAGCATTGGATCATACCCTTTTTGTCCAGCCACAGAAGTCTGTATGGCTGGACCTAAGCATTAAAATAAACCACTTCGCCTGTATACTTGCATCTTCATTCTGGAGGCTCTCATGCGACATAAAACTATGTTCAAATAAGTGTGTATGGTTTTCTCCTATTAATCTGCCTTTTGTCGGTGATTTTCAGTGAACTCTCAGAGGGTGAGGGAGAATCTTTCCTTTTGTCCCTATGCTCCCAAACAGCATGAGACCATCTACAGCAGTGATCCCCTATATTTTTGACATCAGGAACAGGTTTCATGAAAGATGGTTTTTCCACAGAGTGGGGCAGAGGTGGTTTGGGGATGATTCAAGTGCATTACATTTATTGTGTACTTTATTTCTATTATTATTATGTTGTAATATATAGTGAAATAATTATACAACTCACCATAATGCAGAATCCTTGGGAGTCATGAACTTGTTTTTCTGCAACTAGACAATCCCTTCCAGGGGTGACAGGTGTCAGTGCTAACATCCCTGCCTTAGTTCCAACTCAGATCATCAAGTATTAGATTCTCATAAGGAGTGCACAACCTAGATAACTTACATGCACAGTTCACAATAGGGTTCATGCTCCTATGAGAATCTAATGCTGCGGCTGATGTGACAGAAGGTGGAGATCAGGCAATAATGCCAGCGATGGACAGCAGCTGTAAATAGAGATGAAGGTTGGCTCACTCTGCCTACCACTTACCTTCTGTTGTGTGGTCCAGTTCCTAACAGGTCATGGACTGGTACTGATCTAAGGTACGGAGTTGGAGACCCCTGATCTAGAGGATATAATGTGGAGCAAGCTACAACCCAGAAATGTAGTTGGTCAAGAGAACTTCTGAATATGAGTGTGTGTGGGTGGGGAGGGGTGGGAAGTGGGAGGGAATGGAGAACTGGTGATGGGACTTAGTGTCTAGATGATGTCTGTCAGCAGCATGGTAGGGGTCTCTGGATTGGACAGCTCAGAAGGGCCATGATAACTGGGTTTTTTTTTATAGCTACAGGGTTTATTTTATCTGTAGCTAGAGATATTGGGTATAATTTCATGCAGTATGCAAAACATACAGGCTCTATATGGTTAAAGATATGCTTATTTGGGCCATATTCACACAATTGGATTTTTAGAAATTTAAGTTTGGTGCTTCTGAGATTTTGAACTAATGGAACCCATCCTGTGGGGAGGAAATAACAACATAGAGTCATCTTTGGCTCATATAAAATACACTCATAGTATCCAGTGCTGAAGAGTTAGCCAAGGATCCATGTGTGAATGCCACAGAGATCATTATTTTGGCTTCTTATAATCAAATACTTAAAAAAAAAATTCCTCAAAGATGTTAGGAGTTGCACTGACAGGTGGTAAGTTCCCCCAAGACTGAGATATTCAAGCCTGTGACCTTGGTGTTTAAAGAAAATTAAAGTATCATATAAAAGTTTGACTAATTGACCTGTAAGAATGTTCATCTTCAAATTCTATGATGGTAGATCACCTAGTCTATACATCAACCCAATCATCCAATGTCATATTTTAATAAATATATAAACAAATATAACTTTATATATATTATATATTATATAAATATATATAACTTTATTAAAATATAATTGGTATACAATAGGCTACATATAATTAAAGTGTTCAACTTGATAAATTTTTACATGTGAATGCAACACTAATGCCATTGTAACAATCATATAATGAACATAATAATCATCCCCAGAAGTTTTCTCATGTCCCTTTGTAATCCCTCCAGCCCTTAGGATCGAACCTCAGGTAATCACTGATGTAATTTCTGCCACAATAGATTAGTTTGCATTCCCTACATTTCCTACATTGCTATAAATGGAATCACACATTATGCTATTCTTTCATGTTTTTCATTCAGTACGTTATTACAAAATTTATTCATGCTGTTGCATGTATCAATACTAGTTCATTCTTTTTATTCCTTAGTATTCCATAACTGCAATTTGTTATTCATTTATTTATTGACAGACATTTGGGTTTTTTCCAGTTTTGGGAGGTAACAACAAAAAAAAAGCTGCTTGAACATTCATGTGCACACCTTTAAATAGATATATGCTTTCATTTTTATTGGAAAAATATCTAAGAATGCTTGTGTCACATGATAGCCACATATCTAACTTTTAAAGAAACTTCCAAACTGTTTTTCAAAATGGTTGCACCTTTTTGTGTGTATGAGATTTCCAGCTTTTCCACATTCTCATGAATATTGATATGGCAAGTCCTTGTCCTTGTACTTCCAGACATTCAGGTAGATGTGTAGTAGTATCTCATGGTGGTTTTAATTTAAATTTTTATACTGGCCTGTAATGCTAATCATCTTTTAACATGCTTATTTGCCACCACTATACTTCTTAAGCAAAGTATCTATTCAAATATATTGACTATTTTAAAGATTAAGTTGCTTGTTTTCTTACTTTTGAATATTGAAACTTCCGTATATATTCCGGATGTTTCTTATCAGATATATGATTAGCAAAAAACTTCTGAGTTGGTGATTTTGCTTTAAATTCTCTAAACGGTGTCATTGAAAGAGAAAAATATGCTTAATTTTGATTTAGTCCAATTTATCAATTGGTTCTTTTATAGATTTTGCTTTTTTGTGTCATAGCTAAAAACTATTTGCCTAAGCCAAGATCAGGTAGGTTTTTACATTATTATTTTAGCAGTTTGGTAGTTTTAGGTTTCTCATTTACCTCTGTGATCTATTTTGAGTTATTTTTTATATTTGGGACAAGTATAGGTTGAAGTTCTCAAAAAGTTTATCTACGGTGTGTGCATGAATTCAAGCTTTCCGAAATACTACTTAGAAAGATTATCCTTTCTCCAAGGAATTGCCTTTGAAACTTGTCAAAAAAATTATTTGATATATATTCATTTCTGAACCTAATTATTTTAACAATCTATTATTCTATTTGATACAAATGCCACATTGTGTTGATTAATGTGGATTTACTATAACATGAAAGTGCTGATTTCTTAAAAATATCCTGCTGAGACTTTAATTGAGTTATATTGAATGCATGGACTGTTTTGAGGGAGAAGTGCCATATTAAGATTTTTGAATCCCGCGCCTTGGGAGGCTGAGGTGAGTGGACTGCCTGAGCCCACGGGTTCGAGACCCGCCTGGGCAGGCGAGATCTCATCTCTACAATAAATCAAAAAATTAGCGTGTACCTGTAGTTCCAGCTACTTGAAAGGCTGAGGCGGAAGGATCGCCCGGGCCCAGCAGGTCGAGGCTGCGGTGGCCAGGAGTGGCCACTCCAGTCTGGGCGACAGAGTAAGACTCCAAGTAAAAAAAAAAAAAAAAAAAAAGATTTTTGAATCTTTTGGCAACAAATACATTTTTTTTTAAATTTAGGCCTTTAATTCATTCCAGCATCGACGTGTAGTTTTTCTTTTATAGATCTTGCGTTTCTTTTGTCAGATTTAAACTTGAGTATTTATAATGATATTTTCAAAATTTCAATTTATAGTTATTTATTTTTGGTGTATAGAAATAAAATAGATTTTGGTATTTTGAACTTGTATCATACAACCTGGCTAAACTCCTTGAGCCACTGTACTCTACTCACTGGTTTAACTTTCAAGATCAAGAACACCCATGAGTAGAGGTAATGTTTAGGACATTTTATCCTAACTGTTTCTGAAGAGGAAAGCAAAAAAAACTACAAGACAAAATAACATTTAGCCCTCCTTTGATATTCACACCTAAAGCTCCCCCTCTAGGCACACTGATTACATATCTTTAAGAACTTCAATTTTTCCTTGAGCAACCTAAAACAGGGGCCTCCACCCCCCTGGACCACAAAGCAGCCCATGGCTTATTAGGAACCCAACTGCAGAGCAGAAGGTGAGTAGGCAGGCAAGTGAGTAAAGTGTCATCTGTATTTACAGCTGCTCTCCATTGCTTGCATTACTGCCTGAGTTCCATCTTGTGTCAGATCAGCTGTGTCATTAGATTCTCATAGGAGTGCAAACCCTATTGTGAACTGTGCATTTGAGGGATCTAGGTTGTGCACTCCTTATGAAAATCTAATGCCTGTTGATCTGAGGTGGAACTGAGGTGATGATGTGAGCTGTGTCTCACATCATTCCCTGCTGGGACCATCAAGTTAATGAAAACAAGCTCAAGGCTCCCACCAATCCTGAGTTATGATGAATTGTATTACTATTTCATTATATATTACAGTGTAATAATACTAGAAATAAACTGCACAATAAATGCCATGTGTTTGAATAATTCCGAAGTCATCTTCACCCTCTCAGTCCAGGGAAAAATTGTCTTCCATGAGACTAGTCCCTGATGTCAAAAAGTTTGGGGACTGCTGATCTAGAACCTTTCAGAAGAAGAAATGAGTTTCCCCAAGAGGTGAGTAGGTGATCTACAATCCAACATCTTAATTTCTCATTTACATTTAACTTATTATTTTAAGATTACTTTTGAAAAAGCATATAGTAAGAAATTATTGTTTTGGAGTTTGACTTCGGCATTATTTAATATTTCACTCACCCTAGATCTGCATCCTGATGCTGCCGAAAAGCATGTGAAAGTCATTCAATATTTAAACTTTTGTTCTTTAAGCTAAATATACTTAATTCTCTAAGTTGCTTTTTCCAAACTTATCAACTCATGGACAAATAATGATTTATGAAATTAAGTTTTTGCCACATAATGTGAAAATTGTGTGCACTAGTATCTCTCATTAAACCATTTTGTTGCTTAAAAATCATGCATTTATATTTAAAATATTAAATAAACATTTACACTAACTTATAAAATATAAATCAACTTACACAAATGAAATAAATGTATTAAATATTTAAGAAATTAAATTGAAAGAATAAGTAAATAGTTGAGGGCAAGGAATTATAAATAGAATTGTTCTATATTTAATTACAATTTCATGGCTGATCTGTTTTTTTTTTTTTTTTTTTTTTTGAGTCAGAGTCTCACTCTGTTGCCCAGACTGGAATGCAGTGGCCGCTTCCGGCCACCGCAGCCTCAACCTGCTGGGCTCCGGCAATCCTTCTGCCTCAGCCTTCCAAGTAGCCAGAATTACAGGCATGTGCTACCGTGCCTGGCTGATTTCTTTTTTATTTATTGTAGAGATGAGGTCTCGCCAAGTTGCCCAGGTGGGTCTCGAACCCGCGGGCTCAGGCAATCCACTCAGCCTCCCAAAGGCGCGGGATTACAGGCTGAGCCACCGAGCCCAGCTCATGGCTGATCTTAATTGTTTTTTCTTTTCACTTCATAGGCTTCTATTTTCCTTACAGTAGTTCCTTAAAATAGTTGCTTGTATTATTTGCTTAAAAGTGAAAATTTACCTTAGCAGACTATCTTCTTTTCCATTAAGAGAGAAATTGAAATTTGATTTTCTAAATGCACAGAGTAAAAGAAAAGAATGTCACTCCAAGAGCAGAATCTATGTTAATGCCAATTGAGCCTCTTCAGAGACTAAAACTTTTAAGGAAATTATAAATATTTATTTTAACTCCTACTGGGACTAGGCACAAAATTTTTCTTGTTCATATTTGCTTTACAATGAATTTCAAATAGGTTTTATTTGATTTCTGATACAATGGAAATTGTGGTTAGGCCTTGAACAAAAAATAATAGCATATGTCTCCTAACTGTTGATTAAAAAAGCAAAAAACAAAAACTAGATTTGGAACAAGATTAGCTCTACCATTTATTAGCTGTATGATATTGGGCATAATATTTATACTTGTTGAGTTTCAATTACATCATCAGTAACACTGACTCTAAAGGAACTTGTTTGAAAAACACATATGTGAAATTCTTTGAAAAACTACCTAGCTTAGTGTCAGGCAAATAGTAAGTGCTTGACAGATGTTGTTTTTTTGTTTGTATATTTGTTACGTAGGTAATCCTAATCAAAGTAGAGAAATATTAGTTATCTTAGTGCCAGGAAAAGGTCTCAAAATAGTTGTACAACCATAACACAGTCATCTAAAGTTGTTTGGATAAACTTACAGAAAAATAGGGCTCATCGTTTTTGTATAATCTGTTGACTCAATCTGTCTCGGCTTTCTGAGCCAATGAATGTAGTCCTAGAATGATCCTTAAACCAATACTCTTTACACTTTAATGTGCACGAGTTCACATTAAGATGTACAAGGACCTGAGTTTCTGCATTTCTAAAATGTTCATGAGAAGCCAATGCTGCTGATTCATGGACCACACTTTGAGTAGCAAGATTATCTGGAAGATTAAACTGCCCTATTTCAGTACTGCATGGGGTGTTAGTCACTGGGCCTTTAAATGTGGCAAATGCAACTGAGAACCTTTTTTTAAAAACATATTTTTAAAATATTTACATTCAAATAGCCATCTGAAGCTAGTGGCTACTATATTGGACAGCACCCTAGTAGATAACTTGACTGATCATGATATTCTGTGTTCTTTTTCAACTTTCTCTTTGTATTCCCAGGTTCTGTGTGTGTTCTGTGCTGAAACAAACAACTCATTGTCATTAACTTCACTTTAAGGATTGTCACTGCTCAGAGATTTCTGATCCTTTGCATCATTTAAAGGATAGGACCCCTAAGAATATAACCAGCATAAATATTAGGTCATTCTACTGGCTGCCAACTCTAGGAGTCTTCTGAGCTTTCTGGATGATCTCACTGTCTGACTTTCTGACTTCCAGTTAAGAGAGTTGCTTGGGAATCAGTAATCCTTGAGACTAAATTGGTCTAAGAGAGTTGCTTGGGAGTCAGTACTCCTTGAGACTAAATTGGTCTGAGATTGAGTAGTAGGGTATTTCTACTTCTCTTTTAAAAAAAATTTTAGATTCAGGGAGTGTGTGTGTGTGTGTGTGTGTGTGTGTGTGTGTGTGTGTGTGTGTGTGTTATATGGACATGTTGCATACTGGTGGCCATGGGCTTCAGATGGTTCATTCCCCAGATACTGAAAAAGTGTACCTAATAGGTAACTTCTGATCCTTAACCCTCCTTGCTGCCATCTACTTTTTAATGTCCCCAGTGTGTATTAGTTCCATCTTTGTGGCCATTTAGCTCCGAAGTATATGTGTTGTATTTGGTTTTCTGTTTCTGAGTCAGTTCACTTGAGATGATATTCTCCAGCCCCATCCACATTGCTGCAAAGAACATGATTTTGTTCTTTTATGGCTGTGTAGTATTCCATAGTATATTTTTATAACATTTTCTTTACTTGATTAATCATTGATGAGAACATGGATTGGGTCCATAATTTTTCTATTGTGAATAGTGGTGCAGTAAACATTTGAGTACAAGTATCTCTTAACCAGAAGTCAGAAAGACAGTGAGATAATCCAGAATGCTCAGAAGACTTCTAGAGTTGGCAGCCAGTTGAATGACATAATATTTGTGCTGGTTATATTCTTAGGGGTCCTATCCTTTAAATGAAGCAAAGTATCAATAATCTCTGAGCAACTACTCATTTCCTTTGAGTATCTACTCATTTCCCTTGAGTACATACTCAGAAGTGATATTTCTAGGTCAGCTGTTAGATCTATTTTTAGTTCTTTGAGAAATTGCCATACTGTTTTCCATAGAGATTTATCTAGTTTACAATCCCATCAGAGGTGTATGAGCATCCCCTTTTCTCTTCATACAGGTCAACAGTTGTTGTTCTTTGACTTTTTAATAATAGCCATTTTGCTGATGCAAGATAATACCTCATTGTGGTTTAATTTACATTTTGTTGATGTTTAGTGATGTTGAGCATTTGTTCATACATTTGTTGGCCACTTATGTGTCTTCTTTAGGAAGTCATATCCTTTGCCCACTTTTTGATGGGTTGTTTCTTATTTTAATGTTGAGTTGTTTGAATACTTCGTAGATTATGGACATTAGTTCTTTGTGTGAGGCATAATTTGCATATATTTTTATCATTCCATAGTTTTTCTGTTTACTGTTGATGATTTCTTTTGCTGTGCAGAAGCTTTTGAGTTTAATTAAGTCCCATTTGTCTAATTTTGTTTTTGTTGTTTTTGCTTTTGGAGTCTTTGTAGTAAATTATTTGCCTAAACCAATGTCCAGAGAGTTTTCTTAAGCTTTCTTTTAGGATTTTTATACTTCCAGGTCATACATTCATACATTTAAGCCTTTAATCCATCTTGAGTTAATGTTTGTATCTGATGAGATTCAGTTTTATTCTCTTGTATGTGGCTAACCAATTTTCCCAGCACCATTTATTGAGTAAGGTATGCTTTCCTCATTGTTTATTTTTGTCAGTTTTGTCAAAAAATAGTTGGTTGTAGACATATGAATTTATTTACATTCTGTTCCATTGATCTGTCTATTTTGTATGAGTTTTATGTTGTTTTGGTTACTACAGCCTAGTTGTATAATTTGAAGTAAAGCAGTGTCATTCTTCCACATTTGTTCTTTTTACTTAGGATTGATTTGGCTATTTGACCTCTTTTTGGTTCCATACAAATTTTAAGATTTTTTTGTTGTTGTTGTTCTGTAAAAAATAATGTTTATATTTTTATAGGAATTGCATTAAATCTGAAGATTACTTTGGGCAGTATGGTCATTTTAAGAATATTGATTCTTCTGATCCATGAGCATGGGATGTTCTCCCATTTGTGCCATCTACAATTCCTTTCATCAGTGTTTTGTAGTTCTCCTTGTTGAAATCTTTCAACTTCTCGCAATCCACTGCTTTGTTTATTTTACATCCAAATTATACTTGCTCTACTCTCTCCATTTACCTAATAATTTACAGTTTTTACATCAAGGTGCTTAATGTTGTAATGAACACATGTTTAAAAAGACAGGTATCTGATGAAGATATAATTGATAGTGGTAAGATTATATAATCTGAAAGATGGGGATTATATACTAAACCCATTTATTTTTCTATCACCAAAGGAAATGTAAAACTTATATTTATACAAAATGTTGTATTTTTGCTTATTTTTATTTCACCAGGATTTCACCTCTATTTACAGTCTTCATTCACATTTCCAAAGAAGATGCCTATTAGTCTACATGTCTTCATTTGTTTCTTTGCTTTTGAGTTTCAATGTATATAACATTTTGGAGACATGTAAGTACCATGCTAAACTCTAAGAAAAGTTTCACACACACACACACACACACACACACACACACACACACACACACACTTTATAAAGATTGCATACATTTTTATATTGATCATACATAACTTAAATCATACATAATATAAATAAATATGCATATATAGGGCCACTACCTAAATAGTACAGTTGATTCAGTAAATATTTAATGTGAAGTAGTACTTAATCTTCAATTGGTACAAAATCTGTTTGTCAAAACTCTAGGCCACATTACCCAAATCAGCTCTGCTAAGTCAAAACTCTGGACTTGAACAATACTTCAGTTATAAAAGGTAATTCTCCGACTTCTCTTTAAATTATTTGGTCATTACATGATTTTTTTTAGATTTTCATTTTAAAATTGTGGGGTACAATTCAGGCTTTGATATACAAATATTCATTGTGCAGTTACGCTCGTTGATGAGGTGTGTCTGCCCTTCCCCAGGCAGGTGTGGACTACTGTCAATCCCACCTCCCTGGGCCCTCCCACAGTTTCTCACTACTGTCAATCCTTTTCTTTTCTTTTCTTTTTTTGAGCTGTAGTCTCACTCTGCACCCAGACTGGAGTGCAGTGGCTGCTCCTGGCCATCACAAGCCTCGACCTGCTGGGCTCCGGCGATCCTTCCAGTGATCCTTCCGCCTCAGCCTTCCAAGTAGCCGGAATTACAGGCATGTGCTACCATGCCCAGCTGATTTTTTGATTTATTGTAGAGATGAGGTCTCGCTGCCCAGGCAGGTATCGAACCCGTGGGCTCAGGCAATCCACTCACCTCAGTCTCCCAAAGGCGCAGGATTACAGGGTGAGCCACTGAGCCCGACTCAATCCTTTTCTTATACTATTATGGTAGTTGTTCAAGGTCCACTTATGAGTGAGAACACGTGATATTCAGATTATAAACTCAGTATTATAAACTCTAATTCCATCCAGTTTGCTGCGAAGTTCGTGATTTGTTCTTCTTTATGGCTGCGTAATATTCCATTGTGCATATGTACCACTTTTTTTTAATCCAATCTTCTTTCATGGACAAGCATGATTGATTCCATGTTCTTGCTATTGTGAACAATGCTGCAATAAATATACATGTGCAGATATCTTTTTAATAAAGTGATTTGAGTTCTTCCAGGTATATTGCCAGTAGGGGGATTGCAGGGTCATATGGAAGATCGATTTTTAGAACTTTTAGGAATTGCCACACTGATTTCTATAGTGGCTGTACTAGTTTACACTCCCACCAACAGTCTAGAAGTGTTCCCTTTTCACCATATCCTCTCCAGCATCTGTTATTTTTTGAGTTATTGATGGTGGCCATTCTGACTAGAGTTAGGTGGTATCAGTGTAGGTTTAATTTACATCTTTATTTTTTTTTTTTTTTGAGTTGGAGTCTCACTCTGTCACTCAGACTGGAGTACAGTGGCCGCTTCCGGCCACCGCAGCCTCGACCCGCTGGGCTCTGGCGATCCTTCCACCTCAGCCTTCCGAGTAGCCGGAATTACAGGCATGCGCTACCACGCCCAGCTGATTTTTTTTTGATTTATTGTAGAGATGAGGTCTCGCTGCCCAAGCGGGTCTCGAACCCGCGGGCTCAGGCAATCCACTCACCTCAGCCTCCCAAAGGCGCGGGATTACAGGTTGAGCCACCGAGCCTGGCTAATTTACATCTTCTTGATGACTAGTGAGGCTGAACATTTTTTCATGTATCTGCTGACTACTTGTATGTCTTCTTTTGAGAAGTGTGTATTCATATCTTTTGCCCACTTTGTAATAGGTCTGTTTGTTTTTTTTTCTTTTCAGCACATTTGAGTTCCTTGTAGATCCTTGATGTTAGGCCTTTGTCAGACATGGAGCTGGCAAATATTTTTTCCCAGTCTGTAGGCTATCTCCCTGCTCTCTTGATGGTTTCTTTGACTTTGCAGAAGCTTGTCAGTTTGATGAAGTCCCACTTGTCTATCTTATCTTTTTTTTTTTTTTTTTTTTTTTTTTGAGTTGGAGTCTCACTTTGTCACCCAGACTGGAGTGCAGTGGCCGCTCCCGGCCACCGCAGCCTCAACCTGCTGGGCTCTGGCGAGCCTTCCCCCTCAGCCTTCCAAGTAGCTGGAATTACAGGCATGCACTACCACGCCCGGTTGATTTTTTGATTTATTGTAGAGATGAGGTCTCGCTGCCCAGGCGGGTCTCGAACCGCGGGCTCAGGCAATCCACCCACCTCAGCCTCCCAAAGGCACGGGATTACAGGCTGAGCCACCGAGCCCGGCTTATCTTATCTCTTATGGTGTGGGCACTTCTGGTTTTGATCAGGAATTGGTTGCCAGTTCCAACTTCCATAAGAGTGTCTCCTGCATTTTCTAAGGTTATTGCAGTTTGGGGTTTTATAATTAGGTCTCTGATTCATTTAGAGCTAATTTTTGTGTATGGGGATAGGTAGGGGTCTGTTTCAATCTTCTGCATGTGATCAGTCAGTTTTCCCAGCACTATTTACTGAATGTGTTCTCCTCTCCCCTGTAGTGGGTGGTGGAGGCTTTGTTGAAGATGAGTTGGTTGAGAAATTGAGGTTTTACTTCAGGAATCTCAATTCTATTCCATTGGTCTTGTACCAATACCAGGCTGTTTTGATTATTGTAGTTTTATAATAAAGTTTAAAGTCTGGGAGTGTGATACCTCTGGCTTTTTTTTTTAATGCTGAAGATTGTTTTGACTATTCTTGGTTGCTTATGTTTTCATATGAATTCCTGTATTGTTTTTTTCTAGCTCTGAGAAGAATGTTTCTGGTAATTTGATGGGTATTGTGTTAAATCTGTATATTGCTTTAGGTAGAATGGACATCTTAGCAATGTTTATTCTTCTAATCCATGAGCATGGAATATTTTTCCACTTGTTTGTGTCATCTTTGATTTCTTTGAACAGTGTTTTGTAGTTTTCGTTGTAAAGGTCTTTCACTTCTGTGGCTAGGAATTTGCCAAGGTATTTCATTTTTTGTGGCTATTGTGAATGGAATTGTGCTTTTAATTTGTATTTCTGTTTGTTTATTATTGGTGTATAGAAATGCAATTGTCATTTGCACATTTATTTTATACCCTGAGTCTTTTCCAAAGTTTTTTTATCAGTGCAAGGAGGTTTTTGACAGATTCACTTGAGTTTTCAAGGTATACAATCATGTCTTCTGCAAAGAGAGATAACTTGACTTCCTCTTTTCTTATTTGGATACCCCGGATCACCTTCTCTTCTCTGATTACTCTAGTTAGGACTTCCAAAACTATGTTGAACAGGAGGGGTGAGAGTGGGCATCCTTGTCTTGTTCCAGTTTTCAGGGCAA
Source organism: Cephalopachus bancanus (assembly GCA_027257055.1). Taxonomy (NCBI): domain Eukaryota; kingdom Metazoa; phylum Chordata; class Mammalia; order Primates; family Tarsiidae; genus Cephalopachus; species Cephalopachus bancanus. The sequence continues at coordinate 1,884,616 of JAPVLO010000084.1, read as the reverse complement.
ATGGTTCCAATTTTTGTCTGTTTAGGAGTATGCTTGCTATGGGTTTCTCTTAGATGTCTCTTACTATTTTGAGGTATGTTCCACCTATGCCTAGATGTTCGAGGGTTTTTATCAAGAAGTGGAGGTGGCTTTTATCAAAGCTTTTTCTGCATGTAATTATATAATCATGTGGTTTTTGTTTTTTACAATTGTTGATTTATTTAATTATGTTTATGGTCTTACGAATGTTGAACCAACCTTGCATCCTGGGGATGAAGCCTACTTGGTCTTGATGAATGATTTTTGAGATGTGTTGTTGAATCTGGTTTGCTAGGATCTTCTTGAGAATTTTAGCATCTATGTTCATCAAAATATTGACCTGTAGTTCTCTTTCTTTGTTGGGTTTTTACCTGGCTTGAGTATCAATGTGATGTTAGTGTCACAAAATGATTTGGGGAGAGTTCCATCTTTCTCAATCATCTGCAATACTTTCAGTAAGATTGGTATCAGTTCCTCCTTGTATATCTTGTAAAATTCTGCTAGAAAGCCATCTGGTCCAGGGCTTTTTTGTAGGTAGTTTTCTAATGGCATAGTCAATTTCCTGAATTGTTTTTGGTCTACTTAGGGTCTCGATTTCTTCTTTTTTCAACCTAGAGAGGTTGTGTGATACCACAAAGACCTCCATTTCCTTTCAGTTTTCAAATTTGTTTCCATAGAAGTGTACACAGTAGTCTCTGATAATCTTTTTATTTCTTCAGGGTCAAATGTGACTTCATCTTTTGTGTTTCTGATTGTGTTTATTTGGGCTTTCTCTCTCTTCTTCTTGGTCAGTCTAGCTAGGGGACCATCAATCTTGTTTATTCTTTCAAAGAACCAACTTTTTGTTTCATCGAGTTTTTGTTTAATCTTTTTGTCTCCTATGTCCTGGATTTGGGCTTTTATTTTGGTGATCTGAATTCTTCTGCTGAAGTTAGGGTTTTGATGGTCTTGCTTTTCCAGCTTCTTTAGGTTACTTGTTTGGCTGTTAATTGTGATCTTTCTATTTTGTTCATGTGTGTTTGTAGAGACATGAATTCCCCTCTTACTACTGCTTTCATGGCATCCCAGAGATTTCAGTAAGATGTTTCTTCATTTTCATTTGTTTCCAGGTATCTTTTAATCTCTGTTTTGATTTCCATGTTGATTCAGGAGTTGCTTAGCATCGTGCTGTTTGGTGTCCATGTTTTTGTGGGTTTGGGGGTAAGCTTGTTGGTGTTGAATGGTTTTATCTTTCTTTTAAATCAAATAAATTTGGGGGACATTTTTTCTAATTCTTATTTTGTCTTTGAAATGGGGATTATATAATATAAATATAACATAAATGAAAATGAATTGTCTTTTTAATATGAGATTAAAAGATTAGGAATATGTTAATTTCATGTATGATTTATTAGTAGCATTGTACTTTAATCTTATTTAATACATCTGTTTCTAAGACAAACATTCCTGGAAATTGTTGTCTTGTTGCATTGGAACAAATTTTTAAGAAAAGTGTCGAAAAAAAAAATTTTGTTTACTGTGAAAAAATAGCCTAATAATTATGCTGAAAACAAATAGAGACCAAGACATTTTAAGAGAACAAGTATAGAACACACTGATCTGGAGATACAGGGAAGGAAAAAATGACATAATAGATTGTGAGAGAGGAGATAATAGGCTACTAAAATTATAAGAATACAAGAGTGGATTAGACATCAAGAGTAATTATATGCATTATAAAGGTGGAAACCATGAATTTCTTCATGAAAATGTGATAACACTAAAGTATCTTAGAGTTCATTTAGTCATTTATAAATAAGAACATTTTCATGGGTGATACACTAATTATCTTACCAAACTTTTTTAGTGAATGACAGAGTCAGAGGATGAGCTCTAGTACTTTATTCTTCACTCACTGTAGGCATGCTTGGGAGGAAACCTCTTTGAATTTTCATAAGGCTCACTCCAACATTTGTGACCTGGGAGCCATTTCCTGTTTCTTCCTGAACTGTGTACTTCCTGCTGGTTTGAAATGTCACAGGCATTTTGCATTGCTATCCATCTGCATAATATTTCATAGTTTTGTTCTTTCCCTTCAGGTCACTGGCTCATCACACTCTTTTTATCTATCTCAACACTGCTCAGATTGGTTTTATTCAAATATAAATTTTTCCATGATTTAATTACTCATTTTTTTCTTTAAAAATGCTTCTATAATACAAAAATATATAGAGAATAGTATCATAAACACTCATGTCACTACCTATTTTTTAAAAAAAAACTTTAAATATTACAATTTTAACTTTATAGCAGTCACGTATTCAGTTTATGTACCCTCTCCTCAGAACAATTCCATTTCATTCTCTCTCTTCTCAATTAACCTTGATTTTGAATTTGATGTCTGTCACATCAAGTTCATTTTTGTACTTTGAACAAATTTGTATGTATCCGGAAACAATGCCATATATTGCTATGACTACAGTAAATGTCAATGAATGTGTGCTCTGCAAGAGTTTCTTCAGTACTTAAATGCTGAATGCTAAATTATATGCACAGTTTCACTCTCACTACGTAATTTGCTGGACAAATTTATATTCTGTAAGATAAAAGCCTTAGACAAATCAAATTTAACATAGTTTAACTGAGCAAAGTGATGATTTGTGAATCAGGCAGCAATCCCACCACCTCCCCTCCCCCAACCAGAATAGGTTCAAAGAGTCTTCAGTACTGCTGCAAACTTTCTGGACAAAAAAAGCACATGGCATAAATAAAATGAAGTGTATTTTTTTCTTTATTTCAATAACTTTAGGAGGGAAAAGTAATTTTTAGTCTGGGTTTTCATTTCAGTGTACCCACGACCCCCACCTGTGCCCGATAGGTGATTTTTCGTCCCCTCTACATCTTTCCCACTCACCTCCTAAGTCACCAGTGTCCATTATACCATAGAATTTATTTGCATATCCTTAGTTTAGCTCCCACTTATAAGTGATAACATGCAGGGTTTGGTTTTCTTTCCCGAGTTACTTCACTTAGGATGGTGTTCTATAATTTTATCCAAGAGGCTGCAAAAGGTATTGTTTCATTCTATTTGATAGCTAAATAGTATTCCAAAGTGCATACATACCACATTTTCATGATCACTGATTGGTTGGGAGGTATTTAGGTTGATTCCACATCTTTGCAATTGTGAATTGTGCTGTGATCAACATGCAGGTGCAGGTGTCTTTCTTCTGTAACAACCTCTGTTCCTTTGAGTAGATACTTAGTAGTGGGATTGCTGGATCAAGTGGTAGACCTACTTTCAATTCTTTGAGAAATTGCCATATCAATTACCTTAGAAGTTGTCCTAATTTGAACTATCATCAACAGTGTATGTCGCCCCTTTCTTCACATCTGTGCCAGCATCTACTGTTTTTTTATTTTTATTTTTTAATAAAGACCATTCTGGTATCAGGTGGCATCTCATTGTGGTTTTGATTTGCATTCCTTTGGTGATTAGTGACACTGAACACTTTATCATATGTTTGCTGGCCATTTATATATCTTCTTTTGAGAAAAGCCTGTTCATGACATTCGCCCACTTTTTAATGGTGTAATTTGTTTTTTCTTGCTGATTTGTGTGAATTCTTTGTAGATTTCACATTTTCTTCTAGAATTTTTATGGTTTCATAAAAATTCTTAATTCTTAAATTAATCTTGAGTTAATCTTTGTATATGGGGAGAGATAAGAGTCAAGTTTCATTTTTTTCTGGATGTAGCTATCCAATTTTCCCAGAACCATTTGTTGACTAGGGTGTCCTTTCCCCCCATGTGTGTTTTTGTCTGCTTTGCCAAAGATAAGTTGGTTGAAGTTATTTGGATTTATTTCTGGATTCTCTATTCTGTTCCACTGGGCCACATGTCTGCTTTTCTTCTACTACCATGCTGTTTTGGTTATGATAGCCTTGTGATACAATTTGAAGTCAGGTAATGTGATGCCTCCAGTTTTGTTCTTTTTGCTTATGATTGCTTTGGCTATTCTGGCTCTTTTTTTGGTTCCATATGAATTTTAGGATTGTTTTTTCTAATTCTGTGAAAAATGACATGGTAGTTGATAGGGATTGTACTGACTTTGTAGATCGCTTTGGATAATATGGCTCATTTTAAAAATGCTGATTTATCCAATCCATAAGCATTTCACTGCATTTTGTACTTCCCTAAATTATTCTTTTGATTTCAGAATTTTAGCCTTTTTTTTTTTAAGGTGTCTATCTCTGTGGAAAATTATTCATTCATAGCCTGAATAGTTTTTTAAAATTTTTCTTTATATTGGTTTTAAATTTTTAATCTTATCCAATTAAGCTCACTGGTCAGTTTTTATAATCAACCTTTTTAATTGTATGGTTGGAATTTCAAAGGTTTCATTTTTGTTAGGGTCTGTTGCTGAAAAGTTAGTGTGGTCTTTTGTGGGTATTGGAGGACTCTGTTATTTCGTGTTGTCAAAATTATTTTTCTGGTTCCTTCTCATTTGGGTAGACTATTTCTTATTTGAGGTTGGTTGGGAGCTGACTCGGGCACTATTATATCTGATGTGGTGGGCTATGCTGTTGATCTCTGGTCAGGAGGTGGTGCTTATGGGAGAAAGCCAGCTGCGATGCTCACTGTGAGGTTTCTTCTTGGCAAGTTCTGCTCCAAGGACTTTACCAGTCAACCTAGGCAGAGGGTAGGGCTTTGGGAGTTACAAAAGTTCTCTATCTGTTTTGAGCCTTTGAGGAGAGTGTCAGGAAAAGGAGCCGAAGCACCTCACAAGTTTGCACTCTTGGCTATCTCAGTGGGGAATAGGAGGCTGTCTCAGGTCACTGAGATAATACTGTTTTGCAGGGCAGGCACAGAAGAGACACATGGGGAGTGAGAAGTTACTCTGGCAATGAGTTCGACCTGGCTCCTTGCCTCAGCTTCAGGCAGTTTTCCTTATGAATGTCAAAGTGCTACTGGTCTCAGGGCTTCAGGTATTCTCATAGCAGCCTGCCTGCCCCAGCCAAGAGCTGTCTGCTGCTGAGGTGTTTACCCTGGGGACCCATCCCTTCCCAGACTGGCTAGAAAGTAACCAGAACGCAGGATTGAGTTAGTGGGATATGGTGGCTGCAGCTGCTCAGGGCTTTCTTTTTTCCCTGCACAACTCTATGTGGGTTTGGCAGTGCACCGCTGTGGGTAAGGCAGTTTCCCATGGGGGACTGGAGTCCCACAAGTCTCAGAGGGCCCTCCAAGTCCAGGGCAGGAGCACAGAACTCTTGAATTCTTCTCATTTACCTTCCCCACTATATTTGGAGGTTACTGAAAGTCTGTGGTGGTCCAGGCAAGAGTCTGGCTAGTTCCAGCCCAGGTCAATGAATTTTTCTCTTCTTTTAACTTGGTGGTTATTATCACTTTTTTGAAGAGTAATGGGGCGTGCTGCTGGTACCATTCCTCTCTAGGTGCTGAAGAAACTCTTATCTTGGTTTTCTTCATAGGAGAAATACACTCTAACTCACATCGGCCATCTTAATCTTCTTAAACTTGACTTCTAAAACTAGCATAAAACTATCCCCACCTGGCCTACATCATTTGCAACACTTGGTATTGCCATATTTTTACATTTTCTTCCATTTGATGGTGTGAAATTATGTCTCACATTTGCTTTATTTTTGGTGTCTCTAATTATAATTTCTGTAGTTTCCAGTGAAGGTTTTTTGTGTTTTTTTTTTAAACGTGCCTTTAACCACTTGAGTTTATAATTCTATAGAAAAATCTCTTCATATCATTTACCTATTGGGTTGCATTAAATTATTTGTTTGTTGTTTTATTTATCTACATGCTAATATTTTATTAATTATATATCTATATTCTACATTTCTCCTTATGAGATAAATTTGTGCTAAATTTTTAGAAGTTTATCCCATATTCTCCCACATTATTTTATGGAACTCTAATACTCTTATAATGAAGTAATCTGCTGATTCTATTTAAAAAAATTTTTTGGCTTGCAGTCCTCTTCTGAGAGGACTCTGTTCATCTGTTCTTACATGGATCGATTATTTTTTAGCCTGAGGAGACATGTTTTCTCTGTTTATGCCTCTCATTCAATCTTGGGAGGTCTCTTTGGTTGATTCCTGTGGTAGAACCTCTCTTTCTTAGATTCTATGTAATCTTCTTGGTACATTGTTTTAGAAGAATACAGCTGGCATTACCTTCATGAGACTGAATGTAGTACCAATAAGGTTAATTTTTGAGAAATAGCATGTCCGAAATTTTGTTTATTTTGTCATCTAATGTGAACTCTTTTTTTCTATTTTTATTTTTGATTTACTTTTTGCAGACTTTTCTCAACAATAATTTCAAATAACTTACTGAATTTTTAAATTATTAGTAGTTTTTAATTTAAAAAATTTTTCTTGTTCTCTGTTCCTTTTTTTTTTTGAGTTGAAGTCTCACTCTGTCGCCCAGACTGGAGTGCAGTGGCCGCTCCTGGCCACCGCAGCCTCAACCTGCTGGGCTCCGGCGATCCTTCCGCCTCAGCCTTCCAAGTAGCCGGAACTACAGGCATGCGCCACGACGCCCGGCTGACTTTTTGATTTATTGTAGAGATGAGGTTTCATTGCCCAGGTGGGTCTCGAACCCGTGGGCTCAGGCAATTCACTCACCTCAGCCTCCCAAAGGTGCGGGATTACAGGCTGAGCCACTGAGCCCGGCTTCTCTGTTCCTTTTAATTTGCTTTTCTTATTTTGTGATCGGTGAAGTAGCTTTTTCATGACTATGAAAATATTAATTCTAATTTTTAAAACTTTTCCTCTTGCATTATCATTTGTGCTTTGGAAATGCTCTTTGATCTATTTTGTTTTATCTCTCAGATTTTTCTCAAATACTTGTTTTCTTGGCCTGAAGTATTATAAAGAAAATGGCTACATCATTAATGTCAGTTTTATGTTCATCTTTGGGCCTTGACAACTGCAGGATTTCATTGTAAGGGGTAGGTTAGTAGAATAATGATCTGAGCTTTCCTTGGGGGTGTATTAATTGGGGTCCTCCAGAGAAAGACAACCTATGGGATATGTGCTTTTGTGTGTGTGTGTACACTACATATATATACACACTATATATCTACACACACACATTTATGTACACACTGATTTTAGGGCACTGGCTTATATGATTAAGAGGCTGACAAGTCTAAAGTTTTTAGGGGAGGGCAGTGGGGAGACCCAGAGAAGAGCCTATGTTGCAGTTCAAGTCAGTAGATAATCCTACTGGCAGAATTCTTTCTTATTTGTGGTAGTTCAGTCTTTTGTTCTATTTAGGGGCCTTCAACTATTTGGGTGAGTCTCATCTGTATTATGGAGGGCATTCTGCTTTACTCAATGTCCAGAAATTTCAATGTTACTCACATGCAAAAACACCTTCACAGAAATATTCAGAATTATGCTTGACCAAATATCTGGACACTGAGGACCTGCCAAGTTGATACATGAAATCAACCATCACAATGGGATACTAAATATAAGTATTAGTAGGCATCCTTTTTTATTCTAGAAGACTTTCCAGAGGAAACTCTCTAATCCTTTGTCTGGGATAGCTAGCATGCCTTCAAACAATCTGGTAGCTAAGCAGGGAAATTGGGGCTGGGAAAGGGGTTGTCATCCATCATGATGTAGTATATTTTTTTTATCTTTCTGTCTTTGGCGTAGTACCTCATTCCCACTCTCTGTATTGACTTATGTCTAGCTTTTCAATTCAGTGTCTTCAGAGAACAAATTGTGGTGTCTGCCAGGGCTTGGAAAATTACTTAAAACTCTAGCTGATCTTTTACACAGACAGCTAACAAATAACTGTACATTCAAAATCACAGTTCACCAGTACTTGCTAGGTAACTGAATTTTCTGATGTTTTATCACTTCCTATGGTTTGTGACATGAATTAGCACGTTTCTCTTAGCATTTTCTTCCACAAATCCTTAGATTTCAACTTCTTTTATTATGTTTACGTAGTTGCCAGTCATTTGCCAGATTTCCAACCTCCCAAAATTAATTGAGAAAGCTCATTCACTGCTATCTTTTCTGTTATCTTAATCTTAATGCATTTATACAATTGAAAACAGCTTTAATGAGATATAATTCATACACCATACAATTCATCCTTTGAGTTTTTAACTAAAATTTTTTTCTCTCATTTTTTGGAGTTTCAATAGCAAGTAGAACTAAAAATACATGTTTAGCTATATGTTCCCTGTAATTTTATTTTGGTCTATTAAAACCTCCTATGCAGAATTTTTAAAGTTGTAATATAATACACATACCATAAAATTTATCCCTTTAAATTGTGCCATTTAGAGATTTATAGCATATTCAAAAAGTTGTGCAAACATCACTACTCTGTAATTTCATAATATTTTCATCACCCCCATGAAAGAAATGTCATATTTATTATTCTCAACCCCATTGAATGAGTCACTCTTAATTTCTCCCTTCCCCCAGCTCCTGACAACCAATAATCTACTTTCTGTCTCTATGGATTTTCTTATTTTGCACTTTTAATGTAAATATAAACATACTGTGGCTTTTTGTGTCTGGTTTATTTTGCTTTTTAAGGCTCACCTTGTTATAGCATATTTTTAATTTTATCTCTTTTATGACTGAATAATATTCCATTGTATAAATATAACATATATTGTCTATTCATTCATCAGTTGAAGGACTTTTGGGGTTTTCACACTTGATTATTATAAATAGTACTTTTATGGACATTTGTGTACAAGTTTTTATGTAAATATATGTTTATTTCTTTTGAATACATGTCTAGGTGTGAAATTGCTGGGTTATAGACTAATGATTTTTAACTTTTTGATAATCTGCCAAACTTATTTCAGAAGTGGCTGCATTTTATATTCTTACCATCAATGTCTAAGGGTTCTAATTTCTTCATATTTTGCTAATGTTTACTACTTTTCATTTTGGAATATACATATCCTAGTGAGTATAAAATGATATTGTATTTTTTTATAAGATGGTCAACTAGAAGAATTTCAAACAAGCTATATTCACTTAAAAGAACCAAAATTGTGTGTAGACAATCACACTTTGAATACATTACCTGAGAAGAAACATGGGAGTTTAATAGAAAAGTGACAGAAAACCCCAAAAACTAGAAAAGAGAAAGAAAACAGGAAGCCTGTTTGAATGGGACCAGCAGAAACCAGTAATGACTCCCCAGAACAGAAAAGATAAGTGAGGGAGTGGCTTTCTCCAGTCTGTTTTTCCCCTTAGGAATTTAATAATCCAGGCTACAGAAGAACACCTTAACCCTTTCAAGCCCTTGATTTAACTTAGGGAGTAACCAGGAGACAGAGAGAAGGCCCTGCTCCAGGAAAGAACACACCTTGGGTCCCAGACCCTTCCTGAAACCTAAACAGCCACATAAAGATGCCATTCTAACAGACTGTACATGAAACTGGGAGCGAGTGGCACCAGTCCTAGACATCAGTGAAACTCAGGCTTCTGTTTGTGAAACTGGGGTGTTAGTAGGGAGTGGTTCCTGCAACTAGGCTTGAGAAATGAACATGATGTGGGCTGGAGCTAGTGGTGATAGAACTGCGCACTTCTTATATAAGACAAAAATTGACTTATGTAAGACAAAAATTGCAAGTGGAGACTTGATCATGAGCTGGATGGGAGTTCCTATGACCTGGGACTGAGCTACAGGCTATGTGCAAACTACCAGCTCTCACATCATAGTTGGGTAGGCTGGCTGTGATAGTTGGGATGGGAGAGCAAGACCTGCTGAAATTAGAGTGTGGGAGGGACGCAAATCTCCCACCTGCTGGCCAAGGCTGTGGTGGGTGGCACCTTCCCCACCCTCCCCTTGGCAGGACTTTAGCACAGTGGTGGTTGTCCTTCATCCAAACATTCCTCTAAGACCCAGATGATTGCCCCACTCTTGCCCGTTGTGGCTGGCATGGGCACTCATTGTTCTGGGGCCAAAGTGGAAACTTATTCAGGCTGGCTCTGACTTCAATGTCCACCCAAGTCAGAATATAGGATCCAGGACCTTGGGGTTTTATAAACCAATTCACCACCTGGGACAAATAAGTGCTTCTCTGGGAGGAGTGAGATTGGGCATAAATAGCTTAAAACCAATATGTTAGCTGTAAGAATCACCTACTGGCCTGGAGACTGACAAGTGCAACCACTGCCAACACAAGCTCACAACACTTGGAACCCAAAAAACATTTTTCTGCAATCTGCACCCACATCACACCAGCTGCCTAGGAGCTCTAGAGTCCATTCACATAACAAATGCACAGCTACCATGACTGACAATCAAGAAAACTATCCAAAGGCTCAAGAATTGACCTGCTTGGAACTTCCAACATAGATGCTGGCATACACCATGCTAGGGCACAAGGATAGTCATACTTAGTCCACCAATGCCATCTCTGGAACCCACAGACAGGATCATCTGGCATTCTAGGCCCCAGCATAACTTTATCACAGCCTCTATCAATTAATCACATCCTAACACATCAAGGAAACCACAGATATCACTAATTTTGTTTATAGCCAAATAAACCATACAGAGAATTCACTGCTGCATACATACAAAGCCAAAGAGTCCTACTCAACCAACATCATAGTCCACATCTTCAAGAAAAAGTACCTCCAACTCTTAGCATGAATGTAAAATATTTAAAAAGTGACTATTACACCAGATGCCTAGAAATCAATATAAAGAAACAGGAGGCACAGAAAAGCAAAATAATATGACATCTTAATAATCTTAAAGGCTCAAAATAACTCTCTAGCAATAGAGCTTACCTAAAACAAATATTTGAAATTCCAGATAAAGAATTCAAAACACTGGCTGGGTGTGGTGGCTCAAGCCTGCAATTCCAGCACTTTGGGAGGCTGAGGTGAGTGAATTTTCTGAACCCATGGTGACCAGCCTGGGTAACATGGTGAGACCTCATCTCCACAATAAATAGATAAATAAATAAAAATCAGCCAGGCATGGCAGCACACACCTGTAGTTCTGGCTACTTGGAAGACTGAGGCAGAAGAATTGCCAGAGCCCAACACGTCGATGCTGGGGTGGCTGTGAACATGCCATTGCACTCCAGCCCGGGTGACAGAGTGAGACTCCAACTCAAAGAAAAAAAAAAAAAAAGATTCAAAACACTGATTTTAATGAAGTTCAATGAGATGCAACAGAAACCAAGACCAACACAAATAACTCAGAAAATTACTTCAGCATATGAATGAGAATTTAACAAACAGATAAATACCTTAACAACAACAACAACAACAAAAATCCAAAAATAAACAATTCAAAGAAGAAAATACAAAATGTATTCAAAAGCTTTAGCAATCAAATAGACCAAGCAGAAGAAGGAATTTCAGAACTTTAAGTCAATTATTTTGAAATGATCCAGTCGGAAAAAAGAAAGAAAACAGAATTTTAAAAATGAACAAAGCCTTTGAGATGTTTGGGACTACATAAAATGATAAATTTGGGAATTACTGGTATTCCTAAGGGTGATAAGCAATCAAAATATTTAGTAAACCTATTAAGACAATAGATTAAAAAATTCTCAAGTTTAGCAAGATATTTTGACATCCAGATAAAGGAGGCTCAAAAATCCTCAGGCAAATAAAATGCTCAAAGGATTTTGCCATAGGACATTATAATTAGACTTTCTAAAATAAAAGTGAAAGAACAAATTCTAAAATCAACAAGAGAAAGCCATCTAATTATTTGTAAAGGAAGCCTCATCAGACTGATAGCAGACATTTCATAAGAAACTTTACAGAACAAAATAAACTGAGATAACATATTCAAAACACTGAAAGAAAAATATTGTCAGCTACAAATTCCATAACTTGTACAATTAGCCTTCATAAATTAAGGAGAAATAAAGTTTTTCCAAGGCAAGAAAATACTGAGGGAATTCATATCTGTATAACAGATCTACAAGAAGTGTTCTAGGGAGTTCTAAATTTGGAAGCAAGAAAACAACACTCAGCATCATGGAAAAACACAAAAGTATAAAACTAATTGGTAAAACAATCACACACAAAGAAGGAAAATAAATGATTAAGAGTCACCATTACAGAATTCTACCCAACCATAATGACAAACACCCAGAGAAAGCAAAACTCATGAAAAATTTATAAAATGAGAAAACAGTTAAAGGTATTACAGGAAGAAATCCTCACATATCAATATTAATCCTAGATGTAAATGGATTAAATTCTCCCCTAAAAAAATCAAGATAGGCTGGATAGATAAGAAAGCATAAACTAACCGTATGCTATTTACAAAAAGTCAACCTTACCTACAAGGATATAAATAAAATGAGAGCAAAGGGGTGGAAAAACAATTTTCCACACATGGAAACCAAAAGCAAGCAGAATTAACTGTAACTATGTCAGATGAAAAACCTTTAAGTCAAAATAGTAAAGAAAGACAAAGAAGGTCATTATATAATGATAAAGAAATTAATTTATCAAAAATATTACATTTGTAACTAACAAGCACTCAACACTGGCACACCCAGATTCATTTTAAAAAATTACTGTACCTAGAGAAAAAGAACACTATGCAACAATGATGGGAAACTTCAACATTTCTCTCACAGCATTAGACCATCTAGACAGAAAATCAACAAAGAAACATTGGACTTAAATTGGACTTTAAAATCAATTGGACACAACAGACATTTACAGAGCATCCTACACAACAACTGTAGAATATATTCTTTTTAACAGCACATGGAAGATTCTCCCAAATAGACCATTTGTTAGCCTACAATACAAGTCTTAACATATGTTTAAAAGTCAAGATCATATCAAGTGTGGAATAAAATTAGAAATCAATACCAAGAGGAACTTTGGAATGTATATAAATACACAAGAGTTAATGAACATGCTCCTGAATGACTATTTGGTCAAGGAAGAAATTAAGACAAAAATGAAAAAAAAGTTTGAAACAAATGATAATGAACACACAAAATGCCCAAACCTGTGAGATACAGAAAAAGTAGTTCTAAGAGGGAAGCTTATAACATCAAATTCCTACATCAAAAAAATACAGACTACACATTGACAAGCTAAGAATGCACCTTAAGATGTTAGAAAAGCAAAAACAAACTAAACTCCAAATACTAGAAAAAAATAAAGATCAGAGTAAAACTAAATGAGCTAGAGACTAAAAAACAATATGAATATCAATGAAGCACAAATTTACTTGAAAAGATAAATACAACTGATAAACAGTCAGCTAGACTAACCAAGAAAAGAGAGTGAAGATCCAAATAAATGCAATGGGAAATTGAAAAGGAGACATTTCAACTAAAACCACAGGAGAAAAAAAATCAGAGACTATCATGAATAGCTATATGCAAACAAATTATAAAACTTAGAAAAAAATAGATCAATTCCCAAAAATATACAAATTTCCAAGATTGAACCAGGAAGAGATAGAACATCTGAAGGGACCAATAACAAGTAGCAAGATTGAATCAATAATAAAAAAGTCTTCCAACGAAGAAAAGTCTAGGACCAGCTGGATTTGCAGCTGAATTTCACCAGACATATAAAGAATAATAATTATCCTTCTGAAATTGTTCCAAAAAATTGAGGAGGAGATAATTCTCTTCAACTTATTCTACAAGGCCAGCATCACATGATGTCCAACGAGAGAACACAACAAAAAAAGAGACCCTAAAAACCAATATCCCTGATGAACACAGATACAAAGATCCTTAACAAAATATTAGCAAACTGAATCCAACAGCAAATCAAAAAATGTAATATACCCTGGGTTTCATACCAGGAATGCAAAGATGGTTCCACATATGCAAATCAGCAAATGTAATACATCATATAAAGAGAATCAAGGACAAAAACCACATGATTATCTCAATAGACACACAATATACATTTGATAAATTCAGCATTTTTTAGTGAAAAAATCTTCAACAAACCAAGCACAGAAGGAGCATACCTCAACATAATAAAGGCCACATACATCCGCAACAAATCCACAGCTAACATCATTCTAAATGAGAAAATGTTGAAGGCACTTTCTCTAAGAACTAGAACAGCACAAATATGCTCATTTTTACCACCTTACTTCTCTTAGTACTAGAAGTCCTCAACAGAGCAATCAGGCAAGAGAAATAAACAAAAGGCATTCAAATTGAAAAATGGGAAGTTAAATGATCCCTGTTTGCTGATAATATGATCTTATGTCTAGGAAAGCCTAAATACTCCACCAAAAAAAAAAAAAAAAAAAGCAAAGAAAAAAAAATTCTTCGATTTGATAAATGAATTAAGCAAAGTTGCAAGTACAAAATCATTGTACAAAAGTCAGTAATATTTCACCAATAACAATCTAGCTGAGAAAGAAATCAAGAAGGTAATCTCACAATGGTTCAAAAATACCTGGGAATAAATTTACTAAGGAAGTAAGGAAAACTATAAAATACTGATTAAAAAATGATGAATGACATGAATGAAAAAGCATCTCATGTTTATGAATAGAATCAATATTGTTAAAATCACCATACTGTCCAAAGAAATGTATAGATTCAATGCAGTATGTATCAAAATATCAATGTTGTTTTCACATAAATAGAAAAAAAAATCCTAAAATTTATATGGAATCAAAAGAAGTGCCCTAATGGCTAAAGCAATGCTGAGAAAAAAAGAACAAAGCTGGAGGCATCACACTACCTGACTTCAGAAGATATTACAAGACTATTATAACCAAAACACCATAGCACTGACATAAAAATAGACACATAGACCAATGGAACTGAATAGAAAACCCCAAAATTAAGCCACATATTTGCAGCTAACTGAACTTTGACAAAGCTTCCAAGAACATATATTGGGAAAAGGATAACCTCTTTAATAAATGGTTCTGGAAAAACTGGCTAATAATATTCAGAAGGATAAAACTAAGATCCTTATCTCTTACCATACAAAAAAATCAACCCAAGAAAAATTAAAGACTCAAATATAAGACCTGAAACTATAAAAATTCTGGTAAAAACTTAGGGGAAACTCTGGATATTGATTTAGGCAAACAATTTATGACTAAGTCCTCAAAAGCACAGGCAACAAAAACAAAAATAGACAAATGGGACTTAATTAAACTAAAAAGCTTCTACTCAGCAAAAGAAACAGTCAACAGAGTAAACTGACATTACAAAATAGGAGAAAATATTTGCAAACTATGCATCTGACAAAGGACAAATATCCAAAATTTATTAAGAACTTAAGCAATTGACAAGAAACAACCAAATAACTCCATTAAAGATTAGGCAAAGGACATAAACAGACAGTTCTTAAAGAAGACATTCAAGTGGCCAGCAAACATGGATAAAAAAGGCTCAACCTCACTAATCAACAAAGAAAAGTAAATTAAAACCATAATGAGATACTACATTATCACGGTTAAAATGGTTATTTTTAAAAAGACAAAACAAATAAACCACCAAATATGTTGATGTTGATGTGAAGAAAACTTTTATTCACTGTTGATGCGAATGTAAATTAGTATGGCCACTATGGCAAACAGCATGAATTTGATTTAATTTGATTTGATTTTTTAGAGACAGTCTCTGTCACCCAGCCTGAAGTAGTGGGATCGTAGATCACTGCAACTTCAAATTCCTGGGCTCAAGTGATCCTTCCACCTCACCTTTTGAGTAGATGGTACTAGAGGTATTTGTCAACATACCTGAATATATTTTTATTTTTATTTTTTGTAGCAATGGAGTCTCCTTATGCCGCCCAGGCTTTCCTTAAACTCATAGCCTCAAGCAATCCGACTGCCTTGGCCTCCCAAAATTCCAGTATTACAGGTGTGAGTCACTGCCCGTAGTCAAAATTACTCAAAGAACCAAAAATAGAGTTACAATTTGTTTATTCAATCCCACTACTGGGTATCTGCCCCAAAGAAAAGAAATCACTATATCAAACAGATACCTGCACTTGTATGTTTGTTTATCAGCAACACTCGTTACAATAGTAAAGAGATGGAATCAATCTAAGTGTCCACTGATGGAGGAGTGAACAAATAAAATGTGGTATATTTACACAATGGAATACTGCTCCATGTAAAAAGAATGAAACCATGTCTTTTGTAGCAAAATAGATGAAACTGGAGGTCATTATCTTAAGTGAAGTAATCATAAATAGAAAGTCAAATACCACATGTTTTCACTTATAAGTGGAAGCTAAAAAATGTGTACACCTGGACTTAGAGTGTGAAAGGATAGACAATGAAAACTCAGATGGTTGAGGAGATGTGAGGGAACTGGATGATGAGTTATTAGTTAGCGGGTACAATGTACATTATTTGTGTGATGGATTCCCTAAAAACTCTGATAGTACACAGTCTATGTACATAACAAAAGTCCACCTGTACTTCAAAAAAATCTTTTTAAAATTTCATTATGACTTTAATTTGAATTAGCATAGTAACTAATTATATTGAGCATCTTTTCATGGTCATTTGTTTATAATCTTTAGAAAACGTCTATTCAAATACTTTGTCTATTTTATCATTTTGCTGTATGTCCTTTTATTGTCCATTTATAAGAATTCTTTAAATATTTTGAATACTAGATCCTTATCATTTGTATGATTTGTAAATATTTTCTCCCACTCTCTGTGTTGTCTATTCACTCTTTTCATAGTGTCCTTTGTTGCATACAACTTACAAATTTGAAGAAGTCAAATTAATTTATTTTTCTTTGGTTGTTTATGCTATAGGTCATCTCTAAGAAACTGCTTCCTAAACCACAGTCACAATAGTACACCTCTGTTTTCTTATAGGAATGTTATAGTTTTAGTGCTTACATTATATCTTTAATCAATTTTGTGTTAATTTTTTAGGCAGTGTGTGGTGGAAATCACTTTTTTTCCCCAAGTGGACATCTAGTTGTCTCAGCACTATTATATGTTGTTATAACTATATTCAATTTTCTGATCCATGAACAAGGGGTATCACTTTATATGTCTTTTTTAATTTCTTTCAACCATGTAGTCGAAGGTTTCCAGTGTACAAGTCTTGAGTTTTTTTGTTAGACTCATTTCTAAGTGTTTTAATCTGTTGTTGTTTTTGCAAATAATTTTTTTCTAAATTTAATTTTTGGATTATTTATTTCATGTACATTGAAATCTAATTTATTTTTATATAATAATATTATATCCTGCAACCTTCATGAAGCTGCTTATTACCTCTCGCTCTTTTTTTTTTTTTTTTTTTGGTTTCTGTGGCAGCCTTAGAATTTTTTCTATGTACAACATCATGTCATCTGCAACTATAGTTATACTTCATCCTTTCAAATCAGGGTCCCTTTTAGTCCCCCCCCCACTCTCTCTCCCTTCCTTTCTCTCTCCCTCCTGCCTTCTATTTTTTGTTCTTTTCTTTCTTTTCTTCCTTTCTGTCTCTCTATTTTTATTATTTTATTTCCTCCTTCCTTCTCTCTTCTTTTTTGTATTTTTCCTTCTTTTTTTTCTTTCTTTCTCTTTCTTCTTTTAATTATTTTATTTTATGTCCTAATTGCTCTGGCTAGAACCTCAAAGGACAATAATAAATAGTGCAAGTGAGAATTAACATCTTGGTTCGCTCCACATTTTCAGGGCAAAGCTTTCAGTGTCATACCACTAAGCATGATGTTAGCTGCGGATTTTTTATAGATGCCCTTTATTATTAGGTTGCAGAAGCTCCCTTATATTTCTAGTTTGTTATGTATTTTTATCATAAAAGTGTGTTAGATTTTGTGAAATTCCTTATTTGTGTCTTTCCAAATGATCGTGTGATTTTTAAAATTCTGTTGCTATGATACACTATATTAATTGAATTTACCCATTATACTTAGGTTATCTAGTGTATTTTGCAATTATGAAGGCAGTAGTGATGTCCCACTTTCAATTCTGGTTTTAGTAATTTGAATCTTCTCACTTTTAAAGTTTTTTTTATTTTTATTTTTTTTGGTCTTGGTCAGTCTAGCTAACATTTGTCTATTAATTTTTTTCTAAGAACCAACTTTTAAAAAACATGTTCTCTACTTTTTTCCTATTTCTGTTTTCTTATTTCTCCTCTAATTTTTAAATTAGCTCCTTTTTTCTTGTTTTATTTATTTATTTTGTTTGTTCATTAATGTAGAGTTTTAGCTGATTCTTTTGAGAGCACTCTTCTTTTAAAATTAGGCCCTTACAGCTATTAATTTTCCTCCACTACTTTTACTACACTTTTTAATTTTTGGAATAAGTTTTAAAGCTTTTTAAAAATATTTACCAATCTCAAGTTACTTTACATTTTTCTTGTGATTCTGTGGTTTGTTGGTTATGTTAAAATATGTTGTTTAATTTCCATTCTTTTTTAGTTTTTCTGTGTTTTTAACAGATTGGGTTAATTCCTTATTGTGATCTTTAAGCTCTGAGATTATTTCCTCCGTTTGGCTAATTCTGATTTCCATGCTTGTCAGTTTGTTATTTATTTCATGGATGGATTTTTTATGGCCAAATTCTGTTACAATTTCAGTTTACTTCTTGTGTTTCTTGATTTTTGATCATTCTTTCCATCCATTCTTTAATCTCCATATTTATAATCTGGGAGATTTCCATTGTTTGAGTTTTGAGGTCTGCTTTTTCAGGTGCTGTCTCTTTTGCACACTTGGATTACCTGTGTTCTTCTGGTGATTTTTACTCATTTGTAACAGATCTCTTTAATTACATTACTCAGTGAGAGAGGGAGAAACTTTCACTTCTGTTGTTTGCTCAATACCCTATCCTTCCCTGAGCAGAGCCTCCAAATTTGTTCAATTTTTCAACTGGGCTGGTGGTGGAGATCTGTGCTGTCTCTTTGCAGTTTTGAGAGTTGAATAAGATAGAAGTGGGAAAGCTAGGATTTGAAACTACTTGCAGGTCACAATGTTCACTGACTGGGATATAGGCCCCCTCAGACCCCTCTCCACCACCACACAATATGCTACTTATCTTTGACAAAGCCATCCGTAACAACCACTGGGGAGAGGAGGTTTTATTTAGCAAGTGATACTGGGAAAACTGGCTGACCACATGCAGAATAATGAAACAGGGCCATGTAAAAGACCCAATTCTAATTGGTCAAAGACCTAAATGTAAAACCTCAAAAGCACTTTGGAGTAGGCAACCTATTCTTTTTTTTTCTTCTTATGTAAGTTTATTGAAATGACAGAGAATAAACTACTCCACAGGCAGTCTTCTGTAGGAAGGATAGCTGGCAATCAATTCTTGATCAAATCCCCAAGATCATATGCTATGGAAGATGAGATAGACCAATGGGACCTCATCAAGTGGAAAAGCTTTTGCACAGCAAAAGAAGCCATCAAGAGAATGGGGAGACAAACCACAGAATAGAAAAAAAATATTTGCTAATTGTGTATTTGACAAATGCCTGATTCCAGGATCTACAAGGAACTCAGATGAGCCAAAAGAAAAAAAAGACAAACAGCCATATTAAAAAATGGGCAGAGGCCAGACTCAGTGGCTCAGCCTTTGATCCCAGCACTTTGGGAGGCTGAGGCAAGCAGATTGCCTGAGCCTGCGGGTTCAAGACCAGGCCACGCAATTTAGCAAGACCTCATCTCTACAACGAAAGGAAAAATCAATAATTAGCCAGCATGGTGATGCATACTTGTAGTTCTGACTACTTGGAAGGCTGAGGCAGAAGGATTGCCTGAGCCCAGTGGGTGGAAGCTTCCGTGACTGTGAGTGTGCCACTGCACTCCAGTCTGGGCAAGGGAGTAAGACTCCAACTCAAAAAACAAAAAAAGTGGGCAGAGAACATGAATAGACACCTCTCAAAAGAAGACATATGAGCAGCCAACAAAATTTACATGAAAAATATACTCAGCCTCACTAATCATCAGAATAATGCAAATCAAAACCACATTGCGATACCACCTTACCCCATTAAGGATGACCATCATCAATAAATCAAAAAATGATCGATGCTGGCACGGGTATGGAGAAAAGGGAACACTTCTACACTGTTGTTGGAAATGCAAACTAGTTCAACCTATATGCAAAATAGTGTGGCAATAGCTAAAGGAGCTAGAAATTGACTTTCCATATGACACAACAATCCCCTCTTTTGGGAATATACCTGGAGGAACATAAATTTTTCTGCAAAAAAGACCCTGCACATGCATGTTTATTGCTGCACTATTCACAATAGCAAAAACGTGGAATCAACCCTACTGCCTATCAAAAGTAGACTGGATAAAGAAAATATGGTATATATGCATGATGGAATATTGCATAGCCATAAAGAAGGACAAAATCATGGACTTCTTAGCCAACTGGTTGGAGTTGGAGACAGTCATTCTTAGCAATCTATCACAGAAACAAGGAACCAAATATCACATGTTCTTACTCATAAGTGGGACCTGAGTATTAATCACAATAGCACAAAGGAGAGATTGGCATTTGAGAGACAAGGGAGGGGCACATAACAACACAAAGAGTACTTGGTCCTAAACTAGGGCAAGTGAGGACCAGTTGGAGGCCCAAACCTCACCTGTACATACATTCCTTATGTGCCTAATCCTAACTCATACCCCACATTTTTATAATAAAATAAAGTTAAAAATTTTTTCATTCATGTGGAAAATTTTATGTGAATTTCCCAGTATTTTTTCTGTTATTGACTTCTAACTTTATTTCATTGCGGTCAGAGTATACACTTCATATGATCTCAATGCTTTTAAAATATTGACACATTATTTCCTCAAATGTATTTTCTGCCTGCTTCCTTCTCTTCTCTGGGATTACCAGAGTTTATATTGTATTGTTTATATTATATTTTCTCCATTGTATTTATTTCTGTTCATCAGACTGGATAATCTTTGGTTTTTTTTTTTTTTTTTGAGTAGGACTTAATTGACCTACATTCAGGTTTATTGATTCCTTTGGCTGTTCACATCTGCTGTTGAATTTCTGTAGTGAATTTTTCGCTCAAATTTAAAGTTGCTGAATTTTTCGCCAGCAAATTTAGAATTGTTACTTTATATATGTATAATTTCTATCTCTTTAAATATTTTTTATTTTGTGAAACATCATACTCAGACTCTTTTTCAATTATTTAAACTTGTTTTCTTTTAGTTGTTTAAGCATATTTAAAATAACTGTTTTAAAGTCTTCATGCAGGGGTAACCTCTTCAGGTCCCCTCCCACTGTGTGAGCTTTTCTGTCCTCTCAATAAATCCTGCTTTCTCACTAAAAAAGAAAAAAAAGTCTTTGTGCAGTAATTCCAATGTTTTACTGTCCTTAAGAACAGCTTCTATTTATTAATTTTTTTTTGCATGTCTCATATTGTTTTTGCTGTTGATAATTGGAAATTTTAAATAATATAATATGGCAACTTTGAAAATCAGATTTCTTATCTTTTGGGAGTTTGTTAAATCAGGTTTTCCTTCTTTTTGGAGTTTGTTATTGCTGCTGCTTGCTTTAGTTTATTTTTTAATTTACTTTTGAAGTAATTCTATCAAATCAGTATGCATTCTAATGTGTTAACATTGAAGTCTCTAATCTTAGCTTAGTTTTATCTTAGCTAATGTTTGAACTGATGTCTTATTAAATGTAGAGACTTTAAATCTACCAGTCTTTGCTGAGATGCTTTGTGTGCATATCCAGGAAGATCTTTAACACTTAACAAGGCAGTTGAAAATTCCTCCTTTGCCTTCACTTCATGCTCATGTAGAGCTTCAATGTCAGTCAGATTTGAGAGCTCCAGACTTTCTCAAGTTTTACTGGGTGAGTGCACAACTCCACATATATGTGGCCTTCTAGATTCCCAGGATATGCCATAGCTTTTCACTGTTCCTACATACATCTCATTTTCCAGTTTATTCTTTTGGTTAGTCTGTTGTTTACATCAGCCATTATCCTTTATTGTCTCAAAGATTAAAACACTTGCCTGTAATTGTTTTTGACAAACGCCATCCAGATGAGTAATTTTTGCTATGAGTGAGTTATGAATCAAGTCAAATATAGGCAATCTAGTATGTGAGGTCTTTCAGGGAACTACCAGTAGGTCAAATAGAAACAATTCTTTGTGAATGAAGGTTAAAAGAATCCCAGTACTGTCTGTTCCTTCTAGAGACTTCTAAGCTGTGCTGGAATTGTAAGCTGTTATTTTTCAAGGTGATCACAGAACTGTAGAGTAAGGATGACTCTAGAAAAAGTTAAAATACCACAAAAGTTGCTGTTCTTACTTACTATAAATGCTGCCTGTGGTTGATTGCCAGAGTCCTGAAAGTGTTGATTTTGACAATTTTCCCTTTTTTGTTATATTCCTGTTATGGAAAAGGTCATTTTCAGAGGTCCTTACTTCATCACTTTTGCTGACATCACTCTATCATGGGTGATACAAGTTGAGACTTTTGGAGAATTATATATGCCCAAATGGCCTAGACTATGAAGAACTACCTACATGATGAGTCCCTTGATTAGTCAACTTTGTCATTTGGTATGACCTGATATAATAGAGAATACTCTCCAGTCTGCATTTTTTATTATACCTGTTATAATCCATGGAAAGAATTGTAACTGCTCATCTGACTGAATGACATAGAAAAATTAATGTCCTGTCAGAGCATGACTTAAAATGTACCATACTGCCTGGGTATTTGAGAAATATAAACCTTATTCTCCCAGGGGCTAGTAAACTCAACTTTCTCCCCAACTGGTAGTTCAAGGAAATAGTAATGAAAATATACTTTAAAAATATTCTGAAAGTCTTTTATCTGCACACAGGTCAATTCTACTACAAGAAAATAACCAACTATTAGGTTAATATTTGATACTAAAAACATTATTACTTAAAATTTTTAACCTACTGAAGACTACTGCCCAACAAGTTATGAGAGGGAGATGATTAATGTGATACAGTCATGATTGTTTTGCTTTAAATGGGGCCACATTTAATGGACTCTTGCAGGGTTGATTCTAATGAGAATGATAGCCTTAATTTTTACTACATCCCAGATTATCTGATCTGCTTATGACCTGACCTGTGTCCTGTGTATACATCTCTAGTTTTATTGAGGAACGGTAGACATACTTGGTCAGCTTATGAGGCTGGCTGATCATTTTACCCTCACAAGGTGCAAGACTGTAGTGCTCCTCACAGGACTTAGGGGTGGAGATGGGCTACCTCCCCTGCAGGTCCGTGTAATTCGCCTGAGCTCCCACAAGAGATGCTCAGGCAACTTGTCTTAAATATCCTTGAATCCATGTTTTTTATTAGCTTTTGTGGCTGTGCTGCTGGTATTACCTCTGCCTCCAATTAGCAGTCACCACCTCTCTTGGACACCCGAAAGGCTTATATCAACTTATGCCTGCCATGCTTAGAGTTTTCATGAGATACTTGTGCTAGGAACTGATATTGTTCTCCCCACCAGTGTAGACTCCTATGACCAACCAAGCATAAATTTGCAATTATGTAATCCTCGCTTGACTAGAGTCATTACTAGAGGCTTACAACTGAGTCAGCTCTCTGGCTCCCTCTCATGTCCTTTTGTTTTCTTCATATGCTATTTGTTTACTTTCCATATGTCTTAAAATCAAACCAAGAAGCATGGGGCACCAGTAGATTACAAAATCCATAAACTTTGTTCTCTGTATTTCTGTCACCTCTTTTGAATCTTCTTTCCCTAATAGATAAGAGGTCCTTGGCTGTATAGAATCCTTATAACATTGTTGGTTTTTTGACACTGCTCATGGCTGCATAGAAAAGCCATCATCGGCAAAGTCATTGATGTTCCTTAGTACCTGCCCAGATCATTCAAGAAGTTCTTTCTCTTATGAGTTACTATATGTTCTTCCAACATTCAGAGGTGAAGGGAGTTTGCAAACAACTTTGGTGGGCCAATTTTAACATCTCACTCATGATCAGGAGCTCCCTGGTGGGATGGGGATTTGGATGTGAATCAATGGGATGGATTTCTTAGTTAGCCTGTTTTACATTCTGCCATTGTGAAGTCAAGATTAATCAGATCCCTATGAATTTATTACCACGTTGTAATGATACTGTCCTTTTAATTGTTTCCCTGTCATAAGTAGTGAAGCAAAGGCAATAAACTTATTCACAAGGACTGAACCATAACCATGCAGAACTCCAGCAGAATACATGTTCCTTCAGTCAGAAACCTGGCTGCAGTCCTAGATTAGAGGTGGCATGAGTCCCTGAGATCAGCAACTGGCTCAAAGTCATTATTCAAGGCCCAGGCCTCCCTTCTTGGCTTTTGTGGCTCTGATGATTCATAGGCACTAATTCAACACCTCAGGGGAACTGGCCTGACCCAAAAAGTCATCTGTATCATCTAAACAGAGGACATCTATGGCCTCCCATATACCAGAATTTAGGGTGAAGTACTTTATTAGTTTTCTAGTGCTTCCATAACAAAGTGCCGCAGACTGCGGGGCTTAAACAACACAAATTTATTTTTTCACAATTCTGTGGGCTTAAAAGACAAGAGCGAGGTGTGAATGGGGTTTATTTCTTCTACGACCTTTCTCCTCTGTTTATAGATTGCTGTCTTCTTCCTGTGTCCTTACGTTGTCTTTCTCCTGTACATATCTATGTTCAAATTTCCTTGTTATAAGGATATCAGTCATATTGGATTTGGGCTTACCGTTATGATCCCATTTTAACTTATTACCTCTTTAAAGTCCTTATCTCCAATACATTCACATTCTGAGGTACTGGGGGTTAAGGCTTTAAGCATGTCAATTTTGTAGGGGAACAATTCAGCCCACAGCAGGAGGACTTCTGACACTTTTATTATCCCAGATTGACATCTTCCCTGAGCAAATCCTTACCTGACCAGTATCAGGAAACAAGAATGTGCATTTTTACTCTCAGTAAGATAATCTGTTGAAAGTCCTTTATGCATAGATATGAAGTGCTGAGTTTGAGTCTGTTTCTAAGTCAATGTCACACATGCATGAAAAGATGTTTAACAGCTTCTCCAAAACAGCATGCCATGCTCTAAATGGAATAAGCTGTGAATCAGCTAACTTACTGAAAACCTAATATGTGCATATCTGCCCTGTCTGTGTAGATTGTGACCTTATAGATAGCTGTCCAACACTGTGAACAAAGGGGACCCCCACAGCTTTCTGCATTTGGAATGTTTTCCTAAAAACCTCAGGTGACCTTATCTGTATTAAAAGTTTTATTTGAGAATATTATTACATTCTAATGTAGCATATCAACATAATATTAAAATATTATGCTATAATAAAATAATATTAGAACATTATGTTATAATAAAAATCTTTTTTAAATATCTGTGCAATAATGATATGAGACTATCCAAAGAATTTAAGACAAAAATGAAGCAAGGTTGGTAGTTAAGCAATATATTAAAAAATACTTTAACACATGAAGCAGCTAAGGAATGCTACTGTTTTTTGTAAGGTTCCTCTTCAGAATGGGAGCTAATATATATGGCTTGCCAGGCTCCAAAATGTGGGAGAAGGTGACTTGTATCTATCTCCCAATGGAGTGAAGAATATGTGGAGGTCACTAATATTCAACTTTTGTCTAGAAATCTTGACTAAGTGATCAAACTTTGTGTGTACTATGTATCAAAAAGAGCTTTGATTTTCCATTTCTTCCATACTCTGCTCATTCTGCACCTTCTTAGCATCCTTTACTAGATGAGGAGAGAGAGGCCTGAATGACTTATCCTTGTTTCCCCTATTCCTGTCATACTCCTTCCTTAAGAGGCCTCAGAATGAGATGTATCAGCAAGATTGAGCTCATGGAATAAATTTTTTACCACTACTGTGCTGGTTTATAGATGATCTTCCTCTCTTCAACAAGGCTTCTTTATTGGAGAAGAAAATTGTTAAGTAGTGTGGCATGCTCTCTCTTTTCCCAACTTCTCTCTCTCTCTCTAAAATGGCATAGGACAGGTCCTTCCTTTGGAACTGGACCCATGATCTGATCTCTAGTTAGAGACAATCTTGTTTTATTATCAAAAAGAACCCAAATTTCTGATTATAGCCTGATCATTTTCTTAATTTTACCTACAATTTTTAAAAACTCTAATAATGTAGAAGCTTGCTTATCAGTATCTTGATAGAGAAGTATATGTGTACATAAAACCACTTATTTTACATTATCCATTCCTGTTTCATTAGCTCATGTGTGTGAATAACTGATAATAGAACGTTATAATCTGTGTAACGCTTTTAAAAAAACATTGTGGTTATTACATAATTTAGGGCTATAGTTAATGACAATGATATCCTGCAAAAAATATCAACACATATTTCCATCTGGGGAAAAGAAATATAATTCACTGGGAAAACTTAAAAAATGAGCAAGCATTTAAGAGTCCCTGAAAGTAGCTCTTTATATATTCAATAATATATAATGTGTAAGTTCTCAACTTTTGATGCTAAACAAATGGAGCACTTTCATAAAAGCCCATTTTCCCCAGCTTTCCACTATGCTGAGAATAATGTAAATGAACTAATAATACCCACAGATCAAATGGTTATGCCTATGGTTGGACAAGATGACTATACAGATAAACCTTGATGTGAATAAGTCTGTTATCATAAATGAACATCTGCCAATCATGAAATATGTTAATATAACACATTCTAAATGTGTTATACATTGGAAAAAAGTGATAGAAACCTTAATCCTAGGCAATTGGTACTAATTTATTTAACAATGGCAATGAACTACTGTGGCATTTTCTACTTCTGTACTTTTGTTAATATTTGCCACAGGCTTACTTTATAAAGCCTTCTACTGAATTTGGGTCATTTTTTTCAGGGTATATATAAGGAATACAACCTCTCTTCCAGAAATTTTGTAGTCTTGTTCAGACAATAAATAGACATATAAAAGAATTGGGTATATTTACAAAAGCAATACAAACAAAAATAGAGGAGATGGATTTAGTTTTTAAAGAGAAACTCTACTAATAATTGATATGAGGCTAGAAAACCTAAAACTGGATTTTGAAGAATGGAAAGAATGGATTACAAAAGATGAAAGAAAGGCTAAGTCTGTAGAGGTGAAGGTGATCAAAGGGCAAAAGCCTGGTTCGCTAGTAATTAAAAATTAAATAAGATTGTAAAAAATCAATAAAAGTCTACAAAAGAGGATAACCAGGAGATCAGGTTTAGACATCTTACTGTGATAGAAAGAGCAAAGAAGTGCTAATAATGGCTTTTGCAACTTCTGTTTTATGGTATAGTGAGTTGTTGACCCAATATTTGCTTACCTAATCTAAACAGTCACCTCTGATATAAAGACCAAGGTGTTGGTAAACTTTTATGATATTTTACAAAAGATAACTTCCTGGAAACCATTCGTTCACTAGTAAGTACCAATCAGGTGTAAAATACCATGTTATGCACTGGGATTATGTATATATGACAAAAACATGAATCTTGATATAAACTTTACATCTCCAAGCTTATTAAAACCAGCATTTAAATATCTACAATAAAAGTAGATGATTTTAAGGTTCATAAATGTAATAAATGCTCTAGGGGTAAAATTATGGAGAGATTAATTCTAGAAAAGGGAACGATAGCTCTTTATGTCACTAAGACACCGAGTAGAAAAAATTCTGCCACCCGATTTTTTTATTTTTTATTTTTTTTAAGATGGGTTCTCACTCTGTCATCCAGATTGGAGTGTAGTAGTACAATCACGTCTTATTGCATCCTTGACCTCCTGGGTTTAGGTGATCCTCCCACTTCAGCCTCCTTGGCTAATTTTTTTTTTTTTTTTCCTATTTTTTGTAAAGATGAATCTGGCTTTTTTTTTTTTTTTTTAGGCTTGTCTTCAACTCCTGGCCTTGAGCAATCCTTCTGCCTCGGCCTCGCACAGTGCTGGGATTATAGGCATGAGCCTCCGTGCCTAGCTGCTATCTGAATTTTATTTGCAATGTGATGTAAAAGGAACTTATAATCCTGGATCCAACCTTCATTTGTTGTGTGACTTCAAAATAATTTATTTAATATTTTCAGGTATTCATTTCCCCATCTGTAAAATAATATTAGTAGTAACTTCCTTACTCTTTTAGTAAACTGAGATACTTTGTATACATCTCTTATTCAGGTAACAATTTGTAAGTCCACGAGAATGACTGAATTTTTAGATGTTGTCATCTCTTGCATGAACCAAACAAAGAAGTGAAGTTGGTTTCCTTACTGTTTTGAAATCATTTTCATATACTTCACAAGTGAAAAGTTTGTATTAGAATAAAAGTATTTTCCACAGAGCTAGTTGAATCCTAAATCTAAATGATATTAAGCAGGTTTCTGAAAAATGATTGTATTCAGAACTTACAATATCACAAGCTTTATGTTTCCCATCCTGGTATTTACAAGGATTTGAGGTATTCATTGCTTAGAGTGGGTACTACATCAATCATTGCCGAGTAGTTTAATCTGTAAAAGTAAAATGCAAGATAAGATAGAGGAAAATCTTAGTAGTATATATAGAAGGCCAGGGAACAAATATTCATGCTTGTAGGTTTTCTAGCATTCGCATTTCTTTCATCAGATAAATTAGCCAAACTCTCTGCATTGGCATATGTGTGATAACTTGAGCTCCCAAATTAAAATTCAAGGTGTCTTCACATGTTTGGGGTTACTTGATAAAGAGAAGCAATGTGAAAGTTCAAGGAAAAGATAAAATCTTTTGGCATTATATTAATTTGACCTTTTTCTAAAGCATTTACAGATAATTATCTTTTATAGACTTTATGGGAAATGCATTTTTAACATCCTCCTTAAAATGTAAAACAAAAAAACTTTATAATAAATGAGCTCTACCATAGAGCAATATTACAGTATATGTGAAAGAAAAATTAAAAGGGGCATTATTATCAATCATTAATGTGGAGAATCTAAGAAAAAATTGAAAATCACGCCTTATATATTTTAAGGTATAAGTATTTGAAGGTGAGCTTTATTTTTTCCATAAGAATTTCTGGATCTAAATATTCCATTTTAATTTTAGAGAATATATTTATTAATCTCTGAAAATAAATGTAGAAGACAAGTCTTAACCATTTATCTATCCCCAGTAAAGGACAATGATTTATTTCCTTCTTCTCTCCCCCAAACCAACAGATTTGTTAATTATTTCAAACTCTTCTGTTTTCCACAATTGTATAAAATTCTACTTCTGGTGACTAAGTGACCTTTGCTATATAGACCATGAGAGTATGAGATGGGAAGCTGGCCAGAGTATCCTTTTCCAAACACAGGACTACAATGAATGCCATGACTTTCACAATCTCTACCAACCCAACTTTACCACCTCTTCAGTGGTCTTGATACTCGATTACCAAAATCCTGTTTTAGAAAATCTCCAGGGCAAAGGAAAATGCCAAAGAAACGAGTCACAAGAAGACCCAGGAGACTCTGCTTCAGTAAAAACCATCTATTTCGAGAGAAGAATATTTTATGCTCCAGCAATGCTTCATCATCAATGACTGGAAAAATGTTTTCCTCTACGACCTGGCAGTATTTGTTTTCTTATCTAATCAGCATTCACAGTACCAGTTCCACAAAAGATGGAATTGATTTTGGTGACCACATTCAAGTAACTCTGCCAATTTTTTGTTGCTGTTGCTGAAGCTTACGGTATCTACGCACCCATGTCTTTCACCATGAATGAGGCAGTCTTTGTTCCTTTGTAAGCTTTTTCACATTGGCTATGCTACTGTGACCACAGTCACATGAATCGGCCTGAGCCTTTATCTTCAGAGAATTTGATAAAGTTAATCTCTTATACAAACTGGACACGAGCCAGTATTTATAAGTCTCTACAGCAGAACAGCCTGTTATGACAGAGCACACAGCAATATTTTCAGCCAATTGATCACAAAGCATATGGATATTTTCCCCTTCTTGGGAAAATTTTACAAGGATGGCTAAGTGCTCATCTGAAACATTTTGCATTTGGGCCATAATGCTCCTTTCATTATATTGGGGCTTTCTTTGTGGCAATTGGTATTAACCATATATTACAGAACTCAGCAAAAATCAAGACAGTATTTTTAAACATTATATTTCGGGTACTAACTTATGTACTAGAAATAGAAAAATAAATAAAATGTAGGAAACATATGTGATCCCAAGATATCCTAATAAGTTTGATTATGTAACTAGTAATAAATTTAGAGATTTTAGGAATTTGCCTCTAAAAGCTTTTGTAGTTTTACTTACCATATGCAGTCAAATTATGCTGGCTTTATTATTTCTAACTGAAGTTTAATGTCAGGTTTTCTATATAGAAATATATGTTGTCCTTTTCTCTGTATTTTTCTAGCACTGTTATCTTTCATGTAAGATACTCAAATTTGCAGACATTCAGTACTTCAAATAGATTTACTAAACATAGCAATTAATGACACCCTCTGTTCTTGATGGTTAAATCGACTCTGTTCAATATACCTAGTTCATAGGTAGAGTTATTAGTCATCCATCATTTTTAAAGATATCTCTGGAGACTATATTTTTACTTGATCATTATAAGATGAAATAGTCACGGTATATATCATAATATTTTTGTGTGCTAAATCATTGGTGAAATCAACAGAATCATGGAGTAAGAATGGTGAATGTTAAAAATTTTTTTAGGTCCTGCTATAGCTGAATGACCAGAATGACCGAATGTGAAGTATTGAATAGTTGGTGCTGCATATATTTATAGTTCATAGCTTTTGAAAAGTCCTCTTGCTGATTTAACTCAGAGCCATTCTGTAATATTTTAATGCACTCACAAGACATAGCACTGTGTAGTGAGAGAATTCTGTATTTGCAGTTATCAGTGGATCTACTTTATCTTCAATTTCAATCTAATACACACATTGCTGAGTGAATGCTCTTCTTATATTCAGAATTTCAAACTCTAACAAAAGCACATGGATATTTGTATTATTTTTCATATTTTCAAATATTTCTAATTTCTGTGTGTTGACTTAGTATTGTGTTTAATTTAGGACTTAGGGTATTTTCCAAGAATTACTTTGATAAGGCAGATTGACATGTATAGCTTAAAAAAAATGTCCTGTTGCTACTTTAAGACTCTTTGACATTAGTTATTTAACATCTATACGGGATTTTTTTTTTTTTTTTTGAGTTGGAGTATCACTCTATCACCCAGATTGGAGTGCAGTGGCCGCTCCCGGCGATCCTTCCGCCTCAGCCGTCCAAGTAGCTGGAACTACAGGCACACACTAACATGCCTGGCTAATTTTTTAATTTTTGTAGAGATGAGGTCTCGCCAAGTTGCCCAGGCGGGTCTCGAACCCGCGGTCTCAGGCAATCCACTCACCTCAGCCTCCCAAAGTGCAGGATGACAGGCTGAGTCACCGAGCCCGGCTTATATGGGACTTAAATCTTGTGCCTGACTTCACCTCAGTCTCCTCTGTGGCCCTGTGATTTGTCCTAGTTCACTGTAATATCAGTAAAAGTAGACATTATATTTTAAATAAAAGTTTCTGTGGTCAAATTAAAGAATGTTAAAACAATTTTTAAATTTCAGCATCAGTGAACTTTGTAATTGAAAGTGTATAGTGTTAAGAAACAGTCTTGCACAAGGGAGAGAAAAGTTTATCTGGAGTTGTGATGATGGATCTTGTGATGGAAGGGTCTAAGCACATGACTGGTTTTGATGTGTAAGAAACTGAGGTCTCCATCATACAATTTTACCTAGGCTCATTAGTCACCAGATATCTGTTGTTCTAAGTAAGGAAATTGAGGTAACTAATCCAATGTGCTAGACCAAGTCAGGAAAAAAAAAAAAAAGAAAAACACTAACCAGCCTGTATTTCCTGTCAATCTTCTTTCCAACAACCCTTGCTGTTCCTTAAAAATTAGAATGCTGGCAGATGATCAGAAATACAGGGAAGATCATACTGAATATTTAAAATGTGTAAAGCTGTGATTCCAGGAAGTATATCTCAGTCTTTTTCATTATTGGCAAATTTACCACCAGATGTTAATAGCAGATTGGCTTGTAAAGTTAATGAGACTGAGCAGCTTCCCTGTGTCATTTTACAGCAATGCCACGGAAGATACTCTCTTAGCCAGCTTGAGATGAAATTGATTAAATTCAATCTTTTTCACTCCATTTCTTTAGCTTTGGCTAAAAAGAAAGGAAAAGCAGAGAATCTCCCTGAGGGTTAAGGAAATGGCTGTTGAGATTCTTTCTTTCCCTATTTCTGTGTAAGCAAGTCTATGGATCACTCTAGTACTCCCAGGAGGAAAGATCTTTTGGGTAGACAGGCCTCAAGAAATACATGATATTGGAGTAGAATACCATTCATTTTTCATTCAATAAAACATAGTCAAAAAGTGTGAAGTAAGTGTAAAATAGTGTTTTGCACTATTTATAAATTTGATCACCTTGTAGTATTCAATATATTTGCAAGGCATAATGGGAGAGTTGTGTTTGGTGCACATAAATTAGCTCTCACAAAATCTCTTCCAGTTGTATGAATATATCTGGTTTTGTAAAAAAAAAAAAAAAAGTCTGACTTCTTTCCCAGATTAGGAGAAACTACTAAACTGATCATCACCTGTTATAGTCAACATACATTGTTAGTATTATTTATAGCATTAATTAGTTGAATCTTCTAAAATTTAAATCTTTATCCCTAACTTTGACTTGAACTTAAGGCACGTGTATTCAATTGTCTATACAACCTTTCCACTTAATGTTAATTTCAAATTTATGTCTAAAATACAATTTTCTCTTGCACCTCAAGTCTTTCTGTCTCATAGAAATCACTCCTTATTGCTCTTTTTCCCATAATACTCATCCAAAGCCACCAAGAAGCTCTATATGTTATACTTTTTTTTTTTTTTTTTGAGTTGGAGTCTCACTCTGTCACCCAGACTGGAGTGCAGTGGCCGCTTTCGGCCACCGCAACCTCGACCTGCTGGGCTCCGGCGATCCTTCCGCCTCAGCCTTCCAAGTAGCCGGAATTACAGGCATGCGCTACCACACCCGGCTGATTTTTTGATTTCCTGTAGAGATGAGGTCTTGCTGCCCAGGCGGGTCTCGAACCCATGGGCTCAGGCAATCCACTCACCTCAGCCTCCCAAAGGCGCGGGATTACAGGCTGAGCCACCGAGCCCGGCTATGTTATACTTTTAATATACATTTCCAATCCAACTCCTTGACACTTCTCTACTGCTGTCACATTATTCCAACCCACCCAGTCCATTCCTCACAAGACAGGTAGTGATCATTTGATCATGAGTTCCATTCATGTCATTCACATACTTAAAATTCTCCAGTGACTTCTTATCACACTTAGAAAAAAGAATTCATGCTTATCCTCAGGACTTCCAAGGAGTCTATGAGCTGCCTAATTTCCAAGCACAGTTTGCATCACGTTTCTTGTAAATGTGCTCCAGTGCACTGACTTTTGCTCTTCCTTGAGCTAGGCTACATGGTTCACTCTTTCTTACCATTCAGTTCTCTGTTAAAATTTCATCTTATGATTCCACTTTCTAAAATTGTCCTTCTTATTGTCTGGTGTTCTGAAGTTCCACTACAACGTGGTGAGGTGTTGAGTCATTATTTGCCCTTCTTTGTGTAGTTTGTGCTTCCTGTATCTGTGAATTTTCTTCTTTCATCAAAGAGTTTATGCTCATCATTAAATCTGAAACTTATTTGGGCATTAGCTCTACATATGTTGTTCTTCTACGTTATCTTTATTCTCTTCTTTTGGAATTATGATTAGTTATCTCTCAATTTTTCTTGTTTTCTGTCAAGTTACTAATTAATAAAGACCCCACATTTCAATTCAAACTGATTGAAATAAAAATTTATTAGCAACAGCAACATTTTAAAATTAATTTGTATTTTCATGCTAAACTGCTAATTAAATGTTCATATGGAACAGTAGAAAAACAAGATCTTCATGGCTAATGCACATAACAAACATGATATAAATGTAAATAGCAAATAAAAATATAACTAACAAAGCTTAAGATACCAAAAACTATTAAAAGCATAAGTATAGATCTCAATAAGGTAAAATCTGTATAAATTCTCAGACCAAGAACTAGAACATTCCCAGCAACGAATAAATGGATTAATTATAAGTTTTAATTGAATACTTTGTAGAAAGCAAATTAACTACTAAAATTTAGAATAACAGGAATCTACTTTAACTGGTAGATATAAGTAAATACCTACATGCTGAGGGTCATGATCCAGTAGAAAAGTATTGATAGGAGAGGCAGGATCAGGAACAGATAACACAGATAATAGACTTGAGAAGAAGGCAGTGCATAAAGTATTGAATACATTCTCTGGGGTTGAACATTGGTAGAAGCATGAATACTTCCTGCGCTGAATTAAGAAAGATTAAAAAAAATGGACACATGAGAAAAAATACATTTGTAGTTTCATTGGTAAACATTTATATCTCATGACTCTTCTCTAAATTCAACTTGTCTCCTGAATATGGAAGTACCGGGGGAATCTAAATGTATTAAAGAAATGCAAAATAAACATCTCAGGAATAGGAAGGTAGGAATTGAGAAAGGATGACCACAGAATGGTGAGCAACTAGTTGAGTTTAGTTATCATGGGTTTAAAACACAGCTAGCTTATCTGGTTGCTTTTTCCCCCCCAGAATTATAAACCTGTTAAGGAAAACTTACAGAGAAGGTAGGTGATAAAATTTCTTCAGGTTTGACATTTTACCTCTTGACCACAATGGAAGAAACAGATGATAAACAAGTTGGAGATTTTGCAAAGGAGAAATTGAAATTATTAATCTTAGATTATTTGGAGTGATATATTACTTTTTTCTCTTTTATTGTCCATGGAGTATATTCATTCATGCATACATAATTCCTGAAATATTTATTTAGAAACTCTTTATAAATCAGGAGAAATTCAACATTTACTATTATAAATTCAACATTTGTTTTATTTAAGCAAAAATATTCAAAAATCTCTGATCTCATAGAATTTATACTCTAAATTGATATTTACACACCAATTTTAGATTTTGTTGATTTGCATGCTTTAGTTACCCTGATGTGGTAATCTCTGCCCATTTTTTTCACTTAGTTTCACATATACAAAATGAAAGAAACCAAGGAGTCATTATTTGTGATTCTTTTGGTTTCTATATGTTGCTTATAACACAGTCATATATACAGAAGCATGTATATAAGCTGAAGTCACTCACATATGAATGACCCTGCCTACATATGTATTATGGATGGAAAATCTTGTTTCATTTTTTCCTCTCAATATTTTATTCATGCAGTCTTTTATTCTCTGATGTTACTAGCTACCCAGTGAATACATTTTACATTGTGTGTGTGTGTGTGTGTGTGTGTGTGTGTGTGTGTGTGTATTGTTACTGTTATTTGTTTATTATACTGTACATGGTGCGTGTTGGTTTTGTGTTGGTTGGTTTTTGGTCCTTCCTATTATGGAGTAAGCTTTTTACAACCAAACATTGTATCTTAGGCATTTTTTAAATCTTTAATATCTTTTGTCTTAGTTCATTTTGTGCTGCTTTAAAGGAATACCTGAGGCTGAATAATTTTTAAAGAAAGTAGTTTATTTGGCTCATGGTTCTGTAGACTGTATAAGAAGTGTGGTGCCAACATCTATCTAACTTCTGGTGAGAGTCCTTAACTGTTTCCTCTCGTGGTGGAAGGTAAAGGGGACCTCATGTGTGCACAGATCACATGGCAAGAGAGAGAGCAAGAGGTTCCAGGCTCTTCCTAATATCGAGCTCTCCAGGATACTGACAGAGTGAGAACTCACTAACCCTACCACCACTACCACCACCACCACCACCACCATCACTGAAAAAGGACATAAAGGTATTCATGAGGTTTCTATCCCCATGACATAAATACCTCCCTTTTGGCCTCACCTCCAACACTGAGATCAAATTTCAACATAGGGCTTAGGGAGACAAACTTCCAAACCCTATCATTCCCCACATTGACCCTTAAAATCATGTTCTCACATTACAAAACACAGTCACTATTGGGAAGGGTCCCAATAGTTCCAAGAGTCTTAGCTCATTGCAGTACCAACTTCAAATTTCAAAGTTTCATCTGAGCTTCAAGGTAAGCTTTTCAGGCTACGAAGCTATAAAATCAAAAACAACTTATTTTCTTCCAAGATGCAATGGTTGTACAGGCACTGACTGAGTAAACATTCCCATTCCAAAAGGGAGAAATAGGCCAAAATAAAAAGAGGCCCCATGCAATTCTAAAACCTAGCAGGGTAGACATTAAATCTTAAAGCTCCAAAATCATCTCCATGTCCAGAATTCTGGGCACACTGGCATGAAGGGTAAGCTCCTGAGGCCTCAAGCCGCTTTGCCGCAGTGATTTTTCTGAGTGCAGCCTATTTGGCTGCTCTCATGGGTTGGAGTTGAATGTCTGTGGCTTTTCCACGGAGCTTGCACACTGCTGGTAGCTCCATTATTCTGGGGATATTTGGAGAAACCCTATTCCCACAGCTCCACGACGCAGTGCCCCAAAGGGGACGCTCTAGCCTCCACTAGTCTTGCATTCCACCTGCAGACTGAATACCACGTGTGCGCTTCCAAGGTTCATTGCTTGCATACTCCAGCACCAAGGCTCAAGCAGTACCTGGGGTCAATTGAGCCAGGGTTAGAGTTGGAGTGGCCTGGAGGTATGGAGCAGTGTTTTGAGTTGGTATGGGACACAGCTTTGTAAGTCTATCCCTCCAAACCCTTCTGATCTCCTAGGTCTCTGGGCTTTGATGAGAGGGTTACCTTGGAGATTTCTGAAATGACTTTGGGACCTGTTTTCTCATTGTCTTGTTTATTAACACCTGGTTTCCTTTTATCCATGTTAATCTTTTTAGCAAAAGATGTGTCCGCTGAACTTTTGAATTTCTCTTCTGAAAATTCTCTTTTCTTCTCAACCACTTGTCTAGGATGCAAATTTTCCAAATTGTTAAGCTCTGCTTCCCTTTTGATGATAAAGTCCACCTTTAAGTCATGCCTTTGCTCCTGTACCTCAGATGGTTTGGTGTAATCAGTGAACTACCCACATAACTTCCTGAATGCTTTGTTGCTTAGAAGTTTATTCCACCAGATTCCCTAGGACATCACTATTAATTCTGACCTTTCTCAAAGTCCTACAGCAAGAACACAATGCAGTCAAGTTCTTTGCTAAGGTG
The DNA here is from genome assembly GCA_027257055.1 of Cephalopachus bancanus. NCBI lineage: Eukaryota > Metazoa > Chordata > Mammalia > Primates > Tarsiidae > Cephalopachus > Cephalopachus bancanus. The sequence goes on along the minus strand of JAPVLO010000084.1, from coordinate 1,847,353 downwards.
TAACAAGGGTGACCTTTACTCAGGTCCCTAATGAGTTTCTCATTTCCATTTGAGATCCTGTCAGCCGGGCCTTTACTATCTGTCTATCTATCTATCAATATTTTGCTCACAAACTCTAAACCAATCTTGAAGAAGTTCCAACTTTCCCCCATTTTTTTTGTCTTCTACTGACCCTTCCAAACTCTCCCAGCCTCTGGGAGATGGGTTCATTACCCATTTTTCAAACTGCTTCCATATTTTAGCTATTTTTTTTTTTTTAGCAAAATCCTATTCTTCCACATTAATTTTTCTGTCTTAGTCCAGTTTGTGTTGCTATAAAGGATTACCTGAGACTGGGTAATTTGTTTTTTAAAAAGAAGCTTATTTGGCTCATGGTTCTGTATGATGTAAAGGAAACATGTTTTCAGCATCTGCTTGACTTTTTGTGAGGGTTTCAGGCTACTTCCATTTATAGCAGAAGGCAGACAGTGGTTGCCATGTGAAGACAGTACATGGAGAAAGAGGAAACAAGAGAGGCAGGGAGGTGCCAGGCTCTTTTTAACTACCAGCTCTCCTGAGAACAAATAGAGTATGGACTCATTCACCTCCCTCCTGAGGAAGGGCTTTAATCTATTCACAAGGGATCAACCTCCATGATCCAAAGTTCTCTCATTAGACCTCACCTTCAACATTGAGACCAAACTTCAGCATGAGGTCTTCGGGGATAAACACCCAAACCATAGCTTATATATTGCTTAAATAAATAAATAGATGAATTAATCTGTTGTGCATACTATGGAAGATACTAAATGTTGGACAAGATGATTGAATTTTGCCCTTTTTTTGTTTTAGGTTATGATAAGTCTGGATTGCAAAACTCAGAGATGTTATGAGAGAAGGAGTGATGTCTGGGTAGGGCCTTGCCAGGGAGACTTAGATGCTTGCCAGAGAGACAAGGAACAGAGAATGGCATTCCTGGCATAGGAAACAACCTGTGCCAAGGTACAGAGTCAAGAAACAATACAGTGTGTCAGGGAATTCTAAGTAGTTTGTACTGCTAGAGTATAAATTATGAGGTGACTTGTGTGGAGATGAGTGGGAGAGGTGGGCAGGAGCAGAATAGAAGCAACAGCATTTTAGGCAGAAAATTTTGTAATTTGAAGCCTTAAAAGCCTGAAGCATCTCTCCAGCCAGTTCATCTTTATAGAGATTTCTACATGAGTAGGCAATGACCTGCCAAGACAGTCGTGGAACCCAACCAGAGGGCAAAGCAAAGCAGTCAGCTAGGCCCTATCCCAGTCAGAGAGCTCTCTTCTAGCTATGACTAGCTGGAATGAACTCTCAGTAAGGACAGTTTAGCTGTAAGCAAAAGAACAACTAGGTGACATATATTTATTCACTAGTTAGATACATTTCTATATAGTTTAGCTGTTTATGAAGCAGATATGTAATTCAAAATAGACTCTGTTTAGTTCCTCCCAATTCCGTGATTGCTATGTATCAGAGGAACATAATAACACTGAATGATGTGAAATTGTTAAAAAAAAACCCAAAAAAAACTGAACCAAAAAACATATCTCCATGTACTTTACTTTTTTTATTTTTTAACATATTTTTTATTTTAAAATTGTGGGGTACAGTTAAGGGTTAGGTAGACAAATACACATTGTGCGGGTACCCTTGTTGATGAGGTGTGCCCCCCATCCCCAGACAGATACAGACTATCATTAATCTCACCTCCCTTCCCCTCCTGCCCCCTCCCATAGTTTCCCACCACTGTCAATCCTTTTCTTATAGTATTACAATAGTTGTTCAAGATCCAATTATGAGTGAGAACATGTGATACTCAGATCTTTGTTTCTGTGAGAGATCATTCAGTATTATAAACTCCAATTCCATCTAGGTTGCTGTGAAATTCATGATTTTATTCTTTTTTATGGCTGTGTAATATTCCATTGTGTATATGTACCACATTTTTAAATTCAGTCCTCTTTTGTTGGATAGCATGGTTGGTTCCATGATCTTGCTATTGTGAACAATGCTGCAATAAACATACATGTGCAGGTATCTGTTTCATAGCGTGATTTGAGTTCTTCAGGGTATATTCCCAGTAGGGGGATTGTGGGGTCATATGGAAGGTCGATTTTTAGAACTTTTAGGAATCGCCACACTGATTTCCACAGAGGCTGCACTAGTTTACACTCCCACTAACAGTGTAGAAGTGTTCCCTTTTCACCACATCCTTTCCAGCATCTGTTATTTTTTGTTATTGATAATGACCATTCAGACTGGACTTAGGTGGTATCTCAGTGTAGTTTTAATTTGCATCTGCTTGATGATTAGTGAGGTAGAACATTTCTTCATGTGTCTGTTGCCGCTAGTATGTCTTCTTTTGAGAAGTGTCTGTTCATATCTTTTGCCCACTTTGTAATGGAGTTGTTTTTTTCTTTTCAGCACATTTGAGTTCCTTGTAGATCCTAGATGTTAGGCCTTTGTCAGACATGGAGTTAGCAAATATTTTTCCCAGTCTGTGAGCTGTCTCCCTGCTCTCTTGATGGTTTCTTTGGCTTTGCAGAAGCTTGTCAGTTTAATGAGGTCCTACTTGTCTATCTTATCTCTTATGGCCTGTGCGTTTCAGGTTTTGCTTAGGAATTGGATGCCAGTTCCAACTTCCATAAGGGCGTGTACTGCATTTTCTAAAGTTCTTATGGTTTAAAGTTTTACATTTAGGTCTCTGATCCATTTAGAGTTAATTTTTGTGCATGGAGATAGATAGGGGTCCTGTTTAAATCTTCTGCTTGGCTAATACTGCTTTCCATGCTTATCAGTTTGTTATTTATTTCATTCACAGTATTCTTTACTACTGTTATCTCAGTTATCAGCTCCTTCCTAGTTTCCTCTTGTCTCTCCTCAATTCTTTTTAATCTCTCCATTAATGTCTTGATATCTGGGTTTGAAGTTTGAGACCCGTCATTCTGGGGCCTCTTCATTGTTTACATTCTGAAGTCAGTTTTCTCAGTGTCTGACCTCCCAGGGGTCTGTGAGAGACCCATATTCTTCTTTTGGTTTTTCATTTGTGTAGATTTTTCTCTCCCATTTTCCCTCCCTTCTTTAATTCTGTTTTTCAGGGAATATGGGGTTTCTTTTGCTTCTTTTTGTTCAATCTCCTGTTCTTCCTTATGGGCGTTCTCTGGCTTTGTTCAGTTTTGAGGCTGGACTGTAGGTTGGGGCTGTACTTTTTGCAGTTTTGAGATTTAATTGAGAGGGAAGTTGTGATTCAGAATCTATCTGCAGATCCCAGTATCCACCAACAGGTGTCTGGTCACACTGGAACCCATTTTTCACTGCCTTACAATCTATCCATGCAGGGGGGTTTTGGTTTGCTCCCTGGAACCAAAGGAGGCAAGAAAAAGGAAAATAATGGAAGAAGTAGGTGGTCAAGAGGAAGTTGGAGAGAAAAGAATAAGAGGGAAAAAAGACATACGGACTAATGAATGAAAAGAGACACAAGACCAGAAAAGTGTAAAAACAAACAAACAAAATTCTCTAAAGCATACAAGTTATCACACAAAGACAGTTAAATAAATTCATGCCTTTTGATGTGCTGTTCCCCAACACAAACAAGTAGTCTAATTCAAAAAGCAAACAACAGTGAGCAAAACAAACTGTCAAAACTATAAAATAAAAAATCAAAATCAGAAACCAGACTAGCTCTGGAGTCTTTCCTGAGTGTCTAAAGTCTCTTCAGCTCTGATCTCTAGCCTCTCCCCTTTGCAGGCAGATAGACTTACTCATAGGTTGGGTTGGTTCCCTTGGCTTGCTGCCTGAGAGGTCTGCCACAGGACTGAGTCTGATTCAGCATAGGGGAGGGCCTTTTGTCCCCTGTTTGACGAGGTTACCTTAGAAACCAAGGTGGAGGCTGCTTGTAGATGGGTGGGGCAATGAAAATCTCTGCCTGGAAAATGGCTGTAGTGGGTGGCTCCTTATCCACTGATCTTTTTGCACCACTTGTCCTTTCTCTCCACTAGTTCAGTCTGTGAATAGGTGGGTGGTGGGTGGTGGCAGCAGCTTTGGGCCCCCCACAGGGCACTTCAGCCAGGAATGGAGCTGGTATCTCTGAGCGATGGGTTCCTAGAGCCTCCCTGGGCAATGGCAGCTTGAGATGGGGTTGGGTGGGACCTGGAACTCAGGGCGGGGTGCCAGAACTCCCAGGGTTGAGCACTGGTCACAGCTTTGTGTGCTTCAGCCAGGGTGGTGACTCAGAACCTGGAGGCACAGGTGCTGGGGGCCTGCATGGGCAGCTGTGTCCTTGGGCCTGGTGGGGTGCCCCAGGAAGGAATCAAGCCTGTAGTTCCGAGGGGCAGGCATGGGGGGCCTCCCTGGCCTGTCACCCAAGACTGGACTGGGCACCCAGCCAGGAGGGAGCTGGCAGTGGCTGAGTGCCAGGCAGATCAGTGCAGTCAGCAAGGGAACCCAGATCTCCACAAGGCGGTATCCATGAGCCTCCATAGGCAACAGTGGGTGGCTTGGGACTGGGTGAGATGGTGTAGCTGGGGAGGGAGCTGGGAGCTCCACTCAGCCAGGGCCAGGGCTGCCTGGAGTGGAAAAGCAGTAGCAGAGGGGCCGTGATAACTGGCCGTGCATGGGACCGAGGGTCTCCAGGCCTTGGACTGGTGCACTTGGTGGTGGGTGGGGGAGATGGGGGAAGGAAAGTAAGAGTCTTTATGGGAATTCACTTTCGGGGAACCTAACAGTCCCACCTGTGCTGTCACCGTCTTACCGGAACTCCTTCCATGTACTTTATATTGAGATTGTTTTAGCATGTCAACATTTTGCCAAAGCACCTCAGGCATGCTTACTATTTTTTTAATTATAAAGATGTGGAGTACAATTCAGGATTAGGTATACAAATGTTGATTATGCAGATATCCTTGTTGATGAGGCATGCCTCCCCAGCAGTTTCTCTTAACTGCCAATCCCACCCCCCCAACAGTGTCCCAGTACTGCCAATCCCTTTCTTATAGTATTATAATCGTTCACAGTCCACTTATGAGTGAGAACATATAGTACTCTGTTCTTTGTTTCTGTGATAGATCACTGAGTATGATCGACTCTAAATCCATCCAAGTTGCTGTGAAGTCCACATGTTTGTCCTTCTTTATGGCTGCATAATATTCCAGAACTGTTATTTTACAGATTATATTAGAAAGTGTTCTTCAAAGAAATATAACCAATAGAGAGGACAGATATATATACATGCATATATGTGTGTGTGTGTGTGTGTGTGTGTGTGTGTGTGTGTGTGTGTGCGCGCGCACACATACACATTGATGTAGATATATTAGAGTATTTGTTATAGGAATTGACTCACATGTTCATGGAGGCTAAGAAGTCCTATGATATGTCATCTGTAGATGGAGAACCAGGGAGCTGGTGGAGAAATTCAGTCTGAACCTGCATGCCTGAGAACCAGGAAAGGCAATGATGTAACACTTGTCTGAGACCAAAAGCCTGACAACTTGAGGATGACTATTGTGTACATCCCAAAGTCTGAGGGTCAAAGAACTAGGAGATCCAATGTTTGATGACAGGAGAATAGGGATGTCCTGTTACAAGGAGAGAGAGAATAGCCCTTCTTCCTTCTTTTTCATTCTGTTGGGTCCTTGAATCGGACGATTCCCACACACATTGGTGGGAGAAGATCTTTTTTATTCTGTCTGCTGATAGAAATGCTAATTTGGGGAAACATTTTGGCAGACAAATGTAGAAATAATAGGCATTCTTTTATAATGACTATTCTTGGAATTCCTTAACTCATCCAAGTTGACACCTAAAATTAACCCTCACATAGATGAAATTGAAGCAACCTGCACAATTTCATTCATCTTTATTCCTTTGTAGATACATAATAAATAAGCTTAGCTTGATGTTTATCTATCCCATTTAGGTTTTCATACTTTTACTGCATAGCCACGTATCCATAACAAATATGCAGTATTTTTGCTGTTTTATATGAGAACATGCATGATAATTTACATAATAAAATGTATATGTACATTTGCTATACATTTCTGTTTGGTGATCCATTTATAAATATATCACAACTCACGCAATTTCTTTTTTTAAATTTTATTTTAAAGATGTGGGGTACAATTCAGAATTAGGAGCATAAGTGCTTATCATACAGGTGAAGTTTGGGCCTCCCACTGGTCCTCACTTTGCCTGGTTTGGGGTCAGGTACTTTTATTGATGTTATAAGTTTCCCTCCCCCACTCTCCTCTGGCAGTGTCCCACTACTGCCGATCCCTTTCTTGTAGTATTATGATAAATGTTCAGGATCCACTTATGAGTGAGGACATGTGGTCCTCAGTTCTTTGTTTCTGTGATAGATAACAGAATATGATGGATTCTAAATCCATCCAAATTGCTGTGAAGCCCATAATTTTGTCCCTCTTTATGACTGTGAAATATTCTATAGTGCATATGTACTACATTTTTTTTTTTTTTGAGTTGGAGTCTCACTCTGTTGCCCAGACTGGAGTGCAGTGGCCGGTCCCGGCCACCACAGCCTCCACCTGCTGGGCTCCGGCAATCCTTCTGCCTCAGCCTTCCAAGTAACTAGAACTACAGGCATGCACTGCCACTCCTGGCTACATTCTTTTTTATTTAGTCCACTTTCGATGGGCAGCATGGTTGGTACCATGTTTTTGCTATTGTGAATGGTGCTGCAACATACATGCATGTGCAGGTATCTTTTTTGTAGAATGATTTGAGTTTCTCTGGGTATATTCCCAGAAGGGGGCTTACTAGATTGCATAGAAAGTCAATTTTGGGATCTTACAGATTAAATTTTATGTTTCTTTTCTCCCTCCATCCCTCCCTTCCTTTATTCTTTCCCTTTCCTTCTTTTCTTCCTTCCTTCCTTCCCTCTTTTTTTCCTTTCTTTCTTCCCAACAGTATTCTAATGCATATTCTTTCAATGACCTCTACATATATGTATGAGTGTTTCTCTAGTTTCAACATCTACCATGAAGAATCGTGATTTGGAGATGTACCAACTTCTCTAGACCTAACACATGCAGTATTCACAGTCATGTAGATCTGCCAGCTTTTAACAATCGTTTAAAAAGACAAGTATTTTTTTCTTGAAAGGAATATATATATTTAAGCCATAATCCAAGTCACTTGTATAAGAGAATATTAAATCTTTTGGAGTTAGAGGTTGTTAATAAAGGTTGTGGACTCCTAAGAGATTGATTGCTGCATTTTGGGAAGCAGTATTAGTCAAGTAGTACATAGGAAATGGGGGGAAAGATAAAGATGTCTTTGCTATAATGTAGAACTCTAGTTCCATAGCATAGTTTTATATAAAAAATAAATATCTGCTTTTCTGAAAAGAAAAATGCAATGATATGAAATGTGGAACCAAAATGGCATTTTGCTATCTTTATTTGTCAGCCAACTACAAATCTCTTGTTAATTTATTTAGAGAATATAATAGAATCTCCCAATAATGGATTTAAGATACCACCTAGCAACAGCCACAGTCATAGTTGGTATTGCAACTCTCCTCCAATATTTAGGACATAAGTTCCTCCTACCCTATGATTTATCATTTTCAAGGGTCCAAGATTACTCTGCATCCATGGTTGGGGGATAAAAGGATAGAGAATGCATACTCACTCTCTATTAGCCCAGTAGTCACCAGCTTCACTTCCTACTATTATTTGGGAGTGAGGACTAGTCACATGGCATTATCTAGATGCAAGGGGATGAGAAAATTTAGTCCCTGGCTGGGAAGCTGTTTTCAGCAATAACTCTATAATATGTAAAGAGGAATCCCAAGTTTTTAGAAGCTATTGGACACCTCTGTGACACACTGGTATTTGCTTCACATTAATTTAACGAGTACAGATAACAACTTTTTTCAAGTACTCAGTTAGTATCTTGGTTGTTTAGTTTTAATATACATCTCTAGCCTCATTTTTTACTAGTATTGTGTTTTCAGTCTTATGGAACAATGTGTTAAGTGATAAAAAAACACACCTGTGTCGAAAATGCCTAATCAATATTCTTTGTCTTAAGTCAAACTTTACATGATAATCCTTAACACTACCCAATATTTTGGTTTAAATGTCCTTCCTTTAAAAACCCAAATCTCTCAGAACATCTCTATATTGCTTATATTAAACTGAGCTACAATTTTTTCTCTTGATATTTGACTGCTTGATGGCCTGTAAGCATAGTTTGGTGAGGGAATCTGTGCAAACTCTGCCCCAGCACAGTATTTGGTCAGTCCAAGAGTTTTGGACAGAATAGAGATTTGAATAAATAAATTAATACATCTAACCTCCCCTCTCCAGGAAGTGGGCTTAATGAGGGTATAGGCCATGTTCATCTCGTTTCTAATGTGCTTGCAATTCTAACCTTAACTGGAATAATAATAAGAATCCAATATATATATATTTGTTGGATGTACAAACATGAATCTCAATAGAGTTGGAATCCTTCAGGTTGGAGGAGAAGAGAAGAAGGGGAAATAACCAAAACTCCTCTAAGAATCATGAGACCCAAAGTCTCATACAACAAGCAGATATCACGGAGAACAAGAAGTATATCCCAAAGGTAGACTCTTTAGAGGTGTGTTGCTAATGTACAATAGAAAGTTTCTGAAGTGAAGCTTGTGTTTCCCTAATGGGATGGAGAATCCTGTCATTAGTTCCATGGGGAACTGTTGAACCATACTGGGAGAATGAGAGAATGAAAGGACAACTTCAAGTCTTCCTGGAGATATGGAGATATGGAGCTTGTGAATTAAAGTTCTCCTATGCTTTAAGATAGAAATTTTAAAAAAATTTACAAAATGCTGGCAATCTCAAAAACTGATGTAATCCAGTCAGAAAAAGATAAAAACAAAATATATTGAAATTTTTCCTTCTTTTCTTATTTTTTCTCCTTCCTTCTTTCCTCCCTTCCAATTTCCTCCCTTCATCTCTCCCACCCTCCGTCTCTCTCTCTCTTTTCTCTTTCTTTCGTTCTTTTTTCTTTTCTCTCTCTCTCTCTCTCTCTCTCTTTCTCTCTTTTGATAAATACAGAAAGCTTTCATTATTCTAGGCACTAGATTATCTATTATGATTAAATAAGAATTGTTAAAAATTGTCCTTGATATCATGGCTAACAGTCTATTGGTCTGTGCTTAATATCTTTGTGGGTTGTATAACAGACAGTCCTAATTTTTTGTAAGAATTAAATAATCTTAATTGTAGGAATACATATTTGCTTTTTATTTCTATGTTTGCAAAGTCTCTTGTCATTAATATGTACTTTTCTTCATCTCTATCTTATTACTTTATCCATTCAATTTTAAAATAAGCTCAATTTATATGTATATTTCATTAAATATAACTTTAAGACCTTTTTAAAAATTAACTTCTGGAAGTTATGCTCAAAATGCAAGTATTGAACTTTTTCATTATGATGAAAGCTATACTATTTATTCTTTAAGAACCATTTATTCACTACCATGTTGTATATTAGGCATAATCATATGTGAATAAGCAACATTTTGCCAACAGGAAAGCTCACAGTCTGATAAATGTCTAGCATATACATTTAATTTAATTTTTTAAAAATACAATTGATGCTGTGAAGGCAGTCAATACAGGTTGGGGCAAAGGATGGAGAGAATAAATTAATCTATAGTAAGTATCTGTAAACTATGGTCTTTGAGCAAAATTTGTTCTGCTATCTGTTTTTGTAATAAAGTTTTATTGGAATAGAGTCATAGCCATTAAACATGTTATGTCAATGCTTATGTTCATGTTACAATGTCAGAGTTGAGTAATTGTGACAGAAAAGGTCTGAAAAAACAGTAAAATATTTACTGTCTTGGCATTTATAGAAAACATTTACTGACTTCAGAAAATATTTCATAGTTGAATTGAATCTTGTAAACACGAGGAGTGGTTATGGTCAGAGAATAGAACTTGTGAGATGCTAAGATCAAGCAGAAGAAACATAATCATTGTCCTAGTTAGGACACGGGTTCTGATTGTGTTGAAAACAAATAAAAAAACAACAAAAAGCACAAAACAAAACTGAAATAAAACAGCAGATTATGAAGAACATAATATGTGATATGCAAAAGCATCTAATTGTTTTCCACATAGGTAATAGGGACATATGAAGACATTTCAGAAGGTCAATAGTATAATCACATTTGAGCTTTAGAAAGATTAGTCTGGCAGCATATAGAGGATGCACTGAGGTAAGTTTCAGCCAATGGTGTACTAAAGTCACCTGCTGGAATTCAGAATATGTGTACCTGAACTCTTTTCTTGGAAATTCAGATTTAGTTGGTTTAAGGTGAAACCTGACATCTGCATTAAAAAAAAAAAATCTTTTAACAAGCCACAAAACCATACCATGTAGAAACCACTAAAATAATTTTGATATGAGATAAAAAAGAGTGTGAAATACAGCAGTATCAGCAGTAGTGGGAAGTGACAAAATGCATGAATATTTTCAACAGGATAAATATGTGCAACCAGTTATTAGTTATATGCGAGAGATTACATAAATTTAGGCATGTTTTCAGCTGTAGTTGCTAGTTGGCTGCTATTACCACTCATAAAAATAGAAACTCTAGATGAAGGGGTAATTTTAAGGAGGAAAAACTATGAAAATAAAATTAAATATATGATGTTTGTGGTAAAGTTGGTCTACCCAAGTGGAGACTTCCCACTAAGCATCGGGATGTACAGGTTTAGTATTCAAAGAGGTTTGGAGTTAAATCAGATATTGAAAAGTTATAAGCCTAGAGGGGGTCATTAAAGTTCCAGGGACATATCTAATCATATAGACTGTACCAAGAAGGCTTAGAGAAAGAATTATGGGGAAGAACAACTACTCAACGGCAGGAAGAATTTTTGGAAAGAAATGACATCACTTGGAATAAATCATTGTAATTTGGGCTATGGAGTTAGCTTAATTAGATAAGCCCTTCTTTTGAGAACAACTGTAAGACACAGACAAAGTTTAAAAACCATCTGAAAGCATCAGGGATCTACCAAGGCTGTGAGGACTTGAGGGTCCAAGATCCTAAAGAAATGGGAAACCTGGAGGGGGTGCTCCTGATATTCAGCAATGCTTTCCCCATTGAGACATTTTTTTAATACAAGTATATACTAAAAGTTTGAGAAGTCAAAAAAGAATGGACAACTTAGAAGCTGAGAAACTAATCAGATATTTCCGACGTGCCATGGAAATAAAAAAAGAAAATAAAAAGGCTTCAAATTACAAGGAATTTATTAAGAATCAACCAATCTAAGGGCTTTCTGATAAGAATAAGTACAAAGAAGAAAATAAGATAGCTATAAAACTCATAAAAATTTAAAAATATTCACCACACTAGTTTATGAAAAATACTGAGCACTGAATCACAAATTACCAGTCATGTGAGAAGATAAAAGTCTACTAACCAAAAACCAAGAGAAAAGTCATGTTTCATGTACATAAATTTTTGTATATGGACTTCAAAATAGCTGCAATTACATTTTCAAGAAAATAGGTGACAACAACAAGAATTTCAGCACTAAATATAATCTATGAAAACAATCTAATAGGAAATATATAACTGAGAAATGTGGTAACTAAAATTAGCAATTCAATAGAGAATGAGAAGACCAGGCATAGATGAAAAGATGATTAATGAGCTAGAAGACAGGCTAGTAGAAAATATTCTTGTAGCTTGTACTTGGTTTCCTCCAGAATTTTCCCTTTGTGCCTCTACCCTTTGCTAATTTTGCCTTTTATCCTTTCACTGTAATAGATGGCGGTCCTCAGTATGACTGTATGCTGAATCCTGTGGATCCTCTTGGTGAACCAGTGGTCTTCCTTTTGGTCTTGGGAACCCTCAATACAACATCAAAAACTAAAAAAATGAAAGATTTCTTTAACATTTGACAAGTGGCCAATGTAATGCACCACATTAAAAATAAGAGGAAAATGATGTCATCATTTGGATCAATGCATAAAAATGTATTTGAACATTTCAACATTTAGTCATAAGTGAGAAAAATTCTTAACAAAATAAGAATAGAAGGGAACTTCCTTCCAACAGAAGATGTCAACATAAAACCCACAGTAAACCTCAAACTTAATGTTGAAATATTGAAACTAACATCCCTAAGCTAGTATGTGAGACAAGAACCCACTATTGCCAATTCTTTAGTTCATTTTTAGGATGATAATGCAAAAGAATGGTATTATTATTCATGAATGACAAGACTATGTATGAGGAAAATTCAAAAGAATTAACAGATAACCTATCAGGATACATAAGTGAATTTAACAGTGTCACTAGATACAAGATAGCTATATGGATGTCAATATATTTTTAGATTCCAAGAATAAATACACAGAAAACAAAGTTTAAAAATATGATGACATTTACAATAGCATAAAAAATATAGGACAAGCCGGGCTCAGTGGCTCAGCCTGAAATCCCATGTTTTAGGAGGCTGAGATGAGTGGATTGCCTGAGCCGGCGGGTTTGAGACCCGCCTGAGCAACTACTTGGAAGGCTGAGGTGGAAGGATCGCCGGAGCCCAGCAGGTTGAGGCTGCAGTGGCCGGGAGCAGCCACTGCACTCCAGTCTGGGCAACAGAGTGAGACTCCAACGCAAAAAAAAAAAAAAAAAAAAAAAAAAAAAAAAAAAAAAAAAATATATATATATATATATATATATGACAAAAAACAATAAATCTAAAATATGTTCAAAAGCCTTATATTAGTTTCTTATGGTTGCCTAGCAAACTACCACAAACTTATCGATTCAAAACAATACTAACGTATGTGTTTAGAGTACTAATGAAAGCTGGATATAAATGGCTAGTTTCTTTGCTAATGATTTCAAGAAGGCCAAAATCAAAGTGTTAGGTGGTATTTTTGTCTGAAAACTTTGGAGGAAAAACACTTCCAAATTCATTTTTACTGGCAGAATTCAGTTAATTGTGGTTGTAAGACTGAGAGTCCTGTTTCATTGCTGGCAGACAACCAGAGGCCATTCTCAGCTCCCAGAGGCCAGGTACATGTCTTGCCATACAGTCCTTGTTCAAACTTGAAGCCAGCAATGATGTGTTTAACCCTCTTACGCCTTGAATCTTTGACTTCTAGATTCAGATTTAAAGGTCTAGTGTGATTAGGCCAGTCCCACCTGAATGACCTTCCTATGTTAAGGTCAACTGACTTGGATCATAATTGAATCCACAGAATCTCTTTTGTCATACAATATAACATGACTATGAAAGGGATATTTCCTTATATAAACAGATTCTTCCCACATTCAAGCAGTGGAGATTATATCAGGAAAAAGGATATTGAATTCTGCCTACCGCAATCTTGCATGGGAAAAACTATAAAATGTAATTTTAAGAAATTAAGAAGACAAATTATGATTGGATAAATAAACTATGTTAATAGAAATAGTCTATATTACAATTTTGTCATTTTTTCAAACTGATCAGTAGGTTTAATCTAACTGCAATCAAAATGTCATTAGATAATGAAAAATAAGAGACATTTGACGACTTAATTATAAATATGAGTGCATAAAAATAGCCAATATAATCTTGAAAAACAAGGTTAGAGAATTAATAGTAACAAAAAACATTACTCACTATAAAGCTATACAAACTAATACAACGTAGATAGGCTAACAGACCAATAGAATATAATGGAATGGTCAAAAATGACTACAAACACATTAGACATTTGATTTATGAAAAACACGTACTATAGAACAGGGAGGGGAAAGAACTGTCTTTAAAAAAAAAGGTGCAGCGCCAATTAGACAGCAATATGAAAAACGTAAACACACAACCTTCACCCTGATCACACCATATACAAATATTAATTTTATGGCGGCTACAATACTAGTGAGGATGTGGAATAACATTCTTTGGGAAATAAAACTGTTATATAACTTTAGAAAATTGCTTGGGAGTATTTAGAAAAACTGAACATATGCCTAACCTATGATTCAGCAATACCACCCTTGAGTAAATTCCAGCAGAAATGTGGATATATGCATACAGTGGGAACATATAAATATGCTCACAGGAACATTACCAAAATAGCTCCAGACTTAAAATCATTAAGTAGCTCATCAACATTAAATTAGATAAATACATTTAGTATATCTATAAATAAAATACTATATCACAATAAAAAGGAACAAAAGTGTGTACATAAAACAATATGAATGAATCTCTAATATAAAAAGTTAAAGCTGGGCTCGGTGGCTCAGCCTGTAATCCCGCGCCTTTGGGAGGCTGAAGTGAGTGGATTGCCTGAGACCACGGGTTCGAGACCCGCCTGGGCAGGGAGACCTCATCTCTACAATAAATCAAAAAATCAGCCAGGCGTGGTAGCATGCACCTGTAATTCCGGCTACTCGGAAGGATGAGGCGGAAGGATTGCCGGAGCCCAGCAGGTTGAGGCTGCGGTGGCTGGGAGCGGCCACTGCACTCTAGTCTGGGTGACAGAGTGAGACTCCAAATCAAAAATAAAAAATAAAAAAATAAAAAATAAATAAAAAGTTAAATGACAAAAGCCCAGTCATTATAGCCTACATGCTACATTACACTGTTCTCATCTTACAAATATATTGAGCTGAAGAAGTATGGCACACATCAAATGTTGATAATTTATAATAATAAGCATGGTGTCATAATTGGGAATTCAGTAGCCAAGAGTAAACAAAGGTAGAGTCAAATTCAAGTGTGTTTTTGTTTTTGCTTTGTCCCCTAAGCCTAAGCTATGAATTAATTACTAAACTTGTGCCACAGAGGAAGTTATCATAAAAATTGTATATATATATAATTATGCTTATACCATTTATCATATAATTATACTATATAAAAATATGTATCCATGAAATTCTCTTACTCCTCTGATGATGAGATATAAATTACAACCAAAAAACAATTTCTCCATTACAGTAAAAATTAGGTACTGAGTAACTTTGCTTACAAATGTATATAAATATATGAAATAACAAAAACTTAGAAATATTGAAGGATACAATTACAAGAAGAGACATAATATTCTACTTAAAGAGGAGCTATTTTAAATGTGCCAATATTTCTCATATTCATATATTTATCACAATTTTCAAAAATATTAACAAACTATTTTAGAGAATTATTAATTTAGAAAGCTTAGATAATATGAGACTATCAAAGTACAAAAAAAATGATAGTGGAGTATCCCACATGTCAAAATATATTTTAAATACAGACATAAAATTGAGTGCTGCTGCCATGAAATAATATATATGAAAATATATAGAAACTTTCAAATATAAAGATATAAGTTTTGGATAAAAATCTATTTGATGTGTAAAATACAAGAAAATCTGAAAATTACCAGAAATAAAAGGTTTCAATGACTTTGATATGCAATGAATACGAGGGGAAATGTCTCCAAAAACAGGAATTATCTTTTGGAGGGTGAACCCTTTGTAGTACAGGCTTCCCACTTTGGATAAGTGTTCTAGGAACCCACTGGCATCAGTGTGCAAGCTAGTGTTGATGTGAGAGATGATTTGCGGAATAAATGTCCCAAGTTGTGGCCAACAGGTGACTGGTTCTTCTATCATGCCAACGCATCTGCCCACACCACACTGAGTGTTCAGCAATTTTTGACCAAAAACAACATAATCTTTATGCCCCACCTTCCCTATTTATCCAATCCTTTTTTTTTTAATTTCCTCAGATGAAAGAAGTCTCCAAAAGAAAACAGTTTGCTATGTGGAAAAGATGAAACAAAAAACAGCAGAAGCATGAAAAGGCATCAAAATTGGCAAGTTCAAAAACTGTTTTGGGCAGTGGAAAAAGTATCTCAATTGATATATTGCACCAAATGGAGAGTACTTTGAAGGCAACTGATGTTTAAACATGTAAGAATAAATATACATTTAAAAAAAATAAATTCCAGGTTTTTGGGTTCCCCCTCATATAATAAAATAACCAACTATTTTGGTCATAAGAGTTGAAAGGAGAAAAATGACTATCTAAAATTTTAGTTTTTACAATGTAAAATAGGTATAAATATAGTGCTATCTCATTTTCACAAAAAATTAAAATGTATAAATTGATTTGTATTGAATTGATCTTAATAAAGAAAGAAAATATTAAGTACATGGTATCCCAGGGGAAAAATGTATCTTTTAAAATAGTATACATTGTACGGTAATATTGAGGAAATTCAAAGCAATTCTATCATAGGTTGCTTAAAGTAACTTCCAAGAAAAATCTAAAATTTTTGGAAATTGACACCTTTTGGTTGTCTGATTGTGACTACACTCAGTAGAGATTATTACTTCATTCACTTCTGATTAAAAAAATAAAACGTTTAAAAACTTATTTTTAATTAAGTCATATTGGCATTGTGTAATCGGAAGTAAGTTAGGATGAAAATCAGGGTGTTAAGTTATAGATTATTTTACATAAGTCCTTTAATATATCTGACACTTAATTTCCAAATCTGTAATTAATAGAGATAGATTTGTGTTTTTCACTAGCTAAATATTGATAAAGTGTAGCCAAGGCTCAGGCAACCTGGGTCCTTAATTTGATATTAACTACCAGTGGAACTATGAGCTTACTTTGACGCTTCATTGGACATTCCTAATGTTAGTGGACTTTGGTTTGCTGTCCTGTGAAATGAGGCATTTAGACCAAACAGGGCTTAAGATTCTATGTCTCTATTTTGCTGCCTCTGATGGGTAATTTGTGATACAATCACTTCAGTAGTTATTTGATATTCAAGGATCAAACTGCTATGAAAGCACAACTAATATAACATCTTAAAACATTATTATTTTTCAATGTATTGCCTTCCCTTACCCTTTCCCTAAGTTTGTAGTCAAGGTATTTTCTAGTGAGGCTCTTACTTTCCCCTTTCATCAGGCAATTCAGTGATGTATGCTAATTTAAAATATTAGGCATTAGATTACTGGAAAGTTGAAGTGTCCAAAGGCCACAGAGAAGTTTTAATGTTTACTTTCTCCAAAGAGGTGTTTCTATTATTTGTTAATTCCTGTATATGGTGTTAAACAAAAATTGTGAGAGACATGAGCTCATGCACTGGGCTCCCACAGACCCAACCAAACAAAACGGAGTCGCTCATATTAAATGACATGTAATCTAGCTGAAGTTTTAAGGAAACAGAGAGATTCCAAAGCAGACTAGTTTTTCCATAAACAGGAGATTCCAGTCTACCTGAGTAAGCACAGAAAATAAGTCCCCTCTGCTTTAACCTAACCCCTCCAAAAATGTAATCTGAAGTAAACTGATGTTAACCAAGCAGATTTTTTTCTGTCTTTGGCCCCATCTTACAAAACCACCATTTCCCAGTGGGAACTCTTATTAAATTTCATAAAATGGAGGCCACTCTGATTTGTGAAAGCCAATTAGGTCTATAACTAAACTAGCTGTGATTTCGTCTTTTGATAACTTTATAGGTTCCTGGTTTTTTGTTGTTGTTGTTACTGTTGTGAGTATCAATTTATTTCAATTACTCTAAGGATGGGGTGTGGAGAAGACTAGCTCTCTGCTGGACCTCTTTGTTATTAGACAATAAATTGAGAGACTTACAATAGGAAAATTTCTTTAAGAATTACCAGTTTTTCAAGAGAACAATCTTCAAATCTCAGATTGTAGAGGCATATTTTCTTGAGGAAGGAGAAAAGGCAAGAAATTCTGGTGTTCATAGGGACATCTTTCATGTGGTCTTTCTGTTTTCATCCTTGTGCTAATCCCCCTTCTATCAGTTGCTCCTGATAGGAATAAGTCCAGAGTCTTCCTTGTTAAATTTCTGTAAATATTAAACACTTGACTTCCTCTGAGAGGTTAGGATTTTGTGGACTCACACACTGGTATCTGTAGGATGCCAGTAGCTTTTTGGTGGTCCAAGTTTTCTGCACAACATACTCTTTATTCTTGAGGAGTTATTCTTTTTCTCTGTATTGTGATTTTAGTGGGATTTTAGAGGGAAAGGAGATGAATATATGTAATGACTCCTACATGTTTATCAGTGTTAGCCATGGTGAACCTGATCAAATTAGCCAACCAATGCTCATACCCATCCTTTTTTTTTTTTCTTTTTCCTTCGACGTCATGATGAAGGTAAAGGTAGGGAATTTGGAGGGAAATTTGAAAGACATTCCAATGGACCCCAAAATATATCAACCTAAAATAATTAAAATTTCATAGTCTAGTTGAAAGAGTTTATTCAAGAGGAAAGCTTGAGGACTGCAGTCCAGGACTCACTTTCAAGTTCCTTTAGGAAATCCTCTGAGAAAAAAATAGAAGTTCAAAAATTTAAAGAAGAAGAAGAAGAAAAAAGAATCAGGAGAGAGGGTGATTGCAAAAGACATATGTCAGGAATTCTCACTGGTTTACAGAAACAACATTGGTTAGTGACTGGCTATACATGGTTGAACTATAGAGTCAATGGAGGCATTGTATGGTTATTTGGCATCAGTTAGTCTAGAGCCCACCTATTAAGTGGCTCTAAGAGTAATTATGAAAAAAAAAAAGAGTAATTATGTAGCTCAAGGGGGGAATAAGACATGACTGCTGTTACATTTTAAATGCCTTTCTGGACCTAATAGTTTGAAAGGGGTTGCATTCCTCAGATACAAGTTTTTTTTTTTTTGGTTATTTTTTCTTTAAACATTACTCAATGTTTACAAGAGAAACTCTGGGTATTGCCAGAGTGTGTGATTCTACAGCTTCTCTGGGCTTTTCCTTGTCTTGGAGTAATTTTACAGCTCTGTAAATTGTTGAATACTGATAATAATATAAATGAATCTTATCTATAGAAATGCAGACTATATAGTTTTATATATATATATATATATTTTTTTTTAAAGGAACATTATTTAAGAGATAATGACCATAAACCAGTTGACATAAATGAAAGTAAAGGTGAATTAAGAACGCATATTGAAGAAGATTTGCCATAGAGGTATTCTGTTAATGCCGTGAACTTAGAAATCAGACAGACCTCATTTTAAAATGTAAACTTCATTAGTTACTGACAGAGTGATACTGGAGGGCTGAACAAGGTGCTTATGCCTGAGTTTTGTCAACTATAAAACAAATATAACAATTGCAAAAATAAAATGAAAATCTCAGGGCCTCCCAAATTTATTTTGCCAAGGAAAAAACATTAAGCCCTGAAAACTGACCCACATAATATGGTTGCCTTTTTTCTCTGGTGCATGACTTTTCTTCCTAACTTTTGTGTTAAGATATAGTGCTCAGACTCCCTATTCTTTATTCAAATATAGACTAAATGATATTGGAGATAGAGATTTCTGTGATTGTTACCTCTATGCAATGTTAAACAACCCCCTTAGGGTGTAATCAATAGTAGCCAATCAAATCTTACATCTGTAAGTCAGCCTTTGCATGGAAAATGCAATTTTGTTCAGCATCTCTGTTTTTGCAAAATGCATGGCATTTTATTTCACGCCACCAGAAGCACTGATCCCCACTCTTTGGTGTAGCTCTGCTTCCTGGCTGGCCACCCTCACATTTTGTTCTTGAATAAACTCTCTTTAAATTGGATTTTGATTCTTTTGATTCTTGTAGGTTGGCATTTGGTTATTACAAAGGGATCCCAGTCAAGTCTTCTGCCATTCTTGCTGCTTCACTGGCATCTCAAGCTTTGAGACGAGCAAGAGTGGTTTTCGCTTGTCTGACTTCATCAGAACTGGTGAAGGTCTCTGGAATGTTTCTCTAAGGTTTCAGATCTCCCAGGCTTTGGTTGAGTTTCAGACTTCATTCAATTAACCTTGATTAAAGCTCTACTTTTAAAGGTAGGAGTTACATTTGTTATTTCTCTAGAATTTCTGCTACTTACAGGTTTGTAATGTATCTTTTATTTGAGATTAATGTTTTATTTGTCTTACTTACTGAAGTTTTCGATTACTTATCTTGTTCAAATTTGGTTAAAAAAAAAAAAAACACAACCCCAAATTCTCCTTCCCAAAAGAATATGAATTTTTGTAGATTAAGCTAAATTTGTGGCTTTAAACTGGCCAGTTTCTAAAGCTCAGTTCAATGGACATGTCTGAAATTCCTTCTTGAGTAGCCAAAATGTTTTTCATAGTGCTTAGTAACTTAAGAAGAAAACCCAAATTATGGACAGTTGTCCATCCCAAACCGAGTCCTTCTCCTTGAGGAGAGATCCACTGTTCAAAACTCCAGCTGGATTTATGTACAATACTCATGACATCACTCTTTTCATTTTTTTCTTTTTTTTTTCTTTTTTTAAAGAAAGCAGGATTTATTGAGAGAACAGCAAAGCTCCCACAGTGGGAGGGGACCCGAGGAGGTTGCCAGTCATTATTTTTTTTAATGGGCTCATATAACTCATTAAAACTCATTAAAAAAAAAAAAAAACACTATGGCCACAGTGAGTACCTAAATGCCTAAACTGATTGACTTGTGAGCTCAATAAAAAATAAATAAATAAATAAAAGTAAAAATAGCTGATTCTAGGTCAAAATAATCAGAAAAGTTATTTTCTTTTATTAAAGCTATATTATTATTTTTTAAAGTTGTGAGGTACAAGTGAGGATTTACTATATAAGAGAGTTGCATACAGGTGAAGTTTGGGCTTCTAGCTGGCTCATTCTCTCCCTTAGAGTGGACCAAGTACCCAGAGGGCTGCCACGTGCTCCCCTCCCTCTTACTCCTTGCTTTCCCTAGTAGTGTCCAGCATCTGCAGATTCCACCCTTGTGCTCATGTGACCAGGGATCAGGGCCCACTTATGAGTGAGAACTTCCGGTATTTAGTTCTTTGTTTCTTTGTTTCTGTGATAGTTCACGTAGTATGACGGTCTTCAGCTGCAGTTGCTGCAGTTGCTGTGAAGGTCATGATTTTGTTCTTCATTATGGCTGCATAATAGCCCATCATACATAAGTACCACATTTTCTTTATCCAGGCCACTGTAGATGGGCATCTGTTGGTGCCATGTTTTTGTTACTGCAAAAAATGCTGCAGTAAAAAGGTGTGTACAGGTGTCTTTTTTGTAGAGTGATGTATGATCCTCTGAGTATATTACCAGGAGAGGGTTTGTTGGATCATATGGAATCTCAATTTTTAATTCTTTTGATGTGTGAAACAACGGCTTTCCACAAATGCTGAGCTAGTTCACATTCCCATCAACAGCATAGAAGTGTTCCCTTTTGGGAGAATCATTTTCAATGGTACTTAGCATTGAAATGAGGTTTTAATCAAGTTATTTTTTATAAGAAAAAAAATTTTTAAATTCTAAAATGGAGGCAGGTGATTTTAGTATATGCTAGACATAGATAAGTTTCTTTCAGGCAGTTTTAAAATAGGGAAGCTTTCAGACTCTTTTTTTTTTTTAATTAATCAGTATGCAACATTCACCTGACCAACCAGACAAACCAGGACTGACCACCTTGTGGGCTGGAATATGGATTTACCGGTGCAGCAAATCACAGAAACAATGGGAAATTACCCCAAACAAAGACATGATGTTTTTAAGAAAAGTTCAAATCTAGTTAGGCGATAACTTCAATTATTTGGAAGGTCCTCGTGACCATAAAAGTTGAGAGATGCTAATCAAGACTCATGACCAGATACCTGTATTCACCACTCTTAGTACACAGTTAGCTTAATAATTGTTGCAATAATATATAAAGCCTCTTGTCAAAGGCAAGCATGTGGTCTTTGTTCCATGATGCCCATGCTTCTCTGGCATGTCTCTCTTTTTCACTCTCTCTCTCTCTAATAAATTGTGTTTTAAAACTACACTGGCCGCTCTAAAATTTCTTTCAGTGGTGGGCCAGAGAACTCATGGAGCATTGCACTGCACCCATTCTGGTAACATCTTTGGTGCACAAACATGGGGTGTGACAAGCTCAGCGATTTCTGTCACCTTGTGGATTTGTGAATATGTCCACCACAGCTTCTCTCTCTCTCTCTCTCTGTCTCTCTGTCTCTCTCTCTCTCTCTCCTCTCAGTCTTTTGCTCCTTCTCCTTCTCACGGTTATCTATGAATCTTCCCCTTGCCCTCAGTCTGCTCCTTCTAGTCAATATGACTAGCTCTTCCTGACCAGAGGCTAGTGGAGGTGGAAAAGGACCCAACCTTTCACCATGCCGAATAGAGATTCAAGTGATCCTTCCTGATGGAAGGCACAGAGGGAATGAAAGCTTCAGTCTGAGTGGGGACCAGAAGGCCCCACTTTTCTTTGTCTTATGTCTAGCTCTTTTTCTTTCTACTAGGAGAGGGGAGGAAAGGATTTCTAATGGATGGGGAGGAAAGGTTTTTTGTGGTGTTTGAGCAGTCCAGTTGTTCTTACTTTCAAATGCTAGCAGCCAGGTTATTTAGGAGTGTTTCCAAAGGTTTGAGCCTCTCCCAAAATAGTCTCTTAGATATAACTATGGATATTTCAAACCCTTCCTCTGGTTAAGGGATTCTGCTAACTTATAGGAAAAGGCCGCCCATGCCATGCTAATTTACTTTTTCCACCAGACATCCAGGCATTCTGGAAACTAGACAGAGCTGAAAACTAGTTTAAAAGTGTGTACTCAAACTTTGCTTCCTATAATTTTACCATATGTTAAAGGGACATAAAGCTTAGGCCTGCCACCAAAGACAAATTGTTCTTCCAGGAAATGATAAGCCTTTGTTTGTTTGTTTGTTTTACCATTACTGCTAGATAACACCTTCTGAGATAATACCGTGTGAGATCTGCTGAAAGGTTTTTAGAAAAAACTTCTTGTAACTTCTTCTGCCATTCAGAAGGAGTCTTAGATGCTGGGTGCTCTTTGTATGATGCATTAAGGCATGGGAATTGATCACTCCTGCCTAGCTGTCCACACCTTATAACTTCTTTTCCAAAAGCCTTGAGCCAACCTCTGGCACCTCTTAAAACAGCAATTCAGTGATCTAAGGAGGGTCATAGCAATTCTCCCTGCTTACAATTGGAAATGAGTGGAAACAGACCATTTCCCCTCTAAACAGTCTGTTTACTCTAAAAAGCTTTTGCATCAGACCATTTCAAATGACAGTAGAGGAAAATCTCTGATTAAACCTCATGTGTGCTTAGTTCACAGCCTCAAGCCAGAAGCCACACAAGGCACCCAGGGAAAGTCCAGTAGGGGAGGGAGACAAGGAGGCTCTTCAGCTCAGGAGACCATCAGGGACACGTGGACACCTGATGTCACTGTTTATGGCCTTTATTTTTTTGTTTCAGAATTTTCATTTGAGAAACACAACACTTGAGGCTTCAAAGTCAAAATTCTGAGGTTCCCCCCCCTTTGAGAAATGCAAATGAGGAAATGGGTAATAATCTATATCCTCAGTCTCCCTATTTGGAAACAATTTTTTTTTTTTTTTTTGAGTTGGAGTCTCACTCTGTCATCCAGACTGGAGTGCAGTGGCCACTCCCGGTCACCACAGCCTCGACCTGCTGGGCTCCGGCGATCCTTCCGCCTCAGTCTTCCAAGTAGCCGGAATTACAGGCATGCACTACCATGCCCGGCTGATTTTTTTATTTATTATAGAGATGAAGTCTCACTGCCCAGGCGGGTCTCGAACCCACGGGCTTAGGCAATTCACTCACCTCAGCCTCCCAAAGGTGCGGGATTACAGGCTGAGCCACCAAGCCCGGCTGGGAAACAATTTTAATGAATTGGAAAAAATTAAAATTGGACAGGTTAAAATGAAAAAAAGTTAATATGTTATTGCAATAAAATTTGGATTCAGTACAAATTAGCAGATAATGAGGCTCGGAGTAAAAACAGAACTGTCGGTTTTAATGCCATAAAGTAGTTCGAATGATGTTGTAGATGAAAACAGAAATGGTCAGAAGTTCCTTAGATGCAGACCTTTATATCACCATTTTACAAACAAAATAGTATATTGGGGCATTAGATGCCCAGCTCCAGAAGCTTAGGACCACAAACACTCAGCTCCAATTACAGGACACTTTTAAGGTTTCTAACTGAAGCATTAGGAAAAAAAGGAAGACACCAGCATGGGTGGCAGCAGGACCAAAGACAGGCACACCTATTGGCAGTCATCATTAGCAATAAGACTCCAACAAGACCTCAGCAAGACAGACCTGCTAAGGGGAATGGTATCCGTTGCTACAAATGTGATCAACAGGGACACTTGAACCATAATTATGCCCAGAGAACAAGACCTTCAGAACCTTGTCCACTGTGCAAACAGGGCCAATGGAAGAGGGAGTGTGCCCTCTCCTGGAGAGAAGGGGAGTCGCCTAGTTCAAAAATGGTGGCCACCGAGGAGGCTCACAGAAGTTTACAGTGCCCAATACCAGCTTTGCCATCACCCTAGCAATCCCTTGGGTAAATATTAGGCCACTGGAACCCAAATTGATTTCTTTATTGACACACGTGCAGCCATTTGACACTGCCACCCATGCTGGATCTCTCTCTTCTGACACTTGCTCCCCACTGAGAGTTGGTGACATTCCAAAAATCAAATATCTCACTTATCCTTTAAGATGACTGCCAAAAAAACCTCTTATTGACAGGTTTTTACAGCATGGCTTTTTGTTCCTTGTCAGTCACCTTGTAATACTCCCAAGACCAGACCCCAGCCGGGGTCCCTTGCAGCCCTCAAACAAAGTTTGTTTTCCTCATACAGTTCAGCCAGTTCTAACTCAATGTAAACAAATTCTCTTTTGAAACTTGGGTAAAAATAAAGGAATAGTCTTGTTTTAATCAAAGGTTCCTGAAATGTTCATTCACATTATGAATTTAGAAAAGTTATCTATGAAAGAAGGTAAAGGAAAAGAACAAGTCAAGTAGGAGAGAGAAATATAAAGGAAGTTATGAATATAAAAAGGTATTTTTGTTAAGTTATAAAGAAAGAGAATAATTTTGTATAACAAATAATCTTGTATGGTCAATTTTTGTCCTATAATAAAGTGACTGGTTATTTGAGAACAAAGAGAAGTACAGGACAAAACAGAAAGTCCAAGCATGTCACAGATGGTCTGTACAAGATTCATGGGAAGGAATGTATAAAAGGAATTCTATGAATACGCAAACTTGCTAAAGGGAATTATTTCGTAATTTTTATGAGTTAACCATTAAAATCAAACTCACTCTGATGTTGGACCGGAATGCCATTATGCCAAAATAACAATGTTTTCTTAAAGCAGTAATCTGTCAAAATATATGAAAGAACTCTATGTAATTGGCTTAAAAAGAAATGTAAGTACATAACATGCTTTATTAAAAATAGAAGTTTTAACTCATGCCTTGTATTCAAGTGACCTCAGTAACCTCTAATAAGTAAATGCAGTTTTAAAATTGATAAAATAAAATTGCCTTCAGAATTTAGATATTTTGTATGAGTCTGTTGGTCCATTGGTCAAATACTATTTCTGCTAGATGTTTTAAAATATAAAGCTTTGCTTCTGTAATACTTCTTGTACTTAAGTTGATAGTAAACTTATATCTTTAAATTCAAGCTGTTAAGATACAAACTCTAGCCTCAAACACCATCCTAGATTCTGATTTTGGTATATAATTAAAATTGCTTGTCTCCTAGGATTTTTACTAAAAATAGGAGTCACTAAGAGTTAATGTAATTGATGCTTACAATTAAACCTATCAAATGTAAAAAAGTGGCTCGGCCTGTAAACCCGCGCTTTTGGAAGGCTGAGGTGAGAGGATTGCCTGAGCCTGCGGGTTCGAGACCCGCCTGGGCAGGCGAGACCTCATCTCTACAATAAATAAAAAAATTAGCCGGGCGTGGGAGCGCGCGCCTGTAATTCCGGCCACTTGGAAGGCTGAGGCGGAAGGATCGCCGGAGTCCAGCAGGTCGAGGCTGCGGTGGTCGGGAGCGGCCACTGCACTCCAGTCTGGGCGACAGAGTGAGACTCAAGACAATTTCACATGCATAATATATAAATAAATGTGATGTGTCTCTAGTAAAAAGATATGAGAAGCATGGGAATATTTTGTTGTTGTTGTAAAAGGAAAAGTAACTTTGTCTAATTTTGAGGGCTTTAAGTTGTTTTAAAATTAAGGACATATTGATTCTTGGCCAGAATCTAGTCCCCTATGTGAGAATAAAAGTGTTTTTCTTAAAGGATTGATCCGTTCTTTAATAAAAATTGTAGAGTGTTATAGTAAGTTTATAAATCTTACCTTATGGTCAAATAATTAGATAGATTTGTTTATAAGGTTTTATTAAAATTAGCCTCAATGTTGCTAATACACTCCTGCAAGGATAAAATTTGCTATTCTCTTTCAAACAAAATTTCCATTTGATTTCAAGAGATAATAAAAAGCTTTTGTTTACTTGTTAAGTAAACTACAAAAGATGTGGGGGGAAGGAACACATTCTGTTGGCCCCTTGCGCCTTTCTTTTTACTATTTAAGGAAATGGGTCTCCTCTATCAAAGAGTAGTGTTTTTGCTTTTCACAATATTTTACATTATAATTTTGGGTAAATATCATGCTTTTAAAACCTTTACTCTTTAACACACTTTTCAACATAAAAATTTCAGGTTTCAATTCAGTCTTTTTGACCTTTTAAAAATTTTTTAGTATTAGGTTTTCCTAAAATCAAAGGAAACACTGAACTCATTTGATATGCTAAAATCACACAGGGAGCATTGTCAAACCTAAATGAGTGTTTAACCTTCTTAAAGTTATGTTTATGTGTCAGTGACATGTGTTCCAGAATTGTATAATGTTTCTATAATTCTGATATGTC
This sequence comes from Cephalopachus bancanus, assembly GCA_027257055.1. Lineage (NCBI taxonomy): Eukaryota > Metazoa > Chordata > Mammalia > Primates > Tarsiidae > Cephalopachus > Cephalopachus bancanus. Next base: position 1,820,565 of record JAPVLO010000084.1, on the reverse strand, counting down.
CAACTACGCATTATCAGTAGCAACAATTATTATGTTGAAACTGCCTGTATAGAATTACTATCAGATCAATTAGAGATTAATATATATGTTGCTTCTAAATTCACTTACAAATCACCTTCCTGTTAGACTCCTGAGGAGGAAGGGAAGCTGCCCCGAAGGCCAGTCAACATGTGACTGCTTCAGGAAACAAGAAGTCATTTGAGAGGCAAAAAATACTTTACTCTCCAGGGACTTCATCACCCTCTATGCCATCCTCCTAAAGTGCCTCCATAATGTCTCAGGGCTGGTCGGTAGTATCTGTTGGTCAGAGGAATTATTTTATTTACAGCAGTTATTGTAAAATTTCAAAATGTTATCTGAGATTTTTTTCAGATTTTGTACTCTGGTGGGCAGGAACTCCTACCCAGGCTGTCATCCATAATTATTGTTTTCATCCCTTTCAAGAAGTGGTTTATAACCATCTATAGGACTCTGGAAAGTGCTCTTCGGTAGCAATTTCTATAACTTTATAGATTATGCCATTACACTAAAGAAAAAAGCTTCCAGGCCTCTTATTAGAGAATTTTTGTGCTCCTGAGCATTGCTGGTTCAACATAGGACAGAATAAGAGTTAACTGCCTACAGTGAATTAATAGAACCCAAATAATTTTATAACTTTTTTGCTGTTGGAAGCATTGCTGATTATTTTGTTACATTTTTCAGAGTCAAAAGTAAAAAAAAATAAAATAAAATAAACTTTTTCTTGGAGCTATTTTCAGCCTTTTACAAATAAGTAAAGCATGCTCTTGTAAGTAAAATTTAAAACATATATCTTTCTCGCTACCTAATTTCTCCAGAATTTGAAAACTATCTGCGAGTATTGATTTATAACGGTATAGTTATCTGCATAACTTCAAGAAGAATCTGTAATTATTCTTGTTGTACTTTATACAAATAAAACATATTAAGTCTAAAACTTTTGCAAATAAGCTGGTCTTTCTATAATTTGTCTTTAACGGAAATGAGGGACTGGAGGAAGAAAATTATGTTTTAAAATAAACTATAATACACCTGAACTAAATTCTCTAGTTCACTTTTTTTTTTTTTTAGTTTTTAGTTTTTATTATTTTCTACAGTTTCTAAAGTCTTTTCTGGGTACAAGTCCCCAGACAAATGTTTTCAAAATATTCTTCAGATTTTATATAACCTTCACAGAAAGTATACGTAAATGCCTAAGTTCAAGCTACAGTCCAGGTAGTATCTGTCAGATTGCCACCACAGTCTGAAGATACATCAGAAACTCTAAAAGCGAATATATAAACTACTGTAGACATCAAATTGTTTTTCTTCTGTCTCCATAGGAATGAATGTCTTTTAAAAAAGATCTATTTATCTATGTAATCTACAGAAAGACAGCCCACCTGCACTACCAGTTTTAAAAATGAAACACAGCTATTTATTGGGACTGGTTAAAGTGTAATGCCCTCCTCTGAGGTTTCTTTACCCACTCAACCTTTTCCTTGCTATATAATCTTGCTGCCACTTATAATTAAACCACAAGGACTGGAGTTTATCATTTAAATTGTGCTAGTAACTGCAGGCGTCATATCCCTTTTACAAAAGGTGAACAGTCACTATCTGAATTGTCAATATATTGGGCTTCATTGAATTTCTCTACTTGCTATAAGGAGGAGTTTGTGCAGTTATTAGCAAAATCTGCTGCACTTAAAATTTATGGCAATGCTAAGAAGCTCAATGGCTTTGCACATGAAGTCTCTACTGCAAACACTGTTTGGAACAACATTAAGAACTCCATACCCTCTTTTGCTTGGGTTATTCCTTTTGTTAGGCCTATTGCATTGATTATAATCCTGCTCACATTTGGCCCATGTCTCTTTAACTGCCTGGTTAAATTTGTTTTTCTAGCATCAGGCAATTTCATGCCCGCATGATAATCATGCAAGGAAGCCAACCGCTGCCTGTAATTGATGCCCCCATTAAAAACCAACCTGGATGCTTTAGATCAGCTATGGTGAGATTTTTGATCCCTGGCTACGTAGGCCTACACCCATTGTCATCTTTTAAGAAGTTACAGAAGACAGACCTTCCTCTCTCTGTACCCTATGTGATTATGGGATCAAAAATCTCTAGAGGGGAAGTTGAGGCAGGTTATTTTAGTGTAGGTTACAGTTATATAAGTTTCTTATGGCAGTTTTAAAATAGGGAAGCGTTCAGACATCTTTCTCATTGGTACATGATGTTCACCTGACCTATTAGGCACCCAGACCAGACCACCTTGTGGGTTGGAATATGGATTTTCCAGTACTGCAAATGATAGAAACAATAGGGAATTACCCATGATGTTTTAAGAAAAACCCAAAAACCTAGCTAGCCAATAACTTAAATTATTTGGATGGTCCTTGTCTACCTTATCACATCAAAATTGAGAGATTTTAATAAAAACTCATGACCAGATACCTGTGGCTCATCATTCTTATAATTCATGGTTAGCTTAGTAATCATAAAAATATATAGAGCTTCTTGTCAAAGACAAATGCAGTCTTTCCTCCAAGACACCCATGTCTTTCCAGGTCTCTCTTTCTCTATCTCTAATGAACTTTACTTTAAAACTATACTAGCCGCTCTAAAATTCTTTTCAGTGGAGGGTCAAACAACTCATGGAGTGTTATACCACACCCAACCCAGGAACAAAACGATGTTTGAATTAAAACAGATTGTTAAAATGTATTTTCCTCCTTCCTCAGCTCTTCTTTTTCTTTGTTTTTATTAGTTTAGCAACATTGCTTAGATCTACCTCTCCCTCTGCTCCCTACTGCTTTTACAGTTCTGGCTCCATTCCTCAAATAGCCAGCATCTGGTAAGAACAAAAACCTACCCAAGTTTATCAATTCATGGTTAAAGGTGAAACTTAATGACATAATTTTTAAATTTCCTGATTCTTACCAGGATCTTGTTGTTTCATCCAGAAAATTTAAATTAAATACTCAAGCTTATGACCCTGGTTCTACTTTAAACAAAATAAAAATTATTTTAACAATTTTAAAAACTACTAATACAAGTTCTTGAAGACATGGAGGCAGGCTACCTGTAACAAATCCCACTTTATTATAAGATTCCATTCCTCAGAGCAAGCATTCAAATGGTAGAGTATCACAACTATACTTGATCAGTGTAGAAGTCTCAGTCTGTACTTTTTAAACTAGGTTTGTTACAAGGGACTCATATTTTCCTTTTGGTTTTACCAGCCCCAGTCCATCTTATAAAAATATATTTCTTTTTTTTTTTTTGAGTTGGAGTCTCACTCTGTCACCCAGACTGGAGTGCGGTGACCGAGCCTCGACCTGCTGGGCTCCGGCGATCCTTCCGCCTCAGCCTTCCAAGTAGCCGGAATTACAGGCATGCGCTACCACGCCCGGCTGATTTTTTGATTTATTGTAGACATGAGGTCTCGCTGCCCAGGCGGGTCTCGAACCCGCGGGCTCAGGCAATCCATTCACCTCAGCCTCCCAAAGGCGCGGGATTACAGGCTGAGCCGCCGAGCCCGGCTAAAAAAATATATTTCTTAATATCACATAATACTCACATTTCTTTCTCCCAAAAGTGTAAAATTTATTTAGAATTAAATGATAAAGCTGAGTTACTAGACATAACAAATTTTGAAAATAGAATTTAATTGCAATCCATATTGCCATAGAAGACACTAAATTATCAACCAATGAAAAATGATGAAATCTGCTAAAGGTAGTACCTGGTCAATTGTGCCCAGTATCTTCCACTGATATTGAAAAAATCATCTTGGCTGCCTCAAATTTCAAATAGCTCCATCACAACCCCTTCCAAACTTTCAGCAATACTCTTTGAGAACTAAAGCCCTAAAAGGGATAAAGCCTATAACTTCAGATTACATTATCCCTTGCACCTGCCCATGTAACACTCCAAGCCTTCCTGTAAGAAAACCAAATGTTAGAAGACAGAGTTTCGTGTAGAATCTGAGAGAAATTAACAGCATATTTATTTCTCAACATCCAGTAGTGCCAGTCCCTCACACGTTGTTGGCTGCCATTCCAACTGAAGCTAAGTTCTTTACTGCAATAGACTTATGTCGTACATTCTTTAGTATTTCTGTAGATAAAACTAGTGCTACTTATCTTACCTTTACTTGGGAAGACAGAGAATACAATGTACAGTCATACCTTAGGAATACATTGAAAACCCAGCTTACTTTGCACAAATATTACAAACACATCTCTCAGATACTGACTTTTTTTTTTTTTTTTGAGTTGGCGCCTCACTCTGTCACTCAGACTGGAGTGCAGTGACTTCTCCCGGCCACTGCAGCCTCGACCTGCTGGGCTCTGGCAATCCTTCTGCCTCAGCCTTCCAAGTAGCTGGAACTACAGGCATGCGCTACCATGCCCGGTAAATTTTTTGGTTTATTGTAGAGACGAGGTCTCACCAAGTTGCCTAGGCGGGTCTCGAACCAGCAGGCTCAGGCAATCCACTCACCTCGGCCTCCCTAAGCGCTGGGATTACAGGCTGAGTCACTGAACCCGGCCTGATACTGACTTTTTAAAAAATCGATTTAAATACAATACGTAGACAGTGGACTTTTCTGCTCAGAGGCTAAGCAAGCCTCTATAGAAGATGAGATTCACTTGTTACAACAATTAACTTTAAAGGGGCACAAAGCTTCTAAAAAAAAACTTCAGCTGGGCTCGGTGGCTCAGCCTGTAATCCTGCGCCTTTGGGAGGCTGAGGTGAGTGGATTGCCTGAGCCCGCGGGTTCAAGACCCGCCTGGGCAGGCGAGACCTCATCTCTACAATAAATAAAAAAATCAGCCGGGCATGGTAGCGCATGCCTGTAGTTCTAACTACTTGGAAGGCTGAGGCGGAAGGATCGCCGGAGCCCAGCAGGTCGAGGCTGCAGTGGCCAGGAGCGGCCACTGCACTCGAGTCTGGGCAACAGAGTGAGACTCCAACTCAAAACAAAAACAAAAACAAAAACTTCAATTTTATCAAAAACAAGTCAAGTACTTGCACCACTAGATATCTTTGGAAAGTGTTTTTATTAATCCACAGAGACTAAAAGGGATGCTAACTTTTTTTTTACCATCAAGAACCAAAAATGACTTTCCTAATGCACCAGGCTTGGAGCATCCAAGTTATAACCTTCCATTTTCAATTATTTGTACATGAAAGTTATGGTAGCACTTTAGGGTTCCTAACTCAAAAACATAGAGACCAAGATAGACCTGTAATGTATTATAGCCAACAGTTAGATCTTGTACTTAGAGGTTTGCCATCATTCATGAGAGCCATAACAGCCACTGCTATAGCAGTTAAGGCAGCTAAAGACATTGTAATGAGAGCGTGCTTCACTGTCTTCCTCTCTTGTTCTCTGGAAGCATTGCTAAACTCCGACCCTACCCACCGTTGTTCAGTTAGTAGACTAGCTTCGTGTGAAGTTTTGCTTCTTTCAGCTTCTCATCACCATTTCTAGGTATAATAACCTAAATCCTGTAAGTCTGCTGCCTTCATTTTCAGATGAAACTCTGCGCAACTGCATAACCCTAACATCAATTTCTCTCTCCTACACCTGACCTGCAAGCGAGACACCTTACTAATGCTGGTGTTATTCAATTTGCACATGCATCTTACTGAAAGGATGAATGTGGATCTTCCTGCACAGGCTACTCAGTATAATCTAGCTGAAGAAGTGAAAAGTACTTACCTTTCAAAAGCCACATCAGCTCAACAAACAAAATCGATTGCATTGACCAGAGTTTTTCAACTGACAAAAATAATAACTGATAATATTGATGCAGGTAGTAGATATACTTTCAGAGTAGCTCATGACTTTGGAAGGTTAAGAAAACAGAAGATTTTTAAACTCTTCTGGTCTAGCCATAAAAAATGGGCACCTCGTTTCACAATTGTTAGAAGCTATATTATTACCAATGTCACTGTCCATAATTAAAATTTCAGGCCATTCCAAATCATATACCTCCAATACAAAACAAAACAAAACAAAAATCAGCTAACTGATAACAAAAAGAGTAGCTCTAAATACATTTAAGTAAGAAAAATAATCTATATTAACTTTTATAAAAACACAAACATTTGATATAAAATTAGCTCAATTGAGAGATCCAAAATCAAAATGAGAAAGTTGGAAAGCAAAAGCGGAAATTATACTCCCCACGAAATGAACTATAGTATGGGCCAAACAATTTGCCTATACTCCCTGTTGAATTACAATTATGTAGGTGACCTAACTTGCTGGACCTCTGACAAAATGATTGCTTGGGGAAACCGTTTCCCCACTATAACTCATAAGGTATACAATCACTGCTACATTTGTTTAAGATATAATCTAGAGACACTATTACATGGCTCTCAAAGGCATTTTTCTTTATCTGAGTCCCCTTTCAAAGTATAGCAATTTAATTTTATCCAGTTGCCACCCTTCCAAACATACAAAAATGCTCTGGTAGTGATTTATGTGTTTTCTTACTGGGTAGAAACATTTCTATACAGAGAAGTAACAGCCTTAACAGTAAGTACAATTCTTTTAAAATAATGTATTTCATTCTGGGGACTTCCTCTGAAGCTTTAGAGCAAAATAAACACTCACTTCATCAGACATGTCATTTAATCAGTATATTTAATCAGGCCCATTTTGTAATATTTCCATTGTACTTACCACCTCCAGGAATGCATCAATGAAATAATCAAAACTCAGTGGGTAAAATTAAAAGTGACTTTTGAAATTTGTTGGTCCAAAGCTTTTCCACCAGCTCTACTTAATCTGAGGTTGCCCCTTTTTGGTAAACACCAGTTATCTCCATTCAAAATTATAACAGGCAGACCTATAAAATTGTCTCAAGAAAACTGTAAGCCTTTGATACTAGAGGGAGACATTTAGCTATAATAATGGCCTTATGAAGTAAATTAACTGAAGCTTAGAAATAGATAAAGGAATATTTTCTCAGTGAGATCCTGGGAGACAAAAATTTCAAGGACCACAGCCTTCAACCAGGAGATTTTGTCTGTTGAAAATGATATTTCTTCAAGAAATAGTATTTCTTTATTAATAGATGGGGAAGATTTTCTTTTGTATGCTTCCACTAAACTTATTTTTATACCGAGTTCTTGTGTCTTGGCACTACAACCTCCAGCTGTTTTCCATGAAGTAAAACTCATTTTACAACAGGCCCAACTCTATGCTGATAGATTACAAAGTGATGCTTGCTAGATACATGGTCTCATGCCCCTTTTCAGTGACTCTCGCTTATTGTAGTTGACATCCCCCCTCCAAAGGCAAGACTGGATCAAATATTAAAAAATCTACTCACGTTTCACAAAAAGAGTCTGGCATCCTTAACTCTAGTATGACTAAAGATAATGTACACCACTGGCCTATTAATAATATTTTACAAAACAAGGGACATGGGAAGAGCTCCTTGGGGGAAAAAGCAAAACAAAACAAAACAAAAAAAATGAACTCATTAGCTTTTATGCTGATACTACTCCAACTTGGAGGAGGAGGAGGAGGAGAAGATCTTACTGATCTTAATCATCTTGATTAAGATGATATAACACAAATTTGGGACAGGTTTATCTCACTCATCCCTTCTTTTGGCCTTCTTAGTCAACATGCCCCTTTATATTGGGAACAACACACCAAAGATAAATGGCTCAATTACACTAGAGATATTGAACAGTACTGCTTACCATGCCACTAATTGGACACAGCAACAGAATATTTACCCATTATCCCTAAATACAATGTCTTGGCTATGTGACACCAATCTATGGCCATGGTTACCCAAGATAGTTAGGACCATGTTCCCTGGGTTATACTTATACACAAGGTCAAGTAGTTCATACCCTGTCAAAATCAACAAGTTTTCCCCATTTACAATCTCATTGCATGTGTTCTGTGTTCCATTGGTATGATCATTTAGCTTCTATCCTCATGGCTCAACTGGGTATTAAAGATGTTATTTGACATGTAAAGGCCCTAATCAATTATACAAAAAAGGCCCTAAATGACAGCTGCATGCGTATCTTGTTATTAAGGAATAAAGTTACTCTCATAGAAGAGACTATATTACAAAACCATATGGCTTTAAACATACAGACTATGGGGCAAAAGAAACCTGTGCTATCAAAAAAACCCTAAATACTGTGTATTTAGGATCGCCAGAGCCCAGCAGGCGAGGCTGCGGTGGCTGGGAGCGGCCACTGCACTCCAGTCTGGGCGACGGAGTGAGACTCCAACTCAAAAAAAAAAAAAAAAAAAAATTAAAATTTTCTCCTTGTGATTGATACAATGAAGATCACTTTGAAATATTGCTGTGAGGGTTACACAAAATAATTTCTGTAACTTACTTAGTAGAGTGCCTGGAATGTAGTAAGCACATATTCCAGATGAATCCAATAACATCACTAAATTGAAGGCTAATAAAAAACCCAAATAACCAACATTTCAGATCCAAAACATTCTCCAAGCAACTAGCTAAATAACTGGTTTGGATCATGGAAAACTTGATAGCAAACACAGTTATTTTTTCTATTTATTTTTATTTTTTATTTTTTGAGACAGTGTTTCACTCTGTCATCCAGGTTGGATCACAGTGGCAAGAACATGGCTCACTGCAGCCTCCAATTTCAGCCTCCCAAATCGTTGGGACTACAGGTGCATGCTATCATGCCTATCTAATTTTTCACTTTTTCTTTTTTAGAGACAAGGTCTTGTTTTGTTGCCCAGGCTAGTCTCAACTTCTGGGCTCAAGCGATCCTCCTGCCTCAGCCTCCCAAAGTGCTGAGATTACAGGTGCACGCCACAGTGCCTAACCAAAAATTGTTACTTATTATAACGATTATAATCATTTATTGTTTTCTCCTGTTTTTTTTTGTGTACACTACTGTTACATTTGTCTACAATTGAGTCAATGTACAACTTAAAAAATTAAATTAATGATTGCTTTTAAAAATTGCTTTGATTAAAGAGTTAGCTATGTAGCCTGTTTGATACTAAGACTATATAATTTGGACCTGGTCTTTTCCAATATTTCCTCTCTCCATGGAACGTAACATCCTGAAAATGAGCCTTCTTAGTTATGAGAGATTTGATCAAATGTATGACTGGAGTTCATAATTCTTCTGAAATGTTTTCTGCAAGAGATTTAGGAAAAAGAAAAAAAAAGGAAATTGAAAAAATAAAATAAAATGTCAAGAACTCCTAAATTTATTAAGCCTAGAGGGATAGTTATACCCTGGAAACTGACTCACATACCAAGACTGTTTTGTCCTTCTCTGATGCCTAATCGTTGCTTCCTGCCTTTGTGTTTTTACACAGTAACTAGACACCCTATTTTATTCAAATCTAGGCTAAATGACAGTAAAGATAGAGACCTTTATGATTGTTACCTCTTTATAGTAAAACGTTGGGCAACCCCTTATAATTTAATTATTAGTAATATTAGCCAGTCAAATCTTGTATCTGTATGTCAGCCTATGCATGGAAAATCCTGTTCCATACCTCTGTTTTTTGCCTTATCAATGATCCTCATTTTTCCTCAGGCCAGAAGCATTGGTCAACATTCTCTAGTGCAGCTTTGCTTACCAGACGGCCACCTTCACAATTTGCACTCTAATAAACTCACTTTAAATTAAAATTTTCTGCCGGGCTCGGTGGCTCAGCCTGTAATCCCGCGCTTTTCGGATGCTGAGGTGAGTGGATTGCCTGAGTCCGCGGGTTCGAGACCCGCCTGGGCAGTGAGACTTCGTCTCTACAATAAATCAAAAAATCAGCTGGGTGTGGTAGCACATGCCTGTAATTCCGGCTACTTGGAAGGCTGAGGTGGAAGGATCGCCAGAGCCCAGCAGGTGAGGCTTCGGTGGCCGGGAGCGGCCACTGCACTCCAGTCTGGGTGACAGAGTGAGACTCCAACTCAAAAAAAAAAATAATAATAATAATTAAAATTTTCTCCTTGTGATTGATACAATGAAGATCACTTTGAAGTATTGCTGTGAGGGTTACACAAAATAATTTCTGTAACTTACTTAGCAAAGTGCCTGGAATGTAGTAAGCACTAAATAATTAATACCAGCTACCAGATATTTGTGTTCAGAGACACAGGAAATAAATAGAATTATTGTAAATAATCACAATAGATTTTAAAGGTAAAGGGCTCATGATATTTGACAATTTCACTCAATGTGTCGTAAAAATGTGAATAATCACATCTTATCAGAATAATGTAACATTTTACACCAACAGACAATTAACTGTTAGGTTAAGCTTCTTTTTCTTGAAAAGTTAATAATCAGAATAATCACTTTTATTTTAAATAGCAATTTGTATATGATATATACATGATATTTTATGGTCACTCACATGAAAGATTCTAATAATTTGTCACTTTTTTGCAAAGCCCTGGAGCTTTGCTCTTTTCTCATAAAAACTCCTCACTTTTTTCCTCTCAATTTCTGCCTTCTTTTGTGTACATTGACCTTGAGCAATGATAATGACTACAGCTTGTGAGAGGAGAAATACCATTAGCCACTCTTTGCTCTCAATGAAAGGATTGTTGATGCTGTTGCTGCTGCTGGAGATAATAGGTATGGAGGTGCTTTAGCTGATGAAAAGCGCGGTCACAAAGGCACCCCTAGATGTTCTGGGACTGGTCCCTGAAGAACACTGTCGGGACCAAGGGAAAACTTCCCCTTTGACCTCTGAAGGTGTAGTCCAGGGCCCCCCAAAGACCCCAGAAGGGAAGGCATTGTGCCTGAGAGGCCAAAAAAATGACCCAGAGACAGTGGATGAAACATGGGCTTTATTCAGGAACTTATGTACAGGGAAGGTGGTCCAAGGTTAGTGGCTAGACAGGAAAAAAAACATTTCTGAGTGTAAAAGGCACGAGGGTTGCACAGCATTTCACATAGGGCGAAGTGCCGGGTACATTTCTAGTGCGCAGGCGCAGTGTGAGAAGGTGCTTACGCATATTTCACGCGAGCACAAAATGACCACAATTTCTCTCTAGGGCTGGGGGTTTTAGCATTATAATGAACTAAAGGTGAACTAAAGGAAACCAAAGGTTATGGGACTGTATGCCTCAAGAAAGGGGCTGTGAAAACACATACCATGCAGAGCAGCAAAATGTGGTCAGCTGTCACCCATGGCCTCTTGTGTCCAGGCATGCAGCCTGAGGGAAGGGGACCTTCTGGGTGGGCCATCCCCAGGACACCTCCCCAGGCTTCAACCCTCTGCTTGGGGTCATATGCAGGGTATGTTCATGTTGTCCCTGAGAGTTTGTCTCTGTAGGGAAGGTTCACAGAAAACCATGGACAAAAAAGCAGATTTATAGGAGAAAAGGCATGCGAATCTATTTGACCATAGTTTTATTTGACATGAGATTCAGAATGAAGATTCAAAAATACAGGGGGAAACTGCTCATTTGTATGTTTAGATTCAACAAAGTACAGATAGTCATGTAGAAATATGATTGGACAAAAGGTATGATCGAATGCTAATAGACCGAGTGGGAAAACCCAGCAAGGCCTGTTTAAATCCTTCTTGGTCTCTCTGAGTATTTATTCCTTCCTTCTAGGTACAGAGTAGCAGGGTAGGACACACTCTGGAATAGGAGGTCTTATGGCTTGCAATCAAACAAGGTAGATCAGGTTATTTCTTTATGGCCAGTTTTTACACAGAATGGATGCGGGGGAAGTGGATGGAGGATTATAGCAATATTTATAGATTTTTATAGCTGACTTTGGAGAAAAGGCATTGTGATTTCCCACCTTGGGGAAGATATGATTCTAGTTTCTATGGCTAGCCTCAGGGCCAGAGATAGGAGGGCAGGAGAAAGAGAGAAAATATTCCTTCTGAGTTTGCTTCTGTGGACTTAATTTGGGAGTATCATTTTATGAGCCCCAATAACAGTTTGCTGTTACTATTAAAAATCATTTTCCTGTTATTGATAATTTAGACACTTTATCTTTCCTCCTTCTTTTGTTAAACCCAAAGTTCAAAATCTGAGAGACCACCAAAGAGCCAGCTCTGATGCAAACACACAAGGGTCTTTATTCAGGCTTGAGTCTGGGCTCACAAATGAAGCCGGCTGTGGCTTCAGGGACGAGAGCCCCGATCCAGTATGGCAAGCAGTTTTTATACACCATTACAGAGGGAGGGGAAAGAACTTTAAACTTGGTTTTACATGATTGGGTAATTTCTCCTAATGGGTACGGGAACACTTGGTATTGGTAGGTGCCTTTCGTGGGCTTCAACCTGACTGCCCGTGATTGACAGAAACCCACTTAATGGGCAGAGTGGAATGTCAGATAAGTTAGGTTCATACAGTCACTGCGTATAAATTAACTTGAGCAAGCAGGCAGGTGATTACTAGCATCTCCAAGTCTGCTGCAAAGGAATGTCTGAAAGGGGCTTATCGCTTTAACATTTACATCCCGTTGTAAAACCAGAAGTCAGCATGGCAATTGGGACTAACAATGCTTAACCCAAGAGTTCTAAATACAAACACTACTTAAGACATTATATAACTGCACAATCAGACGCTACCCGGCACCCGACATATGCCTAATTCTACGGGGTCTGAGGTAGGATTTAAAGTACTAAGATTTCATAAAGTACAATGAACATGAGGTAGGGATATATAAAATATAGTGAACTAAACACTACTTTTACAGCAAGTATGGCATTTTAAGTTTCTTGGTTTCTTGGGTCTCTCACTTTTGCTACAGATATCTGATTGCTTTTATACTTTAGAGCGTTAACTCTTTAGAGAATCAGAAGGGGCCTGGGGAAAAGAGAAGCAGAAAAATCAGATATATGTTAAATTTCCACTTGCTCCCTTTGTGATAAATGATTTGTTTTGGAAGGAGGTAGTACAATGAATGTTATGGGTTATTTATTATTTCAGTTGTTTTTATCTCACTGGTTGTTCCCATTAGCATAAATAAGACAAAATGAACAGATTCTCTCTGCCCTGATGTCATGAATTCTGAAAAACAAAAACCAAAAAAAGGAATGAAGGACAAAAGAAGAGGACAATGAGAATGCTGGCATTATCCATGACAATAGATTTACTGAGAGTAGTACAAAAATCATTTTTGCCCTTAGTGATTCTGCAACAATTGAGAAGAAGCTGGACTGACTAGGTGCACAAATAAAATATGGGATTTGATATTTAAAAATGGCTACCATGGTACACATTGTCACCATGTTCTTTCTTTCAGTGTTCATAACAAAAACTATCCCCCCCCCCTTTTTTTTGAAGTAAAGACAGACAAAGAAAATTTGAGAAGGATTGCTTAAAGCAACCCAACTAATAAATGGCAGAGCTGGTATTTGAACTCAATTCTACATGATTTGAAAGACAATGTACTTTCTAAAGTGCCTTGTCAATTTAAGGTGGAAAAAGAATGTGGGCAAACCTTGAAGCTTGGCAGGAGACAGCAAGACCTAAAAAGATTTAGAAACCAAAGGAATGAGTGAGATGTATAATCCTTTGTTTTGTTTTAATTTTGAATAAAAGGATTAAGGTTTATTTTCTCATGATATTCTTCTCTGAGACTAGTTAAAACAAATGTTCTGTTTTTCGTAGGTGAAAAATGAAAATATATTAGACTGGTTACATATCTAGCTATTACAGGCTCTTTGACTGGCAGTGAGATTTAATTTTTTTTTTTCCTGGTAACTCCTGGATAATTCAATACTCTTTCCTGTCTCTAATTAGAGCTATCTCAATTCTCAGGGATGATTAGACTTTCCCTTTGTCTTCTAGAAATGTTATAGTTTTAGCTTTTGTATATAATTGAGATCTTTACTAGTTAATTTTAAGGGATATTGTTAGGTAGGGGTAAAGGTTAAATTAAAAATTCAATTTCTACCTGTTCCCTTTTTTTGACAAATAGTTTGTTTTGGAGGTAGGTGGTAAGACAGAAGGTTATGCATTAGAAACTTACAACAATTAAATATCAAAACGTCATTATGCTATTAAGTAGGAAAGCAGGACCAATTGCAGGGAGTCTTTCTAATTTGTACTCTAGACCACTGATATTTACTCCTTTTATGGCATTATTGAAATTATAGTAAATAATACATTTTTCTTCCATTGTTGCAAATACCACCTTATTACAAATTAAACTAGCATAAGCTATGGTTGCTTTCCGTCATTGACTTACTATGTTTAACCAATATTATACTGTGTATTATTTTAAGATGGTAGAGGAAATAATACTCATTTATTTATTGTTCACTGCTCTAATGAGGCATAATTGACATCCTGTCTCTGTTCTGAGGCAGCCATTGATTTGTTCTGTTATAAATTATTTTCTATTCTCTAGAATTTAATAAATGGAATAATATATTTTGTATTAACCTATTTTTGTTGTGTTTGTTTTCAGAGATGGCATCTCACTCTGTCACCCAGGCTGGAGTGCAGTGGTGCAATCATGGCTCACCACAATCTTGACCTCTTGGATTTAAGCAATCCTGTCACCTCAGCCTCCAGAGTAGCTTGGAATATAGGTGTGTGTCAGCACACCTGGACAATTTTTAATTTTTTTTTTTTTTTTTGTAGAAATGTGGTCTTGCTATGTTGCCCAACTGGTCTCAAATTCCTAGCCTCAACCAGTCCTCCTGCCTTGGTCTCCCAAAACTCTGGTATTACAGGCATGAGCTGCCATGTTTGGCCTACATATTCTTCTTTTGTGTGGTTTATTTTAATAAACATAATTATTTTTAGATTTATCAATAGTTTATTCTTTATATTGCTAAATAGTATTCAGTTTTTGGCTGTGACATAATTCGTTTATCCATTCAACTATTGATGGGATTTGGTTATTTCTTTTTTTTTTTTGAGTTGGAGTCTCACTCTGTTGCCCAGACTGGAGTCAGTGGCAGCTCCCAGCCATCGCAGCCTCACCTGCTGGGCTCCGGCGACCATTCCGAGTAGCTGGAATTACAGGCATGCGCTACCACGCCCGGCTAATTTTTTTGTGATTTATTGTAGATACATATATATATATATATATATATATATATATTTTTTTTTTTTTTTTTTTTTTTTTTTTGAGTTGGAGTCTCACTCTGTTGCCCAGCAGGCTGGAGTGCAGTGGCACACTCACAACTTACAGCCACCACAGCCTCAATATGCCTGGCTAATTTTTTAGATTATTATAGAGATGAGGTCTCACCATGTTGCTCAGGCTGATCTTGAACCCACAGGCTCAGGCAATCCTCTTGCCTTGGCCTCCCAAAGTGCTGGGATCATAGACTTGAGCCACTGCACCCAGCCTCAATCAAATACTTTATAATATTTATTAGAAACCCTTCTTTGACCCATTTGATTTTAAGTTTGTTGATTAATTTCCAAATATTTGGGAATATCTTAAATGTCTTTCTGTTTATTTCTAATCCAACTACATGTAGTAACAGTACATTCTTTATATTATTTCAATATTTTTAAATGTATAGAAACTTGCCTTATGGCCTAGCATATCCTGGATAATGTTCTCAATAAAGAATGCATATTTTGCCAGGCTCGGGGGCTCAGCCTGTAATCCCAGCACTTTGGGAGGCTGAGGTAAGTGGACTGCCTGAACCCATGAATTCGAGACCCACCTGGGCAACTTGGCAAGACCTCGTCTCTACAATAAATCAAAAAAAAATTAGCCAGGCTTGGTAGCACATGACTGTAGTTCCAGCTACTTTGGAAGGCTGAGGCAGAAGGATCGCCAGAGCCCAGTAGGTCGAGGCTGAGGTGGCCGGGAGCGGCCACTGCACTCCAGTCTCGGTGATGGAGTGAGATTCCAACTCAAAAAAAAAAAAGAATGCATATTCTTTGTCTAATTATTAACAGATGTCTAAACTACCTGAGGACTAACTTCAGTGACCACACATGACAAACAATATAAACTTCGCAGAACTATTTCAGAAAAGTCATTAAACAAACAGCTACTGTTACAAACAGCAAAAAAAGTAGCACTGCAATGGGGGAATAATTTAATTTCCAGAGTTGTCTCATACTATTTTAAGCAATTCAACTTTCGCAAATATTAATGATATGTACAAAAAACAAGACCATATAGTTCATACACAGAAACTAACAATAAACAATGTCCAGAAGGAAACCCAGGCATTGGACTTATTTAAGAGTTCTATAGATGACAGTTAGGTCAATTTGGATGCTGTCTTCTTCAAGTATTTTATATCTTTGCTAAATTTGTATCTATTCTATCCATTTTATTAGCATATCCAGCTATTTTCACTTGATTGCTTATTTCTCCGTTCACTTATGTAAATACTCCTTTTGTGTAATTTCAGGATCTGTTGTTAAGTATGTAATGTATACATATACTACCTATATTTGTTAACATTAAACTTTCCTGATTAAATGACCATTTTATCATTATGAAATGCCCCCTTTTTTTCTGGTAATTTTTTGTCTTAAAAACTATTTGCTCTAGTATTCATTTGGTCACTCCAGCACTCCTATGGTTATTGTTTTCATGTTATAGTTTTTCCATTCTTTTACTTTTTATTTTTATTTTATTTATTTATTTATTTATTTATTTGAGTTGGTGTCTCACTCTGTCACCCAGACTGGAGTGCAGTGGCCGCTCCCAGCCACCGCAGCCTCGACCTGCTGGGCTTCGGCGATCCTTCCGCCTCAGCCTTCTGAGTAGCTGGAATCACAGGCATGCGCTACCACGCCTGGCTGATTTTTTGATTTATTGTAGAGATGAGGTCTTGCTGCCCAGGTGGGTCTTGAACCCGTGGGCTCAGGCAATCCGCTCACCTCAGCCTCCCAAAGGCTCGGGATTACAGGCTGAGCCACCAAGCCCGGCTCTTTTACTTTTTAAAATGAAGTTTGTATACAATAAATTTCACCCTTTCAAGTGTTTAATGAGTGATTTTTAATTTATTTAAGAGATTGTGCAACCATAACCACTGTCTAATTCCAGAACATTTTTTTGTTATCCCACAAAGAAACTCCATACACATTAGCAGTCACTACTTTGGAAATGGCTAATCTACTTTCTTTGTGGATTTGCCTATTCTGGGCATTTCCTATAGAGATATCCTACAATATGTAAGTTTTTATGTCTTGTTTCTGTATCAAGCATAATTTTTAAGGTTCTTCTATGTTGTAGTCTGCATCAATACTTTTTTTTCTTTTTATTCCTGAATGATATTCCGTTGTATGAATATACTACATTTTATTTATCCATTCATTAGTTGATGGGTATTGGATTTTTGATTGTGCATATGTTTTCATTTATTTTTGACATATACCCAAGAGTGAAATGACTGGACATGGTAACTTCAAGTTTAAGTTTTTGAGAAACTTCCATACTGTTATCCAAGTAGCTGCACCATTTTATATTCCCACCAGCAGTGTATATGAGGGTTCTGATTTCTCTACATCCTCTTCAGCACTTTTTATTTTCTATTTTTTTATTATAGCAAGTGCGGGGGTCCTGCTCCCACCAGGTGTGTGATTTCCTGAAGGAGAGACAGAATAGGCAAAAGAAGGAACTTACGATGAAATGATATACTTGAACACCTGCTTGCAGGACAGATGCCATTCTTTATTAGTTAGCAGAAAGCTTTTATACCATTTGTAAAGGGGCAAGACAATGAAAATTCCTTCACGTACATATCCTTTAAAAGTTACCACCATCTAGCTGTCTTAGAAGCAACAAACAAGCCAAGAACACATCTGCTGTCAGTCAATGCATCTTTTTCATAAAGCAAAAAATGATAGTTTTAGTCCAAAGTCCCGAATTACAGTCCTTGAAATGTCTCAAGAAAGTTTCCAAGTGCACATTTCTCCATGTATGAGGAGTTTTCTCTCTGGGGCTTCTATGATCTTCAAAGTTTCGTAATTGCCTTTCTTGTCCAGGTGTCTTCGTTACTTTTCTCTTATCCTACAGTGTGTATTTCTAAAGAAAACTCAAAAGAAACTTTTAGTGATGTTTCCCAGGCCCCCAAGGTTGTTCTCTGTATTTAGTTAATTTATCATAAAAGTATCCAATTAGTATATTATGAATTCAGTGAAAACTCACTCCATATATTTCAACTTAAAATTTTAACTATTGAATTAACAATTAATCTTCATCCTAAATCTGTGAAAACAGTGTTATAAATCACCTACATAACTCCTAGATAAGTGTTAGAACTTAATAATGAATTCATAATGAACTTACTATAAACTTGTGCTTCTAAAAAATCTTGTGTCTAAACACTAAACTACATAATTCTAAATCAAATAAGGAGTGAATATACTTATATCATTTTTTTACTCAAGCAATATCTAGTAACTTATAACCATGTGAAAGAAAGCATTCTTGATGTGCTTCAGAGTTTAACTATTGCATATGTTAGAAAAGGCCAAATGGCATACTGAGACATGGGAAAATGAACCATGACATTCTCAGGTTAGCTGTGAGTACTTCACATAAACATGCCATTTTCTTCTTCCATGACTGCACAGAATTCTTCGGTCATACAAACAGTAAAGGTGGAAGACAGAAGGGGCTCAGCTTCCCTGGCTTGCCCTGTGACCCAGGGTCTTCGACCCACCAGGACCCTGTCAATCAAGTGGGCCTCCAAGGCTGGCTCCCAACAAGCAAGTAGTAATTCATCATGGTTTTGGCTTGCATTTCTAATTGCTAATGATGTTGCACATCTTTCCAACTGCTTATTGTACATTTGTGTATCTTTGGAGAAATGTCTCTTCAGTCCTTTTGTCAATTTTCAAGTTGGTTTGTTATTTTATTATTGAACTAAAAGTTATTTCTATAGTCAGGATACTAGTCCCTTATCAGACATGTGATTTACAAATGTTTTCTTCCATTGTTGAGGTTGTATTTTTACTTTCTTGAAGGTTTTCTTTGAAGTACAGAAGGTTTTAATTTTATTGAAGTTCAATCTATCATTTTTACTTCTATGGCTTTTGATTTTGGTGTCATATCTGAGAAACTATTGCCTAATCCGTGACCATGGAGATTTACACCTATGTTTTCCTCTAATAATTTCAAGGTTCTAGCTCTTACATTTAGGTCTCTGGTTCATTTTGAGTTAATTTTTGTCTGTAATGTGAGGTAGGGTTCAAAATTTATTCTTTTGCATGAGAATTTTTAGTTTTTCAGCAACATTTGTTCAATAAGTCCAGTGTCTGAATTTCCTTTTGGACATTGTTTTTTTTTTGTTGTTTCTGTATATGAACTATAGTTTCCTATTTCTTTGTATATACTATTAATATTTGTTAAAATTGGACATACTTAAAAATAGTATGTGGCAACTCTGGAAATTAAATTCTTCTCCCATTGCAGGGTGACTCTTTCTGCTGTTTGTAATAGTAGCTGTTTGTTTGTTTAATGATTTTTCTGAAATGATTCTACAAAGTTTATATTGTTTATCATGTGTGGTCACTGAAGTTGCAGCTCAGCTTAGAAATCTGTTAATAATTGGATTAACATCTTTTTAAACAAAGAAACAAAAATAAGCCTCACAGTTTTTGCTGAGAGCCTCTGTGTATGTATTGGGTCAGGCTTTCAACATTCAGCTAAGCCTGTTGACAATTCAGCCTTAGCCTCCACATCCTTCTTACACAGAGCCACAAAGTCAGCCAGAAAGGCAAGTTTGGGGCCTCTTCAGGTCTTTTCTGGCATGCGTATGGCTTTCTAGATCCCCAGTAAATCTTTTAAAAGACTCTATGGACATCTCATTGCCCATCTTTTCCTCTTAAGCTATTTGATTTGTTTTGTTGTTCTTAACAGCTATTCACCACCTCAAACAGATTGTAAGTTTAGCAATTGCCTGTAACTTTTTCAACAGTGGTTCCTGAGGAAAAAGCTTTTGGCACTGGGAAAACTCCAAATCAGGTCAAATACAACCTTTTGAGTGCAGTACTTTAGGGAACCTCTAGAGAAGTCAAATAACGATAATTCTCTGGGAATGAGGATTTAGAAGAGCTTCAGTCCTTTTCTGGTCCCTCAAGTGGCTATCAGGCTACTGGTTTCACCACAAATGTGAGCTGTTACTTTACCAGGTTATTATGGAGCTGAACAGTGGGAGTTATGACCAGGGCAAGTTAAAACATCACAAAACTTATGTTTTACTGATATTCATTCTTTTTTCCTTAATAAACACTCCCTAGATTATTGGAAGCCTTTGTTGACTTTCTAGACTTCTGAAAAAGTTAATTCTGGCTGTTGTTTTTATGGAGAAATTAATTTCAGAGGTAATTTTAAAGGACACCACCTTCAAATGTTTTCTTTGGATGATGCAAAAATTCTAAATGTACTTGAAAAGGTTTATTCTTTTCAGCCAACTATGAGTGACCAGTCCTAGGTGGCAACTTCAAGAAGTCTTGAGAGCATGTGTCTGAGGTGGTTGAATTGCAATTTGGTTATATACATTTTAGGGAGACAGAAGTTACAAAAAACTGGAAATCAATATACGTAAGATTTTCAGTGGCTTAGCCCAGGAAGATGGGACATTTCCAAACAGGGGCTTACAGGTTATGTATGGGTGCAAGAATTTCTAGACTTACAACTTGTAAGTAGTTTTGGAAATCATGTAGGAGGAGATGTCTTGTTGAGATAAGAGGGTGAAAAACTCCAAGTTTTTTGATATGCAGATGAAGTCCTATACATGGCAGACTTCAAAGAGGATAAATAAGTACCTTTCAATGTGCCTGGATCTTGGAAGTCCCCATGAAACAGATTTTTCAGGGTCATAAGCTGTTTTTGTCTCCTTCTTTATCTGTTGTGCGATGCAATGCCAGTATTTAGGGTAATAAAAACCTTGTCTGCTTGATCCAGTTATTTTATTGTGGCTATAGGTGAAAGTCTTTTAATAAAGTATCTGCTTCTGCCTTTGGGCTGGGCAATACGTATAGCAGCAGGAAGATGGGCCATTGTTTCAAAATAGAACTAATTACTTTTTCACCTGGCCTAAAGCTATAACTTCCTGGAAAGATTGTCTACCTTTAAGTAATTCTTGATACTCTCCCTCCTGCTCTTCTTTCTACATCTTCCCCAGTTTTCTATTTATAGCTCAGTGGAATGCTGCTAATTGTGCCTTCTCCAACACAACATATACACAAGGTATTCCATTAACACGATACTATGGCTAAATGTTTTAGGAAACCCAAATACTACAGTTCTCTTTTGGCTGTTCAAAATACAAGTCTACATGTCTGCATGTCATATCTAAAACTATGAGAGTTGTTTCTTTAACTTAGCATTTTTCATTGTTATTGATGATGCTTTCTGTTACCATTCCATGGATTCCTGGTTTTGCAGAATATTCTGAGAAATACTCTCCATCTGTGTGGAAAAGCTCGGAGGCCATACAGAGTTACCTTAGCATTCTGTCTGCAGCACATACAGTTCTTGGAATAGTGTCACGTTAAACTTTTTGAGCTTGCTTCTCACCTAAAATGTGGTAACACTGTGGTGAAAATCAGATGAAATAATGCACACTAAAGTGTCTGATTCATAAGTAGACACTCAACACATTAGTTCCTCTTCCTCTAACTTTTTCTTATGCCAAATATAATACATTAGAAGTATTTAAAGCTATGAAATACATTATTCAAAAGTTATTTACCTTTGGAATTATGTTGTTTTTAAAGAATATTTAAACATATAAGCTTTAACCAAGGAGGGCCATTTTTGGTTATTTATTGTGTGTTCAGTGCCTGGCAATGTGTTTCTATGATGTAATATATAAATGTTTAGTAAATACTTATTTTAATATTAGATAGTATAATATATAAAATTTGGTATTTTTTGCTTGTTTTCTATATAGTAAAATTAGAAAGAAGTTTAGCTATAGAAATAGAAGAATAATTTTTCCCTTTTGCCCAAAGAAATTTTAGTTTGATCTCTATGGATTCTGAACAAAAGTGCTGGAGCTAAATATAACCTAATCCAAGTGCTGGAGCTAAATATAACCTAATCCAAGTCATTGGATAAAGTTTATTGCCAGAAGACCTGTGAGATACTGGAGTATGTTTCAGCAGAATACCGGAGAAGGAAGTTTCCAAGACTGCTCAACAGCCTCGATCCTCAATCGACCATTTTCTGCTTTGTGTCCCCATTGTACTTTGCTTATCTTTCTTGAAAAGATTGCAATAGTTTATTGTCTCTTCACTGTTTTGTTATTTGCATGTTTCATTTAATATCTTATGAGGCCTCCCAGGCAGAAGTCACGTTTTATAGTAGTCTGTTTTTCTAGGACACAATAGAAGAAAGAAATGTTTAATAAATTATGTTAAATTAAACCTTTGTACGCCCCCTCTCTTTTGAAGACTTGTGTGATTTGACATTTTAATTTTGTCTCATCTTTGGACTTGCTCTGTTTCAACTAGAAAACTGAGATACAGATAATAATTTTAAAATATTTGATTCTGCAATATCCATAATAAGCTACTTGAGAATAGTGACCATGTCTTACATATCTGTGCATTTCCTCAGCAACTGGGGATAATATGCTTTATACCATTGGCATTCAATAAATGTTTGTTGAACTTTAACACTGAAATTTTAGAGAAGCTTGTATCATGTGTGAACATATTCTAGTATTTAATGATGTCAAAGAAACGATCATTTTAAATGAACAGTATAATAAGGAAATTTTATTACAAATGCTAAAGTTTTACATTTTGAAATTTTATTTTTTTGTTAAACAAAAATTTTAAAAGATAAATTATCTTTATTTATAATTGAAAAGTATATTAATTTTTTATTCTTTTGCAAGTCATGCAAATCCAACCCTGCAAATTATTATTAAAATGTCTATAGTTCTTTATTTTTTAAATGCTTTATTTTTCATGTTTTCTATTATAACACAATAATTCTAAGCAAAGATCAATGTTATATCCAATATAAGTAGGTGAACTGAGGTGAAAATAATTTTTAAATGACTTGTATTTTTCTCATAATGAGTCAGATATACCTGGACTCTATCCCAAATTATTACAAAGTTCTGATTCAATGTTTCTCACTCCTGGAAATGATGGCTAAACTTTTTTGCCAAATGCTTTTAGATGAGCTTTTCATACATATAGATTAATTACTTTTCTCCATTTTGGTCACTTCATTCTAAAGCCATTTTTTGTTTTTAGAATTAAAAAGTGAGTTTTAAGCTGACATTCACTAGTAGGTCATATTAATCAAAAGTATGACTTGAGAATCATTATACATTCTGAACATTACTGATGATTAGGGTAATAGAGGAGATTCTATCCATAAAGAAGTTATGTTATGATACTATTCTCATAAGCAAATACATTACTTTGAAAATCACCTGAGAGGTGATGTTCATTGGTCTGCCGAAAATGTTCTAACTGCAAGTTGATTTGCACTTAATTCCGATTCATACATCTCATAAAACCTGGCACTTAAAAATCATCTAGCACCTGAAATATTTTGTTGAAGGTTGCTTTATCTTACAAATTGCACGTTACCTCCAGCAGCAACTTCCCTGTGGGTGAAGTGAAAGGTGATATAGATAATAAACATGTAGTGTAGAAACTCTTTTATTTCTGTTGTTCGTCTTCACTTCACCATCCATCTGACATGCCGGGTTCATTGACAATTCCCAGTCTCTCAGTAAAACAGAAATATGGCTGCATACAGCACTTTATTTTCCAAATGGTTTTGTTTTCAAAATCACTCTCACGGCTATGTGGAATATTCAGAATTAGTTGGTCACTTTCTAATGTCCTTGTATTTGCACACTTCTGGCTGATTTACCGAGAGTCAATTTGTTATGTTTTCGTTAGACATATTTAGGTACTGGTAACTGTTATTATTTTAATTAGATTATTTGAATAGATATTATTTAAACCAATAAAATTAAAATATTTTGTCTCCATAAAAATTAAACTGACTTCTGTAAATAAATCCACAATGGTAACTTGGCAAAATTCTGTAAAGGGAATCCACAATGGTAACTTGGCAAAAAATAATTCTAGTGAGAAAGACAGCTGGAGGAGGTTGCAAAATATTCTACAAATCTAGAAGGCTTTTGTGTTTAGATTGAAATCGTCGTGAGGTTGTTTTAAGTTCACTAGAACTGAAATTCATGAATAATCCCCATTAAATATGAATTTTACAATTAAGACAAAATAAAACATATCAGATAACCCAGATTTGAAGAAAATGTCTTTTTTTCTGTATCAAATATTGTCCAAGAAACTTCACATGTTTGTTTTACATTAAAAGAAAATTTTTAATGTAAATTTAAATATGTTTACTTAAGCCAGGCTCGGTGGCTCAGCCTGCAATCCCGCGCCTTTGGGGGCTGAGGTGAGTGGATTGCCTGAGACAGCGGGTTCGAGACCCGCCTGGGCAGCGAGACCTCATCTCTACAATAAATCAAAAAAAAAATCAGCCGGGCGTGGTAGCGCATGCCTGTAACTCCGGCTACTTGGAAGGCTGAGGCAGAAGGATCACCGGAGCCCAGCAGGTCGAGGCTGCGGTGGCCGGGAGCGGCCACTGCACTCCAGTCTGGGCGACAGAGTGAGACTCCAACTCAAAAATAAATAAATAAATAAATAAATAAATAAATAAATAAAATATGTTTACTTGTTCTAGGTAACATTTTTTAAAGAGATCAGGTCTAGTTCATCATATTTTGGCAAGAGGGTTTTCGTTTTTCCTGCTATATACAACTGAAGATAAATTGCTAGACTACAATTTTCTATATTAATAAAGTCTGTTTAGAATGTGTATTAGCGCATTATACAATATTCAGTTGTATGGATGAATTGTATTTTGTCATTTTAAAATATTTTATTTTATATTTATATTAACAAAAATGTCATCTCAGATTTGTCATGATAGTTTATTAGTAAAATTTAAATATTATACATGCTTTGGGTTTTTAATTTCTTTTTTTAATTAGAAAGTGCTTTTTGCATATTTGGAATATTAACATTGTACTACTTGATTTTTTCCATAATGCATTTTTGAATTTTAATTGTGTTTAAACATTTTGGCATAAGTTTTATGTATCAAATCTTCCTTTCCTTTTATGATTTTTTTCATAATATTACTCTTTTTGTTGTTGTCATTGAGGTCTCACTCTGTCACTCAGGCTGGGTGCAGTGGCCTGATCATGTCTCATCATAGCTTTGACCTCCTGAGATCAGGTGATCCTCCCACCTCAGCCTACTGAGTAGCATGGACTACAGGGTTCACGCCAGCACATGTGTCTGTTTTTTGCTTTTTGTTTAATTTTGTAGAGAGAAGTTCTGGCTAGGTTGCCCGGGCTTGTCTCAGAATCCTGAGTTCAAGCAATTCTATAACATTAGCCTCCCAAATATTGGGATTACAGGTGTGAGCCACTGGTGCCTACTCTTCATGATCTTAATCTTAGTAAGTCTTCATTTATCATGATACTGATGTTTCAATTTCTTCATTCTTGTAGTTTAAACATTATTTTCGACTGGGCACAGTGGCTCACGCCTGTAATCCAGCACTCTGGAAGGTCCAGGTGAGAAGTTTGCCTGAGTCCAGGAGTTTGAGATCAGCCTGGGCTACATGGAGAGACCTGTCTCTACAATAAATCAAAAAATTAGCCATTCATAATGACACACCAGTAGTCCCAGCTACTTGGAAGTCTGAAGGTGGAAGTATCACCTGAGCCCGGCAGGTCCATGCTGCAGTAGCTGTGAATGTGCCACTGCACTCCAGCCTGTGTCACAGAATGATACTCTGACAAGAAAGAAAGGAAGGAAGGAAGGAAAGAAGGAAAGGGAGAGGGAGGGAAGGGGGGAAGGAAAGGAGGGAAAGATAAGTTATTTTCAATAATTTAATCTCTGAGGCTATCAACTATGAGTCCTTTACCAAATACTAAAACTCTCAGTACCTGTATTTTCTCGTGTGAAATATGCACATCATTATTCGCTCTCCTATGTATGAGTCTGAACTTTACATGACAACATATATGGCAAGTCCTGGAAGGAGCTTGGCCACAGAGTTAGTATTCAGGCAATGTCAACTCTTACTAGTTCACAGATTTAAGACCTATGTTATTTTCCTAAATAAACAACTTCAGCATTATTCATCGAACACCTTCATCTCACATTAATTTATTTCATATTTCTGGAATTTTCATATTTTATATATGCACAGGTCTGTGTGTCATCAATGTTATTTCTTTGCTATGTAAGTTATGGGGCCCAACAACATTGGTCAATAAATTGTAGTACAATTACTCTCCATAATTAATAGAAAGAAAGAATTTCATGTGTATTGTTCAAGATAGAAAAGGTTATGTGGTTCAGTAAAAAAATAAAAATTTATTTCTTGCCTGTACTCTATGCCAAATATAAATTGCCATGGAGCTCTGAATAGTTCAGTCACTTAGGAACCCAGGCTAATGGGGCTCCATCTTTAAATGGACTTCTATAATGACCAACCAAAATAATGAAAAAAGAAAATAAGGACCTTCCAAAGTATTTTTTTAAATGTAAATAAGTGGATTTCAAGCTTCTCGGAAGGCTAAAGCGAACATGACGAATCACAAACTGGCCTTGTAAGAGTCCACCTATAAGCAATTCAAATAATTTCCATTCACTTTTCAATAGTCAAAGCCTGTTATGTGGCTACACATTGTTAAAATAAAGTTAGAAAGTGGAGTTCAACTATACCTTGGAGAAGAACTGTGATGTTTATCTACAGGTGTATTCAATACCATACCACAGTTACTCTTTTTCAAAATGCTTTAAAATCTATTCTTACTTCATCATTTTTCCAGGAAAAAGTCATTTTCCAAAGTTTCAAAGATACTTTAATTTGTATGATTAAATATGCATTTAAAAGGAACTTTGAACCCATGAATTACAAACATTTATGTTATATCAGTTATGCTGCCTTCTTCATGAGTGTCTGATACTTTTTTCATGCATTTAATCTTATAACCTTGTGTTTGTAGCTACTTTGACAGATAGCAATTTTTTTCTATTATGTTTCTAATTACTATGGCTAATAAACTGGAAAACTATTAATTCATGGGTATATAAGTTATCATCATTAAAAAATAAACTTGTTAATTCTGAAATTTTCAATTGATTCTCTTGGACTTTGTTGTAATTACTCTTTTGGTATACAATCATGCCATCTGAAATGATGATAATTCCTTATAGCTTTCTAATAATCAAGCTTCGTACTAATATTTCTATTTTGTGCCTTATTTCATTGGTTCCAAATCCAAGCAATGCTAAATGTACAATAGAAAAAAATACATTTAAATGTACAAATTAGTGCAGATAATTTTGTTCTTTATTTTAAATAAAAAGCAAAATTGATATTGTAAAGGAAATAAATGTATCCTCTGCTTTCTTCTTGTTGACAGTAGCGCAGGCGGCATAAGGGAACACTAGGATTTTAAAGCCCCTCTTAGTTTTTCCATAATTCTGAATGATGATAGCTCTGGAGCAACCCTTGCTTTAAATATCAGGGTATATTAATACATCGCTAAATATGGGATGACAGTTTGATACATGAATATACTAAGGAGTCGTAACTTTTGTTGTATATAAAGGGAAATAAACTTACTTTCACTTCCAACAACTTGGAGCAAACGTTGTTGAAGTGGACATTTTCTAACTGAAATATGACTTTAAGAATAAGAACGTCTAACTTTCAAATTTTGGATTTTTACAATGTGGATCTTGGACATACATGATTGATAATCCAGCATGCTTAGTGAATTAGTCCACTTTATGTTGCTTATAGCAGAATGCCTGAACCTGGGTAAGTTATAAAGAAAAGGATTTTGTTTCTTATAGTTCTGGAGGCTGAGAAGTCCAAGGTCAAGGGACTGCATCTGGTCAGGATTTTTGTGCTAGTGGGGACTCTGTAGAGTCCTGAGGTGGTGCAGAGTATCACATGCCAAAGGGACTGCAGATGCTAGTTCAGATCTCTCTCCCACTTCTTATAAAGCCACCAGAGTTCCCCTCCCATGATAACCCATTAGCCCATTAACCCATTAATCCTTCATGAAGGCAAAGTCCTCATGATCCCATCACCTCTTAAAGGCCTTACCTCTCAGTACTGCCATATTGGGGATTAAATGTCAACAAGAGTTTTGGAGGGGACATTCAAATTGTAGTATTCAGTGAAGCCTCTTATCCAGCTGATAACTTGTATTGGGTGCAGTCGGATGGCACAGTATGACAATCTCCTGAGATATTCTAGGGTAAAAGGCACTTACCAGGAGAGCAACTGAGATGGTAAGTTCCCAAATGCAGATAGCTGGTTAGTTACCTATAATGAATTAAAAAATAAGAGCAGCTGTGCTCTGGGACTTAGTGAATATTCTGCAAGTGAATATTGTCCCAAAAAGAATGATGTCACTTTTGGGGCCCCTGCTTCAAGATTGCCTTCAAAGGCCTTTGACAACTGGCCATAACAGTCACCAAAGTCTTCCTTCATTTTTCTGATCTAAGTAAGTCTCAAAGTTCTGGTACAAACTAAGCTACCAATAACTATTTCTGAAAAGAACCAATGTTTAAACACTTGATAACTTTGGTTACTGGATACTTGAGCTGCATTTTATATGACTTAGAACAAAATTATGTGACATTTTAATTTTATTAAGTTTTGTGAAAGAATACAAATCATTTACATTACTTAACCCAAAAAGTAAGAAGTAATATTGCCTCCCATTTTTTAAAGTGGCTGTAGTGGAAAAAAAATTAATCCTAGTTTGAGTAGATAATAAAAAGACTTCAAAAACATTTGATTCTTCAGTCATCAATCCATCCACGCATTCATTCATCTAGAAAAGAAGAAATATGTCTTTGTTAGATATTATGTCTTCTATAAAATAAGCAGTATATGTTCCCTACTTTGCTTGCTGTATAGTTGGGGTGAAAAATTATAGCAAAATAAAATATAAAATGACAAAATTAGATATGAGCAATTTAGCATATAATTAAATGCCTAATAGATTTTATAACTTATTGATTATTAATTTAGATATTGAGTCAACACTGTATGGCACAGTAGTTTGTAAACTTTGCCTTTATTCATTTTTACAGCAAACCCTTGCTTCAGAGAAATTCCAATACTAATCTGAAAAAGTAAACATAGAAACAACTTCTTTAATATGTATGAGTGGGGATATGGCCTTTCTAGTTAAGTGTTTTCTTAATTCCTTATACCCTTCTGATTAACGTTTGGTCGCCACAAAATCTAACTTGAAAACCCCTACAGTTTAAATTCTATCATTCTATCTGAATTAAAGCACGGGGATTTTTCTGTGGTCTTGATTTGTGAGGGAAGACTGTATTAATGAAGTAGGAAGAATGAAAATAATTTTGGTTAGTGGAGAATAGTTGAGGGGTCATTCTCTAGAACCTAAGGAAAATCTCAGGGCAATGAAATAAGATGTGTTATTTATGACTACCTTGATTACAGCAAGACTTTAATCTAGTTAAGGAGTAACAGAAAATGTCAGTCAGGATCATCTTGAGCAAGGTTTTGAAGCTAGACAAGATTTAGGGCTTTATGCAAAAATACAAGTCTCTAAAGATTTTTTTGTGGATATTAATGCTAAGTTACACTCTGAGAAAGCACAAGGTTCTCTTGTTCCTGTCTTTCTAAACTAAACATTAATACAGGAGTTCTAATATTTAATGTAACATGGATTCCAATTATACTTTTGAATTTATATATTAAAGATTTAGTTGTGGATCTATTTAACAAAAATTCAAAATGATGAGGATAAACATAACTTTAGGACATCTCCACCACTAGTACTGTGATATGAAAATATTTGTGCTTCTATTGGTAATGAAATCACACACACTGCTATTACCACTGTGGTGTGTTGACTGATTCACAATAGAAAGAAATGATAAATTGTGGTTGCAGATTATGAAAATAACCCGTCCATGCTCACAAATCTCCTAAATTCTAGTTCTTGGACTTCATGTATATAATCTATATTGTAATAAATCAAATTAGAATAAGTAGGGTTGGAAATATATGCTTAGAGTCTCCTAAACATGCCATCAAATCTGTTTCCTTTGAGAATGCTTGAGTTAGGTATATACAGTTTTAGAGAACATATGTAGCAACAACCTTAAAAATGCTAAAAATACATTTCTTTTCTTTAAAAAAAATTCTTTAAATTAACTATGCAACAGTTTTACCTGAACATAGGCATAGCAATTGATTAATAATTGTAAATGACGTACTGGATTGGCATAAAAAATATATAATAGCAGTTCTGTGAGGCATTGTCTAGAAGATTTAGTAAAATGTATAATGACTCATACACAAATTTGCCTGTGTTCTTCCCCATTAGACAATAATGATGTCTTGTTCCCTAATCAAATTAGTTCTACACATTTCCAGAACATAAGATGGGATCAATTTTATTCTCAATTACAATCCAAAATATAGGCTAACTCAATTGAATTAAGAGTTTACTTGTTTAGGTATCTTGTGGGTGGCATTTCTCCTATGTTTCTAAATCACTACAGTATAGAGGGAGATTAAGATAACAGCTTTACATATTTTTGTGGTTCACTGCCAACAGTGACTCTGAGGGAAATCTATATAGTGACACGAGAGTGGCCTTTTTCTTCTTATTCTAAATGAACAGGATAAAATGCTAACAGAAGTTAAAATAATACTTTATTTTAAATTTTGAATAACATGCTTTCTAATAGAAAATAAACTTTTCTATATTTAGTGCTGTAATTAGAAACTAAATTATTATCTTATCATACTGATTTTGATGCAAAGCTCCTTGCCTCACACAAAAAAAGAAAGCACCTTAGTTAAAATCTGCTGGAAGATTCTTCCTCTAACACTTCTTTTGGGTGCTCATTTTGCAAATTATCACTATTTACATACCCAAAATAAATGTCTTTTCTTTATCCCTGCAGAAATATTGAAAAAGTATTCATTTTCTGCTAGAGAAACAACAGTGATAAAACAACTAAATTATCTATTGAAAATATCAGGTAGATGAGGTACCTTGTAAATTGAACCAAGTGTTATGGGAAAAAGAAAGGAGAGATGTTAGGCAAAACAAAAAAGTTTCCAGCATCCCAAATGTGAAAGAGGAAAAAAGATATTGACTAACCTCTCAGAAGCTCCACTGCATGCCCAACTATGTGATGTCCTCTGGGGGAGCATGGAGTTAGAAACAAACATTGTTCTCGCCCTTAGAAGACAACTCGTACAACGCAACTGAGAAAGTCAATATGTCAACATGGCCACAACTTGGCTTCTGGGCAATCCTTATTAAATATTAAGTATAAAGCCAGAACCAAGGAGTTGGGGCATGATATAAGGTATCAGAAAAATATGTGAGGTCAGGGAAGGCTCAAACAATATGCATGGGATAGGCAAATTGAATAAATCATATCTGACCCCAATTTCAAGGTAAGACCCTGGAAAGTCCAGATGCTGGGGCTGATTAGCTGTTTTCATAACCAACCAAGGACCTATACCTAGAATATAAGTGTAGAAGTGTCGTGAGGAAAGCAGTCTGTCTCAATGAAGTCCTAAATTCATCACGAGGAATTAGTAATATCTCTCAAGGTAACCCCATAGGAGAGAAGACTCAGACACAGGGATTTAGGATGAAATTACTAAGGAAGACCTTGAGTGTCTCTATTAAACTCAGCATTTGGCAAAAAGCCTCTTTGGTACCTGTAATATTATATACAGAGATATTGGAGTTTTGTTTTGTTTTTTTTCTAACATCTCTCCTTTCTTCTTCCCATAGCACTTGGTTTGATTTGCAAGATAATGCATTAGATATTTGACTTTTGCTTATAGTTGCAGGGAAGCATAAGCAGGTTGGAGGCATATAAATATTATATTTAACATATGGTAATATTTATATTTACTATGGGTACCCTAACATATGTGTGTTTTCATTCAATGCTCCTGGTTCGTAATTCCTATAGCTCTTATTATTTTCTAAATAAGTGAAACAATAACTATAATTTTTAGAAAATATTTGGCCTTTCATTCTTGGTTCCTAAAGAAGTTTCTGAACAGCTCCAGAGAGTTAAAGGTGAAAGACCATCTTTTGTTATAATATTGAGACCCTTTAGGCCTTAGAAAATAGAATCTTTCTTTCTCAGACCTTCTTCTGCCTTCCTTTCTTTTTGTGTGTGTGTGTAGAATATTCATTTAATCAGAATAACATTTCTTGAACATAATAAGGAAAAATGACTGAGTGTGATCTTTCCTTAAATACTTGAAAATTCACAATAGGATGATCAAGAGCACAAAGGCTACAAAAGTCTTCTTGAATGGCCTTTCTTTTTTTTTAATCAATATTTTTTTATTATGGTTTTGTGGTGTATAGTTAAGGGTTAGGTGTACAATTACATTTCATTCAGGCACCCTGTTGATAAGAGGTGTTTCCCCATCCCCAGACAGATATTTGCTATTGCTAATCCCACCCCCCCATAGTTTCCCAGTACCGTCAGTCATTTTCTTATAGTATTACATTGGATGTTCAAGGTCCATTATATGAGTGAGAACATGTGATACTCGGATCTTTGTTTCTGTGAGAGGTCACTCGGTATTATAAACTCTAGTTCCATCCAGGTTGCTGTGAAATTCATGATTTTGTTCTTTTTTATGGCTGCGTAGTATTCCATCGTGTATATGTACCACATTTTTTAATCCAGTCCTCTTTTGATGGGCAGCATGGTTGTTTCCAGGTTCTTGCTATTATGAACAACGCTGCGATAAACATATATGTGCAGGTATCTTTTTTATAGAGTGATTTGAGTTCTTCAGGATATATTCCCAGTAGGGGGATTGCGGGGTCATATGGGAGGTTGATATTTAGAGATTTTAGGAATCGTATGACCTGTGGGTTTTGGATTTTGTTCAGGAATTGGATGCCAGTTCCAATTTCCATGAGGGTATTTCCTTCATTTTCTAAGGTTCTTATGGTTTGAGGTTTTACATTTAGGTCTCTGATCCATTTAGAGTTAATTTTTGTGTATGGGGATAGATAGGGGTCCTGTTTCAATCTTCTGCATGTGGTCAGCCAGTTTTCCCAGCACCATTTACTGAATAGGTTCTCCTCTCCCCAGTGGTAGGTGGTGGAGGCCTTGTCGAAGATGAGTTGGTTGAGAAATTGAGGTTTTGCTTCTGGAATCTCAATTCTATTCTATTGATCTATATGCCTGTTCCTATACCTATACCAAGCTGTTTTGATGAATGTAGTTTTATAGTAAAGTTTGAAGTCTGGTAATGTGATACCACCTGCTTTGTTTTTTTTTTTGTTTGTTTGTTTTTGCTGAGGATTGTTCTGGCTATTCTTGGATGTTTGTGTTTCTATATGAATTCCTGTGTTGTCTTTTCTAGGTCTGAGAAGAATGTTGCTGGTAATTTGATGGGCAATGCATTGAATTTGTAGATTGCCTTATATAAGATGGACATGTTCACAATGTTGATTCTTCCAGTCCATGAGCATGGGATATTTTTCCACTTGATAAGAGAGAAGATAGACAAGTGGGACCTTATTAAACTGACAAGCTTCTGCAAGGCCAAAGAAACCATCAAGAGAGCAGGGAGACAGCCTACAGACTGGGAAAAAATATCTGCCTTCCTTTCACCGGCTGCTTTTTCTCCCCAAGGCAAGAATCTTC
Source organism: Cephalopachus bancanus (assembly GCA_027257055.1). Classification (NCBI taxonomy): domain Eukaryota; kingdom Metazoa; phylum Chordata; class Mammalia; order Primates; family Tarsiidae; genus Cephalopachus; species Cephalopachus bancanus. The sequence continues at coordinate 1,786,867 of JAPVLO010000084.1, read as the reverse complement.
GCCCACCTTTCTTCTTTGAACTGGCCATAAAGAACTTCTCTGACCTAACTTGTCTGATTGTGGGCATAAGACTCCTATTTCAGAAGGGATCCTGCCCCATAACCAGGTAAGATATATGCTGTACAGAAAGGCTAAGAAGAATCAGAACAGACAGGCCTTGCTGGGTTTCCCCAGTCAGCCTATTAGTATTAGATCATTACCTTTTGGTCTACTCACATTTCTACATGGATATCCATGTTTTATTCATGCCTATCTAATGAAATCTCCATCAAAAGCCCAAGAGGATGGAGGTGAAGACCTCCCAGATAGTGGAAGTCATGAAGTTCTTGGAGCTTGCTACTCCTGGGGTGGGCATAGAAGCTCTGTGCCCCTTTCTCCATAGCTCACTCTACATGTCTTTATGTGAATCCTTTGTAATGTTTTTTTATAATAAACTTGTAAATATAAGTAAGTTTTTTATCTCAGTTCTGCGAACCACTCTTGCAGATTAACCAAACCCAAGGAGGAGATTGTGGGAACCCTGATTTATGGACTATCATTTGGAATCACAGGTGAAACAACCAGGGGCTTGAGACTGGTGTCTGAAGCTGGGGACAGTCTTGTGGCACTGAACGTCATGCTATGGAATCTGATGCTATCTCCAATTTGATAGTGCCAGAATTGAATTGGAGCACACCCATCTGATGTCCACTGCAGAACTGCTTGCTGACTTGATGTACAGGGCCAAAACCTAACACATTTGAGGTCAGAAGCTTTTGCAAAAGTATATCGGGGGAAATAAGAGTTTGTTTTTTTCTAGATAGTATCACTTGCATGTAAATGCATTGCTCAGCTTCCCTGGGAAACTTACAGGAATACACACTTGACAGTATCAGCAGCTGCCATGATGAATCCACCACTGCCTAGGCCAGGCGTCTCCCAAACTTTTCCCAGCCAATGATAAAAACATGGCAGAGTTATTGGTGTTGGTCTATTCCCATACTATGGGAGATTACTCTTACGGAGGACTCTGAATCTAGGGCATCCATTAATCTGGTAGAATCTCTTTTTGTAGTCTGAGATGCCTGCTGCCTAGTCTGCTTTCCTCACTTCGCTCCATTCACAGACCTTCGTTGCAGTCTGAAGACTCTGCTTACTTTTATTTCTTCCCTTTTACTCATCACAGACATTTTCTCTATAAAACTCTTGAACATCTAATCTCATCTTGACATCTGCTTCTTCAAGGCCCCAAACCAACCCCAGAGCCTGTCTTCAGATTATCTACCTCCATCTCTTTCTCAATTACCAATATCACTTTAAGGTTTCATTCATTCCTCACACATTCTCTATTCTGTATTTCCTATGAATTTCCTCCACCTGCCAAGCTCCTGATTTTCTACTTTCATTCCCGCTCCCACTCATCCTTTTATTCAGACTCTTGATTATTTAATTTTATGCCTATTTATCTGACTTTATATTAGGAGAACATTCTGATCTTCAAATGGCACAACTTCAGTGGTTTAACAATAGACTCTCAGAAAAAAAAATCACTGATGTGTAGCAATTGTCTATTTCCATTGTGTAAAGACTCTCATTATGATCAATTTCAAACTACTGACATAGATCACTGGAAGTGCAGCTGGGAAGAGATGCACACAATCAGTTCTTGCAACCTGCACAAGCTTGGCTTCAACACATCACTGCACACATCTCTTCTCAACACATCCAGGTTCTGGTGCCCATCTCCTGGAAAAGTTTTTTGTGTAAATGCTCCCTCTTCCAGGACCATCCTGGACGACAGTAAAGTAGACGTGGATGTGTCAATTCTATTTTTATTTCCTACTTGTCTTATTCTGTTTGTGCTACTGTAACAAAATACATGAGAATGGGTAATTTGGAAAGACCAGGAAATTATTTTCTCACAATAGGCTGGGAAGTTCAACATCAAGGTGCTGCCATCTGGTGCCTGGTGAGGACCTTGTGTCTGCTTCCAAGTTGGTGCCTTGTTAATGCATCCTCCAGAGGGGATGGATGTTGTGTCTTCACATGGCAGAAAGAACTGAAGGATAAAAAGAGGGTGTGTCTTCTCATGTTAGAAGACTAGAAGAGCAAAAAAGAACTGAAGTTCATACCCTTTCATAAGGCAATAATCCGTTCATGAGAGAGTGACTTAATAATGACTTAATAATGCCCCCCAAAATCCTTCTCTTAATACCACCACAGTGAAGCTTAAGGTTCAATATGAATTTTGGTGGAGACACATTCAAAACATAGCATTCTCCCCTCTCCCCCAAATTCATACCCTTCTAAAATACAAAATACACTCATTTCTGCCCAGTAGCCCCCAACATCCTAACTCTTTTCAGCACCAACTCAAGAGTCAGAAATCTCTTCTAAATCAGATGTGGGTGAGACTCAAGGTATGATTTATCCTGTAAAATCAAACATGCTATGTGCTTCCAAGAATACAATAGTGAGACAGGAATAGCATAGACATTACCATTTCAAAACGGACAAACAGACGAGAATGAAGGGGTAATAGGTCCCAAGTAACTTAAAACTCAAAGGGCAAGCAACAATAAACTAAGGCTGGAGAGTGATCATCTATGGCTCCATGTCCCACCTCCTGGGGTGGAGTGTTAACCTCATAAAGGAAAGCAGTTATTAAATATTTAAAATTTCCAAGTTCTTGAATGTTAAGGCCACATGACAAGATTTTGCATACATTTATAAGGCAGGAAGTATCACATTCCTTGTATTCAAAATTATTATATGTGTGATGGAGAGGGTATGCTGCAAGGTTGCTGGAAGGCCATAACATTTTGGATTAATTGTACAACATTTCAACAACAACAACAAAAAGAACTCCCTTTATTGTAGGAGGCTTATGGTGAGAAATAAAAAGTAATTGTGTAGAAATATACAAAAATGAATTGATCTGAGAACTGAAATGATGTTACAACTCATGGCTTCTACCTTGGAGAGATATATTGTCATTTCAACTGGAGTTAACGCCATATAAGCTACTGGAGATGGGCATAGAACTTTCACAATCAAATTATGTTAATCTTCTCATAGTACTAGGAGGAAATAATGTGAGCAGAGGTCTCAACTTTACATTTTTTACGTTGAAATACTTAAAGTCATGGAAATTAATTGCCTTGTTTTCACGTTGTCCAACTTGATTCCAGCAGATATTGCATTTATCTTACCAGAGTAGTTACTACAAAATGCATTTACCATGTAAACCTTTTGGCTCTTCCTCTTCCTAAACCAGTATTTCTGAAACATATTTCCTGTAGATCTTTCTCAAATTCCAAATATTTTAATTATTGTTTCATTCTTCTAATCACCCAGAAATAAAAATAGAGATATTCTTGTTCTTCTCACCATTCTATCTAATCAGTTGCATAATCATTCAGATTTTATATCTGCAATGTTTATGAAGCTATGCTTATTTGTATTGTTTATTACTTTTTATGTGGGCAGTTGCTATATTAGCATTTTCTCTTTTTCAAGAGGAAGTCTAGGAAAGTATTTAAGAACATAAGCATTAGAGGCATATTATTGAGTAAAAACTGATGCCAACACTAGAATTTGCTGAATAAGAGGTGGATGTGCACATCAGGGACTCAATGTTGGCTCTTTTCATGAGTTTTCAATATTTAACCTCTTTAATCTATAATTTTCTCATCGCTGTACATAATGATCCTTAAAAATAATGCCTATTTTAGGGAGCTGTTAGATGATTATAGAAGAAAATATATGTTAACTTTTTAGCACTTTTTACTTTTGCATTTTATAAGAATGTAAAATACTAGTTATTGTTATTTGTGAGTAGCAGTGCTTTTCAAATCCTAATTCACTTACCTCACATTTGTATCTTGAAATTGGCCTTCGTGGGAATATTTACACCACAGAAATTGGCAAATAAAAGCATTTTGAGCTTGTGGGGTGTGTGTGTGTGTGTGTGTGTGTGTGTGTGTGTGTGTGTGTTTGTTCCTTCCTTCTTCTTCCCCTAGAGAGTTTACTGCTAAACATTTGCTAGCACATCACTGATGTTGAGTTGATCAATGTTGTGCTTTGATATAGTTATTCTAAAGATTTCAAATATAAAGCAATAGACAAGTCAATGAGCAGAGTGAGTTCATTTCTTGTATCAGTTGGCCAAAAATGAAACAGGTCCTCAAGGAGGAAACTCTAACTGAAAGAAAGTACTTAGATTGCTAAAAGGTTGAACTCTTCCTTTGACTTGAATTATGTTGAGATGTGTGATTACGCTGAGATACGTGGATACCAAAAATCTATTAAACTTTGGATCCAAAAGTCTGCTTTTTAAGACTTTTCTCTGAAGGACCCAGAAACTAGGTCTTATCTAGTGATTCACAATCTGAAGATGGTAAGCCATATTTGATATTCTGAATTATCCATATTTTCGTATTCTGCTTCAACTTGCAGAAAGGGAACTCAGGTGGCTATTTTCAGGTTACCAGAGGACAGAGGGAGAGTAATGACATTGATTAGTCACTATAGTTACAAGAGTGGTAATCACCGAGTTCCCAAAAGGAAGGCAAACTTTGAGAAGGAAAGTCAAGCTTAATCATCCTTCTGTCTTTACCAACAAGAAGATTCCTTTTTAAATATCAATTTTAGTATTCTGCTTTATTTTTTATTAAAATGGTTTTTCCCCCTACTATAAGCATCTTAATTCATTCATCTTTTTTGTGTTGTTGCAGTCTCCTATATATAGTTGCAGTTTCTAATTCTTTTCTATTCTAATTCTTCCTACAGAAAGAGAGAAAGAGAAAGAGAGAGAAAGAGAGAGAGAGAGAGAGAGAGAGAGAGAGAGAGAGAGAGAAACTCCTCATTAATAGGTTTATTTAAAATATTTTGTGCAAACTCATCTTTTGATAGTCAAGATTTAACCTGCTTTTTAAGACTTTTCTCATATTGCATTCTCTCATATAGCATACAGGTTATTTATTTGTGTTACATGACTTAGATTTTTGTGCTTCATGCGGTTTGCCAAATCTATTTCCTCTACTTGCACACCTTTCATTTCCATCTCTGCTTGCCACAACCTTTAAAATTGGCACCACACATTTCATAGTCTAAAAAGTACCTTTTATCATTTTTTACGATGGAAATGTTCTTTGTAATCTCTGAAAAGCTTTAACGCTTTGCAGAATTTTTTTGCCAATTGTTATATTTGGTTTTGTATTGTAGTTATTGGGGACTGATTATATTTAGATATTGAATGAGACAGGATGATATAATTATATGGACTTTGGACAAGATGAAGGGAGTGCAGAGCCAGGAATAGAACAACTGCCTTTTATGACTAGAGAGATGAGAGAGAATGGGGTGAATTTGAGTCCGGAGTGAGGGGATATTTGAAAAGGTATACACAAAGTTCAGAGCACGTGGAACGCTCAAGTGAAATTGAGACAATTGTTGATCCCAGCATATCTAAATGGAGGTGATGTAGGATGCGCAGCCTATAACACTGAGTCCTCCAATTATAAAATAACGCTTAAGAAGTTCATTATCAAAAATGAGCCGGGCGTGGTAGCGCGCGCCTGTATTTCCAGCTACTCGGAAGGCTGAGGCGGAAGGATCGCCGGAGCCCAGCAGGTCCAGGCTGCAGTGGCCGGGATCGGCCACTGCACTCCAGTCTGGGCGACAGAGTGAGACTCCAACTCAAAAAGCAAAAAAAAAAGTTCATTATCATCAGAAAAATAATTAGGCCATAACTACTGTCCTAAGAAAAGATAGAGGAACTAGGCAGAATATTGAGTGAAAATCAAAGTACATTTCCCATTTTTTTCTGCTTGGGCAAGCATGACTTCAGAGAAAGGACAAGTGAACTTTGACAATGTGAGTACTCAAGGATAATGCCAGGGGTAGACCTGACTCTATGATTCTTAGCAAAAACTGAGCAATGTTGACAGAGTTCAGATTTGAAACTCAAGCTATACCAGAACAAAGGTGCAAGGGGAGAGTAGGATTAGGTCTGCTGTTTTAATGTACTCTCTACCTCTGTCAGGATTAACTAGAGACCAGAAAGCCTGAACCCACTGATGTTGATTCTAGATGTTACTGAGCTGAGGACTCTGTGCCAGAGCCCTTGGGCCATAAGAATGAGAGTGGCAGATTATATGGGGATAGGGCTGTGATACCTGATGTTTTTGTTATCTGTTTTGAACTTAGGGAGAGTGGGAGCTTGCCTCGTTAAAATGTCTATTGCTTGAGGCACTTAAAATAAGACTTGCTTACAGAAAGTTCTAACAACTATTAGGATTAGATATAATATAGGGTATTATAGCAGAACATCTTTGTAGTAGCGTGGAGCGCAACATCTGGGTCTTATGTCTGTTTTTCTGTATCTGCAAAATGTGGATAGCAAAACGTCTGTACTATAGACTTGCAATAATTAAATAAGATTATTTATGTACCATTTTTTTTAAAAAACCTAATAATTAACAAGCACTCTAAGTAAACTAGAGATTGTGTTTTATTTTTATCATTAGTATAATCATCAACATCATTCTTTTATTTCCTTTCATATGCTTTAGAGAGTAAGTTTAATTACAGTATAGGCAAGATGTGTCCTATCTTGTATTCCACAGATCGAATGTACGATTGCTATCAATCATTTATTTAAAAAAAATCTATGCTTCACCCAAATTATGTATATCCCTTTGAGTTGCTTGTATTAGGCAGCCTGTTTAGATTGTAAAAGGTCCCAATTGTTTGTGCTTGTTTTTAATAGACACTCATTTATGTAATGCTAAAACATGCATCCACATTGAATATGAAAGTGTTTCAATTAAAAAAGTATGCCATAGAAAGTTCATATTGTTTATGTCCTTAATAAATATAGTATGATAAAAGGCCAATATGAAAAGTTCATCAAGTAATAAAATTTGCGAGGCTGTTATTCTCAGAATGTAATGTAGAAGAAAATATCTGCATTTCTTGGATGCTACATCTTACAAGGTTATAAATATCTATGTGCAGCAAATCAAGTTGATATAGAAGAAAAGTTAGAAAGCAAAGCACTATTATTCCTGAAGGTTGGCAACTCTGTGACCAAAAAGATATATTCTTTACCTGTGGTCTTCAGTTGATAGTCATTGGATTCTGGGGTTTATCCAAACCTCTGGGTGATAGTTCTTTTTATGAAAATCACTAAGTTAAAATTTTTTATATTTGAAACATATTCACAGAGGACTCCAACTTATAAATATAACATGAGTCAGAAAAAACTATCAGCATATTGCAAAATACATATAAGCAACTGGATTAATAAACACATATGAAAATGCATTCCTATAAATAACGTTGTTTAATTTCAAAGCTCAGCAAAGACTACCAGAGGTTTTTGCCTCAAAAACAAACTTTTCTTCAGTCCAGTAGAAGTTTTGTGTCTCAAGGTTTCATCAAAGTTTGGAATAGTAATGATATCTCTTCGTATGTGAAACTATTAATTAAATTATTGATTTATAATAATGATAAAGCTAGTGATGAATATAATGATAACAATAACTAAGGTTTTGAATACTTGTGTATACCACATATTGTGTTAAATGGGTTTCATGCATTATTTCCATAATCTGAATTCTTATAATGCCTTATTTGGTGAATAATATTATTATCAAAGCATTTAACAAATATTCATTTGGTGTCCACAGGCCATTCACTCTTGATGATCAAGGATTTGGAGGTGAATGTGATGTACAAATTCTGTGTCTCCATACAACTTACACAGTATTCTAAAGTAAATTACATTCCTAATACATAGAGTTTAAATTTTATGGTGTACATATAATTAGACCTCTGATCTCTGAAACTATTAAAGATTGGGTAGTGTATCCAAGATTGCAGAGTGGGTGTGGTTTTCAGTGTCCTCTCCTTTCAGATGTGTGTTAAAGTTTACTTCTGTTACAATTAGGATAAAACAGTAAAAGTTTTGTTGTTTTTGTTTTTTGTTTTGTTTTGTTTTCCTAACTAAAATTCTGTGAGCTGTGTGGAAATGGTAAATTAACACAAAACAAAACAACCCCAAACTACGTCTTATACATCCTGGCTCTTCCTCTTCCTTTTTTTCTATTAATTAATTAGCCTTTGACTTTGTCTTATTCTTGATTTTAATGTACTCATACTTTACCATTGTATAAAATTTACTGACTGTGTGGTTAATGATTTTCTAATTCTATGCTAAATTTGTGCTAAGAATGTATTTTTCAATCTTGAGTAAAACCTTTTCAAATGTAAATATTGAGATGAACACATCTTTTCCTCTTTCCTTTATTCTGATGAGTTTAATTATTTTTTTAAAGTCCAATTATCTTTGTATTGGCAACATCACTTCTCCAAAGTATGAGGATATTATACTTACACAGTGTCATTATCATGGATTATATAGCTAAAAATCATTTCATAGCATCATAAAATAACTGGTCCATATTTAATTTTTCATGTAGTTACATTTTTTAAATGTTTCCCCTTCCAAATTAGAATCCAAAGTTGTTGCATTGCCTTTAATTGCCATGTCTTTTTCAACCTAGAAAACTCTCACTTTTTTCCTTTCATTTTTTAACATTAATATCTTGTTCTGAAGACACTCATAATTGAAAGTTCATATTCAGTCATAGTACTGACTCACACCGTAGGCTGGAGTCAACTTTCTTTCCATAATTATTAGACAGGTATCGTGTGTGTGTGTGTGTGTGTGTGTGTGTGTGTGTGTGTGTGTGTGTGTGTTTCTTCCTTATTCTCTCCTTTATGGTTTTTCAGTCCTTGGTTCCCCAATTTATATAGAGAGCATATTGCCAGGTCAGTTTCTTAAGGGATGCAACTCTAAGGTCTTATCACCTGTTTTTGGACATTGAAATTGCATCTCGTAAAGCTTAAATCCAGTTCTTATAACTGCATGAGACTGATGGCTTCACCCCCTGGTCAGCAAGATTGGGTACCCTGTTCCTTGATGTAATCTCAATGACTATATGTTATTTTTTTGGAGTCAACCAAATAATTTATTTTAAATATAAGTTTTAGCATAATGTTGTGTGTGTGCTTGTAGGGTAAAGGGTTGCTTGACTCATCACTATGGTCTGCAATTTTTATGTAGAATTCTTTCCTTAATTTTATTAAGCATTAGATTCATGAATAATGAGTGGATGCATTTTAGTAAAATAATATTTTAAGTACAATGACAATTTATTAGGCATTGAATAAAATCTTCAGTGTCAATGACATTAGAAATCATAGAAAAATAAGGTTTTTCAGCTCTTTGATGATTTACATCCTATTTACATGAAGAAATTTAAGTTGTATTGGGATTTAGTGTTTGACATTTTAGTATGTGTATCAGCATACATATTTACATGGGCATTCACACATGAATTCATTTCAAACTATGTCTCATTAAATGTAGATAATTTTTTTTTTACCTCAGTAGGAGTTCATACAAAATTTTTGTATGCTTCCACTTGATAAAGAAGTTACAGTAAAAAACTTGTCCTGGACTCTGCAATTTTATAGGAGTGTTTTATAATTGACCTATATAATCTAAAAAAGAACTTAGAAAAAGTAACAATCCCAGCAAAGATTTCCTGATAGTAGAAGCTTATTTTCATATCTTATGTTTTCCTGGAATCACTGTCTCATAAAATACAGATAAATTCAGATATATCAAATGAATTATCTTCATGATTTTATGTATCTCCAAACACACTACTTTCTGTTAACAGAGAATTCAGCAAGTATTTTAATTTTTTTTCTTTTAAATTCACTGCCTTTTACATAAGGCAGGGGAATGGAAATTATATTCTAAGGTCAATAAAATAAAACAATGTATCTTAGGGACATGTTTAGAATAGAATCATGTCCAATACACAGAATACTTAAATACTTTTATTGCAGTAAGTCTGAAGAACAATTTTAGAAAAGAACACCAAAAGAGGTACATGAAAGATTATTTCCTCTAAGGGACTAGACAAGGTAAAAATAAAATAAAAAGTAGAGTTCCTAAGGCAAATAGTACCTGAACCAATACACTAAAGTGATAAATAACTTAAAGTACAGGACACTTAATGTGTCAAAGGGACATAAAACAAACAAAATAAACAAGGATGACATGATCAAAAATTATTCAAGCGCTTAACTAACTTAAATTGCTTTCTCTTGCCTGACCACCATTGTGTATCACAAATCGAATTCCCCTAATATTCTCACAGTGGAGAGATGAATAAGACCTATGGAGAATCACTAGTCATGAAAATAATAGAGTATTTATTTAAGCTCTGAATGTCATAAAAAGGACAAATGACATCCCACTTCAGTCCATATCACCCAACTCTAAAATTTAATTCTAAAAATCAAAACCGCTCCAATGAATCATTATAATCCCCCTGCATTTTTGAAAAACACAGTTTGCAACTAGACATTTCCACTCAGTGAAGTTATTTTAAACAGAAAGTACAATACCATCACAAAAGACAGATATTTAAGCTTATAAGAAAAGTTATAAACATGATTCGCATATTTTTTTCAGATACTTTAACATGGAATGAAAAAATTCCAAGCTATTTATTTAAAGACATACACTGCAGCCATTTAAATTCAAATAAATTATATCATTTCTTAGATTATACAGTTAATTTTTATGATATACAGATTAATTTATAAAAATTTAGACTATGTAATTAATATTCATTATCATATAACGATGTTAAACATTCTCCATTTCTCCATTGAGAGTATGTCAGTCACCAAACTGCTCACACTTTAAAATTCTTACAATGTACTTTCTGAATTTTCAGTTAAACTTTGTCTCCCACCATTATTTTAGCAACAGCTCAACTTTAATATGATTTGAAAAAATGAATCTTAAAGTTGATTCAATTGTAAAAGTACAATTTATTTAACAGTAGTCATAATGGGGTAAACAGGAACTCAGGAAGTCTGTGACACTGTGGTTGGTGCTGTGACCCTGATTCGGTCATTACGATGTACAATGAGAGAACACAAAAGGTCCAACTTAGTCTCAAGGTAAAAAAGAGAGATTTGCAGAATAAGTGGTATCTCTACTAAGACTAAAATATCCTCTATAATATGTTTGTGTGTAAACTAAAATATCTTCTACACTATGTAGATGAGTGTGTATTTTTTAATGATCTTCATTATAATTCTAAAATAAAAAAAGCTAGAAGGAAAGCTCATTCAAAAATAAAACAAAGAAATTTTGCAATATTTTTATGATTCCAATGGGCTAAGATTGACCATTTCCAATGCTATTTAAATGTAGACTGCTCAGATACTCTGTTAGTGTAGTTAAACATTAATAATGAGAACATATTTGGTGATAACTTTATAGCACTGTTACCTATTAGTCTCCATTATTAGTTACTAAGTCTAATGAAATTTTCTCTTCGTTTTGTCTGTAGGTTTTCATTGTTGTTACAATATTGCTGTTGTCTTTTTATTTTGCTCTAATTATTAATTTAATGATGAATTTGTTTGGGAACTTTGAAAATATGCTTTCAACCTTTCATGTTATATTGTGGAAAGGAGGATAACTGAACCTTTAACCTTGAGCTAGGACATTTCTGCATACAAAAACAATATGATTTTGAACTTCATAGGTAGATAAAGGGCTGTGAAGAAAATAATATAAATGAAATCTAATGATGTTTTCACTCTTAATGGTCTAAATCACTTATTTATAATTTTATTTATTTGTTCATTAAAACAAGTTTCTCTGATTACTATGCTCAATGTGTTATGCTAGTTGTGTGGACAAATGACCAAAAGCTTTGACATTCATATCAGGATTCTCCAATTTGCCTAAATTGCATTGTGAACCTAGTGGCAAATACACTGAGAAAATAGCTTGATTGCAAACCTTCTTTTTGTTTTGGTTTTAAACATGTGATGAAAAATAAGATTTTGAAGCAATGAATTTCATCAGAGCTTATCTTGCTTTCTTCGTTACCAGAATGATTTATCTTCATGAACGTTATACCTGCTCTCAGACAGTATGCAAACAACTGACAGTAAATTATCCAAAAATAACTGCCTTAAAAGTGGTTTCATTTGATGACTTTTTGTCAAAATCAGATTTAATGTTTGTATTAACTCAATTCAAGAATATTAAATATTCTGACAGTCTTGCTGATGAAAATATACAGCTAAGAAATTATCATTTGCAATTCTTGTTTTTGCTGACCAAGGAAAGTCATGCATTTCTTTCATATACTAACAGCCTGAGTTTTGGTTTTCCCCTATAAAATGATAACCAGAGCATATGGCTAGTGAGTTATGTGTGGTAAAATGTTATAAAACTTGTCAAAAGAAAATAAGACAAATTCTGATGAGATCCATTGCTTCAAAGTCTTATTCTCCATCATGTGTTCAAAACCAAAACAAAATAATCAGTGCATTGATGCTATTCCTCTTTGGAGAAATTTTCATTTGTTATGCATTTCCTGAGGCTTACGATGATTTTATAGCTTCTTAGCTGATGGAGAACTCATTGTTTATTGAAACTGAAGTGAAAAAATATTGTGACTTGAACTGGGTCACAGAGCTAATTAATGGATCACAGCAGCAGATGTTCCCAGAAGTCTTGACTTCTTATCAAGCATTCCTTTTGAGGCCAACTTGTAAGACATAGTAGAAAGTTCATTTAAAAAATCATTGTTAGTCTTAGAAATAAAATACAGATAAAAGTGTTTGCCTTGTTTAAACAATGCATTAGGCTATCACCAAAATATTCTGACTAGAAGCTTGTGAGATGAGTTTCCTTCCATTTGATGCTGCCTAATTTTCACAAATTCAACTTAAGTTCTAAGTAGCTCTGTACCTCAAGTTATAAAAGCAGCATATATAAACTTATTCAGTAATATTTTTAAAGTTTTAGGATTAAACTGTATACATTTCTTATATACCAGTAGTATCTCTCCACTGCCCTGATCTGAAGCACAACTTTGCTCATTTAGGGATAGGACCCAAGTTCTCTTCCTGACCATCCATTCTATACTTCACTCTCTCCCCTATTTCCAAAACCATGGAAAATGTCACTCATCAGTGTTGGTTTACTTTTTTTTTTTTTTTTTTTACTGGATATAGCCTCATCCTCCTTAGCAATATAGTCTTACTTTCCTAAGAATGAAACTGAATTGGCAAATAAAATGAAAGTTGTTTAGCATCCTAGTTCTAACTCCCTTAACTTACATTCTGATAGTTATTATGTTCTTCTTTGTATTTTATCTCTTTTTCAGAAAAGCACTGGAACACTTATTTTAATAGCTTGGTACCTTCTAACACAGAGTGTACAGAAGTAAGTTATTATTTTTTGACACAAAGATATTACAAACAGCCATCATGATACTATGTGGCCACAGAATTTTGGGTGTATTGTTTCCTTTTTCTCTATTTGTTGTTTTGTTTTCATTTTTACTGTTATTGGTGTTCTGACAACCACTCACTTCTTTCCTCAGTATCTATCATTCATTCTCCAAGTCATGGCTACTAATATTCTTTTCATATATCATAAGCTACAAAGTAGTGAATTTCAAACCTGCTTGAGTGTGTTTGTAAAGTGAGTACCCATAAGGTAATACGAGTCTAGGTAGAAAGATGCACAGAGTTTGGTATTGCTCTTGGTGAACATCACTGTCTATTTTGTAAAGACCTAAGGTGTGGACTGGACCGCAGCACTTAGTACACAAGATGTGGGCAGATTAAATGAAACTACACAGATTTGTCTGTTTTCTGCATGTGTCTCCTTTTTATGTTTCAAGCGTGATTCTCTTGAGAGCAGAAAACAGAGGTTAGTATTTTGTGACCTCAGGTGAGAGAAGCTCAGATCAGAATTTCAACATGTAGATTTTTCTTGAAGTGTATTTAAAGTGTATATAGTGACTGGGACTGAGTCAAATTGCTAATCTATTTTCCAGAGTAGTCCAACTTTGGAAGTCAGGATCTGGAAGTCGGGGTAAGGGACAGATAGGGCATGGAGAGTGGCCTCAGTGGAGGCAGCAGACTAGGTGTTATAGAGATGATCTATCAGTAATCAGAGGACATCAACCATGGAGGTTCAGTATAAAGGGGTTGTCCCTGGATATACCTGAATAGGGGTCTATTTGTTCTATCAACAGTTTCATAGTTACTAGCTTGGGATTTTGCTATGGTTTTACCATATCTTGGATGGAAGTCATGGAGTATTTGTCCACATAAATCCAAAATTGCATCCTTGCCAGCACCCATTAAAAATAAGAGGCTGGGTTAGCCTGTGGCCCAGGCTAAGCTGAGCAACCTTCATTCCATCTACACAGTGGGAATCATATTTATTCCTCTGCTGAAAGTGAGCAGGTTATTAGGGCTTGACTTTTCCTTCTCAGTTACATTCTTGTTTAAAACGAAGTTCTATTTCAAATTCATTAACGAGCTCAATGATATAACCATTCAAAGTATTTCCCTGGAAAGTTGTCAGTACTGACCATGGGATGACGAAAGTGTTGTCGTTCTGACATTTTTTTATCCAATGGGATAAATCGCTTAACCACCCCCACCCTGCTTGCTGTAATTATAGTCATGGGATGTTTACTAGTTTTATTGAGAAAATTCTGGCAGTCATTCAGATTTTCGAACCCTTTCTTGATAAAGTCATCATCATAAGCATTATGTTCTCTGTCTTGTGAAAGCTCTGAGTATTGATTGTGGTTTCCTAACAATAGTTCTGCTGCTCCATTAAGAGCTAGTGTGGATAAGATTGGTGAAGCATCTTTCACCACTGTGAGTCAAGTCTTGGGCTCCATTTGGAAGTGCAGTGTCTTCTAGATGCATCCAGATAGTTCTTGTTCATTTTTCCTTTTAGGTATCAAGAGGAAAACTAACAATATTGGTAGTGGTTCTGCAATGATTATGAGTAGAAAATGAATATCTCCACTGGGTATAGAGAGAGAAAGCTTTGAGGGTGTTCTTGAGCATCTTACAGATTGGGGGCATCTCACACATCGGGGCTTGTGTTTGTTCCGTCTTGGGTCAAGTGCTTCCCTTCCATTGCTAGACTGACATCAGGAACTGTGTAGGACAGGCTTTACAACAAGCTATGGTAATGAAGAGCTTGAATTGGTTTATATGAGAGTGAGCATCAATTTAGAGCTAGAAATATGATGCACATCATTAGGATAAAAACACCACATTTTAGTAACTTGGGCTGTTACGTGTATTACAAAATAACTTCCCTATTTGCACTCTGTATTCTTCCTCTCTGTAGGCTGTTTACTCCCTCTGGAATTTTTTTAATTCCAGTGTTAACACAGCTGCTAGACAGCAGATAAAAAGCTTACAATTAGATACCAGATCAAGTGCACATATATGACTTGGTAAAATTGACTCCTTAGGGTGGTTTACAATTTTGGCAAATCCTGTGTCTTAATAAAAGGATAATCAAAAGTATATGTTCTTCAGGAAGATGGACATAAATGATAGCACAGAGATGGTATTTTATGGAGACATTGTTCATGTTCTTAGACATCCACCACAATGCCCTTGGGAGGCCGAATGTTGTCCTCTGCAGGAGGCCACCTCTAGAAAACAGAGCAAGCTCTTCTCTTCAGGGCTGTAAGTCCTTCCCTTCCCAAAGGTCCAAATCAGAGAGCAAAAGCCTAGACCAGAAAGAAATGGTTCTCCCCATACCAGGGAATGTACAAGAATAAATTTTACAAAGAAACTAGATAGTTACTGGTCAGAGCTTTGCATTTTAACCAATTTATTGCTCTCTTCCTGGACTGACTGACTTAGACTTGGCATTTTCCACTACTCCTTACCTGTATCAACCTCCCCAGGACTGAGACCCCCCTTTGTCTTCCTTGATCCTCTCTGGGCTCAGAGCTAGACAATCACCGCTGCTGCTCCTTGCTGAGCACGACTGTAAAGCAGAGGACTCACTAGGTCAATATGAACAACTGATCCTCAAACCAGTGTGATAAATTTATCATTTGTTTCTTTCCTTACACTAATCCTCCTACTCTCATCCCAGAAATATCCCCACATCAATCAGGATCTAAACCTTGCTTGAGAAGGGATCATGTTTGCCAAATTGGGCAAAGTGCTCATGAACTTGGACTCTAGGCCAACACCCTATTTTTGATCATAGACAATAACTCTTCAGGAAAAGATTAAACATATTTTCCCCAAGGTTTTTAATACAAGAGCTAATGCTATCTCTCTGTAGTTTTAGTGTTCATGTGACATGTCTTTAAAACCATAAAAAATTCAATGAGAAAAAAGTTGACTGTATTCTTAATACTGCAATAAAATAATGATACATCTAGTTGTATGTCTTAATGACTAACTCAGATTGTTGTAGGCGGCTGTAGTGAGTTGCCTTTAAAATATGAAATGTATTTAATGATGTTTATTTCATATTTCCGGTAATATTCTGTGACTGTCTGCCAGACTTCACGTTGCTACAAGCACAGGTATTTTGTGTTTCTCAAGATCCAGTACGTACCTTTGCTTCAGGGACAGCTTAATCCTCTTTGAGAGAATTTTGCCATACAAATTCTCTTATTTTGGTAGAGTACATTTTCTAAATTACTTCCTTTTATTTCATTGTGTCACTGTCATGAAGTCTAAGTACCAATTACTTTTAAAGTGAATTCCTTTGCTGTTAGTTATTTTTAAAAAATTATTTTTAAAAACACCTAATGAAGTTTTTATTAAATGACATATTTCCAAATAAGGTACAATGTATTTCTTGTGTTTATTTTCATGTTAATAGATATTATCCTCTCTAATTGGGAGATTATTAACAAACACCCAGCAAACTTGATTTAATTTGGGGGCAGCATTACGGACAGAGTAATATGTTAGCATTTAAAAATTTGGAAAAAGAGCTGTAAATCAGGAATGAGAAGCAGAGAGGTCCTGGAGATGGGAAAGGTGTGTTGGGGTAGAGAAGGGGAAATGTTGGTAATGTTTGGGAGATATGTGATGACTGTGGAGATTTGAACCAGTGTGCAAAAGAAGACAGATATTTGCTTTAAGAAAATTATATGATTAAGTAGAATAACCTACTCGATAATGTAAGCTTTAGGGAGAAAAATGTAAATTCATCTGAAAAAAGACACTCATTTCACACTATAACCAAATATATTTCAAACTGCTTAAAAATTTGAAAGAGAAAAATTAAAATGATACAATTACTGGGAGGAAATATAAGTGAATTTTAATATAACTGTATCTAAGTATGTCACCCAAAGCTAAAACCATAGGACAAAGATGTATTTATTTGATAATAAAATTGTTGAAACTTTCTTTTGGCGAATGACTAAAAACAAACAATATTTAAGAAAATTGTTCTATATATAGATTACATATATATAGACATATGGCACATATATAAAATAAGAACGGGTTAATGCATGATGCAATTTTTTTTTTTTTTTTTTTGAGTTGGAGTCTCATTCTGTTGCCCAGACTGGAGTGCAGTGGCCGGGCAGCCTCGACCTGCTGGGCTCCAGCGATCCTTCTGCCTCAGCCTTCCAAGTAGCTGGAACTACAGGCGCGCACTACCACGCCCGGCTAATTTTTTATTTATTGTAGAGATGAGGTCTCGCCAAGTTACCCAGGCGGGTCTCGAACCCGCGGGCTAAGGCAATCCACTCACCTCAGCCTCCCAAAGGCACGGGATTACAGGCTGAGCCACCGAGTCCGGCTTTGATGCAATTTTTTTAAAAATGTCAAGTCTTTATGCCTTTTTTCTCTCTGTGAAATGTCTTTGTGTCCTTTATCTGGCTGACTGTAACTCTTCATTTCAACTTTAGTTTTACTTAGTCAAATGGTCCTTTCTAGTGCCCTGATGACCTGACCCTCTAACCTTTCTTGCCACACACTTTTTTTTTTTTTGCCAGAGAATTATTTTCCAACCCTCATTGCAGCTAAAAGTGTTAATGGCCATCTTTTTTCCTAGACTTTAGGCCCCAGAGGGCAGGCCTTTGTTCATATTCACCAAGCTCGCTGCAGATGTTCTGACACACACTACCTAGTATATAGTAGGTTCTCAATCAATATGGTTTGCCATTGAAATAAGCAACTACTTTAAGAGGTCATTATGAACCAGTGAAGGAAGGAAATGGACAAGCGATTCACAAGAGCAAGCACCGAAGAGCCCAAACAGGATAATTTTTGCTGCAACACTTTTTATCAAGCAAATACAAATTACATCATCTATTTATGAATATGCCATATCTAGGTACCTATAAAAATGTGTGTATTCTTTGTCAGAATACCGTAAGTCCCCTATATACAAAACTTCAAGTTGCAAACTTTCAAAGATACAAATATGTTAGTTCATGTGTCTGATGTACATTGTTACATGTGTACATCCTTTATAAGTGGTTGTGCTTTTGTGTCCTTTACTGTGCAGTACTGCATAGACTACAGTAGTATAGTATCTTTATTTCAAGTCCAGGATGTCTGGAAGCAAACATAAAAGTAGCGGTAATGTAGCTGGTCCAGTACTGTAAGGTTAAAAATGTTTTCTTTATTTTTGTGCTCTTTTATGTATTATTTGTGTGAAAAGAAGTATAAACCTATTACAGCACAGTACCATAGAGCTGATTGTGTTGGTTGGGTACCTAGGCTAACTTTGTTGGATTTACAAACAAACGGGACTTAAGGAATGGAACTTGTCTGTATGTAGGGGATTTAACTGTACTTAGAAAGTTTATAATAACAATAATTGCTTGTAAGGATGTGATGAAGCCTACTTCATAAACTGCTACTAATAGGAATCTCAATTGGTACACATTATTTTGTAAAAACTGAACACTGATAATCCTGAAATTTACGCTAAGAAAATAATCTGTGGGATACATGTAAAGTGAAACTTCTGACAACATTGTTTTACAATAGTTGTAAAAAAACTGGAGCCCGAATGTGGTGGCATGTGCTTATAATCCCAGCTCTTCAGGAGGTTGATATGTGAGGATTGCTTTAGGCCAGGAGTTCGAGGCTTCAGTGGGCTATGATTGTGCCATTCCAGCCTGGGTGGCAGAGCAAGACCTGCCTCACAAACAAACCAACCTAGAGATAAGCTAAATATATTAGTAAGAAATTATTTTTTTAAATCTGGCACAATCATCCAAATATTGCAATGTTACCACATTGCAGCTACAAAAACTTTGAGCGATATCTGGAGTTATTTAAATGAAAAAATCATGCTTGATTTAATTGAGAAATAGAATCTTAACATATATGTGTGTATGTGTGTGTGGCTACCTATGATAGTAGTATCCCATTTTGTTAAAAATACTTATAGATATACGAGGGGGGACCCCCCAAAAAAACAGAATTATCTTTTTGCAGGATCCCTTGTAGTACAGGCTTTCCCTGCTAGGTTCTAGGAATCCATCAGCATCAGTGTACCAGTCAGCATTGTTGTGAGAGGTTGCATTTGGCTTCAGTAAATTTCGTTCTTTCTTTTTTCTTTTCTTTTCTTTCTTTTTTTTTTTTGAGATTCTTTAAGCATGTTTGCCATTTCATGATGAATGATTTACGAGCACACCCGCCCACACTGCACTTAGTGTTCAGCAGTTTTTGACCAGAAACGACATAACCTCCATGCTTCATCTTCCTTATTTACCTGATCTCTCCCTAGACAACGTTTTTTTGTTGTTGTTGTTGTTTCCCTGGATTAAAAAAGTCCTCAAAGGCTAATGTTTTGCTGATGTGGAAAAGATGAAAAAACAAAGGGAGAAGCACTAAAAGGAATCAAAGTTGACAATTTCAAAAAACTGTTTTGAGCAGTGAAAAAAGTGTCTCAATAGGTGTAATGCCTCAAATGGGGAGTACTTTGCAGGTGACAGAAGTTGTAAACATGTGAGAATAAATACACTATTTTTTATGAATAAATTCTGCTTTGGGGGTGCTCTTACCTCATATAAATATTTAAACAACCGAAGAAAAAAGCCCTAGGATGATATACTGAAAATTTGAATAATACTTGTGTTGGCTGGCATATCTTACCAATTATTTGTTGATCTGTGTTTTCACCCATCCAACTATTTTTGTCTAAATTATAAGAAATCCTTAAGAAGGAAGGGTGAGTAGATAGCAAATTAGCCAGATCCACAGAGAAAGAGATTGAGACATGGGGTTACAGACTTCTTATGTTGGGTTGTCCCAGAGGCAGGGCTTGAGAGAAAAGACTTGTGTGCAGGTGGTTGCTTTTTGGAACACCATCCTGGGAAGAAGGAATGGGGGACAGGGGAATAAAGCAGGGATGGTGAGAAATCTAATGAAATATTGTGTGATCAGTGTGATCACCACACCCTGTGGCTAGTTCCTGGGTTCCATGGGCCCTTAAGGTAAGATTCATCATGTCTTCCCACATAGCAATTGCATAGTCTGACCTTCCTTGCTGCCCCTAGCACACATATCTCTGAAGGTCAGGAATTTAGGAGTCAAGCTCTGCCATGTGGAGGGGACTGAGCTACTTAAAAGAAAATAATGAGGAAAGTGAAAATCATTGTTGTAATTGTTAATTTTGGCATGAACATTGTTGTGATAAAATGCTAGTCCTAAAACAGGGTTTAAAAGCATTTCTTTGAGAATGTCAGTTACCCTTTGGGAAAATCCCCTGAGCAGTCCATCCGAGGCAGTTTCTGCTGTAACTCTTGCTGAAGTCAGAAAAAGTGCACAAAGAAAAAAGCCAAATTCTCTTTTTTTTTTTTTGAGTTTCCGACATGGGCTACTGAGAATCAGAAAATACTTTATTCCCAACTGGGGTGCTAAAGCGTAGAGATAAGCAAGAGAGTAGCTTGCTCAACATGTCTCTACCAATTAGATATTCATTAGTATTCAGGAAATGTTTCAAAATTCTAACTCCTCCAACAAATTTGATAGCTGAGATCGACCATGCTGATTTTGTTTCTGATTTAGGTTTAAAGGGGAGGGGATGTTTCAAGAGCTAGATTCCACCTCTGGTTGGCCTGCCGAATTGTCAACAGATACCTGGCCTGGCAATATTCATATTAGTGCCTAACCAACTCCATCCAATTCTGCCCTTTTTGGTATAGAAGAAAATACAATGTACAAGAATTACTTTTAGGAATGTGCTCAAGGAATTAATATGAAAAGGTTTTTTTAAGTGCTTTTTAAAATCAAGAATATTTTTGAAGGTAACACTTGAGTCTCATTGTGGACAGAAAAGTGTTGCTGATATACTGATTACATATGGTTCAATTGAGAAGTAGATTTATTGGCACATAGAAAACGTAAACAGGCATGAATGAGAAATAGTGTTCTAAGTGACTGACTCTCATTTTTATATGTTGATGAATGAGTCTCAGAATAAAAATGAATCTTATCAGATCTAAGCTCTTACTATTAAGAAGTAATCATTGAAATTGATTAAATTAGAAATGTCCTAAAATGGGGCGAATTGCCTTTTCCAAATAAGGAACAATATGGAGGTGAATGCTTTTTTAAAATTTCTTTTTCATTAAAGCATAGTCATTCATTTAAACTATTTTATGTTTTATTCAGCATCATTTTATTAATAGGAACAAGATCTGAAGGAAAAGGTGTAAAGCTAGAATAATTTGCATTCTCCTGCTCAGATTCTGTAACAATCAAGTTTCTCAAGGCTGGGGAAGACATTTAGACTCAGTCCTCCTAATTCTCAAAGGATGTGCGATACTTAAGAGGCAGAAATAAGTCTATTAAGCATTTTTACTTGAGGGAAGAGAATTTGAAATAAAGGACATTCACTTCTGCTACCACCATGAATTTTTCTCATGTTCCCCAATCCATTACATTAAAAAAATTTTTTTTAATTTTAAAGATATGAGATACAATTCAGGGTTAGGTATACAAATGTTCATTATGCAGGTACCTTTGTTGATGAGGTGTGACTCTCTTCTCCCTCAGCAGATTCCCACTACTGCCAATCTCCCCCATCCCCCACAGTTTCCAACTACTGTCAATCCTTTTCTTATAGTATTACAGTCATTGTTCAAGGTCCGCTTATGAGTGAGAACATGTGATACTCAGTTTTTTGTTTCTGTGATAGATCACTCAGTATTATAGACTCTATGTTCATCCAAGTTGCTGTGAAGTTCATAATTTTGTCCTTATTTATGGCTGCGTAATATTCCATTGTGTATATGTACCATATTTTTTTTATCTAGCCCTCTTTTGATGGGCAACATGGTTGGTTTTTGTTATTGTGAATAGTGCTGCAATAAACACATGTGTGAAAGATACTTGCATTACATTTTTTATTAAGAGAAATTGGGAAATTGATATCTATTAGTTTAATTGATTAGCTCCTATACACTGCCCAAAATATATTTCTTCTTCCTAATGACCTAGAATATTCATTCTAGGGAAATACCACTGGTCATCCATCTTCTCCCTAATTTAATTTCCAATCTGTTCTTCTGATCATTCAGACCCTACAACTTTCTATATCCTTTCCCTTTCAGTTGTTTCAGATGTATCAGTTAAATAAGTCACTGAAACACCAAGAAGTCTTCTGACATCATCAACGTTACTTTAAATGCTCTCTACGGTGAACTAGATAATTGATGTCAGCATTTTACTTCTTCAGTTAAGTGAGATAACTCTTTTCTCATACATTGATGTTATACTTGGTCATGAAACTAGCTTTGTCTAATAGGATATGAGCACATTAATGGTTTGTGTGCTCCAAGTTAAGGCTTCAGTGGTTGTTGCTGTGTTTCTGTTCAAAATCTTGCCTTCTGTCATCTCAATGAGAACTTATTCGGGTAGCCTTGTCTCCAAGGAAAATGAAGAGCAGGTACAATCTATCTCAAAGTCTAGAGGTAAACCCAGCTGATTTTCAGTCTTACGCAGAGTAGCCCTGGGAAAACTTATGAGTAAGAGAAATAAATGCTTGTACTTATGTCACTAATTTGTAGAAGTCCTATAATTAAGCATTGTTATAGTGATACATGATCAAAACTCCATCCATTTACAAATTTCGATTAACTGAAACCTGACAACCTCTACTCATCTATTCTCACTTAAATAAAAATTGCTGATTTATCCATATCATTTTTAAGGTTAGCAAATCCATTTAGAGATGAGTATCCCTTCTGGAGTGCAAGCTGGCATGACTTGTTCAAATTAAACATCTGCCTCCTCTATAACCAAGTTCTCCTGCATTTATATCCAAAAGGAATACTCACCAAGGCCCATACAGGGGCATCCATGAGAATATTTACTTAAATGTGATTTGTGTTGCAAGGAGTTGGCCAAAATTGGAGTGCCTTCAATAGCAGGGACAAGGATCTGTTGAATTCAAATAGGCAAACAAATCACTAACAAAACAGATTATCTGTCATCTCCCACCCAAGAGATAAAAGATACCTATAAACCCTTAATTCATTTGTAGTGTTCATGAAATAATCAGACCATAGACTCAAATCCCCAACTATTGCCACAACCAATGAGGAATCATGACATAATGACCTTTAACAAACCAAAAGCAAAAACAAAACACCAAACACTCCATGTCTGCTGACCATGGTGTATTATGCACCAGTTTGAAGCACAATTATAACTGTAAATACAACAACAGGAGGAATTTTAAAAACATAATATTGAATGAAAAAATGTATGAAATAGAATGAGATAAAGTGACATTTTTGAAAATTAGAAATGTGTGCATATATATAAACACACACAAACAGAATATATCAAACATTTAAAACCTACCAAAATGATTTCCTATATGGAACTAGAAAGGGAATGGAATATGAAACATGACCATCAGCACAATCATTAAACAAGGCAAGAAGAAAGACTTGAAGTTGCCAAAGGCAAGAGCATGGAATAGGCCAAGAACAACCCAGAATCAACCCTCTGTATCTGGGTTTTTAAGTAAAATGCTATAGAAAGTATTTTCCCAAACAGTGCAAATACAATCATTGGATTTTTTTTCTGGTAGCTATTAAAATGATTGATTATTTTTTTTTCATTTTACCACTTGATATATTCTGATTTTGTTGGACTAGATAGTCTAAGATTATGATTCAATTTTCTTTTCTTTTCAAATAACTAATTTTCTCAGAATCTGTTTTTGAAATATCTTTATTTTTTTTCTACTGATCTGTGGTGCCTCTGTCAACATGTAGTAAGCTATTCTACATACCATGTGGAGTGCCTTAAGGCTTTTTCTTCTTTTATTGAACTGTTTTTCTATTTTTGTGCTAGTATCCCAATACTTAAATATAATAACTTTATATAACTTTTATAACTTTGAAGGTCTTTCACTAAGATTCTTGATGCGTTACCTGACAGAACTGAATAAACTTTATCACCAGAGAAGTGGTGCAGATCAAGTGCAGCATAAGCCTCCTTATGGCAAATCCCAAGATGCAGGAGAACTTTATTGACTCTCTATTTTTATGTTTTATTTCTTCTCTCCAGTGTTTTTGTGTTTTGTTTCTGCTTTTGGTTTGTTAAAGGCTGATAAGTCATTATTCCCCATTGGTGGAGGCAAAGACTGGGGATTCAGTTCTATGGTCTAAATATTTGTTGGTTAATGGCAATGGATTAATGATCTATGAAGATCTTTTGTCCCTTGGATAAGAGATGACAAAGAATGCTTTTTTATTGATTTGTTTGATTGTCTACTTGACTATTGCAACTCAAATCAATTCAGAATTTTATGCTCATTAAGAAGGAGAAAAGTTCTTCAATATCTGGAAGGGTGAGTATTTGTGTTTCTTATTCTTGGCTGAAATTGTAGAATTAATTATAGCACTTTCTATGTCTCCATGTCAAGATGTTTGTAACTTAGAATGACCTTTACCTATTATTGTGAGTGTGTGATGATTTCCTATCTCTTGAGCGTATTAATTATTTTGACAAATCTTTAATTACTTAGACCCAGTTTTGGAAAGTATGCATGCCAGCATGGAAAATTTCCCCAAATTTGGAAATCTATATCAAAGGGAAAGAGTATTATGACCCCTGTATAATCTCTCCAGGTGAAAATTACTGACTGTGGTGAGGTTAATCATACCTTACAATGTTTTATTGAGGCAACTGAATAGGTACATCCTCTCTACATTTTTGCAGTGTCAATGTTACAAATTTGGGCAGAGTTCTCAAATGAATTTTGTATGTGACAGAGTTGAAAATAATAGCTAATGGGCACAATTTTTTTTTAAACGCTATTTTTGGCCAGGCTCAGTGGCTCAGTCTGTAATCCTGCGCCTTTGGGAGGCTGAGGCGAGTGAATTGCCTGAGCCTGCGGGTTCGAGACCCGCCTGGGCAGCGAGACCTCATCTCTACAATAAATCAAAAAATCAGCCGGGCGTGGTAGTGCACGCCTGTAGTTCCAACTACTTGGAAGACTGAGGCGGAAGGATCACCGGAGCCCAGCAGGCGAGGCTGAGGTGGCCAGGAGCGGCCACTGCACTCCAGTCTGGGCGACCGAGCGAGACTACAACTCAAAAAAAAAAAAAATGCTATTTTTTTATTTGTCGAAAAGAAAGAAGAAAACTGTGAGAAGCATGATTTGACCAATGGTCACCTAGGATGATAAATGCAAGCCCCCCCCACACACACACACTCACTCACTCACAGAACCCAACACACTGAGAAGCTTGCACATGAGGGTTTATGTAATGTTTTACTGAGCATTCAGAGATGAATAAGGACATTTACATAGCCCAAATAGAAGCAACGTTAAAATTTAAGTTTAAACATCCCTCTTCTCTTTCCCTCCTTCTTCAACATTAGAAATAAGAAACAGAGAATGAAAAACAAATCCTTCTTATTTTCTAATTCAAAAAATCTCTTTTTAGCTCACACCTCCAAAACCAGCTCTGGAACTCCCTAGTCCTATCTTGCACAAAAACTCCACTGCAGTGGGAGCCATCTTTCTGGGTCTTTCCCTCCCCTCTTTCAGTTGAAATATGGCTTTGAAGGTAGTATAAAGTGAATATTCCTCTAATCACAAATATTCCGTTCCATCACTTAGGACAAAAGAGCAAGTTTGGTTTGAGAGCAATTTTATTTTACTTTTTTTTGAGTTGGAATCTCACTCTGTCGCCCAGACTGGAGTGCAGTGGCCTCTCCCGGCCACCGCAGCCTCGACCTGCTGGGCTCTGGCGATCCTTCCGCCTCGGCCTTCTGAGCAGCTGGAACTACAGGCGTGCGCTACCACGCCCGGCTGATTTTTTTGATTTACTGTAGAGATGAGGTCTCGCCAAGTGGCCCAGGTGGGTCTCGAACCCTCAGGCTCAGGCAATCCACTCACCTCAGCCTCCCAAGCGTGGGATTACAGGCTGAGCCACCGAACCCAGCATGATATCCCAATTTATTAAGAATGTGATTAGCTTGTCCCCATGGTGCTTCTTTCTGGGACTGTGAGGATAGCGTTTTCATACATAATTCGACAATTTCTAAGCTTTCTCATTGTAAGCCAGATCTGTGAAACACTTCAAGTGCCATAATTCCTATTGACCTTAGTTGCCTCTCCCAGTTACAGATAACTTTATGTCCAGACACAGTAGACCCCTAGCTCTTCCATTTCTTACCTAATGGAAGGAAAAGACAATATAATGGAAACCCAGTGAAAAACAAGACAGAGCATCCTAAATAAGTGATTTTACCTTTCAGATTTCCATATTTCATATTTCCTCTACGTGAAAGTTGATGTCATAATAGTACCTGTCTCATGAGTTTTTCTTGTTACAATTAAATGAGATAATATATGTAAAATTCCTGGCATAATGTCTGACACATAATAAATCAGAACATGGTGTAAGCAATTGCTGTTATTATTGACTATTTGCATTATTACTGAAAATGTGGTTTGTCTGCCTTTGAAGAGCCTTGATTCCTGAGCTGAGATGTTAGGAGCCTTCTGAGTAAGCAGTGACTTAATTATCTCTACTTTACAAATTCCCAGGATGTAGAAGAGGGGAAGTTTTTGGCAGGGAACTGCATGGGAAGGTACAAGTCAGGAGATTTCAGACAAATCAAGATGACTGACTCTTTATTTTCACTCTTGACAATTCTCAAGCAAAAGGTAGCATGATATTGGGGAAAAGATACAATATTTTTGGATGTACTTCCCAGCGTTTTCGGTTACCCTGTATGACTTGGGGGTAATAATTTAAGTTCCGGCAGCTCAAGTGTCCTTGTCATTAAAATGATTAATAACAACACTTTCGGCATAAGTTCTTTTAGAGTACTAAAGGAATCAGTCTGTGTGAAGTGGTTTTATAACCAGAGAGCACTATTCAAATGCCAATTATTTAAGTCAATTACATAAATACATCCAGCAATGCCAAACAATGCTGTAAACAAAAGTTAAATCTAAATTCTTGAAAAAGTCTGGTGGCAGGGTAAAAATATTTTCCACATCACTACCTCCCTCCCCATAAAAAACTTCCTGGATGTTTATTTTCCTTCTTAAATAGATACTTCCCTTCTATCTAATTATGCATCATTCTACAGTTTCATCAGCTATCAGCAAAATCAAGCTGTCCTCATTTGACTTGGCATATCATAGAAATGATAAACGAAACAGCTTAGAATAGCACAAACTGGAAAGCATAGTGTAACCCTCTAAAATCTTAACTGTCTAAATCTATATCTAGACTCTTAACCATTATCTACAGATTGTGCACTTTAATATTTAAGAGCTGCTTAAAATCACATATGTTCAAGAGTGCCATTGCTGGATCACACTACATTTGTTAAGTTCTCATTAGCATATGGTCTTCCTCTCAACAGTGTAAAATGATAAAGTAAATTTAAAGTATGCCTTTAAAACTGCCTTCAACAATAAAAATTTATCAACTTTTCAAGCTTTGGACAAAATTTCCATGATTTGGAAATAATTTATTCTTCCATTATCTTAATAATCACCATTTAATAGATATGTCTCTCTAGGAAAAAAAATGTTGATCAAGAATAATATTTTTAAAATATCAAAAAGGTTAATCTCCTGCTTTTTTAAATGTTCCTCTGAAAAAGCGTAACCACTCTCTCTGATGACTTTCAGGCTTATATTTGTGAATATTATCTTCTCTAAACTTTGAGGAATTTGACTTCTAATGATATAAGCACTGGTGCACTTTTAAATATTTTAAGATTTGAGGTGCCCTCCCCACTCTCCACCAGAGCTTGGGGCATTTTCCATATATTGTACTTTTCTGTGAAGGATGACCTGCCAGATTTCCCTGTAAGGTGTTTCATTCAGGTCGTGTCCTATTTGGGGTGTGGGGGTCTTCTATAATGAAATATCATAAACTGGGTAGGCATAAGCACAAGAACTTATTTCTCATAGTTCTGTAAAAGATTCTAGGATCTAGGCACTGGCAGATTTGGTGTCTGATGAGAGCTTGCTTTACGGTTCGTAGATGGTGACTTCTCACTGTCCTCACATAGTGGAACAGATGAGGGAGCTCTCTAGTA
This sequence comes from Cephalopachus bancanus, assembly GCA_027257055.1. Lineage (NCBI taxonomy): Eukaryota > Metazoa > Chordata > Mammalia > Primates > Tarsiidae > Cephalopachus > Cephalopachus bancanus. Next base: position 1,758,406 of record JAPVLO010000084.1, on the reverse strand, counting down.
TCTCTGTTGTAAATTTAGGCACTAATGGCATTCATAAGAATCCTACCTCATAACCTGATGACCTTCAAAAAGACCTCACCTCCTAATACCATCATCTTGAGGGTTAGAATTTCAAGATATAAATTTTGAAGAAGCATAAACATTCAGATCGTGGTAGACCTGAAACAATTCATTTAAATTTAGAAAGCTAATTTAATTTTAAACCATATATTATCTGAAAGACTACCCTTCATATGTAAAATATATTAGAGAGACCCATAAAAACCCAGAATTATTTTTTGAAAGACAGCCCCTCTGCTACAGGCTTTCCCGCTAGGTAAGTGTTCTAGGAACCCATCAGCATCAGCGTACTAGCTAGAGTTGTTGTGAGAGGCTGAATTTGGCTTCAATGAGGTTTTTTTTTTTTTTTAGATTCTTTCAATGCATTTTCCATTTCATGATGGGTGATTTACAAGTGAACCCACCCACCCAGTGCTGAGTATTCAGTAGTTTCTGATTAAAAATAGCATGACCCCCATGCCTCACACTCTCTATTCACCTGATCTCACCCTGAGTTACTTTTTTTTTTTTGGTTTCCCTAGATGAAAAAGTCTTCAAAGAGAACATTTTGCTGATCTGGAAGAGGTGAAATAAAAAATGGCAGAAGTACTAAAAAGCACCAAAATTGACAAGTTCAAAAACTATTTTGAGCAGTGAAAAAAGCATCTCAACAGGTGTGTTGCATCAGGTGGGGAATATTTTGAAGGTGATTGAAGTTTAAACATGTAAGAACACACAATTTTTTATTAATGGATCCCATTTTCTGGGGTCTTCTCCATATTTATATTTTTATATCTGTCTGTCCCTTATCCCAATTTGCCTAATTTTTGAGCTAAGACTGGTAGAAGATAGAAGGTCCTAGAAGTTTCCTCTATAGTGAAATGTGTATCTCTGGTTTCAAAGCACACTTCCCAGAGACTGCAGAAAAACGTTAGGTATACTTTATGATAATTTATGATAATTTTTTAAAGTCCAGATTTCTTTTGCATTTTTATAAGGTGGTAATATTTATCATTTTACCTTAGTAAAGTCCAACATTTCTAGCCTATAATAAAAGCAACCCCCACCCACTTTTGGCATTTTTACAAAGACTTTGCACTTTGACAATAGGCTTTCATTCTACAGAGACAGGCCTTGACAATGGAACAAATGATGATTTTGCTAATTTCATATTCATGTATGACTCACGATTCATCCAGCAATACTGTGGAACCTTTGTGAAAGGAGACAGCTGCTTTACATTAAGCATCATTACCAGTTTTTTAAAAGCAGATGTGCAGAGAGTAATTCCTTTGCTCGTAATGTAGGTACTTTTTCAGGTCTCAAAGACTAAATCTAGGAAGGACTCTATATTTTATTGTAGGCTTATAAACTATAATACTCTACATCCTTCTACCCTCTGGTAAAGCAGTGCAGAATATTGGAGAGCATGAGAGTTAAGAGACTTGGGCCTTGATTTTATGTTGATTTGCTCCCCAAGTGGAATGACTTTAGGACCTTTGATTTAATGAGGCACCGGGTAAAACAACTGTGAGCCTCCTGAAAATGCAATCTTCTCTTTCTTCATATATGGTAATCACTTTATTTTTTGTTTCATAGGATGTCCCTGACTTTTGTCAGATTCTCAACAGAATCTTTGATTCCCAAGAGGTTCAGAACTCTTAATATATGCTCATTTTATGACAGGGTTTCATGTCATGGATCATTTAGTTTCCTTCGGTTTTCACCCCAGGATGATGAGAATAACAGATCACAACCAAAAAGAGGGAGGCTTCGTGTTTATTGAACAATGTATAAAAAATACAGACCACCTTCTAGATCACTCTGGTCAATGCTAAATTTTGAGTCGGTCATTGAGGATACTGAAAAATTATTTAATGATGACACATTATGAAATTTGCTACTTGAGGGTTTTGGGGATTCTTAGAAAATTTTCTGTGTACTGTTCTTTAAAACAAAGGGAAGGGACCAGGTGCGGTGGCTTAGCCTGTAATCTCAGCAACTTGGGAGACTGAGACATGAGGATTGCCTGAGCCTGGGGTTCGAGACCAGCCAGAGCAACTTGGTGAGACCTCGTCTCTACAATAAATCATAAAAACTAGTCGGGTGTGGTTGTGTGCACCTGTAGTTCCAGCTACTTGGAAGGTTGAAGCGGAAGGATCACCGAAGCCCAGCGTGTCGAGGCTGCGGTGGCCGTGAGCATACCACTGCACTCCAGCCTAGGTAACAGAGTGAGACTCCAACTCCAAAAAAAAAAAAAAAAAAAAAGGGAAGGAATCCAGTTGAAGCTTAACTAATCTATTTATTGTAACAGCAATGAAAGTAGTCTCCCTTTCTGTTTCTTAGTATGCTGCTGCTAATATACAGTGCATCATCAGAAAATCCAGACTTTCTGCCCTTAAATCTGGAGTTGGTTATTTCTGTAACTCTCCTCTCATGGCTCACTCTGATAAGTGGTCTATATGTGGTCACCCCAGCTGCTAATTTACATGTGTTTAACCCTGTCAGTATTGAAGCTCTCACTGGGTGCTGTGGAAGTGTCTAGTGTCCTTTCCTTTGTATATTCTGCCTTACCAGATTCCCCAGTATTATGAGAGGCATATTATCAAATCTCTCTTATGTCTGGCTGAAGAATCAGGGTTGCTATTATATTTTTTTTAACAAAGCAATATGATGAGAAGAATGGAGACTGTTGCTGTAATAAATGTATTTTCTATTCCACATTGGGATTGGGATTGGGCTCCTACGTCTATTCGGATCAGGTTTTTGACGTGGCTGCTGTGTCTACCTGGACCTTTAAACACCGGTCCTATTATTTTCTTATAATGTATAACTCTAGGTTTTTTCGTTTTTTTTGTTTTTTGAGTTGGAGTCTCACTCTGTCGCCCAGACTGGAGTGCAGTGGCTGCTCCCGGCCACCGCAGCCTCGACCTGCTGGGCTCCGGCGATCCTTCTGCCTCGGCCTTCCAAGTAGCCGGAATTACAGGCATGCGCTACCATGCCCGGCTGATTTTTTTATTTATTGTAGAGATGAGGTCTCGCTGCCCAGGCGGGTCTCGAACCCGCGTGTTCAGGCAATCCGCTCACCTCAGCCTCCCAAAGGCGCGGGATTACAGGCTGAGCCACCGAGCCCGGCAACTTTAGGTTTTCTAATACTGGGCTCTTTCTGTTTCCTACAACCATTTATTTCTTTCTGCTTAGGAAGAGTATTAATTAATTAATCAATCAATTAATTAAAAACAATCTTACTATGTTGGCCAGGCTGGAGCACGGCACCCATTCAGAGGCATGATTATCATAGCGCACTGCAGTTTCAAACTCCTAGGTTCCAGGGATCCTTCGACCTCAGCTTCCTGTGTAGAGAAGGAAGATTTTTAAAAACCCCTTCTGTGTCGCTTCTGTCTGGCTCCGGCTTGAGCAAGACGCTAATTTCAATCTCCCTCTAGAGGTATTGCTCTCTGCATTCTGCCCTGAGCTCCTATAGTCTATTTACCATTCCATTGGGATGATTTAACAGTTATCTGTGTCTTGACATGCTTCAAACTCACCTCCAAGAGCTTTCTCAAACCTCCCCTCCCTCTGGTCTTCTACCACTGCCTCTCTTCACATTTGCTCATCCTCTGCTTCTATATCCACCTATTGGCTCACTGTCCTCTGGCCACACTGGCTGGTGTCCTTGTTGCTTCTCCTGCACAGAACACACTACCAGACGCATGGGGAGGGGAGGTGTTGGCTGCCGCCTCTGTTTAAAATGCAACACCCTAGGCATTTCCTGGCTTGCTGCTTCCTTACAACCTTCAGCCTTTGCTCAAATGTGTCTGCTAAGTTCACACTTTCCAGGACACAGTTTTAAATGACCAGCCTTCTTCCTACTTCCCTAGTCTCCTTCACTGCTTTCTTTTTCTCCATAGCACTCTATCTGCCACAGTATTAATTTTTTCTCTTATTTGTTTATTGACTGTGTTCCCACAATTCAAGTAAAATGTAACTTCCACAAGGCAGGTATTTTTGCCTGTAACGATCATTGCTGGATCCATTGTGCCAGGAATAGTGCTTGTCACTTTTCAGGCTCTCAATAAATGTCTGTTGAATGAAGTCATAAAAGAGTGAAAATAGAATTATATTTAGAATAGCCATTTACTTTAGGAGAGTAGAATCCTTCATCTTAACGGGAAACTGACCACTTATGAATGCACTTCTTTACATTTTTGTAAACAAAACCCCTTTATCAGATATTTTCAAGCATCGCAGCCCAACTTAAAAACACTGGAGCTTGGAACCAGATATAAATGTTTCAACATAGGACTGGGTGGCAAATATGTTTAGTCTCAAATAGAAGCTTTGAATGATAAATCAGTCAGATTGTAAATCAATCAAATAATAAATCATTATATTGAAAAATATACAGAGACATATCCAGGCATGGAAGACTCTGAACTATGATTCTACCTGGATGTGAGAGAAAAAGAAATGGAGACCATTGGTTGTGTTGGTTTCCATATTAGATTTTAATCACACCAAAAATTACATTCTGATACAGAACGTAATAAATTTTAGATGTAATATGAATACCTAGCGCCACACTGTCAAAATGACATTATGTTGAATTTCTCAGTAAACCAGATTTACTGGATCCAAAAACAAAGCAAAAAAAAGTAATAGTGAAAATTCATCACCGCTGTCAGAAAAAGGAAAAAAAATTAAAACCCAGGTTGTCTGCTTTTTAGTGATATTCAAGATCAGCACAATTTATCATTAACATTATGTAACAAAAGTGTTATTAGATGACAAACATTTATGATAATAAAATGGTAAAAAATGAGTATTTGTTCCCTAGCAGAAACTCATCACCTATAATGCAAACAAAAGAAAGGTGAGAGAAAAGTGAGTTCATCTATTTTACTGGAACCAGTCCACACTACCCCAGAGATACTTGTAGAATGGAGACAAAACTTGATTTAAAGCATAGATTTGTATCATCTTGCTCAAAGTCCAAGCTCCTCAGTGCAATTGGAAATTAATTTCCACAGGACACCTAATGGGCGATCCAGGCAAATCTGCTTTAACACTCTGTTAACTCATTTCATTCTCAGCCCTATTTAGAGCGACCAGAGAAAAGTTTAACCGGACTTTTCACGAGAGGTATTTGAGCATCACACCCAGATAGTTGCAGAGCTGATAATGTGTGGAAACTCATGTGTGAGAGAGCTGTATTGGGCTGCTCCTGTTTTAGTCAAACAGCGAGTTATTTATTGTATCTCATTGAATTTCCTCACCTTTACTTCTCTAACAAGTCCAAGTTGTCTTCCCTGTGAGAGAATCATTCCTTTCTCGGTTTTTTAAAGGATCCTATGTTGGTATATCTAATTCATTTTCTTCATCTTCTCTTCTGTTACTTTTTTATCTTTGCAAGTGTCTCTGTTGGTCATACAGTTCCATTTGGGAAAAATATAGCTTACATCAGGCAAAAAATGATAATATTATTTTACTCATTTCACTTATTGTCTCGTACATAGCATGGTTTTTGCTTGAAGATACTGCTTACTTCCTATGCTCTTATTTAATACATTCATCTAAACTTTTTTAACAAGCCTTTTTTGCTTTTACTATCTCTTTGTTAAACTGCCTCTTTCTTGAGGAAAAAAAGTAGCCATTTTCTGTTTGCTTAGCTAGACTGTCTTCTAATACTTGAATATAGACTCTTCCCCCCCCCTTTTATCTCTATAATTAAACCTGTGAGGTAGAAATTAATATGTACATCTTAACAGATGAGGAAATGAAGGATCAAGAGGTTAAGTGGTTTGCCCAGTATCAGAGTTAGTAAGTTCCAGACCTGGGATTGAAACAAAGGTTCATCACCATTATATTCTGCAGCCAGTTTTAGTGGAAACAACTAATCTAATGGCTTTGAAGAAGGACTACAAATGAGACCAGAAGACAGTAGAATGACTTACATCCTTGCAGCTTTCACTTTCTATGTAACATTTCAATCCAGCTTCTCTCTATTCCTGTCACTATTGTTCTAACTCATCTTTTCCTTCTCACTGGAGCTTTGTGTTTTTAGTCTTTTTCTCATCAAAATTGCTCTTTCCACAGATGCTAGATATATCTTTCAAATGTAAATCTAACTGTGGCATTTTCTTCCCCATAATCCTTTCCTAGATTCTCTTCACCTACACTAGCAGTTTTCAAACTCTTGTTGCATGCAGGTGTTTTGGAGAGTCTGTCAAAGCTCCATTACAATTTTAGTTTAAAATGGTTTTAATGTTCTTTATCTTTTTAGAAAGATCAAAAATGTTTTCAAAAAATTTATTTTTAACCCCTCAAAGTTGATGGCTGTGTTAATGGGCAGGCCGCCAGATAGCTCCTCAAAATGCCCTCTTTTTTCTTGAGCTGGAGTCTCACTCTTATTACCCAGACTAGGGTGCAGTGTACATACTCATGGCCATCGCAGCCTTGACCTGCTGGGCTTAGGCGATCCTTCTGCCTCAGTCTTCCAAGTAGCTGAAACTACAGACGGACTCCACCGTGCCTGCCTAGTTTCTTTGTGATTTATTGTAGAGATAAGATCTCACCAAGGTGCCCAGGCTAAAATGCCCTCTTATAAGGAACACTAACTTCTTTGCAATAAGGACAGGTTCTTTTTGATACAAAGACTATTTATGTCATCAGTAGTATGTAAATATGTTCTTTCCCCAAAGTATTTAGTTTTATAAAACAAAAACAAACATAATAAAACAATAGCAGACAAAAGCTAAGAACTGATTTTCATTGGTACTGACATATCTTTGTTAAATATTTTTACAATGGACAGTGAAATGCACATCCCAACTACAGTCCTGTCGGCACATTAACAAAACGGATTTGGTTATTCTGAATTACTGGTTCTTTTCAGTGGATATGGCACTCCCAATTTTTAGAAGTAGCTGAGGTCAGTAGGTTCAGAAACTTCAAGCTTTGCTACCATAAAAGGAGCTAAGAAGGCATGAAGGCAGACCTTGGGTCTAATTTTACCACATGCAAAAACATCTATTAGCGGAAATTGCAAAAAACACTGTATTTTGTATCTGTAAACCTGAGCTCCCAGTTTCTGTCTTTGCGCTTTGCACAAAACATTCACTCAAGGAAGATGTGACAGTATTTTAGTTGTAAAACTAAAATAAGCTTCAGATCAGGCAGAAGAAATATGTCTCTGATTATTTGATAAGACTGGTCTACTTCTGAATCCTAAGCCTAGGACTCCGCCCTAGGAAGTGTAGGGCACAGGGTTCCATGGATTCTTGATAGGGTGGAATTCTTTAAATTTTCTAGTCAATGTATATTTCTTTTATATATTTCTTTTATTTTTAGAGACAGAGTCTTTCTCTGTTACCTAGACTGGAGTGCAGTGGTGTGATCATAACTTACTGCAGCCTGGAACTCCTGGGCTCAAGCAGAGACTACAGGTGCAAGACACCATGCCTGGATATTATTAAACACATTTTTTTTGTAGTGATGGGGCCCCACTGTTTTGCTCAGGCTTCTTATGTATTTTCCGAACATTATGCTAATCAATACACCCTAAGTAGTTAAAGATAGCCTTAGCACTGAGAGTAGCTACATTTGAGTTGTGAATATCTGAAATAACAGATTTTTTATATGATAAAAAATTGGAATTGTTAACTAACAATATATAATATAGAATCAAACTAAACTTAAAACACGAGCCTCCCTAAAATAAGATATAGTAAATGGAATCCAAAAGTTCAGCTGGGAGGTGATCTTGAGATATAGAACCTAGGGAATATGGGGGATGTTGCCTGATTCCCCAAATTATAAGACATTTTGTCCACTAACATAGCTTTTGAGAACAAGAGCTGGGCTGAAAATAGAAGGCAGTCACTAATCAATTCATATTTAAATGTGAATTTTCATAGATATATTATTGTACATATTAAACTACGTTAAATTATTTCAAAACAAATTACAAGACATATAAGACCCACTACCAAACTCCTGCCAAGAATCTCCTGAAGTTGATTACCCCAATCACCACAAATTCTAAACCAAATCAGTGGCCCAGTAGTCTTTATTATGAATAAGCAATTTATTTCCTTATCTCTATATTTCTTCAAATCTTGAATATGTCTTTCAGGAAGATATTTGATTAGGAAAATTGCCAAAGAATGTTAAAGAGAAAACAAGAACAATAGAATAGTATAAAATGTTTTCTCACATAAAAGACAGAAAAGATATGCATATATGACACAAAACTTTGAGTATTGTTTGCTACTTTCTTCTTGAGTATGAGCAACAAATGTTATTTACTGAGAGTAATGAAGATATTTTCACATATTTGTGTAAATGCGGTTGACATCAACTTTAGCGTCAAACCCCTGGAATAAGCATAGCACACAAGCTACAAATGTGGCCTCTGGAGGTGGACTGCCTGAATTTCACATTTGGATCTGCCCTTCATTGACTGTAAAACTTTGGACATGTTCCTTAGCCCCTTGTTTCTCAGTTCTTTTCAGCATCAAATGGGAATAACACTAGTATGTATTACATGGGGATGTGAGGAAGAAATAAATGTGTGAAATGCTACGACTACTGGTTGACTCATGGTGTTTGAAATTATAATTGTTTGTTTTCTTGTCTGCCTCTGATGCTGTGATCTGCTCTGATTACTCACCCATTGAGTTGCCCTTTCAGGAATGTGCAAGAGTTTTATGGAGTACAAAAGATTCAAGGAATGACCGTCTCTGAGATTTTGTAAGTACTGGTAATCGTGCATTGGTAGTCCACATTGGTATGTTGTCAGAATGACCATACCCTCTGAAGGCAGGTGATTCTCTGTCTCTGTGCCAACTTTGGGCACTTCTCCATTGTACTAGCCAGAGGAAAGTCACATGATGCCCACCTTCTATAGGCTGTCAACCAGCTGCCTCTATCCAATGTCCTGCATATGCTCTAGGGTTCTGTGGGGGGAAACAGAAGATGAGAGTCTGTGCTATTCACAGAATACACACCTTCATTCCCTCCTGTGTTTCAGGGAAACTTTTTAAGATCTTTTTTTTTCCTGTGGTTGACTGACTTTTACATTCATAACTTCAAGCTCAATCTTCTTTTCTTCCTTTGTGAGCAGTTATTAATTAACCTTCCCACTGCAGAAGCCTGCAGAGCAAGATGTTCCTTCTCTTCATCTGTAGAAAGCCAGGGATGGGCCCTGAGTGAGCTAAAAAGATATTCACGATATTCATGCCAGTATGCCTTAGGAATTATCTGTGGCAGCAGCTGCTGTGTCTCTGAAGTGAAAAGCATGCCTTACACCACACGGTAGCATCCTGGCTAGACTGTTCCTACTGAAAGATAGAGTTGCCTTTTTTCCTGATTTTGGAACTTTAGGGTGTTCTTGGTTCCTGTGCACTTTCCAGGCTGAGTTTTCTACCTCTGTTTCAATTCTGCAAGACCCCATACCTTCCATTAATTTCTCACTTTTGCTTAAATACCCAGATTTGGATTTTCTTACTTTCTAATGAAAAATGTTAAGTGCAAAGAAACAGTGTTTTCTACAAAGAAAATCAACAGTCTACGGCCGTTAATAAAAGTTATACAAGTATTGGTGAAAGGCTACCAAATATTTAGCCTGTCCAAGAAGTTCGCCTGAATGGCCTATCCTTGGTCAGCCTATTAATATATATATTTTTAGTTTTCCATTTTTATTTTAGATTCAGAGGGTACACGTGTATGCTTGTTACCTGGATACATTGTGTAGTGGTAGGGATTGGGTTTCAGGTGGCCAGTTCCCCAGATAATAAACATTGCACCCAAGAGGTAATTACTGAAGCCTAATCCCTTTCCACACTTCCCCCCTTATTGGTGTCTGTAGTGTCTGTTATTTCCACATTTGTGGCCATTTAGCTCCTGCTTACAAGTGAGAATATGTGGTGTTTGGTTTTCTGTTTTTGAGTCAGTTCACTTAGGATGATGATCTCCAGCAACACCCACTGTGCTGCAGAAGACATGATCTTATTCTTTTTTATAGTTGTATAGTATTTCTTATAGTATATTACATTTTCTTTATTGAATCAATCTCTGGAGGGCACTTAAATTGATTCCATGATTTTGCAATGGTGAATACTGCTGCAATAAGCAATATGAATACAGAAATCTTTTTTATATATTAATTTCTTTTCCTTTGAGTAAACCTTAGTAGTGGGATTGCTGGGCCAAATGGAAATTCAGTTTTTATTTCTTTCAAAAACCTCCATATTGTTTTTCATAGAGGTTGAACATCTTTACAATCCCACCAACCATGAATGAGTGTTCCCTTTTCTCCACAACTGCACCAATATCTGTTGCTTTTTGACTTTATAAAAATAGCCATTCTATGTTGTGAGTGTTATCTCATTGTGGTTTTAATTTTCATTTATCTGATGATTAGTGATGCCTTTAATCCATCTGGAGCTAATTTTTATATATGATGAGAGATAGGGTTCTAGTTTCATTCTTCTGCATATGGTTAGCCAATTATTCCAGAACCATTTATTTAACAGAATGTATATTTCCCATTGTTTATTTTTGTCATCTTTGTGGAAGATAAGTTGATTCTCTTTTCTGTGCTATTGATCTATCTGTCAAGTCTTACACCAGTGTCATGCTATTTTAGTTACTATGGCTTTATAGTATAATTTGAAGTCAGGCAGTATGATGCCTTCACAGTTTTTTCTTTTTGCTTAGCATTACTTTGGCTGTTTGGGCTCATTTTTGGTTCCATATAAATTTCAAGATTATTTTTTCTCATTCTATGAAGAATGAAGTTGGTATTTTGTTGAGATTGCATTGAATCTATAGATTGCTTTGGGCAGTATGGTCATTTTAATGATATTGATTCTTCTGATCCACAAACATGGGATGTTCTTCCATTTGTTTGTGTTATTTGCATTATCTTTCATCAGTGTTTTTTAGTTCCCTTTGTAGAGATATTTCACCTCCTTAATTGGGTGTATTCCTAGGTATTTTATTTTTTGTGTGGCTAGTGTGAATGGGATTGTTCTTGATCTGGTTCTCAGCTTGAGCATTGTTGGTGTAAAAAAGTGCCATAGACTTTTGTACATCGATTTTGTATTCTGAGACTTTACTGAAGTCATTATCAGGTCTACAAGTTTCTTGCAGGAGTCTTTAGGATTTTCTAGGGACACAGTTGGTCATCCATGAACAGGCATAGTGTGACTTTCTCCTTGCTGATTTGGATGACTTTTATTTCTTTCCTTGCTAGATTGTTCTTGCCAGAACTTATAGTGTAATTTTGAATAAGAGTGGTGGGTGGACATCCTTGTCTTGTTCATGTTCTGAGGGGGAATGTTTTCAACATTTCTCAATTAAATATTATCTTGCTGGTGGGTTTGTCATATACAGCTCTTATTAATTTGTAATATGTTCCTTGATGGTTATTTTATTGAGGGATTTTTAAAAATCACGAATGAATATTGGACTTTATTGAATTCCTTTTCTGCCTCTATTGGAATGATCATATGGTTTTTGTTTTTGCTTCTGTTTACGTGGTAGATCATGTTTATTAATTTATGGATACCAAACCATTCTTGCATTCCTGTAATACAATCCACTAGATCATGATGAATAAATTTTTTGCTATGCTGTTGAATTTGGTTTGTTAGAATTGTGTTAAGGATGTTTGCATCTATTTTCATCAGAGAAACAGGCCTGTAGTTTTCTCTTTTGTTGTTATCTCCTTGCCTGATTTTGGTATCAGTGTAATACTGGTTTCATAGAATGAGTTATGGAGGAGTCTGTCCACCTCAATTTTGGGAAAAGTTTCAGTGGAATTTGATACCAGTTCTTCTTTGTATGTCTGATAAAATTCTGTTGTAAATCCATCTGGCCCTGGAATTTTTCTTTTGTTGGAAGATATTTTTATTACTAAATAAGTTTCATTGCCTGTTCAGGGTACCTGTTTCTTCCTGGTTCAGTTTTGGCAGGTTGTATGTTTCCAGGAATTTATCCATTTCCTCTAAGTTTTCCAGTTTGTTGTCATAGAGGTTTTCATAGTAGTCTCTGATGATTTTTTTTATTTTTATGGTATTATTATGTCACCTCTGTCGTTTCTGAGTGAATTTATTTGAGTCTTCTATCTTTTTTCTTGACTAGTCTAGCTAATGGTCTGTCAATTGTTTCATCCTTTCAAAGAACCAACTTTCTGATTCATTGATTCTTTGCATTTTTTTTGTCTCAATGTTATTTAATTCTACTCTAATCTTTGCCATTTCTTTTCTTATGCTAACTTTAGGTTTAGATTGTTCTTTTTTTAGTCTCTTTGGGTCCAAGTTTAAGCTGTTGAGTTCCAATCTTTCTCTCTTTTTTGATGTAAACATTTAATGTTATAAACTTTCTTCTCAGGACTGATTTTTCTGTGTCCCGGGGTTTTGATATGCTGTGTCACCTTCATTTGTTTCAATAATTTTTTTGATTCCTGCCTTAATTTTGTTGTTTACCTAAGGGTCATTCAAAAGCTAGTTGTTCAGTTTCCATGTAGTGGGAACCCCTCTTGGTGCTGATTTCTCATTTTATTCCACTGTGGCCTGAGAAGATGCTTGGTATGATTTTGATGTTTTAAAATTTATTGAGACTTACTTTATGACCAAGCATATGGTCTGTTTTGGAGAATGACCTATGAGGAGATCAGAAGAATGTATATTCTACAATTCCTGGATGGAAAGTTCTGTAGATGTCTACTAGGTCCATTTGGTCTATAGTTCAGTTTAAGCCCAGTGCTTCTTTGTTAATTTTCTGCTTCAATGATCTATCTAGTGATGTCGATGAAGTGTTGAAGTATTATTCTATTGCTATCAGTATGTTTTCTGTAGTCAAGTAGTGTTTGCTTCATGAATTTGGGTGCACCCATGTTTGGTACCTATATGTTTAAGATAAATACTCTTGTTGAATTGCACCGTTTATCATTATATAATGCCCTTCTTTGTCTTTTTTTGTTGTTGTAATGTTTGAGTTGTCTAATATGCAAATGATTCTCCTGATAACTTTTGTTTTTTATTCACCTAATATATCTTTTTCCACCCATTTACTTTGAATCTGACCATTTGGGGTTAGTAGATGGGTCTCTTTAGGCAGCATATGGTTGCGTCCTGTTTTTTATCCAGCTTGCCACTTTCTTTTAAGTGGGGCATTTAAACCGTTTAGTTCAGGATTAAAATTAATATGTCAGATTTTGTTTATGCCTTCGTGTTGCAAGCAAGTTTCCTTGGGAACTCAAATGTGTAGTTGCTTTATAGACTCTGTGACCTTTACTTATGTGATCTTTTATGATAACAAGAGTTATTGTTTTGTTTCCAAGTTTAGAACTTCTTTAAGTTTTTTTTTTTTTTGCAAAACCACTTTAGTAGCAAAAAAATGTATTAATATCTGTCAGGGAAGGACTATATTTCTCCTTTGTTTTTAAGTTTTGTATGGCTAAATATATTCTTGGCTGGAATTTTTCTTTTCTTTAAGGAAGTTGAAAATAGGTTCCCATTCTCTTCTTGCTTGCAGGATTTAGCTGATAAGTCTGTTGCTAGTCTAATGCCCTTTCCTTTATAAGTGATTCAGTGCTTCTCCCTTGCTGCTTTTAGGATATTTTGATATTTAGGATAGTTTCATGTTGACTTTGGAGAATCTGACAACTATATCCCTTGGTGAGATTCATCTTGTAATATATCTTGCAGAAGTTCTTTGGATGTCTGGATGTCTAGATCTCTCTCAAACCAGGGAAGTTTTCTTAAATTATTTATTTGGATATATTTTCCATATTTTTTATTTTAACTTCCTTTCCCTATGGAATGCCTATGATTCATAATCTTGGTCATTTACAGAATCCCATGTTTCTTTTGTGCTTTGCTCATTTCACTTCTTTTTTTTTTAAATTTTGTTTCTGACTGGGTTAATCTGAAGGACTTTTCTTCCAACTCTGAGATCTTGCCACATGGCCTAGCCTACTGTTATAGTTTTGTACTGTGAATCTCTATTCTTGAGGTTTTTAGTTTTGTTTGTTTGTTTTTGTTTTGTTTTTTGTTTTTGTTTTTGTTTTTTTCCTTACTCTGCCGACTAGACTGGAGTGCAGTGGCCGCTGCCGGCCACTGCAGCCTCGACCTGCTGGGGCTCCGGCGATCCTTCCGCCTCAGCCTTCCAAGTAGCCGGAATTACAGGCGCGCACTACCACGCCTGGCTAATTTTTTGATTTATTATAGAGATGAGGTCTCACCAAGTTGCCCAAGCGGGTCTCGAACCTGCGGGCTCAGGCAATCCACTCACCTCAGCCTCCCAAGGCGCGGGATTACAGGCTGAGCCACCGAGCCTGGCTTGTTTTTGTTTTTAATGTTATCAGTCTCTCTTTTCACTTCCTGAAATTTTCTGCTAATTTCTTTGTGTTGGCTATCAGTTTTATCTTGCATCTCCTTGAGTTTCTTTATAATCAGTATTCTGAATTGGTTTTCTGACACTTCAGGGGTCTCATTTTGGTTATAGTCTCCTATTGGTGAGTTGATGTGCCCCTTTGGAGGGGTAACACTGTTTTTTCATACTGTCAAAGTTGTTTCTCTGGTTCTTTCTCAATGGAATGAACTATGGTGGCTAATCTGTATAATATACATATATGATATTAATAGAAATATAAATTGATATAAATATAATGATGACGTTGCTATAACTAGCTGGCATATGTAGGTTGTGTTGAGTGTGGGTTGTAATAGTGATGTCGCTGCTGTGTGGGCCAGCTTACTGCCTCCTGTGAGACTGGAGTGGCATGGGTTTCTGGAAGCTTACCTTGTTCCTTAGTTCTGTTGGCTGGTATCGGCAAATTACCTGTTAGATCACGTCATTCAACCTCCAGGTCACAGATGGTGGCGCCTATGGGTAACAGCTGGCTACTACCAATATGAACGGGTAGTTACTTGATCCTTGTTGACTATAAGAAGCTCAGTGTAAGAAGCAGTGAGCTGGTCTGCAGAGTGCGCTGTGGTTTGAGCTCCCGTTTCAACCCTGGGAACGGGAGAATCAAGGTGAATGGAGCCAAGCTGAGCAGGCCAATCTTGCAGGTCAGTGACAAGCACAGGTATCAGGTCTGAGGCAGGGTGTGGTGTGAGGTCTCCAAGTGCCCAGAGGTGTGCCTCCGTGAGGTGCTAGGGGACGCCACTGTCTACAGTTTTCTGCTCAGGAAAGGGAGGGTAGCCTAAACTCCTAATCTTAAAAAAGTGGTGGGTGCTCCAGGTATCTGCAGATATGTCTGGGCCCTGAGTGGAGAACACAGCACCAAGGACTTTGCCCCCTGGGGGAGGTCTGGCTCAGGCTCAAATATAATGATGATATTGATATAAATATTCTTCCCATGTAGGTTCTCTTGAGTGTTGGTTGTAATAGTGATCTAGTTGTGGTGTGGACTGACTCACCTTCTCCTGTGAGACTGGAGTGTCAGGGATCCCAGAAGTTTCCAGGTGTTATGGCGTGGAGCACATTGTGACCCATTACACAAGGATCTTTGCCAGGAAGGAGGGAATGGTTTAGACTACTAGTCTGGGTGTGTAGACATGGGAGCCACCTGATCCTTGGTACTGGGGGATACAATTCCCTAACAGACTAAAGGGGCAGGATGTGAACCCCCACCCCTGCAATGACATTTGTAGTCTGAACAGGGTCATGGAGCTTACCCTGGCTTCAGAACTTTCTACCCAGAAGAAACCATGGGGTCAGGAACTCTTCTACCATGAGGTTGCTGATTCAAGTGTGGAGAAGTGAAGTTCCTCCTTCTGGTTCCTATCCCTTAGATTGCTTTCTCAGATGTGTAGGATTGGGGACTCTCTTTTTCCTTAGTATTACTGGGGCACATTACCCCAGCTGGTCTGTGAAGGAAGCTAGGGCTGTTAGCAGTGATGCTTGCCAAAGGGTTCCAGGTTGCAAAACTGATGTTGGCCAGGGTACCCGCTGTTCAAGAGACCACAGTTCCAGCAACTCTTCTACTCAGGATACTCTTTCTGAGCATGAGAATGAAGGCTCCCTGCTAGGTTCCTGTCATTTAGGCTGCTATCCTGGGTGTTTCTTGGTGTTGGGGGATCCCTTGCTACAACTTCCCAGAGAGCGTGGGGCAAGGTGGGGTGAGACACCCAGCTGACCCTGACTGCCAGTCTCTTTTCCTGGGAGAGAAACGCGCTGTGCACAACCTTTGTCTGGGATGAGGTCCAGATCTGGTTCCAAACCCTGGGGTGATCTCCATGTTCCCCACCTTGCTCCAGCTGTGAGAGGCCACTCCCCTGCTCCAGAGCAAGCAACCTTGTCTCTGGGTGGAAACTGAAATGCCTGCAATGGTTACTGGTGCTGAGACACTAGTCTCGGGTCAAAAATGCTGTCTACCTCACCAGCTCTGATTTGGGAGAACACCTATGGTTTACTGGTGGTTTCCCCCTCATCAACTCTTATCTTCTCCCTGAGCCAGCGCCAGGGCCTAGGAGAAACGGTGTTCTCTCTTGGCCTGCATTGAGCAGATCCCTGATTAGTAGGTATGTCTCAGAGGGGAGTTTTCAGTTCCATCCCATGTTCCAGGGTCACAAACACTTTTCTCTGCAGAATGCCATCGTGGGGTCTGTTCTCCCACCTTTTCCCGGGGATCTGGGGTGACCTTTGCCATTCTGATGAATGTCCATTTTTCTTCTTGCATTGGGGCTCACTTGTGTTGATCTTTTCACACTATTTCACAATGTTCAGACAGGTGAGGCACGCCGAAAGCCTGTAATCTGCCATCTTGGGGAAAAAAGCTTATTAATATTAATATTAGCTATTATTGCTTGCTTTCAATTTCTTTCCTTCTCTGCTTAGATCCCAGAATAGTTGCCTATTTTGCTACTTATTAAGAACGTTGAATGACGATTTGAAAAGTCTTTCTTACCACAATTCCAGACTTTTTAAATAAATACTTTCAAACTGAAATTAACTTAGAAATAAATTATATGCTGAATGTGTGATTTGGGGGGTTCACTGCAGTGGCCACATTGCACTTAATGCCTGGCTGTCATTGATGTCACCAAATGTAGCTCATATAATTAAACTCTTAAGGGACTATTTTTCTACATATTTATATATGTTAGTTCTTTAGGTAGATATTGTGTGGGGGGAAAAGGTTTTTTTAAAAAAATTTATTTCAAAGGATTAAAAAAATCTATTCTTTGCAAAATATGCTTTCAATTATTGGCATAGGTTTATGAGGCCCTCTATGGTTTAAGCTGAACCCTTCAGCCTCATTTCTTTTTATGCAATGACTCGTTTTTTAAATGACCTGACAACTACTCAGCTTGTTGTCCTACTTCTTTCCTCCTACACAAAGTTTTGGTCTTGCCTCGTGTTTTTCCTTCTGCCTGGAATATTTCCCCCTCTCCTGTGAGTCGGTTAAATCCTGCTAATTCCTTAAAACTTATCCTTAGCAATAGTCCTCACACACATTATTGACTGACTGAGGAGCCCTGCAAAGGTGGCCCCCTAATACTACATAGAGACAGATCTTCTTGTGTTTCCTTACTGATTTTGCTCTGTTTGTTTCCTGTCTGCCCTAATGAAAAATGAACTTCTTAAAGTTAGAAAAATTATAATGTTTTGTCCCAAACCTAGACTCCATGCATGTTAATACTTGCTATGATTTTAATTTGTCAAAACCAGAGTTATTTCTATGTTTGTTGAAAACATCTAAACAGTCAAGTTTCCTTTGTAATCCTTATGCAAGATATTTTTGTGTAACAACATGAATATATAGTGAAAAAAAGAAATAGAAACATGCTATATATTATCTAACAACCCACTTTTCCTGCTTTTGTCTTCATGATTAAATTATACTTTGAGGATTTTGCAATGATTTTTCCTAATGGTTCACATAGTTCTGTGGTATCATTGATCAGAGACACAGAGGATTGTCTTTCCATTGCAACCTGATTTTTTGGGAGTATGTTTTCTGCTTTTGTTTTAATGCGGTGTCTTTTTTTTTTTTTTATGAGTATATCTGTATATCTGAAAGCAAAACTTGTAGCGGTTCAAATTAAATGTAGAAATTCAAAAATTCTAATGGGATGAATGGAAGGGGGGTGGGGAGATTTTCAGCGTTTTCTTCTGTTCTGGAAAATTCCCATATATGATTGTTTGATTATTGGTTTCCATCCATTTTTACTTCCATGTGCTGTTAATGGATATTGGCTTGCTTGCATTTGTGAAGTACATATTTTACCATTTCTCTATGTGGTTTATACGTTCTCTTTCTTACAATTTTAATATAGTTGGTTCTCACAAATTTAGTATCTAGAACTATACATTTTGTTAGTGAACTATTACTGAGATATTAATTTTTGCAACCATGCTTTCTATTTCCAAGATCTATTCTTGTCTGATTGTCTTACTTTGCAAGTTGCTATTGCTTTTCTCACTGCAATTCTCTCGAATCTGACTAAGAATATTAATTAGATATTTTTAAGTCCTCTCTTATTTATTTTATTAATTTTGCTCTTTTAGGTGGATTTGCCTTCGTTTGCATTTTGAAATTATTACTTTTGGATATTTTTTTCCTCATGTGCCTGGTGTTGTATGATTGCTTATACTTTACAAACTGAAGGATAGCTCTTAGTTTTGGAAGCTAATGCTGATGTCTCCAAGGATTCTGTGGACCGGTGTCAATTTCTCCTGCAGGATCTGTGGCCAGAGATTTCGACTTCTCTGTGTGCACTTTCTGCACCTGAGTGAAACTTGCCAACATGGAAGGAATAAAGGGTAGTGGCTTCTGCTTCCAGTTAGATAGATATATCTCAGTTTTTGAGAGATGTATCTCAGGGTTAAGAGATATACCTCAGTTTTTGAAGACAGTTCTACAAAACATTGTGACAATTTAAAAAGAGAAACTACACAAATTCAAATGTTTGGTAGAGATCTTGAAAAGTTAAGTTAGCATTTTGTTGTTGTTGTTCTTCCTTTTAATCTTTACTTGTCTAAATTTAAGTTCATTGACCCTAGATAATTTATTGATCAGCTTAATTTTTCAGCTATTTGAAATTAGTAATCATGTACATAATTCACATAAGTAAAGATTGTAAAAATAAATTCTTATAAATAAGAACTTATAAATAAGAACCCTAAGTTGTGTTTCTTCAGAATCATGATACATGAAGTTTGAATGTATCTTTACATAAGTAACTATTATTTTAATTATTGATATTTCAAGGCCCTTCTTTTTAGAAGTGACCTTATCTATTTTGGTTATCTACAGTTTCACTGAAATTTCTAGTCTCACTTTGGGCCATCAAATTAATCTCCACTGATATTTATTAGAAATTACATAGAACAATTTGATGGAAGAATTAACATTATAAAAATTTGTTGCTAAATATACCCAGGAATTTTATCTTTCTTTATTATTTTGAATGAGTTTTTTTTTTTAACACTACAATTTTATTTGGTTAAAACTGTTATCTAAAATACATTTGATGTTTCATTTACTTATTTGCAAGTATTCATCTTACACATTTTCTTTTTCTTTTTATTTGACTTTCAGGTAAGTTTACTGTTTTGTAAATTTATGTTAGACATGTTTCATACATATAAATTAATATAACATTTCTATCCATCTCACTGTATTGACTTTTGGTATTTATAAAGTTATAAATATAGTTATATTATGCTTCTTCTCAATCCTATTACTTCTCAATCCCTCCATTTCCAGAAAAAAAACATACACACACAGGTTTAAAGTAATTCTCTATCCTTCCCATCTGTGATTTGATAATTTTATTACTTATGAATTTGTCTATAAAAGCACAGTGTTATTTTAAGTGGTTTACAATTTACATAAGTGACAATATACTACAAATACACTTTAAAACTGTTTTAATACTACAGTTTTTTTTCTAAAGTTCTTCACATGACAATATCAGACCCAAAGGGTTGAGAGATATACCTCAGTTTTTGAAGACAGTTGTTACAAAACAGTGACAATTTAAAAAGAGAAACTACACAATAAAGAAATCAAAGGCAACAAAATTATTCTAATATTAACTCATAATTTGATTTTATAAACATTATATTTGTAAATACATATTATTTTCCCATTGGCTATCTACATTTTATTTACCACTCATTTACCGCTGCATATATATATATATATATACTTAAGAGTTTCTTTGGTAGTCATGAAGAACATTGTAACAAGTTTCCTTATAAGTACATTTTTGTGCATATTTTTTATTTTCTTAAGCTATATCTGTGACTCAGAATCATTTTCAAAATGCATGATGAAAAAATTCTTTTTCTTATAAACAGCTCAGTTGTCTATAAAAGTTGTGCTACCGATCTCCATTATGGTATATAGATGGCTGGTTTATTTTTCATAATATGACACATTTGTAATAATGGAATATATTTTTCATTATTTACAAATGTCTATCTTCTGGTCATCAACATATCTCATATGAACATCTACTTAAAATTTTCAGGTTGCAAGTCATGATTACCTATTTGTCAATTGGAAAACAAAACATCACTTTAGAAGAAAATATTAATGACAAAATATAAACTTTTATATCTTAGGTAATTTTTTTAAAAAATTTGCTTTGTATACTTAATTTCAATGGTAGAAAAACCTATCAGGGGCATTCCTAAAATAATTCAGAGTGCATAATTTAAAATATTTATTTTCTTTGGATAAGCCTCAGTTTTCAGGGAACACTGGACACATTTGATTAGGAATGCAGATTGTGGATTTAGACAGGTTGAGAGTTGACTCCTGACTCTTCCACTCTAGCCAGTTGTCACTGGGCTTCAGAGCGGTTCATTCAACAACAGCTAAATAAATTAATTTATCTAAATTAAAGTTTAGATAAGTTAAAATAAGTAAATTAAACTTTATTTCAAATAAACAAAAATGTCTCAAGAATGATTTTAAGTGATTCTTGAATGAACTAACTCAATATAACTTAGTTCTCTATTTGATATTATATTTAAAGTATTGCAAAGATTAAATAAACTTGAATGTGAATATACACCGAGGCCCTGACAGACAGTAATGGCTCCATAAATGGTAATAATAATTATTGTTATGCTGTTGGTAATTTTTGTTACTATGAAACTAATGTTTGTCTTTTGGCTACTGGTAGTAGACTAGGGTTATCTGTGTGGATCTGAATGTCTGAAGTTACGGAAAGTCTCATTCAACAGAATTTATAAACTACACCTATAATGTATTCTCCATCAGTACATATCATATACTTTAGCACTTAAGAATTTCTTTGTGATAATTGAAAAAAGATTATATGTATTCTAATTTTTTTTAACAACTTATATGCACACTTTAAAATAAAATAGGGCTATTTTAGCCTTCTATATGCATTTTCATAGGTTTAAAATTATGTGCATGTAAAATAATGTATATATTATAGGAGATAGAAATTATAGCATAAAGGAAGAAATTAATGTTATTATGAAAATATCTAAAATAAGAGATGATCAGACTGATCATATTTACTTAGAAGTAAGACCTGTCAGCCCGGCTCGGTGGCTCAGCCTGTAATCCCGCGCCTTTGGGAGGCTGAGGTGAGTGGATTGCCTGAGCCCGCGGCTTCGAGACCCGCCTGGGCAGCGAGACCTCATCTCTACAATAAAAAAAAGAAAAAAAAAAAAAAAAAAATCAGCCGGGCATGGTAGCGATGCCTGTAATTCTGGCTACTTGGAAGGCTGAAGCGGAACGATCGCCGGAGCCCAGCAGGTCGAGGCTGCGGTGGCCGGAAGCGGCCACTGCCCTCCAGTCTGGGCAACAGAGTGAGACTCCAACTCAAAAAAATAAAAAGAAAAAGAAGTAAGGTTTGTCTATTTCTTCTGATACAGCCCCAAACCATTACAAATTCAAATTCTACTGAGATAATTGTCAGACACAGGATGAGAACTGAGAGACTAAATATGCAAAGCGATAATCACCAGACCATATTTAAAACGGAACTCTGACCCACAATTTGCAGCAAGCAGTCCAGGAAGCCAGACCACAGCCTTTGCAGCAATCGACTAAAAATGGAAGTAATCAATAACTGCCAGTTTCCATCATGTTTGACCCCTTTCCAACTTATAACCAACCAAAGAAAGCCAAATATACTCCCCCAACCAGTCACATAGAATGCCCCACTCCTAATTTAGCTCACCTCCAGCTTCCCTGTGCCAACAGCCTCCAATCAAGGCACACCTGAAGCCTCTCTTTTTTTCCCTCACACATAAAGGTTTCCCAATCCTCTGCCTGCCTTTGAGCCACTGTCAAATGCAGGTAATGCTGACCGACTCTTGCTAAAACAAACTGAATAAAAACGCATTTGTTTGTTCTCAGTCAGTGGGCTTTATTTATTTCCACAGAAGAAGAAACTTTACTTCATATAATGGATTAAAGGAAATTCTTTCATATGATAGATTCATACAATTAATCCATAAAAAGGATTCCAAGCAGTGAAGAATATTAAAGATTTGCATTGTCATATTAATTAGTTACTACCGGGTGATTTTGTTTATCTTAGGTTTATGGTGCCTTGTTTATTTTATTACTCTTCTTTCAAATACATTAACTTACCTTTGTAATAGCTGGACTTGCAAGTTTATTAGCTGCTAAACTCTCACCCATTGTTAGCTGTATAGTTAAGTATTATGGCAATAATCTCAGAGATAACTTCTTATGTGTAAGGCATGGATTGTGATCATCTTAACTGGAGAAGTTAATGTTTAATGGATACTTTCAGCAGCTGGCCATATTTAGTTTATGCACTCATTTTAGAAAGCTTTTGAAGAAAGAGTGTCTCAAAGGTATATAACTACAGAGATATCAAAGTCCTTCTTTGGCTATAAGCAGAAAGTATGTTTAAAATTACTCCTTAACTAACAAAATGATAGGTTAACTCTTGTACACATAAGCATTTGTAATAACATTGAAGCATATTACAGTTTGTTATGTGCTTGAGTATTCTACTGGTTTCATTTTTAATTGAGTCAAAATTCTATATAAAGGCAACAATACGAAGTCCATCATGGGTATTACAAATTTACCAAATTATTCAGTTACTAAAGTGCACTGATTTTATATGAACATCATACAAAATTCTAGTATGTTGAATTTTTATCAATGTGTTTCCTTTTGCCTGAAGGGCAAACTCTAAAATTACTCAGTTGGTGGGCTGATTACATTTAAATATTAAAACAAATAAATCTTGTGAATTTTAACCGATAGTGTTTAAATTAGGTTCGATATAAAATACTAAAATCATGATTTGATAAAGAGAAATTTCAATACATAAAATTTTAAAAAGTATACAGACATTTAAGACAATATCAGTGCAATTTTGCTATGTCATATAGACTGGTATGGTGCATTCTTCATTCTGTAACTTTGCAAATTGAGTGAATTTTCTTCTTTGAAGCAAAGGTTATCAAGGATTGTGTTTCTTAATGTCTAAGTGGATAAGATTATGTCGATCTGCTTTTTATACTTTATTTTCAACTTCATTGGTTTATAATAACAATGTGACATGCATTTGCTCTCTTTAATACATGTTATATATTTATGTATATACATTTTCAAAATTGTTGATTATTTTATTCAGTTGTTTTGTTTGTTTTTGTTTGTTTGATTTGTTTGTTTCTTTTCAACTTCTTCTCTTTTTTTAACCTTTAAAAAAGGTAAAGCTAGCCGGGCTCAGTGGCTAAGCCTGTAATCCCGTGCCTTGGGAGGCTGAGATGAGTGGATTGCCTGAGCCTGCGGGTTCGAGACCCTCATGGGCAACTTGGCGAGACCTCATCTCTACAATAAATCAAAAATCAGCTGGGCTTGGTAGCGCGTGCCTGTAGTTCCAGCTACTTGGAAGGCTGAGGCGGAAGGATCGCTGGAGCCCAGCAGGCTGAGACTGTGGTGGCTGGGAGCAGCCACTGCACTCCAGTCTGGGTGACAGAGTGAGACTCCAACTCAAAAAAAAAAAAAAAAAAAAGGTAAAGCTTTGAACAAGTTGTATTCATTATTACTGTAACTTTTATTTCGTGAGTGGTCATGATTTCTGCTGGCTTTCATAGTGACACTCAAGCTTCTCTACTATACTTGGACGCAAGTTGCCAGTTATTATCTCACAAGAACTTGACCCCACATACCACTCTTCTTGCATAAGTTGAGCTTTTTGGGACATATTCACTTTCTACCTCTCCTTATCACCACAACCTGAAAAATAATTTTCTCTTTTTATTTCTCTCGCTCCTTCACTTCACCCTAACTGAGTTTTAATTGGGACAGTTTACTATTTTAATTCCAGATTCTTTATATAATTTTCCTTTCAATGTCAAGAATTTGTTTTCCATTTTAAGTACTTACACTCATTTGTTTTCAAGGATTTCTCCTCCATTTTGAGCAACCTTAGGATCAATCCGTTGCATTTTGCATCGGTCTCCTAGTCCATTTCAATTATATGTATATGAAATGTGTGAACCATTCTCAACCCTCCTCATTGTTCATCTCTGTGCCTTCCCTTCTCCTGATGCATTTTTTTTTTTTTTTTTTTTGAGTTGGAGTCTCACTCTGTCTCCCAGACTGGAGTGCAGTGGCCGCTCCCGGCCACCGCAGCCTCGACCTGCTGGGCTCCGGCGATCCTTCCGCCTCAGACTTCGAAGTAGCTGGAACTACAGGTGCGCGCTACCACGCCCGGCTGATTTTTGATTTATTGTAGAGATGAGGGCTCGCCAAGTTGTCCAGGCGGGTCTAGAACACGCGGGCTCAGGCAATTCACTCACCTCGGCCTCCCAGAGCGCTGGGATTACAGGCTGAGCCACCGAGCCCGGCCCTCCTGATGCAATTTTGTGAATTAGATAAAGAGCAAGGGTGACACATTCGTTCCCTGAAGACTGGAGTACCCACATATGCTTTGTTTTTTTCTACTGGAAATTAGTATCTTATCTAGGAATAAAATGATTAGGCTATAATTCTTATTTCTCAGTATTCTTGTAGGTAGTTTTCTGCTGCTGCTCTTTGGCTCCCGATGTATCAGATAAGTTGCCTGGGACTAATCTGATTTGTTTCTTTTTTAGATTACTTGTTTCTTCTCTCTGGAAGCTTGTAAACACTTCTTCCTTTTATTGGAAATTCTACAATTTCTCCTAACCTATTTTTTAACATTAACTTTATCTGGATTGTTCATTGAACAGTTTCATCTGAAAGCTCAGCTCTTCTTCAGCTCAAGTTAAAAAAAAATGTGTTTTATTTTATTATTTCTAGTCCTCTATCTGTTTCTTTTTCTCCCTCTGAAACTCCTACGATTCTCAATTAATTCCATCAGATCTCTCCTCTATATGTTTCCTGTAGCATTTTCCGACTCTTCATATATTTGACTTTGTACTTTAGGGAATTGCTTACACTGTATCTTCTAGGGCATCAGGTCTGATCACAACAGCAACGATCTAATTTTTCAAGATTTATTATTATTTTTTGTTTTATGTTTCTATTAAACGTTTTTGTACTGTACGTGAAGCTCCCTAAATGCTCAGTATTGTTTCTTCTTCTCTGCATCTTCCAAAATTCTTATTTTGTATGAGTTTAATCTAGATATTTTTTTCTCTCTTCCTCTCGCTCTGTCTGCTGACATCTATTAAATGCCTTACTGGTATTTGTTCCTTGCTTATTCATGCTGGGATCCGTCTTCCAGGGTATGTGTGGTGAACACGTGGCAAAATGAACAGAATTCTATACTTATGGGCCAGTAGTTGAGCAGCAGCAGGTTGGGAATTCCACCATTAAGCACCAAAGATACCTTTTTGTTTTTCCATCTCTTATCACTCTCTTACTTGTAGACAGAATTGAGATGGCCAGTTAGCTTCTCAGATCTTTAGTACTGGGAAAGCCACATTCATTCATGCTGGCAGATGTCTACATTTTCCCTTGGTGTGAAATGGATGTCTTTTTCCCTGGAGTAGTGAAGCATGACCAGGATGCACTATGTTAAGAATCTCTCCTTAGGTACTGCCAGTACTGGTCTCTAGGTTCTTAAGTGACTCACATAGGAACTAGCCCTGTCCCAATTATTTTCATCAAATCTCTCTTGTATATTCCAGATACCAGCAGATATTCAACTTGGAAGTGGTGAATCCACCTGAAATCAAATGACCCATTTTTTTTTTTTTTTGGTGCTATATGAAATTTCATTATGTATCTTCCACTGTGTGTTTCACCTCTAACTACTGGTTCCCACACAAATCTGACCTCTCCCTTTAGAGCCAGTATATTTTACTCTGTGAAGTTTTCCCCTCTCCACAGTGCTCTCTTGTTTTGAATATTTATTGTATGAGCCCTCTCCTTTGTTTATTTGTACAATTTAGAAACTTTATTTTGTTTGCTGCCTTTGATAGTGCCTAACACTTAGTAATATGCATTTAGTAATAACATCGTAATATGTTATTGAATAATAATGTATATTCATTTCATGAATACATAGATAATTTATGCTAAGCTGAATATTTTTGTGCAAGATCAACTATGAAAAGTTTATATATGTCACTGCATCTGGTACCACGTGATATACTTCATAAAAGAAATGTAATATTTGTGGACTATTTTGTAAGAAGCAAAAAGCAGTTGTTCATCAGGAATTTTTTTTTTTTTTGGTGCGCCTTATCAACATATTTGCTCAATTATATTAAAGTATGATTGGCAAAGTGTGTACATTAAGTGTATTGAAGTTACCTGAGATCAAATGCTATGTCTTAATCGTCTGATTTATCCCCACACCTTGGTACAGGGTAGGCCTCTGATGGACAAATGTTAGTGTGCATCAGAACAGAACCCAGTGGCCCGGTTAAAATGAAGATGCCTTTGCCCCCTTCCTGAAGGTCTAATTCAGTGGATGTGAGGTGGATCTCAAGTATCTACATCTTTTATTAGTGCCCCCGGGTGATTCTCATGTAAGTCACTCAAAACCTGGAGACCCACTGGTTAAGTGCTTCAGTGAATATCTGTTGAAATGAATTAATTTATCTAAGAAAGCTTCATCATTTGTAAGACATTGTTCTTTAAGAAATAAGCTAAAATGTTTTTTTCTCTTAATAGAAATGTTTAGTCTACATTTTCTGTATTAATAGAGAATTAGCTCTGACTTTAATACTCAAGTGAAACATGCCAAATGACAGACCTGGATGAGATAATTTATGTAATGCTGTCAAGGAAAAGAAGCAATATAAAATATCCAGAAGAAGCAGATCCATAGTCAGAAAGTAGATCAGTGGTTGTCACAGACTTGGGAACGCGAGACATGGGCATTCACTCCTAATGGATATGAGACTTTTGGGGGTGAAATATCCTAAAATTAGATACGGATGGTGGAGCAATTCTGTGAATACAGTAAAAATCACTGAATCGTATACTTTAAAAGGGAAACTGTATAGTGTGTGAACTGTTTCTCCATAAAGCTGTTATAAAAAAAAAAGAAAAGGAATAAGTTCAGTAAATCATATAAAGATTAACAAGTCAAGTGAAAGAACAAAAGAGCAACTGTGCACTTATGTCTGGCTGGTTTTAATTATAGGGATGAGGTCTTTGTGGAATATATTCATATAAAGAATTGTTATGGATGTCAAGGGAATTTTATATATCAATCTGATGACGAAGCTTTCTTAACACTTGAAAAAACTGTCAGTAGAGCTCAAATATTAAGTGAAATCATGCACATTGAGATCAGAAGGAAGAACTGTATTTACTACGTAAGTGGAACATGTAGACACACACACCCACACAGAAGGAGAGAGGATGCAGTTTGCCTTGTTCTCGCAGTCCTATAGAGAAATATGGAAATAAAAAATTTCCACTCAACTTCTCTGTGTAGATTAAAAAACTCAGTTGTGTTTCTTGAAACTGTTAAAATTTTCCTTTTGGTTTATTTGATTTCTCTGTAGTCATTTTAAAAGGTGAGCACCTATCTGCCTTTCCCTTAGCACTAATCAAAATATTCGGAAGCCCATAGCTTTCCTTGTAGCTTGACAGTGAATGAAAAGGTTGGGCAGAAGAAAGGAAGGGTGTTTTCTGGCAAGCACGGAGCAGTTAACAGTCTTTTTTTGTTATCAGGCAGACACATTGACAAGGAGCATTTGTGTGTGTGTGTGTGTGTGTGTGTGTGTGTGTGTGTGTGTGTGTGTGTGTGTAAATTTGAAAGAAAGCTACAGTAGCAAAAGGGTTAGATAGTCTTTGATTTATTTTTTTTTCAGAATTGGTACTAAACATCCAAAGGATGCCAAAAATCATCTTTACCCACGAGAGAGAGAGACAAGTTAGATTTTCGTTACACCTTTGATTTTTCTTTAAATGCAAGCACAATAATAAATATTTTAAAAATTGTGGATCTGAAGCTAATAAGAAATTTGTTACTATCTTTCATATTTTATTGAAGAACAAACTTTAAAAGAGAAAGATTATTTGTAGCCTTAGAAGGATACATTTCATGAAGTAGGTACAGAGTGCCATCCTTCCTTGGTGTGTAGGAATAAATTCATTTTCAAAAGGTTTTTTTAAAGAAGAGTGGAACCCTGATTACTAAATGAACCCTTGTTTATTAAATGGTAACATTATTTATTGAAAGCAGTAGAAAAATCAAAAAGTCCTATTTCTGGAAACTGATGAATGAAAGCTCTCAAAGTGATAATTGGAAAATGACCAAATTTTGATAACTCTGGTTATACCACACTCTTCCATGATTTCATAGCCTTGCAGATAAAGTGGATTAGCTCTTGAATGCATAAAGTGGTTACGAGTCTTAAGTAACTTTTATTCAGAATTACATAGATTTGGATAAATATAAACATCTGCATACTTAGTGAGACTATACAGGGACACAGAAAGGGTAGAGGTCTCCTCTACATTGATAACATACAACCTGCATCCTTATGGAGAAAAATAACATGAAAAAATATGACTAATCATAGCTACATTTCTTTAGCATCTTCCATCTGCTACACTTGGCTTTTTAAAAAATGCTATATATACAAGGTGTACCAAAAAATGTATACATGTATATACATTTTAGGTATGATGTTCACCCAAAAGATGAAGTTAATCAAATGAATGCTACTGGCGTCATGCAACAGGCAGGACAGTCCAAGAAAATGGTAGAAGCACAGTTGAGCAAACATCACACTATAAATTGCTACTGTAATTCAATTCAACTTCGAAAAGTAATACAAAGATAACATCTCTTAAAATGTGTATAAAATTTTTGACACCCCCTGGGTGTGTACATATACATATATGTGTGTGTATAAATTCTATATATGTTACAATATATAACTATATTAATATATATGATAATTCTCTTTACAACATTGCAAAATAAATACAACTATTGTTGTTTTATGTATATAGAAAGCAAGTATCTAATGACTTCCTATAGGTCACAGTGCTAGCAAGTAGCAGAGCTAGAATTCAAATCCATGCTCACTTAACTGCAATAATTTCTCTTTTCAAAATGTATGCTGCCACCTTAAAATAATTAAGTAATATATAATTGGACAGAAATTTACTGACATCTGACTCTATGCCAGACACGATGCTAGATGGTGAGGTTACAGATGGAACTTGTCTTCTCTCTGGAGGTTTCATTCAGTCCTGTCCTCCGCTTTTCAGACCGACCTCTCCTTCTGTTCATGACTTATATTTTATGCAAATATAGGATGAGAACTCCATGTGAGTCAAGTCTGAGGAATACAACAGTGAGTTGCCATCTCCACCCTCTATTACAGCCCAGTAGACAATTACAATATCAGTGACATATGCTATAACAGACAAACACAGGCTTTTGGGAATACTCACCATATTACAGTTACACTAGAGGCAGGGACACGGAGACAGAGTGGCTGAAGATGAAAACGTGCTAGTATCCTTCCAAAGTGGTCCTTAAGTTGCAAACAATTACTGTTCTCTCACAAGTTCTGTAGATGTTACTCTTCTCTTTCCAAATCCTTCTTTATTTTCCAACATCTCAAGCTCCTGATGGAATAAAAATTAAAACCAGTATCTCTGTCCCCAGGGGTTTCATTTTCCTCACCTACTTCTGGTTGTAATGTGGTTCCTCTATGCCAACTGTATTTGTATGACATTATGGCTGGTAGGTTAATCATCTCTAACTTGCACACGATACAGACGATAGTCCAGTTTTAAATAAACTGAGTATGTACCCAGCTCCCCAGGAGACATTGCTGCTAACTGGGACCTATAACAGATTTTCTCATAGTTAGATTCACTTTCTGTGGTAAAAGTTGTAGTCTTAACTGGGCTCGGTGGCTCAGCCTGTAATCCCATGCCTTTGGGAGGCTAAGGTGAGTAGATTGCCTGAGCCTGCGGGTTCGAGACCCGCCTGGGCAGCGAGACCTCATCTCTACAATAAATCAAAGAATCAGCCGGGCGTGGTATCGCATGCCTGTAATTCCGGCTACTCGGAAGGCTGAGGCAGAAGGATCGCCGGAGCCCAGCAGGTCGAGGCTGTGGTGGCCGGGAGTGGCCACTGCACTCCAGTCTGGGCGACAGAGTGAGACTCCAACTCAAAAAAAAAAAAAAAGAAAAAAAAATTGTATCCTTCTAACCCAATCCCAAAAGGCATGTCTTCCCTTTCTTCTCTGCAACAACACCACTCACCACTAAGCTTCATGAAACTGCATTGGATCCTTCTGCCCCAGGCATTGTATCTATATTCTGCTGTCCTTTTTCATAGTTAAAAAAAATTCCTATTAAGCACAAATTCATCTTGTCAAATGTCATAAGCAGAGTGTAAAAGAGGGATTCCTTAACGCCTTTCAGTTCTAGCAAGGACTGCATTGTGTAGTTTTACACAGGGGTCCCCAGCTCCTTGGGCCATGGACCAGTACTGGTCCAGGGCATGTTAGGAACCAGGCTGCACAGCAGGAGGTGGGCGGTGGGTGAGTGAGCAAAGCTACATCTGTATTTACAGCCTCTCCCCATCACTTGCATTGCCACCTGAGCTCCACATCTGTCAGATCTGTGGCGGCATTAGATTCTCCTAGGAACGTAAACCCTATTGTGAACCGCACATGCAAGGAATGTAGGTTGTGCGCCCCTTGTGAGAATCTAATGCCTGCTGATCTGAGGTGGAGCTGAGCCTGATCTGAGGTGATCTGAGGTGGGACCGTGGGGAGCAGCTGCAAATAGGGATTAACATTAGCAGTGAAGTTTGCACAGAAACCATAATAAGTCAATTGCTTGCAGACTCATATCAAAACCCTATCAGTGAGTGGCAAGTGAGTTGACACACTTCAGTGGTGGCAGGCTTTAAGTCAGAATCTGACACTTACTGTGGTCTGCGCCTGACCCGCCCATTATTTTATTTACCACTTCTGTCCACGTGTCTTTTTGTTAAATGGTGAATTGTATAATTATTTGTATTATATATTACAATATAATAATAGAAATAGTGCACAAATGTTATGTACTTGAATCATCCCCCCCGAAAATACTCCCCCCCTCCAGGTTTGTGGAAAAATTGTCTTCCACATAACTGGTCCCTGATGACAAAAGGTTGGGGACTGTTGGTTTAATACATAAACAATCATTATTTATAATTTGGAGAAAACAAAATTCAGTCAGGAACAGTTCCTTCTGTTTCACGTCCACTTTTAGATGAAAGCGAGAGACCTAGAGACCACTGTGCTGTGTGTGTTTTCCCAATATTTTTCCTGGGATAAATTTATATATGCTCTCAAGTACCATACAGGGTGCTTTTCAAAGGCACGTGCTTCACTCTTTTGCTAATGCACAGGTTTTCCTGCTCACTCAAATGCTGAGACTAGCAGTTAGGGTCACATGTGAGTTGTTTCACCAGTAATCAGCTAATTAATATGTGATCATTGGCCAAAATATACAAAGCGGTTAATTTTCATTATGTATATAAACTCACTTTTATGCTTACTTAGCTATCTGTATTAGAAATTTTTATCACATGAAAATAATATTAAAATGCAAATTCTAGTATATGCCTTTAAAAGGAACAGACAGATTCTTCAAGAGTTTCAATAAACACATATCAAACTGCTGGCACATAAAAATATATTTTAAATAATATTTGCTAAAAACAATCTTAAATTTACAAAAAAATTGAGAAGATAGTAGAGAGAGTTGCCTTATACTCAGTTTCCCCTATAATTAAAATCTTATATTGGTATGGTATATTTGTTACCATTAATGAATCAATACTGATACATCATTATTTAATTAAGTCCATAGTTTATTCAAATTTATTTAGTTTTTCCTAATGCCCTATTTTATTCCAGCATCCTATACTGGATCCCACATTATATTTAGCAGGCATGTTTTCTTCAGTTCTCTTTAGCTGGAATAGTTTCTCAAAATTTCTGTGTTTTTAATGATCTTGATCGAGTTTTTTTTTTTTTTTTAAAGCAGGATTTATTGAGAGGACAGAAAAGCTCCCACAGTGGGAGGGGACCTGAGGGGGTTGCCTGATCTTGACAGTTTTAAGAAGCATCAGTCATTTGTATAATGCCCCTGTGTTGGAATTTTATTAATATTAGACTGGAGTGATGAATTTGTAGTAGGAAGACCACAGAGATAAAAGTGCCAAGTCAGTCATATTATATTATTGAGCAGGGAGATTCAACTACGAATCCCAAGTGAGGATTGCCACTGTTGGAGGGCAGCAAAGATCATAACAATACCAACACCAGGCAGTTGAAGACAGGCCACAGACTTAGGCCCAAGCATGTTCTAGGTGCTGGGAGTCACCAAGGAGGACTTAAGTAAGACACAAAGCACTGGATAGAACAACGTTTTACTCACAAAAAAGGAGTAGAGCTCAAAGAAGATCAGTGTCTATAGTGTGTTCAGTCTCACAGGGCCAGCAAATCTCTCGATAGTGGAGGCAGGATGGTGGACTGAATAAACTCCTCCTGAACTGCAGGCAGAAAACTCACTCCTTCCCCTGGGGCCACAGATATATTGGTGAGGCTGGCCAGCTGCCCTCTGATGCACAGGCTAAAGAAATACAAAAGAAGTTCACTGCATACCTAGAGCACGAGAAAGATTTCCATCAATAAGGAAGAATCTGGAGCCAATTTCAATACAGAGAAAGTTCCAGACCCAGAGGGCAGATTAGGCCATCCTGCAGAAGGGCAGCAGGTGGTGATGGCTGCTTCCTCAATGACAGATCAAGACATATTAACATGCGTTATCACTGTTGCTGAACTTGCCACCTAGCTGAGGTAGTGTTTATCCGTTTTCTTCACTGAAAGGTAATCTTTTTGTCTTCCTTTTCTATACAGACTTTTGTAGAACAAAGTCATTACGTGCAGTTCACACTTTGAAAGTGCAGATTTATGCAGACTATATGCATAAATTATACGGAATTATTCTGCAATGGAAATTTTTCCCTTCTCTCCCATTTATTTATACAGTCAGCCCTCCGTATCCCCAGGATCCACATCAGCAGATTCAACCAGGCATGAATCGCAAATATTTGAAAAGAAATACCAATACAACAATAAAAAATAATACAAACAAAAAACTAATACAGTGTAGCAACTATTTACATAGCATTCACATTGTTTTCAGTATTATATGTAATCTAGAGATGATTTACAGCAAATGAGAGGATGTACATAGGTTATATGCAAATGCTATACCATTTTATAAAAGGAACTTGAGCATCAATGGATTTTGGTAGTCCCAGAGGGGTCCTGGAACCATTCCCCCAAGGAAACCAATAAATGACTATAATCAATCATATATTTATATCATGTACATATCATAAGTATATATTTATATTATGTTATAACTGTTTTCTTTTTTTATTTCTTTTTAAATTTTCCTCCTTTCAGGCCATCTTTGGCTTTAATTGAACTTTTAAAAAAAGATTATTATTTTATAGTAGATTTATATATACAGCAAAATTGAGAGAAAAGAACAGATTTCTCACATTCTCCTATGGCCGCATGCAAAGCCTTCCCAATTATCAACCCTATCAGAGTGGTACATTTGTTACAACTGATAAACCTACATTGACACGTCATTATCATCCGAAGTCCATAGTTTACATTAGGGTTCATTCCTGTTTTGTACATTCTATGGGTTTAGATAAATGTATCATTACATATAGTATAAAGAGTAGCGTTGCTACCCTAATAGCCCTTTGTGCTCTGCCCATTCATCCTTCCCTCAGCCTTTACCCCTGGCAATTACTTTTTTGCATAGTTTTCCCTCTTCCAGAGCGTTTGAGGCTACAGTGTGTAGCCTTATTATATTGGCTTCTTTCACTTAGTAATATACATTAAGGTTCACTTCATTTCTTTCCATGACTTGAAAGTTTATTTCTTTTTAGTTCTGAATACTATTTCATTGTCTAAATGTACCACAATTTATTTATTCATTCACCTACTGAAGGACATCTTAGTTGCTTCCAAGTTTTAGCAATTATAAGCAAAGTTACTATATTAACCATCTGTGTGCAAATTTTGTATGGCCAAAAATTTTCAACTCTTTTGCATAAATGCCAAGGAGTGTGATTGCTGGATCGTACGGTAAGAGTATGTTTAGTTTTATTAAAAGCTGCCAAACTTTCTTCCAAAATAGCTGCCTGAGCATTTTATGATTCTATTTTCTCTCTTCTCTTTGCATGTTGTTTTGGCTTATTTTGCCCTACAGCTTGCAGTATAAAATTATGACTAATCTAAGTCCACTTTCAAATACCACTATACAACTTCATAGGTAGTGCCAATAACTTATAACACAGAATTCCCAATTCTTCCACCTCTTCTGGATAATATTGCTGTGATTCTCTCCACTTATACTGTAATCACATTATTTCAATTATTTGAACAGTTATCTACTATATCAAATAAGAATTTGAAAAATAAAATACCTTCTTTTATTTTTTTAACATTCCTTTATTTATGTATGTCAAAGTTTCTGATCCATATAGTTTTCTTTCTTGCAGAACTTCTTTTAACATCTCACAGGACTGACTTGCTTACAGTGAATTCATCATTTTGTTTTGCTAACAAAGTCTTTATTTCTTTTTCATTTTTGAATGCTAATTTTACTGATTATAGAATCCTAGACTTTTAAAAAAGATTTTAGCACTCTTAATATTTCACTCCAGTATCTCTTTGTTTGCATGATTTCTGTTGAGTGTGTGGCATTTCTCATCCCTTTTCTTTGTTGGTAAGGTATTTTTCCCACCTCTGGCTTTTTTATTTCTATTTGATTTTCCACAGCTTGACTATGACATGCCTAATTGTAGGGTTTTTGGGGGGAGGAGGTATAATTATTCTGATTGATGTTTTCTGAGCTTCCTGAATCTGAGAATTGGTGTGTTTCATTAATTTTGGAAAGTTTTCAGTCAAACATTTCCTGTGTTCTTTTCTTTCTTTCTTTTCCTTCTGGTAGGTCAATTGCATGAATATTATAGCTCTTGAAATTGTCTCACAGTTCCAGGATAGCCTGTTTTTAGTTTTTTTCCTGTTTTATTTTCGTTTGTATAGTTTCTGTTGACATAACTTCAAGTTCACTGATTCTTTTGTTGAGTCCATCAAAGGCATTCTTCATTTATCATATTTTTTATTTTATTTTGACTTTTTCTTCGAGTTCCCTTATTTCTGCTGATATTACCCCTCTGTTATTGTATGTTGCCTACTTTTCCCATTAGATTTTATATCATATTAATCAGTAATTTTAAATCTGTATTTGATATCACCAACTTTGTTATTTGAGTCTGATTATGATCACTGATTTATTTCTTTGAACTGTGCTGTTTCTTGACTTTTAGCATGTCTTATAATTTTGTTGAACGGTAGATATGACATTGAGTTATAGGAAGGAGTTAATAGGCTTTTAATCTGCATTTTATGTTAACTTAATGTTTGATTTGGCTTGGAGTTAGGCTGTGTGTGATATTTACAATAGCTGTAGGACCCAGGGTCTTCAAATTTATCTGGTGCCCATGTCTTTGACTCCTGTGTTGTCTTTGAGTTTTCCCAAAATCTTCTTCTTAGAGTCTGTGCCTTGAAGCTCTTTCAGCTTTATCCACTGTTGTTATACTGAAGCCCTTCGGTGTGGTGGTAAGGAATTGGGGAATATAAGTGTTCAGTACTCTTATGATTAAATCCTCATCTTTTGGTTGGCTTGTGCTTCTGGGATATAACCTTTACAAGTGTATCGTAGCTTTCCCCCCCACTTTCTCCATGCTAGGTGTATACAGTGGAGTCCAAAGTTGAGTAACTGTCCTTTCTCCTAGGTGATCAAAGACTCTGGCAGGCTTTGTTTTCATTATGAAAAATACTCTAGGTGTATTTCCAAATGGCTATTTAACCTCCTCCTGCCAAAGTTATGAGGCGATCGTTTTGGTCTCTTCACCATGAGAATATGGTGAGGTTCCTGGAAGTAAAATTCATAAAAGTGTGGGGTCTTTATAATATTGCAGACTTTAAGAGTTTTTCCTTCAATTGAATTCACACCCAGTCTCCAGAAATTCATCAAAATGACAATTTAAGTGTTCCTACAAGTGTATGGCTGCACTAATTTCTGTTTCAGGTAAGCCAATCTGGACTGTGATTTTCTATAATCTATCTCCAGAATTTGGAGTGGCAGTTTACCATGTGACCTCAATTATCTGATGAGTCTAAGAACTATCAGTCATTGATTTTTAGTTTGTTCAGCTTTGTAATTTTTTTAGTGGTGTCTTACTCTTATACATGCTGGAGTGCGGTGACATGCTAATATCTAACTGTGACCTTGAACTCCCCGGTTAAAGGGATCCTCTTGCTTCCGTCTCCAGAAAAACTGGGACTACAAGTGTGCACCACCATGCCAGGATTATTTTGGCTTCTTTTTCTCATTGCAAAACTAGAGTCATGCCTTCTGAGCTCTTATATAACTGAACTAAAGTATTGAGTATTGAGATGTTTAAATAACAAACTCTTTTCAGTTGAAAGGATGACACAGGCAGTGTTCACTTTTTTTTCATGATTAGTTTTACTTTAAAGTCATGTATTTTCATTTGATCCATATCAATATAGTAATTTTAATTGTAGAGCCCATACAATTACTTAAGTTAATCGACAAATCTCAAACACTGACATTTTGTTCTTGCTTAAAATTTCCAATTTAAGTCTGGCTCGGTGGCTCAGCCTGTAATCCCGCGCCTTTGGGAGGCTGAGGTGAGTGGATTGCCTGAGCCCATGGGTTCGAGACCCACCTGGGCGGCGAGAGCTCATCTCTACAATAAATCAAAAAATCAACTGGGTGTGGTAGCGCGTGGTAGCACGTGGTAGCGTGTGCCTCCCGGCTACTCCGAAGGCTGAGGCAGAAGGGTCGCTGGATCCCAGCAGGCAAGGCTGCGGTGGCCGGGAGCGGCTACTGCATTCCAGTCTGGGTGACCGAGTGAGACTCCAACTCAAAAAAAAAAAAAAATTCCAATTTAATTAAATGGAATTCAAATTAAGAGGACAATTGCTTAGCATTATTTGGAACTTTATATATTTATATTGTAATAGTATAGTTTATCATATAGCTTTCAAAATACTGTAAAAAATATACATTATTCTGTACTTGTTTCAAGGTTTGTATAGCTTGTCTGATTTAGTTGGACCATTTATACCACAGAGCATAAATTATTAACCTAGCTGATTGTGAAGAGTAGATGGTAACCTTAACTGCTAAACGCTTCACAGATAGAAACTGCTAAGAATAGCCTTGATGATACAAGTTGAAATCTCCAACCTAACACATAATGCACATTCTGTGCTATTATAACACCTGTGTTGTTATTCGTAATTATACTCAGCTCAGTTAGCAAGTTTTAAAATACCCACTTGAATTCATTAACAATTCAACTTGATGTTCCATTCTTAAATTGTAAGCAGATAACCTCAAACTATAAAATACAGACTGAGTAGAAAAAGCACTACCAAAACTAAATTTTGCCTCTACTTTGATAATTCTTCTTGCATTTGGTCCATAGTAGCTCCTTCTCTCTCATTCAAGCTAAGCAAGCACTCATCTGCTCCTCCACTTTTTGATTCAAAATGACAGAAATGATTTTTTAAAGCTATATAGTGTTTTATTTTCTGTGTCATATGGGATAACATATACAGTGCACTTATCTAGACATATGAGAAAATGTACACTGAAGCCTGATCTGGGAGGTACCGTTTACTTTTAGATCTTGCACACACAGAGAAAGTGAGTGGAGTTTGCTCTTTCATCATTTTTAGTCTAAGTGTGTTGTCTGAGAAAGACCCCCCCTTCAAAAAGATAGAGAATTAGACTCATACATTACGTGTTTCAGTTATTACAAATGTTGGTAGGACAACAAAGTGGCAGAATATAGTCATTTGTGGAATGTACTTTTATTTTAAAATGTATAGTCTAACAGCAAGCAGTATCTTATCAAGCCATCAACATGAAGTACTTTCAAATCAGAGTGATAGTTAATACACTTTATAACCCTAAATTTAGGGCAAGCTTTGAAAAAGGACCACCAAGAAGAAAACCAGCCCTTGACTTCCTGTCTGCCATGAGGGAGGGGTGCAGAGGTTTAACACTCACTCGCTTGTTATATTTGGCTGCCTTTGAAACCTGGATGCAATTGCTTTGGTATGTAAGCCCTCCTTCTTTGGGATTAAAAAACAAAAACAAACAAACAAAAAAACTACTCTTTTGGGCTAAATGTGCATAAAACTTCAGCTGTTTTTACTCATCTCATCAGTAAGAATCTAAGTCTAGAAATCTTTTTATGGTGATCAAGATAGAGTTTTTTTAAAGTTTCCATAAAAGAGGGTAAAGTAATTTTTAAAAAGACAGATTTCATATTTTGTTGGATGGAATAAAAAAATTAAGGAAACTAAGTGACTTTACTTGATAATTTTTCTGATAACTCTGATTCATACCTATATAACCTATCAGAATGTATTTACTGATAATCTTTATTACCTTTACTTTTTGAAACTTTCCCTTCTATTAAAGAAGGATAAACCCAGAAAACTGTCTTACTTATGTAGGAGGACTTAAAATATTATATTTTGGAGAGTGGGCCCTTTGTAGTACTGCCTTTCCTGCTGGGTAAGCCTTCTAGGAACCCGTTGGCATCTGTACCATATAGTCTTGTGAGAGGCTGAGTTCAGTGAATTTTTATTTTAGATTCTTTTAAGATGTTTGCCCATTTCATGATGGATGATTTATGAGCACACCTGCTCACAATGCCCTGAGTGTGCAGCAGTTTATTATCAAAAACAGCATGACTCCTGTGCCCCACCCTCCTTATTCACCTGATCTTGTCCTAAGTGACTTTTTTTCTTTTGGTTCCCTGGATGAAAAAGTCCTCAAAGGAAAAACACTTTGACAATTTTGAAGAGATAAAACAAAAAACAGCAGAAGCGCTAAAAGCATCAAAATTGATGAGTTCAAAAACTGTTTTGAGTAGTGGAAAAAGCCTCTCAATAGGTGTATTGCATCAGAGAGTACTTTGCAGGTGACTGAAGTTTAAATATATAAGAATAAATACACAATTTTTTATAAGTAAATTCTAGTTTTTTGGATTCCCCTCTCTTATTTGCCGTTAGTATTCTATGAAGATTCTGTTAATAGGAGGCATTCAACATTTGAACAAGACGTAAAGGTAGAAGAAAAGGGAAGCTAACAGTCTCTAATTTTTGCATGGTGCCTGATTAGATCGATCAATCTTATTCTGAAATCCATGGCACCACATTGGATGTGTAAAATAAGAGAGGGTAGGCACCTGTTTCTGGATATTGACATCACGTTCATAATACATTTTCAGAATTTGTGAGTTTATGTTCTACTCAGGCAGATACATTTCTTCTCTGAAATATCCCAAAAATCTCAAGTGAGCTTAATGGAGGAAAGCCCCTCTGGAATTGCTTAAGGTAGTCAGGATTTTCCAAGTTCTCCAGAGAATCTGCCATTCCACCTTAAGCTATTTTTCCAGAATTTATTTATTTTTTCCATTCTGCACATTCTAATCTGTAGCTTCAAGCTTTTAATCTGTGGTTTTTCCTCACATACAAAGTAAATTAAAACAAACAAAATTTTTATGGCAGTGTTAAACAAACAGCGGTGCTTCAATATATAGTTAATTGTTTATTATTATAAAATGTAAGGTTGTATCTCTTTAAGCTAAGATTATTGCTTCAATAAAACTTAAGCTGAGGTTGTGTCTTCATTTTTGCATGTTTTACAACTGCCTCTATTGCTTTGACATAGTAGGTACTCAAAGATCCATTTTTGAATTGGAATAAATTATGATTTGTTTAGCTGAGTACATGCAAATTTGATTAATTAAGAAGCATTTAATGTTCAGATGAACATGCTATTTTCTTTAATTCATAGGTGTATGTCTATTCTTCTTCCCTCTTCTAATTTTTGTCTACTGCTAGTATTAATGAAATAAATGCTGATTATTAGTGATAAAAGACATACACTCTATGTTTGTATTAGTTACCTGAAAAAGATTTCATTTTATATAAGATTTAGTAAAAGAATAAAATAATTATAACAACAGTAATAAAAAAATAATAATAATAACAATCATCTTCCTTGATGACCACAGGGCCTTTGGGACAATATATATATATTTCAATTTTTTCACTTGTGAATGAGAAGGCTGGATAAGAGAACCATTAAGAATCGATTTGAAGTCTATTTAAGAAAAATGTCTTATTTCAAACTTTTTTTGTTTTTTTGCATTCATAAGGATAGATATCCAGGATATATGACTCTTTGCTTGCCATCTATGAGTTTTCAGGTGTTCAAGGGTAATTGGTTTAGGGAGATGAGGGTGAAACTACTCTGGTTAGGACTGTAACAGCTTGCAGCTGATGGCCAGAAAAGAGTGAAAGACAAAGCAGAATGTAGTAGATGAGAACCAAGAAGAATGTGGCCAGAGAAAATTCCTATAGCAGCAAATAGCCAATGAATTTTAAAACAAGAACTCCTTAAGGTCAGGGATTATTTTTTATTAATCTCTTTATCTCCAGTTTCTAACCAAATGCTGATCACTTACTAGAACTGAAGTAAATATTTGTTGAATTGAGTCGATTGAATTTGCTTATTGCATTTATATAATGGCCTTGTTATGTTGGTAATATATTCTGTTTACACACAATGATATCAGGCTCAAAAAATTAAGAGAGGCAGAACTTGGAGGAATTGGGATTTAAATGTAATTTTTATGAATAAAGAACATCATATTTCCATGATACTAATATCTTCCAAAGGATGTCTTCAGTCCTATGAGAAAGTTGAGAAAGGACAGTTCCAAGGTTAAAGATTTTTAGGAAATTCCATACATATTATTGCTCCTCCTGAACTTTCATATGGCTTATTAAAATACTAAAATATCATAAACTTAACCCTGAATTGTATCCCACATCTTTTTCTTTATAGACAATATTTTTTATTATGATATTGTGGGGTACGGTTAAGGGTTAGGTAGACAAATATCTTTAAAATAAAAAATTTAAAAGAAAAAACTAAAACATCTAATCACATTTTAGTTAAACAATTGTCCTAACTTTGTTTTTGTCAGCATGGCTCAAGTGTTGTTTTCATCGTGTTTTTAGATAGATTTTAAAGGATCTGAGGATAATGACAGGAAAAGCTCAGTATCTATCATAGTAAAAGAAATTATATCACTGGCTAAAAATGTTATGAGCTATCAGTCATTACTATGGAAATAATTTTGGCTTATAGGAAACTATTAAGAGAGTATAAACCAATGACTTGCAAGTTTTCAGTGCTTGTAAGGGTATTTATATGGAACTTATTTAGCTATCTACATTCATAATTCCTGGAATGACAGAATCTATAGTTAGAAATATACATTTTTAGTACCCACTAGGTATTTCTGAAATAAAATGGACAGAAGATAAAGATGATTTTTTTCCTCTACTTGTCTAAATATTTGTTATTCAGTTGTATTATCAGCTTTGATATTTGTGTTACAGAAATCTTTTTCTATTTAAGTTTTCCATTCTGATAAGAGTGGAATAGAAGCTGCTTCCTGTCTATTTAGGTCAAAGAGGTTAAACTGTTAAGTGAAGTTAGAAATACTACAGTTTTAAATGAAGGAGGTTAAAAGCTAACTAATTGATCTTGAATATATGTTGGGTTGTAGAAATTGTACTTTATAAGTGGTTAATTCTCTGTAAAATTTTGAATTAAAATATTCTTGTTTTAAAATAAGGTATTTTATGATCACAGACATATATCTTCATTATTGATAAAGTTTGGGAGAGAGAAATCTGTGAGATATACTCATAATGAAACGTTAACATAGTCCACCTAATGCTAACACCAAAGTCATAATTATTTATTCTAAACTGTGTTAAGTTGATTTGGGGAGAAGACAGTTTATTTTAACAGAGACGAGCAAACTGCACAAAACATATATCAGGATTCCGATATTTGCATTACACCATATACAATTTTTTCCAAGAAAATCTGCCATCTCTCAAGCTAGAAAGGAAAAAATACAACTCATTTTACCTTCAAGAGAACATCTTCTTTTCTTCATGAAATGCATTCTCTGATTTTCATTAAATAAATATGTGCATTGACTGGTTATCATGCACAAAATTGTTCTGTGCTAGGAATTGAAGAGAACAAAGGGAGGTTAATGAGAAATTAATTGAGAAGCTATTTTTTAAATCATCAGTTTATTTTTGAGAGAAAAGTGCCAATTTTGAAATGTATACAAGAGGTTTAATTATGGACAAAGTGCCTAACAAATTTCCATTCTAGACACTCAATAAACTATTGTAGAGAAATGGGGTGTAAAAAAATAAAAAATGAAAACTCCCAATCTAATCAAATAAAGTGCAAAGAATAATTACTAAGGAATTCAGAACAGTGAGATATCCAAGTGGATGGAAACACTTAAGAAATTCAAATAGAATTGGAGCTTAATTTGGATTTTGAAGGTGAGAGTATTTTTTGATATGGGTCATAAGAAATGCTTTAGAAGACAGGAACCTATGCTTATAGCAGAAACATTCAGAGATGTAAGTATATGGAACAGGTTGGAGTAAGAGGAGGGAGATGACAAAGGAAGATTTTTGGTTTGATGGGAGAGAAAGTTACTAGGATGTAAATTGAAATTATAAGTATCTAGATAGATATAGACAGATGATAGATAGATTTGGGAAACATTTTTAGATGAACTTAAATGAAAGGCAGGTAAAGTCTAGTAAGATATAAATCTTAGCCATTGAACATTTTTTTTTTTTTTTTTTTTTTTTGAGTTGGAGTCTCACTCTGTCGCCCAGACTGGAGTGCAGTGGCCGCTCCCGGCCACCGCAGCCTCGACCTGCTGGGCTCCAGCGATCCTTCCGCCTCAGCCTTCCGAGTGGCCGGAATTAAAGGCATGCGCTATCACGCCCGGCTGATTTTTTGATTTTTGGAGAGATGAGGTCTCGCTGCCCAGGCGGGTCTCGAACCCGCAGGCTCAGGCAATCCACTCACCTCAGCCTCCCAAAGGCGCGGGATTACAGGCTGAGCCACCGAGCCCGGCTGCCATTGAACATTTTTATCAGAGTGAGGTCCATTTCCATTCACTAAGAAATGTTCTATAAGCTAGATCAAAATTTGGCAAATTGCTAGACAACAGGTAGATTTGAGAAGCTCTTCTGAAAAATGCAAGCTTGATGTGAATGATACCCTGGTGAAAGGATTTGAGGTAATGTGTAAGCTACTTAATGCATAAGCTAGTTAAGGCAGGAGGAGGGGAGAGATGTGAGGATATTTCAAAGAGAAGTGCCACAAGACTTACACATTTTTTTTACCAATTGCTAAAATTATTGAAATAGAAAATTTACTGAATATATGATTATTATGAAGTAATCAGCATCTTTCAACTCATGTTAATAAAGAAAAATACTACTTAGAATAGCAATAGTAAGAGAATGCTTAGGTGCCAAATAACATATCTGAATGCTATTAAAAGCATGAGAGTGTTATTAACAAAAAATCTACTTTGCATAGCAAAATGATTACTCTGAATATGTTCAATAAAGATGTGAAAAATTCTTATGAAGAAAATGATAAAACATTACTAAAAGTTGTTATATATGACAGAAATTGAAGAGAGATACTATGTTCATTAGGTGTCAAAATACTGTCAATTTTCTGAAAACCTTAGATCTAGTCTGTGTAATCCCAACTAGGTTGACAGAATAAATGTGATGGGATACTTCTCTCACACAGTACACAAAAAATATATTTAATTTGTCTAAGCTAAAGACAATTGTGAAAATAAATTTAAAA
The DNA here is from genome assembly GCA_027257055.1 of Cephalopachus bancanus. Lineage (NCBI taxonomy): Eukaryota > Metazoa > Chordata > Mammalia > Primates > Tarsiidae > Cephalopachus > Cephalopachus bancanus. The sequence continues at coordinate 1,714,020 of JAPVLO010000084.1, read as the reverse complement.
TTTTAACAGAAAATTAACTTTGTAACCCAGAAATTCCCTGAACTGAACAAAGAGGCAAAGACTCTAAAAGAAAGCATTGTTGAAGTTAGTTGCATTCAAATGACAACTCATACTCAACATTGAAACCACATGAGGAATGTGTTGAAACGTTTAAAACTCAAAGAGGAAGCGACAATAAGTCTCATCGAAGAGAGAACAAAAGACACAGTCACACATTTCATAGAAAACATGAACAGCTCATACACAAAAAAGAGTACTCTCTATATGAAGAGCCATCAGAGAAATGCAAACTTAAACTAAAATGACATGTCAGTTTACATCTAATAGATTGGCAGCACTTTAAAAAAATCTGAAAATGATAGGAATGTGGAACAAGAGAACCCTTGGAACCTGCTTGTGGGACTATAAATTGATACAATTTCTTTGAAAAACATAATGATGTTACTTAGTAATTTGCACATGAGTCAGCACTGAACTAGACATTTCACTGCTAGATATATACCTTACAGAAATTTTATTTTTAGGTTTGCCAGGAGAATGTTTACAGTAACATTGTTGATGGTAACAAAAAATGGGATACCACCTACTGGCTATTAATGGAGAAGTAGATAGCACCCATTTTGGCAAATTCTTATAATGGCATAATACACAGCAGTGAAATTAAATGAACTCTAGCTACACAGATTAACAGAGCCTCAGAAAAATAATCTTGAATTAAATCCAATTAAAATCAAGTATGTGAAGAATTTATACATATATTTATTAACTGTCTTATTTAGGTATACTAAACAAGAAAACTGTCTTGTTTAGGTATACTAACCTAGGAAGAAAAACAATTTTTAAAAATGACAAGTATAGAGTAGTGACCTTTAGTGTATATTTATTATACATATTATTTATTTTAAGTAACAAATGAAACACAGGCAATGACAGAAAATTTGAATTTTGAGGTGACACACTCTTGAGCATGTGGAATGATGACATAATTATTTGATTCTGAGTGTTAATTTTTGCTGATGATTAACTGATTCATTAATTAATTTTTTAATTGGATAGCACAATGCATATTGCTAACTTTAAGTATTTGGCAATGTCAAGAAAATCTATCTTGATTTAGCAAACATCACTATAAAGTTGATAGGATTCTGTGAGAGCACCTGAACTTGCAGCTCCTGAGAAGTCTAATTATGGTACCTCTTCAATAATATGCCCAAAGTTTATATAGCTAATTATTTTTGGTGATAAAATTCAAATTCTATAGAGAGCTCGAGCACTTATGCAATATATTATGTAACAAACACTCAATAAATCTTCATTTGATTTAAGTAAATTTTTCTGCCTGGGAATCATAATATCAGTTTTGTAAGCTCAAAAGATTAAAGAAGTGACTTTGGAATTTGAGAGAATGGCAGAATGAATGACACATTATAACGGCCATTATATTTGTGTGTGTGTGTGTGTGTGTGTGTGTGTCTTTGTACTTTACAGTTCCCAGTTTTCTAATAAATATTTAAAAGACCACAATGGAATTTGTAAGTAGCAAACCAAAAAAAAAAAAAAAAAAAAATTAATGCTTCATAATTGCAAAAGACAAAGAAACCAGATGACTTTGAAATGAAAGTATTCACATCCTTTAAATCTATTCTCATAGTTCCCAAGTGGACTAATAATTTGCTTGATTTCTTTTTTTACTCTGAAGCTGCTGATGAATTGATTGTAAATTGTGCAGAAGGGAAGGTAGCAGGTGTTTCTTGTTTTTGCTTTGAGATAATACTCCTAAAGAGCTAGTGAAAGGAATTATGGAATGAAAATAATCTGAGAATAACAAGAGGGGCTCTTTCTCTTGTAACTAAAGACTCTTTTTTCGCAAAAGCATTATTGTTGAACAAACCACATACTGAGAAAACAAAACAACTGGAACTGATATGAAAGTATGTGTTTTAAAACTCGAATATGCTGAAAACAATATATTTATTCTTTTTTTTCATTTACTTGACATTTTATTTGTTTGGGGGTTTCTGTTTTCAAATTCCCAGTTCATCTGAATTCTTTCTGTGATGGTTATATTCTTCCACACCAAAAAAAATGTATCTTTGCCTTACCGCAAAACATCCTCTTATGCACACACACGGCCACACACACAGACACACAAATGTGCACACACATACATACATGTACTGATGCATACACCTACACATGCATAGCCAGCAAACATATATACACACACATAACCTCCTCCAAACACATACATACTCACTAGATTGGGAAAACTGCCTTGATATAAATATAGTTTATAGCTGTTTAGCAGCTTTATATTTCACAAGATATTAACTACTCTAGTAAATTACAAAAAGGGGCCTTAAAACAAACAAAAAAAATTTCAGATTGTTCGACTACATACTCCCTTTTAATTAAAATTTGATGCACATACAGAAAAGACAAATGAAACTCAAATATAGGCTTTATGATGAGCCCATTTGGCTACACTTTATCAAAATCAAGAAACAATATTTCCAAAGTCTCATAAGCATTTGCCTTTTACTCTCCTTTGCTCACAATAATCTTGAGATTTATGATCAGTATTTTCTTTCTTTATAATTTTATTATATACAGCTGTCTGAATACCATGACAGTTTAGTCTCTTGATATTTGGGAGTGGATTCAGATTTTTTTTATATGCATCTCCTTTCTCTTAGTTTTATGTTTGTGTGATTCATCCATAGTATTAGATTTTTTCATTTTTATTTTCATAGTAATCTATGCAAAAACTAAACTATTTTTATTTATCCATTCTGCTGGTTTTGGATATTTGAATTATTTCTGATTTTAGGCTCTTATAAAATATCAGTGAACATTTTGAACCTGTCTTTTAGTGTTGAGTTGCCTGCAATCGTCTGGGCATATAACTAAGAAGAAATTATTCAGTTATAGGTAACTTTACCATATAATGTATTGCACACATTGGAACACTTTGAGAGATAAAGAGTGTTGGTATTTATTGATTATTATTTATTAAATATTTGTGTCCTTAAAATTCATATGATGAAATCCTAAGTCCTAATGGGGTGGTATTAGAAAGTAGGACTAGCCGGGCTCGGTGGCTCAGTCTGTAATCCCGCGCTTATGAGGTGAGTGTTGCCTGAGACCCGGGTTTCGAGACCCCCTGGGCAGCGAGACCTCATCTCTAAAAGTCAAAAAATCAGCGGGCTGGTAGTGCTGCCTGTAATTCAGCTACTCAAAGGCTGAGGCGGAAGGATCGCCGGAGCCCAGCAGGTCGAGGCTGCGGTGGCCGGGAGCGGCCACTGCACTCCAGTCTGGTGACAGAGTGAGACTCCAACTAAAAAAAAAAAAAAAAAAAAAAAAGAAAGTAGGACTTTCGGCAGGTAATTAGGTTATGAATGGGATTGGTGCTTTCATAAAAGAGAACCCAGAGAGTTCTCTTTAACTCTTTCTACCATTGAGGACACAATGAGAAGACAATAGTCTTCTGACTGGAAGAGGGCCGTCACCAGAATCTTGTCATGCTGGTACCTTAATCTTGAAATTTCAGCCTCCAAAACTGTGAGAAATGAATTTCTGTTGTTTCTAGACCTAATCTATGGTCCTCTGTAATTGCACCCTGAACTAAGACATTGACTGACATTAATTAGTCAATTAAGTAGTCCCATCCTAAAACTGTTTTTTGAAATCAAATTATTTCTAATACACAAAGATAAGTATGTTCATCTGCTTTGCTTTTCTATGAAGGACTATCTGAGGTTGGGCAATTTATAAAGAGAAGAGGTTTATTTGACTCACAATTCTATAGAATATACAAGAAACATAGTGATGGCATCTGCTTCTGGTGAGGTCTCAGGAAGCTTACAATCATGGCGGAAGAGCAAAGGGCATAGGTGTGTCACATGACATTAGAGGGAACAAGAGAAAGAAGGGAGGTGTCAGGCTCTTTTAAATTAGCCATCTCTGGGTTGAACTAATGAAACTAGAACTCACTCATTACTTTGAGAATGGCACCAATCCATTCATGAAGGATCTGCCCCCATGTCCAAACCAAAACACCTCCCACTAGGCTCCACCTCCAATTTTGGGAATCAAAGTTCAACATTTGGAGGGGACAAACATGCAAACTATATCAATAATATATGTGTACAGTGAAAAAAATTGAAGAAAATTCCATTTCAATAAGACAAAATAGTTAATCTTGGATTCATATATGTTTACTTATACTAATAGGTTGGTTAGACATCTCAGTATTGAATGTATTTCTTTCAGATTGGTCTTAACATGCTTGGATTTTCCTTTAACAAAATTAAGTCTTTAAATTTTTATTTTGTGATTTAATCAACTTCGGATTTTTTTTTTACTCATCTGTAGCTGAGAAAAATATTCTCTTTACAGGTATTATCATAATTTCTACACTCAGAGCAAATTTTGCTAACAGGAAAATATTTTGTGTTGAAAACTTTTAATATTTCTACAGATATTATATTTGGGTTTCCTCTATGAATACCTTTCTTCCTCAAGTAGTTTCATTATACAAAAGCTCTTGAAATAAATTGTTTTATTTATGTTGCAAGATTATACAACTTCTTAATTTTTTCCATTTTAGTAAAAAAAAAATCCATTTATCCTACTAAAAATAGAAACTCCATGAAAATTTCCTCCTACTAGTCAAGAGATCACAGAAAGGGATTATATAATTTACAAATAAAATTTTGTAAACAAATTGTGTGTTCTTTGCTAAATTTTTTCTCTTGACCTAGTAATATATTTCTGCTTACAAGCTTTATTTCCAATAACTAATTCAGTAGACAGTTCAAACATTTTGGTATTATATTTATTAAATAAATTTACTAAATATTTTCACTAATTTTGCAAAGCCAAAAGGTACCCATCTTTAGAGTACCCATTAACAAAAAACAGTTCAATACAATTTTAACATAGTTACACTAATTTACAAAATAACTTTTCAAAGGCCCAGACATTTCTAAAATCCAATGAATGATATATATTGCCATGCTAAAGGATAATTTTTTGTTTGTTTTCAACATCAACTTTATCACCGATACTTTATAATGTAGTTACTCAAACTGTGTAAATTGTAAAGCTTGACAACTAGAGCATCGATTGATACCATTGGGATTTTACAGCTTGTTCAGATGCAATTTTGAATTTTGTATATATTAAAAAATCTACATATACTTCTGCCTCCAGGTTTGTTAATTTAGCAAGAGCATTGTGTTTATTATGATGCTGCATTCCATCAAAGTTGATCTTTTTATTGTCACCAGAAAATGAGGAAATTTTATCTTCAATGCTAAGCTTTTTAGTGAACTTATAAAAACATTTACTGTAATGTTGGATGTTTCACTTTTGTCAGAATTAATTTCTAAGCACTTTTCTCTTTCTACTCCATGAATGTGATAAGTGTTATCGAAATAAACTAATTTATAATTGAAGCATTTGATGAAACTGATACAACCAGGCTTCTTTTAACTGTAAAGCTTTTCTACCAATGGAGTCAACACCTTAACAGTTATCACTTCACTTTTTGATTTTTCACAATAAAACATGAATATGAGCAAAATTCATTTAGGACATAGCCCTTTGATCTACATGAAAAGTAATACTTCACAGAATAACATTTATGTAAATGAATCTTCTTCATTTTCATCTGTTAAATCACCATTTTAGGGACAGTCTTGTTACATTTACTCATTTTAAAGTGGGTATTGATTTTCCTTCAACTGGATTATGTCATTTTTAAAAATGTGGGCAACAGCATCACTATAGAGAGATTATAAATGTTCATAAACATTTTGTGAAATATTTTTTAATTTCATCTTTCTAAGAAACGATAATTCCAGACTCATTTTTCTTGTCGTGTATATTACTTTCTTTTTTTTTTTTTTTTTTGAGTTGGAGTCTCACTCGGTCACCCAGACTGGAGTGCAGTGGCCGCTCCCGGCCACTGCAGCCTCAACCTGCTGGGCTCCGGCGATCCTTCTGCCTCAGCCTTTCAAGTAGCCGGAATTACAGGTGTGCGCTACCACGCCCAGCTGATTTTTTGGTTTATTGTAGAGATGAGGTCTCGCTGCCCAGGCGGGTCTCGAACCCGCGGGCTCAGGCAATCCACTCACCTCAGCCTCCCAAAGGCGCGGGATTACAGGCTGAGCCGCGAAGCCAGGCTTATATTACTTTCAACTGATATGTAATTTGACTTTGAGTCATTTCTTCTGAAAGGGGTTACTGCAAAATATTAAATAATAGAATAAAAAATAAATAATTGTAGAAGTATATCACGTGATAATACTAAACGTATTGTAGTGAGAACATTCAGACTTAGAATCTGATGGCAAATTGTCTAAGACTCTATTTCCCATGAGCTTCATCTCTATCTTAACTATAATTCCCTGCATTTCCCACTGACCCAACTGGTAGCCTGGACACTGGAATCTTGCAGCCAGTAGTGCTGCCTCGGGAAGAACTGACTGGTCAAAAAGATCACAGATGTTAAATAACAATCTGACCCCTGCACTAGACCAGAAAGAGTTAGCTACAATGGATTTTATCAGCAACCACATTTTGTACTGTTGAACATGAGGTCTTAGCTACAGGGTATCTAGAAAGAGGGAGAAAATAAAGATAAGTTATCAATGATGATATATTTTCGACTTCAACATGGGATCACATGAAAGTTCTGGTTTTTTTGCTAACATGTCTCACATAGGAGAAGCTGAAAATACAAATTGAAGTCTTCCTAAATCCATCTGGATTTCTTTCAATGCAACAATTAATAGTAATCATTAAAAAAATTTTTTAAATCTGGAGCAGGTACTAAATACAATAGAATGTTAGGACAACAGATAAATCGGGGCTGTGTGAGCAAACTAGTATAGTGTGCATTACCAGAGTTCATAGAAAATGCCAGATCATTACAAAGTGTGTATAAGTATTCTTAGAATTCTTAGTGTTTAATTTTTTTGAGATAGCTGAATGGAGCTTGTCTTGTTTGATGTTTTGTTTTCAAGTTCATTAAGTAATATTTGTCTTATTTTTATTCTCCATCTCACTTCTCAGAATTTTCCCCTTCTTTAGCAGGGAAAAGCTACTTTTAAATTAAATTTGTCAATATTGAATTCAAAGCATTAAGATTCATCAATTAATATGCTAATTTAAAGTTAGTCAAAATGATTACTAATATCAGTTACTGGCAATAAAATAATATTTTTAGAGGCTAATTTCACAGCATGTATTCATGTTATAAAGATATGAACAATTAGTCAAGCTAATTATATAATCAAGTTACAAATATGTGTATCTTTCATAAAAAGATTGGCCTTTTTGCTGTCCATCCCAGATAATTTTTCTCCATCAGCACAGAGACTGTTTCAAAAATTTTGTTAATGGCTATAACATGATGATTTAGTACCAATAAAAACCCTTATATTTAAAATGAATCATATGAGCTAGATTTTTCTTTTTTTAGAATGGAAAGATTGCCAAATGTAAGATTTTAAGTGACTAAAGCAAGTGGTTGTAAATATAGAAAAGCAGATTTACTTCAAAGCTAATGAAACATAAAATGCAGAGTCTTTCACTTGCATGGGGCCCGGCCAAGTCTTTGTACCAAATTTTTGCGGCACTCTCCAGAAAACCTGTATCTGCTTCTGAAAACACAAAACTTAAAACTACATATGTTAAAAAAAATTCTCACAAAACAAATGTGTATTCCTATATGTTCATGTATGTGTGCAAATATATATGTGAGTATATATGTATGTGTATATACACACACATTCTAGGAAACAGATCAGAAAGAATATATGCTGAATGCATAGGAGTGATACTTTTAGAGTTAGGACTTTCAGAGGCTGGGGTAACAGTGGGGAAAAACTTGAGCAATAATTTTATATACATTATAAAATTTCTGTAGAATGAATATGTATTATTACATTATTTATGTCATTTAAGTTCAAATGTTAATTTTAGAAAGTCCAAATTGGGAAAAGTAAATCTTTAGCAGAAATTTATTGTCTTATCAAGTAGAAAAAAGGATACAGAGTCAATAGAAAAAGTTATTAGACATAAAGACTTGAAGGACATTTTGATAGCTGCAAGTATTCTGTAGCTGAAAAAAGCTACAGAAGATGAAAATAGAAAGAATCATTTAAAACAATAGTCAAAAGGATGAAAATGAAAAAAAAAATAAGAAGATAGATACATTTTCAAGTTGAAAGCAAATACTATGGTAGAATGAATCCTTGTTCCCAATATTGTTGTAGTTTCTCCACTTATAGGAAATGTATACTTCCTTACTCCTTGACTTTGTCTTTAACCATGTGTCTAACTTTGGTTGTATATGGACAGACATGAGAGTATCCCTGGACCCAAATGGCAGCTCAGTAGTATGTCTTCACAAGTTCTGACTAGGTAAGCCTATCTCAAGACAATTTATAAATATGTGAGTATAAATAAATGATGTCATTTTAAGCTGCTTTGTTTTGGGATTGATTTTTTACATAAAAACAGTTCACTAATACAAGTTTCATATAGGATAAATAAAGTAAACCCGCATGTAGACACAGTGCAGTAAAATTTCACACCATCAAAGATAAAGAAGAACATTCTTAAAAACTACCAATGCCCCAAAAAGATTCTCTGCAAAGCCACAAATTACAGTGATAGTAGGTTTGGCATCAAAAGATTAACAGAAAGATATCTTTAATTTAGAAAGTGACACATAAGTAAATATGCCTTAAGAATGAGGGCAGAGTAAAAGTGACTAAAATATCCGAAGACCTTTACATTAAAACTAGTAAATAAAAAAAGGTATTATGGATAAAACAATAATTGTATTTTATTAGCTTCATATATTAAAAAAAACCAACAATTTCATTCCAAACTGAAAGAAGAAATATTTTGTAACAACTAGAATAGACCTCCAAGAAAATGCAATGATTGTGACAGTATGTGAGTTAATATTTGCAAGTGCTAAAGATACCTGGAACATAGTAAATACTGTATGAAAAAATACATTTTTTTAAAGATGTGGGGTACAATTCAGGGTTAGGTATACAAATGTTCATTATGCAGGTATACCAACACTTGTTGATGAAGTGTGCCTCTCCCTCCCTCCGCCCTCCGGCAGTTTCCCACCACTGCCAATTCCTTTCTTATACTATGATAATTGTTCAAAGTCCGCTTATGAGCGAAAACACGTGGCACTCTGTTCTTTGTTTCTATGATACATCACTGAGTATGATAGACTCTAAAACCATCCAAATTGCTGCAAAGTTCATATGCTTGTTCTTTTTTATGGCTGCATAATTTTCTATTGTATATGTACCACATTTTTAAAATCCAGTCCAGCTTTGATGGGCAGTATGGTTGGTTCCAAGTTTTTGCTATTGTGAATAGAGCGGCAACAAACGTGCATGTGCAGGTATCTTTTTGGTAGAATTACTTGAGTTCCTCTGGGTATGTTCTCAAGAGGGGGATTGCTGGGTCATATGGTAGGTCAATTTCTAGTTCTTACAGAAATCGCCACACTGTCTTCCAGAGAGGTTGTACTAGTTTGCATTCCCACCAGCAGTGTAGAAGCATTCGTTTTTCTCCACATCCTCACCAGCATCTGTTGTTGTTTGTTTTATTAATGATGGCCATTCTTACTAGGGTTAGGTGGTATCTCAATGTGGTTTTGATTTGCATTTATCTGATGATGAGTGAGGCTGAGCACTTTTTCATGTGTCTGTTCGTTGCTTGTATATCATCTTATGTGAAGTGTCTGTTCATGTCCTTTGTCCACTTTTTAATGGGGCTGTTTGATTTTTTCTTTTCAGCGTGATTGAGTTCCTTGTAGATCCTAGATGTTAGACCTTTGTCAAATATACAGTTAGTAAATATTTTTTTCCCATTCTGTGAACTGTCTCCCTGCTCTTTTGATGGTTTCTTTTGCTTTGCAGAAACATTAGTTTGATGAAGTCCCACTTATCTATCTTATTTCTTAGGTATGGGTGCTTAGGGTTTTGATCAGGAATTGGTTGCCAGTTCCAATTTCCATAAGGGTGTCTCCTGCATTTTCTAAGATTCTTATGGTTTGAGGTTTTACGTTTTAGTCTTGGATACATTTAGAGTTAATTTTTGTGTATGATGGTAGGTAGGGGTCCTGTTTCAATTTGCATGCTATCTGCCAGTTTTCCTAGCACCATTTACTGAATAGGTTCTCCTCTGCCCAGTGGTTGTTGTTGGAGGCTTTGTCAAAGATGAGTTGGCTGAGAAATTGAGGCTTTGCTTCCAGAATCTCTATCCTATTCCATCGGTCTCTATGCCTGTTCTTGTACCAATACCAGACTTTTTTGATTATTGCAGCCTTATAGTAAAGTTTGAAGTCTGGAAGTGTGATACCTCCTGCTTTGTTTTGTTTTGTTTTGTTTTTGCTAAGAATTGTTTTGACTATTCGTGGTCATTTATGTTTGCATATAAATTTCTGTACTGTCATTTCCAGGTCTGAGAAGAATGATGTTGGTAACTTAATGGATATTGCATTGAATCTGTAGATTGCCTTTGGTAGGATGGACATCTTACCAATGTTGATTCTTCTGATACATATGCATGGAATATTTTTCCATTGGTTTGTGTCTTCTTGGATTTCTTGGAGCAGTGTTTTGTAGTTCTCATTATAAAGGTCTTTCACTTCTCTGGTTAGGAAGATGCCGAGGTATTTCTTTTTTTTTTTTTGTGGCTATTGTGAATGAAATTGTGCTTTTTATTTGCTTCTCCGCTTGCTTGTTGTTGGTGTATAAGAATGTAACTGACGTTTGCACATTTATTTTGTACCCTGAGACTTTGCCTAAGTCTTTTTTCAGTGCAAGCAGGTTTCTGGCAGATTCTCTTGGATTCTTGAGGTATAGAATCATATTGTCAGCAAAGAAGGATAACTTGATTTCCTCTTTTCCTATTTGATACCCCTGATCTCCTTCTCTTGTCTAATTGTCTAGCTAGGACTTCCAACACAAAGTTGAACAAGAGGGGTGAGAGTGGATAACCTTGTCTTGTTCCAGTTTTCAGGGGAAATGTTTCCAGTTTGTCCATTGAGCAATATGTTAGCTGTGGGTTTATCATAGCTACTACTTACTACTTTGAGGTATGGTCCTTCCATACCTCGGTGTTTGAAGATTTTTATCAAGAAGGGATGCTGGATTTTATCAAAAGTTTTTTCTTCATCTAATGATATAATCATGCATCATGTTTTGCATCTGTTGATGTATTTAATGACATTTATGGTCTTGCAAATGTTGAATCAGCCCTGCATCCTGAGGATGAAGCCTACTTGGCCATCGTGGGTGATTTTGGATCTGACTTGCTAGAATCTTGTTGAGGATTTTTGCATCTATGTTCATAAGGGATATTGGTCTGTAGTTCTCTTTTTTTGTTGGGTCTTTACCTGGTTTGGGTATTAGTATGTTAGTCTCGTAAAATAAATTGGGGAGAACTCCATCTTTCTCAATTGCCTCGAATACTTTCAATAGCATTGGTATCAGCTCTTCCTTATATGGTATGTAGAATGAGTAAAATACTTTTGATAAATAATCTTTCAGAATTTTGATAACATTTTTACTTTTATAATATCTAGTTTAATATCTGTTCACTTGAAACTGGTCAACCAAATACAAAATATTAATGTATAGTAGAATTCAACAATGTAATTTAAAAATTTAATCTAATAACTATATGCAGAGCATTTGCATTGTGTAAATTCAGACTATAAACATTTTTCAAGATATCACAAAGCAAAACTATAAAAGTATTATGTATTAAAGTATAGATGTACTAAAAGTACTATTTAAAGCAGAATGCATAACCATATCTACATTTTTTACAAACAAGAGAGTTTTTTTAATCATATATATATATATTCTAGGTGTTCCATTCAAAAAGTTGGAAACAAAGAATAGAGTAAACAAAGGAATAGAAACAGAAAGACAGAAACATAAATTAAATAGAAAAGAAAACAAAGCAAATACAAAAAATCAATAAAAGCCAAACACTGACTCTTGGAGCACTAATAAAAATATCAAATTCAAGAAGAGGGAAACCAGATAGTACAAGTTGAAAAGTTAAAGAAAGTGATAATGTATTCATAATTACAGGTTAAACATAGCTTCAAGTTTTAGAACAGCTAATAGAATATTCCCCCTTAAGAAAACACCTCTCAAAAAGATAGTAGAGATAGATAAACTTTATAGATAGTCCTCTTTAAGAAAAGAGACTGATTGGTGACTATAGGACCACTATGCTGTATAAGTATCAATAGTTGTTGGTCCAAGAGGAAGAAAAGAAAAAGCACACATTCCACTTGGGTAAATAAGAGAAGCCTGGCTTAATTATTTAATGGACACTTAAGAAAGTCAGTACAGTGAAGACAGAGAGTAAAGAGATCACATACATCTAGTCACCAGATATTTACTGAGAACCTACTGTGTGTATACGATATTTTATAGACATTAAGCCTACAGAAGTTTCTAGCTATGGAGGATACAGAAGTTAAATAAGAATCAGAGACCCTGCCATTTTGAAGCTTGAGTTTTGGTGGGCACTAGAAACTAAACATATGAGAGTTCCTAAATATAATACAATATAATATAATAATATATAAATTAGAATATTAAGAAGTATTAAATTCATTGAAAAATTGTAAAACAGACTGAAAGAATAAAACACAACTAGGCTGGGCACCATGGCTCAAGCCTCTTATCCCAGCACTTTGGGGGTCCGAGGTGAGAGGATTACCTGAGTCTGCGGGTTTGAGACTAGCCTGGACAATATGATGAGACCTCATCTCTACAATAAATCAAAAGATTAATCGGGCATGATAGCCCATGCCTGTAGTTCTGGCTACTTGGAAGGCTGAGGTGGAAGGATTGACGGAGCCCAGCAGGTCGATGCTGGGGTGGCTGTGAGTGTGCTACTGCACTCCAGCTTGGGTGACAGAGTGTGACTCAACTCAAAAAAAAAAAAAAAAAAACATGACTAGGACTACTACATTAAATTATTTCTGAAAGGGTGCCATTAAGCAGAGATGTGAATGAGGTGTTGGGTTTCCAGTGATCATAAGAAGAACATTCTGTCAGCCAATACAGCCAGGGGAGAATTCCTGAGCCCAGTATTGCCTGGCTTGTTAGAGGCCATTAAGAAGACGGCAGTGTAGCAGTGAATTGGAGGAGACAAACCCCAGAGGCAGCTGGGGCTTGATCACAGAGTGTCTACAGGTCATGAGAGGGACTGATGGAGAGTGAAGAGACAGATTTGAGGTTAAAAGGTGATATGATGTGTCATGACTTTTCAAGGATCGCTCTGGATGTTGCCAGTAAAGCAGAAACTGGGAGATAAGATAGGAGGCTACTGCAGGAATCTGGGCTATAATGATGTGATCCTTGACTGTTCCTCCAGCTTGACTTCACAACCATCTATCCTTTACTTGCCAGATTAAATAGGCATAAATTTGAAGGTTATTGCTAAAACGGCCCCCTGCCTTTCCTTTCAAAAGTAAATTGTTTCTGGTGTTTTTTTACTAATTATATTTTCATTTTTTAATCATTTGAGTTATCTTTCTATAAAACCTCTTCAAATTATGCACATTTATTTAAAATACCATGCTCTTAAAATAGAACCATGGCTCAAAGAGTGTCCAAAGTAATATCAAGAATATTAAGCCTAGGATACAAATTGTTCTATCTTGACATAAAATTTACTCTGATTATTCATACAATGTCATTTTTTAAATCAAGGACTCATTGCTGGTGGTTTTGTCACCTATGTGAAGGAGTTATTAATTTGAAAATGTTGTTCTTTGGAAGGTTGTTGTCTTAGGTTATGCTTCCCTAGATAGACTCATAGGAGACGGTGTGGAGGACGTTTTTTTGGGAATCACACCTTAAGGAAGTGAGATAATCAGGACTGGATGGAGGGAGACGCTGACCTGTAATGTTATTAAAGCAAAGATCTCAGCATTTGAGAACTGTTCTCATTTGAGACAAGGCATGATGTGAGATCCTCCTCCCCTATCCACTTATCGATAGATACGGAGTCTCTCTGAATGATTGGAAGCTCCAGCAACGCAATTGCCTTTGATCAGAGAGCATTAGCTGGAGAGGGACTCAGGCATGTGTCTTTGCAGCTGAGTGAGTGCTTTGGTCCAGAGTAGAGGAGCTGGATAACACAGCATCTTTTATGGCTGCCAGCTGATTCCTCGTTTCAAGTAATGGAGATAAATAGCATTTATCACTTTTGTGTCTCATTATTACAGAGTTGTTACGCTGAAAGTGACTGTGAGATGTTCTACTTTACTGCTCATTCCTTACAATGTGCTAAGTCTCAGAGTCATTCTTGCCTCTTCTGTAGATGTTTACTTTCTAATCATGTCATGTGCAATCTGCTAAATTTAGCATGTCTTACTTCTTTGAACTGTATCATACTTTGATTCTTTCATTACAATAGGATGGAACCCCAAAACAGAAATCCGTCAAAGGTCTTTCTATACTGAAAGCAATGCATCATACAATATAGAGAAATTTCAGCACACTTTTTTTCTGCACCACTTTGTGCAATTCTCGTGGAGGTGAGAAGCTTTAATTGTCATAGCAGTCTGAGCTTATTAAGTGATTGTGGTGGAGTAACGGGGAGGAGGGGCAGATAGCAAAGGGGACTGGACTTGGGCTTCTGTTTGGAGCAGCAAATGACCAAGCCAGTAAACTGCAAGGATGTTCTAACTTTGATTTGCATTGCCTTGAGCATCAAGTGTTCATCCTGGAGGACATGAAATGCCAATCTTCTTTTCCCTTATTTTGGATGTTAAGAGAAAAACTTCTTCCTTACCTCTACACATAAAAAAAATGAAGTAGAATTCCCACAAAAGTCCTTTAAAGGGAGGGATAATATTTATCTTCTATTAGTGAAATAGGAATAGGTTATAGTATTATGGTGAAGCTTTCATGTATTGCTTAGCAAAAAATGTCATTATTTTTCTCTTTCTTTCATAAGCTCTTTTAAGAACACATCATTGCATTTTGATGTCAGGAGTTGATTTTCCTAAGTGTCATCCATCAGATATCACCAAGAGAAAATCATCTTTCTCTTCTTTGAATTCACATGGCAGTTGTGATTATAAGTGTCATATCTCAGCAAGAACAGTACTGTTGGTCAGCAGAAAACTTGGGTGTCAGTTGGGACTCTGCCAATCACCCCTTATATGATTTGAGAAAGATAATGTGAAAGAAGATCAAACCAGGCACACTAAACCTAAAACTTTATTTGGAATGCTGTCTCAATGTTCAAAGCAATATTATGCCTTGGGAAGAAATGGCGGAGTTTTTCTAGAGGTTTAGCCAGAGGAATAAGCTGAAGTTCAGCTAGTTTCAGTAACAGTTGGTCCAAATGGTTTTTGGAAGGGGGAAAACTGACCCTTGCAGTTTAGCAAATGTTGGTTAGGCAGTTTGGGCTTAGAAAGAGATGTGAGAAGGAATTGTTGCAGGAGCTAAGGTCATTTACAAAATGAGAAGGAAAAGTTGCAATGGGTCAAAGAAATGTAAGGACTACAGTAGAAATTTTTAGTATTCCAATATCTCCTATGGACTCTACTTATAGTTAACAAAGAAACCATTGCTTTGTTCTGTGCTTTACTGTCATCACTTGAGGCTGCCATTGTTTTTGTTCAGCTCCGACCCGGCCATGCTTTCATTGAGCTATGGCCAGACCATGCTGTTCTTTAAGCTCTGGCCCCTTCCCCAATGTGGGGGAGGCGAATCCCTCTTCTCTCTCTATCTCCAATCTACTTTTTAAATAAACTCTATTTTCCAACTTAAAAAATACAAAATAAAATCATTACTTGCATCCATTACAGTTTCAGACTCATTGGGCATAACTACCATAGCAGGAGTTAAGGGAAATTTCTTTCTCCCTTTGAAGGCTCAACTCTGCTGATATAAATTGACAATAGATGAACAGGTTAAAAAAGCGAGTTTATTACATGCATGGGGAAAATACAAGAGGATGAGTATTCAATTGCCAATGAAGTTTCAAATCTTAAATATCTTTATTCATAGGAGAGGGAAACAAGTGGGAATGAAGACAGTTCTGAGGGGTGGAAAATGATTTTTAGAAAAGTCAAATGGGTCCAAAGAACAGAAAATAGCTTGTGACAAAGTCTGCTAGGTGTGGTGACATTCTTGTCCTCCTTTCTATGATATGAGTTTAATATTTTCTGGTAAATAAAATTTCTGGGAGGATATTGAAGGCAACTGTGTCTTCTGAAGATAAAGGGAGAAATTCAAATGGGGGGGAGAGAGAGAGAGAGAGAGAGAGAGAGAGAGAGAATGGAGAATCCCATGCTGTGTTTGGGAGGAAAACAGGAGAAGGCCAGAAAGTTCTTGTTTTGAAACTGCTTCTAAGTGCTTTGTTTTGTTTTGTTTTGTTATAGTTCAAAGTGCTCAGCATGCCAAAGCACCTTACTTTGGGGTATTGTCTTCTGAGCCCCAAAACTACCATTGGGACTTTCTTGGGACTTTTATTTTTGTAGTTGAATTTCTATCATTTATTGAGTACCTGATATAGTTTGGATGTTTGTGCCCTTCAAATCTCATGTTAAAATTTGATCCCCGCTGTTGGTGGTAGGGCTTAGTAAGAAGTGTTTGAGTCATAGTGGCCGATTCCTCATGAATTAATTAGTACCCTCGCCATGATAAAAATGAGTTTTCCTTCTATTAGTTCATAAGAGAGTGGGTTGTTTAAAAGAGCGTGACACCTCCTCTCTCTCTTGCTCCCTCTCTTACCATGTGACACACAGCTTCCCCTTGCCTTCCACCATGAGTAAAAGCTTCCTGAGGCACTCACCAGGAGCAGAGCAGATGCTGGTACCGTGCTTCTTGTACAACCTGCAGAATCATGAGCCAAATAAACCTCTTTTATTTATAAATTGCCTAGTTTCAGGTATTCTTTTATAGCAATGAGAAACAGACTAAGACAGTAGCTGTGTTGAAGCATTAAAGAATTCAGAGAAAACACAGTGAACTATTGAAAAAAAAAAAGTATTAACATGAGAATTATCAGAAGGCTTGGGACAATACCTCTTAGACCTAATCCTTCCCCACCTTGGATTAATCAGGAGAGTAGTTTCTTTCCTTTCTGGAGTTTATTGATAAGGCTGGTTTGATTTGCAGATTTGTGTTCATTTCCTTGATTTTTCTAGAGAACCAGTATCACTGATAAGAAACTTTAAGAGCCTTATTTTAGCAATCAAAAATTTTACTAGAAAAGAGAGGAGAAAAAAATGACAATACAAGCCAAAGAAAAAGACTAAAACGACTGGGGCAGTCACAGGTGTGTAATATGGTGTCTTGATCAAAAGGTCTCAGGCAGCAGCCATCATGTCTACTTGAACACTTGATCTAAAACTCTTGGGGGGAAATCTCTCTTGTGATGAAATTCAATTATAGGAATCCTGAGAGATTCTGTTTCAGATCTCACATTAGTGTGGTTATCTAGGAGGTGGGTATAGGAAATCTCTTAAACTTGGAAACAAGAGTTTAAAGATTTTTAAAAACAGTAGAAACTCCTTTAAAAAATAAAATTGAATGCCAGATGCCACTTTATTAAATAAAATAAGTAAAATAGGAGTTATGTTGTTTGAAGGAAAGAATGGTAAGCGAAGCACTATGCTATCATTGGTGTTCTCCAGGCCTCCACCTGCCTTTGTAGTAATCCTTGTGACATCCAGCGAGTGTTCTTTTGAACAAAAACTTCAGTTTTTGGCTTTTTATTTTTGAAAATTATTTTAGATTTAGAAGTTACCTGTGCAGGTTTGCTACATGGATATATTGTGTCACAGTGAGTTTTGGGCTTCTAGTGTACCTATCATTATACCTAATGGGTAATTTTTTAATCCTCATCCTCCCTTCCACCTTCTCCTCTCCTTTGAACTCATCAGTGTCTATTATTTCTATCTATATGTCCATGTGTACTCATTGTTTAGCTCCCCCTTATAAGTGAGAATATGTGGTATTTGGCTTTTTTTTTTGAGTTATTTTGCTTAGGATAACGGCCTCCAGCTCCATCATTTGTTGCTGCAAAGGACATGATTTCATTCATTTTTATGATTGAATAGTATTCCATATGTGTACATATCACATTTTCTTTGTCCAATCAACAGTTGATAGACACTTAGGTTGACTTTGCTGTTGTGAATGGTGCTATGATGAACATAGGACTGCAGGTGACCTTTTCATATAATGGGTAGATACCCAGTAGTAAGATGACTTGAACTGAACTGTAAAACCTTATATGAAGAATATAACATAAATTTATATGTACTATTATTGACATGTACTGTATTATATGTGTGCATGTGTGTAGATTTATGCAATGCAAGCTAGAGAACATAAAATACAATGTTTAGAAATAAATCTTATGGTAGTTCAAGAGGGAAACATTATCACCACCTATGAGTATGCTTCAGGTAAAAAAACCTCAAGATGCTGTTTATGATTATTCAACCAATGGCAAGGTTCAGATTAGCCAGGAAGTAGGTGGATTGGAAGAGTTAGTGAAAGACAATTTGAAAACAGTGCTTGGACAGTCTGATCTGGTATGCTAATGAGCTATCTTGTAGGAAAGAAGAGTCCATTGAAAATGTTTGGTCAGGTAATGAAGTGAATAGCGCTATTCTTTAGGAAGGTTCCTATGGCAACAGGTGTGCAGTTTGCCTTAGGCAGAAACAGCCTGGAAGCAAAAGGACAAATTAGAAGTGACTGGAATAGTCCAGATAAGGGTTTAAATTAGTGAGGTGGCGGTGGGAATAAAACTGAAGGAATGTCAGAGATATCTAAAATATTAGAGATAGAAGTAGTCCTCTACATGACTGATGAGATTTTGAAGGGATAACGACAAGGACAAGAGAAATTTAAATACACTTTTGAAGCTGAAAGTTTAGATATCTAGGAGGACAATAATCTTATTAACAGTAATAAAAACAACAAGAGTAAAGTCAAGTTTGCTGTGGATCACAGATGTACCAAGAGTTTGATTTTGTACATTGTGAGGTTGTCATTCTGTCACTAGTTCTCACTGATAATTCACATTGTTGAATAGAATGCCTCAAATCAGTCCTTTTAATTATCCTACATTTGTGAAGTGACTGTTAGATCTGAGGTGTGTGGAGCATTATCTTTTGAAAATTTGCATTTTTAAAATATATATTCTGATAGCTTTTATATGAACCATCAAGGCAACCTTCCCTGTACAGTACGTTTTCAAAAGCCATTTATCCTAATGAATTTGAAGTCTTTGGAATATAGAAAAAAGCCCCGGATTTATGTGAGAAATAAATGTGACAGCATAGAAACACAGTGCGGTATTGCCGTATATTTACTTGACAACTTCTTTTGGTGCATAGCAAAAAAGAAGTATGAAATGAAGGTACGCTCCTCAGATAGTATCACAAATGATCAATGTAGCAGCAATAGAGCTAGACAAACATGAAAGGCTCTTCTCCAATTTTAAACGCATTTGTGCATCAATTGCATTTCTAGCCTTTCTACTGCAGAATAAATTTTTTCTGCATTGACCACCATTTTTGTGTGTGGAGGATTTTTGTGTGTGTGTCTCTCTAGAGACACAATTGTATGTGTGGCAGAGATCCACAACAGCAGAAGTGTGCATAACATGAGGGAGCACGCAAGAAAGAAAACTTGCACTTTCTGTAGGCCCCAACATAAGGCTGGGTTTTTTAAACCGCAAAAGCAATGTAAAAGATTCTCCTTTGTCATAGTCAATTTGCAGAATTTGCAAAAAAAGATCTCTGTATTTATGTGACTCACAAACATATTTAATATGTGTGATATGTATTTAATATGTATTGAGAGAAAAAGTAGGATTTGTATACTTTTGTAGAAAAGCCAGAGCTATCATCATCATCCTAAAATACAGACATGCATATGGTAATCCTTCCTTTGGGTGCATTGTTATCTAAAGAAGAAATTCGCAACTCCATATTAATACCTGCAATATGTGTCCCAACAACCTTCAATCTCCCTAACCCTCTCCACCCTTAACCAACTCTCTGCCTCTACCACATGGAATTCATCCTTCCCCAGAATACTGTTTTCAGCCTTCTGTCTTTGGATGTGATGCTTCCTATACCTAAAATTTTCTTTTGATTTACCTAGGAGACTTATATCTGCTGTTTCAGACTAAGTTCAAATTATAATTGTCTCTTGATATCTGTGAGGGATTGGTTACAGGACTCCCGTGGATATAAAAATCCATGGATGCTTAGTTTCCTTATATAAAATGGTGTAGTACTTGCATATAACCTACATACAACTTCCTGTATACCTTAAATCATTTGTAGATTACTTATGATACCTAATACAATGTAAATGCTATGTAAATAGTCGTAATACCGCATTTTTTGTGTGCATTTTAATTTTTATTGTTTTTCTTTTATAGAATATTTTCAGTCCACAGTTAGTTTGAACTCGTGGATGCCAGACCTGCAGATGTGGAGAGCTGACTGTATTACTTTTTTGTGACCCATCTAGGATTTCCTCAGTTGGAAGGAGATTAAAATTACCTTGTGATCCTGTCGTGTTTTGTTTTTCATTGTACCACAGTGCATTAGTGTGTTTTCTTATGTTTATATGAATTGTTCAGTAGATATGTCTGTTGTGCCTCATGATGTGCTTCTAATTCAGGGCTCTCTCTCACAGAGGTTAATTGAGGAAAAAAGTCTTCATAATAATTATTATTGAGAAGCTATAATTTATTAGGAATTTCATCTGCATTACATCATCTAACCTCAGTGCACCATCCTAGGTGGTAAAGCTTACTATCCTTAATTTACAGATAAAATGGAATTCCATAGAAGTCATAGAAGCTTAACGACTTGTCCACGGACATATATCTAGGAATAAACAACTTAGGAATGAAACCCTGGCTTACCTGAGCCCAAAGGCCTTGCTCTTAATCATAGTAGTATACGTTTCTTTTAAAATAATCCTATTTCTTGAGAGTTATTAAGCTATACATGTCTTTGTAATACCTTGGTCAATCTCAGACTTATCTTTTTTAAAAATACAACTATGGCACCAAGCTTAGCATGCAAATATTCAAACAAAAGATCGGGATGAAGCCCATTCCTACAACTAATTTTATTTCTAAAAGACTCCTAAAAATAGTACTCTGAAACATTAATTTTCAATCAACTATCTTAGTTGAGAATTGAATGAGTTATGAAGCACCTTGCCTGTTATAAGCAGACTCTCAATAAATTATTGTTTAATTGAACATAATAGATTAATTATGCATGGGAATGTGAGTTAAAAGTTTTGACATTTTTCTAAAACTGCTTTTGACTTATATTGCCCTCATATTGCTGCACTTAAAGTATGTACTTAATTAATATGTATTATTGATTGCTTTAAGTACTTCATCTGGGCTTCTCTAGAAAAAACAGCAAGTAATAGATTACTTAAGTAAATCATATTTAAGTTCTAAAAATTAATCCATTGGCATATATTCAAGTTCACTGGGAGCTACAGTAGAGAGATGGCTGCTAGATATAAGGGCATTAGAGGTGGACATTCTAAATTGCAAATACTTTCTTCTTTCTTGTGTGATTCTTCTTTCTTGTGTGATCCACTTTGAAGATGTTGATACTGACAAAGATTTTCTCCTGGACCAATGTCTAGCTAGGCTTCTCTGAGCCCAATTCTCCACTAGACCTCAATCTTGGTGAATAAACTTGAATAAACATTAGCATCATTCCTAATAGCTCAAGGCCTTATCCCTAGGATAACCCTAACCTCCTCTTAAAGTGCTTGCCTAAGAAAACTCAAGACTGCTGAAAGATTTACTGTTGGTTCTAGTCAGCACCTGACCATAGGCCCTTAAACCCACCCTCTGTCCTATACTTAGAGCATTTACGAAAAGGAGCTTCCATCTGGGAATCTTGTTTTTAACCTTTTTAGATGTGTATGTACCTTCTTAAACTCAAGAGTGCCTTTCTCAAAGAACCTGAAAACCATCCTATGGAAGTATAATCATCAGGAAGCATACAACCTTTGTCTCCAAACTCTGTTGGAGGGTAGAATCCTAATGTTGATAATTGTCAGATAGCAGTTACAGAATGTCTAATCACATTTACACTGGCTAATCAACTGTAATTTTTCACTTCCTTGATTTTTACTAAGCCTCTTCCCAGATTCCTCCCTACTTCCTCATTCTTCTTTAAATACCCAGTTACTTCTGGACAAATTGAAGTTGAGTTCAGTTCAGGATGGACTCTTTATTCCTACTATGATAGTTATTGCTGATGAAAATCTATCCTCACCACTTCAACTATTGCCTGGCTTGCTTTATCTTTGACAACAGTTTGGCAAAAACTTGATCCTCACTAGAACTAGATATTGGGAAACTAAATCTGGATTAGTTAATTAATATGAAGAGAAACAATAACTTTCATGTGAAATAGTGAATTGCTGAAAGTAAGAGATATTTGTGTCATATTGATAATTAAGATAATGTAAAGAATATTGGTGACATTCTCCAACTTGAATTGAATAGTAGGTATAGATGTAGCATAAATATGTCTTTATGTACATAAATGCTATATCTAAAGAACAAACTTTTTCCCTCCAATCCCACTGAATATACAATTGTTAAACTTCTGTGTAATATTCTTTTGTTGATAATGAACATAGTATTTACTCTTTTTTTTTTTTTTTTGAGTTGGAGTCTCCCTCGGTCGCCCAGACTGGAGTGCAGTGGCCACTCCCAGCCACCGCAGCCACGACCTGCTGGGCTCCGGCGACCCTTCCGCCTCAGCCTTCCGAGTAGCCGAATTACAGTCATGCGCTACCACGCCCGGCTGATTTTTTTATTTTATTGTAGAGATGAGGTCTCGCTGCCCAGGTGGGTCTCGAACCTGTGGGCTCAGTCAATCCACTCACCTCAGCCTCCCAAAGGCGCGGGATTACAGGCTGAGCCACCGAGCCTGGCTAGTATTTACTCTTTAGAAAAATACAGAACTTGTTGAAATATAAATACCTTGCGTTTACTTACAGTCTTTAGTTAGCCTTCTGCTAAGCTTTCTCTGTGTTTTCTTACAATTAACATTATATCACAAGAGTCTCCTTGTTTCATTAATAACTTAAAAACCTGTTTTTAATGCTTACGTGATATCTCAACATATGCATGTATACAGTGTCATTAATATAATCACCTTTCACGTATTTTGGTTTTGAAATGCTTTCTACAGAAACAGGACAAAGATTATGTATCTAGGCAAATAATTGCATTATGTTTTAGGTTTGATTTATAGAAATGAAATCACTATTCAAAGAACAGAAACCCCTTAAGGCTTTTGTTGTATATTTATTGTATTCTTTCTTTCCCACAAGTCTTTCTGAACTTCTTTGGAAATGTAAGAAATCACTTTAAAAAAGTAAAATATTGCTTTTAAAAATACCCTTTTTATGTATTTTATCATTTGATAGATGAAAATGGTGTTTCACATCTGTACTTATTTATTTGATTATTAGGAAAACTGAATTAAATCCCCCAAAGGTAAATTTAGAATGAAGATGAAGCTGAGAAATACAGCACAAAAGTCATGGTGAAGTGTTCCTTTCCTGAATACTTTTCAAAATATGGAGATATTTATGTCCCTTGAGAGGTTTTATCTACTACCCTCCTAAGACATTACCTTCATAGCTGATCTAGACCAGCCGATCTCAAATTATTAGTAGGCTTCAGAATCCTTACTTCAAATAAAATGTGTTACAGATTTCCAAGACATAACAATTGCTCGGATTGAAGTGGAATGGGGACCGTGAGCTTCACTAGTTCAGATGGTCCTGAACAGAGAGATGTCAGGATGGGCCGTAGGGATGTCTAGGCTCAGAATGTGATACCTCCAAGTAGGGTGTCTTGGCAAGCTGAGTATTTTGAACTGAAGGAACTTGAAAAAGCCTCAGAAGCAACAAGTTCTCTATGACCTTCTTTTATCTTCCTTTGTCCTCCCCCAAGGTAAGTCACAGAAACTAGAACTCCATTCCCTTAGCAAGTCATAAAATCTAGAAAGGTCATTCTCTAACCTACTGTACCTGAAAATAAGTTATGAGACCCTTATTCCAAGGGGGCCTTGCACTATACCAAGGGGAGAAAACGCCACAGAAGAACCAAGAAGAATCTGAACAAGCAAGTCTAGCTGAGTTCCCTCATTCCTTTATTACCATTAGGTGACACACTTTCTGTCTTATCATATTTCTCACAACTTCCCACTTTTTTTAATCACATATCATAAAAACAGTTTTCCCTGCATCTTTGAGTCTTCATCCCTGAACTCCCATGTCCTATAAATTTTGTCAAATACATTTGCAATGCCTTTCTCTTACTAACCTATCTTTTGTAATGAGTATCTGCCATAACTCTTCTGAAGATGGGTGAGGAAAAGTTATTACCTCTTCACTCCTATGGGGACATAGCTTTCACATCACCGATAATGGGTTAAAAACAAACAAAATGGAGGCACAGAGAGGTTGTACAATTTGTCACATATCACACAGATATTAGTGATATAGCCAAAAACATCTCAAAATGCTTTATATACTGATAAAAAAAACCACCATGTATATTTTCTTTCTTCTTCTCTTCCTGAGTCCCTACTGTTCTCATTCTATTGCCAAGAGGACATTTTTACTAAATATGGACCATTATATCTGTTGACAATATATTTGCTTCAAATATTACATATATCTAACTTCACAGCTGTGGGTTTTATGTTTGTTTCATAATTCAGGTTTTATTTGTTCCTAAGGCATGCTCACATGCAAATATTGAAGAAATAGAGGGACAAAGAGGCAGAGTAAATATATGAATAAAAATGGACAGAATTGTAATGTTTTGGAAATTATATGTCATTAAAAATAGGCATGATGTGGTTATTGAAAAGAGAGAAGTATGGAGTATGTCAATATTTTGTAACAATTTATGGGACATTGGTGGAATTCATCTCAGGGGCTCTATTTTTTTTTTTTCTACATGGAAAAAACAGTTTTTTACTACTTATTTGGCAACTTTTTAAGGCTGTCAATATTCAGCGATCACTATTCAGAGAATAATTTTTCTTTCTTTTACATGATGTGCTGAAGTTTTTAGTTTTTATTTCTCCCTACCAATTAATCTTTCCCTTCTACTTTCAAAATGGTGTCACAAATACATAGAGTTTGTGATAAGGAACAATTCAGGAAACAAATAATTATTTTTGTGTTTTTAATTGGGTTCCCATAAGCTAAATAACTAGACTGTGTAACCCTGATCAACTCATTTAGCTCAACTGAGTTAAAGGTCTGGCAGTTACTTGCTATATGAATCCAGTTTACGTCTCTCACTCAGTCATGTATGTCTGTAAATTATACAATTCAGAAAAACAGTCCTGACTTAGAGTGATCTCTGGGCCTTTATGTGCTCAATTAGCAATAAAATATTTGAGAAGCATCTCCCTTTTCTATATTTACTTTTAAACAGAGTAATAATATAGTAGGTCCCAGAATCCTAGTAACTACAATTCTGTATAACCTCCACCTGCACTTACAGGCATCAGTTGGAAACACTTGCCTGAGATTTGGGAGGAGGAAGACAAGCAGATGGCATTGTGGCCTCTTGGCAGATTCAAGCAGGAGTGTGGGCCTTGTGCTTAGAAACTGAAAGACATTTCCAGTGATTCTGAGTGTCTTTCTGTGAATCACCCATTTAGGGAAGAAGGGAGATGAGATCACTGGTTGTTGTCTTTTATAATTCCTGAATTTTCTGAATATCAGTAGCATTTTTCTCAGTCTCCAAATGGTTTTATGAACTGTTAATTTCTGCACTGAGTGACTTTCTTCTTGAAATACCGGGTGTGATGTCTGTTTTCCTAACGAAACACTCGCTGATACGCTACTTGCCTTCATTTCTGAAAAAAAAAAAAAAAGATCTCTAAGATCCTCTTTGTATAAAGTTCTTATGTATTTGCAAAGTCAAATGAGGCAATACTTTATATTCTTCTCAATTTAATGCGACGTATACACATCAGTTGCTATAATGTGCATGTGTTTTTTATGAAGACCACTGCCCATGGTACTGTTGAGGCAAAAATATTTATAAGATTCAAGTGCTCAATGAAAATATGTGTGAAATGAAGAGTATAAAACTTATATTTGGTAGGCTTTAAAATGATAGAAAAGGCATAACACTAGTCGTTAAAAATAGAAATTAAAAATACTTGAACTAGTGAGACATGGAAAAGTTCCATAAAGAATGTGAAATTTAAATGTCAAAAGTTAGGGGGAAACTACCATCATAAGAATTCAGTAAAAGAAAGGAAATAGGACTAAGAGGTTGTTGATGTTCTTGTAAAATAATGTGAATTTCCATGGTGTGAGCTGAGGATAGTAGATTGAAAGAAGTTGAGACCAGCTGGTAGATGTCCTTGAATGCCATTCTAAGGAATTTGCTCTGTATTCTATAGTGAACAAACTTCCAATAATATTTGAGCATAATGATGATATAATCATATTCATCTTTATAAAATGAAAATGATTAAGAAAGAATGTAAGATGTATCTACACCTAAGAGGTAAGTGGAGGAAGAGACATCATCAATAAAAAACATTGCTAAAAACTTGAGAGATGTAGTGTTCCAGAAGTCTAGGGAAGAGAGATTAAAGGGTAGGGAGAGGAGACAACATCTATGTGCTATTTTTTTCCACTCACTCAGGTGGGATGACTCAAAAAACTTTACTATTTATGCCAGCTACCCTGTATCTATGATAACTGGAACTCATGTTAAAGGAATTGCTTTCTTCTTTACTCCTTGCCACTCTGCCCTCAAATGCTATTACTGAGCCTCATTTATCTAGGGAAGAAAAAGGAAAAGAGAGCTGATGCACACCATCAGTCACTCGCTGGCAAGACCAAAATAGATTTCAAATATAACGCTCCATCCAGTAGACTGCTTTCTTATTCGATTCAGTTACCCTCTACCCTCCTGTCAGCTTTCTAACTCAACTTAGAGCAGAGCTGTTTCTTAGGGAATATAAGCAGGGATTTCATGGGCATTCACAAATATACTACTTAAGGCATGATAGAGTGGGATGACAACATAAACATGCAGAGTTCCCGTATTGAGATAATTATTTGCAAGAAAAAAAAAAAAAACTGACCTCCCAAGAATCATAGTGAAAGACAAAAAATTATTCTAGTTAGTGTCATGAAGGCAAAGCCAGGGGAGAATAATGTGATTTTTATTGCTTTGAGTTTTGATCCAGGGCACGAGAGTTTTGGATAAATTGCATTCATTTCCTTGTAACAATTGTGTAACTAGTGTGGTCTTGCAGCAACTATAACTTGGGATTGCAAGGAGCACCCCTAATAAGAGGTGGTACAGTAGAGGAAATGAAGTGTGGATAGGACAATCAGTAGACTAGGTTCCAGGGCTATCTCTGATCCTGACTTATTAGATGACCTTGGACAATCAATTTAACTTTCTCAGGTATTATTCACATTATTTTACAAAAATAATTTTTGTATTATTCACATTATTTTACAAAAAAAATTTTTGTAAAATAATTTGAATTTCCAAGGCATGGGTTGAGGGTAATGGATTGAAAGAAGTTGGACCCAGTTGGTAGATGTCTTTGAATGCCATCCTAAGGAGTTTGTTCCTTGTTCTATAGTGAACAAACTTTCAACAATATTTGAGCATAGTCATGATATAATCATATTAGTCTTTATAAAATGAAAGAATATAAGTGTCTACACTTAAGAGGTGAGTGGCAGCCGTTTCCCCACTTGTTTAAACTGAAGAGGCTGAACTGAGGGGGCCTAATTTAACTTTTAAATTTTTTAAATTCTATTACTATGATGAATACTCCAAGAACTCTTGTATGTGCTCCCTGAAATTCACCCTTATTTTCTCCAGGGAGAAAAATATTTGCTTTTTTTAAAAAAAATGTTTTATTATTTGCTTTTATTTTCCTCTCAAGAACTTCAGGAGTAATTTGCCACCACATTTTGTTAGACTAAAATGCATTTTCAGTGGATTTAAATTTTAATTTGTAAAGATATAAATGCTAAATATTTAATAAAAAATACTTTTGATGGTGAAATATTTCTGCTAAAATTATATTTATTGTTTTTGAAAGAGGTTTCAAAATATTGGATGAGAGAGGAGCTGGATGGAGTAATCTCAGTAAGTTTGCCAAAGACATTACTGTAGGAATTTTAAGTGCTTGGCGCATGTTCCAGTTAAGCTTTACATTGTCTGGCAAATGTTTACATGATTTAACAGAAAAAAATGGTTACAAACAAACTGAGAACCATGCTTGTGCAGATAGTGGACATCAAGGCAGTTTTTTTTTTTTTTTTTTTTTTTTGCGGGGGAGGTGTTCTCTTTCTTTACCACCAGTCCCCTGTAATTCACATACAAATTGGAAGATATTTTACTTTGTTAGACATATAGTAGCATCAGCTTTAGATTTTTACTATGGACTGCCTACATGTTAATATTTTATTTCTCCTTTTCATCAACTTTAAAATAGACAAAAATTTGTGTGACTTCTGTTTGCACTAAAAGTACGCAGCAACAGTTTCACAAAGGGAAAATTCATTTGGTTTTGTCCTATTTATAGGAACAATTGTGTTTGGTTAATATGTATTCATTATATTTTTCATGCTCATATTATTTTCACATCTTTTTCATTTATTTCCAATGATCCTGGTAAACTTTTTATGAATAAAATCTGAGTTTTCTCTTCATAACATCAAGCAGATGACTCAATCAAAGGCAAAATTTTTTCCCCTGTTTCTTTCTTTACTATATAGGGCACTTCCATCTCTTTCTGAATTGTTGAGAGCCACTATGTTTCAGATGTTTGCTCCAGGTTTTACCAGTCTCTTACAGAATAGAAACTCCAACTTGAAAAAATGTGACAAGGAAACGAAAACACCTTGCACAAAATAAGCAAATAAGCAGATATGTGTTAGGATTACTATGATGATACCGCCTATTAAAGAAAAGCAGTTATCGCATCACATCACATTTTGTCAGTCACCCGATGCCAAGGATGAACACCTTTTTTTTTTTTTTTGAGTTGGAGTCTCACTCTGTCACCCAGATTGGAGTACAGTGACCACTCCCGGCCACTGCAGCCTGACCTGCTAGGCTCTGGAGATCCTTCCACCTCAGCCTTCCAAGTAGCTGGAACTACAGGCACAGGCTACTTCACCCGGCTAAATTTTTTTTGATTTATTATAGAGATGAAGCCTCGCCAAGTTGCCCAGGCGAGTCTCGAACCCGAGGGCTTGGGCAATCCACTCACCTCGACCTCCCAAAGCGCTAGGATTACAGCCTGAGCCACCGAGCCTGGCTAGGATGAACATCTTTAATGCTTCTGTAGTGAGATGATTCAGATTTGCTTTAGTTTTCAGGACCAACTTAACCAAAATCCAAGCAAAATAAATAATGTTATGCAATTAGATAGTGCACCTCTGAAGAAGTTGGGATGGGTATCTAGAAATCTGACTTTCATAGATTCGTAAATGACATTTTTTCTGAATATCCTGAAAATTCCTGTCTTCTATCCTATCTCCAGTCCTTACAGCATTTTGAAATCATACTTGTTTAGTTTTTAGCCTTTTGGGTTTATAAATAGTGCTTACATTAACACTTTTATTCATGTTTTCTGGTAAATGTAAATTCACTTTTATCGGGCACATATCTAGGGGTGGAATTGCTGGGTCATAGAGATTGAACATACTCAACTTTACTAGTCACTATCACATAGTTTTCCAAAGTGAATATAATCAATATACACATCACCAGCAATGTATGAGAGAGTTCTAGTGGTGTACTACATTCTCACCTACTCACTTTGTATTTTATCTTCTTTTCTTTATCTTTTATTTATCTGTCTGATGGGAATATAATTGTATAATATTATGTTTTTGCCTTTTCATAATGTCTAATTAAGTTACGGACATTTTTAAATGCCTTTTTGATCATTTGAATATACTTGTGCGAATTGCCTGTACAAGTTTTTGCCTGTATTTTTATTTTCTTATTGGCTTAAGATGGCCAATGAGAAGCAGCTAAAGTGTGTTTCTTACATCGAGTGAACCAAAATAGTGAGAGTTCCTCAGAACTCAGAGAGAAAGGAGACAGGCAGTGAGTGCCATGACTTATCAGAGAAGCAATAAGATCCACAGAGTGCAAAGAAGGAAAAATTGATCAGCCTGGGTTGGAGCTAGGCACACTTGCCTGAATTACTGCACAAACCATGAGCATCCTCTGGATGCAGCAAGGGAGGTGAATGAGGGGAATACAGGAGTTACGTCCTCCAGCCACAGACTTTGAAGACCTCTGAGCCTTATGAGACTCCAGTCCCTCCGAGGAAACTGCCCTACCCACAGCTGTGCTCTACTAAAACCCATGTGGAGTGATGCTGGGGAAAAAAAAAACAAACAAACCCTAAATGGCTCCAGTAGCCATTTCCTGGTAAACCAACCCCTGCTGCTGACTGCTTCTAGACAACATGGGAGGGAATTGGAAGACCTGATGCTTTCATTTGTCCCAAGGGCAAATTTCACAGCAGTGGAGAGAACCTGGCTAAGGTAGCTCCTGTGAGAAGACAAGAGCCAGTGGCACTTTTACATTCTGAATATAGACTGCCTGAGGCTAAGGTGGGAGAGCTGGATGGAACTCATTGCTGTAGCAAACTTTCACCTCCCATGTGAACTCTTTTGTGTCCCAGTGCCCTAGACTTCTTCCCAATCACCAAGGGGTAGTCAATAGTGCACACAGGGAGCTTGAGTTCTTTTTCCATCACACATTTCTTGAAGGCTCCAAACAGAGAACTTGGATAGTCCCCACAGCCCCATCCATCACCTAGGTTGGCAGGGCACTTTCTTTGGGAAATGCAGACCAAGCAGAAAGTCCACAGCCACCATGGCATCTGACTCTCTGCTACAAGTGCCATTGCACAGTCTGTTGCATATGATACTATACCTTAGCTTTTGCGAAAGCCTGATCCCAGACCCCATTCAAGCCACACAGCCACTCAGGATGCCTTGAACCAGTACAAGTACCCAGCACAGCATGGCCACAGCTGACAATTGAGAAACTCACCACGCTATGTTTATATATAACCAAGGGAACCCTACAGTACCAACATCAGCCCTCTGCCCACCTCAAATAAGAAGCAATAGTCTGCTCAAATGAGAAGGAACCGGAAAGGTGATTCTGACAATAAGAAAAAACAGTTTTCTAACACCTCCAAAAGACCACACTAACTTTTCAGCCATGGACCCTAACTAAAGTGAAATCTTTGAAATTCCAGAGATAGAATTCAAAAAGTTGATTGTAAAATTGTTCCATGAGATCTAAAAGAAAGTTGAAAATAAGCATAAAGAAAAAACAATAACTATTCAGGACATGAATAAAAAAATTATCCAAAGAAGTAGACACTAAAAAATCAAACCAAACAAATCAACAAACAAAAACCAAGCTGAACTACTGGAGAGACTAATTTAGGGAAGTAAAAAATGGAGTGGAAAGTTTTAACAGTAGGCTAGAGCAAGTAGAAGAAAGGATGGAATACAAATTCTTTATAAGTTGGGAATACAAATCTTTTGTCTGATATTGTAACTATATTCTCTAATTTTGTGGTATGGCTTTTTCTCTCTTAATAATAGAAGTCCTTAGTTATAATATGTTTTGATTTAATAAACTTTTTTCTTGTTTATGGTGATTTATTTTCCTTTAAAAATTTAATTACTTTTCTCTCCTGCAAAGTCCTAATGATATTTTTCTGTTTTCTTCTAAATATTTTTTTCCTTTCTTATTTAGATCTGCGATGAATGCAGAATTGATTTTGGCATGTGGTGTGAGGTTTCAGATCAAGATTCAATTCTCCCCAAATATATATCTAATTGACATGGCAAAGTTTGTTAAAAATAAATAAATCCTCGTTTCACTACAGTGTGCATATTTTGTCAAAGTATCAATATATGTGCATGGTTGTTCTCTTTTAAGTACAGACTAGTGGTAAATTTAGAAGAACATAGTTGGTTTAGTATACAAGTGTGGGACCCTGTGTGTGGGTGTGCTTGTTTTAGTTCTATTGATGTGCAATTTATGTATGATAACATTCACTGATTTTAAATAGTAATTTGATGGATTTTGTAGATTTTGTATACAGTCATATGACCTCATCTAATTCAAGATATAGAAAAGTGTGTCACTCTAAAAAGTTTCCTCAGGCAATTTTGTAGTCAGCTATTTCTGAACTTTCAGCCACAGGCAAACATTGATCTGCATTCTTTCATTATGATTTACATTTTCAAGAATTCTGTATAAATACATTCACATTGTATTAAGTCTTTTGTATTTGGCTTCTTTCTCTTAGCATAATGATTCTTAGATCCATCCCTTCTGTTGTGTCTTTTAATATTTGGTTTGCTTGTGTTGATGAGTAGTATTCCACAGCATAAACATATCACCATTTCTTTACCCATTTATTGATTAATGGGCAAGTGGTTTGCTCCCAACTTTCTGCTATTATGATTAATACATTTGGAAGCATCAGTAGATAAGTCTTTCTGAAGATATATGTTTTCATGGGTTTCTTTTGGGTAATATCGCTAATAAAGCACTGTGTAATAAATGTGCTATGATGGAAATGTTTCTATATCCACACTGTATAATACTGTAGCCATTAGCACATGTGACTGTTTAGTGTTTGAAATGTGGCTACTGTGACTTTATTTATTTTACTCAGTTCTAAATAACTTAAATTTAAATATAAATAAGCACTTGTGGCTGCTGGCTAGTGTATTTTGCAATCCCATAATGGAATTGTTAGATCAAATGATAAATATATGCTTAATTTTATAATATGCTATCATGAAATTTTTCAAAGTGATTGTTCCGTACACATTTTCAATAACAATGAGTATTAGTTCTAATTGCTCCATATTCTTGCCAATACTTGGTAATGTCAACTATTTCAGTGTTAGCTATTTTAGTAGGTGGAATTAAGTTTTTCATAGTATTCTTATATTATTGCTTTAATATACATAGGATAGGAAGTTATATTCTTTCTTTAATTCTTAATAATATTTCCATATCCCTTTTCTTTTTTATTAGTTTAGCTGAAGACATCAATTTTAGTGATCTTTCAGATAAATAGCTTTTGATTTTTTTATATTCTCTATTGTTTTTCTGTTTCATTAAATTCTGCTGTCTTAGTCTTATTCCATCCTTTCTTCAACTTACTTTGGGTGAAGTTTGATCTTCTTTTTCTAACCATTGAAGGTGGGAATTCAGATAGTTCATTTTTAATTTTTTCTTTTCTTTTTAGTGCTCCTTCCTTTAGTGCAGGTGGGAGATTCAGATCTCACAATCTACTTCCTGAGGTAAGGAATGTTCACCCCAGCCTGATCTGGTAATTATAATAAAAGCCTGAACTGAGCCAACCATTTAGAACCTGCTTTAGGTCTGTCCTGCTCTCCCAGAAACATGTGATATGTAAATAATAACACTTTTCACACCTTTCTGGTTTATATACATGTGTGATATTATCTGTCTTGATATTTGAACTAAGTTTTGGGTGAAAATTCATCTGCCTGTGCAGGTGAAGATAACAGCTGTTAATGTAATCATTCGCAACATTCCTATGCTTGGTGTTTTCATGTGTTTGCTTTCATCTTACATCTCTTTATATTTAAAACGTGAATCTTGTAGACATCCTATGGTTGGGAATAGTTTTTAAATTCATTCTTACAACCTCTATCTTTCAGCTGTTGTTCATTAACATTTAATGCAGTTTTTCATATACTTGCCATTGAGTCTACCATTTTATTATTTGGTGTCTACTTAGCTCCTCTGAGTTTTTTGTTTCTCAGTTTCTCCTTTACTGACTTTTGTCAGATTATCTGAATATTTTTAGAATGCTATTGTAATTTTTTCTATTGGTATTTTAGTTATCCTTCTTTGTGTGGTGTGGCGTGTGTGTGTGTGTTTAGTGATTACAGTAAGAAATATATGCCTTTAACTTTTTATAGTCTATTGTTAATACCGTACTAGTCCATATAAAGTATTTAAAAATTTGCAACCATATGGATTTATTTCCCTCCTTAATATTTTTGTTACAATTTTAATATGTATCATATCCACATACTGTAAACTATAAACCCCATAAGAAAATGTCATAATTTTTGCTTGAAACATATAATTTATACAGAAATGACAGTATTAAAAAACAAAATCACTTCTTTGCTTCATTTGCATTTGCTGGAACATTTAACATTTCTAATATTCTTCATTCCATTCTGTCAGTCCGAGTTTTGTGTGCATCATTTCCATGCAGCGTAAAGAACTTCATCTATTATAAAGCAGATCTGCTGACAAAGAATACTGTCAGTTTTCTTTTATCTGAATATCTCTTTATTTTGCCTTCATTTTTCAAGGATGTTTTTAGTAGATATAAAATTCTGGGTGGATTTATTTCTTTCTTTTAGTACTTGATAGTTATTGATCCACTCTATTCTGATCCCCAAGGCTTCTTATAAGAAATAAGCTACAAGTTGCTCATTGTTCCCCTGATTACAACATTTTCTTTTTCCTTGCTGCTTTCGAGATGTCCCCTCTATTTTGGCTTTTGAAAATTGACTAATGGGAAAATCTGAGACACCAAGCAGATCCCGCCACTGCTGAAGGAACAAAAAGAGAAGACTGCAGAGAGGTACACATCCAAGGGGCTGGCAGAAGGCCTGGGCCTGCTCTAGTTCATAAGGCTAGAAGGTAGAAAGATAAAATAGACCTGGAAAAGAGGAAAGAGAATAATCTGAAAACTTCTTGGCACCTTTACTTCTGTTTGTCACCATATCAGACCACTATGACTTTTGGAGAGCAATGATTTCTATTGTCCAAATCTCACTGAAGATTAATGCGAAGCAATGCAGGTTTCCAAGCACATATAAAGATGTTGTTTTATAGATATTGCTCTGGTTTAATTGTGGAGAATGGCTTTGAGAGGGACAGGACAGAAATGCTATATCACCCCTCTGCAGGCAAAAGTTGATAATAGTGAGGACAAGGATTGCAAACTGTGTGGGTGGTATAAAGACAAGGTAGCCAAGGAGTATATTGAAGGTAGGTCTAAAAGAACTTTATAATAGATGAGATGAGAAAGAAAAATAGAAGAAATGAGTCAGGACGATTCAAGAATAAATGAGTAGGTGATGGAAATAGGAACGCTGAAAGCAGAGCTGACTGGGAGACAGGATAGAGGGAGAACAACGTTCTTCCATCATATTTACATGTAAATTTGCACTGAGCAATTGGATGTAAACACCAGGATCTCAGGGCACTGTATGAGGATGAAGATATAAATTTGAGAGTCAACACAAACTGATGGTAATTGACTACATCTATAGATAAAATATTCCAGAAAAGTGAAGAGAACAAAAGACTAGGATAGAAATTATGAGAAAGAAGAGTCCACTAAAGACCCTGGGGCAGAAAGATGTATTTCATACAAAAAAAAGATGTATTTATAGTTGGTGATAGTAAAGATTCTGAAGTCAAACTCTGATTGTTTCATGGAATTCTGCTATGTTACAAAATATGATATAATAGGGAGGTTCACCTTTTATTAGGTTTATGTTATCTGTTTCGCTTTTTGTTTTGCTCCAATAAAAATTATGTAAAGTGTCTCATTAATAAATGACATGATACAGTTTTCACTACTCTGTATGGCCATCAACCTAACAGACAAATGAAATGTCAAGATATCTCTCTGGGGATTTCTAATTACATGGATTCTTTTTACGATGCAAATTGTGTTTGACAGCATTTCCCCACCTGTGGTCTTACTTTAAATTGTTACCATTTTAGCAGTAGTAAGGAGATACAGGGTAAAAAAATAAGCATCCAAAGGACTAACTGCTTAAACAGCTATGGTTTTTTTAACTTCCGCATTCTGGTAGTTTAGGTAGTAAACATTATTAACCACCATGTCCAGTTAGATGCTTACTAAATACAAGTAATCTTATTTAAACATTTAAAGATTAAATTGTCTAAGTTCATACTTACTTGAAACAAAGGTGATATCAGAACTTATAAATACAACTGCCAGGGTTTGTCCCTTAGGCAACTGCTTAAAGAGATTTTCATTTCTATCTTGCAAATAGTAATTAAAGTTCAAACTTTAAAAATAAGCAATTATCAGGATTCACTAAATTAAAGATTCAATTGTCTCTCTTGATAACTTTTCTTCAGGGAATTTCCCTATACAGTTATACTCTTTTTTCTTTTTATTAATAATCACAGTACTATTTTTAAAAATTCTCAAATGCAGCCATATAATGACTTTTTCTGACTCTGTAAAAACATTTCTGTAAAAAATAATACTCAGAGAAACAAATTAATGCAGATACAATGTGAAATAATTACCTTAGGTAGCATATTTTCATTGGTAAAATCATTAAAAAGGATATAAGTGAACTTTGCACTTGTTACAATACAAAATGCCATAATCTTCAAAATTTGTGTAAGATACAAGTTATCATCTGTGGTCTTGTGTAGGTTAGATAGTTGTCTTTATATTCTTGTGATCTTAGCATGCTTTTGATGTTTTTAATATAATTGCTTACATTCTTTTAGTTAGTATAGGTTAGAAGCAGAATGTTTTTCTGTTCAGTGTATTTTGTTTGGTTTGCATATTGCTTTACTGAAAAAAAGAGTTGCTTTTATACTGGAAATATGCTTTTTTAGTTCACTAATGATCCATACAGTCCATACTCTGCATTTAAATGACTGACTTTTACCCTTGCTCAACATTTCGATTTGTAATTTTTGCAATGATTTCCTTATTTGGGACCTTCTCAGGACTGTTTTTTGTATTCAGAGTTAGTTTTTATTATTTTTATTAATGTGTCAGCAGACAAATACAATTAATAGAGTCTATTTCTGAATGAATTCATTAATATGGGGCATGTTATGCTAATAACATTTATAGCAAACCAACCAGGTAGAGATCTGGCTAATTTCATATTCTTTAAAAAGAAGTGTTTGTTTAGCCTTCAGGAATGAAAATTTTTATTGCGATCATGGTTGAACTAATCTCAACCTAGTCTTTTCAATCATAGTCATAAATAATTATCATAAATAAAATTAATTGAAAATGCTTATATACACTTAGATAGGTGCTGACATTGGAATGAGAACTATACATAGTTTATTTATGACTAATTTTATATAACAATTTATAAATAGTATAGAGATGGGCCTATCTTCACATAATTCTCCTGATTAATAATTTGCCTACTGTGGCTTATGGGGGGCACTGTAGTGGTTTGAGTTTATTTTTACTTCCAAATACTGTTTATCTTCTTTGGAGCATCCCATGTTGTTTTGTGCCCTCATTAACTGGACCAGTATTGTCTCTTGGTAAAGAAAATGTTATTTACTGGTTGCAGAGATATCTCGTGTTCTGCATACATAGTTACTCAAAATTAAGGTTTTTCAATACTGCTTCCTCTTTAATTATGTTATTTTAAAGCCATCATAAAATTCCTGAAGCCATGCACACACTACCTAGAAGTGTTGTTTTTGTGGTCTTTGCTCTTTGCCTTCTTCTTAACCCTGATCTCCCCCTCCTGCTGCCACCAGGGTGAGGTCTTCGCAGTAAGTGAAATTTGTACTTGTTGAAGGAAAGATAAATTCAAAGTTGGGTTAAAGCTGAAAATTTCCCCTTTTGAAAAGCAAGAGTAGATTCTACAGAACATTCAAATACTCATTCTGTCTCTAGACACTTGAGGTTTATTTGTGCCTGAAATTATGTAGACTTCAGCTATCGTGTTTGGGGTACCTTTAAACTAATCTTTTAATATATGAATTAATAACTGCATTTGAAGTGTCAAGAACAATTTCCATCAGGTGGGATTGATTTAGTAGCCAAATAAAAACAGTCTTCAAAGTCAGAAAACCTAACTCTAGAGACAACAACAAATGTTGGGGCTGAAGGGAAGTGTGATCAAAAGATCAAAGTTGGATTTGGCTTATTTTGTTTATGTGCTTGAAATATGTGTTACAAGTATTGTGAACGTGGTCTAGGGGGCTACATAAAAGTACACTTACTCTGGGCCACTCAGATGTGAACCCCAGTTCCTCAGTGGGGCAGCCAGGCTGTAGAAGTCAGAAATGGGAAACAAATCTGCAGCCACAGTGAAACAAATCACATCTAGTTATAACTTTGAGTTCTGATCTGACAAATCAGAATATGTCAGTGAGAGGTCATGGGTGACATAAAAGCTATGTATGGTCCCATGGAAGGAAGGTGGATGGTTGGAGTCTGGTCGCCAATTGCTGCTTTTGAACTATAGAGCACAGGGTTGCCCGACATCACTGCACGAACCTGACATGAAAAGGGGACTGTCAGGTTTTGCTAGGCTCTTGATTACATTTCCATTTGTCTAGATTTCCTGTGGGGTTCTCCCTTGAAGGTGGATGGAGGGGGCATTCTCGAGTACAAGCAGTTACTGGGAGCACGTTAATTTCTTGGGGTTAAAGGCACACATGATAGGCTTCTCAACACAGATTCTGCCCAGAGAATTGTGTAGCAAATATATAACCAACTGTTATTGAATAGTTAACTAATTTATTTTTTAGTAACCAAATGTTAAACAAGTGATAGTTAAGAAAATAGGCTGTGGCGTCAGACAAATTCAAAGGGGGTTTCTTCCACACTGCTATGTGACTTAGGGCAAGTTACTTATTCATTCTGGGTCTTAAAATGATCACCTGGAGAATTTCCCAGACTCCTAAACCATATTAGGGGGGTCTTTGTGTCCATTCTTTTGGTAGCTCCTACTAACAGTTTCATAACATGCAAAACCATTACATCAACAAAACAATAACTTTAAAGCAACAGAAACTTGTAAAATATATTTGTTCACTAACAGAAGTGAACCCCAAGAGGCCAAGAGACTGCATCCATACTGTTTGCCACAAGACCCTTAGAAGGTAGAGCCATGCTTCTACATAGGACTTTAGTTAAACTGGCTAAGAAACTGAAAACATGAAACCTATTTCCTAATCTTTGAATTGGATATAATATAATATGTAGCTAAAAATATTGTCATAAGAATCAAGTGACAGAATATGTTAATCACCTAACACAGCACCTAGTTCTTAGCAGATGTTTGGTATGTGGTAATTATCTTCCTTTCTCTGAACAAATTATATATATAAGTGAAAAATATTTTTTTCTGTATTTATAAAGGCTTTTTAACAACATTATCTATTTTATAGAAATATTTTTGTGATATGCTTTCGTAAACAGTGATCTAATGAATTCCTGAATCAAATTTCTATCTGTATGGATTTGACAATAACACTAGCTGAATTTAACAACTTAGTATTTTTTTTGCAAATGCTGCATTTGCTAAACTAGTTTAGAAGCATGCTATTGGAATAAGAATATTCACTTCTTATTAGAATCTATTATCTACCACTCAGTTTCTGTCAGCCTGATATATTTTCTACCTCCCCAGGCAGAATATCCTTCAGTTTAAAGAATAACTTCACATTCTCTACAGATGCATTCCATTAAAGGACAGCATACGCTTTCCCTCCTTCCTTTAAACACTGCACAGAACTTGATCCATAACACAATTTTTCATTTTAACAGAAAAGCATTAACATTTTACAATAATAGTTATGTCATATAGGAGAAACTCTACCAAAGGAATGGTACTGTAAATAGCATTTATAATACCACAGAAATGTGGAGTTGGGAAATTTGGCCTGTTGAACTTAGTGCTCCATCTCTGTCAATGGCACTGAACGTCATGTTGTAGAAGTTCTTAAAGAGTTTTGACATCAACTCACACTTAAAGTTGTGTCTAAATTGGCTTAAATTTCCAAAATGGTCTATTTTGTAAGTAGGGGGGTAGGATGGTATGGGCTTTTTTCCTCTTATAAACTTAACTTTTGCCTCATAAGCACTTTTATTCCATTTACGAATGCTTTCTTGCCTCCTTTAAAAACTGAGCTGTAATAATTTCACTCTTATTCGTGATTTTATGCTTTCCTTTGGTTAGTGAGTATTTTTAGACTTAGAACTGAAGGATGTCCCTTTATCTGAAACAGTTCAGAAATTTTCATATGAGCTTTTTTTATAGTATTTATAATTTTTATAAACATCATCATTGTTTCCTTATAGAATTTCTCCTTGCAGATAGAAAGCCTTTTGTTACCATGGTCTTTTATTTTTCAATGTAGCTGAAATTCTGATACTTTGTAGGATCTATCTTTGCATGTCTACTGGTTCCATTATACTTTATGGGTGCTCAGAAATCCTTATGGCTTACAGTAGCCCATTTCCGAAAAATAAACTGAACTATAAATTGCTCTTATATCTTTTTTTATAAGAGCATTCTGTGTGGTGGGCAATTCACTCTGGCTAGCTGTTATGTTACTTACTTCCAGAACGAGCATTTTTCTGTCATTTGTTAGTCTCAGCAATTGGTCTGAGCAATTTCTGAGGTATGGAGTGTATCTTGGGAAGAACTTTTCTAATGTGTTTGTACTTAGCTGATGTAGTTTGTACCTTAATACAGACAAATTTATTGAACAGGAGGGTAAAATTGAATTTGGGTGTCTACTGCCTCTCTTTACTCTCTGCTCAAAGCTCTAGTCATTTGCTATCAAGGGCTCTACATGTGTTTTTTTAGACTAAATCCCTGCAAAATGATCATGTGAAGATCA
This sequence comes from Cephalopachus bancanus, assembly GCA_027257055.1. Classification (NCBI taxonomy): domain Eukaryota; kingdom Metazoa; phylum Chordata; class Mammalia; order Primates; family Tarsiidae; genus Cephalopachus; species Cephalopachus bancanus. The sequence continues at coordinate 1,673,157 of JAPVLO010000084.1, read as the reverse complement.
GTAATTAGCTCATTATAGCTAAACACCGAAATTTCAAAGAGATTTTATATGTTTTCTTGTGAGAATTTGCATAAACATTTTTCATCCTGTTTTGAATTGATCCTGGTTTGGGGTCATGGTACTTAAAACCAAATGATGTGCAAAAGCCTGTGTGCTTGACCCCCTTTTTTTTATAGGTGAAAATATATAGGCCCAACTGATGACATAAGGTACCTACAGTCACCCTGGTGGTTAATGTGGACCTGGAACTACCATCGTTGATATCTGTGGTGATATTGTAGGTTTGAATTAGTAACTCTTTGGGCCTAACGGTTAAAGCAAATACCGCCTTAAGAAAATACTATCAATCCTTTAAGAAATTGCATGATTGCTTTATCCCTCTATAAATTATGGAAACTGGTAGCCGGGCTCGGTGGCTCAGCCTGTAATCCCGCACCTTTGGGAGGCTGAGGTGAGTGGATTGCCTGAGCCCGAGTGTTCGAGACCCGCCTGGGCAGCGAGACCTCATCTCTACAATAAATCAAAAAATCAACTGGGCGTGGTCGCGCATGCCTGTAATTCCGGCTACTCGGAAGACTGAGGCAGAAGGATAGCTGGAGCCCAGCAGGTCGAGGCTGCGGGGGCCAGGAGCGGCCACTGCACTCCAGTCTGGGTGACAGAGTGAGACTCCAACTCAAAAAAAATAAAATAAAATAAAAAAATAAATTATGGAAACTGTTAATATTTAGATATGGAAGTGAAGCTGGCGGTAGTCCAAGACATTTTTTTCCTTAATAAAAATGCCATTTGTTTATTTTTTACTTTTAAAAACAGATTTTATAACTGTTCAAGAAGCATAAAAACAGCAGGACATTTTACTGGTTTTGATGCAGACTTACTCTGAGTGTAAGGAAAAATTAATTGGTTAGTACTCAGAGAAAAAATATGTGTAAAATGAATATATACATGTATATATATATTTAGATGCACATATATACATATACACACATACATATACACAGGCATTTTACATATATATGTCTGTTTTTATATGAGTTATTACCAGGCATCAATTGTTATGATGCCGAACATTTTGTGACTTTATTCTTAGAAATTTAAGTTAATGCTCTGATATATGGCAAATTATATTGAACTAAGAGGAGACATATTTTAAGAGTTATTCATGTTTGTTAATATTTACTTCAGATTTTAAAATGTTCTCATTTTATGAATGCTTTTCTAGAACTTCATAAAAAATGATTTCTGAATAGCATTAAAATAACATGAAAATAATGTAGTCTTTTTATTATACCTCTTTAAAAATATTATAAACTATTCTTTCCCCAATGCATTACAGTAAATCGGAACTGGAAGAGGCAAGAAATAACGTTTTTAAAAATTTTAAATTCCAATAATTTTTTCATGAACCTCTTGTGACCAAATGTCTACCCATATCTGTGTGGTGATTACACTTTTATGTCTTTTTGTCATATTTACTCTGGAAGTGACAATCCTGTTTACAGATATTGATATATTAATTAAGATATAGCTAAAATGTTTCAACTCAATTAAAAACACTAATCATTTTTAGTTAATTTTCTCATGTTTGATTTTATTTTTGCATTTCCCTTTAATATTGTTGTAGTATGACATCTTTCTGTATTGAACTGAAGTGTTTTCATCACAAGATAGCCATTTTTGACTCCCAGACTCTTCTGTTATATATTCTGATTACATGTCAAACTTTTGTCACATTTACTGCATGTGCAATTTATTTTTTATTTCTTCTTTATTTTATTTTTATATCTATTCTGTAAAAGGATCTTCCTTTTCATTATCTTATTCCTAAACTCTAGGACAGTACCTGGCACCTATTAGACACTTAGTAAATTACTGTTGGGAGAGATAAATGGACCAAAAAAATAAATGAATTAGCCTTTGTAATGCGTGTGATAGAGTTTATATCTAATCTTGGAATTCCAAATCCATGATCCATTAAGAGAACTGCTTCATTATCAAGACTTAGAAATCACCCACATATATTGACTATGTAAAGAAGATATTCTGGAAGAGTAGACTTCTCTTGATCTAAAATAGACTATTACAAAACATTGGAAGGAATTAACTGATGTATATAATCATTGGGATGTGTTTTCTAAAATGACATCGATGCTTCAAAAAGTTAGATAAATTACAGCAATTTTCTGCTTTTTTTTTTTGTATAAATAAACAAACCAACGGCAGATTGTTTTTAAGTTGTCATGGATTGCTTAAAAAAGAATAAACCTGCAAACATTAAGAGGCTTTGGACAAAAAGGTGCAACTGTATTATTTTTGTGTTTGTTTCTTCATGCTTGTTTATTTTATTTTATTTATTTTAGAGTTTTAGGCTACATGTGAGGATTTGCTAGATAAGTAAATTGCATGAAGGCAGGGTTTGGGCTTCTAGTCCTTTTAGTAATAGATATGGTCTCCAATGGGTGGTTTTATGTCCCTTATTCACCCTACTTCCCTCCCTCCTTTAACAGTGCCCAGCATCTGTGGTTCCCATCTTTGTGCCCATGTGTGTAATATTTAGTGCCCACTTATTAGTAAGAACCTGCAGTATCCAGGGGCTTTGTTTTGTTTTCTTTTGTTTCTGTGATAGTTCACTTAGAATGACAGTCTCCAGCTACATCATATTGCTGCAAATAACTTGATTTTGTTCTTTAAGGCTGGGTAGTAGTCCATCATCTATATGTACCACATTTTCTTTATCCATTCCACTTTCGGTGGGCATCTGGGTTAGATCCATGTTTTTGTTATTGTGAATAGTGCTGCAATACACATGAGCAGGTATCTTTTTGGTGGAGCAATTTATGTTCCTCTCAGTATATTCCCAGAAAAATTTGAAGTCTGATAGTGTGATACTTCCAGCTTAGTTCTTTTTGCTGCGTATTGCTTTAACTATTTGAGTCCTTTTTTGCTTCCATATGAATTTCTGTATGGTGTTTTCTGGATCTATGAAAAATGATGCTGTTAGTTTGATTGCACTAAGTTTGTAGATTGTCTTGGGTAGAATGGTCATCTTATCAATACTGATTCTTCCAATTCATGAGCATGGGATGTTCTTGTATTTGTTTCCGTCATCTATGATTTCTTTGAGTAGCATTTTATAGTTCTCATTGTAAAGATCTTTCACTTCTTTGTTTAGATGAATGCCAAGGGTTTTGTGTGTGTGTGTGTGTGTGTGTGTGTGTGTGTGTGTGTGTGTGTGTGTGTGTGTGTGTGTGTGTGTGTGTGTGTGTGTGTTTGTGTGTGTGTGTGTGTGTGTGTGTGTGTGTGTGTGTGTGTCTATTGTGAGTGGGATTATATTTTTATTATATTCTCAGCCTGCTTGCTGTTGGTGTGTAAAAATACAGGTGAATTTTACATAGTAATTTTGTATCCTGAGACTTTACTGACATCATTTATCAGTGCAAGGAGGTTTTTGACAGACACTCTAGGGTTTTCTAGGTATAGAATCATATCATCTGTAAAGAGAGATAATTTAACTTTCTCTTTTTTTATTTGGATGCTCCTAACTTCTTTCTCCTGCCCGATTGTCCCAATTAGGACTTCCAGTACTATGTTAAATAGGTGGGGATCTTGAATTTTGACTTTGAATCATGAGATTATTCAGGTAAGCTGTATGTGGAAAGTCTGGAGACAAAGCAAAATGAGTCAGTTTCATTTTTCCAGGGTCAGCCAGAATTAAATGATGAAAGAAAGAGAAAGAGAGAGAGAATGAGTATGATTATGTCTTTCTTGGTTTTCATTTTAATAACCATAATGGACTTTGGGTTCCAGATCAAGGATGTAGAATGCTGGCAAGAGAATTACCTTTACTCTTACAGCAAGAAAAATGGTGGAGAAACTGCAAATTAATGACTTTTATTGAACCCATCAGAGAACGTGAATTTCAGAGTAAACAACTAACCCCAAAGCTGGAGGAAATAGAATTTGCTTACCTGGGGCAGATGTCATTAGCCACCATTTAAGTGTCTGAGAAGATTTATCTAGAATTGTTTAAAAAATTACTAAAGGGCAAGTGTCAATGAGTGTGAGAGAAACTCCTCTTGGATTGATCATAAATGGCTCCCATCCCCATGCAGGCTTTTTCTCCATTGACTCCATCAGATCCTCACATGGAAGATTAGGAAGAATCCAGAAAAAGCTTCTTTTAGTACTGATTGACTGAGGTAACATCTACCACTACCAAAATGTACCCAGACTCAAGCCCTTTATATGCTCTATGGAACAAAAGACTTTTGTTACCCCCTATATCTGGTGTCTTGGCCTGGAAACTGTCTCTAAAGCATTAACCAGGAGAAATCACGGGGTTCATCTTGGTAGTTTCCTGTCTCTCAGGGATCACTAGCCTTTGTTGCCTGATGGTAGATGTCTTACAAAACATTATCACATATATTTTCTGGTTACCTGTTTTAGGAATGAAGGTATATTAATCTCTGTAAGTCTACTTTAACTAGAATCACAACTTTCTTGCTAAATGAGTTTCAGAACCAAATTTGCAAACAAATTTCCCTAGAACTTTCTGTGTTTTAGAATTGTGTATAAAGGTCTTCACTCAGTTTAAAGCACAGGTTATAAATTCTGGAGGTGCACAGTGACTCTTTGTGCTAAAGGAAAACACGTTCTGATATGTTTATTTCTTAACTTCACAATTTCATATTATAGGATCTCTACAAAATACACCTGTACTATTATTTCTACTCCAAGAAAACATTCTATTCATATTTATGTATATTATATATATAAATATTCACTGAAAACATTTATAAAAACATCTTTACATTTTCCCAATCATCTCCCAAAGCTATTTTTTAATCTTATTATATATTTTACCAACCAGGGGAGATGTATGGAAATGTTATTAAATAGATTTGTTTCCCTTTGTTTTCTTTTTCTTTTTTTTTTTTTTTTTTTTTTTTTGAGTTGGAGTCTCACTCTGTTGCCCAGACTGGAGTGCAGTGGCCGCTCCCGGCCACCGCAGCATCGACCTGCTGGGCTCCGGCGATCCTTCCGCCTCAGTCTTCCGAGTAGCCGGAATTCAGGCATGCGCTACCATGCCCGGCTGATTTTTTTATTTATTGTGAGATGAGGTCTCGCTGCCCAGGTGGGTCTCGAACCCTCGGGCTCAGGCAATCCACTCACCTCAGCCTCCCAAAGGCGTGGGATTATAGGCTGAGCCACTGAGCCTGGCTCCCTTTGTCTTCTTTATTTCAATAGCTTTAGAGGCTACAAATAGTTTTTGGCTATATGGTTGCATTGTAGTGGCAAATAAGTCTGTGCTTTAAGTGTACCCACCACCCCTACCTGTATACATTGGACCCAACAGATGATTTTTCATCCCTCCACCCCTTTTCCCCTATTCCTCCTGTGAGTCTTCCATGCCCATTATAGGATTCCCATGCCTTTGCAGATTCGTAATTTAGCTCTCACTTATAAGTAAGAATATGCAGTGTTTGTTTTTCTTTTCCTGAGTTAGCTTTCTTAGGATGATGTTCTCCAATTCCATCCAAATTGCAGCAAAAGACATTATTCCACGTTTTTTGATACCTGAATACTATTACATAGTGTATGTATACCACATTTTCATCATCCACTGATTAATTGATGAGTATTTAGGTTGGTTACACATCTTGGCAAATTTTTTTTCTGATTCCACTTCCTTTTTAAAAATTTCTTTTTAGTTTTAAAGATGTAGGGTACAATTCAGGGTTAGGTGTACAAATGTTCATTATGCAGGTACGTATGTTGATGAAGTGTGCTCCCACCCCCTGACAGTTTCCCACTACTGCCAAGTTAATTTTATATAATAACCTCTGTTCCTTTGGGTATCTAGTAGTAGCGTTGCTGGATCAAATGGTAGATCTTTTAGTTTTTTGTGAAATCTACATGCCAATTTCCATTGAGGGTATACTAATTTACACTCCCATCAACAGTTTATAAGCCTTCCCTTTTATCCACAGGTGCCTTTTTGTTTGTTTGTTTGTTTTAATAATAGTCATTCTGACTGGTGTAAGGTGATATTTCATTGTGGTTTTGATTTACATTTTCCTGATGAAAAATAATGTTGAACAATTTTTCACATGTTTGTTGGCCATTTGTATATCTTCTTTTGAGAGATGTCTGTTCATGTTGTTTGCCTGCTTTTTATAGGGGTCATTTCCTTTTTTTGTTGTTGTTGCTGATTTGTCTGAGTTCTTTGTAGACTGTAGATATTAGTCCTTTGTCAGATATATAGTTTGTGACTATCTTCTCCCATTCTGTAAGTTGCTTATTTGGCCTGTTGATTGTTTCATTTTCTGTGCAGAAGTGTCTTGGGTTAATTAAGTTCCAATTTTTTGTTTTGTTTATATTACATTTGCTTGTGGGGTCTTAGCCATAAATTATTTTCCTAGGGCTATGTCCAGAAGAGTTTTTCCTAGGTTTTCTTTTAGGATTTTTATAGTTTTCAGAACTGACATTTAAGTCTTAATCTATCTTGGGTTAATTTTTATATATAAGGAAAAATAGGGATTAAGTTCCATGTTTCTGCATGTGTCTATTCACTTTCCCCAGCAACATTTGTTGAATAGATATCGTTTCTCCAGTGTGTGTTCTTGTCTGCTTTGTCAAAGATCAGTTGGTTGTATGCATTTAGGTTTATTTCTGGATTCTCTATTCTGTCCCATTGGTCCATGATTTTGCCCTTGTACCAGTACTATGCTGCTTTGGTTACTATAGCCTTATAGTATAGTTTGAAATCAGGTAATGTGATGCCCCCAGCTTTGTTATTTTTTCTTCTGGCTCTTTTTTGGTTTCTTTGAGTTTTGGGTTGTATTTTCTAATTCTGTGAAAAATAATATTGGGAGTTTGATAGAGATTGCATTGAATCTGTAAATTACATGAAAATTATTTTAACAATGTTGATTCTTCCAATCCATGAGCATGGAATGATTCTCCATTTGTTTGTGTCCTCTACAGTTTCTTTCATGAGAGTTTTGTACTTCTCCTCATAGAGAATTTTACCTTCTTGTTTAAATATATTCTTATGTATTTTAGCTTTTTGGCTACTATTGTAAATGGAATTTAGTTCTGATTTGATTCTCAGCTTGGTTGCTGTTAGTATATAGTAGTGCTACTAATGTGTATGTGTTGATTTTGTAGCTTAAAACTTATCAAATATATGTATCACATCGAGGAGTCTTTTTGAGGAGTCATTAGGATTCTCTAGGTATAAGATCCTATCATCAGCATACAGACACAGTTTGATTTCTTTTTTTCCAATTTGCACACCCTTTATTTATTTTTCTTGACCGATTGTTCTGGCTAGGACTTCCAGTACTATGTTGAATAGGAGTGGTGAAATTGGGTTTTTGTCTTGTTCCAGTTCTGAGGGGAAATGCGTTCAACTTTTCTTCATTTAGGATGACATTAGCTGTGGATTTGTCATATATGGCTTTTATTATTTTTAGTAATGTTTCCTCTATGTCAGTTTGCTGAGAGTTTTATCATGAAGAGATGTTGAATTTTATAAAATGCTTTTTTGCAGGTATTGAAATGACCATATGATTTTTGTTTTTAATTCTGTTTACACTGTGGATAATGTTTATTGACTTGTGAATGTTGAACCATCCTTGTACCCTGATATAAAAGCTGCTTGGCGTGGTGTTCTTTTTTCTTTTTTTTTTCTTTTTGTATGTTCTGTTGAATTTGATTTACTGATATTTTGTTGAGGATTCTCACATCTATGTTCATATGGGATATTTGTAGTTTTCTTTTTGTGCTTGTGTCTTTTCCTGGCATTCTTATAAGTAATATTTACATTGTGAATGAGCTAGGGAGAATTCCATTCTTTTCAATTTTGTAGAATAACTTCAGTAAAATTGGTACCAGTTAATCTTTGAATGTCTGGTAGAATTCATCTATGAGTCCATCAGGTCTTGGACTTTTTCTCTTGGAAAATTTCTATTTACTACCTCAATCTTTCTACTTATTACTGGTCTGCTCAGAGTTTCTCTTTGTTTCTGATTAAAGATTGGGGAGTTGTATGTTTCCAAAATTTTATCCATTTTCTCTTGATTGACTATTTTGTTTGCATAGAAGTGTCCGTAATAGTCTCTGATGACTTTGTGAATTTCCATTGTGTCAGTTGTAATGTCTCTGAATTCATTTCTGTTTGAGCTTATTTAAATCCTCTCTCTTCATTTCTCAGTCTAGTTAGTGGTTTGTCAATTGTGTTTATCTTTTCAAAGAACAAAATTTTTGCTTCATTGATCCTTTATATTTGTTAAAATCTCAATTTGATTTAGTTCTGCTCTAATTCTCATTTTTTTTTCTTTTGCTATCTTTGGATTTGACTTGTTCATGTTTTTCTAGTTCCTTGAGGTATGATGTTAGGCCTTAAGTGCTATAAATTTTCCTCTGAGCACAGTTTTGACTGTGTCCCATATGTTTTGATAACATGTTTCACATTTTTCAATTCATTTTGGGAAGTTTTAAATTTCTATTTGGATTTCATTGTTGATCCAAGAATTATTCAGGAGCAGATTGTTTAACTTCCATGGTTTTGTTTTGATTTGTGAGGTCCTCTTGAAGTTTATTCCTAACTTTATTCCACTGTGGTCTGAAAAGGTGCTTGATATTTCTTCAATTTTTTGAATTTCTGGATTTAATATGTGACCTATCATGTGGTCTATCTTGGACAATGTGTCATGTGCTGGTGAGAAAAATGTATACTCTACAGTTTGGGAGTGGAATGTTCCTTAGATACCTGTTAACTTCATTTACTTTATGGTTGGTTTAATTCCAATGTTCCCTTGTTGACAATCTGCCTTGATGATATTTCTATTGCTATCAATAAAGTGTTGAAGTCTCCCATTATTATTATGCTGAGGTTTCTCTCTCTCTCTCTCTCTTTTTTTTTTTTTTAGGTCTAGTAGAATTTATTTTATAAAGCTGGGGGCTTTGGTATTAGGCACATGTATATTAAAAATTGTTATGTCTTCTTGCTGGATTGATTCCTTTATCCTCATATAATAACTATCTTTGTCTTTTTTATTGTTGATGATTTAAAGTCTATTTCATCTGATATGAGAAAGGCAATTCCTACTTGTTTTTGTTTTCCATTTTCATGGGATATTTTTTCCACTCCTTTACCTTGAGTCTATAGGAGTATTTATGTGTTAAGTGGGTCTCTTGAAGGCAGCAGATATTTAGTGTGTTTTTTTCATTCTGCTAGTCTATATCTTTTAGTGGGCTTGAACAATTTACAATCAGAGTTAATTATGATATGTAAGTTATTATTTTATTCATCATACTAATTGGTTGCTTTATTTATTTTCTCTGTTGTGTTGGTAATACATAAGATGAGAGCTTTATGATTTCTAGCACTTTTCTACTGGCGTATTTTCACTTTTTATTTCAGTATTTAGAACTCTTTTGTGTATTTCTTGTAGTGGTGACAAATTCTCTTAGTGTTTGTTTATCTGAGAAAGACTTCATTTCTCCTTCATCTATGAAACCTAGTTTTGTGAGATACAATATCTTTGGTTGGCCTTATTCTGTTTAAGGAGATTGATGATGTGACACCAATCCCTTCTGGTTTGTAGAATATTTTTTGAGAAGTCTGCTATTAACCTTATATTTTTCCTTTTGTAAGTTATTTGATACTTTTGTCTCACTGCTCTTAAAATTCTTTTCTTCACATTAACTTTTCATAACTGGATGATTATATGCCTTGGGGATGATCTTTATACAGTGAATATTCTGGGAGTTCTTTGGGATTCTTGTATCTGGATGTTTAAATCTCTGGCAAGGCCAGGGAATTTTAACTCCATTATTCTCTCAAATAGTTTTCCAAACCTGTCACTCCCTCTTCTTCCTCAGAAACACTTAGAGTTCTTAGGTTTGGATCTTTTACATAATCCCATATTTCTTGGAAATTTTTTTTGTTCTCTGCTTCTTTTTTCTTTATTGTCGACTGATTGGGTTAATTTGACTGTCTTGTCTTCAAGTTCTGATATCCTTTCTTCTGCTTGTCCTAGTCTACTGTTAAAATTTTCCATGGCATTTTTTTGCTTTCCTAAATGATTCTTTCATTTACTGAATTTCAACTGTGTTTTTTTTTTTTAGATGTGTATGTCTTTTTAGAAGTTTTCATTCATCTCCTGAACAGTTTTTTACAATTAATTTATGTTGATTTCCAACTTTCTCCTGAAGGTCATCAATCAATTTTATGATCAAACTTTTGAATTTTATCTCTGGACTTTTTTTTTTTTTGAGTTGGAGTCTCACTCTGTCGCCCAGACTGGAGTGCAGTGGCTGCTCCCGGCCACCACAGCCTTGACCTGCTGGGCTCTGGCAATTCTTCCTCCTCAGCCTTCCAAGTAGCTGGAACTACAGGCACACACTACCACTCCCGGCTAATTTTTTGATTTTATTGTAGAGATGAGGTCTTGCCAAGTTGCCCAGGTGGGTCTTGAACCCATGGGCTCAGGCAATCCACTCACTTCAGCCTCCCAAAGCATGGGATTACAGGTTGAGCCACCGAGCCTGGCTTCTGGACTTTCAAAGTACTCATTTTGGCTATGGTCCATCGCTAAAGAGTTGGTGTGATCTTTTGGGGGTGTTGGAGACCTTTGTTTTTCATATTATCAAAATTGCTTTGGTGGTTTATTCTCACTTGGGTAGACTATTTCTTCTTATTTGAGGTTGGGAGAGAGGTTAACATAGGCACTGTAGGTTATCTATAGCCTTTGTGTGGTGAGTTTTTCACTTGCCATCTGTGGCGGTTCTGTGCTGGATACCTGCACTGGCTCATGGTGTCCTGAGTGACTTAGAGTGGCTTAGAAAATGGTGTTAGCTGAGATTTGTGAGTAGGCCTTTCCCAAAGCTGAAGTATTATATCTGATGTGATGGGCTATGCTATTGACTTCCAATCAGGAGGTGGGAATTATGGGGGGAAAAGCCAACTATGATTATGGCTGTGAGGTTTCTCCTTGGTGAGTGTTGCCTCAAGGAAGTTCCCAGCCAATCTAAGCAAAAGATAGGGCTCTGGGGATTATCTGATTTTTCTCTGTTTTGAGTCTTTGAGGGGAGTGTGGGTGGAAAGGGGCTCAAGCACCCCAGAAAAGTGTGGGTGGAAAGGGGCTCAAGCACTCTTGTCTACTCCAGTGAGAATTAGGGACTCCTAGACCACTGGGTAATGCTGTGTCCAGAGTGGGCACAAAAGAGTTTACATGGAGAGTGAGAGGTTACTATGGCAGCAAGTCCCACTCAACTCCCCACTTTAGTGTCAGGTAGTTTGCCTAACAGATGCTGAAGAGGATGTGGTGAAAAGGGAACACTTCTACACTGTTGGTGGGAGTGTAAACTAGTGCAGCCTCAGTGGAAATCAGTGTGGCGATTCCTAAAAGCTCTAAAAATCGATCTTCCATATGACCCCACAATCCCCCTACTGGGAATATACCCTGAAAAACTCAAATCACTCTATAAAAAAGATACCTACACACGTATGTTTATCGCAGTATTGTTCACAATAGCAAGATCATGGAACCAACCATGCTATCCATCAAAAGAGGACTGGATTTTTAAAATGTGGTACATATACGCAATGGAATATTATGCAGCCATAAAAAAGAACAAAATCATGAATTTCACAGCAACCTGGATGGAATTAGAGTTTATAATACTGAGTGATCTCTCACAGAAACAAAGATCTGAGTATCACATGTTATCACTCATAAGTGGACCTTGAATAACTATCGTAATACTTTAAGAAAAGGATTGGCAGTGGTGGGAAACTATGGGGGGGCAGGGAGGGAAAGGGAGGTGGGATTAACAGTAGTCAATATCTGTCTGGGGACGGGGGGGCACACCTCATCAACAAGGGTACCTGCACATTGAGTATTTGTATACCTAACCCTTAACTGTACCCCACAATTTTAAAATAAAAAATATGTTAAAAAAAAAAAAAGAATCTCAAAGTACAGCTGGCCTCTGGACTCAGGTATTCTCACAGCAGCTCACCCAGAGAGGAACTGTCTGCCGTCTGAGGAGTGTGCCCTTAGAGTCCGTCTCCTCCCAGGCTGGCTAGAAAGCAGTTGCTGGCAAAGGTTGAGTTCCTGGGATATATATGGTGGCTGCAGTCGATCAGACCCACTTTTTTTTTTCTTTTCTGCACCACTCCAAAAGGCGTTGGTTTTCAGCAGAGCACAGCTATGGGTAAAATAGCTTCCTGTGAGGGACTGGAATTCTTCAAAGCATGGGGATCCTTTCCAAGTCCACAGCAAGAGCGTAGAACTTCTGAATTCCCCTCACTAACCTTCTCCACTGCCTCCAGAGGCTGCCAGTGGTCTGTGGTGATCCAAGTGTGAGTATGGGTAGTTGTAGCCAAGGTCAATGGAATTTCTCATCTTTGCACCATGTGGTTATTTTCACTTCTTTGATGAATTGTTGTTGGGGGGAGGGAGTATGTGCTGTTGGCCCTGTTCCTCTTTGGGTGCTGATGAAATGCTCTATCTTGGTTCATTCCATAGGAGAAACACACTCTAAGTAGATTTCTTGAACTGATTCGGGGACTGATTTCAAGAAAAATTTAAATAATTTCAGGAAAATTATCAAACTACTTTTAAAAATGTAAGACTAAGTCTTGAAATTTTTAGAATCATTGCTTGTCAAAGTTTTTATGGTAAAGAAAAAAAAATAACTTTATAGTTTCAAAAATGCTTTGTTCACGGTGGCAGTTTTCATTCTGGATTGCTATTCACTTAATTGTTGTAATTCCCATGATAGTTAAAAAAAATTTAAAAATGATATTTCATTCATTTTTCCTTGAAGGCAATTACTAACTCAATTTCCCTTATCTTCTGTTTTGTATTCCCAGTCTGATGCTTTTTCATATTTTACATGTTTTCTTATACTAATTCAAGAGAACATTTCCTCAAGTTGTACTTTATAATCTGAAATATTTGGTATTTTTATTTTATTGGTATTCATGTCTCCCAAATTGTGCAGCAGTGCCCTGGGGCATCTTAGCAAACTCATAGGCCACTGGGAGACATTTTATAATTGGGTGGACTCACAGTAATACTATGCATGTAATACACTGAGTGAACTACTAGCTTGAGTTAATTCAAAATTTCTACTTTAGAACATGCTATATTCTTTTCAAGTGAAAAAAATCTTTGAAAAGTTGATTTCTGGCAGTTTGCTATGATAAATAGCAAGAACCAGGCAAAAAGGGATGTGGAATAGGAAATTAGGAGGGTAACATTGAGTCTGATTCTGAAGTTTGAACGATTGTAGATGTCCAATAGATAACCATATCACATGAATCAGTAATTATGGTTCGTCAAGAGTGAAAATGAAATATTTTTCTTTTAATGCATGCGTATTATCTTTAGCAATGTGTAATATTATTTAACAACTAAGTTGTTAGGACATAACTATTACTAAGTTGTTTAGCTGTATCTACTTAATAAATGAAACTGGCATTAGTTTGGGGTGCTTTGAAACAGACACTAAAGAGGCCAGGAAGGGAGAATGCATGGACACCTCTATATTATACCCTTCTCTCACTGGGCCATAATGATGATAGCAATAACAATGAAAAATACTCACATATCTACAATATATAATTGAACATCTTCATATCGGGGGTATTGCACCTGTTATTTCTAACTCATACTATAAAACTACAATGTTAAAATTATGTTGAGACTGAGAATGTGGAGGCTTTCCTTTTCTCAACTGCACAGTCATTGTGTCAATCCTAATGGGTAGGGTGATGCAGAGGGGTGCGGCCCTGCCCAAGTTGGCATCCTGTAGGTCCACGCTGGAAACCAGAGATACGAGTAATAAAAAGATTTGTAACTCACAAAGAGATTAAGGAAGACAATATTTATTTCAAGAAAAGCTCACTTCCCACAGACAGGAAGAGGGCCAACATTCTAAGATGAGTGTGGCCCAGTAGCCCTCCCCCTGCCCAGTCCCAGCTTAAATCCTTTCCCTTGGAGATATTGCAATCAGGTAGACATGACTGTCATGACTCCCTTGCTTGACCATTTGCGAATGTCTTCGAGACCCTGGGTCTCTAGGCACTGAGTTGCCAGGCACTGAGTCACAGGCTCTTACCACCCACAGGAGTTTATTTTCAGATTACAACAGGCTGATACTTGTCATACTGGAGGGGTCGTGTTTCTGGAAAGACAAAGTTAGCAAAGTTAACCTTTCCCTAAAGAATGCATTCCTCCAGGGCATAGTTTCTACTTTCTCATCATTGTGTTAGGGTCTAGGAACAAAACAATATGGCTTCCCACTCTCCATCCATCCTTTCACTGTTTGAAATCTATGTCCATAAAAGATGAAGATATTTTACTATTATCATCATCATGGCTATAAAAAGTAACACACAGTATTATCATTAGCCAGGTCTGCATTAATTAGACGCTCTAGATTTAATTTTTAGTTTAATTTTATTTTTTAAAAATCTCTTAAAAGTGAAAAGAAAGTAAAACTGAGAATATTTGGAGGGCCAACATTTTATAAAACATAGATCCTGATTCATCCACTTCAAATTCTCAAGAGTTTTTATTGTCTCAAATTTCCTTTGCTTTTTATTTAGTCTCATCATTTTATTTTAGTTTATGTAAGAATTCACAAACAAAACGGTATTAAGTTTAAAACCAGTGCCTACTTATTTAGATCTATGTAACAGGTCTAAAAGAGATCCGAGGCAGTAAAATGTGGTAGTCATTAAAATACCAATAAAAACAAACAAAACAAAACAAAAAAACTTTGCTATACAAATCAAATAAGAAAAACTGCTAATTTTAACTGTGAAAATAATACAGTAATCAAATGGAGAAACAGAAGTGCAGATAGATTTACTTTTATTACCCTAAAATGAGGGGAACCCCCCCAAAATGGAATTGTCCTTTGTAGGGCAGTCCCTTGTATTACAGGATTCCCTGCTAAATAAGTCTTTAGGAACCCATAAACATCAGTATACCAGCTGGCATTGTGAGAGGCTACATTTGGCTCCAGTGAATTTTTTTTAGAGACTCTTTCAGTGCATTTGCCCATTTTATGATGGGTGTTTTACAAATGCACCTGCCCACATTGCGCTACATGTTCAGCAGTTTTTGACCCAAAATAGCACAAATCCTATTTACCCGATCTCTCCCTGAGCAACTTTTTTCTTGTTTCCTTCGATGAAAAAAGACCTCAAAGGGAAACGTTTTGCTGATATGGAAGAGGTGAAACAGAAAACAGCAGAAGTACTAAAAGGCATAAAAATTGATGTGTTCAAAAACTGTTTAGAGCAGTGGAAAAAGCATCCCGACTGATGTTTTGCATCAAACGTAGAGTACTTTGAAGATGACTGAAATTTAAACATGTAAGAAAAAATACACAATTTTATAAATAAACTATGATTTTTTGGAGTTTCCCCCACATACACTAATCAGTTTATAACAGACAACTGCCTTATTATCAATTAGAGGAGTTTTACTTCTTAAATCGAACCAAATTGAAGATTTTTTGAAAAGTGACCAACTTAGATTTTGCCAAATAAGTAAATGGTGTATTAATAATAGGATTATTCAAAAACTATTTTGATTTCCTATGCTGTGTTCCAAGTTCAATGTTTTGTTTTGTTTTATTTTTTTGAGTTGGAGTCTCACTCCATTGTCCAGGCTGAAGTGCTGTGGCATGCTTTCGGCCACTTGCTGGACTCCTGTGATCCTTCCACCTCAGCCTTCCGAGTAGCCGGAACTACAGTTGTGTGCTAACACACTCAGCTAATTTTTTTTATTTATTGTAGAGATGAGGTCTTGCCAAGTTGTCCAGGCTGGTCTCAAGCCCACGGGCTCAGGCAATCCTCTTGCCTCACCCTTCCAAAGTGCTGGAATTACAGGCTGAGCCACTGAGCCTGGCCCAAGTTCAATGTTTTAATTAAGAAGAGTGAGTTGTAAAACACAAAGTAGTTCATTAAATTTAGGTTTCCTGAGAAGAAATAGACAAAAGGAAATAAACATAGATGTTTATTCATTTTTTGGCTATAAAAAATATGTATAATTACAAAGAGCAAAATGCAGAGTATGTAAATTTACAATTTGATGTATTTGACAAATAAGGTCACCTGTTGCACCAACACCCTACTCATACAGCACATTTATGTTTGTATCTAAATTCTTTTACTTAGTACAATAATTCCATGATTCAGCTGTGCTATGCATGCATCGTTAATTTATTTATTTTTCTGTCTAGTCAGTAGTATATTTTATGAATATATGGGGGGGGGCACCAAAACCTGGAATTTATTTATAAAATTGTGCATTTATTCTTACATGTTTGCATTTCAGTTACCTTCAAATTACTCTCCATTTAATGCAATACACCTACCTGTCAAGATACTTCCACTGCTCAAAAGTTTTGTTTTGTTTTTTAACTTTATTTTATTATAGAGATGTGGAGTACAAGTCAGGATTAGGTACATAAGTAATCTACATGCAGGAGCAACTTGGGCATCCAACCGGTCCTCACTTCCATTGGTTTAGGACCAGGCTCGCTTTATGTTTCCACGCGTCCTCCTCTTCCCCTGGCAGTGTCAAAACTATTTTTGAGCTCATCAATTGTGATGTCTTTTAGTGCTTTTGCCTTGTTTTGTTTGTCTCATGTCTTTCATATTGAAACATTTCCTTTTGAAAACTTTTTGCATCTGGGGAAATTAAAAAAAATGTTGCTAGGGTGAGATCAGGTGAAGAGGGAAGGTGGAGCATGGAGATCATGTCATTTTGGGTCAAAAATGACTGAACACTCAATGTAGTGTGGGCAGGTGCACTGTCATGGTGGAAGAACCAGTCTCCTGTTTGCCACAACTCAGAACATTTCTTTCACAAATTGTGACAGAACCATCTCAAAATTTTCAGATAAAATTTTTTGTTGACCATGTAATCCGAAGGAATAAATTTCAAATGTATACAAGGAACTTGCCCCCCAGAGGATAATTCCAGTTTTCTTTGGTTGTCCCCTCATACCACAATTTATCAATCCCATAATTTGATATTGTTGAGTACTAATTTTAAATTTCTTTGAATATATTTTCCTTTAGTTTATGTTAATAATAGCTGCTTTGAAGTTTTTGAAAGCTAAGTTAACGGTCTTAGACAATTCAATATCTATGAATATTGACTGCTTTTTAAACTTTTGGTATGGTTCATATTTTCTCCTTTTTCCATATCTTGAGATTTTGGGGTATAAACTAGACATTTTTGATAGAATATTGCAAAAAGTCTAGATGTTGTTTTTGCTTATTTGAAAATTATTGTTTGGGGGTTCTGGGAGGCAGATCCTGAACTCCACCCATGAATTGATCTCCCCTGCAATGTGCAGCAGCTGTTCAATTTCTCTTGTTGTGTCACATATTATCCTAATATCAGTGGCTTAAAACAATCATCGTATAGAGATTATGGGTGCTGTGAGTTAGCAGTTTTGGAAGCTCAAGCTAGGATGGCTTGATTTTACTCCTTTAGAAATGGTTCTTCATCTGTGGAGACTCAAAGATTGCAGATGTGTTGGCTAAAGCCTGGATTCACTTAAGCACCAATTATTGTGCCTCAGCTGGTATAACTCAAACACTTCAAAATCACTGATGAAATACTTGTGTCTTGCCTCTTCCCGTAGTTTGGAGTTCTCACACCATGGATGTCTCAGAGTTTAGACTTTATTTTGAGGTTTAAACTTCCAAACGTGAGTGATCCGGCTAACATGGCAGAGATGCATATCTTTTCTTTCTTTGCTTCAGAAATCATGCAGCATCACTGCCACCACATTCTGTTAAAAGAGAGGCATAATTCTGACAAGATTCAAGCCAAGAGGGCATAGTCCCTACCTCTAAATGGGAAGAGAGTCAATGTGGTATTGTAGAAAAGCATGATGTGCGATATTGCTATTGCTATATTTGAAAAAAAAAAATCTGATAACCATCTTTAGTTATAAAACCTTGGGCATATTTAAAATAGCCATGCAGCTATTTTAAATTCATGATTGTTAATTATAATATCTTAATACTTGTGGATTAGGGTTCATGAATTTCCTTTTTATTCTCTTTTCTCAACATATTTGTGTTCTTTACCTATCTCCTTAGATTTGATATTATGCAGTAATTTGTGAATAGAAAAATAGTGAAGATTGAAGTAGACTATACTTTGCTTTTATTTTTACCAAAGTATATGGGCTTATTTCTTACAAACTGGCAGATAAAGTGAGGTGGTGACCATTCAGATTTCACTGAATTTTGAATTTACTGGTGACTGGCTATAGTTTTAAGAACATTGAACTGTGTGAACTCTTTTTGCTTTAGAGTCTCCAGCTACTCCTTCATTTTTCAGCAAAATCAGAGGTAGAAGAAAAGAGAATAATTGTAATACTAATTTAAAAAGTTTGAATTTGGTGGTCTTCCAGACTCAAATTCATTTCTGCCTATTTCTACTATTGCCAGTGGTTGGGTTAGTCTTTTCTTTGTCTTTAGCAAGTCTTATCATTTTCTGGTCTCATGTCTGCCCTTCAAAGTTACTACAACTTGCTGCTCACCTATAATTTCTTCTTTCTGGAAATCAGTTCACCAAGGGATTTTTTTTCATCCATTGTTCTTGAACAGTCCTATTCATGGATGTTTTCTTATTTTATCTGACTTATTTCATGGTCTTGCCATGTGAATGATAGTCTTTTGCACCACTGTACATCTTAATCAGAAGAAAAATCAGTTTACTCAATTTAAAAAAATTCTTTTAGAGTTGTGGGATACATGTGAGGACTTGCTACTTAAGTAAATTGTGTAAAAGTGAGGTTTGGGCTTTTAGGGAACCTTCTTCCCACCTAGTAGTGGAAATGGTACCCAATGGGTGGTTGTGTGCCCTTTAATCCCCCTCTTTTAGTAGTGCCCAGCGTCTGTTGTTTCTGCCTTTGTGTTCACATGCCCGATGTTTAGTGCCCACTTATGAGTGAAAACTTGTGGTATTTAGATTTTTGTTTCTGTAATAGTTCACTTAGAATGATGGGCTCCTGTTTACTCAATTTTTATGTGACACATTTTTAGAGAGTTAGATGCAAATCTGCAGAAAAGAATATTTTTTGTTAAATTATTTATACCTTGTAAACTTATAGAAATTTTTTCTTACTGTTGTAAAATTAGAGTTTATAATACTGAGTGATCTCTCGCAGGAACAAAGAGCTGAGTATTACATGTTCTCACTCATAAGTGGACCCTGAACAACTACCATATTACTATAAGAAAAGGATTGAATGTTGTGGGAAATGGCCTGGAGTGGGGTGAGGGGGTGGGGAGGTGGGATTGACTGTATTTGATATCTGCCTGGGGAAGGGGGGGGCACACCTCATCAATAAGGGTACCTGCGTGGTGAATATTTGTATACCTAGCCCTGAATTGTACCCACAATCTTAAATAATTTTTTTTAAGTATATAATAGTTGAAAATATTTGTTACTTACTTTTTCTCACAAAAAAATCAATTGAGCTATTTTAAGTTTTATTATATAATGTGCTTATACACACATATACACATACAAATTGCATAATTATCTCTCCTTGGTAATGATATTCAATATTGCAATTTATTTCATAATATGAATTGCCATAGCAAAAATAAAATAATATATGAGCTGCTGTGATGGTTTGATGTTATATAGTTATAGGAATGCCTGGAAAATACTCTTTCAAGATTAAAAAAAGATTTTAAAAATACTGAGTAGCTCCTAAGATAGATTTAACATGTGGCATTTATAAAGAATTTGATTACAGAATCCAATTTTGTGACGTTTTGGGAAGCCAGTGCTTCCAGAAAACACTGAGAAATATTTATACAAATTCTGAGAATGGAAAAATATGTTTGAGGTTGAATCATCAGCAGGAATTCCTCAAGTATGTGCTACTTCAGGTAGACTTTAAGACTGTAGAAAGCTTGGAAGAGATGTAAGGGAAAGGTTATGACAATCCCAGATAGATTTTGTGGGAGACAGAGCAACTTAGTAAAGGGAATATGATGTAGCAGTAAAAATACTTCAATTGCTTCCCATCACCTTCCTGATAAAGTCTGCCCTGCTTAGAATGTCTCAGGGGCCTTTCATGATTAGCCCTTTGTTCATCTCTTCCACCCATCCTCACAGATGAGTGTCTTTCTAGTTTGATAGCCCCTGTGTCTTAAGTAGGACTGGCTTGATCATCCTTCAAGATTCCTTCTAGGAGTCTCTGCAATAGAAAATGCTTCCTGAACACCTGATGCTCCCTCTACCCCTTGTGTTGCTGTGTGTATGTCTGTTGGTTCATCTCTCCCTAAAGTAGTCCTTTCTCCAGTATCTGATTCCATGGTTTGCTTTCTGAGGGCACAGAACTTGGTCTTATTCTCTGTGGTAACCCTTCTGTTTATGCAATGTCTAACATACAGTATGTATGTGGTAGATGTTTGTTGAATACATGAATAAGTTCTTGATTAATCATTCGATGCATAAATATATCATTCATATCTTCATCTTTCTGAGTAGAAATTTGTTTTTCTTGACCATGATTCTTATCTTGCTATTATATCTTTGATGGTGCATAGCATCGTGTTGGACATATAGTAAATGGTCAATAAATCATTTCCAGTGACTAGATTAATATGTAATATTCTATAGTTTTTTCTTCAATGTTCTTTTTGTGTATATGTGTTTAACTTAGACTATGTTTCTAAGACTAACAATAAAACATAAATGTATCTAAAATGAATATAAATGAAAATTTTGTTTTTGTTTTTGATTGTATGAATGCCCACTTTACTCACCACATATTCTCTATTATTAATTAAGTAGCATCATTTTCATAATAAAATCTCCAGAATAATGTTGAGTGCTACCACCATTTAAACCCCACCTTTCTTTGCATATCTTCTTTTTGTTCAATAGGAAAAAAAAGTTAGCAAATTTACAAATGATTATTATTTACAATAAAATGTATAAGGTAACTTTTAAGTCACATTTTATATTTTGCTGAAAAGAACAAAATTAGGTGGATTTTGTGTGGAATGAAAGACTGTGAAATGAAAATATCTTGTGAAATTCAAATATACTTTGCCAGTAAATTTTAATGGGCTTTAATTAAAAATAAAACACTTAACAAAGCAATATTAAATTGTAGGTATCTGATGTTTTTGATGCTTCAGTGAAAATGAAATATGGGGCAACCCCCTTGGGTCCCTCCCACTGTGGGAGCTCTTCTCTCAATAAATCCTTCTTTTTTTTTTTTTAAAGCAATACAGCAAAGTAAATGGCATTAGATGAAACACTTCAAATCCTGCTTGTCAGAATGAACTACCCCTATGATAACTTGTGTTAGCTTTCTATTGCTGCCATAACAAACTACCACACATATGGTGAATTAAAACAAGATAAATGTATTATTTCACAATTTATACAGGTTAGGAGTCTGAGTGGTTCTAACTGGATCCTCTGCTCAGGATCTTTGAAGGCCAGATTCAAGGTGCTGTTGAGACTGCCTTCCTTATTGAACGCTCTAGGAAATAATTTTTTCCAAGATTATTCAGGTTGTTGGCTGAATTCAGTCCCTGACAGTTGGAAAACTAAGGCATGTTTCCATGCCAGTTGTCACCCAGGAACTGGGTTTTACTTCTAGAGGATACCCATATTCTTTTTTCACGCTTTCCATTTGGTCCAGTCTGGCAATGAGGGATCAGGCTCTTCTCACACTTTGAAATTCTGTCCCAACTCTTTTGCCGGCAGCTGGAGCTGGGTCTCTGCTTTTAAGATGCAATGTGATCAGATTGGGTCCATGTGAATAATCCAGGATACTCTCCCTAGTTTAGGTTCATAATTAATTACAGTGTAAATCCTTTTTTGCATTATAATAAAACTATTGACAGGTTCCAGGAACTAGGGTGTAGACATCTTCAAGGGGCCATTTTTCTTATCAAATAAACGGAGACATTAGAATTTGGAATAAAATTTCTCACAACTTGAATTCCTTTTTTAAGGTTTTGTAGATTTGGTGATATATATGGTAGAGCTAATAGATTATCACAATAGATTTTGTTAAAAGGGATATACATTTATCCCTTATAATCTATCATTTTAATTAATAATGACATTTAAATACATGAATGGATTTGTGGATTTTTAATGTAGAAATCATGAGTTTCAGTGTCATATTTAAAAATAATTTCAATGGTATTTACCTTTTAATAAACATTACATTTATTTGACATAGCTTATTTCAGCATTACATTTTAATAAATATAGGTCTAACGAGATAATTTGAAAGCAAATAAAAATGTAAGTCACTGAGGCTCACTTTGTGTTGACTAGCTAAGTTTTTGGGAAGTACAAGTTAATACTGAAATTGTCACAAAAAGAGCTAGCACCAAAATACAAGGAGGTACAGGGATCACAACACCTGTGAATCACTGGAAGGCACCAAATCACTTAATGCTGATTCTGGTTCTTCCAAGGAATTTGTGGAGGTTTATTTGGAAGAAGAGATGGGATTGTGTAAACAAATCCCCTTGAGATAAATTTTCTTAAGAAAATAAAAGAATGTGTCTGGGGGAAGCAATTAATCTGACTTCTCCTTGATACATGTTTTGCATAAGTTGTAAGAAGATATTTGGCAGTATTTGAATATAGAAAAATCATAAACAATCTATGGATAGTCACAATGTTGAATCTTATGGAAATTGAAGACATACATATGATGAATTTGTGTCTTCATTTGATGGGAAGAGTATAAGTGAAAATAAACCGATAGGAACTATGGAAATCTTTTTCTTATCTTTTGTCCAACCTTTGCCATGTTACCACAGGTAGAGTAAAATATACCTCCTGATGTTGTATTCATGGTTTTCCCTCTTTCAAGTTGCAGCCTGGGAGTACAGCTCTGCCACTTCCCACCACATTGTGAGCCTTTTAGATTCATCCAGGCTATAAAGCAACAAAAACAACTCGTTGGGGGGTGATTCTAGTTATTAAATATAAGGATTTAGTTTAATATTTTTGTTTGAAATATGTACCAAGGCTCGTCACACCATGCTCTAACTGACCAATAATTAAGTAGGACAATATCTGGTGTTCATTGTGTTATTTCCAAGGTTCTAAAGTATTACTATGTGTGACTGTAATGTGTTCTTTGCAGGGGTCAAAATGAAATTAATTAAACAAATTTTCATTAAAGGTATAAAGAGTATAATCAAGTACTCTCAGTTAATAGTAGAAAAGGGAAGACTATACCATCACAAAAGTCAAATATTCTAGGGTCATGGTTGAAAATATTATTGGTTAATATTCAATATCTTACGACTCCTCACCTATAGAAATTTGAAGACAGGCCTTTATTTTTATTAAATGATCCAAAATATAAAGAACAAAGAGATGATAAAGTAAGCAAACAGGAAAAAGAAACAACATGAAATGTCAATACCATAAACGGCTTTATTAAGAAGCTACACTGTGCTCATGTATGTATATCTTATTTCAGTTTTTAAGCATTAAGATTATTTCTGTTTTGTGCTAACACAAAAGCTGAAAACAGTCTCATTCTTTATTTATTTCAAAGCATATATGTGGATATGTATCTCTTCATATTTTATGGTCATTTGTGTTTCTTCTTTTGTAACATATCTTTCCAATTGCCTGTCTTTTAATTTTTTTCTGTTGGGGCACTTGTTCTATTCTTACAGATTTGTGTGATCCCTTTGTTTATTGAGGTTCCTTAGCTTTTATCTATGACATATATCATAAGTAATTTTTACTAGAAGCTGACTTGTCTTTCAGTTTAATTTATGAGATTTATACATAATACATATCATACATTTATTTATTCAGGATTATTAAATTTGTTACTTCTAATCTTTAAATCATGCTCAAAAGACCTTTTTATTATCATATTTAAAATTTACATATACATCTTTTGTTTCTCTGTGTTCATATTTTATATATATATCATCAATTCATCTGGATATGATTTGGATGCGGATGGTGATGTATTTTTTCCAAAATAGCTTCATTAAACATTATTAAATGTATTGACAAAATTATTAACTCTTTTTTATTTAAAGCAATGGATATTAAAAATTCATATCTATTCAAATCTGTTTCCTGACTTTATGAGTCACTGATTTATTTGACTGTTCCAATGCCAAGAACATACTTTTTTGATTAGTTAGCTTTATATATTCAATGTTTTTTTTTTTTTTTTGAGTTGGAGTCTCACTCTGTCACCCAGACTGGAATGCAGTGGCCGCTCCCGGCCACCGCAGCCTCGACCTGCTGGGCTCTGGCAATCCTTCCGCCTCAGTCTTCCAAGCAGCCGGAATTACAGGCATGCACTACCACGCCCGGCTGATTTTTTTGATTTATTGTAGAGATGAGGTCTCACTGCCCAGGCGGGTCTCGAACCCGCGGGCTCAGGCAATTCACTCACCTCAGCCTCCCAAAGGCGTGGGATTACAGGCTGAGCCACCGAGCCCGGCGTTTGATAGGGCCTATCTCCTGTTTTCTAAATTAAAATTTCAGAAATTTTACAACTTTTCTCTCTAAGCAGTTCTTTTATATGAATTTGAGCTAAATTTTCAGGGTTCATCAAAAATTAGATTGAGATTTTAATTGGGATCTTAAAATTTCAGATTTATTTTGAGGATAACCAAGTCATTGCCTCTAGTGTTCTCATCTTTCTTATAAATACCTTATTTCCCCATTAGGAAAAATGTTTGTGTATTAATATATATAAATACTATATCCCTATTCTGGTTATATTTATTCACTTTAGGATGGGTCTACTTATATTTATTTTTAACCTCTACATTTAATAGATTTTTTTTCTTTGCCTCAATGATTCTATTGATTCCTGAAATAAAATACTTTAATAATTGTTAAATCATTATCTGGGTTCTACCCACTATAATTAATTTTATATGATGAGTTTCTTTAACCTAACCATTTAGTAGGAAGATTTCTATGTCTAGTATTGCTCTTTATATTACTCTTAGATTTGGTCTTCTCTTTTTTTCAAGAAAACGTATCTAAAAAACTCGAAAATTTTTTTAATTAAAAATTCTGTATTTATTCTTACATGTTTTACACTTCAGTCACCTTCAAAGTATTCTCTATTTGATGCAACACACCTATTGAGAGGTTTTTTTCCACTGCTCAAAACAGTTTTTGAACTTTCAATTCTGATGCCTTTTACTGTTTCTGCCGCTTTTTGCTTCACTTCTTCCACATTGGCAAAACGTTTCCCTTTGAGGAACAGGTGAATATGGGGGGGTGAATAGTGGGATTGGAGCACTGGGGTCATGCCGTTTTAGGCCAAAAACTGCTAAACACTCAGTGGGGTGTTCAGGAGCCCTCCTAAGCCACCTATCATGAAATTGGCAAACACGTTGGAAGAATCTTTTAAAAAAATCACTGAAGCTGAATGCAGCCTCTCACAACAATGCTGGCTGGTACACTGATGCCCATGGGTTCCTAGAATACTGTCCTAGCAGGGAAAGTCTGTACTACAAGGGGCCCTCCTTCCAAAAGATAATTTTGGTTTTTGCCCCTCCCCATATAGTTAACTTTTCATTGTTATTCTTCACTAGTATCTTCTCAACAATGGCTTCATCTTTCTCAATTCCTCTCTTATGTCTGTGATTTTCTCCAGGTCATTCTCCACACAATTGATCCAAGTTTGTGTACTGTTCATTCTTTTCTTTACCGTTTCTATGTCAATTTCTACCATTATCTTTTTGTTTTTTAAATAATTTCATATTCCATTATGTTCAGTTTTGTTTAATTGCATAATGAGAATCACATTACTTCCATGTAATTTTTTTCACATATAGAAGACACTGATTTGTATTTCTTTCCTTAAGTATACTTTAAATATTTCCATAAATGTTTTGTCAGTTGTTTAGGAATAAAAGTAGCCTGAATAAATACCTGTGCTATAGCCACGAGGTAAAATCAATGATATATTCTAAAAAGTAATGGAAAATGATGATCTTTCATTATAATGTGTACTGTTAATACAATAACATTGACACATGAATGAATCAAAGCTTCTAAAACCACAGTACCCTTTTCTCTCACACTTCTATCAAAAGGTGAACCTGCAGAATCCATGTTTAGTTTATAATTTCATAGTTCGTTATACTATGATCATATCTGGCATAATTCATTCACCTGCACAGCATGTTTTTTCAGAATGACAGAAATCATCTCATCTCTAGGTGGCTGCGTCACCACCAGGCCTCAGATTGAGAATGTCCTATAAAGAAACCATTATATAAAGTACTCTTATACCTTAATAAACCTAAGTGTATAAGGTTTCCCATAAAACGTTACAGTTTAATTTTACATACACTATCTCATTTGATAAAATGACTATGACCCTCGTTATAATTTTGTCATCTCATTTTTCAGATGACTAAAGTTTGGCTCAAATTTGTATTTAACCTAGGTAACTTAGCTAATTTAGACATAGGACTAATGCACAAATATCTATAGACCCTGAAATAATGTTTTCTTCCACTATTTTCTGCTTCTTAATGAAGGTGATGCTCTTAGCTTATATAAGTTATAGAAATGTGTACTTTTTATTCGTGGGAAGAGAATATATTTGAGCAAACACACCAACCCTCAATTCCCTAAGGACTAAAGAGTCCATTTTCTCTGTAGGCAAATTGAGGACTACAGAAAAGTTAAAAAATGACTCGATTTCATAAGAACTTTACCTAGATTCATTAACAGCATGCTTCGACTGACTGAAACAAGCAACAACCAGTTATACCTTGGCATTTCAACCTAGCAAAGAAAAGTATAGAATAGGACAGTTATGACTCATCATATTATAAAATTGCTCTGGTCTTTATATTATTTTTTGTTCTAATTTGTTTAGAATTCCTCACTTTAAAATATAAACACTTATGGGGAAAATTTGTAATTGTCAGAGGCTAAAATCTGGAGCTTCCAGAACTCAAATGTGGGTTACTGCTCTGATAAACACATCAGTAAAACTTCTTCATAAGCACTAACTCAAACAAAAATGCAAAGACTTTCCAGAGTTAAATCTTCTTTTCTGACCTAAATTCAATTTGCAGAACTTTCTGAAGCTTGTGTTTGTAATAGATGCAGGGGTTGGCTGACATGCAATCAATCCAATAGGGCCAAGAGAGCTAAAGATGATTATATTAAAACTGTCAGGAGGACATAGAAAAGACAAGCCAGAAAACTTGAAGAGTTTCAAGTGACTAACTTCATGATGACTGACACTGCCTTGGGAGAACTTCTAAATTATAAGATCAAGACATATTCTCTTATTTAAGGGAAATTTTAAAAGATATTTATGTAATATTTTGCATTTTGTTTTCTGAAATGCTTTTTATATTATATATTTTTTTAATTTTAAAGATGTGGGGTACAATTCAGGTTAACTATGCAAATGTTCATTATGCAGGATGCTGATGAGGTGTATCCCCCCAGCAGAATCCCACTACTGCCAATCCCCACCCCCCATCCCAACCAGCAATTTCTCACCACTGACAATCCCCCTATCCCCAACTGGAAATTTCCCACTACTGACAATCCTTTTCTTATAGTATAATAATTGTTCAAGGTCCACTTATGAGTGAGAACATGTGGTACTCAGTTCTTTGTTTCTTTGATAGATTACTCAGTATTATAGACTCTAAGCCCATCCAAGATACTGTGAAGTTCATAATTTTGTCCTTCTTTATTACAACGTGTATATGCACCACATTTTTTTAAATCAGTCCTCTTTTGATAGACAGCATGGTTGGTTCTGCGTTTTTGCTATTGTGAACAACGCTGCAACAAACATGCATGTGCAGGTATCTTTTTCATGGAGTGATTTGAGTTCTTCTGGGTATATTCCCAGTAAGGGGATTGCAGGGTCATATCGAAGGTCGATTTTTAGACCTTTTAGGAATTGCCAAACTGTTTTCCACAGAGGTTGTACTAGTTTACACTCCCACCAACAGTGTAGAAGTTCTCTCTTTTCCCTAAATCTTCTCCAGCTTCTGTTGTTTTTTGAGTTATTGATGATGGCCATCCTGACGGGAGTTAGGTGGTATCAGTGTGGTTTCAATTTGCATTTCTTTGATGACTAGTGAGGCTGAGCATTTTTTTCATGTATCTGTTGGCTGCTCCTATGTCTTCTTTTGAGAAGTACCTATTCATATTTTTTGCCCATTTTCTAATGGAGCTGTTTTTTTCTTTTTGGCATAGTTGAGTTCCTTGTAGATCCTAGATGTTAGGCCTTTGTCAGACATACAGTTGGCAAGTATTTTTTCCTCATCCAGGGGCTATCTCCCTGTTCTCTTGATAGTTTCTTTGGCTTTGCAGTAGCTTGTCAGTTTGATGAGTTCCCACTTGTCTATCTTATCTCTTATGGCATGGACACTTGGGGTTTTGATCAGGAATTGGTTGCCAGTTCCAATTTTCAGAAGGGTGTCTCTTGCATTTTCTAAGGTTCTTATAGCCTGAGGTTTTACGTTTAGCTCTTTGATCCATTTAGAGTTAATTTTGTGTATGATGATAGGTAGGGGTCTTGTCTGAATCTTTTGCATGTGGTCAGCCAGTTTTCCCAGTATTATTTACTGAATAGGTTCTCTCTCCCCAGTGGTTGGTGATGGAGGCTTTGTCAAAAATGAGTTGGTTGAGAAATTGAGGTTTTGCTTCTGGAATCTCTATCCTGTTCCATTGATCTACATGACTGGTCTTGTGGCAATACCAGGCTGTTTTGATTATTGTAGCTTTATAGTAAAGTTTAAAGTCTGAGAGTGTAATACCTCCTGCTTTGTCCTTTTTTTACTGAGGATTGTTTTGGCTATTTGTGGTCAGTTATGTTTCCATATGAATTCTGTACTATCACCATGATTCTATACCTCAGAAAACCAAGAGAATCTGTCAAATACCTCCATGCACTGAGAAAGGATTTTGGCAAAGTCTCAGGGTATAAAATCAATGTGCAAAAGACAGTTACAGTTCTATACACCAGTAATAAACAAACAGAAACCCAAATAAAAAGCACAATCTCATTCACAATTACCACACACAAAAAATGAAATACCTTGGGTATTAATGCAATACCCATTAAATTAACAGCAGCATTCTTCTCAGATCTGGAAATGACACTTTATTATATTCTAATTGGAATTTCCATGCTTATTAGTTTGTTATTTATTTCCATCACAGTATTCTTTACTGCTGTTAATTCTGACATCAGCTCCTTCCTATTTTCCTCTTGTGTCTCCTCAATTTTTTTAATTCTCTCTATTAATGCCTTGATGTCTGGGTTTGTTGCATGTGACCAGTCATTCTGGGGGCTCTTCATTGTGTTCTGGAGTCTGTTTTCTCAGTGTTTGATCACCCAGAGGTCTGTGTGAAAACTATAGTCCTCTTTTGGTTTATCTTCATTTGTGCAGATTTTTCTCCCTCCCTACTTTTTCCTTTCCCTCCATGTCACCATCTTCTTTAATTCTGTTATTCAGGGATAGAGGAATTGCTTTTACTTCTGTTTGTTCAATCTCCTATTCTAATGTATGTCCTCTTACTTTGTTCAATTCTGAAGTTGCACTGTAGGTTGGGGGTGGTCCTTTTTGCAGTTTTGAGATTTACTTAAGGGGGGACCTGTGATTCTAAATCTATCTGCAGGTCCTGGTATCTGCTGACAGGTGTATGGATAATCTGAGACCCACTTCCCACTGTCTTGGAATCTGTCCATGCAGTGGGGCTGTAGGTTTACTCCCTGAAATAAAATGAGGTTAGCAGAGGGAAGAGAATGGAGCAGACAGTAGGGGGAAGAGGGGGATGGAGAGAGAGAGGAGTAAGTGGGGAAACAGACGAGTGTATCAACAAATGGAGAGAGAGACCTAAACTGAAACAGATAAAAATAATAGACTACAGCTGCAGACTAACCAGCTCCCATACAAGAAAAACTAAAACATACAATGATGCTAACATACAAGCTAACCAACCACCTTATTGGTGTGCTGTTCCTCTATACAAAGATATGGTATACAGAGAGGAGAAAGAGAATAAAAGGAAGAGAAAAAAGAAGGAACAATACAATAGGAATAGAATCAAGTCATTAAACTAACAGAACCAATAGAGCACTCTCTGAGACTTTTTGTTGAAGTTCAATGTCCTTTCAGCTCTGATTTCTAGCTGTTTTCTCAAGCTGGTAAATTAGTTCACAGTTGGGGTCAGTTGTCCCTGGCCTGCTGTGAAGGACAGTTCG
The DNA here is from genome assembly GCA_027257055.1 of Cephalopachus bancanus. NCBI lineage: Eukaryota > Metazoa > Chordata > Mammalia > Primates > Tarsiidae > Cephalopachus > Cephalopachus bancanus. The sequence goes on along the minus strand of JAPVLO010000084.1, from coordinate 1,642,845 downwards.
GATCACCCTCAGTTCACCCCTCAAATCTGGCTGTGTCTGTTTTTCAAGCTTGTTGTTCCCGTTTCGGTGTTGTTACCTTGAATCACCAGCAGGTGGTGCTATCTCAGCTGCTCACCCCAGAGGGGTTGGAGCCTGACAGGAGCTAGGCAGAGGCTGGAAGCCTGCCTGGAGATGGAAGCCTGCCTCAGGGCACAGGGGAGGAGACCCACAGCCTGTAGGATGTCACGGTGGCAGCAAAGGTGGCAGCAATCCCAGCAGATCTTGCCTGCAGGGGCTTCAAGGACTGAAGTCATGGATTGCCTCAAGCATGGGTGGCGTGATGTACTATGGCTGCCACGGAGGCTGCAGCGGTGCCGGCGCCTGCTGTGTCTGTGGCTGCAGTGGCTGTCCAGACTGCCACCATGCCCCAGCGGTGGTGACAGCTGAGCTCCGTGTGAAGAGCAGGCTGCCAATGTTGAGATCCGCAGCCCCCAGGGAGAGAGCCAGAGACCCTCTGCGTTCTCCTTTGCAGAGGGTCTCATAGACCAGGCTGCCCCGTTGTCATCTTGCTGGAAGTCTCAAGCTAAGACATTTTAAAAGTTTTTTCAAGTAGTCACAAGGAGTAGAAAATGTTTTCTGTCATAGTTCATTTTTTTCAGTGACTGTATACAGGTTCGTCATTTTATTACCCATCCTTTAGAATATGATCCTTGCTTTACCTTCTTGTAGCTCTTCAGAGTGTATCCTAGGAGTATCTTATCTCTAGTATTACCTCAGTTAATAATGATAAGGCATGACTAACTATGCAATAATTTTTACTTTGTGAATAGCACATAGTAAATGAAAACTATTCATGTCAAAATGATGAAAATATTGTTTTTATTGTCAATGTAAAAATATATCTATTTTCTTCACTTATTTTTATAAAGAGACATATACATTACTAAAGCTAAGAAGATTACCAGCAACATACTCAAAACCTTAGTTAGAAGCTTGTTTATATCTCCACAGCATAGTCTTCTCCCAAACAAAACAAAACAAAACAACAAAAAAGCTAAATATGGTGCAATATGTTTATAATTCTGTTTAATTGCCACTACTTCTTTTCTCTATAAACACTTTTCTTTCATATTGTTTATTTTCCAAATAGAAAAGTAACTGCAAGCTATTTCAATAAGTCAAAGTTATCTATATTATAGTTAATATAGATAAATAAGCATATATATCAATATTAATCTTAGCCCACAATTTGCCAAACTCTTGTCTTGAGTTAATTTTTCAAATTAGCAGTTTAGTTTGAATCATTTTACACAACACAATTTTCAAATACATACAAATACATTATAATAGATTCTATATATGATTTATTTATTTAAGGTTTTAAATATATTGGATATAAAAACATATACTGTTTAGTTTCTGTGACATTAGCAATGCCTTACAACTCTGTCCACTGACTTCAGATACAGATGAGATTTTTTTTTTTTTATGGCCGGAAATGTCTATTTTCAAATACATGGCCTGTCTAAAAATAATATAATATATGCATCCAAAAATGACAGCACTGCTAATCCAAAATATGAATACAGGCTACAAAGAGAAAACTAATATAGTTGTCTATTCTATAACACTTTACCAAAAAAATACAACCTTGTAAACCACAGTGCAAACATTTCTTTTGCACTGTTTTAAATTCTCTCATATAGTCTCTCTCTGACATCCTCCTGTCTGATGTTTTGGAGATGTAAAGATGACATAGGGAAATCTCACTGCAATCACGTGTGTAAGTCGGGGGGTGTTTTAAAATCCACATGGAGCAACTCTTGACTAAGGTGTACATGGATCAATAGATAAAAGCCCATCCATTTTTCTCCCAAGCACTTGATCTAAAACACATTTCATGAACCTCCTTAATACCATAAGTTCAGGTAACTAATCAACTATTTCTCAGAATCAACTGTTGGTAGACAAATTAATAACACATGCTTTTTTACTTCTCTTTCTAATGGATTCTTCACAATTTCATCTGTTACTTTTTGCCAAAAAAAAAAAAAACCCTCCAAAAATTCTGAAAATATGTTACTACATTTGAAAAAATCTACATAAGAAGAGGAAAGTAAGTTTAAAGAAAGGCTAGATCTTCCCCATATTTATTTATTTTTTTTTTTTTGAGTTGGAGTCTCACTCTGTCACCCAGACTGAAGCGCAGTGGCCGCTCCTGATCCTTCCACCTCAGCCTTCCGAGTAGCCGGAGTTACAGGCATGCACTACCACGCCCGGATGATTTTTTGATGTATTGTAGAGATGAGGTCTCTCTGTCCAGGCGCGTCTTGAACCCGCAGGCTCAGGCAATCCACTCACCTCAGCCTCCCGATCTTCCTCATATTATCAGTCAATATACTATTCAACCCTGGACATAAAATAATAAATTGTAAATGTTTAATTTCCTATACAAATGGAAGTTTTTAATGAAATTGTTGTTTGCAAGATTAAAGTTGTAAAAAAAATAGAAAATCTTAGCTGCAATGAAAAGAAATACCTTGCTAGGCAGCAATGCAAAATGAAATCATTTACCAATTAAGCAATTCCTATATGCAACTCCACAAGTTCCTGAGTATAAGAAAGTAATTATGTCTAAAGAACAGATAACTGTTGGTGCGGGAGGGGGAATAGGCAGTTGAGGGAAACTGCTAGAGGAGGGAGGGGCATACCTCATCAACAAGAGTATCTGCATGATCAGTGTTTATATACCTAACCCTGAAATGTACACCACATCTTTATAATAACAAATTTTTTTTAAACAGATAACCTGAAAACATTCCCAGTGTAAAAGATCCTGAAATGCTGGGTAAAATATAATAACCAACGTTTAAATACATATTCAAACTCACAAGGAAGTATATAACAACAATGAAAGAAAAAAAAAAACTAGCACCACAGAAGTAAATAGAAGATTTAAAGCCTTACTAGTAGAGCCCTAGCTACAGAGTGACATGCATAATTATATATATACTATAAGAAAAGGCGATGCTAATGCATTTATAAAGCAAGTTAAATAGTCAGTGATTCCAACAATGGATACCAAGTCTGGCTTCTTATCCAAATCATCAGTATTAGGATGAAAGATAATTAAGAATGTGGTGTCCTCTGGTATTTACTGAAGAATTAAAAGTCAAAGTATTTGGTACCTTTTACTAGTTTCTCAGGTGATTATTATGCACTCACTTCAAGTGCAGACTACAAACTAGAATATGGGGATCACTAATTAAGAGAAAGACATATGACTAAAATTATTCAAGAAGTTTTAGCAAACCTGAAACAAATTCAGGAAGTCTTTTTAATTAGAAAATATAGTTTCTTTAGAAATTAGAGAGAAAGAGTGAAGAGATTTACCTCCCCAAGGTAGGGGAGGGGGTCAAAGCGAGGAAAACATGGCAACTATAGTTCAAAGAGTCACATGACCAGACCAGAGTTTAGTAAAGCAGTGACCAAATTCAATAAGTTTTTTCCATTATGCAGGGACCCTTGTTGATGAGGTGTGCCATCCCCCTCCCCTGGCAGTTTCCTACTACTGTCAATCTCTTTCTTATAGTATTATGATAATTGTTCAAGTTTCAATTCAGGAAGTTTTTATAGAATGATCCCTAATAAGAGGTCCCAAAATACAAACCAGAAACTTCACAGGTGAACTTATCACAATTTCAAAGAAGAGCAGCAGGTTTTATGAACCATTCCATAACAAATAACAAATATAAATTGAAGTCCTGACAAACAACCTCTATAATGTCATTTTCATTGAGTCTAAGAGGTCATTATTTGAAAGAAACGCAACTATTATATGTACCTCTAAGAAATTAAAAACTGCTAACTCAACTGTGGTACACCTTAAATTTTAAGATATATCCTAATTTCAGAATTGTTAATACTAGCCAAGTTCTCAGCCATCACATTAACAAAGGTGAACATGACTCTCACTTGCATGACCTGTGTTCTTGCCTTACTCTAATTACTACACAACTGCTAATCATTTTTAAAAATGTAAATCTCACATCTTCCTGTATAAAATTTCACGATTTCCGCTGGGCTCGGTGGCTCAGCCTGTAATCCCGTGCCTTTGGGAGGCTGAGGTGAGTGGATTCCCTGAGCCCGCAGGTTTGAGACCCACCTGGGCAACTTGGCGAGACCTCATCTCTACAATAAATAAAAAAATCAGCTGGGTGTGGTAGCACGTGCCTGTAATTCTGGCTACTCAGAAGGCTGAGGTGGCAGGAACGTGGAAGCCCAGCAGGTCGAGGCTGCGGTGGCCGGGAGTGGCCACAGCAGTCCAGTCTGGGCGACAGAGTGAGAACCCAACTCTAAATAAATAAATAAATAATAAATAAATAAATAAAAATTCACGATTTCCAACTTAGAATATAATTTTTCAAAACAATTTTACCATGGTCTATAATACTTTGCACAGTTTGTATTTTTGTCCCTGACTGTCCAAAACTTGGTGCCAAGCTGCCCTCCAACTCCCTCTGCCTCAGCTGTAGGACCTTAAATATTGTAGACTCACCATACTTCTGGTTATCATGAGTTCAGTTTATCCCCATAGCCTGTAATTCTACCCCACTTCTCTAATGGCTCTTGTTAATCTTTAAGGATTAAAAGAATTAATCCTCTCTGACCTTCAGACTAAATAAATTTCCCTCTAAACTTTTTGCAGTGTCATAGAACTTCATAAAACTACATAGAATTATGATAGTTGCATATTTCACCATGTGTGTAATAAAATTCTAAACTTTTATTGCATTCTAACACATATACAATAATGAAACACAAGATTAATATGCAACACAGAGAATTATCAGGAAGCAGACATTCATGTAGCTACCATGATCAAGAAAGAGAACATCAACAATGGCAGAAGTATCCACTCAACATAACTTTCTCAACAGTAACCCTTTCCATTGATACTAAAATTACTTGCATTTCTTTTTATACCATACTTTAAGTATCAATGTTTTAAACTTTTCAACACATTTTATTTTGTGTTTAATTTTGCACATAAATAGTATTTGTAAAATCTATGCTGTTATGGAAGTGGTTCTTTCTCATTGTTGTAAAAAATGTATTTATCTAGTCTTCTATTTTTAAATATTTTCAGCTTTTATTACCTAAAATGTTGCTATGATATTCTTGTGTACATGTTTATTTTTTACACATATATACTTTCACACGTTTATTTTGGTAAAAGGTAAGACTAAATTTGCTTTGTTATACAGTGTACATCTATTAAAATTTGATAAACTACTTTTGGATGTGATTATAATGATTTACATTTCACAGCAATTTAAGGAAATTCCCATTGTCCTAAAGCCTTGCCAATATATATCACGTTTTAGTTATTCTTCCGGGTAGACGTGAAATCTCATTGTGTTATTAATTTTTCTTTTTAGATGACTAATGAATTTGATCATATTTTATTTTACATTATAAAATTGGCCATGTAAGTATATTTTAGGAAGTGTTCATACAAGTTTCTTATCCAATTATCTATTTAGATGTGCAATATATTTACGCATTGGGGACTTTATGCTAGATATGACATATTTCTCAATTTTGATTGTTTTATCTTAACTTTTCATTCTTTTAATATTACTTTCATAAATATTGAATTTTAATTGTAATACACCAGGTTTACCCACACAAAATTGCATTTTTTTGGTCAAGAAATGGTCAAATTATGGCAATTTCATATGATTCAGTTCAGTGACTCAATATTTCTTTTATTTTCTTTTTTTTCCTGTTAAAGATGTGGGATACAATTCAAGGTTAGGTATACAAATGTTGATTATATAGGTACCCTTGTTGATGAGGTGTACCCCTCCCTCCCCTAGCAGTTTCCCTCAACTGGCAATCCGAACCCCCTTCCTGACAGTTTCCCACTACTGCCAATCCCTTTCTTATAGTATTATGATAGCTGTTCAAGGTCCGCTTATGAGTGAACACATATGGTACTCTGTTCTTTGTTTCTGTGACATATCACTTAGTATGATCGACCTTAAATCCATCCAAGTTGCTGAGAAAGCCCATATGTTTGTCCTTCTTTATGGCTACATAATATTCCGTTGTGTTATATAACCCCATTTTTTTTTTATCCAGTCCAGTTTCGATGGGCAGCATGGTTGGTTCCATGTTTTTGCTATTGTGAATAGAGTTGTAACAAACATATGTGTGAGTATCTTTTTTATAGAATGACTTGAGTTCCTCTGGGTATATTCTCAATTGGGGAATTCCTGGGTCATATAGAAGTTCAATTTATAGTTCTTTCAGAAATTGTCACACTGTCTTCCAAAGAGGTTGCACTAGTTTGCATCCCCACCAGTGCAGAAGTGTTCCTTTTTCTCCACATCCTCGCCAGTATCTGTTGTTGTTTGTTTTATTAATGATGGCCATTCTTACTGGGGTTAGGTGGTATCTCAACGTGGTTTTGATTTGCATTTCTCTGATGACTAGTGAAGCTAAACACTTTTTCATGTGTCCGTTGACTGCCTGTATATCGTTTTTGAAAAGTGTCTATACGTGTCTTTTGCCCACTTTTTAATGGGGCTGTTTGTTTTTTTCCTTTCGGCATGTTTGTGTTCCTTGTAGATCCTAAATATTAGGACTTTGTCAGATATACAGTTGGCAAATATTTTTTTCCCATTCCGTGGGCTGTCTCCCTGCTCTCTTGATGGTTTCTTTTGCTTTGCAGATGCTCGCCAGTTTGATGAGCTCCCACTCGTCTATCTTATTGATTATGGTATGGGCACTCACGGTTCTGATCAGGAATTGGTTGCCAGATCCAATTTCCATAAGGGTGTCTTCTGTGTTTTCTGAGGATCTTATAGATTGAGGTTTTATGTTTAGGTCTTTGATTCATTTAGAGTGAATTTTTATGTATGTAATAGGTAGGAGTCCTGTTTCAATCTTCTGCATGTGATCAGCCAGTTATCCCACCACCATTTATTGAATAGGTTCTCCTCTGCTTTGTGGTTGTTGTTGGAGACTTCCTCAAAGATAAGTTTGTTGAGATATTGAGGCTTTGCTTCCAGAATTTCTATCCTGTTCCATTAGTCTGTATGCCTGTTCTTGTACCAATACCAGGCTGTTTTGATTACTGTAGCCTTATAGTAAAGTTTGAAGTCTGGAAGTGTGATACCTCCTGCTTTGTTTCTTTTGCTAAGAATTGTTTTGGCTATTCATGGTTGTTTATATTTCCATATGAATTTCGGTATTGTCATTTCCAGATCTGAGAAGAATGTTGTTGGTAATTTCATGTGCATTTCGTTGAATCTGTAGATTGCCTTTGGTAGGATGGACATTTTAACAATGTTGACTCCTATTCATGAGCATGGAATATTTTTCCATTTGTTTGTGTCTTCTTGGATTTCTTTGAGCAGTGTTTTGTAGTTCTCATTGTAAAGGTCTTTCATTTCTCTGGTTAGGAAGATGCTGAGGTATTTATTTTTTTGGAGGCTATTGTGAATGGGATTGTGCTTTTTATTTTGGTCTCTGCCTGCTTGTTGTTTGTGCATAGGAATGCAACTGTCTTTTGCACAATTATTTTGTACCCTGGGACTTTTCCAAAGTCCTTTATCAGTGCAAGCAGGTTTTCGACAGATTCTCTTGGCTTTTCAAGATATAGGATCCATCATCAGCAAAGAGGAATAACTTGACTTCCTCTTTTCCTATTTGGACACCCCTGGTTTCCTTCTCTTGTCTAATTTCCCTAGCTAGGACTTCTAACACAATGTTGAAAAAGAGAGGCAAGAGTGGGCAACCTTGTCTTGTTCCAGTGTTCATGGGAAATGTTTCCAGATTCTGTCCATTTAGCAATATGTTAGCTGTGGGTTTATTATAGATGACACTATTTTGACATATGTCCCTTCTAAACCTAGGTGTTTGAGCGTTTTTATCAAGAAGCGATGTTTGATTTTATCAAAAGCTTTTTCTGCATCTAATGATATAATCATGGTTCTTGTTTTTAAATCTGTTGATGTATTTAATTACATTTATGGTCTTGCGAATGTTGAAGCAGCCCTGTATCCTGGGGATGAAGCCTACTTGGTCATGGTGGACGACTTTTGAGATGTGTTTTTGGATTCAATTTGCTAGAATCGTATTGAGAAGTTTTGTTTCTATGTTCATAAGGGATATTGGCCTGTAATTCTCATTTTTGTTGGCTCTTTACCCAGTTTGGGTATAGAGTGATGTTAGCTTCCAGAAATAATTTGGGGAGAATTCCATCATTCTCAATTGCCTGGAATACTTTCAATAGCATTGGTATCAGCTCCTCCTTTTATATTTTATAGAATTATGCTGGAAAGCAATCTGGTACAGGGCTTTTTTTCTGTAAGTAGTTTTCTTATGACAGAGTCAATTTCCTGGGTTGTTGTTGGTCTCTTTAGCGACTCAATATCTTCTTGTTTCAACCTGGGGTGGTTGTGTGATGTCAGAAATCCTCTATTTCATTTAGGTTATCAAGTTTGTTTCCAGATAGGTATACATAGTAATTTCTGATCATCTTTTGTATTTCTTTGGGGTCAGTTGTTATTTGATCTTTTGTATTTCGGATTGTGTTTATTTGAGCTTTTCCTCTTTTTGTTCTTGGTCATTCTAGTTAGGAATCCATCACTCTTGTTAATTCTTTCAAAGAACCAGCTTTTGATTTTGTTGATGTTTTCCATGATTTTTTTGTCTTCTGTGTCCCATATTTGGGCTCTTGTTTTGGTGACTGGATTCTTCTGCTAAAGTTGAGGTTTTGGTTGTCTTCTTTTTCCAGCTCCCTTAGCAGATTTGTTAGGCTCTCAGCTTGTGATCTTTCCATTTTCTTGATGTGTGCTTGTAGATATATAAAGTCCCCTCTTAGAACTGTTTTCATGGCATCCCAGAGGTTTTGGTAAGATGTTTCTTCATTTTCATTTGTTCCCAGGAATTTTTTAATCTCTACTTTGATTTCAGTGTTGACCCTGTAGTTGTTCTTATCATGCTGTTTAGTGTCCATGTCTTTGTCGGCTTTGGGGGAATGTTGTTGGTGTTGATGTTTATTTTTTTATTCCACTGTGGTCTGAGAAGGTGCATGGCAATATTTCAACCTTATGTATTTGTTTATGCTTGTTTTATGACCAAGGATGTGATCAATCTTGGAGTATGTTCCATATGGTGATGAGTAGAATGTATATTCTGTGGTTGTTGGGTGGAATAACCTGTAGGTATCTATTAAGTCCATTTGTTCGAGTGCTGAGTTTAGGTTCTGGATCTCCTTGTTGATGTTTTGCCTCGATGATCTATCTAGGGCTGTTAGTGGGGATATTCGAGTCCCCTGCTATAATAGTGTTAGAGTCAATGTTGTTTTTTTTTTTAGTTACTTAGTAGTTGCTTTATAAATGCTGGTGCTTCCTGCGCCTTTGGGAGCCTGAGGTGAGTGGCTTGCCTGAGCCCGCGGGTTGGAGACCTGCCTAGGCAAGTTGGTGAGAACTCAACTCTACAATAAATCAAAAGTTAGCTGGGCATGGTAGCGCGCACCTGTGGTTCCAGCTCCTTGGAAGGCTGAGGTGGAAGGATCGCCGGATCCCAGCTGGTCGAGGCTGTAGTGGCCGGGAGCAGCCACTGCACTCCAGTCTGGGTGACAATGTGAGACTCCAACTCAAAAAAATAAATAAATAAATGCTGATGTGTCTGTGTTGGGTGCATATATGTTTAGGGTGGATTTTTCTTTATGGATTGAAACTTTTATCATTATGTAGTGTCCTTTAGCATCTTTTAAATTTTTGATAGCTTACAGGTTATTTTTTCTGTTATTAAGATCATGACCCCTGCCTTCTTTTGTGATCCATTTGCCTGGATACTCATTTTCCATCTTTTAACTTTGAGTCTGTGTGCATCCCTTGTGGTGAGATGAGTTTCCTGAATGCAGCAAATAAATGGTCATGATTTCTTATCCAGTTTGCCATTTTGTGTCTTTTTAGTGGTGCATTTAGTACATTCACATTCAGGCTGATTATTGAATGTGATTGTTTATCCCTGTCATGAGGTTCTTATAAAGTTTTTTCCTTGTTTGCTTGTATTCTTTTGGCTTTGGGGTTGATATATGTGTGTTTTTTCAAGTTTCTTGTTGCACTATATTCTCTGTTGATTTTGTGCTCTGCTGTTCTCTTGGGAAGTGAGTCATTCTTTTTTTTTCTTTCTTCTGTGCTTAATACCTTTTTAAGTGTCTCATGTAGAGTTGGTGTGGAAGCTGTATAATCTCTTAGGCATTGGATGTCTGGGAAGGATTTTAATTCTCCATCAGTGATGAAGCTTAGGTTGGCTGGGTAGGACATTTTTGGTTGAAATTGTCTTTGAGGACCTTGAATATTTGACTACTACAGTCTCTTCTTGCTTGTAATATTTCAGCTGATACATCTGCTGCTATTCTGATTGGTTTTCCCAGATAGGTAGTCTGACCTTTCTCTCATGGTGTCTTTAGGAGTTTTTCTTTTGTGCCTACTTTTTGTAGGTGTACTATGTGTTTAGGGGTTGGTCTTCTCATTTGAAGTCTTGTGGGGGTTCTCTGCATCTCTTGCTTGGCTGGTCACATCTCGAGTGAGATCAGGAATGTTTTCTTGGATTACCTACTGGAATACTTGCTCCAAGCTGCTCTCATTTTTCCTTTCTTCTTCTGGGATACCAATCAGGCATAGGTTGTTCTCTTGATATAATCATACATTTATGTAGGCTTTGTTCTATACTCTCTGAGTCTTATTTCTATGTTTTTTATAGATTGGGTTAATTCCATGTTCTGGTCTTCATGTTCTGAGATTCTTTCTTCATCTAGATTAATTCTGTTTTTCATGCTTGTCATCTCATTATTTATCTCCTGGATGAAATTTTTTTATTGCCAAAATCTTTGTTACATGATCTTTCATTGTTGTGTCTTGTCTTTCTCGAATCTTATTCACTCTTCACATCCATTCCCTAATCCCTGTCTATTCTTGGACCAGTCATTGGTGACCTCCATTGTTTGAGGTCCAAAGTCTGATTTTTCAGGAGTTTTCTCTTTATTGCACTTGAAATTGCCTGTGGTTTTCCTTTGGTTTTTCCTGATTTATCATGGATCTCTTGTTTTTCTCTTTAATTCTATTATTAGTCAGTGGGAGGGTCTTTCCCTTCTGATGTTTGCTCAGCCCTCTATTCTTCCCTGATTTGGGCTCTGGAGTTGCTGTATTTTGAAATAGGACTATGGGTGGGAAGCTTTGCTCTTTTTTGTATTTTTTGAAAGTCAAATAATTTAGGGGTTGGGGTGCAGGATTCAGGAACTACTTGCAAATTACAATGTTCACTGATTGTGGTACACGTTCCCTGAGATCCACTCCCCACCACCACTCTATATGATGATGCAAACCAGAAACCAAAGCAAAAAAAAATTGAACACACACACACCCCAAAATAAACTGTAATAACAACAAAGCAAAACAAAACAAGCAACAACTACAAAATAACAAGAAAACTGAACGCACACACACCTAGCACAAAGTGAATGGAGAAGAAAAACAGAAAGTATGGGGAAAAAAAGGAATTCAAACAGGACCTTCACACATATATTGATACACACCTTAAACTATAAAAATAAAAATAAAAAAGCAAGAAAAACAAAAGAGCAAAAGCAAACCAACAACAACAAAATTGTAAGATGAACACTCAATCATTCACATACACACATAAACAGAAATAAGCAGAAAACAACAAAAGAAGAAAGAAACATAAAAAGAAAAAAAATTGGGGAGATGTAGATCAAACCCTCACATACACATTCACACAATGAAAATATATTTAAATAATAAGTGAACAAACAAACAGGCAAGAAATTTTTAAAAATTAAAAAACAAAGCTTGTCCTCTTGTGACAGGTTCTGTAATTTTTCCTCTAATCTGTTCTTTCCTGCAGAACTTCCACCTCTTTTATTCTTTCCTCAGTGTCCAGAGCAGGGAAGGAGGAGGGACAGTTGTGGTGGATAGGGCTGCTGTCCTCCTCTCCCACTCTTGCATGGTCAGGGAGATTTCCTCCAATGGGGAGGAGCAGGATTGTCTCTTCCCCAGGTATGTACTCACAGGGGGTGCTCCAGCCAGGCCATCCTGGAATGGAGTTCTCCTACTGCTATTGACATCCAGGCTTTGCCTAGGTTTGTGCCGCTCAGTCGTGGCCAAGATATGTGGGTCTGACATTCAAAGGATTGGTGGGGAAGAGAGGGATTGGATCAGCACTGGATTCACCACTGATCTCTTTGGAGTTCTTCCTTGTCCTTTCCTGGTCGCACCCTTTGTCCCCTGGCTGGATCAGGGTAGAAGATTAAGTACCTGGGTTTCAGTACTCAGCAGGTCACTCCAAAGTTTTGCTTTCAGGATATTCTTTCTGGGTCGTGATCAAACCCTGAGTAGTTGATCCACCAGTCACAGAAATCAGGTCTGTTGCTCCGTGGTGAGCAAATTGGAGCACTTTCCTGCCCCACCTTCATGATGATGGTGAGATGCCTTCCTTGTCCTCTCCAGTGAGACTCTGCCTCTGGGATCCCTCCGCAGCCCCTACTGCCAGTGCCCATCCTGGTGCTGGAGTGGTGAGGCAAAGCCTGGAGCTGGCAGTCTTGCTTGCTGCAGTGGTGAGGCAGAGCCTGGTTTGGTCGTTTCTTCTGCTGCTTCTTCACAAGAAAACTTTTGTCTGTTTTTTTAAAAAAATGGTGCTCAGCTTCTGCAGCCTGGAAGAGCCAGGGATCAAGCAGAGAAGCTGCAGCATCAGCTGTTGCACCAGAGCCCTGGCCACTTGCTCACAAGTTCCCATTTGGTCAGTCTCTTCCTGCATTTGCTTCCCAGGAAGGTTTTTGTTTTTGTTTTTGTTTTTTTTGTTTGTTTGTTTGAGTTGGAGTCTCAATCGGTCGCCCAGACTGGAGTGCAGTGGCGGCTCCCAGCCACCGCAGCCTCGCCTGCTGGGCTCCAGCGATCCTTCCGCCTCAGCCTTCCGAGTAGCTGGAATTACAGGCATGCGCTACCATGCCCGGCTGATTTTTTGATTTTATTGTAGAGATGAGGTCTCGCTGCCCAGGTGGGTCTCAAACCCGCGGGCTCAGGCAATCCACTCACCTCAGTCTCCCAAAGGCGCGGGATTACAGGCTGAGCCACTGAGCCCGGCTGGGTTTTGTTGTTTAAAACCAAAATGGTACTCAGCTTCTGCATACTGGGCATCGCTAGGGTCCAAGCCCAACAGCTATGGCACCAGCCACTGCACCAGGAGAGCCCTGGCTGCTAGCCCCCTAGCCCTCATTCAGTCAGCCATTCATACACCCACTCACTCACCAGCACATATGCAAAATTTTCCGTACACTCACTCACTCACACCAGGATTTGCATGGTCCAACTGGCTTGGCCGCCATCTTCTCAACCTCCTCAATTTTTCAATTACTCTCTTTGTGGCTAGTACTTTTCATATTTTTTGAGACATTTCCCTCCCCAAAATTATATATTTCTTTATTATTGTTGAGGAGATTCCTTTTCTTTCTGCTTAGCTTCAGTTCTACAATTTATTTGAAATTCATTTCCTTGAGTTTTTCATACACACTGCAATGTCACTTCTGCCACAAATCATGTGTTCATATATCTGGATCTGTTTAAGAGCATCTTATTCTTTTCCATTGGCCTATATGTCTAACATAGCTTCAATACAACATTCTTTTCAATACTGTATTTTAAAATAGTATTCAGGAGATAGTATTGTCCCATCTTATATTTCAAGAGTTTTTTTTTTTTTTTTTTTTTTGGCCTTTTCATTTTCTGCATAAATTTTAGATTGAGTTAATCAAATTCTTAAAAGAAAGTTAAGATTTTTATGGACTTGTATTTATTTGCTAATTTTTTTATCTTCTCGTGTAACTGGTTTTGGTTTGATTTACTGCATGATATGCGAAAGTTCTAGAAGTAATTTGAGTACTAGGACATGATTGTCTTCCCCTTGATAGGACCTAAGTCTGTTTTTCAAGTATAGCCACAGATGCTAGAAATCCATCCTTTCCTTAGTCTAATTATAAAGAATGATGTGATTTGAGGTTAAACTCCATTTTTTTTTAAGCCTGGCTCGCACTTTCTTTAATGTAGTGGTAAGCAAGCTATGCACTGTGAGCCAAATATTGCATGCTGACTATTGTTGTGAGTAATATTCTGTTGAAACACAGTGACATCTGTTTATTTATGCACTGTAAATGGATGCTTTTCTGGTAAGAAAGTAGAACTGAGTAGTTGTTATAGATATAGTGTAGTCTGAAAAACCTAAAATATTACTATCTGACCCTTTATGGAAGACATTTGCTGAATTGTTTTAGAATATAATTTATTTTATGATCTCAAAACAAGACATGGTGGCTTAATATGGACTTCCCTATTTAGCATGATCTGAATACCAATTTTGTCCTCTAATCCTAGGAATCAGTCACAGCCACAGTTTGGGATCTTAGCCTCTCATCTGCCCCTTTAGGGTATGTCAGATGTCTCTTGTGAAAAACATGTCACAAATGCTAAACTCCGCTCCTAGACTTTCATCTTCTTTTGCTTCATTGCTCCATAGTTTTCATCAAACAGCAGCATTCCCATGTGTTCAATCACATTTTAAAGCATGTTTTCTAGTATTTCTCACCATTCTCCATGTAAAGATTGTTCCATATTACATAATCTGCAATGAGTACAAACAGAATATTCTGTATTTTTAAAAAATCTGTCTACTCTGTTAGGGAATCAACTTCATAAATTTTGACTATGCCCTGTTTTTTCTATCAATGTATCCTTAGACTCTATTATAGAGTATGTACTGTATTAGATAAATGGATGTGGTGTCATATAAAGCTGTAAAACTCAGGGGCATCTGTGACCCAGGATTCTTGTTACATAGAACTTATCTTTCTTCAGTTGAACTTTCTTCCATCAGTGGCAGCAAGAATATACAAGATCTTGATAAATACTATCCATATTTTAAAATATTAATAAATTCCAAGTTGCAAAAGATATTTTGTTTTATGAGAAATGTGAAGCTGAAGTTTATTGGTTGTACTACTTGTGGCTGTTGAAACTCATGAACTTCTTTTAAACTTTAAAAAAAGTGTCTTTTCTCCTTTTGGATATAGATCTTTCATGCAAATAATAAGTAGGTTTAATACTTCCCTCAGAGAGAAGACCTAGATGTCTGTAGAATAGAGCTTTGGTCCCAAATAAAGTTCATTTCTCTGAGGGTCTATAATTGTAATTCAAGAGCTTTTGAGTTGATTCCTTACTAGAATAAATAGAGGGTCCTATAAATAGCCTCTTCAAAAAGAATATCATTTATATAAAGTGGTCATTCATGTTACAGGGTCAGTTAACCAATTTTTATCATTTAGAAGCTATAACGTCACAACTGCTATCATATTTTCAAGGAAGTTCTGAAGACTGTGGAATTGACTATGACTGTGTGCTAATATGGATGATTCAGCTATCATATGAAATAGAATAGTATAGATATTTCATTGTAAAATAATTTTAGCTTGTTCTCTGTAATGGATTTGATCAGAATATCCAATGGTGGTGAGAAATAAAATCTCACCAAATTAAATATTGTCTAACTTTTTAAAATTTAGTTTAGTTTTAAAATATTACTTTACTCCATAACTTAATGAGTCTCTATGGGTAGCTATTTTGTTATATATCGGCATACACTTGGAACAGATCTGATGCCTGTGGTCTTATGGGAGCTGAGAGAAGCCAAGAGCCTAGGATACCTGTAGAATTCACTGGATCTTTCTGCGACTCTGCTGTGGAGATACCAGACCCACCACTTGACCTTGTAAACATGGAGAAGTAATTGAAACCTCTCAATTTACTGCTTGGATTTGGTCACATTGGTTTCATTAATGCAAATAAGATTTAGCCCCTAGACAAACATCCCTGCCTTCTACAGGCACTTAGGGGTGTTGCTACCTAACACATCATCACCTCAGTGTCACCTCACTGGGTAATCTGGAACTTCCAGAATCTTTGAATCCCATGTGTAGGCCTCAAAGAACTGGGGATTCTACCTTAGTTTACTTATCTATTTTCCCTCTGCTAACACTTTCACATCATATCTTATCGTATGATCAATGGTTTATTTATATATTTTTGAAAAAATTTTAATGACTCGTGTACAAAGTAATGCCGTATGCATATTTATACATAGCCCAAAAAACTAGAAGCATATAAATTACATGCTAATAGTATTTTTATTTCTGTGCATAATATAGTTCATTTAGCTTTTTAGAAAATATTTTCTGAAATTCTATACACTATTTCTGTATGTGAATAAAAGAAATAAGACCAAAGTATGAGCAGAATGCTTCAAGCTTGCATTGGCCTTTTCATTATTCCATGTTTTCTCTAATGTTCTAGAGCTAGGATCCAACTCACTTGTTTACAAAGGTTAGACAGATAAAATGAATGAATAAAGTGGGAGGTTGAGATTATGATGAACTGGAAAGCACATGCATCATGTAAAAGAGAAGTTTCTATCTGGCTGTCAAGTTCTGAAACTATGGACATCGAGATTCCAAATTTCCAATATTCTACGGGATCCAGGACTCTTTTAGGTTTAAAGTGTTTGAAGTATAGTTTTGTGTGTGTATACTTCTAGTAATGATAAGTGAACAACACTGGTTTTATTTGTTGTGTTTTGTTTTTCTTAGTAATACATTTTGTTGTGATAATTCAGATCAGAACTTCATTCTCTTTGGTAACATAGTTCAGTAAATGATTGTAAGTAGTGATGTTAGTCAGATATCTTTCTTTTAAAAAGTTTTCTGGCATGGCACAGTGGCTCAGTCTGTAATCCCAGCACTTTGGGAGGACGAGATGAGAGGACTTCCTGAGCATGGGGGTTCGAGACCAGCCTGGGCAACTTGGTGAGACCTCGTCTCTACAATAAACCAAAAGATAAGCTAGGCATGGTAGTGCACACCTGTACTTCCAGATGCTTGGAAGGCTGAGGTGGAAGGATTGCCTAAGCTCAGCAGGTTGAAGCTGCAGTGGCCATGAGCATGCCACTGGACTCCAGCCTGGGCAACTGAGTGAGACTCCAACTCAAAAAAAAAAAAAGTTTTCTGCCAAAATTTTTTAATTATATTGCTTAACATCATAACCATCCTGCCCCTGCTGAGGTTCCCATTGTACAGTGAAAATCTGTGACATAGAGGTTCATGTTAGAGTTCTAGGCATTCAGCCTAAAAAACCATAACAATATCAACCTACTGGCAATGTAAAATTTGCTCAAGTACTGTTGTGATCAAAAGTAAAAAACAAATACTTCTGCCATACCCTTTTACTTAAACATGCTAAAATAGTATTGGAACAAGGAGAAAAAAGAATTAAACTTCAATATTAAATAGGATTATGGTTAGCCATATATTATCTTGTATTTATAAACTCACTTGATATGCACATATGTATATATAAATATAATATATTTAATCCTGAGTTATGAAGCATGCACGTTGTATAGCTAATGGAAATCCAAATATTTCTTAAACTTAAAAATCGATGTGTATGTTAAGATAGAGAGAGATAGGACATTGGAATTGGATTTGACTTGTAAAGTTTAAAGTTACTAGGCACAGAGTTGTGGGGAAGTTCTTCAATCCCTTGTTTGTTTTTCAATATCCATTATATGAGGATATTGATAGTGTTACCTCAAAGGCTTTTTGAATGGTCAAAGTGGAAAATAAATGCAAAGTTTACAAGTGCCACACATGTGAGGTAATCAGCAAATGTCAAGTTAAAATTATTATTACTAGTAGTAGCTTTTATTGTGGAATAAAATATAAAATTTCATGATTACAAGAAGCAAATGAATAATTCAAATAAATGTCATGGACTCTACCTTTCACTATGGTTACTCCCAACCTTTTTTTCTGACTGCACCCACTCTGATTTTGACTTGCTAGTCACCAAGGCAATGATTTCTCTGCTTATGTGTGTATTATATAAAATATCTTTCTCTAATGGTTAATTCAAATTTATAGGTAAACTGGATTCACAGAAAAAACATCTAGTTTGAATGACTTGACTAATTCAGAGTATCTACTTTGATTTCAGTCTGTGTGGAAATTTGAGAAGACTAACTCACTTTCTGACAAAGAAAATGGGGAAGATTAAGCAAAAAAGAAATCAAAAATGAAATAAATACAATGTATATTACATGACCTTTTCTTGTCTGTCATTTAAATCAAAGTCTAGCTATGTTTTGATGACAGCTATGTTTTAAATGCTCCATATTTTGAAACGATTCAAATGGTTTGTAATTTCCATGAAAGCCTTTAATTTTATTAAGCTAATTTAAATATTTTTGAGTGAGAGTAATGCTGGGGAGAGTTTTATTCTAACAGAGAATGGGCCAAAGGTGTGTATATGAATAAAACAGAAATTCAAAGATATTCCCAAAACTCCAATTCACTTACCATTTCTGTTCTCATTAGACAGCTAGGTATGAGTGAGTGATATATCTTACTGATACATGTTTTGTGTGTTCCCTCTTTTTCTGCACCTAAGTTGCATCACCTAAGTCATTGGACTAAAAAGAAGATATTGGACTAATGATTTGTGCAAGATTTTACTCCCAGCTGGGAGCAGTGTTCCATTTCTTGCTTCAAACAATGTAGGATTTAGGAATGATCTTTTTTTACAGAGAAAGCAAGGTGTCACAATTCTGGCAGTGAGTGTTCTTGTGCCCAGAGATGGAGGAAGTCTGAAAAGCAGTTGATGTGCCCATATAGCCCACAGAGCTGAGCTCAGGAGCAACCTTAAGCCTCTAAGAAAATTTCATTAGGCATCTGTGTGAACGCCTAGAAAGACGAATGGCCACCTGCCATGGCATCTGGGCTTATTTTCCACTGAGTCACTGTGATCTCTGCTATACTCACCCACTCTTCCCTAAATCCCTCTTTTCAAAATATGCGGTATACTTAGGCACACACTCTGAGTGAAATAAATAGGAATTTGCAAACTAAAAATAATAGATAATATGGTATGCTGGTAATTGTCAGCCTACTCAATCTTCTTGGGCTGTTCTCTACAGCTTTTAAATATATGTGTGAATATATATATTTATATATATAATTTTTTTTCTTTCTACCATCTGCTGTAGTCCACAGTGAGCATGCCCTGCTGTGCTGCTCCTGCAAACCTTCTCATGCCAACTCTCTAACATTCTTTTAGATCCTTTGAAACCGCTCTTTTTTTTCCTCTCCAATGCTTCCTCTCTCCTATTCTATGGCTTAGCATCACCACCCTTCTCTCAGCACTTCAAAGATGGCTGGTCTTTGCAGGATTTGCTGCTGGCAAAATAGGATAGCTGCACCAACAAGCTCTTTGTGTTGTTGAAAACAAGGTTATGAGGGAAAAAGAAAAAAAGGTTAAACATCAGAGAAGAGTTAAGAATGAAATTTCATACAAAATAAATGTCAAATATGAAGTTGTATTAGTCATGCATGAAGATAGAAAATCTTAGTTTGTGCATCAGCTCCTTCTGGAACACTTCCCAGAACCCCTCATTCCATAGTTCCTATAGGTGTCTCTGTTTCCTCCATTAGCCTCCCTCTGTGCATATCTATTATCACATGCACCACACTGACATATTCTTGGAGGCTTATTTATCTCTCTTTTATTAGAACAAAAGCTTTCTATGAGAAGAAACTCTCTTGTTCATCATTGGTGCGTGGCACGTAATATGTATTTAATGTTTTAACAATGAAATAACAACAAAACAGTTCACTTGTGCTGCTGTAACAGAATATCTGAGATGAGGTAATTTATTAGGAACAGAAGTTTATTGCCTCACATTTCTAAACGCTGGGACATCCAAGATCAGGAGGTCAGCATCTGGTGAAAACCTTCTTGTTGTATCATCCCATGACAGATGGAAGAGCAGAGAGTCAGAGAGGGAGTAAAAGATATCCCACTCCCATTATAACAGCATTAAGTCATTCACTCCACCCTCATGGCCTAAACACCTCTCATGAGTCCCCACCTCTCAACACTATTACAATGGAAATTAAGTTTCCAAAACATGCTCTTTAGGGGATGTATTCAAACCGTAGCCAGATGACTATCTAATTCTTGTATGTTATATGAGTAAGAAGAAAAACTGTCAAACAAGTTAATTTTATCACAGATTTAAGAATTTTACTACTAATATAAATAAATTGTTAATAAATGTTTGAAGTAAAAAAGTAAATAAGAGTTATTCCCCACCACATGTACCATTAACAAAAACACAAGAACTCTGCTACCTTCACTGAGGACCTAATACATTCAGATGTCTGTTCTTGATACAAAGAAATTGCACAGAAATGATCACAGATTTGATTTCTTGGCTCCAGAACACTTACTGTCAAGTGATTGAACCAAGGCAAACCCTTCTTGTTTGCTCTCCCACGTGAATTTCTCACACTAAAAAGGATTTATCTTAGTTTTCAAGCTGTGTCATTTAGCTAAAATAGAGAGAAATGGTCAGGTAAGTTTCACATAAAATGAATACCAAATTCATTTTAAGTATAAAAAATGACCTAATTTCTTAAAAACAATTAGAATTTTTAATAACATATAAAACCTGAAAAACATTTCAAAAATTACCAAGTATACACAAAGAAAAGTAAGACTTTTCCCAACTCCAGTCTCCATTCTCTCTTTAGAGGCATTACTCTTACTCATTTATTATATTTTTGTCAGAAACATTCTACATATATTAAAGCATGTTTATACATACAATACAATATCTATCTATTGCTGCATAACAAATTATCACAACACTGGCAGCTTAAAACAATCCACATTCATTATCTCACCATTTCTATGAGCCACAAATTGAACATGACTTATCTGTATCCTCTGCATCAGGATTTCCACAAAGCAACTTTCATCGTTGGCAATGGTCTCATCTCAAGATTTGACTTGTGAAGGATCTGCTTCCAGCCTCACATGTTTGTCATAGGATTTAATTTCTGTGTGAGAGCCTTCATTCCTAGCTGGAAGTTTTCTGGAGGCCACCTTCAGTTTCTTGCCATGTAGACCTTCCTAAGAAGGCAATAGAGAGAGAGTCTGATAGCAAGATAGAAGTTAAAATATTTTGTAATGAAGATCATATAAGTTACATCCCCTCAAGTCTGAGACATTCTATCGGTTAGAAGCAAGTTACTTAAGGAGGAAGGTTTGCATAAGTCCATGAATAGCAGAAGGCAGGAAGGAGAATTGGGAGCCATCAAAAAAGCAGCTTACTAAAGTCAATGCTCTGGCCTCCAAATAGTCACATGACTTCCACATGCAAAACACATAATGCCTCGTTTCTAAAAGTTCCCAAGAGACTAAGTTAACCTCTTTCAGAATTTACTCCAAGTCCAAAATTTCATCATCAAAATTAGGTTCAGGTGCAGAAGGGTGTAGTTTGCTAAGCAGACCTTCTGGAGCACAATTCTTCTCTATCCATGAACCTAAGAAACTAGAGAGACAAGGTATCTTCTCCCACATATACAAGGTACCCTCCGTACCATGGTGGATGGGACACAGGAGAGGAGCTGCAGATATTTCTGTTTAAAAAAGAGGTTATTGGGAGGCAAAAAGGAATCCGTAGCAGTTTTGAAATCCAACTGTGCTACTGTTTGAAGTTCTTTGATTAGGTTCCAAGGCTAGGGAATGACTCTCTGTGACCCTCAGCTCTGCCTTCTGGGACCTTGGTTTCTTCTCTACGTTCCCACCTATTTTTCTGTGAAAGGTATTAGGTGTTGTACTGGAGTGGGTTTCTCAGTATGCTTTGTGCCGGCAAAAATCTGGGGGAGTCCTACAGTCTATTCTTTTTTATTTTCTTGTTTCAAACTGGCAGTGTTTAGATGATATAATCTTCACAAAATTTTTAAGCTTTCTGTAAATTTCACTGGGGTTCACTTCTGTAGAGGAAAGTCACACCTATAATTGTCTTTAGATAAATCCTTATATATCTTGGACTCCTGCAGAGATGTCTAGGGACAATGTTCTAAAGCTTTCATGATTTCGTTGAAGGGTTCCATGAAGCACACTCCTAATCTCCTTTCATGATTCTTTTTGTGACTAAATATTCTGATACTTTATCTTCCTGGGGTTTTAACAAAAAATGTGTCCATTTATACATTCAACTTTATCTCTAGGGCAGAGCTTATCCCTAGAACATATTTTCCTGAAAGTACTTGAAAATAATTTCTTAATTTTAGCATCTATTGCCATATGAAGAGGCCAAGAATGTTCAAAATCACCGGTGTTGGTTCCTTTCTTGCTTAACAAGTCTACCCTCAATTTATCTCTCTCCTCTTGCAAGTTGCTATAAGTGGCAAAAAGAAACTAAGTGGTATCTTCAACATTTGTCTTAGGAACTTCCTTAGCTAGATAACCAGATTTGTTATGCAATATTAATAATTATAACATTTTATTTATAAAAACATAAAATGATTATATCACTTTCATATACTTGAGATGAAACATGTGCTAAGCTTTTTGCCACTGTATTATAAGGATACTAATCTCTCTGGTTTTTGGTAACGTGCCCCTCATTTCTTTTGAACCCTCAGTGGCAGTTTCCTCAAAGTCCAAATTTTTACTAACAGCCCAGTCAACTCTAACTACTGTCCAGTCCTAATGCTACTCTCATACTTTAGGCAATTGTTATAGAAATATTCTCGCTTCCAGGTACCAAAATATGTATTAGTTATCTATTAACGCAGCTTAAGAGAATGCATATTTACATATCTTACAGTTTCTCCAGACATAGTATCCAGACATGGCTCCTTAACTGGGTCCTCTGTTTCTAGGCCTTTCATAAAGTTTCACTCAAAGTGTCATTTAGGCCTGAGGTTTCTTCTGATTACTTCACTGCAAAACAATCCTCTTCTAAGCTCTCTTTGACAGTCATAGGATTAAGGGCTTCAGTTCCTGGCTGGCTGTTGGCCAGAAGCTGTCCCCAGTTTCTCGTCATAGACCTCTCCAACATGATCACTTGCGACACCAAATCATGCAGGCACTGAAGCAGTAGAATCTACCAGCAAGATAGAAGTTACAGTCGTATGTAATCTGATCATTGAAGTGATATCCCATCCCATCCGTCATATTCTGTTTGTTAGAAGCAAGCCATAGGTCCTAACTATTTTCAGGGGTGTGGGTTCCATAAGGGTGTGTATACCAGGATGCAGGGATCTTTGGGGACTATCTTATAGAGGCCTACCACAAATGCGTTACCCATTTTCCCCATTAAATAACATAAAATGAAAATCACTCCATAGAAGCATATGTAAATATGTTTATTTTGTAAAATGTCTTCTTAATATTCTTATCTACAGCCAGGTCTTTCTGTATATTATATACTTGTTCTACCTATTAAAATAACTACTATTAATAAAACAATGCTTATTAAAATAAAATAACTACCTTATTAAAAATAAACAAAGTGAAAGGAAAGATAGGTGATATCTATCGATGGGTAAGTTTTATAACTGTATAATATTTAACTGAGAAAATTACACTGAATTTAGTCTGTGCTATAAAACTTTTTTAAAGAAGTTCTGAGGGTTTACTCCATATTAAAATCCACTTAGATATAAAAGTAACAAGTCCAGTTTACTTTTCATTTATTGTCTCTTTATCTGAAGTTCAGTTCATCTAAGTGCAGATAATTAAAGTCTTACCAATATTCTCTGCTTCATATGTACTTTACTAAAGGTTAATCCTATGACTACCATGAAGTCAAACTTGAAAAGAATAGTAAGTATATTAAACCAAAGGACTATTAGAAAATGTGAATATAAATGTAGAAATAGTATTACTCAATGATAAGAGAATATGTAGAGATTTCTCTGGGGAAAATATTTGAATCAAATCACATTGAAACTGTGACAGGCCAATAAAGAAAGCATTGCACCTTGAATATTTCACTGGTTCATTGTACCTAGAAACATGTTTCTGTTTCCTTTTTCACCCTAAGAAAATAATACCTTGTTGTTTCCTTATCTGACCATGTGTTTCATATGCATTCCTGTTAAGAGAAATGGAGACATTTAAACAAGTTATCTCAAGACTCTCTTCATGGATCTTGAAAAAGTATATATATATACCTGATTTCAGGAACAGGGAATTTACTAAGTTCCCAGTGTCATATTTCCCCATTCCTGTTTTAGTGATAGAAACAGATATTTAGTCAATGCCCTGAAACGCTGAAGCACGTATCTAGTGTATCAAAATGCCATCTTTCTTTGATGATTTTATTAATTATTGTAGGGTTATTTATCACTTCCATAAATATCAAAGAAAACTTTCACATTATTAGGACTTAATTTTTCTACTTATTAGATTTGGTAACCAAACTACATTAGTGACTTTTTTATACATCTATATGCTAGGTGACTCTTTCTATATTTCTATATATAGAGAAGCAGTATTGACTTGTAATGTGACCAAATCTAGTCAAGTGATTTTTATAATAAAATCTTGACCTAAATCAATTAACTCTAAATAATAGGACATTTTACTCTAAAACCAATCCAAGCTGTCAATATTTTTCAAGTGGAGTTGAAAGTTATAATATTTTCTTCACAATACCAATGGAATATGCACCTAAATGAATTATCTTAGATAAGCCACAAATTCAGGACAAAGTGAAATTATTTCTTTCTCCTGTTTTGAGCAATATGTCTTTATTTTCTCAAAATTTCTGAGAATAGATAGTTTTTCAAATTAAATCCTTATGTTCTTAGTTCTTGAAATCCATGGAACACAAAGTGTACATTGGTATGGTGTTGGCTAAATTTTGTAATCATTTACCTTTTCCTCCAACATGCTTTACCTGCTGTAAAAAAAAAATAGTTACAATAATTATCTTCAGCAAATATACTTTTTAATATAGATTTTGATATTTTCATGCATTAGATTTCTTTTTTTTTTTTTTTTTTTTTTTTTTGAGTTGGAGTCTCACTCTGTTGCCCAGACTGGAGTGCAGTGGCCGCTCCCAGCTACCGCAGCCTCCCCTGCTGGGCTCCGGCGATCCTTCCACCTCAGCCTTCCAAGTAGCGGAATTACAGGCATGCACTACCATGCCCGGCTGATTTTTGATTTATTGTAGAGATGAGGTCTTGCTGCCCAGGCGGGTCTGGAACCCACTGGCTCAGGCAATCCACTCACCTCAGCCTCCCAATGGCTTTTAGAGATTAATAGCTTTTAAAAAAATGCTTATTTTAAATATGTGGGGTACAATTTCTGGTTAGGTATACAAATGTTCATTATGCAGGTACCCTTGTTGATGAGGTGTGGCCCCCTTCCCTGGCAGTTTCCCACTACTATCAATCACTTTCTTATAATATTACAATAGTTGTTCAAGGTCCTCTTATGAGTGAGAACATGTGATTCTCGGTCCTTTGTTTCTGTGATAGATCACTCAGTATCACAGCCTCTAAGTCCATCTATGCTGCAAAGTTCATAATTTTGTCTGTCTTTATGGCTGTGTAATATCCATCATGTATATGTACCACATTTTTTTATCCAGTCCTCTTTCTATGGGAAGCATGATTGGGTCCATGTTTTTGCTATTGTGAATAATGCTGCAATAAACGTGTGTGCAAGTATCTTTTTCATAGAATGATTTAAGTTCTAGAGATTAATATCTTGAACTATGGTCACAATAGGAAGTCCCCTAAAATTCAATTCAATTGCATAGACAATTCTATACTATACTGGCATAGCACATGTATTCCTGACTCAGAAGTGGATTTGGTCATCATGTGAGTAAATTCCTTATTATCTCTTGTCACAATTTCAGTTTACCTGCACATATTGATATGACTTTTAAATGGACGAAAATACACAAGAACATCCTGCTTACTAAATTCTTACTAAACGTATGTGCTATTATTAATAGCACTAAAACTTGTCATATATATATATACACATATATCACACCTAACTCACTTATTATTCTTTAATTTCTAATGTTATGCCTTGGTGTGTTAAAGCATCTACTCCAGAAAAATAAAATGTCTAAACTTGCAAGTTGTACAGTGGTGATAGTGACTGTTGTTAGCTGTGTTGTTTGGTGAACCCAGATGTTTCTGACTAATTCATTATATTACTTCTAGAGCCTTGTAGGCAGTTGGATGGAGTATTCGTTTTGAAGGTAACAAAGTACCCCAAACTGGTGCATCAAAGCAAAAGAAATATACTGTCTTGCAATTGTGAAGGCCAGAATTCTTAGAGAAGCAGACGGGGCAGTGCTTCTTCTGAAATCACCAGGAAAGGACGCTTTCCAGGCTTCTCTTCTGGCCCACGGTAGCTTCTTGACTTGTGGTAACATAACTGAACTCTTCATATGGTTTCCTCCCTGTGTGCATGTCTGTCTCAGCATCCAAATTTCCCCTTTTTACAAGGACATCAGTTGTATTGCATTAAGGACACACTGTACTTCAGTACAACCTCGTCTTGATTTAAATAATTACATATAAATGACCCTATTTCCAAATAAGGCCACATTATGAAGAAATGGGGGGTTAAGACTTTAACATATGAATTTTTGTGGAATACAATTTAACTTATAGTATATAGTAATTAAGTAAATTTTACACTGCATTCAGGTGATACAGGATATAGCCTCAATAAATAACCTTTAAAATATTTGCAAAGATTGCTTATGTTTCAAGAAGTGTTTCATGTGATTGTAACTAATAAAATTACACACAAAGTTACCCTGCATTTTCCTTAATTGTATTTTAATGTATATTTTTAATCTGCCAGATGGTTTACCTAAAATTTGTGGGGTATCTCCTCTACGAAAAACTCTGAAATAAGAATGGAAGACACATAATTAAATTCCAGTCTGAGGACAGACTAATTATCATGCTGATGTTTCTGCTGGAGATGAGTATGTAGCTGGGTATTTAAATTTCTCCTCTTGAATCAGTGTGTGGGTGTTTCAAAACTCTATTGTATTCACATCTGTTCATAATCCAAGGGTGGAAGACTCCAAAAAAGCCATCATGTATGTTTTCGCTTCTAATCAGTTTTATTAATTGTTTCCTAGTTTTCAATAAAATAATTGCCATTCCTTCCATTTCTTTTTGTGCAATCCATTTTTGGGGGAAGGGAGTGGGAGAGGTCATCTCTCTCTCTTCAAAACTTGTTTGGGTCATTTTCGGCAAGTAGTAGGATACAAATCAACTTTGCCATTATTTAGCTATTGTGCTCTCTGATGTGTATTTTTCTTTTCAGAGAATGAACTTTAATGTTTAGAACTAGGGGTGCTACTGGTTTTGTTGGTGATTATCAGCAACTACAAGAATAGAACATGCATATACTAGAGCTTACTATATGTTAGCCCTGTTCTAAGCACTTTGTATATATTAATTTACTTAATCCTCATAAGAACTCTATGAAATAGGTATTAAGATTATAACGCTGATTTTGTAGGTGAAGATATTGAGTCACAGTATTTTGTTTATTATGTTCTAATTATGTTTCACAAAGAGTGATATATTTAATGAAGGTTATGAAGCTGGAATATATTCGTATCCTAATTTCAGGTCATTGCTTACATTTCACTCTGCCTATCTTTTTTTTTTTTGAGTTGGAGTCTCACTCCGTTGCCCAGACTGGAGTGCAGTGGCCACTCCCGGCCACCGCAGCCTCGACCCGCTGGGCTCTGGCGATCCTTTCACCTCAGCCTTCCGAGTAACCGGAATTACAGGCATGCGCTACCACACCCAGTTGATTTTTTATTTATTGTAGAGATGCGGTCTTGCTGCCCAGGTGGGTCTCGAACCCGCGGGCTCAGGCAATCCACTCACCTCAGCCTCCCAAAAGCGCGGGATTACAGGCTGAGCCACCGAGCCCGGCTCACTCTGCCTATCTTGAAGATAGGCAGCTAACTTACACTCTAAAGAGTCAAATAGTAAATATTTAAGCTTTGCTGGCCATGTGATCTCTGTTACAACTAACAAACTCAGTCATTAAAAATATGTAAATGAATAGATGTGGCTATGTTTCAATATAATTCTATTTACGAGAACAGGAAATGGGCTAGATTGACCAATTCCTGATTTGATATATAATTTTTTTTTTGAATCAGAGTCTCACTCTGTCGCCAAGGTTAGAGTGCAGTGGGATGCTCACAGTCACTGTAGCCTCAACCTGTTTGGTTCAGGCAATCCTTCTGCTTCAACCTCCAAGTAACTGGAACCACAAAATGTGCCACCATACCCAGATAATTTTTTAATTTATTGTAGAGAGTAGATCTTGCCAAGTTGCCCAGGCTGATCTTGTAACCCCGGGATCAGGCAATCCTCATGCCTGGGCCTCCTAAAGTGCTGAGATTACAGGCTTGAACCAACACGCCCAGCCCCCCCATTTTTTTTAAATTATTGTGTATTTACTTATTCTTTAGTTGAAAAAAAAATTACTGAGATTCTACTTTGTATAATATGCAGATTCATGTTCCTTGGATTCATTTTAGGAGCCCATACAAAGGAGCGTTTTGCTTTAAAAAATTTCTTTTAAAGTCCCTCAGCTCTTAAATTTCATGTAAATGTAAATTGTAAATGTAAATTGTAGTATATCACTAACTCCAGAAAGTAAATGTAATAAAACAATGCAGTATTGCATCAATGACGTACTCTTTGTATACAACCATGTCTGTGAGATCAGAACGTGTCTTTTAATTTATAGCATATGTGCTTTTTTATATTTTATTTTCAATAATTTTTCAGTCAAAAAGTACTGGAAATACCACCTGTAGTTGAACAAGTTGTGTGTATTACTCATTTCAGGAAGGGAGAATATGCACACGGTCAAAAAAAAATGTTAAAAAATGACTTGTAGGATTTGAGCTTGTATCAGCAGATTTGGGATAGGGTATTAAAAAGTAGAGATTTGTTCTGGATCAGATGCTGTCAAGAAATGTGGCCAATTTTATGACTGGGTGTCTTAATAAAGCTGATCTAGAAGATGGGATCAAAGCTAAGCTGTAGTTGGTAAAGGGACTGAAGTCAGCCATCACCCAGGATAGGGGGGATATTTAGTCATTTTTTGTGACTTGGACAATGTTTATATTTTTTCCGTGTTCAGACATGTTTACAGGGGGTTTTGTCTTTTGTCTCAATTCATCAAGGTCACTAAGTGACCTTGTCTAATACCAAAGTTCAACAGCTGTTACTATGACCTTGCTGTGTCAAGTCAACCTCTGGATGTCAGAAACTGGTGTTCTCTGTCTCAGAATTACACTAATCAACTTATAATGTTCCTATAAACTCTTAGTTAATAACATAAAGTTCTACTTGTTCTTATTCTTACAACTTAAGTTTTACTCAAAGTAATTAAGTTTAATTATATGCCTAGTATAGTGTCCTGGATATAATAGGTACTCAGTAAACAACTGTTACATGAGTTAAGTTCATTTATAAAGTAGAGTTTTTCTCCCATAAATATCGGTGATTGATAAATAAAATGTATAGAAAACAACTGGCTCAAAAATGTTCATATTGTACTTGGACATGTCTGATAGAGCTTTTAAACACTGAACATTTTAAAATCTGTTCTCTTAACTCTTGCCTAAGATCATACCACCTTTAAAACAAAACACAATGATTTACAACTGGGTCAAAAGAACTCTCAAACATACGATTGCCTTTGGAAAACATGTAAAAGATTCACCCTAAAGGACAAAATAAAAATGTAAAAAAGTTTCTAATAACCATAAATTCTAATACTTCTCACTAGAGAACTATTGAGTAATTTATTGTGGTTTTAATCCTCATCTAATCTCTGTCTCAGAAATTACAGTTTCACATTATAGGAGACTGGAATAATAGATGAAAGAACAAAGTTAGAAAAAAACATAGTATACAGAATACATGGGATCATATACAATCATATTAGTGTGAATGTTCTGCACTAATAATGAGGTTGTGGAAGTCATTTAAATTCCTCGACTTGCAATTTATGGTTAAATGCATCATTCTTTTCCAACAATTCTTAAAATGTCATCTTTTTCCACAGCAACATCATTCTCATAAATAAAATGAAAAGAAACTTGTTTCTGAAAGTGTCATTTTTTAACACCTACCAAGAGTAGAGAGTTGTAAAAATGTATTCCCTTACATAAGTGAAAAATCACATAATCGTTTAACCAAAAAGATTTCTGAGAAAATTTTTAGAAATGACTGTGTGTACATTGTTAGGATGAAGTTTGGTTCTGATTTATAGGATCACTAAAGCACTCCTTATTAAACTGTCACTGAGAGGTTACATAAGTAGAACAAACTATTACTGATTTAATTAGGTCTTTGGGGTTTTGTGGTTCAATTGTGACAGTTGCCTGCACATGGACAAGAATACATATTATTGATATTTTAATGTTATTAAATGTTAATGTGATGGCATAGTGAAAGCAGAATATTTCTCTTTTCTTGGCTGTAGTCATGGTTAGTAGCTGATATCTCTATATATGGAACACGACTTTTAAAAATCAGTTTCATTTGGTGTTTCAGTATGGCATGGGCTGAACAAGAAGGAACTGGAAAATAGTTATAAATAATACAAGAAGAAGATATGTACTTATTTGCACATAAAGAAATAAAGTTAATGGAGTGTGAAGCCCTGTCTCAAAAAGCATGTTCCTTATTAGATCTTAAATTCCTTTTGAGTGGATATTTTTTGACCCTCAAAACCCTAACGTGGTTTCTTACACATATTAGATATCCAATGAATATAACAGTTCAGTATAATTTCTCAAGAAGTTTATTTTAAGGCCACAAAGATGATACTCTACATTGGCTAGTTCAATAACTAAATTTTCCCCCATGCCTTCAAGATAAGACCACCTCTTATGAAATTCTAAGCTGCAATAAATTGAAAACTTTATAATTATGATCACTCAAAAATGCTTGCCCTGACTGCTTCCATCTGGGCAAAATCCCTTCCAGCTCTAATTATGTCATTATTTCAGAGAGCACCTTTTGGGATGAGATAAGCTAATAGAATCCAGAGGTTTAGTAATTTAAGTATAATTTGCCCCTCACCAAAGAGGTTCCAGGATGATGTATCCTTCTATAGGACCTTGGGGCTGGGATGGAGATGAATTCCTGTTCTGAGCATAAAATTATCTGGGAAGCTAAACTAAAGATCTGATTCCACGGCATCACATTCAACATGTTTCTGGATGTAGAGAGGAATTACCTTGAACAGACAGGTCAGTGATTAAAGATCTCTTAGTAAACATATCCTTGTGTAATCTATGGAAACGTGTTGAATCTCTTCCCAAGATTGGCACAGTACTTCTGTGCTGCTAACATTTAAGCTGCCTGAGTAATCCATGATACCAGTGATTTATACTGATTAACAAACTCTGTCCGGTGTTATTCTTCACACACAAGTAGGTAAACTTTGTTAGCTTTTTGATCCTATTTTGACCAGGTACGTTTTGCAAAAGCTACAAAACTGTCATCTCCTTCAGGTTAGATTGTTATTTTTTTTGAAAGTGTAAGTTGGTATAAACATCATGGAAACTATTTGAAAATATCTGAGAAAACTAAGTGAACACATGTCATATGACCTACATTTGTACTTCTAGGCATATATCCAATAGAAATGAATACATATGTCCAAAACACAAAAAGTAAAAATGTTTATAGCAGCTCCATTTTAATAGTCCCTCTTTTAGCTTGCTAGGGCTGCTGTGAAAAAGTACCACTGACTGGTTGGCTTAAAAAATAGGTTCTGGAGCCTGTGAGTCTGAGAGCAAGGTGTCAGCAGGATTGGGTCTTCTGAGGGCTGTGAGGAAAAATCTGTTCCATTCCTCACTTCCAGCTTCTGGTGGTTTGTTTCCTTTTTGCATAGTGTTCTCTTTATATATATTTCTGTTGTGAATTTCTCCTTTTTTTCAGGTCACCATTCATATTGGATAAGAGCCCATAATAATGACCTCAGTTATACTTGATTATTTCTATAACGAACTTACGTCTAATTAAGGTCACATTCTGAGGTACTGGGGGTTGGGACTTCAACTAATGGATTTTGAGGGAATACAACCCAACCCGTAACAGTCCCCAAAGAGAAATGACCTACATCTCCATAAAGAAAGAATAGACAAATAATATGTCATATATTCAAAAAAAGGAAGATATGTTATATACTGGTAAGAATAGATGATTTATTGGAAAATGAATCAACATGGATGAATTTCAAAGTCCTAAGATTGAGCAAAAGCAACCAGAATTCATATACTGAATAACATATGAGGGAAAAAAAACATTGAATAAATCAATGCACAAAATATTTCAAAAATTTGCTACCTTTCAAGGATGGGAGCAGCCACAACTGGAGAGGGCTTAAGGACTGCCACTGGTGTTTTCTAATTCTTGACTTTTAAAAAAATGGGCAAATGAATGGATTCACTTTGCTTTAATTAATTGAACTATACACACACTATGTATACTTTTCTTTATTTTAAAAGACATAATACCATCCAGGATCCACAAGAAACTCAAACAAGCCAAAAAGAAAAACCAAAACAAAAATGGCCTCATTTAAAAGTGAGCAAAAGGCATGAAGAGACACTTAGAAAAAGATATAGGAGCAGCCTATATATATATGAAAAAAATGCTCAGCCTCACTAGTCATCAGAGAAATGCAAATCAAAACCACATTGAGGTAACAACTAACTCCAGTATGGATGTCATCATTAATAAATTTAAGAAAACAACAGATGCTGGTGAGGATGCAGAGAAAAAGAAATACTTCTACACTGTTGGTGGGATTGTAAAGTACAACTTCTATGGAAAACAGTGTGGCGATTTTAAAAAGAGCTACAAATTGACCTTCCATATGAACCAGCAATCCCCCTTCTGGAAATATACCTAGAGGAACTCAAATCATTCTACAAAAAATGTATCTGCACACTCATGTTTATTACAGCATATTCACAATAGCAAAACATGGAACCATCTGTACTTCTCATGAGAAGTGAACTGTATAAAAAATGTATACATATGGATGATAAAATATTATGCAGCCATAAAGAAGGACAAAATCATGGACTTTGCAGCAGCTTGGATGGATTTAGAGTCTATCATAGTCAGTGATCTATCACAGAAACAAAGAACTGAGTACCACATGTTCTCACTCATAGGTGGATCCTGAACATTTACCACAATACTACAAGAAAGGGATGGTCAGTAGCAGGACACCGCTGAGGGTGGGGAGAAGCACATAACATCACTAAGGTACCTGATCCTAAACCAAGGGAAGTGAGAACCAGTGGAAAGCCCCAATTTTACCTGTAATAGACCACTTATATGTCTAATCCTGACTTGTACCACACATCATTATAACAAAATGAAAAGAAAGGAAACAAAAAAAGACATGAAATGAAAAATTCTAGATCATAAAAGAAAGGGACAATTACACAGTATGTATATATCTCAATAAAAATATTTTCCAACCAGGGATTAAAAAATGTGGTACATATACACAATGGAATATTATGCGACTGTAAAGAAGGACAACCATATAGACCTCACAGTAACTTGGATGGATTTAGAGTCAATAATACTCAGTGATCTATCACAGAAACAAAGAACAGAGTACCACATGTTCTCACTCGTAAGTGGGCTCTGAACATTTACCATAATACTATAAGAAAGGGATTGGCAGTAGCAGGATACTTCGTGGGTGGTGGTGTGGGGGGATACAACATCAGTAAGCGTACCTGATCTCAAGCCAGGCAAAGTGGGGACCAAAGGGAGGCCCACATTTTACCTTTATGATGTTCCACTTGTATCGTAATCCTGAATTGTACCCCGCATCTTTAAAATAAAATGTATATATTTTGTAAACTTTCCAAATTAAAAAATCGCTTATAATTTAATGGAAAATAATTGCTTTAATAAATACGTAAAAATAATCACATTGAAGACTGAAGATTGCAGCAACTAACTCTTTAATTATAATTGAATGGATAAATTTCAAATAAAAACTAATTTAAGAGCAGATTTTTCATGGATAAATAAAAGTGCTACAGATGAAAAGTAGAAGAAAACTTTTAGAAAATGCAACTGACTATGGATTGGTGGAAATTCATGACAAGACTTTGACAAGGTGTGGTCAGGAATTCTTGGGAGAGTCAATGTGGCTACAACATAAGGAGAAATAGTGTAGTTGGGTTATGTCTCCAGCTGATAACTTACAGGACCCAGATCTTGGAATGCTTTTTTGTGTTGTTGATGCCTTTAACATGATTTCTGTAAGTTAAACTTATTTTAATGCATCTCTAAATATCCTCATCTTGTGAGTGACAACATATTGAATCACCCGAGTATTTCATCTATGCAATAAATATAGTATGCAGTGTGGCTAAGAGTGTTGGCTCAGAGTTTAGTTTCTGGGAATAAGGGAGACATTTAAAGAAACATCTACTAAGAATGTTAGATAACATATTTATTTTAAGAAAATTCTATAATGCATAGTTGAGTGGAATATAAAATAAGAAATGTATTTGAGATCAGGAATACAATAAAGGACAACTGTGCTGGGGTTGAGAACTGTAGAGCAAAAGCTTGTCCTGAGTGCATTTGACAATGCAGAGTGTTCTGATGTCTGAGTGCTAACAGCAACACATGTGATAGAGAAGATGAGCTTCGTCTAAACAAGATGGAAGCTCAGATTAGACATCCCTTGAGTAGGACCAAGACAACAAAGTTTAGTATCTTCTTCCTGTTTAAGGTTTTATTTTGTTTTGTTTTTTTGCAAGCAAACTATAAAGCATGCTGCAGAAAATAAATGGCCCGTCCCAGACTTGGCTCTAAGTAAAGAAAAGTCTAATATAGAAAATTCTAACAAGTTATGGGATTGGGGCCATTATTGACACTAATTTTTGGGAACCTAAATTTGAAATTTGAAATTGACATAAAATATGTTCTGAATTTTTAGTGCTGTTAGCTGACTGAAACAAATGCAAATTTTATCTCTTGAGGAATGCAATTTAAGCATATGCAGGTCTCGAAGCTTTTTCATAATTGCAGTCAAAGTAAAGTAAATCCAAAATAAAAAAAATTACTACAAACACTAGAAAACAAAATAAAATGTAAGTGAATCAACAGAAAAAAATCAGCAAAATTACTTTTGGAAAGCTTGTAGATAACTGAATTACTGGAAAGAATATAAAATAAATTTTATTTTACATATCTAAATACATTAAGACAGAATGAAAAACATGAGAAAATAATAAAAACTTATCAAAACTGAACAAGGAAATTTGCAAAAGTTCTAGTATAAGCTTTCAAAATATAAAAATAAAAAGTTAACTGATGTATTGAATATCAAAATAAATGTAACTCAGAAAGAATTGAAGAGTTGAAAACTGTATCTGAAATAACTCAGAATTTATTAAAAAAGATAAATAAAATATATAAATATATAAGATAATTTAAAAGAGAGGTTTGGAAATATATAGTATAAGGTAATAAAGTTAAAAATTATCTAACTAGAGATACAGAAGCAGTATTGGGAAACAGAAGTAAAGCAAAAAAAAATTTAGAACTGATGAAAAACATCAATCTTTCAAGTAATTGAAGGAAGACTAACAAGTAACAATTATGTTTTAATTTAAAAGAAGTACAACTGAAACACACTGGAAATAAGTAGAAGACTTTAAAAGTTAGTCAAAAATAAAAGGCAGATTTTCAGTATATATATGATTCCTTGGAGGGGCAGTTGTGGAGTGTCTTAGGGAGAGTCCTCCTAGCTCTTTTTTCAGGAGGCAGAAGGGAGCCCAGTCCAACAGCTTTAATATACTGGATCTAACTTCATGCTCAGAAGGTCTCATTCAAAAAATCAGGCCTGACATAAGCTCCAGATGAGAAATTTGAGGCTCAGATATTTTAGTAAGATACCTAAAGCCAGAATCTGCTAAGGACCTGATCTCCAAGCCCTTCTAAATTAGACATCAAGTTGCATTTAAAATCTTTGGATACTGTGACCTAATAAATAGAGTTGAATAGAGTTATTGTCAAAATTCTTGTTATTAATGGAATTTGTTTCATTATTGGGATCACCAATAAGAAATCTTAATCTTAATTACAAATTTGGCAGCAAAATATCCCTTTTTATTTTATACTACTTTCCTTAAAAAAAAAAAGTAAACTCAGCTCTTTACAGTTTGATATTAAAAATATGAGTTGGGAGCCTTTTTCAAGATAGCTGACTAAGGACACCACATAGCAGTTCTGCACAGAAGGAAGATCAAAGTTGCCAATAAACACTCAAGTTTTGAATTAAAAAAAAAAAAACAATGGAAGAGAGACAGAATACCAAGAAGCTGGGGCACATTAAAAAAAAAAAAAAAGAAAGCAAGCTGGAATTATTGGTCAACATGTCAGATATACTTTCAGTTCTTTGAGAAATATCCATATTGGCATTTAACTCTTTAATCCTTGCTGACATTTTATCTATACTGACATTTAAGTCTTTAATCCATCTTGAGTTAATTTTTACATGTGGTGTGATATTGGGATCCAGTGTCATTTTTCTTCATGTGGCTAACCAATTTTCCCCAACCATTTACTGAATAGGTTGTTCTTTCCCTAGTGTATGTCTTGTCTGCTTTTTCAGAGATCAATTGGTTATGAGTATTTGGATTTATTTCTGAATTTTCTATTTTGTTCCATTAATCCATGTGTCTGCCTTTTTACTGGTTTCATTTTGTTTTGATTACTATAGCCTTGTCATATAAACTGAAGTTGAGAAATATGATGTCTCCAACTTGGATCTTTTTGCTTGGGATTGCTTTGGCTATTTGAGCTCTTTTTTTGGTTCCATATGAATTTTAGATTTTTTTTTCCTAATTCTATGAAAAATGATGTGTAGTTTGATAGGGATTACACTCAATTTGTAGATTATTTTGGTTAGTATGGACATTTTAACAATGTTTATTCTTCCAGTCCATGAACATGGAATGTTTTCCTGAGACTGTCATGAGTAATGACATACGAATGACATATTCATGAGTAATGAATATGGTATTATCACATAAGGATACAAATTGACAAATGAGATAGAATAGAGAACACAGAAACAGATTCACAGATATAGAAAACTTTGATCAATGGTATAGGTGTCATATAAAATTGAGTGAGAGTAAGAGAAGTGAGAGAATGAAAAACTGTTCAATAAATGGAGCTGAAAAAGAATTTATAAATATGGGAAATGTTGACTTGGACTTGTATTAACCACCATTTCAAAAATCAGCTCTAAATATACTAAGGACTTAATTGCCCTAAGTAAAAGAATAACATTTTTATAGAAAATAAACCAAATAGACTTTAAAACTTGAGTTACAGATAGATCTATTTAGACCAAATGGAGATAAAAATTTAAGTTTTTTTTTTATCAAAAGACACCTTAAAAGTAAGAAATTATGTTAGAGACCGAGAAAACATATTCTCAATACACACAACTAATCAATGATTGGCATCAAAAACATGTTGAAAACAAATCTATAAATCAATAAGAACGCAAACAGCTTAGTAGAAGAAAGGATAAAAAATATACTCAGTGAATTAGAAACACATATTACCAATAAATCAAGGGAAAGTTGTTCAACATAATTATCAACTTGAGAGTTGTAAAACATGATCATAAAGAGTTATCACTTTACATTTTAAAAGTTAATTAGTAAATTTGAAAAGTGTGTCACTATCAAGAACTGGAGAGAGTAATGACCCACAGAACTGTTATCACATTGAATGTGGGAATGAAATTTGACATTATTTTGTAAGTCTGAACATTTATTTATCTTATGATTCAATTATTTTTTCTAACAGCTAACCTATGACCTAAAAGAAAATTGACTACAGCAAGGATGACATTTGCAAATACCTGGGAACAATGCAAATGCCTGTCATCATCTGACAGTGAATATTACATAGTCATACAATGAATTATTAACATGTAACTTTATGGACGCATCTTGGCAATATAATATTAAATATAAAATAAATTCCAAGGGCCAGGCACAATGGCTCATGCCTGTAATCCCAGCACTTTGGGATCAGGACAATCAGTTGAAACCAGGAGTTTGAGACCAGCTTGTACAGCATCACAAGATCCCATCTCTACAAAAACAAAAATACAAATATAAAACTAGCCAGACATAGTGATGTATGCCTATAATCTCAGCTACTTGGAAAGCTGAGACAGGAACATGTCCTGAGTCCAGCAATTTGAAGTTCAAGGGAGCCAAGATTGTGTTACTACAATCTAGCCTGGGATATACAATGAGACCCTGACTGAAAGAAGTTCAGCGCCAGTAACGACTCCTCACCAGTTTAAGGCCAAGAGATTTATTAAAGTGGCAGTTACAAGGGAAAAAGGGAAAGGGTCTGTGGAGAGAGAGAGAGAGAAAGAAGTGGGAGAGAGGCAGGGAGAGAGCTGCAGAGAGGGAGAGAGCGACAGAGAGAGAGAGAAAGAGAGACCGACACAGAGATATGCAGGGAGAAGGCTGTATTTACTTGCCTGACAGGGGCCGGAAGGGGCTGTGCTAGGTTCTTATTGGAGGAGCTGCATGGGAGCAGGGTGGGGCCGATGCCGTGTTATAGTCCTATTGGACACCTAACAAAGCTGGCTAAGGATTGGAGGCTTGCAGGTTTGATCTTCGTGGGCGCAGGTTTGAACTTCCCACACGTGGGGAACTGCGCACACAGAGGCCGGGACCTAGGGCCTTTGCTGTCTGGTGTGCCCTCACCATGCTCGGCGCCATTTTGGGAGCCACCCCTCTGGTCGCTTCCTGCACCCTTCACTGACGCTACAAAAACAAACAACTCCTACACACACACACACACACACACACACACACACACACACACACACACACACACACACATCAGATACCAAAACATTATACAGGCATACTTTGTTTTATTGTGTTTTACTTTATTATACTTCTAAGATAATACGCTTTCTGCAAATTGAAGGTTTGTGGCAAACCTAGTTCATGCAAGGCTATCAGTGTCCTTTCTTCCAGAAGCTTGTGTTCACTTTGTGTCTGTGTGTTACATTTCGGTAATTTTCACTAATATTTTAAGCTTTTTCATTATTATTAATATTATATCTGTTATGGTGGTCTATAATCAGTGATCTTTGATGTTACTATTGTAAGTTTTGGAGGATGCCATTGACTATGCCCATATAAGATGACAAAGTTAACCAATAGGATTTGTGTGTGTTTTAACTCTTCCATCGACCCATTCTTCCATCTCCTTCCTTCTCCTTGGGCCTCCCTGTTCCCTGAGACATAATATTAAATTAGGTCAGCTAATATCCCTACAATGGTCTCTGAGTGTTCAAGTGAAAGAGAGAGTCACATGTTTCTCATTTTAAATCAAAAGCTAGAAATTAGTAAACTAAGTGGAAAAAGTATTCTGAAAGTTGAGGCGGCTCAAGGAGTAATTTTGATTTTCAAGTGTCATTATTTAAAAAATACATTTCATTAAACGCTAGCCATCATATATAATGATTTATATAATGGAGCTTGGCAAAGTCAATTGAAACTTTCTAGAAAAAATCAATATTCTAGATGCATTATGAATATTTGCAACTAATATGAGGAGGTCAATTATATCAACATCAACAGAAGTTTGGAAGAAGTTGATTCAAACTCTGATGGATGACTTTGAAAGATTAAAGACTTCAGTGGAGGAAGTAAATGCAGGTGGGGTAAACATACCAAAAGAATTAAAGTAAAGCCTGTCCTTGTTACGGAATTGTGTAATCTCATGATGAAACTAATGAATGTGGAGTTACTTCTTATGAATGAGCAAAGCAGGTGGTTTCTTAAGATGTAATTGACTCTTGGTGAAGATGTTTTGAATGTTATTGGAATAGCAGCAAAGAATTTAGAATATTACATAAACTAAATTGATAAAACATCAGCAGGTTTTGAGAAGAATGACTTTGAAAGAAGTTCTACTGCAGACAAAATGCTATCAAATGATATCACATACTACAAAGAAATATTTCATCAATTGATGTAGCAAACGTTTTTGTTTTCCTATTTTAAGACATTTCCACAGCTACTCCAACTTTCAGCAACCACTACTCTAGTCAGTCAGCAGCCATCAACGTCAAGACAAACTCTCCACTAACAAAGAGAATACAACTCAATGAAAACTCAGATGATCAATAGCATTTTTAGCAATAAAGTATTTTTAATTACAAATATTTAATTAGGCTGGACGCAATAGCTCCTACTAGTAATCCCAGCACTGAGGCTGAGGCAAGAGAATTGTTGCTTGAGCCTAGAGTTCAAGACCAGCCTAGGCAACATAGCGAGACCTTGTCTCTATACAAAATAAATTTAAAAACAAGTAGTTAGGTGTGGCGGCATGTGTCTGTAGTGCCAGCTACTTGGTAGTCTGAGGTAGAGGATTGCCTGAGCCCAGGAGGTCAAGGCTGTGGTGAGCGAGATAGTGCCATTGCACTACAGGCTTGGTGACAGAGTGAGACTCTGACTCAAAAAAAATTTTTTAATTAAATTAAGTTTGCAGAATTTTTTTAAAGACACAATACTATTGTACACTTACTAGACAATAGTATAGTGTAAATAAAACTTTTTTATACACTGGTTAAGCAAAACATTTTTGTGAATCATTTTATTGTGATATCACTTTATTGTGTTGATCTGGGAAACGGAACTCACAATATCTCCGAAGTATGCCCATATATATTAAATACCTGTTTATATAGTTGGAAACTATATAAAACTTAAAATTAATGTGTGAATATATGTGTGTATATAAATATGTATAATATATATTATATGATATATGTAAGAAATATATAGAGAGCACACACAAATGCTCTTTAAGGATATAAATATAAACAAAAAAATTTGCTAAATTGAAAACAAGGAAAAGATGGACGTGGGATTCAAGACTATGCTAACTCAAATGCTGGGGGTACCAATGAGGAGACAGGTAGATAGATAGCTGTACAGGATATTGTTGAGGTCCTAGATTTGGGGTGATTTATTTGGTACATAATACATTACTAATTAAAAAAGCGAAACAACATAAGAGACTAAAGTGGTTATGCATGGACCCATAATGAGAGTGTGTCATTATGTTAATGTTAAGCATGTATTTATAAGTTACCAAAATGGTATTGACCATCAAGGAGATACATGAGCTTTTGGTTATTCTACTTTAAAATTAAGATTTTTTTTCATCAAAGGTCACCTTTAAAAATGGTAGAAAGGTAAATTGTAAATATAAACCACATATGTGCCCTCTGTTCTTCTTTTCACATAAATGTGGGGAGAGGAAATCATAAATTAAAATACAGCAATAATTGCCCAAATTCAGATTAATGGCTAACTCTTAGCCTGAGAGAGCATGACAGTGAGGGAAGACTAGAGGGGGACTTTAAAGCTACCAGTAATAGTATCTGTATTAAACTTTGAGGTGAATATGTGGTGACTGGTTCTTAATAAATTGCTGTTATATACAATATCTTTCATGTGTGACATGTTAATATGTATGGGCTCTAGACCAGACTACCTGGGATCATCAATTTCTACCACAACACCTTCTAGTTGTGTAAATTATATGCTTGAAACTGACATAAAAAAGAAAAATATTGTATAGAAATAATTAGAATATGGTCTAGCACATTGGAAGTCCTCAATAAGTGCCAGCAAGTATCTTATTTAATCGACAAGGCAATCTTTGGAAATCAATCTCTTACAATGAAAGGTTTGAATTCTCT
This sequence comes from Cephalopachus bancanus, assembly GCA_027257055.1. Classification (NCBI taxonomy): domain Eukaryota; kingdom Metazoa; phylum Chordata; class Mammalia; order Primates; family Tarsiidae; genus Cephalopachus; species Cephalopachus bancanus. The sequence goes on along the minus strand of JAPVLO010000084.1, from coordinate 1,601,014 downwards.
TCAATTTAAATGCCATTCTCTTTGTCATATAGCTAACATGAAATAGTTAGAAATAGAATCAAGTTCTTTTACTCTAAATCATAATAATTTTACTATAAAATTCCAAAAAAGAACTTAGTGTTTATAAAAAGGCCAAAACAAACTTGACCTAGAACACTATATACTTGGGTTCCAGGTTCCAGTCTTCTGCAATTAGATTGTCACAATGACCACTTAACTTTTGTAGGTGTCATGGAGTGTTTTAATTTGGATAAACTTATATCTTAAACACATTTTCATCTCTAAAATTTGATTACATCTTTGATTTTTTTCTCATTACCACTGATATTTTTGTAAGGATTTGACAAGAAAGTAGGTGTAGTGGAAAGAGTACACACATGTTAAGTTTCCAAGATAAATTTGGCTTCATATTAGCCAATATTTTAATATTTTATTTTATCTTGCTTTGTTTTCTTGTCTCTTATGCATGTTAACATAAAACCACTTTTCTCTTTATTGAGATTTCTATGAGAAAAATTAAGTCCCATGTATTTGATATAGCAGAACCGAAGTTTTCTAAACTGTGTCACGATCGCAGCCATATCTTTTGTAGAGATTTTAGTATACTTTTGATCTGTTCTATATTCCAGTGGTTCCAAAGTAATACTGTGCTGTACATCTTTAAATTGTTGAGGATATTTTAGCAGCTATTTTATAATCCATAAAGTTTAAGAGGAGGAAACACAGAAAGAAAGAATAAAAGGAGCTGGCACTTCCATTATCACTTGAAAAGTACTGACCTGCCTAGCACATAGAAAGCAATAAATAAAAAGCAGCTATTATTGCTAACACTACAAAGTGGAGCTAGGTCTAAAAGGTGAAACATTTTTAAGCTGTCAGTCAGTTACCTGGTAGATTAATAAAAATTTCAGAAGAGTTTGGAGTTTGGTATTTGTATATACAATAGATGGTCACAGCGTTCCTGGAAAGAGGAGAGACGGTCCAAAATAAAATGGCAGAGGCACTGAAAACATGTTTTGCAGATTTCATATCTGCCTAGAGATTGTCTTTGAGAAAGAACCACAGAATTAGGTCAAGATGTTACAGAAAATTCCATGTCAATGAACAAGTTTTAAAACACTGAGTTCTGAATTTAGGTGACATATTTAAGAATTAATACATAGGAACATCCACCTGGACATTGGAGTAGGCAATGAATTCAGAACCATGTCCTCAAAAACAAATGCAGCAAAAGCTAAGATTGACAGGTGGGACTTTATCAAACTAAAAAGGTTTTGCACAGCAAAAAAAAAAAAAAAAAAAAAATCAAGAGAGTAAAGAGACAATCCATGAAATAGGAAAGCATATTAGCAAGCTAGGCATCTGACAAAGGCCTAATCTAGGATCTACAAGGAACTCAACTGAGTTGACAGGAAAAAAACAAACAACCCCATTTAAAAAATGGAAAAAGAATATGAACAGATACTTCTATAAGGAAGACATTCATGCAGCCAACAAACGTATGAAAAAATGCTCAGCTTCACTAATCATCAGAGAAATGCAAACAAAATGACAATGAGACACCACCTAACACTGGTAAGGATGGCTATCATAAAAAAAGTGAAAAAAACAACAACAGGTGTTGGCATAGCTGTGGAGAAAAGGGAATACTTCTACACTGTTGGTGGGAAAATAAGCAAGTTCAACCTTTGTAGAAAGTAGTGTGGTGATTTCTCAAAGAACTAAAAATTGAGCTTCCATATGACCCAACAATCCCACTTCTGGGTTACACCCAGGGAAGCATAAATCGCTCTACCAAAAATATGCCTGCACATGTATCTTCACTGCAGCACTATTCATAATAGCTAAAACATGGGAACAACGCAGATGCCTATTGAAAGTGCATGGGAAAACAACAATAAAGTACATTTACATAATGGAATATTACACAACCGTAAAGAACAAAATCATGTCCTTTGCAGCAACATGGATGCAGCTGGACATCACCATTCTAAGAGAACTATCACAGAAACAACTGAATACTGCATGTTCTCACTCATAAGTGGGCCCTGATCACTGGGCGGGAACAACAGATACTGGACACTGCTGAAAAAGGAAAAGAGGTGGGATAAGGGGCACACAACCAGACACTGGGTACCAGCTGCACTATCAGGGAGAAAGAGGGCTTGCTAAAAGTTCAAACCTCACCTGTACACAATTCAATGATGTAGTATAGCCTCACATGTACCCCACAATTCTAAAATAAAATAAGATGATAATTAATATAAAGAAGCAACACATGTTTATATATAAATATTATTCTACTATACTTCACATACATTCGTTAGTCCCAAAATTATAATGTATGTAGATCAGTGGTCGCCAACCTTTTTGGCATCAGGAACAGTTTCCTGGAAGACAGTTTGTCCACAGACGAGGTGGTGGCAGAAGATGGTTTCAGGATGATTCAAGTGTATAACACTTATTTTATTTGTTTATTTTTATTTTTTATTCAATATTTTTTATTATGATGTTGTGGGGTACAGTTAAGTGTTAGGTATACAAATAAGTGTTACGTATACAAATACAAAGGTGTTTCCCAGTCCCCAGACATATATTTGCTACCGTTAATCCCATCTCCCTCACCCCCCCATATTTTCCTACTAATGTCAGTCATTTTCTTATAATATTACATTGGATGTTCAAGGTCCATTATATGAGTGAGGACATGTGATACTCGGATCTTTGTTTCTGTGAGAGGTCACTCAGTATTATAGACTCTAGTTCCATCCAGGTTACTGTGATATTCATGATTTTGTTCTTTTTTATGGCTGTGTAGTATTCCATTGTGTATATGTACCACATTTTTTTAATCCAGTCCTCTTTTGATGGGCAGCATGTTTGCTTCCAGGTTCTTGCTATTGTGAACAATGATGCAATAAACATACGTGTGCAAGTATCTTTTTAATAGAGTGATTTGAGTTCTTCAGGATATATTCCCAGTAGGGGGATTGCAGGGTCATATAGGAGGTTGATATTTAGAGCTTTTAGGAATCGCCAAACTGCTTTCCACAGAGGTTGCACTAGTTTACACTCCCACCAACAGTGTAGAAGTGTTCCCTTTTCCCCACACCCTCTCCAGCAGCTGTTATTTTTTGAGTTGTTGATAATTGCCATTCTGGCTGGAGTTAGGTGGTATCTCAATGTGGTTTTGATTTGCATCTCCCTGATGATTAGTGAGGTTGAACATTTCTTCATGTGTTTTTTGGTTGCTCAGATGTCTTCCTTTGTGAAGTGTCTGTTCATATCTTTTGCCCATTTTATAATGGGGTTGTTTGTTTTTTTATTTTCAGCACGTTTGAGTTCCTTGTAGATCAAAGATGTTAAGCCTTTGTCTGACCTGGTGTTGGCAAATACTTTTTCCCAGTCTGTAGGCTTTCTCTCTGCTCTCTTGATGGTTTCTTTGGCTTTGCAGAAGCTTGTCAGTTTAATAAGGTCCCACTTGTCTATCTTCTCTCTTATGAACTGTGGGTTTGGGGTTTTGTTCAGGAATTGGAGGCCAGTTCCGATTTCCATGAGGGTATGTTCTTCATTTTCTAAGGTTCTTATGGTTTGAAGTTTTACATTTAGGTCTCTGATCCATTCAGAGTTAACCTTTGTGCATAGGGATAGATATGGGTCCTGTTTCAATCTTCTGCATGTGATCAGCCAGTTTTCCCAGCACCATTTACTGAATAGGTTCTCCTCTCCCCAGTGGTAGGTGGTGGAGGCTTTGTCGAAGATGAGTTGGTTGAGAAATTGAGGTTTTGCTTCTGGAATCTCAATTCTATTCCATTTATCTATATGCCTGTTCCTATACCAAAGCAAACTGTTTTGATGATTGTAGCTTTATAGTAAAGTTTGAAGTCTGGTAATGTGATACCACCGGCTTTGTTATTTTTGATGAGGATTGTTCTGGCTATTTGTGGACATTTGTGTTTCCATATGAATTCCTGTGTTGTTTTTTCTAGGTCTGAGAAGAATGTTGCTGGTAATTTGATGGGTACTGTATTGAATTTGTAGATTGCCTTAGGTAAGATGGACATCTTCACAATGTTGATTCTTCCAATCCATGAGCATGGGATGTTTTTCCACTTGTTTGTGTCATCCTTGATTTCTTTGAGCAGTGTTTTGTAGTTTTCATTGTAAAGGTCTTTCATGTCTCTGGTTAGGAAGATGCCAAGGTATTTCATTTTTTGTGTGGCTATTGTGAATGGAATTGTGTTTTTTATTTGGGTTTCTGCTTGTTTATTATTGGTGTACAGAAATGTAATTGTCTTTTGCACATTTGTTTTGTATCCTGAGATTTTGCCAAAGGCCTTTATCAGTGTAAGGAGGTGTTTGATAGATTCTCTTGGGTTTTCAAGGTACACAATCATATCATCTGCAAAGAGAGATAACTTGACTTCCTCTTTTTCCATTTGGATCCCATGATTGCCTTCTCTTCTCTGATTGCTTGAGCCAGGACTTCCAATACTATGTTGAACAGAAGGGGTAAGAGTGGGCACCGTTGACTTGTTCCAGCTTTCAGGGGAAATGGTTCCAATTTTTGTCCATTTAGGAGTATGCTGACTGTGGGTTTCTCATAGATGGCTTATATTATTTTGAGGTATGTTCCCTTTATGCCTAGATGTTCAAGGGTTTTCAGCAAGAAGGGGTGCTGGATTTTATCAAAAGCTTTTTCTGCATCTAATGATATGATCATGTGGTTTTTGTTTTGACATCTGTTGATGTATTTAATTACATTTATGGTTTTATGTTGTTGAACCAGCCTTGCATCCCAGGAATGAAGCCTACTTGGTCATGATGGATGATTTTTGAGATGTATTGCTGAATCTGGTTTGCTAGGATCTTGCTGAGAATTTTAGCATCCATGTTCATCAAAGATATTGGCCTGTAGTTCTCTTTCTTTGTTGGATCTTTACCTGGCTTGGTTATTAATGTGATGTTGGCTTCATAAAATGATTTGGGGAGAGTTCAATCTTTTTCAATCGCCTGGAATACCTTCAGTAGGATTGGTATCAGCTCCTCCTTAAATGTCTTGTAGAATTCTGCTGGAAAGCCATCTGGACCAGGGCTTTTTTTTGTAGGCAGCTTTCCTATTATGTAGTCGATTTCCTTGATTGTTATTGGTCTATTTAGGGTCTCAATTTCTTCTTGTTCCAATCTAGGTAGGTTGTGTGATGTCAGAAAGTCCTACATTTCCTTAAGTTTTCAAGTTTTGTTTTTTTTTTTTTTTTTGAGTTGGGGTCTCACTCTGTTGCCCAGACTGGAGTGTAGTGGCCGCTCGCAGCCACCACAGCCTCAACCTGCTGGGCTGCGGCGATCCTTCTGCCTCACCCTTTCCAGTAGCCGGAATTACAGGCATTCGCTACCACGCCTGGCCGATTTTTTGATTTATTGTAGCGATGAGGTCTCACTGCCCAGGCAGGTCTCAAACCCATGGGCTCAGGCAATCCACTCACTTCAGCCTCCCAAAGGCATGGGATTACAGGCTGAGCCATGAGCCTGGCTTGGTTTTCAAGTTTGTTTCCATACAAGTGTATGTAGTAGTTTCTAATGATCTTTTGTATTTCTTCAGGGTCAGATGTGACTTCATCTTTTGTTTTTCTGATTCTGTTAATTTGGTTTTTTTCTCATTTTTTCTTGGTCAGTCTAGCTAGGGGACCATCGACCTTGTTCATCCTTTTGAAGAACCAGCTTTCTGTTTCATTGATTTTTTTGTATTATCTTTTTGTCTTCTATGTCCTGGATTTTGGCTTTTATTTTGGTGATCTGGATTCTTCGGCTGAAATTAGGGTTTTTTGGTCTTGCTTTTCCAGCTTCCTTAGGTGGCTTGTTAGACTGTTAATTTGTGTTCCTTCCATTTTCTTCATGTGTTTTTGTATGGATATAAATTCTCCTCTTACTACAGCTTTTAAGGCATACCAGAGATTTTGGTAAGATTTTTTCTCATTTTCATTTGTTTCCAGGTATCTTTTGATCTCTGTTTTGATTTCATCATTGACCCAGGAGTTGTTTAGCATCATGCTGTTTAGTGTCCATATCTTTGTTGTTTTGGGGGGGGGCCTTGTTGGTGTCAATGTTTATTTTTAGTCCACTTGGTCCGAGAAGGTGCATGGTAGAATTTCAGTCCTTTTAAATTTGCTTATGCTTGATTTATGGCCAATTATGTGGTCAATCTTAGAATATGTTCCATGTGGTGGTGAGTAGAATGTGTCTTCTGTGGTCTTTGGATGGAGTGTCCTCTAGGTATCTATTAAGTCCATTTGGTCCAGAGTCACATTGAGTTTCCAGATCTCCTTGCTGATTTTTTGTCCTGATGATCTGTCTAGGGTTGTAAGTGGGGTATTAAAGTCCCCAGTTATGATGGTGTTAGTGTCATTATCTTTCTTTAGTTTTCCTAGAATTTGCTTTATGAAAGTTGACGCACCTATGTTGGGTGCATATATGTTTAGGATATATATTTCTTGTTGATGGAGTGAACCTTTTATCATTTTGTAGTGGCTCTCTGTATCTTTTTTAATTTTTGATATCTTAAATGGTATTTTGTCTGAAATTAGAATCATGACTCCTCCTTTCTTTTGTGTTCCATTTGCCTGAAAATTTGTTTCCCATCCTCTTACTTTGAATCTGTGTACGTCCTTTCTAGTGAGATAGGTCTCTTGAAGGCGGTATATTGTTGCCTGGTGATATTTTATCCATTTTGCCATTCTATGTCTTTTCGGTGGTGCGTTTAGTCAATTCACATTCACGCTAATTATGGAAATGTGAGAGTTCGTCCCTATCATAGAGTTCTTATAGAGTTGTTTTTCTTCCACTTGGGTTTTTTTTTTTTTTTTGTCTTTCTTTTGGTTTTGGGGTTGGTTCATGTATATTTTATTCTTTTCCCTGTACTCTTGTGAGAACATTGTTCTTTTTTCCTTTTCTTCTGTGTTTAGTACTTTCTTAAGTGTTTCGTGTACAGGTGGTTTGGTGGCAGCATAAGTTCTTAGGGATTGGATATCTGAGAAAGATTTTAATTCCCCCTCACTGATGAAGCTTAGCTTGGCTGGGTAAGTTATTCTTGGTTGAAATTGTTTATCTTTTAGGACTTTGAAGACAGGGCTCCAAGCTCTCCTAGCCTGCAGGGTTTCTGTAGATAAATCAGCTGCTATTCTGATTGATCTTCCATGGTAGGTGATCTGGCCTTTTTCTCTTGCTGCCTTTAGGATTTTTTCTTTTATGCCTACTTTGTTTAGGTGAATTATTATGCGTCTAGTAGTTGGTCTTCTCATTTGTTGTCTTGCAGGGGTTCTCTGTATCGCTTGTGTTTTAATTTTTGCATCACTGATTAGATAAGGGAAGTTTTCTTTAATGATCTCATGGGAAGTTTGTTCCAGTGTGGTCTCTGTCTCTCTTTCTGCCTTAGGAATGCCAATTACTCTTAGGTTTGCTTTCTTGAAGTAATCGCTCCTCTCTTGAAGGTTTTATCCTCTCTTTTTGAGCTTTTTTTGTGTGTGTTTTTAAGAGTTTGGATTAGTTGTATATTTTGGTCCTCAAGCTCTGAGATTCTTTCTTCTGCTTGGGTAATTCTGCTTTCCGTGCTTATCAGTTTGTTATTTATTTCATTCACAGTATTCTTTGTTGCTGTTATCTCAGATATCAGCTCCTTCCTAGTTTCTTCTTGTGTCTCCTCAATTCTTTTTAATGTCTCCATTAATGTCATGATACCTAGGTTTGTAGTTTGAGACCCTTCATTCTGCATTCCGAAGTCAGTTTTCTCAGTGTCTGCCCTCCCAGGGATCTGGGAGAGACCCATACTCTTCTTTTGGTTTTTCTTCTTCTGTGTAGATTTTTCTCTCTCTCCCCCTTTCCCTCCCCTTCTTTAATTCTGTTTTTGAGGGAAGGTAGGGTTGCTTTTATTTCTCTTCTGCAATATCCTGTTCTTCCTTATGAAGGTCTTCTGGCTTTGTTCACTTTTGAGGTTGGAGTGTAGGCTGCAATCTGTACTTTTTGCAGTTTTGAGGTTTAATTGAGAGGGAAGCTGTGGTTCAGAATGTATATGCTGATTCTAGCATCCACAAACAGGTGTATGAGCACACTGGAACGTATTTCTCTCTGCCTTACAATCTGACTGTTCAGCAGTATGTAGTCTTGGTTCCTAGATTAAAATGGGGGTATAAAAGAGGAAAATAATGGAGTCAATAGGAAGTTAGAGAGAGAGAAGAGCAAGAAGGAAAACAGACATACATACACGCTATCAGGTGAGAAAGACACAAGGCTGGAAAGAAGTGAAAAAAGACACGTAAGAAAGATTCCCTAAAGAATACTGATAGCTACACAGAGACAGACCAATATAATCATGAAACAGTGTAAGTCAGAAGGCAAACAACAAGCGTGATCAAAATAAACAGTCAAAATGATAAAATCATAAGTCACAATAAGAGATCAGACTAAAATCACTTCAGCTCTGATTTCTGGCCTCTCCCCTTTGTTTTTCATTGCAGGCAGCTAGATTTACTCACAGTTTGGGTTTGACTGCATGGGAGTTGCTTTTATCTGATTCAGCTTAGGGGTGGGGCTTTGTCTCCTGTTTAGCGTCGTTACCTTAGGAACCAAGGTGGAGTCTGTTGATAGGTGGGCAGGGCAATGGAAATCTCTGCCTGGAGAAAGGTGGAGGCAGATTCTCTTTCATAGATCCCTTTCTCTCCACTTGTCTGGGTCCCCAAGCTTGGGGTCATGCGCTGAGTGCCTCAGCCAGGGTGGGCCCAGAGCTCCAGAGCTCCAAAGCTCCAACGCGCAGGCGGTGAGCAGCGAGAGTGGCCCTGGGCCCCCCACAGGGTACTTCAGCCAGGAATGGGACTGGTGTCTCTGAGGGGTGGGCACCCAGAGCCTCCCTGAGTGACCGGCGGCTTGATGCTGGGTGCCGGGCAAGAGACGATGTAGCCAGGGAACTAACTGAGACCCGAGACTCCCATGTTTGCGGTGGAACAGCAGCAGCAGGAGGCCGCAATATCCGGTCCTGCGTGGGACCAAAGTTCCCCTGGCCTTGGACCAGCACGGCTGGTGGTGGGCTGGGGGGAAGAAAAGTAAGAGTCTTTTGGGGAACTCATGTTTGGAGAATCTCACAAGTTCACATATACCATCGCCATCTTGTTCCCCCTCTGGTGTATAACATTTATGGTGCACTTTATTTCTATTACTATTTCATTGCAGAGGCTGAGGTGAGTGGATTGCCTGAGCCCACGGGTTCAAGAGCCGCCTGGGCAGCGAGACCTCATCTCTACAATAAATCAAAAAATCAGCCAGGCATGGTAGCGCATGCCTGTAATTCCAGCTACTTGGAAGGCTGAGGCGGAAGGATCACCAGAGCCCAGCAGGTCGAGGCGCAGTGGCCAGAAGCGGCCACTGCACTCCAGTTTGGGCGACCGAGTGAGACTCCAACACACACACACACACACACAAAACTATTTCATTGCAATGCTTAATGAAATAATTATACAACTTGCCATTATTATTATTATTATTATTTCCACTTTTAATTTTTATTTTAAAATTGTGGGGTACAATTTAGGGTGAGATATACAAATATTCATTCTGCAGTTACCCTTGTTGATGAGGTGTGCTCCTGCCACTCCAGGCAGATCTTGACTACTGTCAATCCCACCTCTCCCATCCCCTGCAGTTTTCCGCTGCTGTCAATCCTTTTCTTATAGTACTACGATAGTTGTTCAAGGTCCACTTATGAGTGAGAACATGTGATACTCAGCTCTTTGTTTCTGTGAGAGATCACTCTGTATCATAAACTCTAATTCCATCCAGGTTGCTGTGAAGTTCATGATTTTGTTCTTCTTTATGACTGTGTAATATTCCATTGTGTGTAGGTACCACATTTTTTTTATCCAGTCCTCTTTTGATGGGCAGCACGGTTGGTTCTATGTTCTTGCTATTGTGAACAATACTGTGATAAACATATGTGTGCAGGTATCAATTTTATAGAGTGATTTGAGTTCTTCTGGGTATATTCCCAGTAGGGGGATTGCAGGGTCATATGGAAGGTTGATTTTTAAAACTTTTAGGAATCGCCACACTGATTTCCATGGGCCTGTACTAGTTTACACTCCCACCTACAGTGTGGAAGTGTTTCCTTTTTGCCACATCCTCTCCAGCATTTGTTATTTTTTGTGTTATTGATCATGGCCATTCTGACTGGAGTTAGGTGGTATCTCAGTGTAGTTTTAATTTACATCTCCTTGATGACTAGTGAGGCTGAACATTTTTTCATATATCTGTTGGCGGCTCGTATGTCTTCTTTAGAGAAGTGTCTATTCATATCTTTTGTCCACTTTGTAGTGGGCCTGTTTGGCTTTTTTTCTTTCAGCATATTTTAGTTCCTTGTAGATCCTTGATGTTAGGCCTTTGTCAGACATGGAGTTGGCAAATATTTTTTCCCCAATCTGCAGGCTGTCTCCCTGCTCTCTTGATGGTTTCTTTGGCTTTGCAGTAGCTTGTCAGTTTAATGAGATCCCATCTGTCTATCTTATCTCTTATGGCTTGGACACTTTGGGTTTTGATCAAGAATTGGTTGCCAGATCCAACTTCCATAAGTGTGTCTCCTAGCCAGGCTCGGTGGCTTAGCCTGTAATCCCGTGACTTTGGGAGGCTGAGGTAAGTGGATTGCCTGAGCCTGCGTGTTCAAGACCCGCCTGGGCAGTGAGACCTCATCTCTACAATAAATCAAAAAATTAGCCGGGCATGGTAGCGTGAACCTGTAATTCCGGCTACTCGGAAGGCTGAGGTGGAAGGATCACCGGAGCCCAGCAGGTCGAGGCTGCGGTGGCGAGGAGCGGCCACTGCACTCCAGTCTGGACAACAGAGTGAGACTCCAACTCAAAAACAAAAATAACCAACAAAACAAACAAACAAACATAAAAGAGTGTCTCCTGCATTTTCTAAGGTTCTTATAGTTTGAGGCTTTACATTAGGTCTCTGATCCATTTAGAGTTAATTTTTGTGTATGGGGATAGGTAGGGGTCCTGTTTCAATCTTCTACATGTGGTCAGCCAGTTTTCCCAGCACCATTTACTGAATAGATTCCCCTCTCCCCAGTAGTGGGTAGGCTTTGTCTAAGATGAGCTGGTTGAGAAATTGAGTTTTTGCTTCTAGAATATCAATTCTATTTAAGTATCTGTATGCCTATTTTTGTACCAATACCAGGCTGTTTTGATTATTATTGCTTTAAAATAAGGTTTAAAGTCTGAGAGTGTGATACCTCCTGATTTTTTTTTCCCCTGAGGATTGTTTTGGCTATTCTTGGCCATTTGTGTTTCCATATGAATTCTTGTATTGTTTTTTCTAGGTCTGAGAACAATGTTGCTGGTAATTTTGATGGGTATTGCATTAAATCTGTAGATTGCCTAAGGTAAAATGGACATCTAACAATGTTGATTCTTCCAATCCATGAGCATGGAATATTTTTTCACTTGTTTGTGTCATCTTTGATTTCTTTGAGCAGTGTTTTGTTGTTTTCATTGTAAAGGTCTTTCACATCTTTGGTTAGGAAGAGGCTAAGGTATTTCATTTTTTTATGTGTCTGTTTTGAATGGAATTGTGCTTTTTATGTGGGTTTCTGTTTGCTTATTATTGGTGTATAGAAATGCGACTGTCTTTTGCACATTTGCCAAAGTCTTTTATCAGTGCAAGGAGGTTTTTGGCAGATTCTCTTGGGTTTTCAAGGTACATAATCATATCGTCTGCAAAGACAGATAACTTGAGTTTCTCTTTTCTAATTTGGATACCCAAATCACCTTCTCTTCTCTGATTGCTCTAGGTAAGACTTCCAAAACTATGTAGAACAGGAGGAATGAGAGTGGTCATCCTTGTGTTGTTCCAGTTTTCAGGGAAAATTGTTTCAATTTTTTTTCTGTTTAGGAGTATGCTGGCTGTGGATTTCTCATAGATGGCTCTTACTATTTGAGGTATGTTCCATCTATGCCCAGATGTTCGAAGGCTTTTGTCAAGGGGTGCGGGATTTTGTCAAAAGTTTTTTCTGCACCTATTGATATAATCATGTGGTTTTTGTTTTTACTCTTTTGATGTATTTAATTACATTTATGATCTTATGAATGTTGAACCAGCCTTGCATCCCAGGGATGAAGCCTACTTGGTCATGGTGGATGATTTCTTTTTTTCTTTTTTCTTTTTTATTATATTTTATTTTTAATGTAAAGATGTGGAATACAATTCACAGTTAGGTATACGAACATTGATCATGCAAGTGCCCCTGTTAATGAGGTATGCCCCTCCCTACCCTAGCATTTTTCCTCACTGCCAATCTCACCCCCTCCCCCACCAATAGTTTCCCCATTACTGCCATTCACTTTCTTATAGTATTATAATTGTCCAAGGTCCTCTTATGAATGAGAACATATGGAACTCAGTTCTTTGTTTCTGTGATAAATCACTGAGTATGATCCACTCCAAATCCATACAGGTTGCTGCAAAGTCCATATATTTGTCATTCTTTATGGCTGCATAATATTCCACTGTGTATATGTACCACATTTTTTAAATCCAGTTCAGCTTCGATGGGCAACATGGTTGGTTCCATGTTTTTGCTATTGTGAATAGAGCTGCAATAAATATTCGTGTGCAGGTATCTTCTTTGTAAAATAATTTGAGTTCCTCTGGGTATATTTCCAATAGGGGAAATGTTGGGTCATATGGAAGGTCAATTTCTAGTTCTTTCAGAAATCTCCAGACTGTTTTCCAGAGAGGTTGTACAAGTTTGCATTCCCACCAGCAGTGTAGAAGCATTCTTTTTTCTCCACAGCCTCGCCAGCAGCTTTGTTGTTTATTAATGATGGCCATTCTTACAGGGGTTAGGTGGTATCTCAATGTGGTTTTGATTTGCATTTCTCTGATGATGAGTGAGGCTGAGCACTCTTTCATGTATCTGTTGGCTGCCCGCATATCTTCTTTTGAGAAGTGTCTATTCCTGTCTTTTGTCCACTTTTTAAAGGGGCTGTTTGTTTTTTTCCCTTCATTGTATTTGTGTTCCTTGTAGATCCTAGATGTTAGGCCTTTGTCAGATATACAGTTGACAAATATTTTTTCCCATTCTGTGGGCTGTCTCCCTGCTCTCTTGATGGTTTCTTTTGCTTTGCAGAAGGTCGTTAATTTGATGAGGTCCCACTTGTCTATCTTATTTCTTAAGGTATTGGCCTTTAGGGTTCTGGACAGGAATTGGTTGCCAGTTCTAACTTCCATAATGGTGTCTCCTGTGTTTTCTTAGATTCTTATGGTTTGAGGTTTTACGTTTAGATCTTTGATCCATTTAGAATTAATGTTTGTGTATAGTGATAGATAGGGGTCCTGTTTAAGTCTTCTGCATGTGATCAGCCAGTTTTCCCAGCACCATTTACTGAATAGGTTTTTCTTCTCCCCAGTGGTTGTTATTGGAGGCTTTGTCAAAGATGAGTTGATGGAGGAATTGAGGCTGTGCTTCTGGAATCTCTATCCTGTTCCACTGGTCTATGTGCTTGTTTTTATACCAATGCCAGGCTGTTTTTATTGTTGTAGCTTTATAGTAGAGTTTGAAGTCTGGAAGTGTGATATTTCCTGCTTTGTTTCTCTTGCTAAGGATTGTTTTGGCTATTCGTGGACATTTGTGTTTCCATAGAATTTTCTGTATTGTCATTTCCAGGTCTGAGAAGAATGATATTGGTAACTTACTGGGTATTGCATTGAATCTATAGATTGCCTTTGGTAGGATGGACATCTTAACAATGTTGATTCTTTCTATCCATGAGTATCATATATTTTTCCATTTGTTTGTGTCTTCTTGAATTTCTTTGAGCAGTGTTTTGTAGTTCTCATTGTAAAGGCCTTTCACTTCTCTAGTTAGGAAGATGCCGAGGTATTTCCCATTTTTTTTTGGTGGCTATTGTGAATGGGATTGTGCTTTTTATTTAGGTCACTGCCTGCTTGTTGTTTTTTAGGAATGCAACTGACTTTTGCACATTTATTTTGTACCCTGAGACTTTGCCAAAGGCCTTTATCAGTGCCAGTGGGTTTTTGACAGATTCTCTTGGATTTTCAAGGTATAGGATCATATCAACAGCAAAGAGGAAGAACTTGACTTCCTCTTTTCCTATTTGGATACCCCTGACTTCCTTCTCTTGTCTACTTCCCTGAGTTAGGACTTACAACACAATATCAAACAAGAGGGGTGAGAGTGGACAGCCTTATCTTGTTCCAGTTTTCAAGAGGAAATGCTTCTAGTTTTTGTCCATTTAGCAATATATTAGTTGTGGGTTTATCATAGATGGCACTTACTATTTTGAGGTATGTTCCTTGTATGTCTAGGTGTTTGAGGGTTTTTATTAAGAAGGGATGCTGAATTCTATCAAAAGCTTTTTCTGCATCTAATGAGAAAATCACATGGTTCTTGTTTTGACATCTGCTGATGTATTTAATTACATTTATGATCTTGCGAATGTTGAATGAGTCCTGCATCCTGGAGTTGAAGCCTACTTGGTTATTGTGGATGATTTTTGAGATGTGCTTTGGATCTGATTTTCTAGAGTTTTGTTGAGGATTTTTGCATCTATGTTCATAAGGGATATTGGCCTGCAGTTTTCTTTCTTTGTTGCATCTTTACCTCATTTGGGTATCAGTGTAATGTTAGCTTCATAAAATGATTTGCGGAGAATTCTATCTTTTTCAATTGGCTGGAATACTTTCAATAGGATTGGTATTAGATCTTCCTTTATGTTTTGTAGAATTCTGCTGGAAAGCCATCTGGTCCAGGGCTTTTTTTGTAGGTAGTTTTCTTATGATAGAGTCAATTTTCTGGATTGTTATTGGTCTATTCAGTGTCTCAATGTCTTCTTGTTTCAACTTGGGTAGGTTGTGTGATGTCAGAAAGTCTTCCATTTCATCTAGGTTATAAAGTTCATTTCCATATAGGTGTGCGTGGTAATCTCAGATAATCTTTTGTATCTCTTCAGGGTCAGTTGTGATTTGATATTTTGTATTTCTGATTGTGTTTATTTGGTCTTTTTCTTGGTCAGTCTGACTAGGTGCCCATCAATCTTGCTAATTCTTTTTTATAAAACAGCTTTTTGTTTTGTTGATGTGCTCTATGATATTTTTGTCTTCTATGTCCCATATAGGGGCTCTTATTTTTGTGATTTGGATTCTTCTGCTAAAGTTGGGGTTTTGGTGGTCTTCTCTTTCCAGCTCCCTTAGGTGGTTTGTTAGGCTCTCTATTTGTGATCTTTCCATTTTCTTGATGTGTGCTCGTAGCAATATAAATTTTCCTCTTAAAACTGATGTCATGGCATCCCAGAGGTTTTGGTAAGATGTTTCTTCATTTTCATTTGTTTCAAGTAATCTTTCGATTTCTGCTTTGATTTCAATGTTGACCCAGTTGTTGTTCAGCATCATGCTGTTTAGTGACCGTGTCATTGTGGGCTTTGGGGAAATTTTGTTGGTGTTGACATTTATTTTTATTCCACTGTCATCTGAAAAGGCTCATGGCAAGATTTCAATCTTATAAAATTTGTTTATGTTTGATTTATGGCCAATGATGTGGTCAATCTTGGAGTACATCCCATGTGGTGGTGAGTAGAATGTATATTCTGTGATCTTTGGGTGGTGTGTTCTGTAAGTATCAATTAAGTTCATTTGTTCAAGAGTCTCATTGAGGTTCATGTTCTTGCTAATTTTTTGTCATGATGTCCAGGGTTGAGAGTGGGCTATTAAATTCCCCTGCTATGATAGTGTTAGAGTCATTCTCTTTTTTAAACTTACCTAGAAGCTGCTTTGCAAACATTGGTGCGCCTATATTAGGTGCATATATGTTTAGGATGGCTATTTCTTATTGATGGATTGAACCTTTTATCATTATATAATGACCTTCTTCATCTTTTTTGAGATTTTGATAGCTTAAAGGTTATTTTGTCTGAGATTAAGATTGCAACTCCAGCAATTTTTTGTGTTCCATTTGCCTGAAAATTTGTTTCCCATCCTCTTACTTTGAGTCTGTGAGTATCCTTTCTGGTGAAATGAGTCTCTAGGAGACAATATATTGTTGCCTCATAATTTTTTTATCCATTTTGCCATTCTGTCTTTTCAGTGCTGCGTTTAGTCCATTCACATTCAGGCTAATTATTGAAATGTGAGGGTTTATGTTTGTCATGGTGTTCTTATAGTGTTGTTGTTTTACTTGTTTGTTTGTTGTCTTTCTTTTGGTGTTTTGGGTTGGTTCATGTGTGTTTTCAATCTTTTCCCTGCACTCTTGTGAAGAGCATTGTTGTTCTTTTCCCCTTTTCTTCTGTGTTTAATACTTTCTTAAGAGTTTCTTGTGGGGTTGGTCTGGAGACAGCATAAGTTCAGATTTTAATTCTCCCTCACTGATGAAGCTTAGCTTGGCTGGGTAGGTTATTCTTGGTTAAAATTGTTTATCTTTGAGAACTTTGAATATTGGATTCCAAACTCTCCTAGCCTGAAGGGTTTCTGTAGATAAAGCTGCTGCTATTCTGATTGGTCTTCCCTGGTAAGTAGTCTGACTTTTTCTCTTGCTGCTTTTAGGATTTTTTATTTTATACCTACTTTGTGCAGGTAGCTTATCATGTGCCTAGGAGTTGGTCTTCTCATTTGTTGTCTTGCTGGGGTTCTCTGAATTTCTTGTGTTTGAATTTTTGCATCATTAATGAGGTGAGGGAATAATTGAATAATTTTATGGAATGCTGTTCCAGGATTGTCTCTGTTTCGTTTTCTGCCTCAGGAAGGCCAATTGCTCTTAGGTTCATTCTCTTGAAGTAATTGCTCATCTCTTGAAGGTTTTGTTCTGTATTTTTAAGCTTATTTTCTATGTTTTTGATAGTTTGCTTTAGTTCTAAATTTTGGTCTTCAAGTTCTGAGATTCTGTCTTCTGCTTGGCTAAGTCTGCTTTCCATGATTATTAGTTTGTTATTTATTTCAATCTTGGGGTAAAAGAGTGAGAGAGGAATCTGACTTACCAATTAATCCATAAGGACATGATTGTGTTAGTGGTAAGGTTCTCTAATCTGATTAGTTTCCATAGTGTCATTGTGCTGTGAGTAGGTGTGAGTATAAGAGAAAGAGAACCCAGTGTTTGGGGAAGAAAGTTTGACTATCCAAGTGAACCTAGAGAAAATAACTGTATCTTGACATCTTAGCTGAGGGTACTTAAAAATCTGCACATTGAATCTCCTTAGTCATTTATCCATTTATCCATTATTTGTCCATTCATTTTACATGTATTTCTTGAGTATCTACTCTTCGTGAGAAACTAATCTGGTGCTGGAATACAATGAAAACAAAATAGTCATAATTCGTATCCTCATATAATCATCAATCTATGATTGTCGGGATTAGAGTGGGGCATGTATGATAGGTAGGAAATAAATACAAAAAATTATTCTCCATCAGAAAAAACACAGAAAGTGAAGAGACTGGAATGAGTATAACCTAGCCAGAGGGTGACCAGAAAGACTTTCCTAAGGCTGTGACATTGGAAATAAGATGGAAAAGATGAGCAGAAGTTACTTACCTCAACAGACAAAGGATTTAAAAGGGCATTATTCAATGAAGGAACAGCATATTCAAAAGTTCTGATGCAGAAGGAAGTGGGAATATGATTAATTTAAGGAATTAAAAGACAATTTGACTGGAATAAGGAGAAGGAAGAACACAATACCAGAGTGGTCAACAGTGGCCAGACTTTGTTCATAAAGCTTTCAGAAATGACTGGAGTATTTAGACAGAAGAGTGGCATAATTCAATCCGTAGTGTACAAAAGGCCCTTGTCACTTCAGTGTGGAGAAAGAACCAGAGCAACCAAAATTTAATGTGGTGAGACTAGTTAGAAGGCTACTAGTCCAGTAGCTAAGGAAAAGATAGTAGACAGAACTAGAGATGGTGAAAAGAGGATAGATTTGTGACATATTTTAGAAAAACATTAACTTCTGGATTTGAAGAATTAGCTATCTGGGAAATACAGTGAAGTATAAAATAACATAGCAAATTTGGAGGATTATTAGTTTATTCTAAGGGAGTATTTTGTGTTGGAGATACTGAATTTGAAGAGCATTTGAAATGTCCAAATGAAGACCACAAGGAAGGGGCAGAAAGATAAGTTGGGAAAGAAAGCGAATAAAAAGGTAAATTTTTGCATTGGGATAATATAAAAAGCTGCTGAAATAGACTGAACATATTTATTATTAGGAATGTAGAGGGTCCTGGGAGTTATTGGATTCTGACAAGAACAGTTTTAGTGATGTGGGAGGCATAGAGATAGGACTGCCTTCAGTTCAGAAGTAAGTGGCACGTGAAAAAGTTGGAGGAATGGGAGAGGATAGTAGGGTAGTGGAAAAGAATAGTGAAAGATAAGAAAAGCCCCTCTTTCCTGAGCATTCCTTATCAGAATAGGAAATAGTGTGTGTTGAAATGATAGAGAACGAGCCAGTTGGGAAAAAAAAATGTTGAATTTAGAATGTATAAAAATATAGAAAACATAGAATATAGAAAGCATAGAAAAGGAGTAGTACAGTCTCTGAGATTGCTTTAATCCAATCAGACATTTGACTAATTCATAATTGCAATGCAATTTTGGTATGCCTTTGTCTATCTCTGCTTTGTTCCTGCCTGCAGGGTGTAGATTGCCAGATATAGCAGCTATTTAATGGGACTGCTGCTTTTTAGTGCAATCTCACTTTCACCTCTTCAGCAGCTTGAAGTTACTAGTAACTCTACCCTACTCTTTTGGTGCTTGGGTTTTTAGCCATTTGCTCTTGCCTGGTTAAAATTCAGTAAATGCTTCAAGGAGGAAACTTCCTGAGTTTGGAATGATTTCTCTGTACCTGCCTTCTCAAGATCTTGACTGATTCATTCTTCTTGGATGACTTGTGCCAGTAGCAAATTCCAACTTCTGTCTCACCACTTATGAGGTTGTCAAAAACCCTTCTTCCTTTGCCGCATCTTTCCTGTATTTCTGTAACTACTGTGCCACCTCTAACTCTGTGCTACATATTAGCAAATATCCCAAGCAGGAAAACAGCTCACATAATACCAGCCCACATTTCTGGGGTTCCCTTTTGTCAAGATCTTGGCCTTTCAAATGCTGGTTTCTTCAGAATCTATGTAGTATACTCAAACAAATTGATTTTGTATTTTATCTGTCTCATCTGGTTGTTCTTAGTGGGGCCATGCTTTGCTGGACCCTCCTCTGTCATATACCAATTTGGCAGAATTCTGTTTTATCTGACTTTAAACTCAATGCTTAATTCAATGAAAATCTCAAAAGTTATGCTCAAGGTGTTCTCTTATTTTATACAATTATATCATTATAGTGTGTTTCATGTAATGTTCTGATTTTGCATAGAATATTTTACAATTTTATGCTGCTAGCAGCCAACACTCAGCACAAAAGCAAAGTTGTTTTTGGTTGTTTGTTTTAAATAAAAGCACTTTTCCTCTTAGGGACCCTGCACAGCTTTCTAAATATAATCAAGGATGAGGGTCTGAGTTCAATTCACAAACTTCAGTCTATGGATTTAAGAACAACCGTTGAAGAAGGAACACAGGGTTTCTCATTTCAATGATTACAGGAACAGGGAGTGCCAAATGGAGCTTTTAAGACAAACAATGCTCCCTTTAATCTTCATTGCTTTTTAACAGAGAAGCTTTTATTTTGCAAAGTTTATAGAATTAAATCATGAAACAGATTTTGTACATGTTTCAGCTTATTCTCTAAACGTTTCCTTCTTTAAGATCATCATAGGAGTCAATTAAACAGCCTCACTCCACATGCATGAAGTTAAACTGAAATTATAAGTAACTTGATAAAAGAGAACTTCATATTTGGTATGTTGTCAAGTCTATGGCCCTATTGAAATTTTCCTCCTCCTATTGTCCTTTTATTTGTCTTATTAGTTATTAGACAGCCTTTCTCTAGTATACTGTGGATATTAACTATACACTAGTAGATTTAGGGCACTGCCTTCTAAAATTTTGTATTTCCTTTGCAAGTTTGCATTAGACATTAAGGTAACATTATCTTGGTATCAGGAGATAGCTAAGCATTTATTTCCATACAATATTCTTGCAACATTCTTGGATGATACTTTACAGAAGATTTTCTTCTGCTAAATAAGTTGAAAAGATCTTTCTTTAGTAAATCAGGATATTTAAATCCTTCATAAGGTTTAAACCACTCAACACTTTTTGTTCTCTGCTGCTTTAGTGTTTAAGAAAGAAGAATTGAGAATAGGGGAGATAATAAGTGTTTCCTTTGAACATTGAAATATGGCTTCCAAAGAATCTAAACACCAACTTTGGAAAGTTAGGTAGATGTAACTTGCAGTCAC
Source organism: Cephalopachus bancanus (assembly GCA_027257055.1). NCBI lineage: Eukaryota > Metazoa > Chordata > Mammalia > Primates > Tarsiidae > Cephalopachus > Cephalopachus bancanus. Next base: position 1,580,618 of record JAPVLO010000084.1, on the reverse strand, counting down.
TGCCTTAAGAGTCAGGCATGGTGCCATGTAAATAAAAAGGACTTTAGAGTTCGAAGATTTTGATGTTAACTATTCATTTCCTTGGGCAATTTGCTTAATTACTGCAGCTCTATAAAAAGGGAAGAATGCAACAATAACAATGCTGTCCTCAAGGATACTTTCTAAAATGCTAATCAAAGAATGTGTGTGAAAGCACTCACTTCATAACTGACTACTAGACAAATGTTAAATTTTATAATAAATAATTTATAGTAAGACCAATATCAATAAAGAGGAGTCTAAATCTGTGCTTATAGAGCATGGTAAATTCCAAACAGTAATATAATACCTTTATTGAGTAAACAAAATGCTTTAAGTGAAAAAAAAAGTGAATTTAGAATATAGTATTTCCTTAACATCTTGATGTAAAATTCTTAGTGAATATTGTTCTTATCGTTATGAGTTTCAAACTCAAAATTAGATTTTCCATAGTGGGTAGATAGTTCAAATGTTTTAATTTGCAAATGACCCAACATCCAAGTTATTTGTCATGCATGAACGCTTGGATTCCAAATGACTCAATTCTATAGAGATGACAATGTGAAAAATCTGAAGAAAGACATTGACATTGTGTAGGGTTTCATTTTAGTTAAGTTCTCATTCCAATCTTAATTGACATTCATAAAGCAATTACTCAGATCCAGGTTTGGTTCATAACTTCTTTTTTTATTCATCTCCATTTTCTGGAATAATTATATAAACTACTTCAAAGATGTTTTGGTTACATCACTTTTTTCCCCAAGATTCATCTACTGGCATGTTTGTTGCAAAAATATGTCAAGAAAGTATGATTTCCTGCAAAAGGTTGTGTAAGTACTTCTAAGAATCTATTTATATTTTGTGGAAAACGTGATTTTCAGGTTATATAAGAGAAAATGAAAGGAAAGCAAAACTGAGAAATGATATGGCACTGAGGAAACCAAATAGTAAAATAAGGATATCTAGCAAAAAACACAAAGTTATATTATATAGGAGTTTCCATACCTATAGACTGAAAGTGTGTTTCTATCCATTTTAAGAGAAAGGTTAAGGTTATAAAGGAGCGGGAATGAAGAAGCTGAGTCACTCCTGCCAATAAAACATTAACTTTACTTCTGTGAAAACTGGCCATACTTTCTTTGTCTTTGGTGGTCCCTGGAACCTGAATGGCCTCACAAAGCATTGTATGATGGAAGGAAGGAGGGCCAGGAGGGCACCTGCACATCAGCATGCATGATTCAGGGAAGTGTGCTTTGCCTTCCTTTCTTGTTGGCTCTGTGAAACTCCTGTTGTCTTGGGTTTTATAAAACAACTTTTGTCCTCTTTTCCCTTTTTGCCCTGTATAGTTCTAATGGTGCAAGAGTGGCAAGGGTAGCTGATAGAGGGTAGTGAGAAACTGCAGAATACATTTGCTAATGTTTGTGCATACACACATATAATCAATACAGTACACCGCCAGGAATTAACACAAGCAATAATTGGAAGAGCATTCTCTTAGCTACCAACACAACAAAAATACAGCAGGGGGTGGCTCAGCCTGTCATCCCAGCACTTTGGGAGGCCGAGGCGAGTGGATTGCTTGAGCTCGTGGGTTTGAGACCAACCCGGGCAACTTGGGGAGACCTTGTCTCTAAAATAAATAAATAAATAAATAAATAAATAAATAAATAAATAAATAATAGCCGACATGGAGTGCGTGCCTGTAGTTCCGGCTACTTGGAAGGCTGAGGTGGAGGAATCGCCAGAGTCCAGCAGGTTGATGCTGGGGTGGCTGTGAGTGTACTCCAGCCTGGGTGACAGAGTGAGACTCCAACTCCAAAAAAAAAAAAAAAAATACCAAAGTGACTTTCTATTCATGTTGGATGTTGATCTGTGATTGCCATTTAGTTTCTACAAGTTTTTATTTCATCTCATGTGCTATTGAATTCCTTGGCTCAAGGATTTGCTAATCCCTTACTATTGTCTCCAGGTTAACACAGTCAATGTGACAGGATGGAGTCTCATGATTTAAAGTTCTGCTTCACTTTTTCTGTTTGTCCCCACTTGACTTCCCTACTTGGGTTGGCCCATTGTTACTTTCTAAGCAGTGTCTCCCCACATATTTTTTGGTTTTTCACTCTGGCATGGGCCCAGCCTCATACTGAGCATCAGTAATGAAAGACTGGATTTGTCTAAGGAGGTTGTTAATTCTGTTGCTGTGTTCCTTAACATTATGAAAGACAGGAATCAGAAAAGAAAGAAAGAAAGAAAGAAGGAAAGAAAGAAGGAAAGAAAGAAAGAAAGAAAGAAAGAAAGAAAGAAAGAAAGAAAGAAAAAGAAAGAAAGAAAGAAAACCTCCATATTTTGTTCCAAAAGAATACTAAAACATTTCAAAGCACAATACAATAAAAGTTGTAGCTGGCACACATTGACATGAGCCCAATTCAAAATGTATTTATTGTATCTATAAAATGTAATACTTTTTTTTTTTTTGAGAAAAAGACAGATGAAAAGACACAGACTCTGTTTTTAAGGAGTCCAGAGAGTAATACAGGCACACATATATAATCCTTGTTACATATAGATTGAGCACATTAGTTTTTTTTATGATTATATATTAATCATATAGAAGTTTAAAACATTATTTTGACTGGCAAAATCAGAGCTTCATGGAAGAGGTAGCTTTTGAGGAGAGATTTGTAGAATTTCAGCTGGTAGAATTGAGATTAGAAAGGCATGATGTCTAACATAAAGAAAAATGAAGAAAATTTAAGAAAATAAATGATCATAAATAATCAGAGAATTGGGAATTGCCCGTGTCCCTTATTTCTTCCAGTAGCAAATTGCAACTGAACATTTTCAGTGTTTGATAAGATAACGAACCTTACTGTTAAGGAGTTACAACCTAGTGCTGAATACAAATATTAAATAGATAAACAGTTATAATTATGGCAGGTGCTATGAACAATATCTGCAAGTGAGTTTTCATATGTCCTTTCTTAGTCAAGAAGGGAGGGAGAAGCAGAGAAATTTATCCAATAAAACGATTTTTTAATGAGACATAAAATTGTTTAATCTTGCCATCATTATTTAATCTTTTTTACTAAACTTTTGAAAGTAAATTGTAGACATTAGCATTTCACACTTAACTATTTTAGTAGGAATCTCCAAAATATAAGTATATTCTTGTACATAATTTTAAATCATTATTAAAAACTAGGAAGGTACTGATATTTCCACATTATATAATTTTCAAGCAACTTCCCAAATTGTTCTCCAAAAAAATGGTAGTTTTTTTTCCCCCCAAACCAAACTACTGTACAGTTAGGACCATGCCTTGTATTGCTCTCTTTATCCTCCCCACCAATCCTCCCTAACGCTATGTGTGTATGTGCGTATGTGTGAGAGAGAGAGATAGACATTGAAATATTGAAAAGACAGTATCAACTGACTTGGGAGATATTCTACCTTCTGAATATATCCAACTCGCTTCCTTGTGGTGTGTTTTATCATGTTTTTCTATATACTGCATTTTCTGTAAGCTTGAAGGTAATTTTAAAGACTCAGTAATATTCACTCCATAGACGCTTGATTTTTTTAACTTTTATTTTTAAATATGTGGGGTACAATTCAGGATTAGATATACAAATGTTAATTATGCAGGTACCCCTGGTGATGAGGTATGCCCCACTCCCCTCACTACTACCAATCCCACCCACAGCCCCCTGGCAATTTCTCACTACTGCCAATCTGTTTCTTATAGTATTAAGATAGTTGGTCAAGGTTTGCTTATGAGTGAGAACACATGATACTCAGTTCTTTGTTTCTGTGATAGACCACTCAGTATTATAACCTCTAAGTCCATTCAAGTTGGTGCAAAGTTCATAAGTTTGTCCTTCTTTATGGCTACGTAATATTCCATTGTACCACATTATTTTATCCAGTTCTCTTTTGATGGGCAGCACAGTTGGTTCCATGTTTTTGCCATTGTAAACAATGTTGCAATAAACATGTGTGTGAAGGTATCTTTTTCATAGAATGATTTGAATTACTCCAGGTGTATTCCCAATAGGGGGATTGCAGGTTCATATGGGAGATCGTTTTTAAATTGCTTAGGAATTGCCACACTGTTTTCCACAGAGGCTGTACAGTTTGCACTCCCACCAACAGTGTAGAAGTGTTCCCCTTTTGCCGCATGCTCTCCATCATCTGTTGTTTTTTCAGTTATTGATGATGATCATACTTACTGGAGTTAAATTGTATCTCAGTGTGGTTTTAATTTGCATTTCTTTGATGACTAGTAAGGCTGAGTACTTTTTCTTATATCTGTGGGCTGCTTGTATGTCTTCTTTTGAGAAGTGTCTATTCATATTTGTTTCACACTTTGTAATGGAGGTTGTTTTTTTTGTTTGTTTGTTTTTCTTTTTAGCATATTTGAGTTCCTTGTAGATCCTAGATGCTAGGTCTTTGTCAGATATACAGTTGGCAAATATTTCTTCCCAGTCTGTGGGCTGTCTCCCTGCTTTCTCAACGGTTCCTTTGACTTTGGAGAAGCTTGTCAGAGGTCCTGTTTGTCTATCTTACCTCTTACGGCAAGGGTATTTGAGTTTTAATCAGGAATTGGTTGCCAGTTCAAATTTCCATAAGTGTGTCTCCTTTTTCTAAGGTTCGTATAGTTTGAGGTTTTACATTTATGTTTTCAGTTTATTAAGAGTTGATTTTTGTGTATGGTGATAGGTAGGGGTCTTGTTTTGATCTTCTGCATGTGGTCAGCCAGTTTTTCTAGCACCATTTACTGAATAGGTTCTTTTCTCCCCAGTGGTTGGCAGTGAAGACTTGGTTGAAGCTTCATGTTATCATTTCAAGAGGCATATGGTGCGTAATATAGGTTTTCTTATTATCAGTCATTTGTTAATGTGGAGCTGGCAAGACCTCCCCAGTATAACATTATATTTTACCCTTAAAATCAGCAAGTAATCCATGGTATGATACCTCATATCCTTGCAAGATACCCAGTTCCCTACTGATCTGTCACCTAATAGTTTTAGCATTCAATAACTTTCCTTGGTCATCAATTATATCATTACACCCGCAAAATTGTGACTTTCTAATTCTATCCCAAATCTATTTTTATGAACTGATATCTCCAAATAAGTTGTTTTTAATATTAATTTGTGATATTTAGTCACCTGGATTGTAAATTAGTACAGCCTCTATGAAAAGTGGTATGGAGATTTCTCAAACAACTAAAAGGAGAACTACCATTTGATCCAGAAATCTCATTACTAGGCATCTACCCAAAAGAATAGAGATCATTAGATGAAAAGTACACCTGTACCTGCATGTTCATCACAGCATAATTCACAATTACAGAGACATGGAATCAACCAAAATGCCCATCAACTGACCAGTGGATAATGAAAATGTGATATATATACACTGTGAAATACTCTTCAGTCATCAAAAAGAATGAAATAATATCTTTTGCAGCATCTTGGATGGAATTGAAGAGCATCCTAAGGAAACTAACTCAGGAACAGAGAACCAACACTGCATGTTCTCACTTATAAATGAGAGCTAAACTAAGCATATGCAAAGACATAGAGAATAACATAATGGACACGAAAGACTCAGAAAAGGGAGAGAGAAAAGGGGTGGAGGGACAAAAAAATCACCTGCTGGATATAAAGTGCACATTTGGGAGTGGTGGGTACTCTTAAGGCCCAGACCAAATACTTTTTGTATTCCCCAAAAGTATTGAAATAAGTAAAAGAAATATGTTTTTCACTAAAATACATCATAAATGCCTACTTCTTTTTCTGTAATTACTAAATCTCTAAAAGAGTAGTTTACCTAATAATTCACCTGATGAAACAATCAGAGCTATAAAATCCTAATTATGGCCTTTATAACCTATGATGAGAATTCAGGTCTTCATTTCCATTTAATTACAAAATAATTCAAGGATTTTAGGCAACAGAGTGAAATGTGTAGATGGGTCCTTTTTGCATAGTGCCACTTTTTTTAATCTATCTTTTTAAATTAAGAAACATTCTACATAAAGTACACAAATGTTACATGTACATACAGCTTGATGAATTTTCTCATATAACTACCACACTGATCTAATGTAGAATACTACCAACATCCCAGGGAGTTCCCTCATGACCTATCTCAGTCAGTTTCCCTGTGGTGGCCAGCCCTGGTATTCACACTTATATCTACCCCCATAACCCCTATCCCCTGGTATTCACATCCTTATATAGTCTCTTTGTACAGTAAATAATCTGTTTTCTTTTATTGTGGATAAGATAGTGTATGGAGTCCAATGGTATGATCTTTGAAACTAGATCATTAAAGTTATTACATCGTCTTTCTTGCATCTGTCTTGCCTTCCTGGATGTGACCTTCTAGGAGAAGTCAGCTGCTTCATCATGAGGACCTCAAGCAGTTTTATGGTAAGGTCCACATGATGAAGAATCAAGGTTTCCTGCCAACAGCCATCACCAATGTGCTAGCCATATAAGTTAATCATCTTGGAAACAAATCCACTAACCTTATCAAGCGTTCAGATGACTACAGTCACTGGCCAATATCATGATTGCAATCTCATGAGGGATCCCAAGCTCTCACTAAATTGTTCCACGATTCAGGATTCACTGTGTGAAATAATAAGTATTGGTTGTTGTTTTTAGCTTAAAGTTTTGAGGTTACTTGTTATGCAGTAATAGATAACTAATACAACTGCCCAGGGGGTACCACCTAGACTGACCAACTGCCCTCATTTGCCTGAAAATGAAAGTTTTCCTGGATGTGAGACTTTTAGTGCAAAAGTCAGGAAACTTCCAGGAAAACCTAAATAAGCTGATTGATTTGATTATGATATGTATCTCCACAGTTTAGATTTGTCTGTTCTTGGTCTTTTCATTAATGGAATAATGCAGTATGCTCTTGTTCTGAAGTCTCTTACTCAGCATGTTCTTGAAATATATTCATGTTCCTGGGCATACAAATAGTTTGTTCTTTTTTGTTTCCAATATTTTATATTATGGATATAACACATTTTTCAAAATAGATCCTACTATTGGTAGACATTTGTTTTCATATTTCCAATCTGAGGATATTATGAACCCAACTTCTACTTTCTAGGGAAGTAAGACATTCTTAGACATGTCTCTTCGTGAAATTATGCACTTATTTCTCCTAAGAATATTCATAGAAGTAGAATTGCTGGGTCATACAGAAAAACATTGTTCAGTTTTCAGTCAAATAAAATTTTAAAGGTGATCTATCATTTTACACTCCTACTGGCAATAGATGTTCATTCTAGTTGCTCCACATTCTCACAATGTAATATACATGTAGTCTCATTTTAGTCTAAATTTGCATTGCCTTGGTGCTTCACAGTCTGTGATGTTGTAGAGATCACCTTTTGTGATATACCTTTTTCAATCTTTTGTTATCCTTTATTTTTGTCTATATCTTACCGATTTTAAGAATTTTTAGGACTCCTTTGTATTTTCAGGATATGAATCATTTATTATATCTATATCTAAAAATATATATGTATATAGATACATATATGCAATATATTTTTGCAGTGAGATATTTTCATTTCAATCTCTTAATATTGTCTGTTGTTTAGTAAAATGTTTAAATTTCATATGCTCTAATTTTTATATATTGTAGTTTTATGTCTAATGGCATCTGTTTCCTGTTTAAGAAATTTTGTCTACTCCAAGGTTATGAAGATATTAGTCTATGTTTTATTCTGTAAGTCTTATAGTTGTGAATGTTACACTTAAGACAATGATTCATTTCAAGTTTATTTTTGTATAAGGCATCAGGGAAGGTCAAGTTTCATTTTTCTCCACAACACCCACTAATTCAGTCATTCATTGGAAGGTCATCCAATAACTTATAAATTATAGTTTTTTGTAATAATCAGATAATGAAATAAAAGTGGATTTTCAAATGCAATGTGATTTTGGACAGAATATTAAAACAAAAAATGAGCATTAGTGAAAAACTCTGGTGATTCTTAATGAGTCTGGAAATTAGTTAATAGTAATGTGTCAATGTTGGCTTGTTAATTTTGACAAACGTACTATGGTAATTTAAGATGCTAACACTGGAGGAAACAGGACGAAGGGCATATGAAAACTTTATGTATTATTTTTACAAATTTTGTCAATATTTGAAGTTACTGCGAAATAAGTACTTTATTTTTAAGAAGTTAGATTTGCTTGGACTCCATTTTTTAAAAATTTCTTTTACTACTTGGTCACTGGTATCATGGTGCTTTAATTACTATACAGTAATTCTTGAAATCTTTTAACCAGTTGAATGTGGTAAAAGTGAATTTTGCCAGTTCTGTGATTAAGCCTTAATAAAAATGTCACACTCTGTTTTTGCAGTTTTAGGAACTATGAGTCTCCATGTAAGTAGTCTAGCTGTCCTGCTGGAGAGATGACATGGAGCTGTGATGTAGCAAGGAAGATAAAAATTCAGCCATCTCAGAATCTCAGTTGAACTCAGTCTTTGAGATGTCCCAGAGTGAGAAGTTTTGGAATGCCAGATAATTGTGGCTGCTGCTAATACCATGTGAAACAGAACTCTCAAGCTGTGCGTGTCGACCTATAGAATTGTGAAGGCTATTTTTTAATCCTTTGAATTTTGGAGTGTTTTAAATATGTCACAATAGTTCATACAAATAGAAGCTCAAAACAATGGCCTAGACTAGAGGTAAAGTAGTTGATAATTGACATTAAGAAAGAAAACACAAGGTAATGGTCAGAGGAGGGGTGATGTATACATGTGTAGAATAAAGAGAACACAGATGACCTAAGACAGTACTCTAAGGAATACATTTGCACAGTTCTTTCAGGAGATGAAAGGAGGAAAATGAATAATAATGAATAGTCACTTCTACTTCTAACCACGAGGGAATTCAGAGATCCCACTTACTCTCCGGCCTCAAATAATAAAATAAATATGACAAAACGTAATTTCAAAAAGCATTTTCACTATGGGACAATAAGCATTGCAGAACAAATTCTGAAAAGAAAGAAAACAAACATGATGAATATTACGATTTGCACGATATTTTTACCCAGAAGTAGTTTCTGAAACATGGTTCAGGAAAGTGGATTCTAAATGGAGACAGTTGTCTTGCTTAGTTGAAGAGATGAATAGAGAATACAGTTTAGGAGAACTGCCCCAGTTAAAATTTGTAGAGTAGAACACTGAAAAGAATATCTTCATAACAAGAAATCTCCAGGAATCAGCACAGGGCTCCTCCTTGACTCTTTAGGTGAAGACCTATCTACATAGGGTAACACAACTACACACACACACACACACACACACACACACACACACACGCACACGCACACACACACAGGGTAAAACTTCACAAGGACAATGGGGTCAGTGAAGGGGCGGGAATGCCAGGAGTCTTTAAAGTACACAATTCTCAGTCTTCCACAGGGCTGGGAAATGTTTGAACTCTAGCCAGTTTAGAGATCACGTTGAACAATTTTTTAAGAGCAGTCCTTAGAGATCCAAGAAAGGTGAAACCTTTCTAGTGATTCTTACTTAGCCTTTAATAAAGGCTACTGAGGATCTGCCCTGTTAACCTTAAAAACAAGCTTCCAAAGGATCTACCTGATTTGCAAGTAACTTAATTGCCTAACAAGGCAGACTTTAAAACCCTGAGAGAAAGGAAACAATATTCAAACAACAAAAAATATTCAAAGGAAGAAAATACAATTCAACACCCAGCAATGTACTGTAAAAATATCACACATTCAGTAAAAAATATTAAGCATATATAGATGTAGGAAAATGTGACACATTACCTTAGCATTTACTTAATAAAAAAAATTACCAGATGTAATAGATGGTAGAATTAGCAGAGGAGGATGGTAAAGCATATGTTTTAAATGTGCTCAATATGTTCAAGGATTAAAAAAAATATTGACTGAAGAAAGAAAGGAAACACATAAAGAAAGAAGTGAAGGGAACTTCTAGACATGAAAAATACAATATCTGAAATAAAAATTTCAGTGGATAGGATTTCAAGTAGTCATTGTGGTGACAGTTATACCGGTGTATACATATCAGTGTGCACATTTGTGAAAACTCATGAAAATGTAGATCTAAAATGGATGCATTTTATAATATGTAAATTTGAATGCAGCAAAATTGAATATAAAAATAGTGTTAAAAATAGCTTGGAGTACAGAATCTAAATTGGGAGTGTGAAGAGCGGTGAAACAAATATTAGGAATTATACATACATTCAGATAATAGAGGGTCTTGAATTTTGCTTTAAAATTGTGGTATTTTACTCTGTTTTCCAAGCTATTGTATTATCAAATTCTCACATTTTAGTGTTCACTATGCTACCTTATGAATCATTTTGCTATTATATCAAAGAAACATAAGACACCTATTTAAAAATTCAGGTAGGAACCAAAATTGTTCACAAAGATAGATAAAGCTGGACTGATAATTGATACTTTTCTGAGGAATGCAGAATTCTATTCATGAAATTATTAGGACAAACTTGATGAGCATAGTGTATATACAACAGACACTTCAGTATTCTGAAAGCAGTATTTCTATGGTGAAGTGATAAGCCCTTCTATTCTACATTTAGAAATATTCTTTATTATTGGACCCTTTACTGTAAATGATAATAGACAAGCAAAGAACTCTTCTCTTTCATTTCTGTATGAATATCCTCCATATTAACATATTCTAAAAGATACATAACTTTACAGTTTGCAAAGCATCTTCATGTAAAAGTATATTTGTTCTAATTGTATTAGTAATAGACAGTTATACTAGCTTCATATATATTAGCTTTGTTGTGACTTTTTTTTTAAGAGAAAAGGAAAGTAATTATTTCAAAGGTGGAAGGGGAAGAAAAGAAACAAACCTGACACTTATTGAACATGTATTATGTGTCAAAGAGTATAATACAAAATTTCTAACTGCTGTCTGTTAATTCACACAACACCCTTGAGAAATAATAAGGTTTAACTTTGTTAATAAATGTAGAAACAAAGACTGAAGAGCAAATACTCAGACTAGTAAAAAATTAGTAAAAAGCAGAGAACCGATGTTTGAATCCCAATGTCTGCCTTCAAAAATCTAAACATTTTACTAATAAAAATGTCCTTATCAAAAGCCCTTACAGGAAATGTAACTTGAATCCAGCATATTTTATTCTAAATTTAGTGTTCTTCACACTGCACCTATGGTCAAACTTGATATTCTCCAATCTAACACTAATTCTAATTATTTCTGAAAGATAATGAGTTTTAACTAATTCTTAAATGTTTATTCATTTTATATGACCCAAAGTAAAGTAATATATAATTTTTTCAGGAACATGATTCAACTATACTTTAGTATCTTCATTTTTAATGAGTTTAAACTTTTTGAAAAGAATATCTACTCTTTTCTATAATTTGCTAATTTTTGTAGACTACATTCACAGAAACATTTTCTGGCACAATTATTTCACCCATTTACTTAACTTCTGACAATTAATTGTGGTTTCATATTTTGAAATATGTCTGCCTTAATTATTGGCACATAATATTGTGATTTTTGTCAAGTTGAGAGACATTACAATTTTTCTCCCCGAGTCTACACTTGAAATCTTTGCTGACTTATAGTCCAAGGGTAGTCTGGGATGTCACTGGAGGTTTATATGAAAGTGGATTTAAAACATTTATATGCCTAGAATGAATAAGATTAATACATTTACAACAACATAGTGCAAAATAGTATCATAAAAAAGTAGAAATATATTTAAAATTTTTTGTAGGAATCAACAGGCATTAACATGGTTATTTCGTTCCCATAATGCTGTCTACAGTGAAAAGAATCATGGACACAAATGAAACCTATAGAAGTTTGTGATGTGACTGAACAATTTCTATTCTCTTTCAAAGAACAAAGCAATAGAGCAGGTTTTTTCAACCACTAAATATTTTCTTTAAATAGAATTTAAAACACTTGATCTCTCACCATGACATTGAAATGTTCTTAATTTTTAAAACAATGTGTTAGACTAATTAAGTAATGTTTAAAAATGTAGTTCTCTGTGGTTAGATTTGTTCTCAGTTCAATAACAGCTGACAGCACCTTGCTGTTTATAACTAGGAGTAGAAAATAATGGTGGAACTGTAAACTTACCTAGTACTTTTGAAAAAAATTTAATGAGTTGATGGATTGCATAAATCAAAAGTACTGTTTTCTTCCTCTTTGCTTCTGTAGTTCATGGGACTTCAGAGAGTTAAAAAAAATTATACCTATTCAGCTTTTTAAACAAGTGTGAAGCCTCACTAATTTATCTAAAAGTTATCCAGATTTAGGTTTAAAAAATTGTATGATTTCCTAGGACTGTGTTTGTGTGTATTTCACTACAAAGGTGGTGCTCTTATAAATTACATGAGCATGTTAATGGACTCTACTGGATTTTTCTAGTGAATATTTATACTTTAGGCAATTTTGCCTGAGGAGGGCAGTCCTTCACCAATGGAAGGAATCTCTAAAGGTAAAATTATGGGGACTACAGTGACTCCAGAGAAAGGATCAATTACAGTTGACTACTGATTCATTTTACCTGAACAAATCATCTTCTCACTTGTTATCAACATCTGTGTTAATTATAGTGGCACATTGTTAATACATTATTTTTATTTATATTTCCCCAGTGGATAATCTCAGGAAACGCCTGCAACTTTAGCTGTTTAAAGGCATATCTATAGTACATGAACATGTTTCTTAAATATTCTATTCTTGAAGAGGCATGATGTAATTACCATTTTTGCTAGTTTAAGTCATAATTCTTTTTAGGGAAAGGATGGTATTTTTTTAGAAAAATCCTGATGAGTCAACAAAGGTCCAAGGTGAGATCTGATTGCACAGGAGTTAAGGTGAGAAGGAGATTGTCCATTTTTCTACATAAAAAGAAAACAGGCAGGAGTTCAGAGACATGGAGGGTACCTAGAGGCAGGGAAGACTCTGGGGCCTGATTAGTTGACATGATCGAAATCTTACTCAGAGTGGGGAGTTGCAGATTTAAAATTACCACTTGCTATAAATTTCATGGAATATCTACTATTCCCAATTGCCTTGTGTGCTTGTCATTTAGAATACGTAGATACCTCAATAACAAGATCTGTTTCTCATGTTTCACTTAGTGAATAAATAAACAAGTGAGCAGATGCATAATGATTATCTTCATTTGCATTCTCTTTGACAACGGTCCATAATTTTACAAGTTATGTTCTTATATTGACAGACTACTCAGGCCCTAGCAACATCTGGACTAGTTTCCACTTCCATTATATGGCCCCTGACTATCAGGCTGTATGAGCTCTTAGATTTGCTTTTGCAGTTTTCCATCTTTGTCTTTCTGCTGGGCTGTCAGTCACACTTACACCCCCAGTCGTTATATCTATTGACTGTGGCCGGTTTTCTTCAGTGCACTGAAATTACTGCCGGGAGTTGAGAAAATAGAAAGCTAAAGTTATTGAAAACCATGTCAAAAACTAGCAAAGAAGTGGTGGTTTAGGTTAGGGACTGTATGTGATTCTGTAACTAACATCCATAAACTTCAGCGTGTAGTCTCTATTTTGGTTGCTCAGATAGCCACTGTGTTCTCTTTTGCTTTTTCTCAGATATGTTCTGAATAGTTGATATTACTACATAAATAGGAGGACAGTCTATCTGAGGATACTGTGGAATGATGCAATGGCACATAAAAAGTGGGAAAAAATTGTTATAAAAGGTTGGGGAGGGAAGAAGTCTAGCAGAAAGGAGACAATAATGCTTATTTAAATTGAAAGTAAGTATTAATAGTGATATGTGCCCTGCTATAAAATTTACTTCAGTTTAGAAACATTTTTGAACGAGCCATGTGAATAGAATAAAACAAATATGAACGTTTTCTTTACCTCAGCTAATATGTACAGGATTTTAAAACGAGCGTTAGCAATGTTCTCTCCTGAAAATGTCCCTTTGGATTTTTTTTTTCCTTAAGGATGCCACTGCCAAAGTGAATGTTAAAGAGAAGTGAATTTAGTAAAAGTGAGCAGAACAACACATTAACATAAAGTCTTAAAAATAGGTCTGTGTGTGGGAGAGAGGATGGGTGCTCTAAACTTCATTAAGCCAATTGTTGAGGAGACATCTGGAATCTGATCTGAGGGGACGCCAGGGCAATAAACGTGCACAGCGATTTTGTGTTAAAAATGCAGCAACTTAAATTAAACAGGGTTTGTTTGAACCAAATGCATTATTTAGTAATGGTCTTGAGTTGCCTCCCTAGGCCCTTGTTGACACAGGGGGAGGACATGAGAGATATGTAGAGTGGAGACCTCTGTCTCCACGACAGGGCAGAGACAATTAAGGGATGGGAAATTCTAGTCCTGCTCCAAAAACTGGATCAGTCTAGCTCTGATTTACACATGTGAGCAATTTGGTATTTTTCTTTCAGGATTATAAACTTACTGAGCATAGATAATCACGTATATTCTGTATTCCTAGCAACTAAAATAATGGCCATTCAATAAAAACTATTGAATTAATGGGTAATTTATTTTCCAATAATAATTTATGGCAACTTTTTTTGGAAGCAAAAAATTCAGCATTGGACATAGTGGGAATTTAAAGAACAATTCTCGTGAAATATCAAAAGGTTGATGAGTCATTGTATGCATTGTTTTATTCAATGAACTGTGAGGCCCTGTTGTTATATAGGTGAATGAGACAGCAGCTGCCTTCAAGAAATTGAAAGTTCACTGGAGACCAGCTATAGATAAATATACTTGTTTTTTTCCTGGGAACTTCATATTCAATATTTCTTTAAATAACATTAATTTGTTTTCTATGCACAGGAAATGAAGTCTTGTATTTTATGATAAATTGGATGTTAAAGTATATCCATTGAAATATCACACTCTATCCCATAAATTTGCACAATTATGTCAAATAAAAATCATTTTTTTAAAAAAATTGTTTTCTTGAAAGAAAAAGGTACATATCCAAAGAAAATTTAGTCAACTTTTATTTCTACTTTTATATTGGCAAAGACCCTTCCACAACGATAGTTTTGGGCTACAGCATGCTATATGGAATACAACAATTTTTTAAAAGGTAAACCAAAGCAATGTAAGTAGGTTTCTTTTGAATCTTATATTGATGTTATAATCTTTTGTGGTATCTCTACCTAAACGACAAGCTTTCCTTCAGCTCTGGTGTTATGTATCAAATAGTTTTTTTTTTCCTTTTAACTTTTTATAAATGGCTAATCTTTAGTGAACTTAAAAGCTCAAATTCATTTATTATTTTATTCTTTTATTTCACAAGCATTAACTGAGTGCCTCTTAGAGAGCGGGAACTTTTCTGCACAGTGGTGATTCAATAAACTAAAGATACAATAATCCTACACTTAACAAACTTCTAGTCCACTCTGAGCCATCTGTTTCTTCCAATACCACTTTCATAACTGTTTATGTCTGTTTCATGTATGTCTGCACCTGTGTAGCTTGTCTGTAATGCTCACTTTCCTACAGTCAAAATAATTTCTCTGTATTTCCTGGGATTCAGAGTACTCATGGGTCTTCAAAGTCATCATCTATTCTTGGTCTAACTGGTTAACAATCACAGTTTTTATGTGATTATGAGTTTGTAATCTCACATTTGTCTTTTCCTGTCTTCATCAAAGTGCAGTACATTTTCAGAAGACTAGGCTTGGGTTTTTGTTTTGTTTTGTTTTGTTTTGTTTTTTGCCATTTCAAAGCAACCCTTGCAAAATATTTACAATTGAATTTCTTCAAAAAAGTATAACCAAGGATTGTGCTCAACTTAAACTATTGACCCTAACTCCTACTCCAATGATCAAACACTTTTTCTTTCTATTTTCTACATCCTTGTACTGTTTGAAGTTTCACAAGCATGTATTATTACTTTTTATAATCAGGTAAAACAATAATTATGTTAAAATTTTGAGTTAGCATCTAAGGGAATGTGTTAAGTAAATATATTCTCAAAAAAGATCTTCAAATATTAAATATAATTTATGTCGGCTATTGAGAGAGATCTAAGAAATTTGAATATTTCTTATGTAGAATATAGAAGATAAGAATGAATATTTTACCAGCTTCATTTCCTATATAACTAGTAATACAATGAAAGGTAGAAGTATTCATGCTCCAGAATGGAATGCTGAACTTAACCTCATCTTTAGCATTAAAATTTATGTTAATTTAGTAAATTACTGCAAAAGTGGAAGTCAAATATAAAAGAAGGAATTTTTGCAAGACATCATTCAAAATATAGTAAACAGAGGTTAGAATTTGATTGTAGTTTTTAATGTTGCTTAGTCAGGTAAACAAGTCTGGCCAAAAGATGACCTGATTTTTTGTTATTTTCCTGTTCTAGTTCCCATCCCCATCATCACTCTGTTTTTGAGACATTTTTCATCCTTACCACATCAAGGTCCCCAATCCAGAGGCTAAGGGTCAAGATGGGATGAAAAACACGGATATGATTTAATCGTCCATAAGTCTGTGGCCTTGACTTTATTCTTAATCCTTTTACTTTCCCTCAAGTCCTCCAGAAATGCTTGTATGTCTCTTTTGCAATGCTCCTTCCACTGATGTACATCTTGTGTTATTTCCAAATAGCTCTATGCCACCTATGTATGTGAATATTTTTGTAATTTCAAATTCAGAAGGGTGATTTTCACACAATAGGTGATAACTGTATTTGTTGAAATTAACACTATCTTAATAAATCTTTAACATAAGACATTAGGCAACAATAATACTATTAGAAAAAAAATGTTATTTAAAAAATGTTAATCTAGGACATGATGCTATAAATGGATGAATAAAGTCTGAAAGCGTGTTCCCAAATGTTATTTTTTGCTTACTTATTATCCTGTTTATGTGGAGGTACTTTAAAGTTTTTTAAATGACTATAAAGTAAAGATATACAGTTGATGTAGACAGTTTCAATCGCAGCTCCCAATGATTCTTACCCTCCCCTTCATTGAATAGGGTTGACCTGTCAAAAAAAGCAGGAAACTAGGGGTATAATTATAGCATCTGTCTTTCTTGCATAATTTCCTCTGGGGGAAGTCAGCTGTCATGTCATGAGAACCCTCAAACAGTCTTATGGAGAGATCTGTGTGGCAAGGAACAGAATGTTCCAGTCTATAGCTCCCACCACCTTGCCAAGAACGTGAATAGGTCCCCTTAGGTTTAATCCTCCAGCCACAGTCAAACCTGCAGATGACAGAAGCACTGGTCGTTTGCCTTGAATCTTATAAGAATTCCTGAGCCAGAACTACCCATCTAAGCCTCTCCTAAATTTTTTACCAATGAAGATTTGATATAATACATGTTTGTTTTAAGCTACTAAGTTTTGAAGTAATTTATTATGTAGCAATAGCTAACTAATATAAACTTATTTATAAAATAAATCACTATAACTCATAAAACTTCTTCTAACAATCATGCTATCACATTACTGCATAACAATATTTTTAAAATAAAAAAGTTTCTGATATAATATAACTTCTTTCTATGAGATTATAATCATAAAAATGCTTCAGTCTAGGCATATTTAAATATATCTTATTCTTGATTATTTTTATTTTATTTTAATTTTAATTCTGATTTTTTTTTTAAAAGCAGGATTTATTGAGAGGACAGAAAAGCTCCATGTTGGGAGGGAACTTGAAAGGCTTGCCCTATTTTTATTCTTAACAATGTTAGCAGTCAACATAGCAAGTCTCATTAGTACAGAATTATGAAAACTTGATCTTGGAAATAGTTTTACAGCTTTTGATTTAAAAATACCATGAATATTGAATTCAGGTGGTGTTAAATTAAAATGTGCCTCTTATTTCTATGATGTCCAACTTAATGTAGTTTAATTTTAATAAAGTATCTTCAAAATTGAAAAACATGAATCATACATATAATTTATCTTAAAACAAAGTAATATATATTGTGAATTTTTGACCTGCTATGCTTAATCTATTTTTAAATCCTTTTAAAAATGGTGACTAAGATGCATAGCACTCGAAGGTAGGAATCAATCTTGTTCTAATTTGAATGATAGACTGATGTAGTTCAGATCTCACTCAGCCTTTGTGCTGGAAAAGAAATGCAAAGAGAGGTAACAATAATTCACCTATCGTTCTGGTAATTGCATTCTGTCCTTCTTCTTATTGCTTTATTCAAATAAGCAGTTATAGTATTTTTCTTATATACAGCTCACATACAATATCTAGTCCACACACTTCCCAACGAATTTAATATATCCCTCATAAAAGAGTTCTATTTTATACATTTTCTCAATAAATGTATTTTAAACAATTTTGAGCCATAATATTTCAGAAGTTCAGGTGGTAACTGGAGTAAAATAGTCATTTCATGAAATCCAAAAGAAATGCAAACTATGAAGCCTGACTTATGTACTTAATTTATTTCTCAGCATCAGAATTAAAAGGTCTCATTTGAAAGCTCATCTCTCAATAAATACCAGTATTAAGTGCTGTGCTATTGTCTAGGCTGTTAGGAAAAGATTAAATATATTCCATGGGAATTCATAATTTGTAAGTCATCCTGAATACTAGCCAATAGAGGGAAGAGAGAATAATAGCATCATTCTCATTATCTAGCTCCCTTAATATTGAAAAACAATCTAAATTTTCCCTTGGTGAAAAGCTATGCTGAATATATTCAGTTCTCCGGAAATAAAAACAGCCCAGCATTTTTAGATTCAATCATTTCTAGATATTTTCCCTGTGATTCTCAAGTTCTTTCTTTCTTTCTTTCTTTCTTTCTTTCTTTCTTTCTTTCTTTCTTTCTTTCTTTCTTTCTTTCTTTCTTTCTTCCTTTCTTTCACCACACTAAAATTTAAGGTTAACCACACTGAACTAAATACGCTTTGTTCAGCTCTTAACAACTTATTCTGAAGACATTTTAAAATTATTTTTAGTTTCACTTTCCTTATACACAAAATGAGAGTGATAGAGCTAACATTATTTTTAGGAAATATGACTGTACTTAATTTACCTTAAGAACAGAAAAAATAAAAACCACATAGACGTATTTTGGTATAGAATGCATTACTTTGAATAAATGAAGTGCAAATAACTGAGCAATAACACCTGGCCTCTGGTGGTAGTAAAGTCTTATTTCTAGGAATATTTCTCGCCTACATAAAATAAGGCAAGTTAGCATTGACAATCACACTCCTGGTTCTCTAGTCTTGGGAGAAATTGGTTATTCTCTGGGGGAGATGCGGAGTGGTCAGGCTTCTGTTGGTGACACGGGACACACTTGGGCTGAGCCCTAGTAACCAGGTGGGGCTACAAAGTAAATTTCACTTGTTGATAACACATGGAAGTCCTAGGGAGGCTCCCTTTAAAATGACAATGGAAGATAAATCTTAGTACCAGCAAATCATTGTTAAGTTCAGGTCCCTGAATCTGTTGCCAGATTAGATATTGGAAGGAAAAATATCCAGGCTATGAGTGTTCTCTCTTGCATCCGAGGGGGGAAAAGGGAGAAGCTAGTTCTATTATTTTCCACTGAATCTTAGCAATTCTCCTCTTTTCCCCTGTCTGACACTGAATGCTCATTGCCATGATCGATATGTGTAATTCCCCTACACAGCTTAGAAACTCATGGAGCACTATTGTATACAAGGCTGTGGTAATGTCTAAGTAAAGCACGAATGAACATAGGCAAAATACTCAGCACAATAGCTGGTGCATGGTAAACATCCTGCAAATCATATATATTCCCTTGCTTTATTCTTATATTCATTATTCAAGAAGATTTGCTTACAAGATGATTTCTTAATTAAATATTTTCTCTTTTTTTCTTTTCCTTTTTCTTTTCTTTTTTTTTTTTTTTTTTTTTGAGTTAGGGTCTCACTCTGTCGCCCAGTCTAGAGTGCAGCGGCATGCTCACAGCCACTCCCAGCATCAACCTGCTGGGCTCAGGTGATCCTCCTGCCTCAGCCTTCCAAACAGCTGGAACTACAGGCAGGTGCTGCCAAGCCCAGCTAACTTTTTTTTCTTTTTTTTTGGATATATTGTAGAGACAAAGTCTCACCAAGTTGCCCAGGCTGGTCTCGAACCCCTGTTTCTTTTTTTCTTAAAAAATATTTATCTTATGAAAATTTATTTAAGTATGTTGAATGAACTTGTTGGGTTATGAGAATCAAGCTCAGATTTTGGATTTAATAAACCTTTAAAATACTACTATGCAGACATCTGCACCTCAGATTTAGGCAGAATGACTTTTTGGCTTGCTTACATTAGCTACATATCAGTACATATCAGCAATCCTTGTGAGTGGTGTGGGTCACTGAGCAGTCAAGGGTCAATAGCAGGAGATAGCTGAGTAGGAGGCTGAGCTACTGACTGGACAGTGGGGAGGGCACAGCCCAGGTAGTGTGTCCAAACTGCACAGCCATATTGAAGATATTTTTTCCAGGACATCTAATCAAGTGGAAAATTATGACATCTCATAGTAATGTAGTTAGAGATTAAAAATTGTGAAGTGTGGAAATAAGGAGCATCATGACCACAGATCTGTACCTAGGTATCAGAGCTTTAGTTTATGGTCATGGTTAGGTGCCAGGTCTATAAATAGCTATCAAAGAGAGTAGGATAAACCATGCATTTGTTCAAAGCATGTATGGATGAGCAGATGAGCTGACTGTTCCAGTCACTATAACCTTCCGCAGCACAACAGTGTCAATGATATTGCAATATAGCATTCCCTCTGCTTTGGACAGAATTAATATGAAGACTATCCATGTTTACAATGCTTTGGAGTGTTTTGGAAAAAATATTCATTTTAGACTACACTTTCTTTTTAACAAGTTCTTTATGAAAAAATTGTGAATGCTTATTTTCAGAAGAAAAGGACTCAAACATGAATTTAAATGACCAGGTAATGAAATATAGCTAAGCAAATCTGTTTTTGTTTTTAAAAATATTTTTTTTCAACTCTAGTGAGGGATAAAAGTCAAATGTGTTTTCAATGGGTTCTATTTTGTTTTATCTTAAACATCTCAAGTTTTTCATTATTCCTAAATAGTTAAGGATTAAATAAGCTGATTTAGACATAAGAACATCTAAATACAATATCATAGAGGCTAAAATAGAAAAATGTTTATTTGGACAAAATCTTTGCTTTATATGGATTTTCTCATGAAATAAACTTATAGATTTTTATTCAGATATTTCAGTTTTAATCTAAAAAATATTCAATTCACTTTTGCATTTCTCAAAGGATAAGATATGGTCTAAATTTATTTTGTGATTTTTTTTTTTTTTTGAGTTGGAGTCTCACTCTGTCGCCCAGACTGGAGTGCAGTGGCCGCTCCCGGCCACCACAGCCTCGACCCGCTGGGCTCGGGTGATCCTTCCACCTCAGTCTTCCGAGTAGCTGGAACTACAGGCGCGCGCTACCACGCCCGGCTGATTTTTTGATTTATTGTAGAGATGAGGTCTTGCTGCCCAGGCGGGTCTCGAACCCGCGGGCTCAGGCAATCCACTCACCTTAGCCTCCCAAAGGCGCGGGATTACAGGCTGAGCCACCGAGCCCGGCCTATTTTGTGATTTTTAATATTTAAAGTTGACTAATAATATTTAGCAAGACAATGGAATGTACATTTCTGTGTCCTCTTGAATTTACGAAGAAAATTTCAACCCAACATAGAGTAAGAATATTGCATTATTGATCCTAACATGTTCTGGATTTTTATAGGACTGTATATCTATTCAATATATAAAAACAATGTGTGAGACTTGGTGCTGCATCAGAGGTATTCAATATATTCTAGGCATCATGAATGAAAGAAGCAGAACAGACTCTAAGCAAATTAACAACATTTGAACAAATGAAAACATTTATCAGATAAAAATTTGAAATACAATTTGAATTGCCAGGGAAACCTCCCTTGAACAAGTGATTTTAAGTGAGTTTTTAAAAATGAATGAGAGGAGTTATACTTGTGAAACAGAAAAGATTGACTTCTAGAGCTCAACTAGAGGGTGAAGGATGAGGAAGGAAGTGAAAATTAGAAGTCACAGAAATAAGAAAGAAAATGAAAAGGAATTGAAGAAAGAAAACCGGAATAGTAAGTAACAAAAAAGCCAAGGAAATAGAGTTAAAATGAAGAGGATCTGAGATAAAGTAAGATAGAAGCCCATAAGAGACCACTCTATTTGATGGCCTGGACATTATTTGAGACTTCAGCACTGTTAAGGAGTAGGAAGGAAATAAGGCAATGAAGACCAAAATATGCAACTCACAAGAAGTTTTGCTGTGAGAAGATTTTGAAAAAACAGAGACTGATAGAAAATACAGCTAGGTTGTTTTTTTTTTTTTTGGTTTTTTTCCATTTTGTATTGTTCTGAGAGTGCAATGCTATTGCCATCTTTAAATATACCACTATGGGAGGGGAGTCAGGAAGATGGTGGCTGAGCCAGTCAGACTATGTGAGTCCCCATGTGTGAGTGAGTGAGTGTATGGAAAATTTTGTGTACATGCTGGTGAGCCAGTGGGCGTGTGAGTGGTTGACTGAGCGAGGGCTAGGGAGCTAGTGGCCCAGGCTCTCCTGGTGCAGCAGCTGGTGCCACAGCAGCTGGGCTTGAACCCTAGCAACTCCTGGGATGCGGAAGCCAAGTGTCATTTTTTCTTTCTTTCTTTTTTTTTTTTAATCAACAAACCCTCCCTAGGAAGAAAATGCTGGGAGAGAAGAACCAGGCCCCTGGTGCAACAGCTGGTGCTGCAGCTTCTCTACTTCATCCCTGGCTCTTGCCAGGTTGCAGAAGTCGAGTGCCATTTTTTTTTAAGAAGAAGTTTTCCTTTGAAAAAGCTGTAGGGAGAAACTATAGCTCCAGTCTCTCCTCACCATTGAAGCAGGAGAGAAACTGCTGACTCCTGGCTTTGCCTCACCACTTCAGCACCTGGCAAGGCTCTGGCAGGGCTGTGGAGAGAGTATAGAGGTAAATTCCCACAGAAGAGGACAAGAGAGGTACCTCACCACCATCTTGAAAATGGGGCAAGAAAGTGCTCCGATTTGCTCACCGTGGAGCAACAGACACAACGTGACTGATGGATCAACTACTCAGGGATAGATTGTGGCCCAGAGGGAATATCCTGAGAGCACAAACTTCAGAGGGACCCAATGAGTGCAGATTTCCAGGCGCCCCACTCCCTACCCTGATCCAGCCATGGGACAAAGGGTGTGACCAGAAAAGGACAAGGAAGAACTCAAAAGAGATCAGTGATGAGTCTGGGGCTGACCCAAACTCCCTCCTCCCCAGCAATACTTAGAACATCAGACCACACACACAGTTGGGCCACAACTGAGAGGGACAGACCAAGGTGGAGCCTGGACATCAGTCACAATAGAACTCCACTCCAGGAAAAGCCTGGCTGGGACACCCCTGGTGAGAGTACATACCTGGGGAAGAGACAATCCCATACTCCCCATGGGAGGAGATCTTCCTGTCCACATGAGAGTGGGAGAGGAGCACTGCAACCCCACCCACCTCCACTGCTCCTCCTACTTCCCAGCTTTGTTCCATAAGGGAGAGTGAAAGAGGTGGCTCTGCAGGAGAGACATGATTAGAGGAATAATTATACAGCCTGCAACAAGAGGACAAGTTTTTTTGTTTTGTTTTGCTTTAATTTTCCACTATTTTTTAATTTTTTAAAAAATTTTTTGATATAAAAAATATTTTGTGCATCAATTTGTATGTTAGGGTTTGATCTGCATCCCCCTACCAATTTTATTTTCTTTTTCTATTTCTTTCTTCTATTTGTCATTTTTTGTTTATGTGTGTATGTGAATGATTGAGTGTTCACCTTTTGATTTTGTCGTTGGTGGTTTTTGCTCTTTTGTTCTTTGGGGTTTTTTTATATTCATTTTACATAGTTTAAGGTGTGTGTCAAAATATGTGTGAGGGTTCGACCTGACCTCCCCCTCCCCCTTTTTCCCTCTGATCTTTCTGTTTTTCTTCTGTTTTCACTTTGTTCTAGGAGTGTGTGTGTTTTGTTTTACTGGGGTTTTTTTTTGTTGTTGTTGTTTGTTTTGTTTCACTTTTTGTTATTCCAGTTTGTTTTGGGGTGTGTGTGTATGTGTTCAATTGCTTTTGCATTGGTTTCTGCTTTGCATTGGAATAGAGTGGTGGTGGGGAGTGGGTCTCATGGAACACATACCACAGTAAGTGAACATTGTAATTTGTAAGTAGTTTCTGAATCCTAGCACCCAATCCCCTACTTTATTTGAATTTCCAAAACTACAAGAGACAGCAAAGCTTTCCATTCACCATCCTATTTCAAAATAGAACAAATCCAGAGACTGGATCAGGGAAGAATAGAGGACTGAGCAAACATCAGAAAGGAAAGCCTCTCCCCCTGATACTGAATAACAGAACAAAAGAGAAAAACAAGAGATCTGTCACAAATGAGAAAAAGCCCAAAGGAAGACCTTAGGCAATTTCAAGTGTACCAAAGACAAAACTCCTGAAAATTCAGACCTTGGTGCCTAAATAATGGAAGTCACCAACAACTGACCCCAGAATACGACAGGGATTAGGGAATGGATGGAAGGAGTGAATAAGACTCAAGAAAGACAAGATGCAACACTGAACGAACTTGTAACAGAGATTTTGGCAATAAAAACTTTTATCCAGGAAATAAATAACAAGATAACAAGCATGGAAATCAGAATTAATATAGCTGAAGAAATAATCTCAGAATTTGAAGACCAGAACATGGAATTAACCCGATCTGTAAAAAACATAGAAAGAAGACTCAGAAAGAAAAAACAAACCTACAAGAGATGTACGATTATATCAAGAGGTTGAACCTATGCCTGATTGGTATCCCAGAAGAAGAAAGGGAAATGGAGAACAAACTGGAGCAAGTATTCTAGAAGTTAATCCAAGAAAACTTCCCCCATCTCATTGGATGTGTGAGTAGCCAAGCACAGATACAGAGAACCCCCATAAGACATCAAATGAGAAGACCAACCCCTAGACACATAGTAATTCACCTATACAAAGTAGGCACAAAAGAAAAAATCCTGGGCAGCAAGAGAGAAAGGACAGACTACCTACCAGGAAAACCCAATCAGAATAGCAGCAGACCTATTGGCAGAAACTCTACAAGCAAGAAGGGAATGGAGCCCTATATTCAAAGTCCTCAAAGAAAACCAATTTCAAACAAGAATTTCCTATCCAGCCAAGCTCAGTTTCATCCATGATGGAGAATTAAAATCCTTTCCAGACATTCAATCCCTAAGAGATTATGCAATTTCCAGACCAGCTTTACAGGAGACACTTAAAAAGGTATTAAGCACAGAAAAAAGAAAAAAGAAAAAAGAATGACCACACACTTTCCAAGGGAACAGCAGAGCACAGAATCCACAGAATACAGCGCAACAAGACACTTGAAAACACACACATACATTAACCCCAAAGCCAAAAGAAAACAAACAGACAAAGAAAAAACTTTATAAGAACCTCATAACAGGGAGAAATAATCACATTTCAATAATCAGCCTGAATGTGAATGGATGAAATGCACCAATGAAAAGACAGAGAATGGTAAACTAGATAATAAACCATGACCCAATTATTTGCTGCATCCAGGAGACTCACCTCACCACAAGGGATGCATGCAGACTCACAGTCAAATGATGGAAAATGAGTTTCCAGGCAAATGGATCACACAAGAAGACAGGAGTTGCGATCTTAATATCAGACAAAACAACCTTTGAGCTATCAAACATTAAAGAAGATATAAAAGGACACTACATAATGATAAAAGTTTCAACCCATCAATAAGAAATATCCACCCTAAACATATATGCACCCAACAGAGGGCACCAGCATTTATAAAGCAACTACTAAATGAACTTAAAAAAGATATTGACTCTAACACTATTATAGCAGGGGACTTGAATACACCACTGACAGCCCTAGATAGATCATCGAGGCAAGAAACCCACAAGGAGATCCAGAACCTAAACTTGACACTCAACCAAATGGACTTAATAAATACCTACAGATTATTCCACCCAATAACCACATAATATACATTCTACTCATCACAACATGGAACATACTCCAAGACTGATCACATCCTTGGCCATAAATCCAGCATAAAAAAAATTCCATAGGTTGTAATCTTGCCATGCACATTCTCAGACCACAGTGGAAGAAAAATAAATATCAACATTTCCCCAAAACAATATTTCCCTGAAGTCCACAAGGACATGAACACCAAACAGCATGATGTTGTACAACTACTGGGTCAACACTTATATCAAAGCAGAAATTAAAAGATTCCTAGAAACAAATGAAAATGAAGAAACATCTTATCAAAATCTCTGAGATGCCCAAAGAGCAGTTCTAAGAATACAATTTATATCACTAGAAGCACACATCAAGAATATGGAAAGATACAAGTAGAGAGCCTAACAAAGCACCTAAGGGAGCTGGAAAGAGAAGACCACCAAAACCCCAACTTTAGCAGAAGAACCCAAATCACCAAAATAAGAGCCCAAATATGAGACATAGAAGATAAAAATATTATACAAAATATCAATAAAACAAAAAGCTGTTTCTTTGAAAGAATTGGCAAGATTGATGGACCCCCTAGCCAGAACAACCAAGAAAAAGCAAGAAAAAACCCAAATAAACACACTTAAAAATACAAACAATCAAATCACAACTGACCCTGAAGAAGCATGAAAGATTATCAGAGATTACTATGTACACCAGTATGGAAAAAAAGTTGATAACCTAAATGAAATGGAGGACTTTCTGACATCACACAACCTCCCTGTTTTGAAACAAGACGACATTTAGACACTAAATATACCAATAACAACCCAGGAAATTGACTCTGTCATAAGAAAACTACCTACAAAAAAAGTCCTGGACTGGATGGCTTTCCAGCAGAATTCTACAAAATATACAAGGAGGAGCTGATACTAATCCTATTGAAAGTATTCCAGGCAATTGAGAAAGATAGAGTTCTCCCCAAATCATTTTATGAAGCTGACATCACACTGATACCCAAACTGGGTAAAGATCCCACAATAAAAGAGAACTACAGGCCAATATCTCTTATGAACATAGATGCAAAAATCCTCAACAAGATTCTAGTAAATCGGATCAAAAAACACATCTCAAAAATTATCCACCATAACCAAGCAGGCTTCATCCCCAGGACGCGGGACTGGTTCACCTTTCACAAGACCATAAATATAATTAAATACATCAACAGATGTAAAAACAAGAAACACATGGTTATCTCAGATGCAGAAAAATCTTTTGATAAATCCAGCATCCCTTCTTGATAAAAACCCTCAAATACCTAGGTACAGAAGGAACGTACCTCATATAGTAAGTACCATCTACAATAAACCGACAACTAACATATTGCTAAATAAACAAATACTGGAAACATTTCCACTGAAAACTGGAACAAGACAAGGCTGTCCACTCTCACCTCTCTTGTTCAACCTTGTGTTGGAAGTCCAAGCTTGGACAATTAGACAATAGAAGTAAATCAGGGGTATCCAAATAGGAAAAGAGGAAGTCAAGTTATTCTTCTTTGCTGATGATATGATCCTACACCTTGAAAATCCAAGAGAATCTGTCAAAAACCTGCTTGCACAGTTAAAGGACTTTGGCAAAGTCTCAGGGTACAAAATAAATGTACAAAAGACAGTTGCATTCCTATACACCAGGAACAAGCAGGCAGAGACCCAAATTAAAAGCACAATCTCCTTCACAAAGGCACACAAAAAATGAAATACCTCGGCATCTCCCTAACCAGAGAAGTAAAAGACCTTTACAATGAGGACTACAAAACACTGCTCAAAGAAATCCAAGAAGACACAAACAAATGAAAAAATATTCCATGCTCATGGATAGGAAGAGTCCACATTGTTAAAATGTCCATCCTACCAAAGGAAATCTACAGATTCAACGCAATACCCATTAAGTTACCAACATCATTCTTCTCAGACCTGGAAATGACAATATAGAAATTCATATGGAAACATAAATGACCACGAATAACCAATACAATCCTTAGCAAAAGAAACAATGCAGGAGGTATCACACTTTTAGATTTCAAACTTTACTACAAGGTACATTAATCAAAAGGGCCTGCTATTGGTACACAAGAACAACCACATAGACCAATGGAACAGGATAGAGATTCTAGAAGTAAAGCCTCAATTCTTCAACCAACTCATGTTTGACAAAGCCTCCAACAACAACCACTGGGGAGAAGAGAACCTATTCTGGGGCTGGGAAAACTGGCTGACCACATGCAGAAGACTTAAACAGGACCCTTACCTATCACTATACACAAAAATTAACTATCAATGGATCAAAGACCTAAACATAAAACCTCAAACTATAAGAATCTTCGAAAACACAGGAGATGTCCTTATGGAAATTGGAACTGGCAACATATTCCTATTCAGAACCCTGAAGGTCAATACCTTAAGAAATAAGATATACAGCTGGGCTTGGTGGCTCAGCCTGTAATCCCGCGCCTTTGGGAGGCTGAGGTGAGTGGATTGCCTGAGCCCGCGGGTTCGAGACCTGCCTGGGCAAGCGAGACCTCATCTCTACAATAAATCAAAAAATCAGCCGGGCATGGTAGTGCATGCCTGTAATTCCGGCTACTCGGAAGGCGGAGGCGGAAGGATCGCCGGAGCCCAGCAGGCGAGGCTGCGGTGGCCGGAAGCAGCCACTGCACTCCAGTCTGGGCGACAGAGTGAGACTCCAACTCAAAAAAAAAAAAGAAATAAGATAGACAAGTGGGACCTCATCAAACTAACAAGCTTCTGCAAAGCAAAAAAAAACCATCAAGAGAGCAGGGAGATAGCCCACAGAATAGGAAAAAATATTTGCCAACTGTATATCTGACAAAGGCCTAACTTCTAGGAATCTACAAGGAACTCAAATGTACCAAAAGGAAAAAAACAAACAGCCCCTTTAAAAAGTGGGCAAAAGACATGAATAGACACTTCTCAAAAGAAGATACACAGGCAGCCAACAGACACATTAAATGCAAATCAAAACCACACTGAGATACAACCTAACCCCAGTAAGAATGGCATCATTAATAAAACAAACAACAACAGATGCTGGCAAGGATGCGGAGAAAAAGGAACGTTTCTACACTGCTGGTGGAAATGCAAACTAATGCAACCTCTTTGGAAGACAGTGTGGCGATTTCGGAAAGAACTAGAAATTGACCTTCCATATGACCCAGCAATTCCCCTATTGGGAATATACCTGGAGGAACTCAAATCATTCTTACAAAAAACATACCTGCACATGTATGTTTGTTGTGGTTCTATTCACAATAGCAAAAATATGCAACCAACCATGTTGCTCATCGAAGCTGGACTGGGCAAAAAAAATGTGGTACATATACACAAACGTAAGAAAGACATATGGACTTCGCAGCAACTTGGATGGATTTTGAGTCTATAATATTCATTGATCTATCATAGAAAAAAAGAATAGAGTATCATATGTTCTCACTTATAAGTGGACCATGAACAATTATAATACTTTAAGAAAGGAAATGGCAGTAGTAGGAAACTATCAGGGGAGAGGGGTGGGATTGGCAGTTGAGGGAAAGTGCTAAGGGAGGGGGGCATGCCTTATACAAGGGTACCTGCATAATCAATGTTTGTACACCTAACCCTGAATTGTACCCCACATCTTTATAAAAAATAAAATTGAACTCATGGAGATAGACAGTAGAAATATGGTCAACAGAGACTTGGAATGGTAGTGAGGAGGGAGAGGGTATAAAGGAGAAGGCTAATGGGTAAAAAAATACAATTATGTAGTAGGAATAAGATCTAGTGTTCAGTAGGACCACAGGGCAACTATGGTTAACAATTAGTTATTGTATATTTCAAAATAACTAGAAGAGTGGAATTGTTCCCAACACAAAGAAATAATAAATACTTGAGGTGATATATCCTAATTTCCTGATTTCATCATAACACATTATATGGTTATATCAAAATATCGTATGCATTCCATAAATATGTACAACTAGTATGTATTTATAATAAAATTCAGCCGGGCTTGGTGGCTCAGCCTGTAATCCCGCGCCTTTGGGAGGCTGAGGTGAGTGGATTGCCTGAGCCCGCGGATTCGAGACCCGCCTGGGCAGCGAGACCTCATCTCACAATAAATCAAAAAAAAAAAAAAAAAAAATCAGCCGGGCGTGGTAGCGCATGCCTGTAATCCTGGCTACTTGGAAGGCTGAGGCGGAAGGATTGCCGGAGCCCAGCAGGCGAGGCTGCGGTGGCCGGAAGCGGCCACTGCACTCCAGTCTGGGCAACTGAGTGAGACTCCAACTCAAAAAAATAAATAAATAAAATAAAATAAAATTTTTTTAAATAAAAAATATATAACACTATGGGAGTTATAGTGAGGAAAATAATTTGAACATGTTAATAGTGAATATGTGTTGAACTTGAGTCTTCTGTTCTTTCTAATTAACCATTTAATTATATACAAAAATACCGACAACATGAAACTTAACCAGAATTATGAGATGAGTGTGATTACATCTCAACATTTTAATGTCACATAAAATCTAGAATGTTTTTGATAGTAGTAAATCTGCACATCTAACTCCATTATTCAAATTGACTTTAATGGTTCACAGCATATGCCTGATTATTTTCTCTGCTTTTAGCCAGAGTATAAAAGGATATTAAATAAAATCAAATAAAAACCAACTCTCCTTAAGAAGGAAGGCTTTGTCAAGCCTGTAATTGTGTCAGATTAGATAGGTTAACAACCTGTGATTTAGCTCTAATATATTGGATTCAGGTGTCGGGTAAAAACAAAAACAAAAACCAAAAAACAACTTTCTCAACCAGCCTCTAAACGACTAAATCTTTTTTAGACTGAAGACTTAACAAATGGGTGAACTAAAAATCAACAACAGTTTGAGAACATACTCAGTCTTTTGGGTGAAAAATAGGCCAACCTTGTTCATGTTGGTAACCATGCTTCTTAAATTAAGACTAATTTGAAGTAAATTGGGAAGTCTCTTTTATCACTGAGACCCACAACTGTCAGGTTTTTCAAAGTTTGATATTCTTTATGTGTTAAATTATTATATTCCATTAACTATTGCATGCTTACCATTTCATTACACATGTAGTTACACTGTCTTAGCAAATAAAATAATTTCATGTTAGCAATGGATTAGTCTACTCCATATGTTATTTATCATGATTATGACTCTTCTAGAATTCTGTTTCAGAATCAGATATTACAAATGTTGATAATTTCTAATATTAAAATCTCTTGAGATAGTTGATAATTTCTAATATTAAAATCTCTTGAGTTAATTCAAATAGGAATTCTGTGTATAATAAAGGCAAAACTGAATTGCTGATATTAAAACGGCTAATTTAATAAATGGTATTGAAAGACTAGGCAGCCAAGATTAATGCAAGTAAAGATTCTTACTTTTAATTTTTACATCAAAGTAATTTCCAGATGGATCAAAACTTTTAGAGCTAAAAATAAAACTAGTTTTCTATTTTTAGTTTCAATAAGTAAAGAGCTAAGAAACTGCTATTTTCATCCTTAAAACAAGAAAACTCTGTACAAAATGAAAATTAGCTTTTCTAGAACCCATCAGATAAGAGATTACCAGGCAAATGGATACCTGTGCAAAACCACAGAGATACAGACACCCAGATCTGGTTATCTAGAGAAGAAACCTCTAGTGCCATAACCTGGTAGAAACATATAAATGGTCATTCTAAGTAGTTATTAAAGATGAAGTATGAACTTGACTAAGAGTAAGAAACTTTTTGAAACCACAGTTTAAGAAAAGCCCCTATACATTCTAGGGCTTTACCTCCAGAACCCCACCAGATTCCCACAATGATGATCCCCTGACCTGGTGAGGTGGAGAGCAACCACTGTGAAAGAAGTCAGGAGCATTCTCCATGATAAAAGCTACCTCCCAAAAGGGTGTGACGTATGGGGGATGTTGGAGAAAGACTTTGAACTTTGCTTCCTGCTTCAGCCTCTCCAGTTTTTTGTCTTGCTTATGGGGAAAAAAGAACATGAAGTCCTCTTTAACTATGAAGAGAAGTAGAAAGGGAGGATGTTGGTTCTAGGAGGCTCTTCACTTCATGAAAACAAAAATCCCTGGATGCTCAAATCTCTTACACAAAATGGGTAAGTATTTGTATATAACCCACACACATTCTCCTGTGTACTTTAAATCTTCTATAGATTATTTATTTTACCTAATACAATGTAATGCCAAGTATATAGTTGTTATATTTTGTCTTTATTTTCATTGTTGTATTGCTAGTTTTTACTGTTTTGATAGTAGTAAATCTTCACATCTAACTCCATTATTCAAGTTGACTTTAATGGTTCACAGCATATGCCTGATTATTTTCTCTGCTTTTAGCCAGAGAAAATTTTATTTTTTTAAATATTTTATTTATTTTTTCAAATATTTTTTATCTGAGGTTGGTTAAAGCTGAGGATATAGAACCCATGGATATGGAGGGCTCACTATATGTTCAGGGAAGGGAACAGGGCTTTATGAAACAAAAAATAGCAGAAAATGCTGCAGCCAGGACAGGCAGAAGGTGTAAAGGAGAAAAAGCTATATGACTGGAAGAGGGATAAAAATCACTTGTGGTGCTATATAGCTGAGACACAGGTCAATTAAATGACTGAAACTTAATCAGAAGCCTTCCCCTATTCTTTTACTATGCTGGCAGGATTTCAGTCTAATGACAATGAATTGCAGTTGAAAAAGCAGCTAGATGTAGACTCTCTGAGAAGGAGTACTTAGATTGCTCAAAGTCATGGATAGAAACAAAAACTAAAACTCTAGAGAAAGTCTCTAGAGCCTCTAAAACTTACAGCTGCAATACACATCAATTACAGGCTAACTCCTATCAGATTAAAATGATACTCATGAAAAATGCCTATTTACTAAGTTTCTGCTACCTGCTATAAACTGTCTGGCTTTTAAAAAACAAAAACTGTACAGTTCGACAGAAAGCAAAAAACAAAAAAACAAAACAACAACAAAAAACCACTCCTAGGAGATAAATGTCATACCAGAATTTGATTTAAATATCACACAGATTTTGTACTTATCATACACAAAATTTAAAGTAATCCTGAACAACATGTTAGAAGATCAAATTGAGAAAAGATAACATGAAAGGACAGATGAGTAGTGTTTGCATGGAGCTGCAAATTCTAAGACTCAAAAAGAAATCTTAGAAACAAAAAATAAAAAGAATAACAGAAATGAAGGATAATTTTGACTGGCTCTCCAGTAGACTTGATGGAGTCAAAGAAAGAATTAGTGATCAGTGAACTTGAACATCAGTCAATAAAAACTTCCCAAAGTGAAATGTAAAGAAATGATAATGTTTAAAAACTGTCCATAAAAATCCAAAACCATAACAGCAGATTACAGAACTGTGAGGAACTACCAAAGGATAAACATATGTGTAACTGGAATCTTAGAAAAAGAAGAATAAATGGACAAAGCAAAAAATATATATTTGAAGTAACAAAGGTAGACAGCTTTCTAAAATTAATTACAGACACCAAACCACATATTCAGGAACTCAGAAGACACCAAACAGGATAAATATCAACAAAGACACACCAAATCAAATCATATTCAAACTTTAATAAAAACAATATATTTAAGAAAGTCAGTGACATGAGAGGAACACCTAAATTGTAAAGAAACAAAGATAGGAATGACAGTCAGCTTCTCTTTGAAAACAATGCAAGCCAGAAGACAATGGAGCAATACCTTTCAAGGATGGAATTTAAAAAAAGAGAAAACTATCAACCTAAAATATGTTTCAAAACAAAAGTGAAATAATCACATAGACACACAAAATATGGAATAAACTTTCAACACAAGACATAAATTGTAAGAAAAAAAGTGCATCAGGCAGAAAATAATGATTCCCAAGTAAAAATAAATATCTATGCAAAGGAATAAAGAGGACTGGAAATAATTTGCATTTGGAGAAAATTATTAGTTTGCATTATATTTAGTGGTTATAGCATATCTATAAATTCTGCAAAGCAAATTATGAAGACTATAAATAATCAATACATGTTTTATCTCACATTCTAATTAGTGAATTCTATACAAGAACCAATTATAAGGATTATATTTATTAATATGTATTCATTTATTTTTTGCCTCAAAAACTTTCTGGAATAAGGTAGCTTCTTTACTTATTTAAGTTAGATTTATGAAAAATCACTTGTTTTCCCTAGTATTAATTGGCCAAGCTATTTTTGGCTGTCCTATGAAAGTTCCTAAAAGTGACAGGATCAACTTATTTTATATTATGTAAATTAAGACATGTTTCTCTAAAACAAAAACAACAAAGTAAAAGGTAAACTATGCAAATAAACTATTTTAATAGTTTTATTTAGATATAATTCATATGCCATATAATTCATTAATTTAGGGTGTAAAATCTAAAATTTTTAGTATATTTCAAGATACAGTTATGCATCACTTAATGACATACACATTCTGAGAAATGTTGTTGTTAGATTAATTCTTTGTTGTGTGAGCATCATAGAGTATATTTACACAAACCTAGACGGTACAACCTAATACTCATCTAGGTTGTATGGTAAAGCCTAGGCTACAAGCCTGAACAGAATGTTACTGTACCAAAAAATACCGTAGGCAAATGTAACACAATGGTACATATTTGTATATGTAAACATATCTAAGCATAGAGAAGAGACAAAACAGATACAGTATTATAATCCTATAGGACCACTATTGTTTACGTGGTCTGTCATTGACCAATACATAATTATGCAGTGCAAGAACATGTTTGCAGTCATTATCAAAGTTAATTTTAGAACATTTTCATCACCTCACAAAGAAACCCACATCTGTTTCACCTTCTACTACCCATTTCCCCATATCTTAGCAAATGATAATATATTTCCTGTTTCTACATATTAGCCAATTTTAGATATTTCATATAAATGAGACTGCAAAAGCAGATTTTTGTAAGGAGCTTTTTTAAATTTAGCATAAGTTTTCAAGGTTTATACATGTGGCATCATGTATAAGCATTTCTTTTTTTAATTAATGAATAATATTCCATTGCATTAATATGCCACATTTTATTTATTCAATACTTGATGGATATTAGTCAAGCTGCTAAAAATATTCATGTACAAAGTTTTTTTGTGTGAACAACATATATGCTATGGTTTAAATGTGTTCCCCAAAGTTCATTTGTTAAAAACTTAATCCCCAGTGCAACAGCATTGAGAAGTAGGAATTTTATGAGGTAATTAGGACTTGATGGCTCTGCCCTCATGAATGAATTGATGTTGTTACCCTGGGAGTAAGTTTATTATCGTGAGAGTCAGTTGCTTATAAAAGTGAGTCTGGATCCCTCTTGCTCATTCTTGCATTCTCTTGTTCTTCCACCCTCCACCATGAGGAGACACAGCAAGAATGCCTTCACTGGATATCGCCTCTAAATTTTAGATTTCCCAGTCCCCAGAATTGTATGCAATAAATCTGTTTTTTAAAAATAAATTACACAGTCAGTGGCATTTTGTCACAGCAGCACAAAAGGGACTAAGACAATACGTTTTTCATTTTTCTTGTATATATAACTAGGAATAAAAGTGCTAGGTCATATGGCGACATTATGTTGGATGATTTGAGGAACTGACAGGCTATTTCCCAAAAGATATAAAACATTTTACATTTTAAGCCGTAGCATGTAAGAATGCCAATTTCTCAATATCCTGCCAACCTGTATTATCAGACTTTTTTTCTATAGCCATACTAGTGAATGTAATCTCATATCTTGTGGTTTTGATTTATATTTCCCTGATAACTAATTCTGTTGAACATCTTTCCATATGATTTTTGCGCATTTCTATAATTTCTTACAGAAATAAGTATTTAGATTTTTAATTTTCTCTCTAAATTTAGTTCTTTCGTTATTATAGAGTTGTATGATTCTTTACATATTTTGGATGTAGGATTTACAAATATTTACTCCCAAACTCTAGGTTTTCTTTTCACTTTCTTGATTGTATTCTTTGAAGTTCAATTTTTTTTGTTTTAATTTTTATTTTAAAGATGGGGTACAATTCAGGGTTAGATATACAAATGGACGTTGTACAGATGAAGTTTGGGTCTCACTTTTGTCCCCACTTCACTTGGTTTGAGATCAGGTACCCTTATAGGTGAAGTTTGAGCTCCCCTCCCCTGGCGGTTTCCCACTGTTGCCAATTGTTTTCTTATAGTATTATGATAATGTTCGGGGTCCGCTTATGAGTGAGAACATGCGGTGCTCAGTTCTTTGTTTCTGTGATAGATCACTGAGTACTGTATTATAGACTCCAAGTCCATTCAAGTTGCTGTGACATTCATAATTTTGTCCTCTTTACTACTGCATGATATTCCATCGGGTTTATGTACCACATTTTTTTATCCAGTTCACTTTCAATGGGCAGCACGGTAGGTTCCATGTTTTTGTTATTGTGAATAATGCTGCAATAAACATGAGTGTGCAGGTATCTATTTTATAGAGTGATTTGAGTTCCTTTGGGTATATTCCCAGAAGGAAGATTGCTGAGTTGTATGGAGGGTTAATTTTTAAGTCTTCTAGGAATAGCCACACTGTTTCCCACAGAGGTTGTACTAGTTTACACTCCCTCCAACAGTACAGACTTGTTCCCTTTTCTCTGCATCTTCTCCAGCGTCTGTTGTTATTTTGAGATATTGATGGCCATGACGACTGAAGTTAGGTGGGGAAAACCAAACCTCCCTTTATCCTACTTATACAATGACTCTATTAATTTCCTCCCCATCGTCTTTCACTATAACTTTCATTGTTTTTTGAGAAAGGCTTTAGACTTGAGCTTCTCTACATGCTGTTGCAAATAAAGTAACAGGAACTTAGGCACAGAATGGGAAATGTTGACATACTGCACATCCCAGAAAGATAGCTCTCCATCTAGGCACTGGCAGGAGAGGAAGCTCTGTTCTTTTGATTGCTGCAGCCTGGAGTGAGAATTCCATCATGTTGAGTTGGTGAGGGAAAGAGATGGAACAATCTGAGTTCAAATACTACAAATTCCCACCATTCTTACTGAATGTTAGCAAACCACGAGACCATTTCCAAAGACTTTTCATACTTGTTCAATTTTTACAATTTCCTGAGTATCACTGAAAAAAGGGTCCACAGATCTTTATGCTGTCAGGCTTAGGTATAATAGTGCAAAGGGATTCTTAACCGCATCCAGTGCCCATTCTAATAGAAAATAAAAACTCAAGTGGTTGGGCTTTAATCAGATTCAAGGAAAGATAATATAAAATTAAAATTAAAAGGTAAAATAAGGAAGCACAGTGGTTCCTTTTGTATATTAATAATTCTATTTGGAGCTCATATATTTAATCCTTTACCTTCATTTATTGTAAAGGCAGCAAACCAGCAGATAATGAATTTAATCAACAGTAATAGATTTTACAAAATCCATGTACTTACTTATACTCAAGTTCTTTAAGTCTTCATTCAAACTTAATTTACTATTAATTTATACATAATTTTTACACTTTTACATATCTGGTTTTAAAACCCAAAGCAAATTAAAAGCAGCAATTATGAAGTTAAATACTTCTGCAAAATTTAAAAGCACAGCAGAATAGACCCATTTGGTATAGGGAAAAAGAGTCTTCAAAAGCACAATGATTTATTAATAATGATTGTATTAACATAAAAGTCATTAAAATGTATTTTAAGTATTGCTTTTGAAGGCAGAGATACATATGTTACATCTTCTAGTGACTCTGAAAAATCAATGAAAAAATTATGATGCTTTATCAAGGTTAAACTTCAGATCTCAAGAAAATTGTGATATCTAGAGCAAATATTACCCAAATATACCAGCAAGCTTAACTTACTAAATTATCCTTACAAATTTATTTACAACCCAATAATTCTAAAATGGATACATTGAAGAACTGATTGAAATCACATACAGTACTAGAAATTTTCTTTCTGTGTTTCATTTAAGACAATTAAACAGGAGAAAATATTTAGCACTTCCCCAAAATAAATACAATTACAAGTTCTGACAATTAAGTTCAGGAACTCATCCTACAAAAAGTTCTATACCTCATTGCTGAATATCACTGTGGCCACCTTTGAAGTACTCCCCTTGGTAAGCTATGCACCAATGCCAGTGCCTAATCCACTTGTCAAAGAAATTTTGGAACTCTTTGTGTGGAATGGCCATCAGAGCTGTCATTGTTAAAATGTCTTCCTTTCAAAATTTGCTTTATCTTCGGGTAAAGAAAAAAGTAATTGGGGGAGCAGATCAAGTGAGAGGGGAGGGTGTTCCCATACCGTTAATTGTTTACTGGCTAAATTCCCTCACAGGCAGTGCTGTGAGCTGGTGCATCGTTGAGATGCAAGAGCTCTTTTGGGACCGTTTTTGCACACTCCTTTCTCATGCCAAGATTTTCAGTTAAGATTGTCCTAGTTTGTTTTTTTTTTATTAATCAGTATTTTTTATTATGGTTTTGTGGGGTACAGTTAAGGGTTAGGTGTACAATTACGTTTCATTCAGGCACCCTGTTGATAAGCGGTATTTCCCCGTCCCCAGACAGATATTTGCGACTGTTAATCCCATCCCCCTCCCCCCCATAGTTTCCCAGTACCGTCAGTCATTTTCTTAGTATTACATTGGATGTTCAGGGTCCATTATATGAGTCAGAACATGTGATATTCGGATCTTTGTTTCTGTGAGAGGTCGCTCAGTATTATAGACTCTAGTTCCATCCAGGTTGCTGCGAAATTCATGATTTTGTTCTTTTTTATGGCTGCGTAGTATTCCACCATGTATATGTACCACATTTTTTAATCCAGTCCTCTTTTGATGGGCAGCATGGTTGTTTCCAAGTTCTTGCTATTGTGAACAACACTGCGATAAACATACGTGTGCAGGTATCTTTTTTATAGAGTGATTTGTGTTCTTCAGGGTATATTCTCAGTAGGGGGATTGTGGGATCATATGGGAGGTTGATATTTAGAGCTTTTAGGAATCGCCACACTGCTTTCCACAGAGGTTGCACTAGTTTACACTCCCACCAACAGTGTAGAAGTGTTCCCTTTTCCCCACACCTTCTCCGGCATCTGTTATTTTTTGAGTTGTTGATAATTGCCATTCTGACTGGAGTTAGGTGGTATCTCGGTGTGGTTTTGATTTGAATCTCCCTGATGATTAGTGAGGTTGAGCATTTCTTCGTGTGTTTGTTGGCTGCTCGGATGTCTTCTTTTGTGAAGTGTCTGTTCATATCTTTTGCCCACTTTATAATGGGGTTATTTGTTTTCTTCTTTTCAGTATGTTTCAGTTCCTTGTATATCCAGGATGTTAAGCCTTTGTCAGACCTAGAGTTGGCAAGTACTTTTTCCCAGTCTGTAGGCTATCTCCCTGCTCTCTTGATGGTTGCTTTGGTTTTGCAGAAGCCTGTCAGTTTAATAAGGTCCCACTTGTCTATTTTCTCTCTTAAACCTGTGGGTTTCGGGTTTTGTTCAGGAATTGGATGCCAGTTCCGATTTCCATGAGGGTATTTCCTTCATTTTCTAAGGTTCTTATGGTTTGAGGTTTTACATTTAGGTCTCGGATCCATTTGGAGATAACCTTTGTGCATGGGGATAGATAAGGGTCCTGTTTCAATCTTCTGCATGTGGTCAGCCAGTTTTCCCAGCACCACTTACCGAATAGGTTCTCCTCTCTCCAGTGGTACGTGGTGGAGGCTTTGTCGAAGATGAGTTGGTTGAGAAATTGAGGTTTTGCTTCTGGAATCTCAATTCTATTCCATTGATCTATATGCCTGTTCCTATACCAATACCAAGCTGTTTTGATGATTGTAGTTTTATAGTAAAGTTTGAAGTCTGGTATTGTGACACCACCTGCTTTGTTTTTTTTTTTGCTGAGGATTGTTCTGGCTATTCTTGGCCGTTTGTGTTTCCATATGAATCCTGTGTTGTTTTTTCTAGGTCTGAGAAGAATATTGTTGGTAATTTAATGGGTATTGCATTGAATTTGTAGATTGCCTTAGGTAAGATGGACATCTTCACAATGTTGATTCTTCCAATAAATGAGCATGGGATATTTTTCCACTTGTTCGTGTCAGCTTTGATTTCTTTGAGCAGTGTTTTGTAATTTTCATTGTAAAGGTCTTTCACGTCTCTGGTTAGGAAGATGCCAAGGTATTTCATTTTTTGGGTGGCTATTGTGAATGGAATTGTGTTTTTTATTTGGGTTTCTGTTTGTTATTGGTGTAGAGAAATGCGATTGTCTTTTGTACATTTATTTTGTATCCTGAGACTTTGCCAAAGGCCTTTATCAATGTAAGGAGGCCTTTGACAGATTCTCTTGGGTTTTTAAGATGCACAATCATATCATCTGCATAGAGAGATAACTTGACTTCCTCTTTTCCTATTTGAATACCTCTGATTGCCTCCTCTTCTCTGATTGCTCTAACCAGGACTTCCAATACTATGTTGAACAGGAGGGGTGAGAGTGGGCATCCTTGTCTAGTTCCAGTTTTCAGGGAAAATGGTTCCAATTTTTGTCCATTTAGGAGTATGCTGGCTGTGGGTTTCTTGTAGATGGCTTTTAATATTTTGAGGTATGTTCCCCATATGCCTAGATATTCAAGGGTGTTTATCAAGAAGCGGTGCTGGATTTTATCAAAAGCTTTTTCTGCATCTAATGATATGATCATGTGGTTTTTGTTTTGACATCTGTTGATGTATTTAATTACATTTATGGTTTTACAAATGTTGAACCAGGCTTGCATCCCAGGAATGAAGCTTACTTGGTCATGGTGGATGATTTTTGAGATGTATTGCTGAATCCAGTTTGCTAGTATCTTGTTGAGAATTTTAGCATCTATGTTCATCAAAGATATTGGCCTGTAGTTCTCTTTCTTTGTTGGATCTTTACCTGGCTTGGGTATCAATGTGATGTTGGCTTCATAAAATGATTTGGGGAGAGTTCCATCTTTTTCAATCGCCTGGAATACCTTCAGTAGGATTGCTATCAGCTCCTCCTTGAATGTCTTGTAGAATTCTGCTGGAAAACCATCTGGATCAGGGCTTTTTTTTGTAGGAAGTTTTCTTATTACATAGTCGATTTCCTTGATTGTTATTGGTCTATTTAGGGTCTCAATTTCTTCTTGTTCCAACCTAGGTAGGTTGTGTGATGTCAGAAAGTCCTCCATTTCCTTATGGTTTTCAAGTTTGTTTCCATACAAGTGTACATAGTAGTCTCTAATGATCTTCTGTATTTCTTCAGGGTCAGATATGACTTCATCTTTTGTGTTTCTGATTGCTTATTTGGTTTTTTTCTTGTTTTTCTTGGTCAGTCTAGCTAGGGGACCATGAATCTTGTTTACCCTTTCGAAGAGCCAGCTTTTTGTTTCATTGATTTTTTTGTATTATCTTTTTGTCTTCTATGTCCTGGATTTGGGCTTTTATTTTGGTAATCTGGATTCTTCGGCTGAAATTAAGGTTTTTGTGGTCTTGCTTTTCCAGATTCTTTAGGTGGCTTGTTAGATTGTGAATTTCTGTTCCTTCCATTTTCTTCATGTGTGTTTGTAGGGATATAATTTCCCCTCTCACTATAACTTTAAGGGCATCCCAGAGATTTTGGTAAGATGTTTCTTTATTTTCATTTGTTTCCAAGTATCTTTTGATCCCTGTTTTGATTTCGTCATTGACCCAGGAGTTGTTTAGCATCATGCTATTTAGTGTCCATGTCTTTGTGGGTTTTGGGGGGACCTTGTTGGCGTCAATGTTTATTTTTATTCCACTGTGGTCCG
Source organism: Cephalopachus bancanus (assembly GCA_027257055.1). Lineage (NCBI taxonomy): Eukaryota > Metazoa > Chordata > Mammalia > Primates > Tarsiidae > Cephalopachus > Cephalopachus bancanus. Next base: position 1,538,571 of record JAPVLO010000084.1, on the reverse strand, counting down.
AGAAGGTGTTTGGTAGAATTTCAGTCCTTTTAAATTTGCTTATGCTTGATTCATGGCCAAGTATGTGGTCAATCTTAGAATATGTTTCATTTGGTGATGAGTAGAATGTGTATTCTGTGGTCTTTGGATGGAGTGTTCTGTAGGTATCAATTAAGTCCATTTGTTCCAGAGTCATATTGAGGTTCCGGATCTCCTTGCTGATTTTTTGTCCTGATGATCTGTCTAGGGTTGTGAGTGGGGTATTAAAGTCCCCAGTTATGATAGTGTTAGAGTCAAGATATTTCTTTAGTTTTCCAGAAGTTGCTTTATGAAAGTTGGCGCACCTATGTTGGGTGCATGTATGTTTAGGATAGATATTTCTTGTTGATGAATTGAGTCTTTTATCATTATATAGTGGCCTTCTGTATCTTTTTGGATTTTTAATAGCTTGAAGGGTATTTTGTCTGAAATTAAGATCACTACTTCTCCTTTCTTTTGTATTCTGTTCTCCTGAAAGTTTGTTTCCCATCCTCTTACTTTGAGTCTGTGGGTGTCCTTTTTAGTGAGGTGCATCTCTTGAAGGCAATAGATTGTTGCCTGATGATATTTTATCCATTTTACCATTATATATCTTTCAGTGGTGCATTTAGTCTGTTCACATTTAGGTTAATAATTGAAATGCAAGAGTTGATCCCTGTCATAAGGTTCTTACAGAGTCGATCCTGTTTATTTGTTGTCTTTCTTTGGGTTTTGGAGTTGGGTCATGTGTGTTTTTAATCTTTTGCCTGTACTCTTTTGAAGAATGCTGTTGTTCTTTTTTCTTTTTCTTCTGTGTTCAGTACTTTCTTAAGTGTTTCTTGTAGAGGTGGTCTGGTGGCAGCGTAGGTTCTTAGGGATTGGATGTCTGGAAAAGATTTCAATTCTCCCTCACTAATGAAGCTTAGTTTGGCTGGGTAGGTTATTCTTGGTTGAAATTTTTTATCTTTTAGAACTTTGAATATAGGGCTCCAGGCTCTCCTGGCCTAAAGGGTTTCTGTGGATAAATCTGCTGCTATTCTAATTGGTTTTCCCTGGTAGGTAGTCTGGCCTTTTTCTCTTGCTGCCTTTAGGATTTTTCCTTTCATAGCTACTTTGTTTAGGTGAATTATTATGTGTCTGGGAGTTGGTCTTCTCATTTGTTGTCTTGCAGGGGTTCTCTGAATCTCTTGTGTTTGAATTTTTTCATCCTTAATGAGTTGAGGGAAGTTTTCTTGAATGATTTCATGAAATGTTTTTTTCCAGTGTGGCTTCTCTTTCTCTTTCTGCCTCAGGAAGCCCAATTACTCTTAGGTTTGGTTTCTTGAAGTGATCATTCATCTCTTGCAGGTTTTGTTCTGTCTTTTTGAGCTTCTTTTCTATGCTTTTGACAGTTTGGGTTAGTTATGTGTTTTGGTCTGCGAGCTCTGAGATTCTTTCTTCTGCTTGGCTGATTCTTCTTTCCATGCTTATTAGTCTGTTGTTCATTTCCATCACAGTATTCTTTACTGCTGTCATTTCTGACAACAGCTCCTTCTTATTTTCCTCTTGTCTCTCCTCAATTTTTTTAATTCTCTCCATTAATGTCTTGATATCTGGGTTTGTTGCATTTAACCAGTCATTCTGGGGACTCTTCATTGTTTGTGTTCCAGAATCTGTTTTCTCAATGTCTGATTTCCCAGGGGTCTGTGTAAGACCTATATTCTTCTTTTGGTTTTTCTTCATTTGTGCGGTTTTTCCCCCTCCCTACTTTTTCCTTCCCTCCATGTCACCGTCTTCTTTCATTCTGTTTTCAGGGGTAAAGGGATTGGTTTTACTTCTGTTTGTTCAATCTCCTATTCTTTTTGTATGTCCTCTTACTTTGTTCAATTCTGAAGTTGCACTGTAGGTTGGAGGTGGTCCTTTTTTGCAGTTTTGAGATGTACTTAAGGGGAGAGCTGTGATTCAAAATCTGTCTGCAGGTCCTGGTATTCGCTGACAGGCGTGTGGATAATGTGGAACCCACTTCCCACTGCCCTGGAATCTGTCCGTGCAGTGGAGCTGTAGGTTTACTCCCTGAAATAAAATGTGGTTAGTAGAGGGGAGAGAATGGAGCAGACAGTGGGTTGAAGAGGGGGATGGAGAGATAGAGGAGTAAGGGGGGAAACAAATGAGTGTGCCAACAAATAGAGAGAGAGGCCTATACTGACACAGATAAAAACAATAGACCACAGCTACAGATGAACCAACTCTCATACAAAAAAATAAAAAATAAAAATAAAACATATAGTGATGCTAACATACAAGCTAACCGATCACCTTGTTAGTGTGCTGTTCCTCTATACAAAGATATGGTTTACAGAGAGAAGAAAAGAGAAGAAAAGGAAAAGGAAAAAATAAAAAAGGGAACAATACAGTAGGAATAGAATTAAGTCATTAAACTAATAGAATCAAGGAGCACACTCTGAGACATTTTGTTTAAGTCCAATGTCCTTTCAGGTCTGATTTCTAGTTTTCTTTTCAAACTGGTAAATTAGTTTGCAGTTAGGGTCAGTTGCCCCTGATCTGCTGTGAAGGACAGTTCAGATTAACCTTCATTCAGCAGTTTGGTCTATGTCTTTATCAAGCTTGTTTCTCCCGTTTCGGTGTTGTTACCTTGAATCACCAGCAGGTGGTGCTATCTCAGCTGCTCGCCCCAGAGGGTGTGGGGCCGGACAGGAACAAGATGGCTGCCTGCCCCCGAGCAGGCAACAGGAACCCATGCCGGCCGGGCAGGACAGTCTTGGACACAGGAGAGGTGGCAGCGATCCCCGCAGATCTTTCCTGAAGGGTTTGGTGTGGATCTCCTCGGGCCCGGGTGGTGTGATGTTCTACCCGTCACAGAGGCCGCGGCAGCGGCGAAGTCAGCGGTGGTGTGGGAGGGGCTGCGGCGGCGGCAGCGGGACTCTTTGCAGTGCAGTAACTGTCCAGTCATTGCGATGTCTCAGCGATGGAAACGGCCGAGCTCTGTCTGAAGAGCAGGTTGCGATTCTGGGGTCCCCAGCCCCCCGGGGCGAAAGTCAGAGACCCACTGCAGATCTTCCTTGCAGAGGGCTTCAGGCACCGGGTTGCCCCATCGCCATCTTGCCGTGTCTTCAGTTTTTTTTTTTAATCAATGTTTGTTTGATCTGCTATGCTTTCTCATAGTAAATCGACCATTTTTATGCACAATTCAACAAAGTTTTGCAACGTTTTTTCTCAGTTCTGCTCATTACTGGTCATCTTGAATTCTCTTCATCAGTGATGCTTTCTCTCTCCTCAGAAAAATGTTTGTACACTGCTGTTTTCTTCATGGCATTGGCCTCATAAACTTGGACTAACATGTTCCTGATTGCACTTCCACTCTTGCCAAGTTTAACAAGGAATTTAATATTTTTTGTTGCTCTAATTAAAACTCTGACATTCTCATGATGTCAGCTCTGATGACCATTCCATAAAAAGAGTTCTAAAATTGCTTTGATGGGTAGACTAGGCACTAGCATTGGCACATAGCTTCCCAAAGGTTGTCCTTCAAAGGAGACCATAGTGATATTCAGCAATGAGGTAGGTATCTAGCACATATGAAAATGACTAAGGCATATTTCTCTTAAAAAAAAAAACAACTGAATCTATTAGCAGAGTTGTAGAAATATAGGTACATGGATATATAAACCCAAACAATTGGATTACATAGTGACCACATATTCAAGTGAGTATTTTGGCAAGCTCTTAGAGGTTAACAAAATATTCCAAACACCAAAACTGATAGCATGAAGTCCATGCAGTTTACTGATAGAGAGGCCCTTAGCTCTCATTGAGTCTACTTACTTTTATTTTAGACATAATTATAGGGTGGGAGATAATGTGGTTTCTCAGTGTCCAGCAGACTAGAAAGCAAATCAGGGGCCTCTTTCAGGAAGCAGACACACAGGCAGCAACAAAAACTGACAATTGATTTAAGGGAAGATATAGAAACTAATAAAAATGGGCATAACTCAAAAAGGACAGAAATTTTGAATGAGGCAGAAATGAGCCATATGACATTTCATACCTCCTAGCCCTTGATGATAAGCTTATATTTTAATACACCATTACAAAAACAAAAGTTCTTCAAGATGAGCAAGAAAAGTTAAATCATATTCAGTATTCTCTAGGAAAAGTGAGAAAATATGTTAAATTTGTTTGCAAAATAAATCATAATAAACAGAATAATCCAACGAATTTACCCAGGTTGCCTGAAAATTTACATATATAAATTAATTGTCTACTAATGATAACAAGAAAGTGAATTGTTATCACAATTTGGGTATTGCTTCCATGTCTTCTCTTCAGAAAGATTTTCAGCATGATTTTTTAATACAAGTGTGAATTCCACAGTTGAGTTCTTAAAGATAGAAGTGGAAAAGTAAATCAGTCTATGTGCTTAAAGAAGTTAGATAAGTGGCATTTTGATTCTCCAAATAAAACTTTGCTTCCTTGAAAATCTTTAAAGATTGGGCTACAGAGAACCCCAAGATTTGAAAAACCTATAAAGAAGCTCAAGGTGTGAAAAACCCTGCTCATCTCCAAAGTTCTAGCAATTCCCACAGATCCCCCCCCAAAAGAGCTCTGTCAGTCTTCATAGATCCCACATCAAAAAAGCTCTATTGATTCCCACAGATCCCACCTTAAGGAAGCTCTGCTTACCCCCACAGATTCTGCCTCAAAGAATCTCCCAGCAAGCCAAACAAAGTGGATGCTTGAACAGTAAAAACAATAAGAAGCCAGGCTCGGTGGCTCAGCCTGTAATCCCACACCTTTGGGAGGCTGAGGTGAGTGGATTGCCTGAGCCCGCAGGTTCAAGACCCACCTGGGCAGTGAGACCTCATCTCTACAATAAATCAAAAAAATCATCCAGGCGTGGTAGCACATTCCTGTCATTCCAGCTACTTGGAAGACTGAGGCAGAAGGATCACCAGAGCCCAGCAGGTCAAGGCTGTGGTGGGCGGGAGTGACCACTGCACTCCAGTCTGGGTGACAGAGTGAGACTCCAACTCAAAAAAAAAAAGAAGAAGACCAAAGTGCTTTCCCATGTACCCCTACAGAGAAACACATTATTGCTGGTAAGAAAAAAGATATGGGGATGAGAACAAGATGGCGATGGCATAGGTGAACTTGTGAGATTCTCCGAATGTGAGTTCCCAAAAAGACTATTACTTCTCTTCCCCCATCCCCCAGCCCACCACCAGCCATGCTGGCGCAAGGCCCGCGGACCTACGGTCCCACACAGGGCCAGATATTGCAGCCCCCTGCTGCTGCTATTCCACTGCGTGCATGGGAGTCTTGGGTCCCAGCCCCCTCCCAGCTCCCTCCTGGGCTACATCGTCTCCAGCCTGGCACCCTGCACCAAGCTGCTGGTCACTCAGGGAGGCTCTGAGCACCCACCCCTCAGAGACACCGGTCCCTTTCCTGGCTGAAGTACCCTATGGGGGCCTCAGGGCCACTCTCGCCACTCACCACCTGCCCTTTGGAGCTTTGGAGCTCTGGAACTCCGGGCCCACCCTGGCTAAGGCACTCAGCACGAGACCCCAAGCTGGGGGATGCAGACAAGTGAAGAAAAACAGATCTGCATAAACTGCCTCACCATTCTCCAGGCAGAAACTTCCATTGCCCCATCCACCTATCAACAAATTTCACCTCAGTTCCTAAGGCAATGGCGCGAAACAGGAGACAAAGCCCCACCCCTATGTTGCAATGAAAAACAAAAGGGAGAGGCTGGAATCGGAGATCAGAGAAGTGACTTTAGTCTGATTGCTTATTTTGACTTATGATTTTATCATTGTAACTGTTGCTTTTGATCACGTTTGTTGTTTGCCTTCTGACTTACACTGTTTCTTGATTTTATTGGCCTATCTCTATGTAGCTATTAGTACTCTTTAGGAAATCTTTCTTATGTGTCTTTCTTCACTTCTTCCCAGCCTTGTCTCTTTCTCACCTGATAGTTGGTATGTATATCTGTTTTCCCTCTCTCTCTTCTCTCTTTCTAACTCCCTATTGACCCCCCTTCCTCCATTATTTTCCTCTTTTATACCCCCCTTTTTAATCTAGGGACCAAGACTACATACTGCTGAATGGACAGATTGTAAGGCAGAGGGAAATAGGTTCCAGTGTGCTCATACACCTGTTCGTGGATGCTAGAATCAGCATTCTGAACCACAGCTTCCCTCTCAATTAAACCTCAAAACTGCAAAAAGTACAGATTGCAGCCTATGCTCCAACCTCAAAAGTGAACAAAGCCAGAAGACCCTCATAAGGAAGAACAGGATATTGCAGAAGAGAAATAAAAGCAACCCCATCTTCCCTCAAAAACAGAATTGAAGAAGGGGAGGGAAAGGGGGAGAGAGAGAGAAATCTACACAGATGAAGAAAAACCAAAAAAAGAGTATGGGTTTCTCCCAGACTTCTGGGAGGGCAGACACTGAGAAAACTGATTTTGGAATTCAAACAATGAAGAGCCCCCAGAATGAAGGGTCTCACACTATAAATATAGATATCAAGACAGTAATGGAGAGATTAAAAAGAATTGAGGAGACACAAGAAGAAACTAGGAAGGAACTGATATCTGAGATAAGAGTAATAAAGAATACTGTGAATGAAATAAATAACAAACTGATAAGCATCTGCACAAACTGAAAGCAGAATTACCCAAGCAGAAGAAAGAATCTGAGAGCTTGAGGACCAAAATATAGAAATAGCCCAAACTCTTAAAAACACAGAAAATAAGCTAAAAAAGACAGAACAAAACCTTCAAGAGATGAGCAATTACCTCAAGAGGCCTAACCTAAGAGTAATTGGACTCCTGAGGCAGAAACAGAGACAGAGACCACATTGGAACAAACTTTCCATGAGATCATTCAAAAAAACTTCCCTTACCTAATCAGTGATGCAAAAATTCAAACACAAGAGATTCAGAGAACCCCTGCAAGACAACAAATGAGAAGATCAACTCCTAGACACATAATAATTCACCTAAACAAAGTAGGCATAAAAGAAAAAATCCTAAAGGCAGCAAGAGAAAAAGGCCAGATCACCTACCATGTAAGACCAATCAGAATAGCAGCAGATTTATCTACAGAAACCCTGCAGGCAGGAAAGCTTGGAGCCCTATCTTCAAAGTCCTAAAAGATAAACAATTTCAACTAAGAATAACCTACCCAGTCAAGCTAAGCTTCATCAGTGAGGGGAAATTAAAATCTTTCCTAGATATCCAATCCCTAAGAACTTATGCTGCCACCAAACCATCTCTACATGAAACACTTAAGAAAGTACTAAACACAGAAGAAAAGGAAAAAAGATCAACGTTCTTCACAAGAGTACAGGGAAAAGAATAAAATATACATGAACCAACCCCAAAACCAAAAGAAAGACCCCCCCCAAAAAAAAACACAAAAAAAAAACAAGTGGAAGAACAACAGCTCTATATGAACTCTATGATAGGGATGAACTCTCACATTTCAATAATTAGCTTGAATGTGAATGGACTAAACGCACCACTGAAAAGACATAGAATGACAAAATGGATAAAATATCACCAGTCAACAATATACTGCCTTCAAGAGACCCATCTCACTAGAAAGGACATACACAGACTCAAAGTAAGAGGATGGGAAACAAATTTTCAGGCAAATGGAACACAAAAGAAAGGAGGAGTCACGATCCTAATTTCAGACAAAATACTATTTAAGCTATCAAAAATTTAAAAAGATACAGAGGGCCACTACATAATGATAAAATGTTCACTCCATCAACAGGAAATATCTATCCTAAACATATATGCACCCAACATAGGTGTGCCAACTTTCATAAAGCAACTTCTAGGAAAACTAAAGAAAGATATTGACTCTAACACTATCATAACTGGGGACTTTAATACCCCACTAACAACCCTAGACAGATAATCAGCACAAAAAATCAGCAAGTAGATCTGGAACCTCAATGAGACTCTGGACCAAATGGATTTAATTGACACCTACAGAACACTCTATCCAAAGACCACAGAATACACATTCTACTCATCACTGCATGGAACATATTCTAAGATCGACCGCATAATTGGACACAAATCAAGCATAAGCAAATTTAAAAGGACTGAAATGCTACCATGCACCTTCTTGTACCACAGTGGAATAAAAATAAACATTGACACCAACAAGGTCCCCCCAAAACCCACAAAGACATGGACACTAAACAGCATGATGCTAAACAACTCCTGGGTCAATGATGAAATCAAAACAGAGATCAAAAGATACCTGGAAACAAATGAAAATGAAGAAACATCTTACCAAAATCTCTGGGATGCCTTAAAAGCTGTAGTAAGAGGGGAATTTGTATCTTGACAAACACACATGAAGAAAATGGAAGGAACACAAATTAACAACCTAACAAGCCACCTAAAAAAGATGAAAAAGCAAGATCACAAAAACCCTAATTTCAGCAGAAGAATCCAGATCACCAAAATAAAAGCCCAAATCCAGGACATAGAAGACAAAAAGATAATACAAAAAAATCAATGAAACAAAAAGCTGGTTCTTCAAAGGATAAACAAGATCGATGGTCTCCTAGCTAGACTGATCAAGAAAAAATGAGAAAAAAACAAATAAGCACAATCAGAAACACAAAAGATGAAGTCACATCTGACCCTGAAGAAATGCAAAAGATCATTAGAGAATACTACGTACACTTGTTTGGAAACAAACTTAAAAACCTTAAGGAAATGGAGGACTTTCTGACATCATACAACCTACCTAGGTTGGAACAAGAGGAAATTGAGACCCTAAATAGACCAATAAAAATCAAGGAAATCGACTACGTAATAAGAAAGCTGCCTACAAAAAGAAGCCCTGGTCCAGATGGCTTTCCAGCAGAATTCTACAAGACATTTAAGGAGGAGCTGATACCAATCCTACTGAAAGTGTTCCAGGCAATTGAAAAAGATGGAACTCTCCCCAAATCATTTTATGAAGCCAACATCACATTGATACCCAAGCCAGGTCAAGATCCAGCAAAGAAAGAGAACTACAGGCCAAAATCTTTGATGAACATAGCTGCTAAAATTCTCAGCAAGATCCTAGCAAACTGAATTCAGCAATACATCTCAGAAATCATCCATCATGACCAAGTAGGCTTCATTCCTGGGATGCAAGCCTGGTTCAACATTCATAAAACCATAAATGTAATTAAATACATTGACAGATGTCAAAACAAAACCACATGATTATATCATTAGATGCAGAAAAAGCTTTTGATAAAATTCAGCACCCCTTCTTGATAAAAACCCTTGAACATCTAGGCATACGGGAAACACACCTCAAAATAGTAAAAGCCATCTACAAGAAACTCACAGCCAACATACTCCTAAATGGACAAAAATTGGAACCATTTCCCCTGAAAACTGGAACTAGACAAGGATGCCCACTCTCACCCCTCCTGTTCAACATAGTATTGGAAGTCCTGGCTTGAGCAATCAGAGAAGAGGAGGCAATCAGGGGTATCCAAATAGGCAAAGAGGAAGTCAAGTTATCTCTCTTTGCAGATGATATGATTGTGTGCCCTGCAAATCCAAGAGAATCTGTCAAAAACCTCCTTACACCGATAAAGGCCTTTAGCAAAGTCTCAGGATATAAAATAAATGTACAAAAGACAATTGCATTTCTCTACAACAATAATAAGCAAACAGAAACCCAAATAAAAAACATAATTCCATTCACAATAGCCACAAAAAAAAATGAAGTACCTTGACATCTTCCTAACCAGAGACGGGAAAGACCTTTACAATGAAAATTACAAAACACTGCTCAAAGAAATCAAAGATGACACAAGCAAGTGGAAAAACATCCCATGCTCATGGATTGGAAGAATCAATATTGTGAAGATGTCCATCTTACCTAAGGCAATCTACAAATTCAATGCAATACCCATCAAATTACCAGCAACATTCTTCTCAGACCTAGAAAAAAACAACACAGGAATTCATACGGAAACACAAATGTCCAAGAACAGCCAGAACAATCCTTAGCAAAAAAACAAAGCAGGTGGTTATCACATTACCAGACTTCAAACTTTACTATAAAACTACAATCATCAAAACGGCTTTGTATTGGTATAGGAGCAGGCATATAGATCAATGGAATAGAATTGAGATTCCAGAAGCAAAACCTCAATTTCTCAACCAACTCATCTTCGACAAAGCCTCCACCACATACCACTGGAGAGAGGATAACCTATTCGGTAAATGGTGCTGGGAAAACTGGCTGACCACATGCAGAAGATTGAAACAGGACCCCTATCTATCCCCATGCACAAAGGGTATCTCCAAATGGATCTGAGACCTAAATGTAAAACCTCAAACCATAAGAACCTTAGAAAATGAAGGAAATACCCTCATGGAAATCGGAACTGGCATCCAATTCCTGAACAAAACCCGAAACCCACAGGTCATAAGAGAGAAGATAGACAAGTGGGACCTTATTAAACTGACAGGCTTCTGCAAAACCAAAGCAACCATCAAGAGAGCAGGGAGACAGCCTACAGACTGGGAAAAAGTATTTGCCAACACCAAGTCTGACAAAGGCTTAGCGTCCTGGATTTACAAGGAACTCAAACGTGCTGAAAATAAAAAAACAACAACCCCATTATAAAGTGGGCAAAAGATATGAACAGACACTTCAAAAAGAAGACATCCGAGCAGCCAACAGACACATGAAGAAATGTTCAACCTCACTAATCATCAGGGAGATGCAAATCAAAACCACACTGAGATACCACCTAACTCCAGTCAGAATGGCAATTATCAACAACTCAAAAAATAACAGCTGCTGGAGAGGGTGTGGGGAAAAGGGGACACTTTTACACTGTTGGTGGGAGTGTAAACTAGTGCAACCTCTGTGGAAAGCAGTGTGGCGATACATAAAAGCTCTAAATATCAACCTCCCATATGATCCCGCAATCCCCCTACTGGGACTATATCTTGAAGAACTCAAATCACTCTATAAAAAAGATACCTGCACACGTATGTTTATCGCAGCGTTGTTCACAATAGCAAGAACCTGGAAACAACCATCTTGCCCATCAAAAGAGGACTGGATTAAAAAAATGTGATACATATACACGATGGAATACTACACAGCCATAAAAAATAACAATATCATGAAATTCGCAGCAACCTGGATGAAACTAGAGTCTATAATACTGAGTGGCCTCTCACAGAAACAAAGATCCGAGTATCACATGTTCTGACTCATATAATGGACCTTGAACATCCAATGTACTATACTATAAGAAAATGACTGACAGTACTGGGAAACTATGGGAGGGGTGGGATTAACAGTAGCAAATATCTGTCTGGGGACAGGGAAATACCTCTTATCAACAGGGTACCTGAATGAAATGTAATTGTATACCTAACCCTTAACTGTACTCCACAACATCATAATAAAAGATATTGATTTAAAAAAAAGAAAAAAGATACAACATTTAAAAAATGGATAGGTTGTATTTAAATAGATGATGAGAAGAAGAAAATAGAAAGTGAAACTCCAATGAGGGAAATTCATAACACAGTACCTCAGTGTGAATTCAATACAATTAAATAAGCACCTGAGAATAAGAAAGAATATCTTGAGTCAGAAATTCAAAAATTCGGTAGAAATGAATATAAATGAAATAAGACTTGACTGCACTAAAAAAATGAAAAAAAAATCATCTCAGAAATGAGGAAAAAATTATGAGACCAGCGTTGCCATAAATAAAGCAACACTGAAGAGAAGAATACAAATAACTAAGAAAACCAACAGAAAAAAGAAAAGGCAAGTTTTACTGTCTCAATCCATGGTGAAATAGCATGCCAAATGATGCCAGTGTTAAGTCTGTGGCACTCTTATTAGCATGCCTAAGACGTGTTCTTCTAACAGAAAGGTTTTTCTTCTTTTTTTTTTTTTCCAAGTGAAGCTTATTTAGAAAGTAAATTAGAGATAGAGAGAGAGGATTCACTGCCCCAAGATAGGGGAGGGGGCAAAGCCAAGAACCATGGCGGCCATAGCTCAAAGAGCCGCGTGGACACACTAGAGTTTAACAAAGCAATGGCCGGAAAGGTTTTTCTTTGCAATAATGTTTCAGAAGTAGTGTGGATGAGCTGAAAACTATTTTCAATCATAGTTTTAGAAGGTAGAACAAAAGTATAACAGTAAAGAAAATATTTACTACAATAATTCCATTTTTCTCTCATTGCCTTATCTAAAATGAAGTGCTTGTTAAATGGATATGTGCTAAATGTATGCATTAATCTCTTATGTTATTGTTGGTAATACTTGGCCTTATGTTGAATGAAAACGCTTAAGTTTTTACAATTATGCTGACATACAATTCACTTACATTTGAGTATAGTTTTCTATACAGTAAAGCTAATAGCAATAAAGTTTGATATTTGCCTCATCACATTTTTTATATTCAGCTTATTCTCATTAATCGCATGATAGTGGGCGTGTTCTACACCTTTTATGGCTATAACGTATTTTGAGAATTAGTTACTGAATTGCCCCACTTTTTGACAACATTCTGTACAATCCAGAGCAAAGCCCTATTTCCTTAAACTTTCTCCAAAATCACTCAGTGAATCCTCTTCAAATCCAATTATAAGACAGTGGAGATGCCCCATAATTCCCAAGATGCTTTATTCTCACTGCAACAAGCAGTAAACTCAGCTTGTTCAATTACAGATTTGTTTCTACTGTTTGTTTCTTTTTGGCTGCAGGGCATGAAAAACTGTCAACTCTTAAAGTAGGTGACTCTGCTTTCTGTTTCCAGTTCAAAACAAACACACACAAAACGAACAAAAATCAACTCTTGCAATGAACAGCATATTGCAAATGCTCAGCAAATGCCAAGGTAATGAATAAAAGGTTACATTCCATTTTTTTTTCTTACTTTCAAAGCAAAAGCTTTTGTGGTTACAGTTGATAGTTGTCAAACTATGTGACACCTCCCTAGTCCAAGCTACTGCCAGCATTTCTTTCCTAGATTAATGCAGCAACTTCCTAAATGAAATATCTATCTCCACCCTTCATCCCTACACTATTTTCTTTTTTTCTTTCTTTCTTTCCTTTTTTTTTTTTGAGTTGGAGTCTCACTCTGTCGCCCAGACTGGAGTGAAGTGGCCACTCCCGGCCACCGCAGCCTAGGCCTGCTGGGCTCCGGCGATCCTTCCGCCTCAGCCTTCCGAGTAGCCGGAATTACAGGAGCGTGCTACCACGCCCGGCTGATTTTTTGATTTATTGTAGAGATGAGGTCTCACTTGCCCAGGCAGGTCTCGAACCTGCGGGCTCAGGCAATCCACTCAACAATATTTTCTTAATCCAAAAAACAAAGTTATCCATTAAAAATATGCTTGAAAGTATCGCTATTCTGCTTAGAACTTTTTAGTGTTTCTCCATCTCACTTAGAACAGCATTGAAATCCTAATAACAGGTTCGATTTCCTGACACTTTTTTTGAACTTACCTATTTCTTTGTCCCTGTCTTGCTCTGCTTTGGCCACCTTGCTCTTTCTGCTTTTATATAGGAATGAGCTCTGGCATGTTCCTGCTTCAGAAGTTTTACATTGCTCTTTCTTCTGTTTCAACTCCTTTTCCCCTAGAGTTTTGTAAAGCTTCTTCTTCTTCTTTTTTAAATTTTATTTTAACCTCAGTGAAGTCTTTGCCCAAATGCCAACTTCACAATTAGACTTTCTCTCAGTACCCTATATAAACATGTACCCCTCCTCACAGACATTTTGTATTCATTTTTCCTCATATTCTTCATAACACCGATCACCTATCAGATATATGTGTTTATTGTCCAACTCCCCTGAGTAGAATATAGAACCTATGACAGCAGGTTTTCTGCTTGTTTATTTGTTTGGATTACTGCAAAAGCCCTAGTTCCTGGAAAAACGTTTCTCATGATATATGTTTTCATGAAGAGTTTCCTGAATAGGTATGAATGACTACGGACACAAGGGAGCTCAAACTCTTAAATAGAAGGGGAGAAGGATTCAAGAGAGGTCACTTAAAACAAAGACAAACAATCCAATTTTTAAAATGAGCAAAGGACATGAATAGACATTTCTACAAACAAAACATACAAATGGCCCAGAAGTTCACAAAAAGATGCTCAATATCACTCATCCTATGAAAAATGCATATCAAAACCACATTAAGATACCCTTCACATCCATTAAGATGGTTTTTAATCACTGCAGATCACTGCAGTCACTATGGAAAACAGTAAATGGTTTTTCAAAAGGTTAAACCCAGATTTATCAAATGATCCAGCAATTCTCAAAAGAAGTGAAAGCAAAGACTTGGATGAATATCTGTACATAAATATATACACAATATGGGTATATAATAGCATTGTTTATAGTTGCCAGAAAATGGAAACAACCAAAATATTATTCAATAAATATGAATGGATGAACAAAAAGTGATATATATGTGTGATGAAATATTCAGTCATAAAATGCCGTGCAGATCTAAAACGTACTACAGCATAGATGGACCTTAAAAGCATGATGCCAGGTGACATAAGCCATGCCCAAAAGAATAAATATTGCATTATTCCACCTATATGAAGAAACTAGTATAGGTGAATTCATAGACACAGAGGTAGAACAGTGGGTACCAGAGGATGGGGAAGAGGGGAAGAAGGAGTTTGTTTAATGGGTACAGAGATTCAGTTTGGGATTATGAATCAATTCTGGAGATGAAGACTGGTGATGGTTTCACAAAAATGTTGAGTGCACTTAATGTGACTGAGATGTACACTAAAAACTTGTTAAAATGGTAAACTTTATGTTACATATATTTTATAAAAATAAAAAAGTAGGCAATGCAAAAAGAGGAAAAGAAAAATCACATCAAGCAAAAAGAGAGGAGGAAGTAACTCAGGCAAGACATGGGTAAGATGAGTCTTGTCAAAGTTCTGATAGGTCCAGAGTTTAACATGCTACAAGTAGTAAATATTTTGAGATTTCAGGTACTTTGAAATAGGAGCTTGGGGATGAGAAAAAAAATTCTTAGTACAAAGGTGGATGTAGTAGCCATATTGCACCCATGTTAAGGATAATTTGAAACAGAGGAAGTCAAAGCAGAAATATTAGGCCATTATATTATATGACTTGATAAGAGAATAAGAAATAGAGATGGAATATAATTTTATGTGAAGTCAAGCTTCAGTAGATTATTTTTAGGATGTGGAACTTGAGCTGAAACGTGGGCTAAGTCAGTGGAGATAGGCTCCAACTGAAGATGATTAAATAGTTTCCTGCCTTAATGGATCCCTTATTTTAATAGGAGAGAAAAGGTCAGAAAACTACAGTGCAGAGCAGAATATAGTCAATGCTATTAGAGGAGAAAGAGGCAATGGAAGTAGGAAAGGAGCAGAGAAGGTTTCATCAAGGACGTAATGTATGAAATGGACCTTGGAAAATATAACACTTTGTTTATAGTATTTATATACTTATACAATTATATTTTTCACCTGAGAATAAAGTTCAGCAAAACAAATGAAAAAAAGGCAAATTATTCTGAGTTTTGTAGACTCAACTCAATAAACAACATTAAGTTGCTGAACAAAATTATTCACATGGAAAGAAAAGCATGTTGTATAGAAACACGCTGTAAACTTATGATTCCGGTAATTTTAAGAAGTTCCAGAATAGATGTACCATACAGCAGGGACTTCTATATGAACACAGAAAACAAACCAGCTAGAGTCAGGGGAATGGTATTTCAAGGCAGTGTTAAAATGATGTAAACCTAAAAATTATTGTTTGTGTTTTAGATAATTTTGCTTGCAGAAATGAGAGAGTTTGGCGGTATGATCCTACATCAACTATTTAGACTGATTTCTTTGGAGAGTGATGTTTGGTATTGAAATTTCTTAGTACCTATCTATGTAATTGGTCAATTTATTAGAAGGATATTGTGAAAAATGATAACAGAATACCATTTGGTGTGTAAATAACAGAAAAGAAGGTATTTTTTTCTCCAAAAGAGAGACAGCAGCAACACAGATATTTGAAGGTCTTTAAAAGTGACAGACGTGACCCTTGAGCAAAGCTATCCTCATTTTTAAGAAAGTAACTATATGGCTCAAGCATGTTCTTGCTTTTAACATGTCACAATAAGAAAATTAACTGTAGAAAATTATATTTGTATAATATATAATTTCAGAAAGCTTTCTAGTGAGGCATAAGATATATTTTTATGAATAAAGGCAATGTATGCAAATAAGTAAATATTGTGTGCTCTTACAGGAATGTTATTCAGATTGTTAAACCAATATTGTTCACATGAGAGTATTTACTGAAAATAAGGAAGTGGGGAAAAACAGAGAAAATAGTCTCTGTCAAGAGGAAAAAAACATAATTTTGTAATGTTCTAATTCATTAATCAAATAGATTTCATGTTTGCTTTTCATTTCCTAGTGGTATGCTCATTGAAAATGATTAGAGTTATGTAAATACATTATTGAAATAACTGGATGTTGTGGGAAAATTTTAATCTACTTCTATAGCATTCTGGATTTTGAATTGTGGCAGTGAAATATGGTTTCCAGGAATATAAAATTTCAGTAAGATTGTTCATTGTGCTGCCAGATGTGATGTAAAAATTAACCATGTTTTTAAGAATATGTCCTTGGGAGTACTTTTTCTGTTGTTTATCTGAATGAAAAATTGTCTTAAACAGGTTATCGTTTATTTCTTCTGCTGTGTAAGAGAAATGGAATGGATAGTGTTTATAGTATAGTGTTTATAGTAGCAGTCATTAAAAACTAGAGCCATTTAAAATATAAACTTTAGATTTTAAAGGAAATAAGTGACTTTTGAAAAATTTTGGACTCATTTTATTTTCAAGGACATATATATATATATATATATATATATATATATATATATATATATTTTTTTTTTTTTTTTTTTGAGTTGGAGTCTCACTCTGTTGCCCAGACTGGAGTGCAGTGGCCGCTCCCGGCCACCGCAGCCTCGATCTGCTGGGCTCCAGCGATCCTTCCACCTCAGCCTTCTGAGTAGCCGGAACTACAGGCACGTGCTACCACGCCCAGCTGATTTTTTGATTTATTGTAGAGATGAGGTCGCGCTGCCCAGGCGGGTCTCGAACCCACAGGCTCAGGCAATCCACTCACCTCAGCCTCCCAAAGGCATGGAATTACAGGCTGAGCCACCAAGCCCGGCTTCAAGTATATTTTTAGAAAGAATTTTTTTACTGTTTTACTTTAAGAAGTGATTGGTGCCTTCTCAATATTAACTGTTTTAATAATGCTAAATTATTTAATCTGTATTATGATTAGGGATTAGAAACATGAACAAATCAATTAAACTAAGAAATTTGCACAAAATCAAAGCTTAGGTATTGGAATTTCTGTTATTTTGAAACTTTCCAATTGTCAACGAATAATTATTCTTAATATTGACCTCTAAGAACATTATTCTTAATATTGACCTCTAAGTCACTGAATGGATCAATTATGCCAATAATCACCTATTGTCCTATGGTGAGCAGAGTGCCAGACCCTATGGATATTGAACAAGACTAATTTCTTATCTCACAATCCAAAAGCAAAAGACGTAAAAGCAGAAATTCATAATAACACTACCACTCTAAATGACCAGTAAAGGACATTAATGGGTTACCGTTAACAGAAATAACATTTGTGGGAGGAACACTGGGAAGCACAGAAACTGTGAGGGAGGCTTGAGGACCTTGGCTTGTAAAATCTAACCGGGTCAACAATGGTAAATTCTGGTGATAGAGAGGTTGCACTCTGCTGTTGTCACCACTGGTCAATTTCTCCCCCACTACAGAATTTGTGAATTCCTGATGGTACATCAAGGTTGCCAGAAATATTTTCTCATCTGCTCCTGCAACTTTGTATCACTTCCCCAAGATTCAAAGTCATGAATGTGGTATAGGTTTTGGTGATCATAAGTGATACATCCCATTCCCTGACTGTCAATAAGAAGGAAGACATTTGTGTCATGTGGTCATAAAGTGAAATCCAGGGTCAAAGTTCTCATCAAAGGAATCAAAAGGAGAGAATAGGGTTTATGGAGCACTGAAGTGAAGTCTTGACTGAGGTAAACCCAGTCCTCATTCATATAAATTTGATAATAAAAGAAAAAAAAGTAACTTTTCAGTCCCTCTTCAGTTCTGTTCTCACCTGCTCCTCCTTATTATGTAATCATATGACTACTATAATTGATGTCTTCTATATCTGTCTAGTTTTTAAAAATATGTTTAAGCAAATATAAAGGTAGAGTCTTATTTCCTTCCCATATGCACACAATACACATACTAACCAATATGCTATAGCTTTTAATACTTAATATGTTTCGAAGTGTTTTCTCTCTGTCTTCTTTTTAAAAAATAATTTCATGCATTATTATGACTTAGCATAATTTATTTTATTTGAATTACTTTAATTGAAATTTCTATAATTTAAAAGAAATGAAAAATTTATAGATCGTCCCCTTAATCTTTTGCCATCACAAACAATTTTTTTCAGTGAATATACAAAAGAATTTGGAGATATGTATTTATCTGTCAGATAAATTCCCATATATCAGATTTCTGGGTTGAGAAATACATGTATTTGCTATTTTGAAAAATATTAAGAAAATTTTCTCCATTAGGGTGGAACTTTTGCTCACAACAGCAATTCACTATCGCGTTGCCAAAAAGAAAGCAATGTTGAACTCTTGTATTTTTAACCTATCTAATATAGTTGTTAATTTTTTTCTTGTCACTATTCTTTTACATTTGCTTGTTGAATTTTGCCTAGTTGAAATTTGACTTTTTACACTTTTGCCATTGTTGTCTATTATTGTAGTCAAAGGTTTAAATCTTCATATTGTTTCTCGATTATGAGTCATAGTTAAAAAAACTTTTTCCACAA
The DNA here is from genome assembly GCA_027257055.1 of Cephalopachus bancanus. Classification (NCBI taxonomy): domain Eukaryota; kingdom Metazoa; phylum Chordata; class Mammalia; order Primates; family Tarsiidae; genus Cephalopachus; species Cephalopachus bancanus. Next base: position 1,519,591 of record JAPVLO010000084.1, on the reverse strand, counting down.
CACAATTATCATCCAGAGCTTTCAAGCTGTTATTTTCACATTTAATTTGTTAATCCTTTTGAAAGTAATTTTGGTGTAAAGTGTGTAATAGATGGGAGCTCCAAATCTGTCTTTTCCACATGGATATCCTGTTATTTGCTTATTGAATGATCTATAATTTGCTCACTGGGTGTCATTTTTTATGCTACACTAAATTACTACCCGTATTTAATTTATTTCCAGATTTTAAATTATATTTCATTTGCTTATTTTTCTGAAAAGTAAATTTCTTACCCACTAGGGTGATGATTTACTACTTAAAATATATAGGAAGTCTCCAAGGCATATTGTTACACTCATTTCGTTTTAACTATTGAAAAATAAATAGTATTATGAAAGCATAAGAAGGCTTGGGAGAAGGGTAGATACAGAGAAATATATATATTTTTTAATCTCTGTCTTATCATCCTTTCCATAATTCTTCACATTCCCACACAATGTATCCTTTTAGGGTTACAGTGTTGACACTTCTTTTTCACATGCAAATATTATGCTGCTCAAAATCTTTTTAAACAAACAAAAAAATGCAGCAAGAACTAAAACCCTAGACATAGCAGTCAAAATCCAGATAGATTACATAATATCAGAGGACCTGGAGCATCATAAGGAAAGTCTCCCATTTCAAAAGAGATGATGACTTTCAGTTCTCTGTCCATTAATTTCCATATAAACCATGGTAGATTAATCCATAGTCAGCAACAGGCTGTGTACTGTGTCAGGAGCTCAGGAGAAGTTCAGTACATATTTTTAAAATAAAGACTTTTTTATTCAGCCTAGGGAATGGTGTCAACTGCTACCAGGGAGTGCGGGAATTGCTGGGCTTGTAACTTCCATTCATTGTTTTTACATATTACAGATGCAACCTGACCTCCACTTCAAAAACTCAAAAAACATTCCCTAGAGCAGGGGAACAAACATGGGTCTGTTTGATGGCAAGCCACAAGCTTCTTGATTGCAGGTGTTGCAGTGACTTTTAAATTGATGTGTCTCAAACCCACAAAATCTGAAAGACAAAGCTGCCTGCTCTGGAGCTAAAGTGATTCATTTATAGTTAATTTGTGATGATATGATCAGTATCTAAATCCTTAAGTGAACAGCAGGGGGGCTTCCTTACTTAAAATAGATTTTCTCTTTTTCTACCTGAACACTTTTTATTGAGGTATCATTTATATCTTATAAATCATAGGATTCTTTAGTTTTAGAATTAGCTTTATTAATATGTAACGACAAAAATGTGCACATTTTAAAGTTTTGACAAATGTATATATACTGAGTAATATCTCCTCCATACTCAAAACTAAGAAAATAATATTTTCATCACCCCCAAAATACCCTCCTGCTTTTCTGTCTCCTTCAAAGTTGATTACTCAATGCACTTCCAGGCTTCTGCTCCAGGCAACCACTCATCTGCTTTTTGCCAGGATAGATCAGCTTTGCTTTCCTAGAATTGCATATTAACAGAATCACAGAAAATGTGCTCTTCTGTGACATACTTCTTTGTTTCAGCAAAATGTTTTTGAGCTTCATGCACGAGGCTCATTGTCAATTCATAAACCTTTTGTGAAGGGCATGGCTATATCTCTTGCCCATTTAAAAATTGAGTTTCTGCCTCATTAAGTGGTAAATATGATATATTCTCAATACCAGTTCTTTGTCAAATGTATACATGGGAATATTTTGTCTTGTCTGTAGCATGTCTTTTCACCTTTTGCATTTGGAAATCAGTTTTTATTTTTGATAAAGTAAAAGTAGCCATTTCTTTTCTCTTTAGGCACCAACTAAGACATTACTGCATATCTCAAAAAAAAAAAAAAGATCTTCTTTTATAGTCTCTTCTAAATGTTTTATTAGTATAGATTTTAGGTTTAGTTTTATGATCATCTTTATTTATTTATTTATTTGTTTTTATATGATGTGAAGAAAAGGCAGCGTTTCAATTTTTCCCTCCTAAATGCTATCCAGTTTGTTCTGACACCATTTGTTACAAAGGCTTTTCTTTCTCCATTGTATCTTTTGACATCTTTCTTAAAATCCAATACCCCATATATGTATGGTTCATTTTTAGATCTATTCTGATCCATTGATCTTCGGACACCCAGCTGCCTTCATTACTATAGCCTGTTAAATGCTGAAATAAGGTAGCTATAAGTCCAACACTTTTAAATTTGTTCTACTTTTGCAAAATTGCTTTGGCTACTATAGGTCCTCTATATCCCCACATCCTTTTTAAAAATCAATTTACCAATTTATACGAAAAAAAATCCTACTGGGATTTTGATTGGGATTGCATTGAATCTCTATGTAAATATAGGGACAATTAATACATAACATTTGCCAAACCAGAAGCTTGGATTCATCTCCATTTGAGGTCTTCTTTAATTTCTCCTGGCAATAATTTGCAGTCTTTATTATAAAGATTTGGTACATACTTTGTTAAATAATCCTTCAGTACTTAATGTTTTTGATGATGGAATTTTTCTGTTTCAATTTTATCTTGAAATTTGTCTTGGAAAGTGTACAGGAATACAATTGATTGTTGAAAACTGACCTTGTGTCCTGTTACTTTAACACATTAATTATTATCTTAAAAAACACTTTTATAGATTCCTTAAGGTAGTCTACATAAATAGTCATAATAGACTAAATAAAAGTGACTTGTATGTAAGAAAACAGCTAACAAGAAAACATGAAATTATTCACAATTATTGTGAACAAAATAATTATTACATGGATGATGATTTTAGTGGCATTATCCTGAAATTAATAAATTTAATCTGACTTTTACATTGCTGCAATCTTAAAATATCTTATTAAAAATAAGAATGATGGTATATTCTACAAATCTCTTTTTAGTAGACTAGTCTGCTCTAAATATTCCTCGAATTTGCAGTATACACACACACACAAACACACACACTTTTAAAAGTCAAATTAAGTACCATAAATAGAAAGGATTATCAGGCTTAGACTTTAAATGTTCTAAAAATATATTATTCTTCTACAGAGGAATGTGCTTCAGATGTCACCCAGTAGAAGCATGGTGTTCAGAAAAGCAAGGAAAGAAGACATTGCAGCAAACTAAGGCTCCATGGATGGGATGATGGATAAATGTGACCTATATACACAATGGAATATTATTTCATCTTTAGAAAGAAGAAAATCCTGCTATTGTGGCAATATGGATGAAACTGGAGAACATTATGCTAAGTGAAATAAGCAGACACCAAATGACAAATACTGCATAATCTTACTCATATGTGAAATCTAAAATAGTCAGACTCATAAAAGCAGAGAATAGAACAGCGGTAGGCAGAAGCTGAGAAGTGGGAAAGATGGGGAGATTTGGATCTGATTTTCAGTTATGAGGTGAATAAGTTCTGGGGATCTAAAGCACAGCATGGATGTGATGGATGTGTTAATTAATCAGATTGTGGTAATTATTATACTACGTGTTTGTGTGTGTGTGTGTGTGTGTGTGTGTGTGTGTGTGTTTTTGTGTGTGTGTATCTCAAATCAGCATGTTGTCCAACTTGAATATATGCAATCTTTATTTGTCAAGTTAATATTTTTTAAAGATTGTTATTTAACATAGCATCCTTGATAAAACCTGAAAATGATAGTTTCAATACGTTCCAGAGTAGACACATATTTATCTTTTTCCTGTGAAAAATGACTTTTGTAGTGACTAAGATGCATAGTTAAGAAATGCAAAAAGTTTAAAAATTTAATAGTTTGAAAACTTGAATCAAGGACATTAGCATTTATTAAAAATAGAGAAAGAATTTAAATTTAATCTTTTATTTCATGTTGGCTAGACAACTAAAATATATATAATAAATAAAATATGAGAATATATAAAAATTCCAGATTATTGATGAGCTATTGGAGACCATAAAATGAACTCATGGTACCTCTTGAGAAACAGTATTGACCTCTGCATAACACTGGCATCTATGATGTGTTGCCACAAATCCCATGACATAATTGACAGATTATTTGGAGGGATTATGCTACCCCTAATCATTTTACTCAAGAAATAATTTATGAAACATCTGCAACTTCAGAAGTGAAAGATTTCTTAGGATGTGAAATAGCAAATTACGTATTATTTTCAAATAAATCAAAAGGTAAAAAATTAAGCATAGGAGTGAAATAAAAAATTTGCACTGATGGAAATTTACATTGGTAATTAATTGCATACTAACTTGAATATTATTATTAGTGTTATGTGGCAAGAGAGCTGAAAAAGAGGGTCACTGAGAAGATAATACTAAAATCATTCCTTGTTATACAGTTTATATGACACTTAATTTTGTTACCTATAAATGGAATGTTAATATAACTACACTCCCCTGCAAGAAAATGGTATGAAATTTTGTGTCATCATCAATAAATACAGATGATCCAGGCAAGGGTTAACAGAGAAGTTCCTTATGGTTTCCTTGCAGAATCAACCTGTTTCATTATTGACTGCCAAAAAATTATTGTCCTGATTTAACGGGCTGACTAAGCACTTTATGTCTCCTAGATTACTTTAGAGGGGAGGAGGGAAGAACAGGAGAAGGTATGGGTCATCAGTTGTTGGCAAAAAACAAAGTACACAGCAGTAAGCTAAATGGAGTGGTTGTAAGATAACTATTAGAGACACAGTTTATCTGGAGGTTAACTGGAGATAGAAGAAAATAAATCACTGGCTTAGAAGAAAGAATTAGAGAAGAAAATTAAGAAAGTAAGTAAGGTGCAAAAAAGTACAAAAGAGAAGAAGCAGGGAAAAGGCATTCTACTCTCCTAGAGATGGAAAACTGTGTAGTTAAAAATACCCACTGAAAGTGACAAAACTAATATTTCTGAATATGAACACTTACGGTTTGTTCAAGTACGAATATAAAGAGCATCAGGCAGAAACTGGAGCCAAATAATTTAGTGTGTTTGAGCGGTCTACAGCTTTAATGTGCTGCAAATGATTTCGGAAAGGAAATGTTGGAATAGTTATTAATTTATTATTACTTTTTAAATTTTATTATGCACAATAATATGCATTGTCATAAATATTAGTCATGATTTTCCAGTTCACAGATCTCTACCATTGCTTTAATTAACTAACATTATAGATATGTCACTGATGTTTTCCCTTTCTGGTCTGGTTGGATATTAAAAATAATGAGACTGTGTAGTTGGGAAGATGGTGGTCTAACCATTTGAACTGTGAGTCCTGGTGTGAGTGAGTGAGTGTATGGAAAATTTTGTGTAAGTGCTGGTGAGTGAGTGGGCATGTGAATGGCTGACTGTGTGAGAGCTAGGGAGCTAGCAGCCAGGGTTCTCCTGGTACAGCATCTGGTGCCACAGCTACTGGACTAGGACCCTAGTGATTCCCAAGATGTGGAAGCCAAGTGCCATTTTTTTAAAATCAACAAAACCCTTCCTGGGAAGAAAATGCTGGGAAAGACTGATTAAGTGGGGGCTCGTGAGAAAGTGGCCAGGGCCCTGGTGGAACTGCTGGTGCTGTAGCTTCTCTGCTTGGTCCCTGATTTTCCCAGGTCATAAAAGCCAAGTGTCATTTTTTAATGGACAGAAGTTTTCCTGTGAAGAAGCAGCAGGGAGAGACTACCACCCCAGACTCTGCCTCACCACTGCCGCAAGAGAGACTGCTGGCTCCAGGCTTTGCCTCACCACTTCAGCTCCTGGCAGGGCACTGGCAGCAGGGGCCGTCGAGGGAGTCCAGAGGCAGAGTCCCACAGAAGAGGATAAGAGAGACACCCCACCGCCATCTTGAATATGGGGCAGGCTCACTATGGAGCATCAGACCCGATCTCTGTGACTGGCAAATCAGCAACTCAGGAGTTGACTGTGACTCAGAGGGAATATCCTGAAGCACAAACTTCAGAGGGACCTGATGAGTCCTGAGACCCAGGCATCCTGCCCCCTACCCTGATCCAGCCATGAGACAAAGGGTGTGGCCAGAAAAGGAGGAGGAGGGACTCCAAAGAGATCAGTGGTGAGTCCAGGGCTGGTACAAAACCCTACCACCCCAGCAATTCTCTGAACGTCAGACCCACAGAACTAGGCCATGACTGAGAGGGACAAACCCAGGTGGAAACTGGACATCAGTTGCAATAGGAGAACTCCATTCCAGGATAGGCCTGGCGGGGCAACCCCGCAAGTATATACCTGGAGAAGAGACAATCCCACACCTCTCTAGAGAAGGAGATCTCCTTGACCATATGAGAGTGGGAAGGGAGGACTGCAGTCCCACCCACCTCTACTTCCCCCCCTCCTTCCCTGCTCATGACACTGAGAAGAAAGTAAAAGAAAGAGGTGGCTCTGCAGGAGAGACCTGATTGGAGGAACAATTACAGAGCCTGCCACAAGGGGACAGGGTTTTATTTATTTTTTTTTTAATTTTTAAAATTTTTAACCTGTTTGTTCATCTGTTTTTAAAATATATTTCCTTTGTGTATAAATGTGTATGTCAGCGTTTGATCTGCAGCCCCCAATTATTTTTTCTTTTTCTGTTTCTTTGTTTATTTGTTTATTTCCATTTATGTGTGTATGAGAACGACTGAGTGTTCATCTTTCAATTTAGTTGTTGTTGGTTTGTTTTTGCGCTTTAGTTCTGCTTTTTAAAATTTTCGTTTTCTATAGTGTAATGTGTGTGTCAATATATGTGTGAGGGTTTGATCTGAATTCTTTTTTTTCCCAGTCTTTCTGTTTTTCTTCTCCATTCATTTTGTGCTAGATGTGTGTGTGTGTGTGTGTGTGTGTGTGTGTGTGTGTGTGTGTTCAGTTTTCTTGGTTTTTTGTTGTCATTGTTTGTTTCACTTTGTTGTTATTACAGTTTGTTTTGGGGAGTGTGTGTATGCTTGTGTGTGTATGTGTTCAATTTTATTTCGTGCTGGTTTCTGCTTTGCATCATCATATAGAGTGGAGATGGAAAGTGGGTCTCAGGGAACACATACCACAATCAGTGAACATTGTAATTTGCAAGTAGTAGTTTCTGAATCCTAGCGCCCCATCCCCTACTTTATTCGGCTTTCAAAAACTATGAGAGACAGAAAAACTTCTCATCCACCATCCTATTTCAAAATGTAACAAATCCAGAACACGGATCATGGAAGATAGAGGGCTGAGCAAACATCAGAAAGGAAAGTCTCACCCACTGAAACTGAATAACAGAACTAAAGAGAAAAACAAGTGACCTGTCACAAATGAGGAAAAAACAAAGGAACACTACAGGCAATTTCAAGTGTAACAAAGAGAAAACTCATGAACAATCAGACCTTGGTGCCCAAACAATGGAAGTCACCAACTGACCCCAGAATATGACAGAGATTAGGGAATGGATGGAAAGAGTGAATAAGACTCAAGAAAGACATGTACACACCGAAAGAACTTGTAACAGACATTTTGGCAATAAAAAATTCCATACAGGAAATAAATAAAAAGATGATAAGCATGAAAAACAGAATTAATCTGCTGAAGAAAGAATCTCAGAACTTGAAGATCAGAACATAGAATTAACCCAATCTGTAAAAAACAAAGAAAGAAGACTCAGCAAGGAAAGACAAAGCCTACAAGAGATGTGCGATTATATTAAGAGGGCCAACATATGCCGGATTGATACCTCAGAAGAAGAAAGGGAAATTAAGAACAACTTGGAGCAAGTATTCCAGGAGGTAATCCAAGAAAACTTTCCCCATCTCACCAGAGATATGACCAGCCGTGCACAAGAGATACAGAGAACCCCCATAAGACTTCGAATGAGAAGACCAACCCCTAGACACATAGTAATTCACTGACACAAAGTAGGCAAAAAAGAAAAATCCTAAGGCAACAAGAGAGAAAGGTCAGAAGACCTACCAGGGAAAACCAATCAGAATAGCAGCAGACCTATAGGCAGAAACACTACAAGCCAGAATGGAGTCCTATATTCAAAGTCCTCAAGGGTAAACCATTTCAACCAAGAATTTCCTACCCAGTCAACCTCAGCTTCATCAGTGATGGAGAATTAAAATCCTTCCCAGACATCCAATCCCTAAGAGAATATGCAGCTTCTAACCCAGCTCTATAGGAGACACTTAAAAAGATATTATCCACTATGAAAGAAAAAAAAAAAGAATGACCACACAATTTCCAAGAGAACAGCATAGAATCAACAGAGAATACAGCACAATAAGAAATTTGAAAACACACACATACATCAACCCCAAAGTCAAAAGAAAATATGCAAAGAAAAAACTTTAAGAACCACATGACAGGGATAGATAATCACATTTCAATAATCAGCTTGAATGTGAATGGACTAAATGCACCACTGAAAAGACACAAAATGGCAAATTGTATAAGAAACCATGACCCAATTATTTGTTGCATCCAGGAACCTCATCTCACCAAAAGGGATGCACACAGACTCAAAGTTAAAGGAAAGAAAACAGGCAAATGGATCACAAAAGAGGGAAGAAGTCGCAATCTTAATATCAGACAAAGCAACCTTTAAGCTACAAAAATTGAATAAGATGCCAAAGGACACTACATAATGATAAAAGTTTCAATCCATCAACAAGAAATAACCATCCTAAACATATATGCATTCAACACAGGAGCACCAGCATGTATAAAGCAACTACTAAGTAAACTAAAAAAAGGATATTGACTCTAACACTATTATAGCACGAGAATTGACTACCCCACTAACAGCTCTAGATAGATCACTGAGGCAAAAATCAAGGAGATTCAGAACCTAAATTTGACACTTGATCAAAAGGACTTAATAGAGACCTACAGATTATTCCACCCAACAACCACAGAATATAAATTCTAGTCATCACCACATGTGTTGCACTCCAAGATCAATTACAACCTTGTCCATAAATCAAGCATAAACTAATTCCATATATTTGAAACTTGCCATGCACCTTCTCAGACCACAGTGGAATAAAAATACATTTCAACACCAACAAAATTTCCCCAAAGCCCACAAAGACATGGAAACTAAACAGCATGATCCTGAACAACTAGTGGGTCAATGCTGAAATCAAAGCAGAAATTAAAAGATTTCTGGAAACAAATGAAAATGAAGAAGCATCTTACCAAAACCACTATTATGCCATGAAAACAGTTCTAAGAGGAACATTCATATCACTATGAGCACACAACAAGAAAATGGAAAGCCCACAAGTTAAGAGCCTAACAAATCATCTAAAACAGCTGCAAAGAGAAGAACACCAAAACCCCAACTTTAGCAAAGAATCCAAATCATCAAAATAAGAGCCCAAATATGGGACATAGAAGACAAAAATATCATAGAAAACATCAACAAAACAAAAAACTGGTTCATTGAAAGAATTAACAAGATTGAAGGACTGGGAGCCAGAATGTCCGAGAAAAAGAGAGAAAAAGTCCCAATAAACACAATCAAAAATACAAAAGATCAAATCACAACTGACCCTGAAGAAATACAAAAAATTATGAGAGATAGCTATGTATACCTATATGGAAACAAACTTGATAACCTAAATGAAATGGAGGACTTTCTGACATCATGAAACCTCTCCAGGTTGAAAAAGAAGACATTAGACCAATAACAACCCAGGAAATTGACTCTGTCATACAAAAACCACCTACAAAAAAAATCCTGGACCGGATGGCTTTCCAGCAGAATTGTACAAAATGTATAAGAAGGAGCTCATATGTATCCTATTGAAAGTATACCAGGCAATTGAGAAAGATGGAATTCTCCCTAAATCATTTTACATAGCTAACATCACACTGATACCCAAACCGGGTAAAGAGTCAACAAAAAAAGAGAACTACAGGCTGATATCCTTTATGAACATAGATGCAAAAATCTTTAACAAGAGTTTAGGAAATTGGATCCAAAAACATATCTCAAAATCATCCACCTTGACCAAGTAGGCTTCATCCCCAGGATTAAGGGCTGGTTCATCATTTGCAAGACCATAAATGTCATTAAATACATCAACAGATGTAAAAACAAGAACCATATGATTATATCATTAGGTGCAGATAATTTTTTTGGATAAAATCCAGCATCTCTTCTTGATAAAAACCTTCAAATGCCTAGGTATAGAAGGAACATACCTTAAAATAGTGAGTGTCACTTATGATAAACCCACAGCTAACATTTTGTTAAATGGACAATAACTGGAAACATTTCCCCTGAAAACTGCAATAAGAAAAGGCTGCCCATTCTCACCCCTCTTGTTCAACTTTGTGTTGGAAATCCTAGCTAGGGCAATTAGACAAGAGAAGAAAATCAGGGGTATCCAAATAGGAAAAGAGGAAGTCAAGTTATCCCTCTTTACTGATGATATGATCCTATACCTTGAAAATCTAAGAGAATCTATCAAAAAAAATGCTGCACTGATAAAGGACTTTGGTAAATTCTCAGGGTACAAAATAAACATGCAAAAGACAGTTACATTCCTATACACCAACAGCAAGCTTTCAGAGACCCAAATTAAAAGCACAATCCTATTCATAATAGCCACCAAAAAAATGAAATACCTCGGAATCCTCCTAACCAGATAAATGAACGACCTTTGCAATGAAAACTACAAAACACTGCTCAAAGAATCCGAGAAGACACAAACAAATGAAAAAAAAAATTTTCATGCTCATGAATAGGAGGAATCAACATTGTTAGGATGTCCCATCTACAAAAGGCAATCTACAGATTCAACGCAATACCTGTTATTGTCATTTCCAAGTCTGAGAAGAATGATGTTCTTCTCAGACTTGGAAATGACAATACAGAAATTCATATAGAAACATAAATGACTACGAATAACCAAAACAATCCTTAGCAAAAGAAACAAAGCAGGAGGTATCACACTTCCAGACTTCCAACTTTACTATAAGGCCAATTACCCAAACAGCCTGTTATTGGTATAAGAACAGGCATATAGACTAATGGAACAGGATACAGATCCCATAAACAAAGAGGCAATTTCTCAACCATCCCATCTTTGACAAAGCCTCCAACAACAATCATTGGAGAGAGAAGAAATTATTCAGTAAATGGTGCTGGGGAAACTGACTGACCACATGCAGTTGATTGAAATTACCTAGCACCATACACAAAAATTAACTCTAAATGGATCAAAGAACTAAATGGAAAACCCCAAGCCATAACAATCTTAGAAAATGCAGGAGACACCCTTATGGTTTTTTAACTGGTAACCAATTCCTGATCAAAACCCTAATTGCCCACACCATAAGATAGACAAGTGGGACCTCATCAAACTAATGAGCTTCTGCAAAGCAAAAGAAATCATTAAGAGCAGGAAGATAGCCCACAGAATGGGAAAAAAATATTTGCCAACTGTATATCTGGCAAAGGCCTAACATCTAGGATCTACAAGGAACTCAAACACACCAAAAGGAAAAAAAGAAAGTCCATTAAAAAGTGGACAAAAGACATGAATAGACACTTCTCAAAAGAAGATAGACAGACAGCCAACAGACACATGAAAAAGTGCTCAGCCTCACTCATCATCAGATAAAATACAAATCAAAACCACATTGAGTACTACCCAACCCCAGTAAGAATGATCATCATTAACAAAACAAACAATAACAGATGCTGGTAAGGATGTGGAGAAAAAGGGACCCTTCTACACTGCTGGTGGAAATGCAATCTAATGCAACCTCTTTGGAAGACAGTATGACAATTTCTGAAAGAACTAGAAATTGACCTTCCTTATAACCTAGCCATTCCCCTATTGGGAGTATACCCAGAGGAACTCAAATCGTTCTACAAAAAAGGTACCTGCACATGTATGTTTGTTGTAGCTCTAAACATGGAACCAACCATGCTGCCCTTTGTAGTGGGACTGGATTTTTAAAATGTGGTACATATGCACAATGGAATATTATGCAGCCATAAAGAAGGATAAATGTATGGACTTCACAGCAACGTGCATGGATTGAGTGTCGATCTACTCAGCGATCTATCACAGAAACAAAGAACAGAGTACCATATGTTCTCACTCATAGATGGAACTTGAACAATTATAATACTACAAGAAAAGGATTGTCATTAGTGGGAAACTGTCAGGGGAGGGGGTGTGGGATTGGCAGTTGAAGGCAACTACTAGGGTAGGGAGGGGTACACCTCATCCACAAGGGTACCTACATTACCAAGGTTTGCATGTCTAACCCTGAATTGTACCCCACATCTTTGTAATAAAAAAATAAATAAATGAAAATAATGTGATGAAAGTCACCTTAACTTTAGGCAATGCTCAGAAAAAGGCAATACTTAAAAGAGAAGAATGCATTTTCATTCAGTAAATAAATAACCATAAAAGCAAACGTCTGACAAATCACACCACTTCTTTGATAGACTTTAGAATGGCATCTCATCCTCTAATTCATTTTTCTCAGAAAGAAAATATCTTTTTTTTCTCTTGAAGACTTAAAAAATAAACTTCAGCATTTACTTAAATAACCTCACTCCCTACTCAAAACTTACTGTCTCTGAACCTTCTGAGATTCTATTCAGACTAAGTGTATAGTTATATTATAGTACTTAAAAGTGTTCTTTAGAAAATCTAATGTGATAACTGACAACTTTGATTTTTATTGATTGCTACATTCCCCAGGTAGAATATCAAATGTATTCTTTCTGATGTTTGCTTTAAGAGTTTTCCCAGAAGGTATATAGAAATTTGAAATAGTAATTCAATTTAAAATAAAATAGAAATAAGAAATTGACACACTGGTAGTATACAGCACAGGAAAATGACCAATACCATAAACAAATCCTGGACATTCCACTTACTGTTTGTATGACTCTGAGAAATTCTCTTCTTCAGTTTCTCTTTGTGTAAACGGCAGTATTTACATAACTTATGGTGCTGTGACAATTTTACAAGGTAAGTAATGTAAAATGCATAGACCAGTACCCTTTACACATAAGTGCACACACATGCACCTATTTTTTATCTTTATTTTTGCCTAAAATAAGTCAAGGGTAGCTGACTAAATTATACCTACAAATCATGTACCAAGGTAGATTGATTTATAGTTTAGTGATTCGCAATAAGTTAACAAAATTTAACATATTTTCCCCTAATTTGTGAAGACAACCCAGATAATATGAACACAAAAACTGTCTTCAATAGCCATGAACAAGAGATAGTGCTGTCCAATAGGCTCTTGTGTGATGACATATGTTCTATTATCTCTACCTTCCAATCTGATGACTACTAGCTTCCTTTAACTCTTGAACCCTTGAAATGTGGTTAGTGCAACTGAAGAACTCAATTTTTAATTGTAATTTGTTTAAATTTAACTAAGCACATGGTGTCTAGGAGCTACCATATTGAACATCACAGGTGTGCAAGATATGATGAAGAACTTGGCAATATATTTTCAAATTATATTTTTTGCCTAAAGATTATAAAGTGACTGTACAACTTTTTCAACAAAATTGCATGGTATATAAATGAGGAAAAAATTCCTATAATTTCAAAATTTATAGGAAGTATCATCTCAAAATCTTACTAGAATTTCTTCTGGATTTTAATGTTTATGTATAAAAGTTCTATATTCTTTTGTTTTTTGATTTATTGGTATCATAATGTGTAAAAGGTAGAAAAACCAAGGAACTTTGAAAAGTGAGTACTTCTCATGTTTAATATATTTTGGGATTACTGAGTCTCTTTAAAAATGAAGGAAAGGTAACCCCCTCGGGTCCCCTCCCACTGTGGGAACTATTCTGTTCTCTCAATAAATCCTGACTTCTCATTAAAAAAAAAAAAGATGAAGGCAAATGAGCTGTGTATTTCAATAAAAAGCTGTGTATTTCAACATCAGACTCAAGTGAACAAATATCATACAAAGCAACTGATCATTACTTATTAAAATGTCAGCATCATGAAAGACAAAAAAACCTTGAGGAAGTGTCACAGATTGGAGCAATGTAAAATAATGGATAGGGTTCTGGAACAGAAGAACAAAAACAATGTATTAGAAGGAAAAAAAGGTAAATTTGAATAAAGTCTTGCTAAGGTATAAATGTGTTCCCCAAAATTCACATAACTTCCCAACAGGAAGTGGGGCTTTGAGGAAGTAATCTAATAAGTGTGTGATTCTTTTTTTTTTAATGACCTGTAAAGACCAAAATATTTACTATTGATCCTTCACAGAAAAAATTTGCCAACCCCTGATAAGCGTTTTAACTTATCATAATCCATCGTAATGTTATGCCACATTACATATGCTGAATTCACACTGTAATATTTTCACAACTCTTTTGTAAGTCTAAAATTATTTCAAAATTGCAAAAGTTATTACCAATACATAGCTCTACATATAATAGGTATTCAGTACATTTTCTTAAACTGAATCAAGCTTTGCTTAGAATTTTTTTTTGGAGTTAGGTGGTATCTCAGTGTGATTTTAGTTTGCATCCCCCTGATGATTAGTGAGGTTGAGCATTTCTTCATGTGTCTGTTGGCTGCTCGGATGTCTTCCTTTGTGAAGTGTCTGTTCATATCTTTTGCCCACTTTATAATGGGGTTGTTTGTTTTTTTCTTTTCAGCACGTTTGAGTTCCTTGTAGATCCAAGATGTTAAGCCTTTGTCAGACCTGGAGTTGGCAAATACTTTTTCCCAGTCTGTAGGCTGTCTTCCTGCTCTCTTGATGGTTTCTTTGGCTTTGCAGAAGCTTGTCAGTTTAATGAGGTCCCACTTGTCTATCTTATCCCTTATGGATTAAAAAAAACAACAACAAAAAAAGAAGAAGAAAGAATTTTGTTTCTGTATCCCCTCTAAAATCCTTCTGACCATTTCCTTTAGTTTTAAAGATAATGGGACTATATGTCATATGAGTTGTGTGTCATCAGGAAAACATCTTAACATCTCTGAAGTTTTGTTCTTTCACTTGAAAAACCAAATGAAAATATGTTCTCTGTCTAAGTCATAGAATGGTTGCCAAATTCAGGCAAAGTTTGGAACAATGAACTTCAGCACAATACTTTTCCTTCTTCAATAAACTAGAATTGTTAATTTCACTCATTTATCTATAAATATTTAATTAGTACCTAGTGTATGCCAGGTTTTGAGCTGGAACATGTGGATATACACTTTAAAAACATAGTTTTCAAAGCGTTTGAATCTAACGAAAGAACAGCAAAGATAAAAATCAAATCTTTTAGGATTTCAGGGTAGGAAAATCTTATTCTAGATATTAGACACCAAAATGGTTTCCCAAAGGTGACTGTGAATCTTAGATCTAAAATATTAATAGGTACTATCAGATAAAGTAAGATGTTTCCAAGTAAAGTTGCAAAGATCCAAATATATATAGCATCACCTATTTAGGAAAATGCAAAAACTTCAACATAAAAGGCATTAGTGAAGTAAACAATAAAACTTTTAGTTATTATCTTTAAACTTAAGCCAGAAATTATATCATGACAGTTTCTGAATACCATGGTAATGAATTTTTATTTATTTATTTTTGCAAAAACAAAAAAAATTATAGTTGATATTTATTGCGTTTTCATTATATGGTGCACATTATCTCCTTTAATTTAATCCCCACAACAATGCTATGATCATGATCCCTATTTTACAAATGAGAAAACTGAGGCATAGTTATACGTAACTTGCTTCAGGTAACAGAAAAAACAATAAAAACTTTTAAACTTAATACTCTAATGGTTAGAACAAATAACTTTTAAAAGTGTTTAGGCAAGCTTGTAAGTTTATAACTGGTTGTTAAAGTAAGTTAGGTAAAAGAAAGTGATTTTTTGTTTGTTTAGTTTTTTTTTTTATTTTTTTGAGTTGGAGTCTCACTCTGTTACCCAGACTGGAGTGCAGTGACAGGCTCCCGGCCACCGCAGCCTCGACCTGCTGGGCTCCGGCGATCCTTCCACCTCAGCCTTCCAAGTAGCCGGAACTACAGGCGCGCGCTACCACGCCCAGCCAATTTTTGATTTATTGTAGAGACAAGGTCTCACCAAGTTGCCAGGCAGGTCTTGAACCCTCGGGCTCAGGCAATCCACTCACCTCGGTCTCCCAAAGTGCTGGGATTACAGGCTGAACCACCGAGCCCAGCAGAAAGTGCTCTTAATTCCAATCACTCTCTCCCATACTTGGTTATCTTGTCAGGGCTTGAACTTTGACTAAATTGTATTTCACTTATAAATATGTATAGTACAACAATAGTACTTTATTGAGTTGGAAATCATATCTTATTGAAGAGAAAGGAAAACGTTTTGGTTAAAAATGTTTATATATGAATTGTATTATTAACTCAATTCTTTCAAGGTTTCACATAGAATGAAAACAGTACATTATTTTAGGGAGTTAATATGAATTTTAAACAGTGTTTAGAGGACCTGTAATCATAATTACACTTTAAAAAATTATTCTAGTGAAATGTGGAGCAAAAAAACAGTATGTTTTTATGATTTACACAGGATGACCAAAAGCAAGCTTTGGCAGACATTGTAAAAATAATTATGAGTGCTATCACTGTTCCTGTAAAAGTGATGTTAAGGAAGAGGAGATTAAAGAGAAATAATTGACATGCTTTATAAGCCAGCTAGATATTAGAAGTAAGAAAGTAGATAATTGGTAGAATGATAATTTAAAAAGCCAAAAAACTGGAAGGCTTCTGATATAAATGCACAGTGAGAATATCCTTTAAAGAAAGGAGTTAAGTTGGTGAGATAAAAGTTAAATCTGTCAAGAATGAAATGGTTATGAACTAAAACACCATTAATAACAAAAAAGATGTCTAGCAATCAGTTAATTAGAAGGATTATATATCAGGGGTAAAGGTTATGTATGAAGGTATTAATTTAGAAGCTGTTAATAAATAGAAAATGTAAATGGATAGCACATACCCCAGGAAGAAATAAGAAGAGCGTTGAATAAGAGTAGCAGGAAATTCATGATTTTGTTCTTTTTTTATGGCTGCATAGTATTCCATCGTGTATATGTACCACATTTTTTAAATCCAGTCTTCTTTTGATGGGCAGTATGGTTGCTTCCAGGTTCTTGCTATTGTGAACAATGCTGCAATACACATACGTGTGCAGGTATCTTTTTTATAGAGTGATTTGAGTTCTTCAGGATATATTATAACCTGGATGGAACTAGAGTCTATAATACTGAGTGACCTCTCACAGAAACAAAGATCCGAGTATCACCTGTTCTCACTCATACAATGGACCTTGAAAATCCAATGTAATAGTATAAGAAAATGACTGATGGTACTGGGAAACTATGGCGGGGGGGAGGGAGATGGGATTAACAGTAACAAATATCTGTCTGGGGACGGGGAAACACCGCTTATCAACAGGGTGCCTGAATGAAACGTAATTGTATACCTAACCCTTAACTGTACCCCACAACATCATAATAAAAAATATTGATTAAAAAAAAAAAAGAGTAGCAGGAGATTGAAGAAACATAAACATGACATTAATGATGTCACATGCTGAAGAGGAGCCAAGACATTGAGTTGGCACTCAGTTGTTCACCTATTCTTCTGGAAAATATGTGTAGTAGAATGACAAATACCTACACAATATAATGAGGGAAAGAATACATGAGAGACAGTAAAATCAGAAGGGCAACTATAATTGTTTCTTTTAAGAAGTGACCCTGAGTCTCTTTCTCTATGTGAACACGATTGTTGACCTAGGTTATCTTTGAAGACTCTTAGGAACTCTAAAATTCCATATAGACAATTCTAGGTGAAACTGTTGCATCACGTCCATATAAGATATTTATTTTGACTAAGTGACTAGACTACTTAGATGGCATGATCTTATAAGAACGATGTCCTTATTCAATTCTCTAGTCAGCATGCAAATTAGTAATGTTACTCACCATGATCAAGGTGGTTATTAGCATTTCATTGTTAAAGTTTTGTCATAGTATTTCATTAGAATAAAAAATGCAGCAGTTTCAGTTTTCTCCACCCAAGCAATAATCACACTTCTTAGCACCTTTCAGTTTATTTATATGTTAAAATATTATAAGTAAAATATAGTCTAAGTTCTAGTTACCTTTGTTTATATACTTTATTTTCACTTATCTTTACAATAAACCACCAGGAATTATTCTAAGTGCCTTGAATTTTTGCTAAAAGTATTTATAAAATGTCACAAAATGTACAAATTGCATCACAGAAAAGGTTTCTCTGATCCAGTTAAAATGATTTTTTTCTTGTATGTCCCTTGGCATGTCCATGAATAATGAACATGAAGGAACATCTAGTGCTGACTAACATCAATGTCAAGGAAATGCTATCTTCCTGAAATATGTGGTACAAGATTTCTTTGTGTAGATTTCAAGATGTCGATTTCTTTTAACTCTACCTCTGTTTCCCTTCTCCCCTATACACACACCCATACACACACACACACACACACACACACACACACACACACACACATACACACACACGTACATGGGCACACAAACACACACACTTTGATCAACTAATTCACGATGTCATTAACACAAGGTAAATTCTCACAATTTTCAGACATTGCTTGGGAAACATTGAAACGTACTGTTTTTATTTTTTTTACTAACAATGTAGTCATTTTCATTGATTATATAGAAGATTCTTCTTAGAAAACAGATTATATTAGTTATTTTAAAATACATGTTCCATTATTGTGGTGACTTTAAAAAATTCTCTCCTGAAAAGGCATAGACTTTTATTAGGATACACCCTTATTTGAAACAAGATTCTTGTTGCTTTACATTTCCTGGAAAATTTTTTAGAGATTCATACATGCTAAAGTAATGATGATGGTGATGACCAATTTTGCATTTTACCATAAAGAAACAACAACAAGTTAAAGCTCTCAGAAGTGTTCAAATTAAAAGAGATATAAAAGAAGAACATTGTTTCACATTTACTTTGGTACACTTTAGGTTTTAAAAGACAGTCAATAAATCTTCATTGATATTCTTTCCAATGTAAGACACAAAGGTGATGTTTTCACTGATACTGGTTCTGCTACATCAAGACCACGTATTGAGAACCACTGTGTATATTTATTTATTTTCTTCTCTTACTTTTATATTTTGCAAGCACCATATTGGATTTCGAGAAAGTTTTCAATCATTATTTATTTTTTTCCTGTCAAGCCTTCTCATTGGCTGCTTGCTCGACCTGGAGACCCTTTATCACCCCATCTTTATGTTATCACCACTTTTTCTTCAACCATCCTTCAGTTCTTCAGTTTTTCCTCATGCCTCAGTAGTGAACACGCTGTCTCTTTCATATACTCCAACAAGACATTCTACGTTTCTAGCCTTAGCATTCATATTGAAGATTTAGATTGAAAATTTCATGAGAATTGAGGCCTATGTGCTCATCACCAACTGTCTAACCCAATTACCTGGTACTTAATACTGCAATCAGTACATACTTACTAAATTATTATTTAGAAATTTCAAAGAAATTTCAAATTTACACTTAGTGAACATTTAAAAATATTATTATATGTTTCTTGTAACTTGGGTTAGGCCCTGAATTTTAAAGATTATTTTAAAATTATATTCTTGGCTTAATATATTGAGCAAATATCATTTTTGGCCTCAATTTTAATGTGTATGCTATTAATATTAATATTTTCCCGTGAATTCCTAGTGTCATTTTTATTTCATTCCTTATTACACATACCCCAAATAAAAATTGTCAGGAAGCATTTCGATAGATATTCAGAAGATATTATTTTGGATTATTTTGGATTTGTATGCTATTGTATCACCCATGTAAAATTTCTACAGCTGAATAAAAATGTTCTCAAAGAAATAGAAAATATCACAATATTATACTGAATTGGAAATTAAGTATGTGACATTTTGGAAAAACAGTCTTTGTTTCTAGATAATTAGTACTTAAAAAATTTTTTATTTTAAAAATATGGGGTACAATTCAGGGTTAGATATACAAACAGTCATTGTACAGGTAAAATTTGGGCCTCACTTTTGTCCCCACCTGGTTTGAGATCAATACCCTAATTGATAAAGTGTGTGTAGAGAAAAATTGAATCTTAGGTTCTGTAAAAAGTTATTTATTATAAGAAAATTACCTGAGGGAAAATCTGAGTTTGATTAAGAAAGGACCAGTCAGATCTTGCTCTGCTTAGAAATTTTGCAAATAAAGAAAATGAGGACAAGAAAGATTAAATCCATTTACCCCAAACCACAAAGCTATTTTCTAATGGCAAAGCTGGAAAAAAAAGACTGCCGGTTTTTTAAATCCCGAATTTTGCTAATTTTTTAATTTAAATGCATCTCATTTGCATTACTATGCTTCCAAATTATGATTATATTGGCAACTTAATAATTCATTTTCACTAAATAAATAGTTTTAGCTTAATCTGAATATTTATAGGTGAAATAGGATTAGATTACTCTCATTAGAGAATTATATGTAATTCAACAAGAAGACTAAATCTGTAAGGAAACCAATGAGGCTATATTTTTGTTATTGTAAATAATGATTCAGTAGCTGCTAAATTTAGAGTATATGACATTGTACTATACCTTGTATTGTATCATACAGCTCTATAAATTGAGTAAATGATCCATGAAAACATACTTAAAAGTACTTAATATTTCAGATTCTAAGTTTAATTTTCATTTCTATAAAATGAAGGCATTGGGCTACCTACCTTTTAAGATTTCATTTGATTTTTAAACCTTTTATAATAGTTACACCTGATTTAAATGATATCTGATTCGATGACAAAGCAGAGAATGATAAATGCTAAATGATGACATACATATTGGTGCAGTTAAATTTTATTTTTATTCTTTTTTTTTTGAAACAGGACCTTGGTCTGTCACATAGGCTGGAGTGCAATGGTATGATCATGGATCATGGCTCACTGAAGCCTCAACTTCCTGGGCTCTAGTGATCCTTCCATCTTAGCCTCCCAAGTAGCTGGCATTTCACACCAGCACATCACCACTATCACTGGCTATTTTTAAACTTAAATTTTTGCAGAAATGGAGTCTCACTATATTGCCTAGACTAGTAGAATTTTAGAAGTGTTGATTACTTTTAACTCTTGCCTCTTTCCTGGTCTCTACTTCGAGATCTGCTCTTCACACTCTGAGTTATAATCTTTAATAAGAGAACAAAATAACACAAATGCAAAAACCTCAACCAACTTCCTAAGAAAATACATGAGAACATTGAATAGGAAAGAAACACTGAAAGCTAAGGAGAAAAAAAACAACAGCACAGCATAAAAATTTGGGGAGGTGATAGTGAATTAAGAACCATGGAATGTAAATAATATAAGTTATCCAATGATAGGTAAACTAATTAATAATATGGTAAGATGATTAAGTTTAGACTTGAGAGGCCTATAGAAGACAATCTTTACAAAGAGAAGAGAATAAGTGGAAACAGTGGTAAATGTAGTAAGTTGTGAAAAAAACCTGACATTTTAAACTGAAAGAATATAGAATTCAAAGAGAAAAGAGGCAAAAGGTGATATTGGAAATTTAAGCAGAAATATTGGGGGACTTTGTTGATCATACTATTTTATGTTAAGTACAATAAGGAACCATTGAAAAATTTTAACACAGAGTAACACCTTAAATAATATTACTGTAAGTGCTAAAGAAATTGTGTAACATTTAGGAAGCTGTTATAGTAGCCCAAGAAGGAAATGATGGTTAGGCAATGGTCACAGTATGGGGTTTGGGTAGAGGCAGGGAGGAAAGTTCAGTTAAATGCATAGACTGTAAATATTCTTTAGAGATAAAATAGACAGGACTTGGTGGTGAACTGGATGTGTGTGTGTGAGAACAAGGTGAAATAGTGCCTTTCTTCAGTGTTGTAATGGTTTCATATCATGAAAGGACAAAAATTTGAGAGAATATGTTTTGAAGAAAGTTGCAGCAATTTGAGAGAATATGTTTTGTAGAAAGTTGTGGGCTACATTTTGGGCACTTTAAATGTGAGATGGCTCACTGCAGATAACAAATAGGCCACTGAACATAGGAAACTAGAACTCTGAGAAGTCTAAACTAAAGACACAAATTTGGAGTGTAAGATCATGGATGGAATTTAAAACACGGGAAATAATAAAAATTATGTAGGAAAAATGTCATTTAGATACTTATGGACTAGTGGAATCTTTTTTTTTAAGTTTTGTTTCAAAATCTGATTATTTAGTTGATACGATGTTATGTGAAAGCAAGAAAGCAAAATCATACAGAATTGCTTATAAAGTATCCAAATATTTATAAATTGAAAGAAAAAGCCTGAAAGTAAATATATGAGAATGTAAATTGTTTTTAGATAGTATAAATTTGGTAAATGTTTTTAGTCTTATTTCTATTGCTTTTTAAAAATTTATATCTCAAAAATTAGGTATTCCCTTAAAACAAAAAATTAATTACTGGAATTTTGGTTAAATGTTCTGTATAGATCGATTTTGTTTATTGTCTGCTTATTGACTCCAACAAAATAATCACAAAAAAATAAAAAAGAAACAAAATGAAGTGAGTACATAGCATATCCATTAATATCAGATAAGAGATTAAAATTATTAAAAAACAAAACACAGAGTTTCATTAAATAATTGAGGCTGTAACCTTAATGCCTATAATCTGACATACCAAGGAGATCCTCCCACTAAACTCCAGAAAAACAACTTGAGGTCCCTGGGCATCTCAGAAGACACAGGCACGGGTTATGACTAAAATTAGAGGGACTTGTTTAAACCTCACCAGAGAGTACAGATGGACTCTGAAGTCTCCTTTGATACCTCCTTGAGTCAGGTGGGAAGCAGTCCTCCTACCTACTCTGCTATTGGAGACTGAATTTCTTTTCTGAAAAATTAAAACTTGAGAACCTGAAGACTAAAGATTACCAGGTACAGAGAAGGTTAGTTAGCACTGAGCTTCAGTAATAAAAACATTAAATCAGAGTCTAAAGACGAAACAAAGTACTCCTTAACTTCTTGCTCCACCTTATCCAATTATACTGGCAGTAAGGAGAAACTTCTCCAGAGAGAAAACATTCCTCTAGCTACTAACATTTGGGAGCATCTTACTGAAAAATTAGCTTTCTGTTCGTCCTACAGGAAAGCCTACATGTCAACAAGTACTGATCATACACACATAACTTCCAATCGATGCATCAGTTTATATAAAGTAACAAAGAAAACAAAGAATTCTACTTCAGGAATTATAGTAAATTAAGATAGATTGGTTCCCCCCAACTGTAAGGACATAGACAATCTGGATTAAACATAGTATATGTCAAATTTACTACACTATTTAGTCAATACATTTATATTTTATTAGAAAATCAATAAAAAACTTCAGCTTCTAATTATGAAAAAATAAATTAACAGCATTAAGTAGCAATTATACCAAGCTATCCTTTCGTGCTTCTTAGGCATAAATGTAACTTTATTAATAGATAGCATTTTGTACACAGCAGTCCACAAATAAAATATTTTATGATAAAAAACATGTAACAATGAGTATTGTTGACCTAATATAATACTATATAATTATCATTATCATAATTTGTAATCTAATGATATGGTTAAGGAGATACTTAGCAGTCATGACTCATAAAACCATTTTCTTCAATATCAAAAAAATTAAGTAATATAGCTTATGTATATACTATTATAATGGCCTGTAGTTGCATTTCTGTTTTATAACTTTACTTTATCTGTAAAATTGTTTTGACAATCCTCCTGCACAAGGCCTAGAAACAATTGTAAAGTAACACCAAATTACTATACTTCAGAGAAAATAATTTTGTTTCTATCTGAAAAAAATACATTATTAGCATAAACACATTTTTCTCAAACCATTTAAGCTGTGACTTTAAAAATATTAAAATTGTAATGTCAAGAATATTATAAGATTTCAGATTCTGTATTATATTTATATTTTTTTAAGTAAGCAGTTTATTAAATGGATTGAACTTAAGCAGTTTATTAAATGGATTGAATTTAATTAAGGTATGAATGTCTTAATTTTTTTTCCAGCTACTGACATCTGGCATGATCTCTAATGTCTCCTCATACTGAATGAAATCTCAGTGCACACTTTTTTTTTTTCACCAGGAGTGTGAAAGAAATGAAGGAACTCCTTTCAAGGGAGGAAAGGAACGAGTTATTTGTTTGTTGTGTATTTATTCAAGTATTTAACTATCCTGTTATTGTAGGTCTTTCTTGGATAGCCATTCCTGCTCAAGATGTAGTGATCATTCTGGTAATGCTCTTATTTGTGTTTTTTGGTGGTCTCTTGGGAGACTGTGACACTACTAAGTTTCATAATCTTGTACAACGTATTTCCTGGCTAATATCCTGCTACCTGTTCCCTACTTTAGCTCTTTTGCTGGAAATAACATCCATCATACCTTCTTGGGGGGTCTCTTGATCTTGGCACTGTGTATCGTTGAAAGATGCACTCTTGAGATGGTGACTCAGCTCAGTCATCATCTAAGGCACCCACGTACCAATGAATTCACAGGTCTTTGTATGCCAATTGGTGGAAATTCACAGTGCTTCCCAGCTTCACTTTTTTACTTGTTCTATTATAAGATGCAGCTCCAGGTCCTTTCTTATTTTCATATGTATTAAGGTGAAGAGGCAGATCCAAGACTCTGTTTTTATAGGTCCTCACACTCCAATAGCTGTATAACCCTCCTCAATAACTTTCTAAACACAATCCTTGTATGTGTTGTCACTGGGATATACCTAAGAGTTTCTGAAACTTGATCTCCTCTTTTTCCAATAATCCCAGTCTCTACAAATAATTCTTGGGGAGCCCTCTCTACCTTGCAGAAATTATATGAAGCTTGATATTTTATGAGCAAAATGATCCATCTTCTTCAACTTCAAAATTAATGTTGCTATTCCTAATAGCTTGTTCTTTGGTGGAATTTTATGAAAAACATTTCAGTATCATTGTAAAACACTCCTGAGATGATTATTAGAATGGCATTTAATTTATACATTATTATGGAGACTATTGGAATAAGATATTTAATCCTTCCATTTATGAACATGATCTAGTTCTATACTTTTTTTATTTCAGTAGAAGTTTATAATTTGTTTACTGAAACTCTTGCACATTTTAATTTTATTATTCAGTATTTTCAGTTAATTTTGTCACAGCATTAAACTCTATTTTTTATTGTGGTAGATATGCATAACATAGAATTGACCATTTAAACCATTTTAAGTGTACAGTTCAGTGATATTATGTGTATTCACATTGTTATGCAAACATTATCACTATCTTAGAACTTCTTTATAATCCTAAACTAAACTCTATTTTTTAAAAGTTAGATTGCCTAATGGATTTTCTTACTATTATAGTAAATAACTATCAATTTGTATAGATAATTTATATGTGGATATAGGTATAGTATCTATCATGATTCTTATTTATTCTAATAGCTTATCTCTAGATTCATCTGTATTTGCTACACAAAAATTCATGTTATCATCAAATACTTATGCCATTTCCAAGACATTTGTCTGTAACATAATATCTCATATTTTATATCACTTTATATCTCAATGCTTAATCTTGAGTATTTTTCTCACTTTTTTCTTTAATTTTAATTCTTTTCTATTCATCTGTATCTAATTAGATATTTAATTCAGTTTTTGAGGTTTTTAATCTCTAGATTTTAGGATTTTTTAAAAAATCCAGCTGATCTATTTGTTTGCATTGCTGAATCTTTCAAAATGACTTATTTTTAATAAGCTACTATAATCATTTTAAATCTTATATTTCTTTTACTTGTAGTGAAATGTTTAACATTGAATTATTTATTTATTTTTGTTATTAATTCATCTTCAACTGCCTCTTTCTATTCTGTGTTCATCTCATAAATTATAATGTTAACTGTTCCTAACAAGTAATTTCAGATTTGCTCTAGTAGTTCCTCAATGGAATGCACCAAAAAGTGACTTTGAGATAGCTAAACAAAGTAATATAACAAATTTTCCTTCAACATTTGAACTGCTACAGACAACAGCTTTTTTCATACTCTGAGTTATATTTAGAATCTGTTCTTGAGAGATCATTATATTTAAGGCTCTGTGATTGGGATTAATGTCCTTATGGATGACAAGATTAGATCTCTTTCTCTTCACTGTGTGAGGACACAATAGGAAGGCAGCTGTTTGTGAACCAGAAGGAGAGCTCCCATCAAGAACTCATACATTCTAACATATTGATCTCAAATTTTTAGCCTGTGAGAAATAAATATCTCTTGTTTAAGCCACCCACTCTATAATATTGTAAAAGCCACAGCTGACTAAGACATTAATACGCAAACATATTATCTTAATCTGAAGATGGAAACACCTGCATTTCCAAGAGTTAATCAGGCCTCACAAGACTTCTATTTTTGGCTCTTCTTTTTTAGGTAAAATATTCTTCTGCATATTCACATATGAAAGTTTCTCTATACAAGCGAAGTCCAAATATGTCTAAGCTTTCAGCAATTAACATTCTAACTCTGCATGTCATCACCTCGCTTGACTGTATTATTAATTTTTTTACTTTTCATCATTTTGAACATTTTGAGCCACATAAAAAAAACTAGATACTACAATCATTTATTGAGAACATAGGCCAAAATTTTTAAATGTGTCCTAAGAACAGTTCCTAAAATTTATGAATCTTAAAGTTTGAGTATAACCATAACAAAATTAACAAAATTATAGATGATGAAAGAAAGTAAGAACCATCAAGTCTAATTATGTAATTTTAGAATAAATCTTTATATTTACACTGTTTCAGCTACTGTTCAAATTGAGTACCTCTTGCTCTCCTGCTTTTAAAAGTAAGAAGTCCAAAAGTAATCTGATGAAAGTACAATACTTTAGTCTACTTCCATTCCGTTTCTATATTAGATTTTGCAGAGCATATTTTATTTTCCTTTATACTTATAAAAGTCATCTTCCTAAAACACAAAGAAATTGAAGAGGAAGATATGATAGACAGGTCAAGAAGTAGTAATTTAATTACACAGTCAATTATTGGGCTATTCATTATTGAAGGCAGATACGGCTTTTTTTTTTTTTTGTATTCTCCCTGTGAATTTTCTTAAATGAAGGATGTTCTCTGAACTGCAAGCTAATTATTTCAACACACTTTAAATGAATAGATTTCAGAAATCATCTGAACACAAAGTAAGTCAGAGCTAAGTCTTTCCCTGAATTTATTTTAGGTTTTGTCTATGAATTATGAAAACGAATTTGGTCAAGTCATATCTGTCCTCTCATTGTGCTCCAGAGAAAGAATAACAAATGGCTTCTCACACTGGTCTTTCAACGTGCAGAAATGAAAATGCTTATACTGGATGGAGCTCTGTGTGTAAAAGATGCTGGATGTTCCTTGCATTTCAATTTTTGTGAAAAGTAATATAGCACCAGAATTAGAGACATGGTTACTTACTATAATTTGAACTTTGAAAGGATTCACCTCAATTTTCTTTTTCTTTCACATGAAAGTCATAGTTTTCCAGTAGTAGGAGTAAAGTTTATAACCCCTCAGGCTTCTGTGAGTAAATTCATAACGTTCTATTCCCTGAAAAGTCATTGGGAGCCATATTTTCTCTCTCTTGTTTCTGATGCCTTTGTGATTCCAAACTATTTTTGTGTAAATGTATACCAAATACACATTTTTTTCTTTCTTTTAAAAAATTGATTTGTATGTTATTTTTTTAGATTGGTGTCTCACCATTTGCCCAGGTGAATCTTGAACTCCTGAACTCAAGTGATCCTTCTGGAGCAGCTGGTACTGTAGATGAGTGCCATGGCACTGCAGCACAAAGGGTAATATTTTCTAAAGTCCGCTGAATGTAGTAGATGGAGGAGGCTGTTCGTGGTTAGATGTTGTGGAATCCCAGCTCAGATCCACAGGTCCTGGCCAGACAACGTATTGATTGAGGGGGTCCATAAGTGGATACTTGTAATCCGTATGCCATGACAAAAATTGTTAAGAAACTGCTACGCAAGCTCATACCAGTCATTTCACAAACATAAAATGATACATTTTAAGACTGTCCCAACATTATTAATTCATTAAACACCGACTTGGCATGCAGCGTCATATCCTGGATAGTGAGGACGATGCTGCAGTGGAGTATGTGTTCTGCTGCCCAGGTTGGCCCTCAGGACCACACAAGTATTGCCCAGCTGCAAGAATGTTGGCCACTGGCAGCTCACAGATGAGTCCCTCCCCTGGGAACTGCCCTCAGCAGAAGGGAGACGCCTCACTCACCGCAGTGCTTCTCCATCTCTGAAGGCAGCTTGAGTCCAGTGAGAGGCATAAAGTCTATGACCTGAGTCAACTCGGAAGCATCATCCTAGCTCCAGAGCACACATGAGAGGTCTGTTATAACTGAAGCAGGACGCAACGTGTCGCTCTGCCCAATTTCACTCCCTTAGAGAACTTCATTCCCTTAGAGAACTTGATCCAGAGCGGACTTCCCAGCCGATCTTCTACATGCCAGTCTGTTTCAGCGTCAGTTCCTTGAGAAACAGATCTAAGAAACAAAGACTTAGTGCCTAATCTCAAGTTTCTTAGAATTCAGAGGAGGGAGTGGAGTTAAAACAAAAAAAATATTATCGTTGTAAAGGATGCCATAGTGTACATATGCAAACAGAATATATAGAAACACAAAAAAGAGAATGATCAATAATACCTAAGGGAGAGGTGATAAAAAAAGGGTGCCCTGAGGGAGACCTGGGCATTATAACATAGCATCATTTTCTGTATCTTTGTCCTTATGGTGTGACACTGCATGCTAATCAACGTTTATTGAATGAATAATGTTGAGATAGTCTCAAAATTTATCATGTTATTGTTTACTATTATAATAATTGTATAATTTGATAGGAAGGATTAACAACAGAGTGTTAGTGGCAGGTTTTAAATTATAAATAGGAATTCAATATATAGATTTTTTAAAAATATTTTGAATATGTCGGGTAAAATTCAGGATTAGGTATACAAATGGTAATATGCAGGTACACTTGTTGTAGAGGTATGACTTCCCTCCCCTAGCAGTTTCCCACTGCTGTCAATCTCTTTCTTATCGTATAATAGTTGTTCAAGGTCTGCTTATGAGTTAGGACATGTGATACTTGGTTCTGTGTTTCTGTGATAGATTACTCCGTATTATAGACTCTAGGTCCATCCAAGTTGCTGTGAAGTTCATAATTTTGTCCTTCTTTATGGCTGCATAATAATCCATCATGCATATGTACCACATTTTTTAAAAAATCCAGTCCTCTTCCGATGGGCAGCATGGTTGGGTCCATGTTTTTGCTATTGTGAATAATGCTGCAAGAAACATGTATGTGCAGGTATCTTTTTCATAAAGTGATATGAGTTCCTCTGGGTATATTCCCACCAGTACAGGGATGGAGCAGTCCAATGGGAGGTCGATTTTTAGATCTTTTAGGAATCACCAAATTGTTTCCCACAGAGGTTGTACTAGTTTGCACTCCCACCAACAGTGTAGAAGTGTTCCCTTTTCCCCACATCCTCTCCAGCATCGATGTTTTTTTGAGGTATTGATGCTATCCACCGTGAACAGAGGTAGTGTGTCAGTGTGGTTTTAATTTGGATTTTTTTGATGACTAGTGAAGCTAGATATTTTTCTCAAGCATCTGTTGACTGCTTGTATGTCTTCTTTTGAGAAGTGTCTATTCATAACTTTTGCCCACGTCTGTGGACTGTCTCCCCACTCTCTCAATGGTTTCTTTGGCTTTACAGAGGTGTGTCAGTTTGATGAGATTCCACTTGTCTATCTTATCTCTTAGGACATGCACACTTGGGGTTTTGACCAGGAATTAGTTACCAGTTCCAATTTTCAAAAGGGTGTCTCCATTTTCTAAGGTTCTTTTATTTGAGGTTTTACATTTAGCACTTGGATCCATTTAGAGTTGGTTTGTTTATGGTAATAGGTAGGGGTTTTGTTTTGTTTGCATTTTCTGCATATGGTCAGCAAGTTTTCCCAGCACCATTTACTGAATAGGTTCTTCTCTTCCCAGTGATTGGTGGTAGAGGCTTTGTTGAAGATGAGTCGGTTGAGAAATTGAGGTTTTACTTCTGGAATCTCTATTCTGTTCCATTGTTCTATATGCCTGTTCTTGTACCAATACCAGGCTGTTTTGATTATTGTAGCCTTACAGTAAAATTTAAGGTCTGAGAGTGGATACCTCCCACTTTGTTTTTTTTGTTGTTGTTGTTATTGTTTGTTTGTTTGTTTTGTTTTGTTTTTTGTCTGAAGATTGTTTTGGTTATTCATGGTTGATTATGTTTCCATTTGAATTCCTGTATTGTCGTTTCCAGGTCTGAGAAGAATGCTGCTGATAGTTTAATGGATATTGTGTCAAATTTGTAGATTGCCTTTGTTAGGATGGGCATTTTAACAATGTTGATTTTTCCAATTCATGAGGATGGAGTATTTTTCATTTCTTCGTGCCATCTTTGATTTCTTTTTTTTTTTTTTTTTTTTTGCTCCTGATGAAGTATTCAGTGATATTTATTGATTTATTTTTTCTCTTTCTTATTTTAAAGATGTGGGGTACAATTCAGGGTAATGCATACAAACATTGACCATGCAGGTACCTTTTTTGATGAGGTATGCCCCTCCCTCCCCTAGCAGTTTCCCTCAACTGCCAATCCCACCTCCCTCCCCTAACAGTTGCCCACTACTGCCAATCCCTTTCTTATGGTATTATAATAATGGTTCAAGGTCCGCTTATGAGTGAAAATATATGATACTCTGTTTTTTGTTTCTGTGATAGATCACCGAGTATGATCTACTCTAAATCCATCCAAGCTGCTGTGAAGTCCATATGTTCGTCCTTCCTTATTACTGAAAAATATTCCATTGTGTATATATATCTCATTTTTTTTTTATCCAGTCCAGCTTCATTGGGCAACATGGTTGCTTCCATGTTTTTGCTATTGTAATTAGAGCTGCAACAAACATACGTGTGCTGGTATCTTTTTTGTAGAATGATTTGAGTTCCTCCAAGTATATTCCCAATAGGGGAATTGCTGGGTCATATGGAAGGTCAATTTCAAGTTCTTTCAGTTATTGCCACACTGTCTTCCAAAGAGGTTGCACTAGATTGCATTCCCACCAGCAGTGTAGAAGTATTCCTTTCTCTCTGCATCCTTGCCAGCATCTGTTGCTGTTTGTTTTATTAATGATGGCCATTCTTACTGGGGTTAGGGATATCTCAGTGTGGTTTTGATTTGCATTTCTCTGATGATAAGTGAGACTGAGCACTTTGTAATGTGTATGTTGGTTGCCCATATATCTTCTTCTGAGAAGGTTCTATTCATGTATTTTGCCCACTTTTTAATGAGACTGATTTTTTTTTTCCTTTTGGTGCATTTGAGTTCCTTGTAGATCCTAGATGCTAGGCTTTTGTCAGATATACAGTTGGTAAATACCTATGAGCTTACCAACATCATTCTTCTCAGACCTGAAAATGACAATATAGAAATTCATATGGAAACATAAATAACCATGCATGAATAACTTAAACAATCCTTAGCAAAAGAAACAAAGCAGGAGGTGTCACATTTTCAGACTTCAAATTTTACTATAAAACTACAGTAATCAAAACAGTCTGGTATTGGTACAGGAATAGGCATATAGATCAATGGAACAGGATAGAGATTCTGGAAGCAAAGCTTCAATTTCTCAACCAACTCATCTTTGACAAAGCCTCCTATATCAACCACTGGGGAGAGGAGAACCTATTCAGTAAATGGTGTTGGGAAAACTGACTTATCACATGCAGAAGATTGAAACAGGACTCCTACCTATCACCATACACAAAAATTAACTCAAAATGGATCAAAGACCTAAATGTAAAACCTCAAACTATAAGAATCTTAGAAAATGCAGGAGACACCCTTATGCAAATTGGAACTGCCAACCAATTAATATTCAGAACCCTAAATGCCCATACCTTAGGAAGTAAGATAGACAGGTGAGACCTCATCAAACTAAGGAGCTTCTGCAAAGCCAAAGAAACTATCAAGAGAGCAGGGAGACAGCCCACAGAATGGGAAAAAATATTTGCCAACTTTGATTTTTTTGAGCAGTGTTTTGCAGTTTTCTTTGTAAAGGTCTTCTCTGGTTAGGAAGATGCCAAGGTATTTCATTTTATTTGTAGCTATTGTGAATGGGATTGTGCTTTTTATTTGGGTTTCTGTTGGCTTATTGTTGGTGTAGAGGAATGTGACTGTCTTTTGCACATTTATTTTATACCCTGAGACTTTGCCAAAGTCCTTTATCAGAGCAAGGAAGTTTTTAACAGATACTCTTGGATTTTCGAGATATAGAATCTTGTCATCTGCAAAGAGGGATAACTTAATTTCCTGTTTTCCTATTTGGATACCCCTGATTTTCTTCTCTTGTCTGATTGCTCTAGCTAGAACTTCTTATACTATGTTGAATAGGAGGGGTGAAAGTGGGCATTCTTATCTTTTTCTGGTGTTTACAGGAAATGGTTCAAATTTCTGTCTGTTTACTAGTATGTTAGCTGTGTGTTTCTCATAGATGGCTCTTACTATTTTGAGGTATGTTCCATCTATGCCTAGATGTTCAAGGGTTTTTAGCGAGAAGGGCTGCTGTATTTTATTGAAAGCTTTTCCCATGTCTAATGATATAATCATGTGGATTTTGTTTTTACATTATGATCATTATGGATGCTGAATAAGCCTTGCATCCTAGGGATGAAACCAACTTGGTCATGGTGGATGATTTTTGAGATGTGTTTTTGGATCCAATTTGCTAGAATTTTGTTGAGAATTTTAGTATCTATGTTCATCAAGGATATTGGCCTGCAGTTCTCTTCTTTTGTTAGGTCTTTACCTGGTTTTGATTTCAATGTGATGTTAACTTCACAAAAGGTTTTAAGGGAGAGTTTCATCTATCTCAATTGCCTGGAAGACTTTCAATAGGATTGATATCAGCTCCTCCTTGTATGGTTTGTAGAATTCTGCTGGAAAACCATCTGGTCCAGGGCTTTGTGTGTGTGTGTGTGTGTGTGTGTGTGTGTGTGTGTGTGTGTGTGTGTGTAGGTAGGTAGGTAGTTTTCTTATGATGTAATCAATTTCATGGGTTGCTATAGGTCTATTTTGGGTTTTGATTTCTTCTTTTTTCAACCTTGGGAGGTTGCGTGATATAAGAAAGTCCTCCATTTCATTTAGGTTTTCAAGTTTGTTTCCATACATGTGCACATTATAATCTCTGACTATCTTTTATATTTCTTTGGGATTATTTGTGCCTTCATATTTTGCACTCATGATTGTTTTGCTTTGGACTTTTTCTCTCTTTTTCTCGGTCAGTCTAGCTAAGGATCCATCAATCTTGCTTATTATTTCAAATAGCCACCTTTTCATTTCATTGATTTTTTTAAATATATATTTGTCTTCTATGTCCTGAATTTGGACTTTTGTTTTGGAGATCTGGATTCTTCTGCTGAACTTAGGGTTTTGGAGGTCTTGCTTTTCCAGCTTCCTTAGTTATTTTATTAGACTGTTAACTTGTGATCTTTCCATTTTCTTCATGTGTGTTTGTAGAGATATGAATTCTCCTCTTAGTTCTGCTTCCATGGCATCCCAGAGATTTTGGTAAGATGTTTCTTCTTTTTCATTTGTTTCCAGGGATCTTTTAATTTCTGTTTTGATTTCAGCGTCGACCCAGGAGTTGTTCAGTATCATGCTGTTTAGTTTCCATGTTTTTGTGGGTTTGGGGGAAACTTTGTTGGTGTTGATATTTATTTTTATCTCACTATGGCCTGATAAGGTGCATGGCAGTATTTCAATCTTATGGAATTAGTTTATGTTTGATTTATGGCCAAGGATGTGGTCAATCTTAGGCTACATTCCATATGGTAGTGAGGAGAATGTGTATTCCTTGGTTGTTGGGTGGAGTATTCTGTAGATATCAATTAAGTATGTTTAGTCAAATATCTGGTTGAGGTTCTGGATCTCCTTATTGATTTTTTGTTTTGATGATCTGTGTAGGGTTATTAGTGGGATGTTTAAGTCTCCAACTATGATAGTGTTAGAGTCAATATCCTTTATAAGTTTACCTAGAAGCTGCTTTATGATAGTTAATGCTCCTGTGTAGGGTGCATATATGTTTAGGATGCATATTTCTTGTTGATGAATTGAACCTTTTATCATTATGTAGTGATCTTCTGTATCTTTTTAAATTTTTGATAGCTTAAAGGGTACTTTGTCATATACAGATATAAGTAATAAGACAAATCAGGGAGAAAAAATATTTTTAAAATTGCAGACAGATGTATTTTCAGAGAGGCACAAATAGTCTGGTATCGCAAGAAGGAGAAAAAAATTGGCATGGAAGACAAGGGATAGATTTATAAGCCAAGAGCTGTTGTTGTTTTCCTTCACAAACTTTTACAAATATGTACTGAATAAGTTACTGTATTGATTAAGGTAACTTTTTGTTTGTTTGTTTTTTGTTTTGCTGCGGTAACTCAAGTTTCTGAAAATAAAATGACTCAATAAGATTGAAATTTTGTTTTTCAGTTTTTCAGTGGTATAGACTGGCAGGGTTACTTGTTTTCAGGAATACAACTTCTGTCAGTCTTGTAACTCTGTTTCCTAATTGACATACTGGGAGTTGGCACACTGTCCTATCTATGGTTAGCACATGGAAGAGCCAATAGAGAAATAACAAGAATTGAGTTCATGTTTTAAAGTCAAGCTTGAGGCTGGGTGTGGTGGTTCATGCCTATAATCCCAGAATTTTGGGAGGTTCAAGCAGCGAAAGGACTGCTTGAGCCTAGGAGTTCAAGACCAGTCTAGGCAACATAACAAGAAAACATTCCTTAAAAAAAAAAAAAATTATCCAGGTATGGTGACATAGGCTTGTAGTTGAAGCAGAAGGATTACCTGAGCCCAGGATGTCAAGGCTGAAGTGAGCTTTGATAGTGCCACTGCACTCATCTTGAATGAGAGTGAGATGCCAACTCAATAAACAAACAAACAAGTAAATAAATAAGTCAAACTTGAAATGGAGAGTCACTCCCACTCACATTCCATTGGCTTGATCCCTGCCACATGACATATTTCTCTGTGGTAGATCTGGGAGCTAGATGACTATGAGCCAAGCTTAACTGGGGAGAAGAAAGGGAACACTAGCACCAACAGAAGAAGAGAATAAAAGACAGACACTGGAGGATCTTCCATGGGTTCCATCGTAGTTGTTAATGTTTTAAAAACTTGAAGATTTTCCACCATTAGCAAGATTTTGGTCCTCTGTTGAGAAATTGGGACTCCATTTTTATATGACAATAATCAGCTGGTACTGTGAGTAGTTGCTAACTTCAGTAGAGAGTTTTTGGTTCAATATATGCATAAGTAAAGAAAAAAGTACACATGTTAAAAACAATGTTTTATTCGCACAAAAGGCAATATAAAAATCAATGTAAAGTTTATTCATAAAACATGTTGTAATCAAAATTGTGATGAATAGAAAATTATCTTTCGAGCCAGGCTCGGTGGTTCAGCCTGTAATCCCGCGCCTTTGGGAGGCTGAGGTGAGTGGATTGCCTGAGCCCGCGGGTTCGAGACCTGCCTGGGCAGGCGAGACCTCATCTCTACAATAAATCAAAAAATTAACTGGACGTGGTAGCGCGCGCCTGTAATTCCAGCTACTCGGAAGGCTGAGGCGGAAGGATCGCCAGAGCCCTGCAGGTTGAGGCTGCGGTGGCCGGGAGCGGCCACTGCACTCCAGTCTGGGTGACAGAGTGAGACTTCAACTCAAAAAAAAAGAAAGAAAAGAAAAGAAAATTATCTTTCATAGCACTTTATGAATTTAAAAAGATTGGCATTTCAAACAGTGTTTTAAAATCTAATTATGTATTAAGTAAAAACATCTGAAGTAAAATGTGCAGTCAAAAAATTTTGTTTTTACTAATGGAGCCTTAATAATAGTATTTGTTTAGTTTCAAAGAAATTAGGAATCCTTAGCAGAAATAAGCATTTGATAATGTAAGTTAAATTAGAGATATCATTGCCCAGAATGTGAAGATATGGCTAAATTTTTACTGGACATGTTGGTGAAAAACTTAAATCAGCACTGCCACTTATTATTACAAATGATTATAGCACAAATAAGAAAAATAAGACTGCAACACCCTCTCAACACAATATTGGAGGTACTTTCAGGTTTGGATTGGCATTCCCATTCACACAATCCATGGGCCATCATCTGTTACTATGCTCACTTTACTTTTGTGCAAAAATTGTGTCAGGGACCCCAACATGTCTGACAGCTTCAGGAACACTGTCTTCAAGGGCAATACATATAGTACATAAGAACACATTCTTCGGGCCACCTAAGTGTCAGTCCATTTGCAAGTGATAAGACTATACAAGTTGAGGCAGAGACCATCAGGGACTTGGTTCCTCTCATTCAATACATGAACCAGACTTAGAGCAAAACTTTCAGGTCCTCCAAGAAACAATTGAGTTAAGAAGTCTATTGCTCACATGTATCTAAGTTCAGTTTCTCAATAGTTTTTAATAGCTCACTCTCAGTTCGCCAAGTACAATGTAATTCATCAAATATGGGTCTTTTTTTATAATAAACATCATTGCCTAGTAACAGTGTTGATATGCCACATTTAACTTAAACCATTAGATATCCAGGGAAACTATGCTAGGAGTGCTAATTCTTGAGCCATTCTTTCCATGGAGAAATTATTTACACTTACTGTTATTCCTTCTCCCCAGTCCAATTAGTTTTGATGAGACTTTTGGTGTTAAAAATATTTGGGATGATATGTATGACAATCTGAGCAACATGTAACCTCATACAATAGTTTGCATACTTTTGGAAGGATTTATGTGCCTAGCAAGTGAAGCTAACACTTAATCAAATAAAGAGGATTTGGATTTAAGAGCTCTTTACTACAGTTTAATTTTCAATATATATTTGATTTTGGTTGTAAAAATAAATATCTATCTCTAAACAAAGAGAGATCATTGATAAGTAGATCAATAGATACATGCATACACACACACACACACACACACACACACACACACACAGAGATGATGGATCGAGTCTAAGAAAAAAATAACAATGACAACAACTCTCAAATTTATACTCTTATCCAAAACTTCTCCAGAAATACAGACTAAATTGAATATTTGAAACATTTAACACAACAGGTACATCAGTGAACGCCATAAAATGTTTTGTACCAAAACTGCTGTATTTACATTTTTGATATTGTTTAATGACAACTTCATTTTACTTATTGCTCAGATTAAAAATTTTAAAAGTAACTTTGACTCCTCCTTTTCTTTCAAATGATGTGTCCCGTCCATCAAAAAATAGCTTAGTTTTATCTTTAAAATACATCTTGATCCCCGTCTCTTCTCAGTAGCTCACCGTTACCACCCTGAACTGAATCAGCATTTTTCACCCTCTTGGGTTACTGCAATGCCATCCTCAAGTTTCCTTGCCTCCAGCCTCACCTCTTTAGACTTTTCTTAATACAGTAGCCAGCGAGGTCCTTTCAAACATTTTGAGCCAGTTTATGTCACTTCTCTGATCAAAATCCTGCAATGATTCCACTCAGAACATGTGACCTAGGTGACACAATGATCTTCAAGATCAAAATCCTGCAATGATTCCACTCAGAACAAATGACCTAGGTGACACAATGATCTTCAAGATCTTCTCTTGGCAATGATGTGTCCTTTATATCATTATTTAAGTACTGGAAGAAACATGGATGCATGGTTTTGGATAACGGATACTTACGGACAAGGCATTACGCCCCCATTATATTTTCAGTTATCCCAAAGGAAGAGTTAGGTTATAAAGCAGCAAAACAAAATAAAAGCACATTTACAAACAGTCTTATTTGTAAAGTCTTGAGTATGTGCGGCCTTATTGGAATCCCTAATGAAGGATATTCTATATCTCATTGCATTGACCTCACATCAGGGTGGCAATGATGCTGACCCCAACAAACCTAATGTACTAAAAAACAGGCATACTGGGAATGTGGGCTTATAATGAGACAGCGAAGGCACATTAAATGAAAATCTTATTTGCTTGTGTATTTATTTTGAACAAAACCACAAAGTCTGAACTCTGAGTCCTTTCCTCATTTTTTTTGTACCAAAGTTGTTACCATCATTGTGAGGGCGCTGATGAAGCAAGGAGAACTAGCTGTTATGGCATACATTTGGCTCACATTAACTTCAATGCTTCATGGGTTGGGGGGTTGGAGAGTATTTCTTGAGGGTGTTTTCAAGCATGCACAAACATACACAAATACACATCTCTGCAGTGTTCTACTTTCTTTGTTACACTCTCTGGTCCACATATGCTGGTACTTTGGCTGAAATAAGTATCTTTCTTGAAGGATTGCTGCAAAAATTTTATGATAGATCTGAGATTTGATCATGATAATAGGTAGCTATTTCACTCTTTTTACCTTTTAATTTTCTAGGAGCCACAACCCAAAGAGAAGATCTGTTGCTGTCATAAGGGCTACTCTCAAAATACATCATATGAACACAAGGAATAAGGTGCTCCACAGGGTTTCCTTTCTGTAAGGTTCTACCACTGAAAGAGAAGGATTCACAAGGAGGGTGATATTGGAAGAGGAGGAACAATCAGTTTTGCACCATTTTCCCTGCCTGGGTACCACCAACATTCAGTTTTTCTCAGGAACCTACACACACACATACACACACACACACACACACACACACACACACACACACACACACACATCTCATCCATCATTTACTTGGCTTCTATATCTGCCAAGTTGAGTTCACTGCCATAAAAAAATCAACCAAAAAAATTCTGTGACTTTATACAAGAAAACTTTATCTTTCGTTTGCATAAAGTCTCAACAGTGGTAAAAGAAGATGGGAGGGTCTCTGCCCTTTTCTGTCATTCATAACCTAAGTTCATTCTATATCTTGGGTCTTGTAGTCTTCTGATGGCCAATGGATAAGAGAGGAGTGGAAGAATGTGGATGATTGCCTGAGGCTCTTCTTGGGGATTAATTCCCAGGGCACATTCCACTATGTGTCTGGGACATAGTCAAAGCTCTCTGTAAGAAAGCCTGCCAGATGTGACCTAACTTTGTGCCTAGAAGGAAATGTGAATGTGTTTTGGTGGATGCGGAGCAACCTCTGCTGCAATTTTTATAACACCACACTTTCTTAAAATTTCCTCTTGGTCACTCCTTCAGAGTGTTCTTTGATGACTGTTTCTTCTGAAAAACAACTCCAAACTTTGGCTGCCTAGGGGAAAGTTTGGGCCATCTGCTATTCTCTACAGTTTTTGAATATAGTTTGGAAAGTCTTCTGAACCACCCATTGTGCCTTTTCTTTTCCTTTTTCCCTCCCTCCCTCCCTCCCTTCCTCCCTTTCTCTCTTCCTCCCTTCTTCCTTTCCTTCCTTCCTTCTACCCTCTCTTTCTTTTCCCTTCCATCTTTCTAAAAAATATATATTATTTTCTATCTTACATGTAAAAGCCTTGCTCAAATATTTGGTAATCTTTGCTTGTCCATGCTTGCTTAAAGATAGTGACAAAGAACAGTTGGATACTCTCTATGCATGAGATTGTCAACTGGTGAGCTGTACTCTAAGATAATATGTCAAAGAAGAAGCGTGTGTGTGTCTATGTGTGCACTCACTCACACAATGTGTACATGTGCATTTGGAAAGGAGGGTTTTGCGAGCTACCATCATTCATGGAAAGAAATGGAGTAAGGAGGCTGGAGTGGGAATCTCAATAGCCTATACATGGGTTTTTCTCTTCCTAATTCCCTCTTTCCAGTATGGCCTCTTTCTGCCCACTGTATCTGGAAGGAAAATTGATCTGGTCATTTTAAGATAAAATGGAGTAATATAGCAGACAGTATGCTTAGAAAAATATACCAGGAAAGTTGGAGTAGGAGTTCCAGGTAGGATCTCCTGGAATTACTCCCAGAAAAACATGTTAGAACTGGTTTGTGAGAATAACCCACAACATCTGCCACTCTGAGAAAAATGAGGAATGAGGAAATTATCACTGGATCTACTGATTCCAGGATTAAACTCTCCTTCCTGAATTCCATGATCAAGAAGCCAGAGTAAAAAGTTTTCAACTTCAAGAATATATTGCTTTAGCAACAATCAAGAAACACTGTTGATTTCAGGGTCAACTACATCTGCTAGACAAATATGACAAAAGTGTCTCATTTGCCCCTTGCCTCTTGGCACTAATAAAACTAGAGAATGGACATGGAACCTTCTTAACATTGTTTCTGATAGCCTCAACACCTCTTTGCCTACACATGGCATCAAGAGATCCAAGAAGCAAGAATTTGGCCTTTGCATTGAAATGAAATCAAACCTTAGCTTCATAGGTCTAAAAAAGATAGTTTCTAGTTTTTTGGCTTCTGCATTACAAGATGGTGTGGTACTAATCAAACCACTTTGTAGCTCTCCCTGATCTTGAAAGTTCCCTGGTCAATGTTTTCCAGAATAGGATGGGGAAAGGGATCTGGGTTCTAATTTCTCTCCTGTATTATAGCAGTCTTTCTGTTTTCAGCTGCCTGCCTCATTTGCATTTTTTGCAGTAAATAGTTCATCTGATATTTAACACATTATAGAGTTTTCTAAAAGCAAATTATGTTTAATGGTCTCACCCTCCAGGCACTTGGTATTCAGGTTCTCAGCCCTCCAAACTCCTCCATATGCTATCTGCCCAAAAGATATTGACTGCACTTGTTCTTCTTCACTGCTCTTTTATCTTCTGATAGCTTTGTCCTTGTAGGAATAAACAATTTAAGTACTGTGCCTTTATGTTTTTAGGTTTTAGGAGAAAACAGAGATATTGTGTTCAATAAGCTGTATGTAGCCTAAGATCCACTCATCTGCTTTCATCTTCAGATTTTTCAAGGTTGTCATTCTATTGGTCCACAGGTTGTAAATACCATATGTATTCCAATAACTTCTCTTTTTTTAGCTTGGAAAATATACTTTACTTAGAAAGCAGATCAGAGAGAGAGAGAAAAGATTTACCTCCTCAAGTTAGGGGAAGGGCAAAGCTTAGGGAAACTTGGCACAGCTGGAGCTCAAAGAACCACATGGCTGGACCAGGGCTTAACAAAAGTGTGGCTTTTCCAATAACTTCTAAATTTGTGTTTTCACCCTTGCTTTCACCACATAATTCCAGACTCATATATTCTACTGCTTACTTGGCATGTCTTCTTCAATATTTAATAGACGTCATGAGTATTTGTACACCAAAATAGAATTCTTGGTTACGTTCTCTTCTTGACTGTTTGCATAGCATTTAAAAGATATATAAACAAACAATTTAGAGGGTTCTGAATTCCAGTTTGTTTTATAAGAAATAAATCACTAATTATTAAATATGAATCCTCCAACCTCCCAATGGGAGCGATACTCATTCTCTTTCAACTTCAGTTATTGATTTTAGTGTTTCATGCTTCTCCATTTCTACTCTCTTCAACGCACACATGCACGCACACATGCACACACCCACACACACATACACACACACGCACATACACATACACAACATTTTGATTTGCTTTTATTTCTGAGGGTAGAAGCAGTCTTTCATACTTATCAGATAATTCAGCGATAAAAATAACCCCATTGGACAGCTGAATTGCCTATAGGGACTCCTGTAAACCTGTAAATTGTTAAAGATCTTTATAAATTATTTATTTAAATCTGAAGTCAAAACAAGGTTTTATATGTGTATTTTTAATCTTCTGTTCAATATTTCAGAATGACAGCTATTTATGAAGTAAGTAAATATGTTTTATTGCTCTAATTCATCCTGGTTCTTCTTCTTATTTTATTTTTTATTTTTTGACAATGAGACTTTGAGTTTCAGGCCTTAAGTATGTAATGTATTGGTTATTTATCATAGAAAACCATGCCATCAATAAGCAATATTCACATTTAAAAAATGTCATCATAGTCAGCAAAAAAGTTTCATGAAATATATATTTTTGAGGTTAGGTATACTTTTTTGTAATAGAGCTATAAATTTAATTATGTTAATATAATAGGACAGATATTTAAAGGCACCATAGCACAAAGTAATATTTTTTGTAAAATATTTTAAGTAGTTGTTTAGGTTGCCTAGGTGTTAAATATGCTATGGATAGAAACCTGGCCAAAATTTCTTCATAATATTAAAAAGAAAAGTAAATAGTGCTAAAAATACTATAGGGAGGAAGAACATCAAATAAAATCAAGAGTCAAACATATACATTTTTAAGTTTGTGTCAGAAAATGATGGAAACCTCTGATTCAAATAGTGTTTGCCTAGCAGTGCCACATGCATTCTCTTTAAAATTCTAATTAAAATTCTGTAGAAGACTTGAGGGGAAAAGACAAAAATTCAAAAGTACAGAAAGTAAAGAATGGCAGAACACCTACTGCTAGAATCCTGGAAGATTTGACACTAATTACAAGGCAGAAAGATCTGGATTGAGAATAATCTTCCAAGGCTTTAGCACAGAGCGTACTCTGAAGCTGCTTCATGAAACAGTCTACCTGAAACAGAAGGAAGATGTGAGTACTATCATTACCATATTTTATCAGGCTGAAATACACAGGGTGAGCACCAAGCAGTGCTCCTCACCTGTGAAAGTCTTTTTCAGTTCAAAGAATAAAAAAGCAATAAAATAAATGAGTAGAGGTTCGGTGAACTACTGATTTATTCTGGGACATGTAATCTCTTGAGAAGAGGTAAGCATATGTCCCTGGGTTAAACTTGGATAGCAATGCATGCTAGCAGAATGCAGTTTTTCATTTACTGTATCTATGGGGGGGGCGGTTTACACAGTGGCAAATGAGCTGAAGTAAGACAGTCAGAAACTCCTTTAGAGCAAGATTTTTGTTTTTCTTTGCTGCTGCATCCCAGTGACTAAAATACCACCTGGCATATAGTAGTTGTTGAATATATGTACACAAAAAATTGACTGGAAATATGGTCTTCAACTTTATTCCACTTTACATTTTAGGGTCAACTTAAAGGATATGAAACAAACCACACAATCATTATTATTATAAGCATAACTATTTAGTATAATTAAAGCTGATGTTCATAGAAATCTACACTTAGTGCCTGACACTCTGCTAGACACTATTTTATGTTTTATTTTATTTCATTTGATCTTCATCACAATTATGGGATACAGGCATTGAAAGCAAACCTGCCAACCATTACTAAAAATAGCAGACCTAAATGTGAATGCAGACAGTGGCTCCATAACCCAAGTTCTTACCTGAACTAAAATTTTAAAAAGTTATCCTGTGGCAGACACTGCTAGTTGAATATGATTTTCTTCTAACTTTTATGGTAATGTAACTCCCAGTTTTTCTTTTGGCATATGGCTACCAGAAATAAAGACAACGTTTTGTTGACCTTGTTAAAAGCAGGTGTAGCCATATGACTTTCTATCTAATGTAATGAAGTAGAAGGGATATTTGCAATTCGAGAAAACTTAAGGGAAGAAAATTGCAGGAAATTTTCTTCTTTGTTCCATCCTTCTTCTCAGGGATAGTTCTGGAGTTGCGATCTTAGCCGCAGATACCTCACACGATTGTGATTAAGTGTCTCCTTCTTATGCAAGTCTCCTAGAGGTAAAGATTAAGTTACTGAATTGTCTTTCTACCCAAGTTTATTGTTTTGAAAGTACATGATTTAGCTTCCTTGAGGAAATAAAATGAGATCAGAAGTGCTCAGGCACCAGTATGGATAACATTAGCATTTAGGTTTAAAAACTATGTCTAGACAAGAGTATTAGGCTATGGTTGCTTGTACAGGGAACCAAAAAGAATCAGACAAATAAAAGACTTTTGGCTGGGCACAGTGGCTCACCCTTGTAATCTCAGCACTATGAGAGGCCAAGGCAGGAGAATTGCTTGAACCCAAGAGTTCAAGACCTGCCTTAGAAACATAGCAAGACCTCGTCTCTACAAAACAATAAAAAAATTAGCCGGTGCACACTTGTAGTCCCAGCTATTTAAGAAGTTATGGTGGAAGGATCGCCTGAGTCAAAGAGGTTGAGTCTGTAGTGAGCCATGATGGTATCTCTGCACTCCAGCCTGGGAGGCAGAGTGAGACCCTGACTCAAATAATAATAAAAAAATAATAAATTTTAAATAAAAGAGACTTGAAGTGAGCAAATACGAAAAAGAAAATCACCTCTTAATAACCCCACCTCTTAATATTGCCTCATTGGAGATTACGTTTCAGCATGAGTTTAGAGGA
Organism: Cephalopachus bancanus; assembly: GCA_027257055.1. Lineage (NCBI taxonomy): Eukaryota > Metazoa > Chordata > Mammalia > Primates > Tarsiidae > Cephalopachus > Cephalopachus bancanus. The sequence continues at coordinate 1,475,182 of JAPVLO010000084.1, read as the reverse complement.
AACATATAGTCAAACCATAGCACTCATTCCTTGATATGCCCTGGAAAGTTTTTGAACAAAATAATTAAGAAAAAAATAAAAAGAAATTATTTAAAAAGAAATGAGTGAATAATTGGGGTACAAAATACTAAGTTGAACTTTTATTTTTTTAAAATACTGTAGATTAATTGATCACAGAAACTCATCTTGGAGTGCACACCTAGAAATGCTGGGTGAGATCTATAAATACAGAAAGCTGATATAAAAGAAGAAAAATTCTTCAGAAGTGAAGAACTTTAAGTCCAAACAAAAGAATCTTGGAGCTATTGCTCTTCTATGGTCGATATTGTGAACGGCATGATTTTAGAGATAACCAGATTCACACAAGCTTCTGTCTTTCCATAGTGTCAGACTTCTTTGATGCTCTCTTAATCATAAAAGCCATAAACCTCATGGAGATCACAAGGTGAGTTTTTCAGTATTACCTGTTCCCTTGGTAATCAGTTGCAGACACACAGGTTCAAGCCACTGTACAAGCCAGTCAATATTACAAACCAAAAATGATAGTACACTTAATCAAAATACAAATGTTATAAATTAAACATTCCACAGCAAACAAAGTAACATTTAACATTAAGAGAAAAGGAATAAGAGAAAGGGTTAATGAACAAATCCAGGGAAAATCAAGGTGAGCCGAAGAAAATTTCCTGGGCCAGACAGTGTCAAGTGTCTTACAAGGGAGAGTCTTTTTTTTTTTTTTTTTGAGTTGGAGTCTCACTTCGTCGCCCAGGCAGGAGTGTAGTGGTACACTCACTGCCACCCCAGAGTTGACCTGCTGGGCTCCAGCAATCCTTCTGCCTCAGCCTTCCAAGTAGCCAGAATTACAGGCATGCGCTACCACGCCCGGCTAATTTGTTTATTTATTGTAGAGAAGAGGTCTTGCCAAATTGCCAGGGCTGGTCTCGAACCGTGGGCGCAGGAAATCCATTTGCCTCGGCCTCCCAAAGTGCTGAGATTACAGGCTGAGCCACAGAGCCCAGCCAAGGGAGAGTCTTTTGATGTGGACAGAGACTCCAGTGGTAGATGGAGTCGAGCAGGCCTGTTCAGCCTGCAGGCCGCATGTGGTCTAGGACAGTTAGTAATGCTGCCCCACAAAATCTTTTTTTTTTTTTTTTTTTTTTGAGTTGCAGTTTTACTCCGCCACCCAGACTGGAGTGCAATGGCACGCTCCCGGCCACCACAGCCTCGATCTGCTGGGCTCCAGCGATCCTTCCGCCTCAGCCTTCCAAGTAGCTGGAACTACAGGTGCGTGCTACCAAGCCTGGCTAATTTTTTTGGTTTATTGTAGAGATGAGATCTCGCCAAGTTGCCCAGGGGGGTCTCAAACCCGCGGGCTCAGGCAATCCACTCACCTCGGCCTCCCAAAGCGCGAGATTACAGGCTGAGTCACTGAGCACAGCTAAAATCTTGTAACATAATGTGTTTTTTAGCATTTATTTTCTTCGGGACCCCATGTATGGTTCCATTTTTGAAGTTCACAATCATGCTTTATTCGCGACATCACTTTTTGGCAGCACATATATTTGTGAGCAGCTGTTTTCAATGATGAAGCACATGAAGAACAAAATTCAAACAAAAATTTCTGATGAGTTCCTGGAGAACTCACTAAAAACTGTGACCACTTCCATCGCACCAAACACTGATAGGTTAGTTTTACAAAAACAAGGTCTAATTTCCTACTAGTTTTTATATTGTTCTCATTTTTCATAACTTTATAATAAAAATATGTAAAAATAAAAAGGAATCTTATTGTGCATATAAACTGACTATATTATATAATTTATGTGTGACCCAAGACAATTCCTCTTTACTCAGGGAAGCCAAAATGTGACTTAGTGTCCCCCAGGGAAGCCAAAAGCTTGCACATCCCGAGGGTAGAGCTTCTGGTGGAAGATGCCAGGGTTTATTATGAGGGATATCAAGATGATGTCTGGTAAAGACAAATATAACAAGCTGGTGAAACCCTGTTTTTATTGTCACAGACTCCACTAGTGAGGACTGATAATTGAAGAGATTATGCTTGATTGTGTCCTTATCTGGTTGGATGTAGTCTATTGATGAGGCAATGCATCTGTTCCCTGTTAACATAATGTCTTCGAAATTGTAAAATAGAATATTTTTCTCAGATGGGAGTTACTTATGTTAAGAGTACTCTGGCCGGGCTCGGTGGCTCAGCCTGTAATCCCGCGCCTTTGGGAGGCTGAGGTGAGTGGATTGCCTGAGCCCGCGGGTTCGAGACCGCCTGGGCAAGCGAGACCTCATCTCTACAATAAAAAATCAAAAAATCAGCCGGGCGTGGTAGCGCATGCCTGTAATTCCGGCTACTTGGAAGGCTGAGGCGGAAGGATTGCCGGAGCCCAGCAGGTCGAGGCTGCGGTGGCCGGGAGTGGCCACTGCACTGCAGTCTGGGCGATAGAGTGAGATTCCAACTCAAAAAAAAAAAAAAAAAAGAGTACTCTGTACAGCTTATCTATGCATTCCTGTTGATATTGAATCTAGATATTAAGAATAAAAAAAATTAGAAGACTAGAGGTTGTATGGCAGAACCATTCAATAAAGCTGAAATCACTGAAAGTCCAATTTTAAGTGGGCTGACAAATACAAAGAGGAAAAAATACAGAGTGGAATTACATAAAGAGAGATAGTAGTATCTATTATTATCTTTGGCTCTGCAAGGTGAAGAAAAATAAAATCACTTGAAATTTTCTTTTTTTTTTTTTTTTGGAGTTGGAGTCTCACTCTGTCGCCCAGACTGGAGTGCAGTGGCCGCTCCCGGCCACTGCAGCCTCAGCCTGCTGGGCTCCGGCGATCCTTCAGCCTCAGCCTTCCAAGTAGCCGGAATTACAGGCATGCGCTACCACGCCTGGCTGATTTTTTGATTTATTGTAGAGATGAGGTCTCGCTGCTCAGGCGGGTTTCGAACCCACGGGCTCAGGCAATCCACTCACCTCAGCCTCCCAAAGGCGCTGGATTACAGGCTGAGCCAAAAGATAACAGTGCCAACTTGAATTTAGTGCAATTTATGTTACCTATGTGACCAGGAAAAAAATAATAATTGTTTCTAGGTTGTGCATGCTTTCAGGAAATTAGCAAAAGAAAACTAAAATCCTCTTTGGGGTATGCACTTTAAATATATATGATTCTCAAAAATTTTCCAAGTATCAAGAAACATGAACTCACCATGAAAAACCTTGAAATATATTAGACAAAGAAGAAAATCAGCAAAAAATAAAAAAGAATGTACAACTTCAGATATGGTACTAAAGATATAATGAATATAATGGCAATTTTTTGTTAAAATAAACTATAAAAATCAAAATTGTGATAAAAATTAAAATGTAGTAATATAACCAGGCATATAGATTAAAAATTAAACATCATATAGACTTTAAGAAATTAGCAATGTAAAAATTGAGTTTAAAAAAGATCAAGCAGTGAGTTGAGGGCAAGCGGAGGATAAGAAACATTTGAGGAGAGGGTACTGGATGACGTATCTGGAAAAAGAAAACAAGAAAAGAGGCACAAAGAAAGGAGATGGGAAATGTAAAAAAAAAAGAGATGCAAATTGAAATAAACAAAGAAAGGAAGAATTACTTAGATTTATTTCAAAATAAGAGAGAAAGAATTGAAGACACACAATTTTCAAAATATGTAAGAACTGGTAATATTCCACTATTGAGAGAAACAGGTTATCAGTTTTAGGAATTCCAATGGTTTTCCCAATCAAGAATATCAAATACAAATGTTCCCACAGAACCATAATAATGAAAATCAGAAGATCAAATCCAATCAGACAGGATATTTTAAAGCAGCTACAACAAGGACTAGACTGCCGATAGAGGAAAGGCAATTAATTTAATAATTTTTACTTCGTTCTAATAGAAATGACATTCAGAAAATAGTGAACTAATATCCTTGAATTATGAAATTACCATCAGCTTAGAATTCTATGCTATCTTTCAAAAATGAAGACTTCCCCGAAAAGAGTTTAATGCTAGAATATTCTCTCTAAGTGAACTTTCAAATACTGTGTTAAAAGACAAGAACAATTATAAAAGAAGGAGTGTAGAATGAAAAAAAAAACACTTGATGAAGTGTTATATGTAGAAAATAGCAATGATTTTGCTTTTCTCTGAAATACTTAAAAATCACATTAATGCATTTGAAAGAAAACCATTAAACTCTCAAGAATTTTAATTGTAACTTTTTTATATATAAAAACTTTATAATGGTCTTCTTTTAAAAATATTTTTTATATTAAAGATATGGGGTACAATCAGAGTTAAGTACACAAATGTTCATTATGCAGGTACCCTTGTTGATAAAGTGTGTACCCATCTTCCCCAACAGAATCCCACTACTGCCAATCCTGTCCCCTGCCCCCGGCAATTTCCCACAACTGACAATCCTTTTCTTATAGTATTACAATAATTGTTCAAGGTCCACTTATGAGTAAGAACATGTGATACTCAGTTCTTTGTTTCTGTGATAGATTACTTAGTATTATAGACTCTAAGTACATTCGAGTTACTGTGAAGTTCATAATTTTGTTCTTCCTTATGACTGCATAATATTCCATTGTGTATACATACCACATTATTATTTTTATTTTTTATTTTTTTGAGTTGGAGTCTCACCCTGTAACCCAGACTGGGGTGCAGAGGCATGCTCCCGGCCACCACAGCCTCGACCTGGTGGGCTTTGGCAATTTTTTCGCCTCAGCCTTCCAAGTAGTTGGAACTACAGGCACACGCTACCACGCCCGGCTAATTTTTTATTTATTGTAGAAATGAGGTCTCAACAAGTTGCCTGGATGGTCTAGAACCCTCGGGCTCAGGAAATCCACTCACCTCTGCCTCCCAAAGTGCTGGAATTACAGGTTGAGCCACTGAGCCCGGCCCATACCACATTTTTAAATCCAGTCTTCTTTTAATGGGCAGCATGGTTGGTTCCATGTTTTTGCTATTGTGAACAATGCTGCAATAACCACGTGTGTGAAGGTATCTTTTTCATAGGGTGATTTGAGTTCCTCCAGGTACATAGATGGGGATTGCAGGGTCATATGAAAGGTCGATTTTTAGAACTTTTAGGAATTGCCAAACTGTTTTCCACATAGGTTGTACAAGTTTACACTCCCACCAACAGCGTAGAATGTTCCCTTTTCGCAGCATCCTCTCCAGCATCTGTTGTTTTTTGTGTTATTGATGATGACCATCCCGACTGGAATTAGGTGGTATCTCAGTGTGGTTTTAATTTGCATTTCTTTGATAACTAATGAGTCTGAGCATTTTTTCATGTAATTATTGGACGTTCGTATGTCTTCTTTTGAGAAATGTTTATTCATATCTTTTGCCCACTAGGTAATAGGACTGTTTGTTTCTTTCCTATTGGCTCGTTTGAATTCATTATAGAGCCTAGATGTTAGGCCTCTGTCAGATATACAGTTGGAAAATATTTTTTTTCCCAGACTGTGACTGTCACCCTGCTCTCTTGATGGTTTCTTTGACTTTGCAGAAGCTTGTCAGTTTGATGAGGTCCCTCTTGTCCATCTTATCTCTTATGGCATGGGCATTTGGGGTTTTGATCAGGAATTGGTTGCCAGTACTAATTTCCATAAGGGTGTCTCCTGCATTTTCTAAGGTTCTTATATTTGAGGTTTTACGTTTAGGTCTTTGATCCATTTAGAGTTGACTTTTGTATATAATGATAGGTAGAGGTCTTGTTTTAATCTTCTGCATGTCATCAGCCAGTTTTCCCAGCACCATTTACTGACTAGGTTCTCCTCTCCCCAGTGGTTGGTGATGGAAGCTTTGTCAACGATGAATTGGTTGAGAAATTGAAGTTTTGCTTCTAGAATCTCTATCCTGTTCCATTGGTCTATATGCCTGTTCTTGTACCAATACCAAGCTGTTTTGATTGCTGTAGCTTCATGACAAAACTTCAAGTCTGGGAGTGTGTTGCGTCCCGCCTTGATTTTTTTTTTTTGGCTGAGGATTGTTTTGGCTATTCGTGGTAATTTATGTTTCCATAAGAATTCCTGTATTGTTGTTTCCAGGTCTGAGAAGAATGCTGCTGGTAATTTAATGGGCATTGCATTAAATCTTGGGTAGAATGGACATCTTTTTTTTTTTTTTTTTTTTTTGAGTTGGAGTCTCACTCTGTCGCCCAGACTGGAGTGCAGTGGCCGCTCCCGGCCACCGCAGCCTCGACCTGTGGGCTCCGGCGATCCTTCCGCCTCAGCTTTCCAAGTAGCCCGAATTACAGGCATGTGCTACCACGCCTGCTGATTTTTTGATTTATTGCAGAGATGAGGTCTCGCTTCCCAGGCGGATCTCGAACCCGCAGGCTCAGGCAATCCACTCACCTCAGCCTCCCAAAGGCGCGGGATTACAGGCTGAGCCACTGAGCCCGGCTTAGAATGGACATCTTAATGTTGATTTTTCCAGCATGGACTGTTTCTCCATTTATTGTGTCATATTTAATTTCTTGGAGCAGTGTTTTGCAGTTTTCATTGTAAGGGTCTTTCATGTCTCTGGTTAGCAAGATGCCAAGGTATTTCATTTTATTTGTGGCTATTGTGAATGGGATTGTGCTTTTATTTGGGTTTTTGTTTATTATTGGTGTATAGAAATGCAACTGTCTTTTGCACTTTTATACCCTGAGACTTTGCCAAAGTCCTTTATCAGTGTGCAGGAGGTTTTTGACAGATTCTCTTGAATTTTCGAGATATAGAATCATGTCATCTACAAAGAGGGATAACTTAACTTCTTTTCCTATTTGGAGACCCCTGATTTCCTTCTCTTGTCTGATTGCTCTAGTCAGGACTTCCAACACTATGTTGAACAGAGACCATGAGAGTTGGCATCCTGGTTTTGTTCTGGTTATCAGGGGAAATGTTTCCAATTTCTCTCTGTTTTCCAGTATGTTGGTTGTGCGTTTCTCATAGATGGCTCTTACTATTTTGAGGTATATTCCATCTATCCCTAGAAGTTCAAGGGTTTTTATCAAGAAGGAGTGCTAGATTTTTATCAAAGCTTTTTCTGCACCTGATGATATAATCATAATGATGTGGTTTTATCTTTACGTCTGTTGATGTATTTAATTATGTTTATGATCTTGCAAATACTGAACCTTCCCTGCATCCCTAAGATAAAGCCTACTTGATCATGGTGAATGATTTTAAAGATGTGTTGTTGGATCCAGTTTACTAGAATCTTGTTGAGAATTTTAGCATCTATATTCATCAAGGATATTGACCTATAGTTCTTTCTCTTTGTTGGATCGTTACCTGGTTTGGGTATCAGTGTGATGTTAACTTCATAAAGTGCTTTGGAGAGAATTCCATCTTTCTCAATTGCCTGAAATACTTTCAATAGGATTGATCAGTTCCTCTTTGTATGATTTGTAGGATTCTGTTGGAAAGTCATCCAGTTCAGGGCTTTCTTTTTTAAGGTAGTTTTCTTATAACAGTAAATTCCCTGGGTTGTTATTGATATATTTAGGGTCTCAATCTCTTCTTGTTTTAAACTCAGGAGATTGTGTGATGTCAGAAAGTCCTCCATTTCATTTAGATTTTCGAGTTGTTTCCATGCAAGTGTACATAGTAGTCTCTGATAATCTTTTGTATTTCTTCAGGGTCAGTTGTGACGTCATGTTTTGCCCTTCTGATTGTGTTGATTTGGGCTTTTTCTCTCTTTTTCTTGGTCAGTGTAGCTTGGGGTCCATCAATCTTGTTTATCTTTTCAAAAAACCTGCTTTGAATTTCATTGATTTTTTTGTTTGTTTGACTTTGTATTATCTTTTTTTTTCTTCTATGTTCTGAATTTGGGCTTTTATTTTTGTGATATGGATTCTTCTGCTGAAGTTAGGGTTTTGATGGTCTTGCTTTTCCAGCTTCCCTGGGCGATTTGTTAGCCTGTTAGCTTGTGATCTTTCCATTTTCTTCTTGCGTGTTCATAGAGATATAAATTTCCCTCTTATTATTTCTTTCACTACATCCTAGAGGTTTTGGTAAGATGCTTCTTCATTTTCATTTGTCTCCAGGTAAATTTTAATCTCTGTTTTGATTTCCAGGTTGATCCAGGAGTTGTTTAGCTTCATGGTCTTTAGTGTTCGTGTTTTTGTGGGGTTTGGTGGTTATTTTTTGGTGTTGATATTTATTTTTATTTCACTGTATTCTGAGAAGGTACATGGCAGAATTTCGATTTTATGGAATATGTTTATGTTTGATTTATGGCCAAGAATGTGGTCAATCTTATGGTATGTTCCATGTGGTGATGAGTAGAATGTGTATTCTGTGGTTGTTGGATGGAGTGTTCTGTAGATATCAATTAAGTCCATTTGGTCAAATGTCATATTGAGGTTCTGGGTCTCCTTGTTAACTTTTGTCTTGATGATCTGCCTAGGGTTGTTAGTGGGTTGCTTAAGTCCCTAGCTATGATAATATTAGAGTCAATATCTTTTTTTAGTTTACTTATAAGTTGCATTATGAAAGTTGGTGCTCCTATGTTAGGTGCATATATGTTTAGGGTGGCTATTGCTTGTTGAAGGATTGTAACTTTTATCATTATGTAGTGACCATTGGCATTTAAAAAAATTTTAATACCTTAAAGGGTATTTTGTCTGATATTAAATTTGCAGTTCCTACTTTCTTTTGAGTTTCGTTCCCCTGAAATTTTGTTTCCCATCCTCTTACTCTGAGTCTGTGAGTGTCCTTTCTGGTAAGATGAGTTTCTTGGAGACAATGTATTGTAGCCTCATGATATTTTATCCAATTTGCCATTCTATGTCTTTTCAGTGGTGCATTTAGTTCATTCACATTCAGGCTAATAATTGAGATGTGAGAGTTTATCCCTCTCTTGAGGTTCTTACAGAGTTTGTTGTTGCTGCTGCTGTTTGTTTATTTGTTTGTTGTCTTTCTTTTGATTTTTGGGTGGATTCATGTGCATTTTCAAGCTTTTTCCTGCATTCTTTTGAAGGGCATTGTCGTTATTTTTTTCCTTCTGCATTTCATACTTTCTTCAGTGTTTCTTGTAGAGCTGGTCTTGTAGGCAGCATAAACTCTTAGTGATGGGTGTCTGGGAAGGATTTTAATTCTCCATCACTGATGAAACTTACCTTAGCTGGGTAAGTAATTCTTGGTTGAAATACTTTATCTTTGAGAACTTTGAAGATTTGGCTTCAAGCTCCCCTAGCCTGAAGTGTTTCTGTAGATAAGTCTGCTGATATTCTAATTGGTCTTTTCCAGTAGATAGTCTGACCTTTCTCTCTTACTGCCTTTATGATTTTTTCTTTTATACGTACTTTTTTTTTTTTTGAGTTGGAGTCTCACTCTGTCACCTATACTGGAGTGCATTGGCTGCTCCTGGCCACTGCAGCCTCGACCTGCTGGGCTCTGGCGATCCTTCCGCCTCAGCCTTCCAAGTAGCCGGAATTACAGGCATGCGCTAACATACCTGGCTGATTTTTTTTTTTTATTGTAGAGATGAGGTCTTGCTACCCAAGCGGGTCTCAAACCCGTGGGCTCAAGCAATCCACTCTCCTCAGCCTCCCAAAGGCGCGGGATTACAGGCTGAGCCACCGAGCTCGGTTTATGCCTACTTTATGTAGGCAAATACTATACATCTGGGAGTTGGTCTTCTCATTGGTTGTCTTGCAGGTGTTTCTCTGAATCAAGTTTGAATGGTCACATCAATGATTAGATGAGGAATGTTTTCTTGGATAATTTCATGAAATGCTAGTTCATCAGGGATTCCAGTTAATCATAGGTTTGGTCTCTTAAAATAATCATTCATCTCTGAAAGGTTTTGTTCTGTCTTTTTAATCTTTTTTTTTCTATGTTTATAATGGTTTGGGTTAGTTCCATATTTTGGTCCTCAAGCTCTGAGATGATTTCTTCTGCTTGGTTAATTCTGCTTTCCATGTTTGTCAGCTTGTTATTTATATCATTCACTGTATTCTTTGTTGCTGTTATCTCAGTTATCAACTCCTTCATTCTTTCTTCTTGTCTCTCCTCATTTCTATTTATTCTCTCTATTAATATCTTGATATCTGACTGTGTGGTTTGAGACTAGTTATTCTGGGAGTCTTTATTGTTTGTGTTCTGGAGTCTGTATTCTCAGTGGTTGACCTCACAAGGGTCTATGCGAGATTCATATTCTTCTTTTGATTTTTCTTCATTTGTGTAGGTTTTCCTATCCAATCCCCCATTTTTTATCTCATCTTTAATTCTGTTGTTCAGTTATGGGGGATAGCTTTTATTTCTATTTGCTTAATCTCCTATTCTTCCTTATGTAGATCCTCTAGTTTTGTTCAAGTCTGAAGCTGGACTAGGGTTGGAGGTCTATACTTTTTGCAGTTTTGAGATTTAATTGAGGGAGGGAGCTGGGATTCAGAAGCTATCTGCAGATCCCAGTATCTGCTGACAAGTGTATGGACCCCCTGGAACCCACTTCCCACTGCCTTACAATCTGTCCATGCAGTGGTGGTTTCTGTTTGCCTCCTGAAAGCAAAATGAGATAAGAAAATGGAAAACCATGGAAAATGAAAAAAGGAAGATTAAAGGGAGGTTGAGAGAGAGGAGAAGAAGAGGGAGAACAGACAGGTGTACAGACTAATGAAAAACAGAGAGACAAAGAAAGGAAAAACAAAAAAGACAAAAACATACAATCACACAAACAAAAATCTTCCTGTTAGTGTACTCTTCCTCAAAAATACCCACACATAAACAGAAAATCTAAAATAACAATAATAATAATAATTAAAATGACAGAAACAAAGCAAGTACCAAAATGTAAACAAAAACAGAAAGAAAGAGAGAGAGAAAAAAGCTAAAACTAAAACAAAAAACAAACAAGAAGGAAAACACCTCACTCTCTAGCAGTTTCTGTGAATCCAGGTTCCTTTCGGGCCTCCGCCTTAGGGATCAACGCTGGTCTCCAGCCCCTTCCCTCTGCTCTCAGCACAGATTGATAGGGTTGCTCTCAGTATGGGTCAGATGCCCCAGGGACTACTGTGGGAGGAGGAGGATCAGATCTAGACTCACCCTACTTGCTGCTTCTGCTGTCAAGTCTCCCACTCAGATTTGATATGTCTGAGCATCTTCCTGCATGAGGGAGGGGCATCTGTCTCTCAGAGTCTAATGAGATAATAGCCTCTGGGTACCAAGATGGTGGCTGGGAGGGGCAATACAAGGCTTTGTCCAGTCCTGGGACTGAGAAGATGGCACCCGTCATCGTCCTGTCACCAGCATTGGAGCTTTATTCCAGATTTCCACTACCCGCCTTCTCATGCCAGGTCCACTGCTGCAGGTTATGACATGGGCCAGGTGCCAGTGCTGAGGGGCAGCTACTCTTTGTTGCCTCCTCTCAAGAGAGCCCCAAGAATGGCAGACGATCCTGTGTACCCAGTCTCCAATCTCAGGGCGGTGGGGGGTTGCAGTCACCTCCAGAGGAGAGCCTCAGGTGCATGAACCCAAGTTTCCCCTCAGATGGAATTTCACTCAACCACCAGCACACACCCACTCACTCAGAGAGTCTTTATGACGCTCGCTTTTGTGGAGACTCTCACAGTCCAAACTGTTCCATCGCCATCTGGCCCAAAAGTCCAGAGATGTCTTCTTGTATATAACATTTTAAAATTCTACACACACACACACACACACACACACACACACACACACACACACAACCCCAAATATGAAGCATATATAAGTAAGAATGAGAAGCCCAGGTATATAAAGGTAGTCTGTGTCTGGTAAAATCACTTAAAATAGAGACAAAGTAAAATAATTATTACAAATATTCCTGTAGAAAGATAAATACAGTTTTTTCTTCATACAAGTTTTATACAAAGTAAAATGATATGGAATAATAATAGTATGATAAAACATTTAAAAAAGAAATAACTAGCAGAATAAAAGCAAGATAGACTAAGGAATGATTTGATACTAACAAATTAGCTGGGACACAACACAAGCTTCACATTGACTTTCAAATGTAAAATAATTCAGATCACTAAATGCTCCTGAAAATCTAAAATGTAATCATTGACAGAAACAAAACTACCCTCTGAACATACCTTAGAAATAAGATGAAAGCTAAGATTTATAGTTGATATCACAAACAAATTAGTAAAAGATAGAAACAAAATGCAATAAACAAAATCAAGTATAGCTAATGTATCACTTATACCCACTGGCTACAAAAATAGAAACTTTTTTACTTTTACTACTCTTTAATTCATTCCATGATAATTTGCTAAATAATTTGTTTTTACAAAAATAAGCAAAATTGATAAAAAACACATTAAAAGTGGAAACTATTAAAATATCTATATTTTATGTATCAACTACAGAATATGAATACTAAATTAATTTTTGATATGTATATTTATAAAATACATATAATTGACAAACTTAAATATACCTTTATATTTAAATTGATATGATTGTGTCCAAAATATGCTGATATTCATTTCAAATGTTCTGAAGTAATATTTAAAATAATTTACATAAAGTATTATAAAAATTCCAGCAATAAAAATGGTACAGACTATCAGACACTAATATGATATTGAATCAAGCAATTAATTACAAAAGTAAGACAAAAATATCTCAACAAAAGAATAGAAAAAGCAAGAATTGTTCATAATCTATAGAGAAAATTCTATAATTTTATAGATGAAAGATTAACTCTCCTGAAACTTGATACAATTTTGCTCAAACTAACAAGGGTTTGCTTTTCTTTACAAAATGATTCTGCTATCTATTAAACAGATAAAAATACATAAAAATAGAATAACCAAGACCATTTTTGAGAAAAAGGTAATAAATAGAAAATATCCCTCCTAGGTAGTATATTATATCAATAAAAAGAATTTTAATACAAAGTACCAAACAAATTTCAGGAAGAGAAAGCGTGGAAACAGATTTTCAAAATGCACAATTTTAATATGTAATAAAGGTGCATTTCAAATTCATATACTAGATTGCATTATTCCTTTATGAAATTAGGACAAAAAACTAAATAAGTATTAGTTCAATTTCCCTTGTATCTTTACTCAAATAAATACTGACTGTACTATATCTTTTTATTTTTTTTTATTTTTTATTATTTTTTTTGAGTTGGGTCTCACTCTGTCACCCAGACTGGAGTGCAGTGGCCGCTTTCGGCCACCGCAACCTCGACCTGCTGGGCTCCGGCGATCCTTCCACCTCAGCCTTCCAAGTAACCAGAATTACAGGCATGCGCTACCACGCCCGGCTGATTTTTTGATTTATTGTAGAGTTGAGGTCTCGCTGCCCAGGGGGTCTCGAACCCGCGGGCTCAGGCAGTCCACTCACCTCTGCCTCCCAAAGGCGCGGGATTACAGGCTGAGCCACCGAACCCGGCTTGTACTACATCTTTAAACACAAAGAAACCATAAACATATTATAAAAATATAAATGAGGTGAAAAAGGATATTGAAGCATGAACTCAAAGCCAGAAAACACTAACAATATACAGATTAAACAGTGAAAAATTGAATTGGTAGAGTTTTGATGCATATAATTCAAATACATGTTCAAAATTAAGGTAAAGTAAATATTTCATCACATCTATATAACAAATATTATCCTATTACTTGAATATATAAAGAACACTTTTAAATGAGTAATAAAGAAAACCACAAACAAAATCATTCATAATTACATGGAGATGTTCCAATTCAAAAGTAGTTATAAGTATAAATCAAACATTTAAATGGTTTTTTAGTAAAAATGAAAATATTGATGGAAAATGGAATATATATGAGGAGGGATCCCCAAAGAAATGGAATAATTTTTTGGAAAGCAACCCCTTGTAGTACAGGCTTGACTCCGCTGGGTAAGTGTTCTAAGAACCATTCTGGCATCTTGCACAAACTAGCAGTTGTTGTGAGAGACTGTGTTCCGTTTCAGTAAAAAAAAAATTTTTTTTGAGATTCTTTCAACCCACTTGCCCAACTCATGATGGGTAATTTAAGAGTTCACTTGTCTATACTATGCTAAGTGTACAGCAGTTTTTGACCAAAAACGGTACAGCCACCATGCCCTGCCCTCCCTATTTATCCTATCTTTTCCCCAGCAATGGTTTTTTGTTTCCCCTGATTTTTAAAAAAAGTCCTCAAAGGAAATGTTTTGGTGATGTGGAAAAGGTGAGACAAAAACAGCAGAAGTACTAAAAGGCATCAAAACTGATTAGTTCTAAAACTGTTTCGAGCAGTGGAAACAACATCTTGATAGGCATATTGCGTCAAATGAATAGTACTTTGAAAGTGGCTGAGTTTTAAACATGTAAGAATAAATACGTCATTTTTTATAAATAAATTCGGGAGTTTTGGGGGCCCCTTCAAATAATATATATTATTGAGGGAATTATAATAGTATGTATTGGGGTTACTTTGATAATGAGAGTCAAAACACTTGGGCAGCATTTGTTATTTAACATTTGATTGCCACTTTCACATCTAGTAATGAGTGCATGGAGAGGTACTATAAACTACAAAAGATTTTATGAATCTCAGCTCTTGTACTTACTAGTTATAATCAACCACAGTTTTATTTTTTATAGCATGATACAGTATGATAGTATTTTTATATATTTTACCTTGACATTGAATGAAATTAGCTTATAAAAAGAAAAAAATACCAAATTTTATATGCTCAGTTTCCTATTTATGAACAATCAATAAATATAGAAAATGCATGCAATATAAACAGGAGTTATGCCTGAGTGATTGGATTCCATGACCTTTTAGCTAGACTGAACATGTTTTAATTGTGTTATTATAAAATACAAAACTATAAATGAATCAAAAAGCTGACATTAGAAATACAAAAGCAGAAATTGTCCTTTTTTCACCATAATTAAGTAGTATCTTTCATTGAATAACTTCATAATGCTTTCTGTATTGTATAAATTTTAGTTAATGAGAGTACTCACAGTTACTTTTACTGATCTCTCTAACCACTTGGTAAAGTTAGGTGTGATAACATCCTTACTTTTTTGTTTATATGCTCCCTGGATCTGCAAGTGTCTCATTCTCTTCAAGCTCCATTTTCCCCATAGCTTATGGTCTTAAGAGTGGTATAAATCCGAGTCTATCATCTTCCAGAAAGATTGAGATTTCCTCTACCAACTTATTCTCCTTTTTTTAGCTTCTTAACATGTTTTGGCTTCTTTTGACTCTTGATTATTTTCTATTCTCACACGAATAGATCTAGTGCTAGACTTGTTTTCCAGCAAGCCCATTAACAAACCAAACAACAATTTCACTTTAAAGTTACTTAGAGGTCCTGTACCAGCTGAGTTATCAGGTGATGAAGACTTTCAGATAGATACAAAGAATTTTGATGATTATGAATATTTTTTTTAAATATAGGGTTTAAAATATCATGTCTTCCTGAAAAAAACATAACATGTAGCATGTTCACAGGAGTGATAATATATGTCTAACACTGCAGTTTGCAATTCTATTCACCTTATATGTGTAGAAAAAAAAAGGTTGTAAGTGAAAAGCCAAGTGAAGTAGCTATAATGGCGATTACTTATTTATTAATTTTTTTAAGGAATAATGTGAAGCTATACCGCTATAGTGAAACTTCAAGCTTGTTTTCAATGTTGTATAACAGCTAATTATAGTTTCTACTGTATATATGTACTTGACTTTAAACTATATAATAAAATATTTGTCAACTGCTATCTAATAAAACTCATCTAATACTTAAAATGTTATGAGATTCCTTGTGCTTGGCTGGCAATATAGTTCATCAAGCATGTTTTTACAAATAGTAGTCTGGCATATGTTTCTATAGGAATGTATTAATCATGCTGACATTAGTTAAAGTGTTTTTTTTTTTTCAAGAATTTGTGGAGCTTAAATAATACATGGGATTATTTTAAGACAATATTTGAATAACCTTTCAAATACAAAATACTGTTACTTTTTGGAATGGGCAAAATAGGATCTAGGATTTTCTTCAACTAGAGGAAAATAAAATCAGGGTATTACAACAACAGAAATCCAATTTCTTAACAGTGTTAGGCAAATTCTTTTCAATTTCCCACTAGTAAAATAAAGGCGTTGTTGCATGGAGTATCATCAGAATGCTTGCTGAGATTTTTCTTTTTTAATGAATTCTTTTTATTTGAATTGCTTTAGCGAGTAAGCGGGCAGGGGAGTTGCATTAAGCACAATTTCTAGCTTGCTGCTTCTATTTCTTTAAAGATGTCTGTTTACATTCTTGGACTTGGGTCTCAAAGGATGAAACCAGACTAACTTAAAAAAAAAAAAATGTTGTCAGCAACCTCAGTCTTCTGAGCAACACTGTCAGAACACAAAGATCCCTGACTGTTTGTTCAGTGTAACCATTTGGTGTACAACGCCATCCCTTAAAAATCCCAAGTCTTTAATTAGGTAACTCTGTACCTTAGGCAACCACCACAAGAGGCAACCAACACATTTAAACTTCTAGACCAGTGATTATTGGGTCTTTATGTTTTGTCCAATTACTTTTAGATAACACAATAGGGAAAGTATTTTGAAATTGCAATTAATTCTGTATAATACATCTATTTTTAGAATAATTTAATTTTGGAGACAAAATTGCAGCTGTCAATTGAATTTCATGTTGAGATAACTTAATATAGGAATAGTTTATAAATTATTCATCTGTTTTAATTTACATTTTTTTCTACATTTTTTATTTATTTACCTTAAGTATTTGGTTATAAACTTAAATTTTGTCTTATTAATGAATATTTGAAAGTAAATGGGACCTAAAAGTTTAGGACAACTTTTTTTTTTTTTTTTTTTTTTTTGAGTTGGAGTCTCACTCTGTCGCCCAACTGAATGCAGTGGCCGCTGCCACCGCAGCCTCGACTGCTGGGCTCCGGCGATCCTTCCACCTCAGCCTTCCCAGTAGCCGGAATTATGCATCTAATACGCTATTTTTTTGATTTATTGTAGAGATGATCTCGCTGCTAGGGTCTCAACGGGGCTCAGGCAATCCATCACCTAGCCTAGGCAAGATTACATGTAGAAAGAAGGCCAGTTAGACAACTTTTTTAATCATCAACTTGAGTCTATATAAATTATATGAATGGTAAAAAGATCTTCAAATTAAGGTAATTCACGTAATAGATATTCACTCTAAAAGAAATCACATTAATTTTAAATACTTATATTTAATTTTATTTTTTATTTTTTACTTTTTTTTTTTTTTTAGTTGGAGTCTTACTCTGTCACCCAGACTGGAGTGCAGTGGCCGCTCCCAGCCACCGCAGCCTCAACCTGCTGGGATCCGGCGATCCTTCCGCCTCTGCCTTCCAAGTAGCCAGAATTACAGGTGTGCGCTACCACACCCAGCTGATTTTTTGATTTATTGTAGAGATGAGGTCTTGCTGCCCAGGCGGGTCTCGAACCCGCGGGCTCAGGCAATCCACTCACCTCAGCCTCCCAAAGGCGCGGGATTACAGGCTGAGCCACCGAACCCGGCTCTTATATTTAATTTTAAACAAATGTTATCTGTGCATATTATTAGATAATAATCTGTAATAATATGAAAATCTCTTTTTTCAATATGTTTGAATAGTCTCTAGTTAGTTGTCAAAATTAAGAAAATAGGAAAATCTATATTTCAGTCTCAACATTTTATATCATATCATAATTCTGCAAGAGCATCGTTTACTTTTTTGTATCACTCACAATCTAGATAAGTATAGGAAAAGACTGATTTAGCTAGAAAATTATGGAAATTTATGACAAAATCTTTCATAAATAGAAAAGATCAGTCTTTTCTTCTTGTCTTTATTAGCTAAATATTCTATAATCAATGTACATATAAAATAAAATAAACATTCAGTTTTGTTTACATTGTTTTGATTGAGAGTTTCCCTTGCTTGCTTTTGTATTTTTATTCCCAGGCAATTATGCCTGGTCAGCTTATTTTGACAAATTTCCATGGTTTTTAAGTTAAATTTTGCTCATTATTAACCAATCCAGACTAATGCATAAAGGGCATAGTCTATAATCTTCACCTCTTAAAAAATTATCAATACATATTGTAAGGTTATTATCTTTTAAGAACAATGCTAGGAATTTGAACTTTGACAAAATCTTTGAATTCTTATAGCAATGCCATGAGGAAGATATTGTTTTTAATCCTCAATCTTTTCTCTTCTGGTCACTGGACTCTCACCCCACTGAGCATCTTTTGACAGGGTCATAAAAGATCAGCAAGTCACCAAACAATATAAACATCTCTGTGCTTATCCAACTTGGCCAACCCATGTTGCGTTCTGCCCCTCCCTTCATCCTTTGTCCCTTTCTTGTCTTCACTCCTCTCTTTCTCTTCCTCTTTCTCATTCTTTCCCCCTCCTCTTTATTTTTCTTGCGGTAAGGTGGATCCAAGTCACTATGCTTTGGATTATCTAGTATGTCACACACCTGCCTTTCTTCTAAGTTAGAATTTCTTCCTATCATTTAATGTCAGGGAATATTAAGTTTTGTTTTCAGTTATGGAATGAAGACTTATTCTCATATATCTCCCCTCATTATTTTTGCGTTTTTTAAATGGGGATGAATAAAATTAGATTTTAGACTGGATTGTACCTTTAACTGTACATTATTTATTCATTTGAATATTCTTTCAACTTACATTTGTGAGTAGCTATTCCTTTGGCACAGTGCTAGTCTCTACTCAATGGAAATTCAAGAATGCAAAAAACTAAAACAAATCCTCCAAACATCATTTCTTCCAAAGAGCCTATTGATTTTGTTTAAATCATCTTATGAACTGAGGTAAAATGTGAGAAAAAAGGTGCATCCTAATAGGGAAAATTAGAAATTAACGCATATGGGAAGGGGAGTCAGGAGAAAACATCCCTAGGAAGTTGTTCTTGAATTGAGATCTGGTGCATGGAATGACACAAACTTTGCAGGCTGTGGAAAGAAGTCTTGCATTTTCTATACTTACAGCTGTCTAGTAAAAGTGTATTTTACCTAACCTTTCTGATCTTTCAGGCTGCACGTTAGTCCTTTAAAGTTAACGAATATTCTGTAGACACCATTATCTCTGTTCCTGCTTTTCTCTCAAACTTCCTTTCTCTACACACACACACACACACACACACACACACACACACACACACACACACACAATGAAGATGCTAAGAAAGAAGTAAAGGGTCTATACAATTACATTATCCAAATAAATTATTGCTTCCTGTGTTCTGAATTTCATTGTTTTAAACTAGGAAAGATGATCATTTAAGAAAAATATATTGAATTATTTTATTGAGAATATTAATTCCCTCCGCTTCCACAGAGATATAGATATGACAGGTTTTTAAATAACTAAGAACTATTGTTAAAATACAAGAGCTATTTGTCAGGAATCACTTGCTTGATATTTGTGTCTTCGTTGATTGATTGAAGTATGCATTTCAGCTTTTCTCTCACCTGTTCTCCCTCTCAAATTCTATAACTTTTAGTTTGAAACCTCAAAATTATTATCAGTTTCTGTCATGACAACATCTTCCTGGGAAACAACATTCAGGCATTTATTATTAAAGTGAGGTTACTTTCCACTCCTTAATCTATATTTCTTACTTTGGAAATGCAAAAAATAATAATAATAATAATAGCACACCCACCATACCTCCTTAATAAAAGCAAGCTCTTGTTAATGTTGAAGACGAGTGGAGGAACAGAGTGCCTTTATAAAAGCGCTTCTAGCAATGAGTGGACAAGCCAGTTTTAAACTAGGACTGGAGCCAGCATACATTTATATTTTTTCTCTTTAAATGTTTGACAAGCAAAGCACTGCAATGTCATGAGAGAGATAGTTCCTGTCACATTTCCAAATTGGCTGTGATCAGAAAGCTTTGCTAGAAGTTTTCTGTTTTATCAAGTTTCTCACTATAAATTCAAAACCCACAATATCCCACTTGTCTCTGTGCTTTTTCATTTTGTTTCCATTGCTTTTTGTTTTTATGGTGACCAAAATATCTCTGTCAGATGTGATCATTTTGGAAGAAAATATTTTTAAGGTAGCCATACAAAGGAATTGCGTATTATTCTTAGCATCAAAACAACAACAAAATCTCATCTTAAAACCTTGCTGCACTTTAATAAGAATTATAAGAGTTTAAGTAAATGAGTCATATACAGGGATGCCAAAATTATTTTTAATGTTGCATTTTTTTTTAATTTAAAAGGAGTTGAATTTTGAAAGTCATTTTTAAAAGAGGGCAAGCTGTGAAGAAAAGCAGAGAAATTTAGTGTAAAGAATTCAGTCTTTGACAATAGACAGATTTGGTTCTAAATATTTCTGTCACTTATGAGCTGAATGACTTAAATGAAATGTTTAAAAAAAATGTTGACGTCTCAGTTCCTCATATTTATACTGAATAATAATACCAACATCTAAGTGTTATATGGTAGTAAAGATTAAATTAATTTACTTATAAAAATACATGGGAGGCAGAAGGATTGCCGGAGCCCAGCAGGTCGAGGCTGCGGTGGCCGGGAGCGGCCACTGCACTCCAGTCTGGGCCACTGAGTGAGGCTCCAACTCAAAAAAAAAAAAAAAAAAAAAAAACATGGGACTGTACCTGATATTTGTTGTTAAATTGTATCTTTTCTGCTGTTTTGTTGTTGTTGTTATCATCCCACCATCATAATTAAGTTGTTTCAATAGATATAGCTGTTACCTCTAGTTTCTAAATAGTTTCTAGCCTACAAATTAAAAATCTGTTTTTTTAAGATTGTAAAATACAGTTTATTTAGAAAGTGAATTAGAGAGAGAGCGAGAAGAGTTACTTCCCCTAGGTGGGAAGGGGGCCAAAGCTAAGAAAATATGGAGTTCAAAGAGCAAATGGCCTGGCCACTGTTTAACAGCACAATGACCCAAATTAAAAAAAATTTTGTCCGATTTTATTTCAGTTTGCATAAGTTTAATCAATTAAAAAGAATGAGACACTGAAGAGAAGATAACCCAAAGCCAAAGAACAAATAAAACCACAATGAGGTAAGACCTCACAATGCTATTGATTAGTTCTTAGAATCTGTGACTTTGAGCAAGCCTAGATACAAAGACACCAATTTTACTACAGACGAATTGTTATAAATAAGAGCTAACTTTCTACAGTATATTTCTGGTCACAAAAACATAACCAAGTTCTAAATAAAGACAAAAAACACTTCCAATATTAACATTGAAATAAATGTGAGAGAGATGTATATTTAAGAAAGATTACTACAAAACAAGACTGAGCACAATGGCTCATGCCTGTAATCCCAGCACTTTAGGAGGTCAATGCAGTGGGGAGAATTGCTTGAGTCCACGAGTACTAGACCAGCCTGGGCAACATTGTGATATCCTGTGGAAAGAAGGGAAGGAAGGAAGGAAAGAAGGAAGGAAGAAAGGAAGGAAGGAGGAGGGAGGGAGGAAGGGAGGGAGGGAGGGAGGAAGGAAGGAAGGGAAATTACTTTCAAAAAAGTAAGATAAATATTTACTCAATTTTTGATGGATCAGCGAGTGACTGTAGTCATCCTAGTGGTGGGCTCAATCAAGGAATTAATATGTGCAAAGTGAATATCATAAGGATCTCCTCCAACCACATGTGTTCAAAAATAAATATTGTAAATACAGTGGCTCACCAAATACTTTAGTACAGCATCATTTATTGTCTTGCATTTGGGTGATTATACCAACTAATTTTTGTTTGACAGTAATTTGTATGCACTTATTTACTTATTTTCTAACCCCCTCATTCCATTTCAGGGTTACATGTGGTTAGAGCCCATCCCAGCAGCTCAGGATATGGTGGGAACCTGCCCTGAACAGGACACCGTCCTATCAGAGGGTACACCACACTCACACCCACACTCACTCACACTGGGACCATGTGGACATGACCAAGAACCTCATGTGCACAGCTTTGGGGTATATGAGAAAATAAGACCATTCATAAAAAAACCATGCAGACATGGGGAGAACATGCAAATTCCACACAGACAGTGGCCCTGGCTAGAAATCTATTATTTTTTTCTCATCAATGTTACACTGAATGTTGAATGAAATGATGTTGTCTGAGGACTTGCTGTAGATAAATTTTAAATATTATGGTGAATATTCAGAGTTCACATGTTACTGAGCAGAGTCTGCCCTTATCAGAAGAAAATATTTTCTAAAGTTGTAATATTTGTCTTAGCAATTTGTATTTATACTATGATCCGTGGACCAAAAAAGGAAATATGACTTTTATTATTTTAATTGACATCACCTCAATATAAATGTTATTGTGATGGAGAAGAGTATTCTAAATAATATTTAAGTGAACTCTGAGTTTCTCTGAAAGTATGTTTGATAAAAAAAAGTAGAAATTAAACTATTGATTAAGCTGCAAAATAAACCGTTTTTACTTCATGCCTGTATCCATGAGGTATTAATGGATGGTATTGAATAAAAGATTTATTATAGTTTTGATATGTAATTTTGAGAGAAGTTGGGGAAATAAAGCACCTGAAGGGAGTGGTTGGTGGATCGAGAAAATTCTGCCACTGGGGACTGGGAAAACCAAGAGAAGCTCATGAAGAAGTCTATGAAAGGCTTTTGTCTCTGCATTTGGTGATGGATAGGCTTGAATTTTCTGTTAATTCAGCAAGACAAGCAGCTGCCAGATTGCATAAAGAGGGAAATCAAAACCACACTGGGACTTGCAATAACAAATTCTAATCTACAGAAAAAATCAGGAACCCAAGAGGACAATGGAACCTCTGTCTGTGTCTCACTGCCCCTAATCCAGACTACACAGGAGACCTGCACAGGAAGCTGCTGCATTTCTTACGAGGATCTGACCCAGAGCACTGAAAAGTTTAATAATGATATCAAACAAGAGGTAGAGGAATGGAAGGATGTGGCAGCCCAATGTCACCCAGCTGAGCCAGCCAACCAACGAAAATAGGTGAGAGTTTTTTCTGTAGGGTGTAAGGGCCACTGCTTCACTCCTGCCTTCAGAGCTCTTGCTCATTTCTCTTGTTGGCAACCTGATTTTAGAACAGTATAAGAAAAGGATTCTGAGAAACATAGTTGCAACTTAGCAAAATTGGCCCAGTATGAAATCACATCAATGCCTCAAAAACAAAGCAAGTCATTTTACTATTGCAAAGTGAACAGATCAGTTAAGAAAAGAGATATCAATCCTAAGTACTGTGCTTGAGTAAATCTAGCATATGTTTTAAGTTCCGGTAAGAGAGTAAATATTAATCACAGATATTATTTCTTGCTGGCCACTCAAGTT
Source organism: Cephalopachus bancanus (assembly GCA_027257055.1). Lineage (NCBI taxonomy): Eukaryota > Metazoa > Chordata > Mammalia > Primates > Tarsiidae > Cephalopachus > Cephalopachus bancanus. The sequence goes on along the minus strand of JAPVLO010000084.1, from coordinate 1,451,816 downwards.
TCTCCTGCACAGCACTCATGCCAGAAACCTCCTCAAGCTTTCCTGGTGGCTCAAACCTATCAAATACAATCTCTTCCATTCGGGCTCACAGTGAAACTCAGCAAAACTGTGACGTTAGAAGTACTTGGGGCCAGAATCTTTGCTTTTATGTGTGTAATATTAGTCATAACCCATTCGGTTATATTCCATAATCTATAAAATAGATATATAGTATTCCTTGGATCTTTAAAATGGTGTGATTGGATTTTCATTCTAATTCACTACAGACTGGGCTTAGCAGCTCCTTCTGCCTAATATTCCTATTTCCTTCATCTTCCTGTTGGAAAAGAGCTTTCTATTTCCAGCATCTTCAAATTCCCAGTCAACCCTTTTGGTGCCTAACTGTAAACTTTTGTGGGAAGAAACATCCTCATTATTTGTGTGTCTGACCTTCATATGTAATCAGACAGAATGTTCTCTTCATAAGGGTTTACGAAGCAGGGAACGAAACTAACCAAAGCCTCCCCTTTTAAAAATGTATCTGCTCGGTGTGAATATTTAGGCTTGTACTTCATCAGTAAATATACTCATATTTGATTTTTTGCTTTAATTGTGCTTAGTTCGTGCTATTCTCTGCAGGTAGACTTCAAGGCCTGTTGCCAGGGTGTCAGTGTTTATGAGGATGGCTGAACTCTCTCAACAGCATCAAGTTCTTGAGCTCTTGAAGGGTGTTTCCTAAGTTTATTTTAAATTTTCATTTTGATTTCCAATGATTCTATGCTGATACACAATATATTAGTTGAGATATCTCAGTATTTCTCTTTTTATTTGCTTCATATAGTGATTGTATGCAACTGAAGTATTGATTTTCTAGTAGGGTGCTGCCATATTTTTAATGATTTACCTGAACGTTCTCCATTTTACAAATGCTCAATGATATTTTGTGTTATCCCGATTCTTTCGTGGAAGTAGATATATAGATTTTTTTCAGGTTTAGCTCAATTTAATTATTAGCTTACTAAAACTAGATATTTAGGAATAATTTATTTCTATTATAAAACAATCACATAAAATATTCTATTATTTTAAATAATCCTTAAATTCGAGCAGCTAATAGTATTCCCTAGGTTATCAAAATCTTTTTAGTGTTAATTTCAGGTTTTTTGTATTGTATTTATTTAACATATACAGCTTTCAGTGTTTCTCTAGATAATGAAAAATGAAAGCGTGAAAGAAGAGTTAAAAATCAAAGCCATATTACAAGTCTGATAAAGTAAAAAATTTGTTGATTAGTGTTAATTTCACATCATTCATTTTTATACTGCCTACTCTAGTGGCTAAAATTCATAAATTAGCATTGCAGATATTACTCCTTGATTTTTAGCTAATGGCTTTTTAATTTTATTTAAGCATAATTCCAAGGCAGATACTGCTTTTATAAGTAGTAATCTGGCAATATAGAAAAGGAAGTATATAACAATGAAGCATAAATTACTTACTGGTTCTTCTAGTATATGATATATATTTAAAATAAAATTATCTGTTGATATAATAAAGCAAAATAAAAACTTGTTTAAAATGGGATTTCAAAGGATACAACATTATGTTGTTCATGTATTTTATAGCAACCAATTCTTAATCAAATATTTCTTTGAAAAAAGACTAAAAAATTTCCCTAAAGCAGTGTGATTGAGGATGCTGAAATGAAATATAGAATCTCTAACATGACTGATTTCTCCAGTTTTAATTAAATTGACCTTAAGAGTGCAGATATATTTCTATCTTTAGACTACATTGGGCTCATTCAAGATGATATGGCCATAGACTATTTCTGTCTTTAAATTGAGCAATATTTAATATGTACATCTTTAGGTCTATTATGAATAGCACCTAAAAATTCTCCTGTACATACTATGACTTTAATATATTTATCTTCAGGAATACATGTTACTTTAATCTATTTTTTTCCTTTCTCAACTTATGTTAACCCCAAATCAAAAGTTGGGAGTCTCAAAAGCTGTAGAAAATATGTTAATGTAAATTAAATAGCGGAACTAATGAAAATGTTTCTTAAGATCTTTTTCATATTCTTTTATATCATTCTCCATTAATAATCACATCTATTTGCATAGCTTGAACTACAACCTCAATGTAAGAGATTCCACTTTCCCAAAATCAACCTCAAACACATACCCATGATTATTGATTTTCCTACTCCTCTTAGTACCTGAATTTTCTGCAATATGGGAGCAATAAACACTAAAGCTCAAATTAGAATTCCTTTTCCTTCCACTGCAGTGTCTCCCACTTATTTATGTAAATCCCTACACAGTGGGCATGTGTTCTTTAGGATAGAGCTACTCAAGGTCATCCATTGGCATCTAGGTCTCCTCTTCAAAGTAGCGCCTTACCGCCTCTGTCACCAGTGCCTCAATTGTCCAAGCCCAGGATCTCAGGCTTTGCTCTCAGGATGCCCGCTTGCACTGTGGCTTCTTGGGTCTGTGGCAGAGCATGGGCAGATGGAAGCTCTAGTCAGTCAGTGCAATCTGTGCAATCCTGTGCTCTTTATGCCCAAATGATCTTTGCTAGTTCCTAGATGCTCAGAGACTTTCATGGAAGTTCTTTGGTTTTGACATCTCTTTTTTGTTGGTGTTAAAGAAAAGTCTCTGAAATTCTTAAATGAATCAATCTTACAATGAATTAATCTTCTCATACCACTCTTTCTACACAGAAAATAACTTATTGCATCCAAACTATAATAACAATAAAAAGAAACAAATAATGTAGGAAAACAACCCACGGCTTTCACAAAGAGGCAACATCTGTCTCCCATATGAGCTCAATTTCTATCCTACCAAATACGCGTAATATTCTTGCAATTTCTCTGCTTGAAATTCTGTTTCTCAACTCCTTTTCAAATCAACTGATATCTATACAGTCTACCAATATCAATTTAAATGGTCCCCTGGTCCTCTTTCTTCTTATTCTGGTCACCTTATGTGAGTCTTGCTTTCTCTTGATTAATACATCAGTTTTGTTGAATATGTCTGTGTGTATGGTTGTGTGCATGCATGTATTTAAACTTTGGGTCTGGTAGTGACACCATGGCAGTAGTTGAAACTAGGAGAGGAAGAAAAAGAAGAAGGAGACAATCAAGAAGAAAATGTTTATAGGTACAGAGTGGAAGAAACAAAGCTTATCTGCAGGTGAGTTTAGGAACCCAATAACTAAAGGATAAACCTAGTCTAGCATGCTATTTTTTCACCAGTTAGGTGAAAGCAAAATGATGCCAAAATTATACATTATTTAATGGACAATATGGCTAGTCATATAGCTTAAACTAAAAGGCAAAATAAGTGTTTAAAATTCTCAAGTAAGGGAAAGTAGAATGGTCTGCCAGAAAGAGTAGATTTGTTAATGTGATCAGGTAATTACCTTTTTATGTAGACAATTGGAAATAGATTATTCTGTTGCTGTGTTAGCATGTGGCTAAAATTTTAATATCAAATGAAAGGTAAAATTGTAGATTATTTTTTCAAATTTCAATTTATTGTAAGTTAATAATTTATGGTCGTATATATTTTGGGGGTAAAAAGTGATGTTATGACTTATGAATACCATGTGGAATAATTAAGTCATGTGAATTAACTTGTCCATCACTAGAGTAGTGATTTATATAATAAAGATCAAAATTGATTGTGGTATAGAAGCAAAATTAGAACTCTTATTACTACTTATTTGGATCAAAATAATAAAGACATTAAGATTTCTTGATATTTAAATGCATATTTAATCCAAACACTGACACTAGCCCTCTCTCCTGATCTGAATGCCAAGTGGTCATATATCATATATGTTAAAAGGTTGTTGATATGTCAACACCCAGGTATTTGCAATGGTACTTCATTCATTCCCTGTTGTTTCACAATTGGGAAACTATTGTATTACATGTGTCCAGCTTAGAGTATTTCCAGATTATATTACCTAGTCTCAACTAACTTACTTTTCCTATGTAAAAATTGGAATATTTTCCTCACACAAGGAGGGCTATAATGATCCTTAAGTTCAGTTTGCAAATATATTTTGCAGTATGTCCAAACTTTTCTGATTGGGTACTACTATTAGTTAAGGATCAAAACATCTAAAAACATCTTTCTAATTGCAATGGCTTCATACTTTTATTTGCTTATATCTTAAAGGTACAATAACCATCATTAAGACAAATGGTTGCAAATCAAAATTTCAAGTAACTTATAAAATGTTCAGATATTTTGTACTTATTGTCTTATCTGATTGAATCCTCATTGTGTTTTTCTCCCACAAATGTAGAAGTATAAAGTCTGCCTTTATGTCCTGATTAGGTTTTTATTATTGTTATAATGTTCAGTCTATGATACATTAAAAGAAAATATGGGAAATTATTTTCCCTAGAGAAAATTTCTTAGAGAAATTAAGCCCTATTATGAGGCAGACTTCAATTCATGCATGATATTATAATCCACAAAGTTTCTAAATCACACTCTTCAAGTATTTGACACCTATAACAGCTTCTAGATAAAATAAACTAGTTTTAATGACTTTATACATCTGCTCAAGTTAAATTATAATTCATAATTTTCTACCAAATTCATAAAGAATTCCTCAATCTGGCACCACGCATTCTGTAACTCCAGCTTTGATATAACGTTTTAACTTAGCGTCTCATTAAAATCCTTCAAGCCGTTCATGTGCACTCAAACAGATCTCTATTATTCCTTGAATGTATTTCTGCTTTAAGGTCATTGTGCAATGTATTCTCTGTTCCTGTGAGGCCTTCCCCACACTCAGAACCATGAGAGTTGAAATCTTATCTTTTTAGACTTCCCTGAGATGAAACCTTTCCTGTGATGACTTCTTTGATCACACCAACAGAGCCACCTTTCCTTTCAATGTGTTCCTGCAGCACTTACTATATCTTGTACAGCAGTTACAACAGTCTGCTCTGTAGCAACGCTGTTTATGAACACTTTTCCGACTAAAATATTCAACGAATCAAACAATATTACTTGTCATATACCCTTCCACTCTGCAGAATGCTTTCTCCATAAATAAATATTAAGAAAATGAATGATTAAAACAGTTGTCTATATTACCATTTAAAATTTAAAATGATGGTTAGAGGGAATAGTTTTCTGCATTTTGGAATTTATAACAAAAATGACAACAGCACTTCTTTTGAACTAATGCTCCGTGTAATAGTTTGGAAAATGTTAACATTTTTGTGTATGATCTCCATGCATGATTTCTTCTTGGTGTGACTTTTACCTTTTCTAATTTGGTTTCTTTTAAAAATTTCTGCAACTCTAATTTGTTTATTTCCACAATCCTCTAACCTCCTGGAGCATTGATTTCTTTGTGTACTCAACTTTCTATTTTGCTTAAAAGATTTAATATGTATTGACAAATTTACATAATATTTAATATATGTCAGGAATTCAAAATTTGACCCTGTAAAAGAATGGAGAGTTTCACAAGTTTTCAAGCTATTTTTGAGCAGAAATTATGCTAATCTTCTCTGTTCCAGATTTAATGTGGGGGGAACCCAAAAAACCTGGAATTTCTTTATAAGAAATTGTGTATTTATTCTTAGATACTTAATCTTCAATCACCTTCAAAGTATTCTCCGTTTGATGGAATAACCCTTTCAAGATGCTTTTTCCACTGCCCAAAAAAGTTTTTGAACTCATCAATTTTGGTGCCATTTAGTGCTTCTGCCGTCTTTTGTTTCAACTCTTCTACGTTGGCAAAACATTTTCCTCTGAGAATTTTTTTCATCCAGAAAAACAACAACAACAAAAAGTTACTCAGGGAGAGATTGGGTGAATAAGGAGAGTGAGGTACAAGGTCATGCTGTTTTTTGGTCAAAAACTGCTGAACACTCAGGGCGGTGTGGACAGGTGCACTAATAAATGACCTGTTATGAAACAGGCGAACACATTGAAAAAATCTCAAAAAAAATTCACCTAAATGGAACACAGCCTCTCACAAAAATGCTAGCTGGTGCACTGATGTCAATGAGTTCCTAGAACATTTTCTTAGCAGGAGAAGCCTGTATTACAAGAGGTCCACCTTCTAAAAAATAATTCTGTTTTTTTTGGGGGGTACCCCTTGTACAATTTTTATTGAAACAAGTATAACCTGTGTTGTTTTACTGAAAGCTATATATCCTGTAGCAATCAAGAAAACTATAACATAGTAAATTTAACCATGAACATTCATAACACCATTTACAGAGAATAGCCTCAGGATCATAAATTTTGTTTTAGAAGTGTCTATAACTAGGCAGAGTAAACATCATTTTGAATATTAGTATCTATATTCTTTTATATTTACATTCTTTATTACCCTAAAGTAAGTACCATGAGAAATTTTATGCCTAAGTAAATAATACATCTGTGAAACTTTTAGAGACCAATACAATTCTTGGCTAATATTTTGTCTAAGATGCTCAAACTATTCTATTAGGTTAAAAGAAATATAGTTCCTATACTCTGTATTGATAAGAACTTGGGTTCAGAGAATTTGCTTTTAAGTCCTCTTTCTCTCACTTTGTGAGATCTGAGGCAAGAATCCTTTTTATGCCTTTTTATTGCTCTTGAAAATGAAGATAATAATATTAGACACCTTATGAAATGTTTGTGAATAGCTGCATTTACAAATCAGTTTTAATTATAGTAGCCTTTGAGTTACAGATATTAGTTGAGATATTATTGCTTGACTCACTCAACTTGCTAATAGCCAGTGTGTGTTATTTAAGTATATTTACTTAAAAAGTATTCATACTCATATGGGAGCTGACTCTATAACATCTATGGAGAAGATTAGTTGAAGTTGGGGCAGTGAAAAAGTCATTCCTCACTTGGGTGGAAAAAGTCTTTTTCTACAAAATTGTGAGCACAAAATATTATGACCTAGGGATTTCATGTCATGCTAACCTATGACTTACATGCAATGGCAACATAAAGAAGTGTTTAAAGATGAAATTATACGTTGGAAAATAATTACACAAGTAAATCTTGTATCTGACTACCAAGTTATTCAATATAAAAAAAAAAGGACAAAAATAATATAATCATACAATAATGATGCCAAGCAATGACAGCGGGTAAACATGTATGGTCTTTTTTGGCCAGCTTTTTTTTTTTTTTTTTTTTTAACGTGGGAATGCAAGATTTATTGAGAGCACAGAAAAGCTCCCATAGTGGGAGGGAACCCAAAGGGGTTGCCCTTTTGGCCAACTTTACTAAGGTGTAATTGACAAATTCAACTGTTTATATTTAAGGTGTTCAACATGATTTTTTGATGTATTGTGAAATGATTACGGCAGCTATGTTAGTTAATACATCCTTCTCATTACATAGTTGCCTTTTTTTAACATAGTGAGACCATTTAAGATCTACCATCCTAGCAAATTTCAAGTGCACAATACAGTATTGGACTATAATCACCATGTTGTATATGCTTTCAGTTATAAAGATGTTTAAGTACCTCAGGACTTAGGCATCTTATAACTTTAAGTTTGTATCCTTCGACCAGCATTTTCCCATCCCCACCCCTCCCCACCTCTGGTAACCATCAGTCTACTTTCTGTTTCTATGAGTTGCAGCTTTTTAGAGTCCACATGTTAAGTGACATCATAAAGTGTTTGTCTGGCTGTCTGATTTATTTTGCTTAGCATAATATTCTCAAAGTTCATACATGCTGTTGTAAATGACAAAATTTCCTTTGTTATGATTTAATAATATTTCATACACACACACACACACTCTCTCTACGGGTTATTTATTTATTCCATGACTACTTGGCTATTACAGTTAATATACTGCTTATATAATATTTATTAATTAAACTGTACAAGATCTAGAGACCAGACCGCTATCATATGATTTGCATATTTTTTCTCCTATTCTGTGAGTTATATCTTCACTTCCTCAATAGTGTTCTTTCAGCACAAAACTTTTTATTTTGATTTAGTATAATTTATCTACTTATTCTTTTGTTGCTTGTGTTTTTGGTGGCATAGGTAAGAAACTGTTACCTAATACAAAGTCATAATGATGTATACCTATGTTTTCTTTTTTTTATTTTTTGTTTATTTATTTTTTGAGTCAGAGTCTCACTCTATCACCCAGGCTGGAGTGTAGTGGCCCACTCACGGCCACTGCAGCCTCGATCTGCTTGGTTCATAACCTTTTGCTTTAGCCTTCCAAGCAGCTGAAACTACAGGCACGTACCACCAAACCCACCTAATTTTTTTGATTTATTGTAGAGAAGAGATCTCACCATGATTCCCAGGCTGATCTTGAACCCTGTGGGCTCAGGCATTCCTCTCACCACTGCCTCACAAAGTGCTGGAAATACAGGTGTGAGCCACCATGGCCAGTTCTTTCCTTTTGTTTATATTAATAAGGGATTTTGGTCTTGTTTTTTGATTTTTTGCGATGTCCTTGATTCTGGCACCAGAGTGACACTGTTTTCATAGAATAATTTAGGGAAAATTATTTCCTCTACAACAATTTGAAATTGTTAATTCTACTTTAAATATTTGGTAGAATTCAACAATGAAACCATTTAGTCTGGGCTTTTATTTATTGACCGTTTCTTTGATCTTTTATACAATCTCTTTAATTGTTATTGATTTTTGGGTTCTTCTTGAATGAATTTTAGGAGTTGATATGTTCCTACAAATTTGTCTACTTTTTCTATATTATCTAATATGTTAGCATAAAGTCATTTATAATATTTTCTTATATTTCTGTAAGGGGGTAATAATGTTTATTCTTTAATTCAAGATTTTAAAAAATTTTCTCTGTTTTTTTATTGGCCAGTCTAGCTAAAGATTTGTCAATTTGGGGGTATTTTCAAAAAATTAGCTTTCAGTTTTAATGATTTCATCTACTGTTTTCTATTTTATTTACATATGCGTGTGTATTTACTTATTTATTCTAATAATCATTTACTCCCTTTTTTGTTTGGGGCATAATTTTTTTTCTTTTTTTATCTGCCCTAAAATGGAATGTTAAGTTTATTTAAAGTCTTTCTTCATTTTAAGTGTAGGTGTCTACAAATTTAAACCTCCCTCTAAGCATGGTTTTAGGTGCATCCCATGAATTTTGATATCTTGTGTCTTCATTTTCCTTCATCTCACAATATTTTCTAACTTCCCTTGAGATTCCTTCTTTGATTCATTTGTTTATTAGGAGTATGTTGTTCAATATTCATATATTTGTGTGTTTCTCAAATTTCTGGGTTTTTTTCTAATTTTATTCTGTTGTGTTATGAAAATATTCTTTGCATAATTTTAAACCTATGAAATTTATTGAAGCTTGTTTTAGGTCTTACTATGCTCTACGTGGGAGAATGTTTTATGCACAATTAAGAACTGATATTCGATTTCATTGCCTCTAAGTCTGTTTCCCCCTCATTGTGAAGTCTCTGATGTTGCTCCATAGAGAGTGCAGCCTGGGCTAGGCACATAATCACAATGGGAAGACAGTAGTTTTAGCAGGTCTCTTTTTGACTGTCTTTTCCCCATATTTTTCTATGAAGCTTTCTGCCTCTGTTAGTATTACCCTAAGTTTTGCTAATTTCCAGCTGATTATTGTATTGCTTTTGATGTTGCCTCGGGGTATAAATTGCTCCACAATTTGCTCCTATTAAGCTCAGGCTCTTTTGCAAAGGCAGTTTTGAGGCAAATCTTTATGTTTATTCTGATTCAAGGAAGTCGCATCTTAGCTATCTCTTTCCTTGGGCTTCTCCGATGAACTGCATTGGACTTTTTAGCCTGTTGATCTTGTTACTTACCACAAAAAATCTCCATTGCTTGGGGAGCACCCTTATGCTTGAACTTCTCCCTCTTCTTTTGAAATAAAGACAGTCCTGTGGGAAGAGCATCGAAGCTCTCTTTTTATGTACTCTCTCTTTGGGCAAAATCTCTGAATCTCTATCTAGAGCAGATGGAGGAAACAGTACCCTCTTTCTCATGGAATAACAACCTTGATATATGTGTAGGGAGCTAGATGGGGGCAGTAGCCTCAGTAGTCTTCTTTACTTGCTTTTCTCAGAGGGAAAGTTTCATTCCATGAATGAGCAGGTATGAGGGAGATCAGAGCCCCACTAATCTCAGCCTGTCATTCTTGAGAATGAGTCTTTATTCATTCTCTTGAGAAATAAGTGAGAGCTAAGGAGAAGAAGCGAGTTGCACTCTCTTGGTCACGCTTACCAAGAATTTAGCCCCTGCAACTCAGAGTTTTGGAAGATAAGAGATAACACTGGCGCCTGATCCTTCTTGTGAGATAGCATATCCCTTGACTGTAAGATGAAGGAGAAGAAGATTCATTTTCTTGGCTATAAATGCTGGGTTGAAGATGAGTGGAAGTAGAACATTGCTCATGTAACATCAGCCCTTGCTGTTCTTAACAGGATTTTCAGAGATAATTTTTTTCATATGCTGTATGCCCTTAAGACAATTTCTAGAAACTTACAAAAAAATTTTTTGATACAAAAATAGTTTTCACCACTTATGGTTGTTTCATGGAGAATAAGTAGTCAGAGCTTCTCATTTTGCCATTTTAACTTAAAGAGCTTTGTTTCATAGAGACCCAGAACTAAATTTTAGCAATAAGAACAAGTACATACAACATAGTTTTGGAGAAGCATTATTTGAAGGTGAGGCACTTGCCTTTAGTAATATAAAGAATCACTGAAAAGCTATAGTAATTAAAATGGTATAATAGGGAGAAATGAGTGGACATGTAGACAAGAGAAAGAGCCCTGAAAAAGATCCACTAAAGTTTAATGCATCATATAAAAAGGTAGCATGCTTTATTAATAAGAAAGTTTAGACTGTCCAATAAGTGGTACAGGAAAACTGATTTTCTATATAAAAACAACATTTGGTTTTCAAAAGTCTAAACATGAGTTCCAGCAAGATGGCGATGGAGCAACCCGGTCTGTGAAAACCTCTGCAAAAGAGAACTGCAGTGGGTCTCTGACTCTCGCCCCGGGGGCTGCGGACCCCAACATTGCAGCCTGCTTTTCATACAGAGCTCGGCCGTTGCCACCACTGTGGCATCACGGTGGTCTGGACAGCCACTGCAGCGCACACGCCGCTGCCGCAGCCACTGCAGCCACCGCAGCCACTGCCACCGCCGCCGGTAGCGCATCGCACCATCCGGGCTGGAGGCGATCCACAACTTCAGTCCTTGAAGCCCCTTCAGGGAAGACCTGCTGGGATTGCTGCCACCTCTCCTGAGACCGAGATGTCCTGCCCACCGGAAGTGTCCTGCCGTCTGCCCTGAGGCAGGCAGCCATCTTGCCATCTCCAGCCTCTGCCGTCCCTGTCCGGCCCCACCCCCTCTGGGATGAGCAGCTGAGATAGCACCACCTGCTGGCGATTCAAGGTAACAACACCGAAATGGGAGAAACAAGCTTGATAAAGACATAGACCAGAGTGGTGAACAGAGGGTGATCTGAACTGTCCTTCACAGCAGACCAGGGGCAACTGACCCTAACTGCAAACTAATTTACCAGCTTGAAAAGAAAACTAGAAATCAGACCTGAAAGGACATTGGACTTAAATGAAATGTCTCAGAGTGTGCTTCATTGATTCTGTTAGTTTAATGACTTAATTCTATTCCTACTGTATTGTTCCTTTTTTCTTTTTTCCTCTTCCTTTTCTTCTCTTTTCTTCTCTCTGTAAACCATATCTTTGTATAGAGGAACAGCACACTAATAAGGTGGTTGGATAGCTGGTATGTTAGCATCACTATGTTTTATTTTTTTTGTATGAGAATTGGTTCATCTATAGCTGTGGTCTATTGTTTTTATCTGTTTCAGTATAGGCCTCTCTCTCTATTTGTTGGCACACTCATTTGTTTCCCCCCTTACTCCTCTATCTCTCCACCCGCCTCTTCAACCCACTGTCTGCTCCATTCTCTCCCCTCTGCTAACCACATTTTATTTCAGGGAGTAAACCTACAGACCCACTGCATGGACAGATTCCAAGGCAGTGGGAGGTGGGTTCCAGATTATTCACACACCTGTCAGCGAATACCAGGACCTGCAGATAGATTTTTAATAACAGCTCCCCCCTTAAATAAATCTCAAAACTGCAAAAAGGACCACCCCCAAACTACAGTGCAACTCCAGAATTGAACAAAGTAAGAGGGCATGCATAAAGAATAGGAGATTGAACAAACAGAAGTAAAATCAATCCCTTTACCCCCGAATAACAGAATTAAAGAAGATGGTGATGTGGAGGGAAGGAAAAAGTAGGGAGGGGGAAAAACCGCACAAATGAAGAAAAACCAAAAGAAGAATATAGGTCTCACACAGACCCCTGGGAGATCAGACACTGAGAAAACAGATTCTGGAACACAAACAATGAAGAGCCCCCAGAATGACTGGTTACATGCAACAAACCCAGACATCAAGACATTAATGGAGAGAATTTAAAAAATTGAGGAGAGACAAGAGGAAAATAGGAAGGAGCTGATGTCAGAAATGACAGCAGTAAAGAATACTGTGGTGGAAATGAACAACAGACTAATAAGCATGGAAAGCAGAATCAGCCAAGCAGAAGAAAGAATCTCAGAGCTCGAAGACCAAAACACAGAACTAACCCAAACTGTCAAAAGCATAGAAAAGAAGCTCAAAAAGACAGAACAAAACCTGCAAGAGATGAATGATCACTTCAAGAGACCAAACCTAAGAGTAATTGGGCTTCCTGAGGCAGAGAGAGAAACAGAAGCCACACTGGAACAAACATTTCATGAAATCATTCATAAAAACTTCCCTCATCTCATCAAGGATGACAAAATTCAAACACAAGAGATTCAAAGAACCCCTGCAAGACAACAAATGAGAAGACCAACTCCCAGACACATAATAATTCACCTAAACAAAGTAGCTATAAAAGAAAAAAATCCTAAAGGCAGCAAGAGAAAAAGGCCAGACTACCTTCCAGGGAAAACCAATTAGAATAGCAGCAGATTTTTCCACAGAAACCCTGGAGCCCTATCTTCAAAGTTCTAAAAGAGAAACAATTTCAACCAAGAATAACCTACCCAGCCAAACTAAGCTTCATTAGTGAGGGAGAATTGAAATCTTTTCCAGATATCCAATCCCTAAGAAACTACACTGCCACCAGACCACCTCTATAAGAAACACTTAAGAAAGTACTGAACATAGAAGAAAAAGAAAAAAGAACAACAACATTCTTCACAAGAGTACAGGCAAAAGATTAAAAACACACATGAACCAACTCCAAAATCCAAAGAAAGACAACAAATAAACAGGATCAGCTCTGTAAGAACCTTATGACAGGGATCAACTCTTGCATTTCAATTATTAGCCTAAATGTGAATGGACTAAATGCACCACTGAAAAGACATAGAATGGTAAAATGGATAAAATATCATCAGGCAATAATCTATTGCCTTCAAGAGACTCACCTCACTAGAAAGGACATCCACAGACTCAAAGTAAGAGGATGGGAAACAAACTTACAGGTGAACAGAATACAAAAGAAAAGAGGAGTAGCGATCTTAATTTCAGACAAAATACCCTTCAAGCTATTAAATATCAAAAAAGATACAGAAGGCCACTACATAATGATAAAAGGCTCAATCCATCAACAAGAAATATCTGTCCTAAACAGATATGCACCCAACATAGTTGTGCCAACTTTCGTAAAGCAACTTCTAGGAAAACTAAAGAAAGATATTGACTCTAACACCATTATAACTTGGGACTTTAATACCCCACTCAGAACCCTAGACAGATCATCAGGACAAAAAATCAGCAAGGAGATCCGGAACCTCAATGTGACTTTGGACCAAATGGACTTAATTGATACCCACAGAACACTCTATCCAAAGACCACAGAATATACATTCTACTCATCACCACATGGAACATATTCTAAGATCGACCACATACTCAGCCATAAATCAAGCATAAGCAAATTTAAAAGGACCAAAATTCTACCATGTACCTTCTCGGACCACAGTGGAATAAAAATAAACATTGACACCAGCAAAGTCCCCCCAAAACCACAAAGACATGGACACTAAACAGCATAATGCTAAACAACTCCTGGGTCAATGATGAAATCAAAACAGAGTTCAAAAGATACCTGGAAACAAATGAAAATGAAGAAATATCTTACCAAAATCTCTGGGATGCCCTGAAAGCTGTAGTAAGAGGGGAATTTATATCCCTACAAACACACATGAAGAAAATGGAAGGAACAGAAATTCACAACCTAACAAGCCACCTAAAGAAGCTGGAAAAGCAAGACCACAAAAACCCTAATTTCAGCAGAAGATTCCAGATCACCAAAATAAAAGCCCAAATCCAGGACATAGAAGACAAAAAGATAATACAAAAAATCAATGAAACAAAAAGCTGGTTCTTCAAAAGGGTAAACAAGATTGATGGTCCCCTAGCTAGACTGACCAAGAAAAAAATGAGAATAAAACCAAATAAGCACAATCAGAAACACAAAAGATGAAGTCACATCTGACCCTGAAGAAATACAAAAGATCATTAGAGACTACTACGTACACTTGTATTGAAACAAACTTGAAAACCTTAAGGAAATGGAGGACTTTTTGACATCACACAATTCACCTAGGTTGGAGCAAGAAGAGATTGAGACCCTAAGTAGACCAATAACAATCAAGGAAATCGACTACATAATAAGAAAACTTCCTACAAAAAGAAGCCCTGGTCCAGATGGCTTTCCAGCAGAATTCTACAAGACATTTAAGGAGGAGCTGATACCAATCCTACTGAAGGTATTCCAGGCGATTGAAAAAGATGGAACTCCTCCCAAATCATTTTATGAAGCCAACATCACATTGATACCCAAGCCAGGTAAAGATCCAACAAAGAAAGAGAACTACAGGCCAATATCTTTGATGAACATAGATGCTAAAATTCTCAACAAGATCCTAGCAAACCGGATTCAGCAATACATCTCAAAAATCATCCACCATGACAAATAGGCATCATTCCTGGGATGCAAGCCTGATTCAACATTCGTAAAACCATAAATGTAATTAAATTCATCAACAGATGTCAAAACAAAAACCACATGATCATATCATTAGATGCAGAAAAAGTTTTTGATAAAATCCAGCACCCCTTCTTGATAAAAACCCTTGAACATCTAGGCATACGGGGAACATACCTCAAATTAGTAAAAGCCATCTACCAGAAACCCACAGCCAGCATACTCCTAAATGGACAAAAAATGGAACCAATTCCCCTGAAAACTGGAACTAGACAAGGATGTCCACTCTCACCCCTCCTGTTCAACATAGTATTGGAAGTCCTGGCTCGAGCAATCAGAGAAGAGGAGGCAATCAGGGGTGTCCAAATAGGAAAAGAGGAAGTAAAGTAATCTCTTTTTACAGATGATATGATTGTGTACCTTGAAAACCCAAGAGAATCTGTCAAAAGACTTCTTCCATTGATAAAGGCCTCTGGCAAAGTCTCAGGATACAAAATAAATGTACAAAAGACAATCGCATTTCTCTACACCAATAATAAACAAACAGAAACCCAAATAAAAAACACAATTCCATTCACAATAGCCATAAAAAAAATGAAATACCTTGGCATCTTCCTAACCAGAGACGTGAAAGACCTTTACAATGAAAATTACAAAACACTGCTCAAAGAAATCAAAGATGACACAAACAAGTGGAAAAATATCCCATGCTCATGGATTGGAAGAATCAACATTGTGAAGATGTCCATCTTACCTAAGGCAATCTACAAATTCAATGCAATACCCATCAAATTACCAGCAACATTCTTTTCAGACCTAGAAAAAACAATGCAGGAATTCATATGGAAACACAAACGTCCAAGAATAGCTATAACAATCCTCAGCAAAGAAAACAAAGCGGGTGGTATCACATTACCAGACTTCAAACGTTACTATAAAGCTACAATCATCAAAACAGCTTGGTATTGCCACAGGATCAGACATATAGATCAATGGAATAGAATTGAGATTCCAGAAGCAAAACCTCAATTCCTCAACCAACTCATCTTTGACAAAGCCCCCACCACCTACCACTGGGGAGAGGAGAACCTATTCAGTAAATGGTGCCGGGAAAACTGACTGACCACATGCAGAAGATTGAAACAGGACCCCTATCTATTCCCATGCACAAAGGTTAACTCCAAATGGATCAGAGACCTAAATGTAAAACCTCAAATCATAAGAACCTTGGAAAAGGAAGGAAATACCCTCATGGAAATCGGAATTGGCATCCAATTCCTGAACAAAACCTGAAACCCACAGGTCATAAGAGAGAAGATAGACAAGTGGGACCTTATTAAACTGACAAGCTTCTGCAAAGCCAAAGAAACCATCAAGAGAGCAGAGAGACAGCCTACAGACTGGGAAAAAGTATTTGCCAACTCCAGGTCCGACAAAGGCTTAACATCCTGGATCTACAAGGAACTCAAACATACTGAAAAGACGAAAACAAACAACCCCATTATAAAATGGGCAAAAGATATGAACAGACACTTCACAAAAGAAGACATTCGAGCAGCCAACAAACACATGAAGAAATGCTCAACCTCACTAATCATCAGGGAGATGCAAATCAAAACCACACTGAGATACCACCTAACTCCAGTCAGAATGGCAATTATCAACAACTCAAAAAATAACAGCTGCTGGAGAGGGTGTGGTGAAAAGGGAACACTTCTACACTATTGGTGGGAGTGTAAACTAGTGCAACCTCTGTGGAAAGCAGTGTGACGATTCCTAAAAGCTCTAAAAATCGACCTTCCATATGACCACGCAATCCCCCTACTTGGAATATACCCTGAAGACCTCAAATCACTCTATAAAAAAGATACCTGCACATGTATGCTTATCGCAGCATTGTTCACAATAGCAAGAACCTGGAAACAACCATGCTGCCCATCAAAAGAGGACTGGATTAAAACAATGTGGTACATATACACGAAGGAATACTATGCAGCCATAAAAAAGAACAAAATCATGAAATTCACAGCAACCTGGATGGAACTAGAGTCTATAATACTGAGTGACCTCTCACAGAAATAAAGATCCGAGTATCACATGTTCTCACTCATATAATGGACCTTGAACATCCAATGTACTACTATAAGAAAATGACTGACGGTACTGGGAAATTATGGGGGGGAGGCGGATGGGATTAACAGTCGCAAATATCTGTCTGGGGATGGCGAGACACCTCTTATCAACAGGGTTCCTGAATGAAACGTAATTGTACACCTAACCCTTAACTGTACCCCACAAAATCATAATACAAAATATTGATATAAAAAAATAATAAAAATTTAAAAATTTCTATTTGAATGCAAAAAACAGTCTAAACATATTTATTATTTTCATAGAATCATCCCAGTTAATTAAATAACACATTTTTATTAAATGTATATAACCTGTGAACAATGATCTAAGTACTGGGAAGTCCGAGAGATACCTAGAGGATGAGGAAGAATGAGAAGTGAAGGAGAAAAAGAACATAAAAACACTGCCCTCATGGAGTTATCCAATAGTGGGGATTCATAAAACTGTTTATAAATTCCTTATGTAAGAGTTCTAAAATGCCCATGTTCCAGTTATTTGAAGAACTAAAAAAAAATAGCTAACCTAAATTGGTAGGTAAAAGTAGAGTCTATGCTCTTTTCTAAGTATCGTTTTCTTCTACCCTTGGTCGTGCAGGTAGAGACAATACTTCAGTTACGTCTTGCAGTGATGGCCAATTGACACTCTTCTAGCCAGTGGGATGTGAGCAGATTTGAGAGGCTCCACTCTTGTGCCATGTATATAAAATTTCCTTTTCCCCCTTTCTGTGCTCTTTCCCCTTCTGTCTGATAGATGCAGACTATAATGAGGTCCTAGGGGATGGAAAAGACGCAAGATAAATAGACTGAGTCTCTGAATGATCATGTAGTGGAGATCCCCTGACAATCTTAACACTCACCCAGGGCTCACGTATTAGCAAGATATTAACGTCTATGAGATTAAGGTACTGAAATGTTAGTGTCTATCTGTTAGTCCAAAAAGTCTAGTCCACAGGGTCTGTGTGTGTAAGATTTAAGCTGTTAAAAAGGTGATAGAAAAGAGTGTAAATTTGCATAATTAGAGGAAAAGGAGACAAATAATAACACTGTATCCTTTGTGAAACAATAGGAATAAGATCAAAGCAAATGGCTTGGTGGATGACCCATAAACAGGTGGAAGATGTGCAGATTTCTATTGCTGCATAATAAACTATTTAGAACCTAGTGACTTAAAGCAGCAACCACTTTATTCTACCTTATTGCTGCTGAAGGTTTTGAGGGTCAAGAATTCAGGCAAAATTTAGTTTAGAAGAATCCTTCTGCTCTATCTGTCATTGAATGAGATTGCCAATGACGGTGGGGGATTACTTCATTCACATGCCTTGTGCCTTAGTGAAAATGGCTGGAAACTGGGCCTATCTGGGATTATGGACTGGGGGACAAATATGTGACTGCTCCCCAGGAGTTGGACAATCTAATTTCTTAAATAGTTCCATAGGCTTCCCAGAACATGATCCAAGAGACTCGGCTGAAAACTGCAAGATTTTACGTGATCTGGCCTCAGAAGTTCCAGCTCAAATTCAAGGGCAGGAACATTAAATTTAACATTACATTGCAAAGTGTGGCAAATAATTTGCAGTAACCTTTCATCTAAATTAGAAGAACAATTGATTTTTAAAATTTGGGGGAGGAAATAATTACTTGATATGGTATAGGTTTGCTATTAGAATTTCTGGAAAAAAGTCGAGATATTTCTATGGACTATTATGGACTCTGTCTAGCAAGACTATAAGACAATATTTTTGAGAGATTTTGGAAGACAGTATAGGTTATGAGGCATACTTATTCTAGTTCTCTTGAAAGCAGGCACCAAGATGAAATTGGGTGTGCAAAAGGTTTATTTGAGAAAGATTCTGGGAAGGACAAAAAAGAAAGGGAGTTAGCAGAGAGAGCTTTTAGATATAGTGCAGGTCTGAAAGTCATTAAAGAAGATGAGAAAGAGAGGATAACGGAAGAGGTAGAGGCTCAGACTGAAATGCAGCTCTGACAAATCGTATCTGAATGGGGAGTCCCAGAGCAAAGAGTGCACATTCGAGTCCTTCCTCAGAAATGATATTCTGTAGCCTCCACCATGTTCATTCATCACCTGGAAGCAGCCCAGGAAGAAGAATAAGGCATATATGTGACCTCTAAAGCCAAAGTCCTGACAACTGGAGTCAGTAATCAAACTGTATTCCTCAGAGTAGGTCTCTCCTGAAGGAAGATCTGAGCAGTGCACGCCATGCTTACATACTAGACTTGAGAGTAGTGGAGAGATATGATAAATTGGTGTGGAGAATGGGAGAGTTGACACAACACAGCAATCTATTTCATAAATGATACAGTTGGGTTTAGTGTCCATAAATTTTGAATACACTATATTTTCTATGAATGTCTCTGACTCAACTGTCTAGGTTCAACTTTTAACTCCTATTTCTTTTATTCCTCCTTCCTTTATTGTTCTTTGTCTTTTATAAATTATTATGTAATAATCCACACAATCGCATTGATGTGGAGAAAATATTATTATTGCAAATTTTAAAGCATATATTTGGATTATTCTAAAAAATACTTTTAGAATTTTTTAACTAATCAGATTGGTGTTATTGTAAACCTTCACGCATATATCTTTTGGAGCAAATAGCTATCTATTCCAGGTGGGAATATACCAGTGAGTGAAATTTGCAGATCACAGAGACTGCATATACTCAAGTTTAGAAGATAAAGAAAAAAATGTTTTTCAAAATATTGTACTCGTGTCCAATGCCATTGTACTAATCTCCTGTTTGCCACATTTTTGCTAATACTTGGTATTTTCATTTGTTGATTGTTTATTCATTCTGTTTGATTATTTTTGCCATTCTTGGAGATGTATAGTGGAATTTAATTATGCTTTAAGTGCATTTTATGATTTCTAAAAAGGAAAATAATTTTTCCAGTTTTATTGAAAATGTGGATATTCTCTATTGTACCGCACATGCAATTCTCTTGCCATTTTATTACTTAGTTATTTATCTTTTTTCTCATTGAGTTCTAGGAATTCTTCATGTAATTGGATATAAAAACCTTAGTCAGTTTTATATACAGCATTCCTTCCATATCTGCAGGGTCCACATCTCTATATTCAATCAACCATGGAATAATACAATAAGAAAAATAATACAAATTAAAAATATATAAAAAAATGACATAGCATTTGTGTTGTATTAAACATTGTAAGTTATCCAGAGATAATTTAAGATATACATGGGGAATATGAATTTTTTTTTTTTTTTTTTGAGTTGGAGTCTCACTCTGTCGCCCAGACTGGAGTGCAGTGGCCGCTCCCGCCACTGCAGCCTCGACCTGCTGGGCTCCGGCCATCCTTCCTCCTCAGCCTTCTGAGTAGCCGGAATTATAGGCATGCGCAACCACGCCCAACTGATTTTTTTATTTATTGTAGAGATGAGGTCTCGCTGCCCAGGTGCGTCTCGAACCCGCGGGCTCAGGCAATCCACTCACCTCAGCCTCCCAAAGGCGCGGGATTACAGGCTGAGCCACCGAACCCAGCAAGAATGTGAATATTTTATATGCAAATACTACACCATTTTATGTAAGCGACTTGATCATCTGTGGCCTTTGGTATCTTTGGAAGATCCCTGAATCAGTTCCCCAGAGATATGGTGGGAAAACCATATTGCAAATATCTTCTACTGGTCTGTGGCTTGCATTTTTACATTTTTAATATCTTTTAACAATTGTCTATACATATTAAAATTGATAAATAACTTGGGATGTATACACATAAAAGAATTCTATGAGGGGGAACCCCCCAAAATAACATTCCAGAATTATCATTTGGAAGGCGGACCCCTTGGAGTACAGGCTTCTCCCACTAGGTAAGCGTTCTAGGAACCCATCAGCATCAATATACCAGCTAGCATTGTGAGAGGCAATGTTCTGCTTCAGTGAAAATTTTTTTGGCGATTCTTTCCATGAATTTGCCCATTTGATAATAGGTGATTTAGGAGTGCACCTGTCCACACCATGCTGAGTATTCAGCAGTTTTTGACCAAAAACGGGTTGACTCCTATGCCCCACCCTGCCTATTCACTGAATCTCACACTGAATGACTTTTTTTCCCCCCTGGTGAAAAAAATTCTCAAAAGGAAACATTTTGCTGATATGGAAGAGATAAAACAAACAAACAAAAAATGGCAGAAATACTAAAAGGCACAAACATTGAAGAGTTTGAAAACTGTTCTGAGCAGTGGAAAAAAGTCTCAATAGGTGTGTTGTATCAACTGGAGAGTACTTGGAAGGTCATCGAAGATTAAACATGTAATAATAAATACACAAATTTTTACAAATAAATTCTGGGTTTTTGAGTCCCTACTCATATAGAGCAATAAAAATGAATAATCCACAGCGAATTGCAAATTAATGCATGGATCTCAGAAATATACTAATCAAATCCAAATAATATACCCTGTGATCTCATTTATTACAAAATCCAGAATAGACAAAGCTAATCTATGTTGTTAGAAGTCAGAATTGTGATTCGACAGGGATATGGTAGAAGGTTCCAGGGTTACAGCAATCCTATCTTATTTGATTCGTGTTGTATTTACATAATTGTTTCCTTTATCCATTACTGAGTTGTACAAATGTGCTCTTTGTACATTTCAGGTACAGAAAGTATTCTATAACTCACCTTTAAGAAAAGATTAAAAATATAAACTATTAATTTTACCAAAAAAATGTAAAAACTACCAAAAAATCCTCATTTTTAATGTACTGTGTATTACAAGGGAGTCTTAATGAAGATGAGTACAAAATGTACAATAAACTCAGAAAAATTATTGCATCAACTTACACTAAGTGTTATCATCTATGCTGTTATAGTAAAATTGTTTCATATCCAATAGGAATCTTTTAGTTATATGTTAAAGAGTGAGACTCAAATTTGTCTGAACTACAAGGAAACCAACTGTCTCAGATCACAAGTCCAGAGTTCAGGCGCTTCAGAGCATGCTGAATCCATGTGTTATGGACTGAATGTTTGTGCCCCCTCAAAATTAATATGTTTAAATCCTAATACCCAATATGATGGTATTTAGAGATGAAGCTGTAGGGAGGTAATTAGCACATGAAGGTGGAACCCTCATGATAGGATTAGTGTTCTTATAAGAACAGACATGAGATATTTCTCTCTTTCTTACCACCTCTCTTCCTTTCTCTCATTCTCTCTCTCTCTCTCTCTCTCTCTCTCTCTCTCTGCCATGTGACAGTATAAAGAGAAGAAGACTGTCTACAAACCAGAAAGAGTGTTCTCACCTGATGCTGAATCGGCTGATGCTTTAGTTTTGGAATTCCCAGCCTCTAGAGCTGGGAGGAATAAATGATTTTCATTTAAATCACCCAATCTATGGTACCTTGCTATTAAGTTGAACTTGACTAAATACCATTTCAATAAATGCATCAGGGACCCAGAATTTTAACATCTTTCTGCTTTACTATCTTGTATCAGGTGATCTGAGACTGTGTCATCTGTGTCAAATATAACATCTAGGCCTTTCAATATTTAGAATTTTAAAAGGATCTCTCTTTCCCTTAAGTCAATAAGAGCATGGACACATTTCCTTGAAGACTCTCAAAAGTTTTGCTTTATTTCATTAGGAAAAATTGTATCACATGACATAGTTTAAGCTAATCAGTAAGGGGAATAGAACCATTGTGACTGACTTAGATCAATAAAGACCCAATCCTGGGCTTCAGAATGCATCGCTATTGTGAAGTGCTAAGTGCTAAGGAGGAAAAAGAGACAGGGTTCCTTTTAGAAACTGAGAAATGTAAAGAAGAAAAAAAAAACTAGGTGGATACAAAGAAAGAAGATAGAAAGAAGATAATTAGTCTGTCACAAGAAAATTCCAGGCTTAAACCAACATTATTTATTTTCTCACAGTTTTGAAGGTCAGAAATTCAGATAAAGTTGCCCTTGGGGTTAGTTATTAGTGAGGGCTTTTTTCTCTCCAGTATGCCCCCCCCCTTTTTCTTAAAAAAGCACCAATCCTATCAAATTAGGGCCTCACTTGTATGATCTCATTTAACCTTAGTTATAGTCTTAACGGTCTTATCTCCAAATTCAGTCACTTTGGAGGTTAGGACTTTAATATAAGAATTTTGGAGAACACAATTCAGTTTATGATGGGAAAGAAGATGGACGGGAAGAAGGAGAGAGGAAGGAAGGAAGGAAGGAAGGAAGGAAGGAAGGAAGGAAGGGAGGGAAGGAAGGTGGAAGTCAGACTGTAGATGTAATACATCATATATATTGTTAATTTCACTTTCCAAGAAGAAAAATGGGCATCATTAGTTAGAGAAAAATAGGGTAAACACACTATTGGGATTTCTTACATTATGGTAAATTATAGCAATAACAATTATTACCAGACAGGCTGTATGCAGATTATTTCATGGTGTACTATGAAATTATAGAATATCTCCCAATGCCTTTCAGATCATGTTTTTTAGTTTGCTTCTGCCTTGTAGATGCAATCATGCATTGCTTAATGACAGGGCTTATCTGACAAATATATTATTTGTGCAATTAAGTTATTGTGCAAATTGCATAAACCTAGATGGTACAGGCTACTACACACCTAGATTATATGATATAGCTTGTTGCTCTGAGACTATAAACCTGTACAGCTTGTGACTGTACAGAATACCATAGGTAATTGTAACACTATGTTATTTGAGTACTTAAACATATCTAAATATAGAAAAGGTATAATAAAAAATGATACGCAAGATATAAAATGGTATACCTGTAAAGGCACTTACCTTGAAAGAAGCTTGCGGTATTGGAAGTTGCTCTGGGTGAGTCAATGAGTAAGTAGTAAGAGAATGTGAAGACCTAGGTTAGTACTGTTTACTTTCATACATCTGACTACACAGGAGGTTTGTTTACATCAGCATCACCATGCGTATAGTCATGATGGGGCTAGGTGATAGGAAAGTTCCAGTTCCATTACAAAGGTAGGAACTGTTGTCATATATGTGGTCAACCATTGATCAAAAAGTTGTTATGGCGTGTGAGACTGGACTGCGTTTTACTCTCCTTTTGCAACATGAATTTATTTTCTAGTGACTAATATTTTATATTTATTTATTTATTTTGAGTTGGAGTCTCACTCTGTCACCCAGACTGGAATGCAGTGGCCGCTCCCGGCCACTGCAGCCTCGACCTGCTGGGCTCCAGCGATCCTTCCGCCTCAGCCTTCCAAGTAGCTGGAACTACAGGTGCGCGCTATCACGCCCAGCTAATTTTTGATTTCATTGTAGAGATGAGGTCTCACCAAGTTGCCCAGGTGGGTCTCGAACCCATGGGCTCAGGCGATCCGCTCACCTCAGCCTCCCAAAGTGTTGGGATTACAGGCTGAGCCACTGAGCCCGGCTTGACTAATATTTTATTTATAAGTTTATAATTTAAAATTCATTTTGCATATGTTAAGCCACAATCATGTTTCCTGTAAAATACTGGCAATATTATCAACCATTGGACAGATTTATGTGTGTGTTACTTTTTCAAAGTTAGTCTGTTCTCATTTTTCATACTATAACTGGCATTTATTTTATGTTTTCCATTATTCAGTTTCAGAAATTCTAGTAACATTATATTTATGCTACAATATATATAATAGCAATAAATCACCTAAGTGGTCCATAATTTTGAATTTACATTTTATAATGATTGGTCTAGTTTATAAAAATTTAACTCTTAAGAAGCAGAAGCCAAGGAATCATTGTTGATGATTTTGAAACACAAGCCAAGAATAGAATAGTCATGTCACACAACAATGTTAAATGATGCAATGAGTAGCAAAAAGCAACTTGGTAAATTTAAACAAACATAACATTCGCATTCGTAATACATTTTTATGAATGTAAGAACTATAAGTAATATTTTTATTTTTGTCAACAGACTTACTATACATCATTCTGCTAATTGGTATGTGGAATATATGAGGCACGGGAGTACAAAAATAAAGAGAAGCCGGGCTCGGTGGCTCAGCCTGTAATCCCGCGCTTTGGGAGGCCGAGGTGAGTGAATTGCCTGAGCCCGCAGGGACGAGACCCGCCTGGGCAACTTGCGAGACCTCATCTCTACAATAAATCAAAAAATTAGCCAGGCGTGGTAGCGTGTGCCTGTAGTTCCAGCTACTTGGAAGGCAGAGGCGGAAGGATGGCCGGAGCCCAGCAGGTCGAGGCTGCGGTGGCCGGGAGCGGGCACTGCACTCCAGTCTGGACGACAGAGTGAGACTCCAACTCAAAAAAATAAATAAAAAACTAATAAAAATAATAAAACAAAATAAAGAGAAAATTAGTCCTGTTTTCAAGGAGCTTAATCTAACAAAAGATAATATTGACTCCACTGTGATAGTTCAAAATTGGACATTATTTATTCATTTATTTTTATTTTTTCTGTTTATTTATTTATTCATTTTCATTTTGAAGATGTGGGGTACAATTCAGGGTTAGGTATACAAATGTTCATTATGCAGGTACCCTTGTTGATGAGGTGTGTGCCTCTCCCTCCCCTGGCAGTTTCCCTCAATTCCAATCCCTTTCTTATAGTATTATGATAATTGTTCAAGGTCTGCTTATGAGTGAGAACTTATGGTACTCTGTTCTTTGTTTCTGTGATAGATCACTGAGTATGATAGACTCTAAATACATCCAAGTTGCTGTGAAGTCCATATGTCTGTCCTTCTTTATGGCTGCATAATATTCCATTGTGTATATGTACCACATTTTTTTATCCAGTTCTGCTTCGATGGGCAGCATGATTGGTTCCATGTTTTTGCTATTGTGAATACAGCTGCAACAAACATGCGTGTTCAGGTATCTTTTTTTGTAGAATGATTTGAGTTCCTCTGGGTATATTCCCAATAGAGGAATTGCTGAATGATATGGAAGATCAATTTCTAGTTCTTTCAGAAATCAATGTGGGCATTATTTAGAAGAAATAAGAAAAACACACAAAAAGAAAGCAATGAATTATATTTTGGGTTTGGGAAGAGGACTTGACAGGGTCCATGGGAACCAGGCTCAGTGTTAGGAGATAAGATTTTTCAGGTAGTATAAACAGTACAGCTATTACTTTCATTTTTTTATTATATAAAATAGCCTGCAGTATATTGTAAGAGTGAATACACTAAGTATATGTATATTTTGAAATCAGAATTTTACAGTTTTAAAAATATTGCTTTTGAATATTCTTAACACATGACAAAACAAAGATCTAATTTGATGGCTCTTTCTTATATAAACTATGTACTACATAAATTACTTTGTAATGTAATAAAGTCAGACATTGAGAAAGTTCTATTTGTATAAGTTAATATAGCCATTAGGTTAAACTAGACTCACCTATAGATGAAATCACAAAACAACTTTGTCTGGTCTTTTATGTCTCTTTAAAATATATTCAGGGCCAGGTTTGGTGGCTCAGCCTGTAATCCCAACACTTTGGGAAGCCAAGGTGAGTGGATTGCCTGAGCCCGTGAGTTCGAGACCCACCTGGGCAACTTGGAGAGACCTCGTCTTTACAATAAATCAAAAAAATAAGCTGGGCATGGCAGCACATGCCTGTAGTTCCGGCTACTTGGAAGGCTTAGGTGGAAGGATCTCCGGAGCCCAGTAGGTCGAGGCTGCGGTGACTGGGAGCGGCCACTGCACTCCAGTTTGGGTGTCAGAGTAAGACTCCAACTCAAAAAATGTATATATATATATATCATTTAATTTCTACTGTATATATACAGTATATATACTAGTAGAAATTTTCCTCACTACTCCAGATAAAAACTCAGGTGTTGTCAGAAGTTTTCAAATCATATATCATGCTCACATTATATATTAAATGATCGTCACATTTCAAAAGTTGTTTTATGACCCAATTATAATTATGAAAACTTCAAAATTAATGTTGAACTTCTCTGCCATTCCCATCCTATTATAGAAGGATTACTTGATCAGAGAAGTCCTCCTCTTGGCTTCTGGCTGCCTCTTTCCTTACTTGTTTTTTTCTCTACAGCTGTTTAATTGTAGCTTCTAATAAATGGGAGAGAAGGGAGAGATAAACAAGGAACAGAAAATCTTTCACTTGTATTGGTGATGCTTAATTGCTAGCGTGAGCTCTATTTTCATTTACTTATTTTGTAAAGGCATCTGCAAAAATTGATTTTCACTCAGTTATTTTATAGCAGACCACCTTACTGAAAGTGATTACAAATATACCAAAATGACACATCTTTTTATTGGTTCTTCCAAACCTGCAACATTAACACTGGCATGAAGAGAATGTTTATGTCTGTTCTATTTTGTGGTGTATAAATTTAAAACACACACAGGATTTCATATCTATAATGAAATGAATACTAAAGGTAAGCAATTTAACTTATCCATCACCTTCCATAGTTACCATTTTTTTGTGGTAAGAGCACTTAAAATCCAATATTATTAGCTATAGTTTTACTGCTGTATATTGATGGCAAGAATTTATTCAATATAGTTCAAATTTCATACGTCTTTACCTACTTCTCCCCATTTGTTTCCCCTTCTCCCTACCCTTGGCAATGATCACTCTACTTTCTGTGTCTATGTATTGGACTTTTAAAAAATTTTACATTCCACATACAAGTGGATTCCTTCACATCTGTTAGGGTGGTTATTATCAAAAAGTCAAGAAATAACAAGTATTGGCCAGAATGTGGAGAAAGGGGAAAACTTGCATACTTTTGGTGGAAATATAAATGGGCACAGCCATTATGAAAAAAAAAGTATGGCGGTGCCTCAAAAATTAAAAGACAATTATAGAATGACTTTGTGATCTGCAGTCCCTCTTCTAGGTATACACCCAAAGGAAATGATAGCAGTGCCATGAAGCGCTATCTGCACTCCCACTTTCATTGCAGCATTATGTACATCGCCAAGACAAGGAAATAACCTAAGTCCTAGTGACTAATGAATAGATGAATCAGATGGTTTTAATTCTGATATTTATACCTCTTTTATTTTTATGGCTTAGAGTGTTGTATAGGAACTGCAGGAAAATATGGAACAATACCGGGGATATTGAATATTGATTTTGTCGTTGATTTTACTGTGTTCCTAAAGTTTTATTATTTGATAGAATAGTGGCTAGTAAATGTTGAAGATACAGCTCAGATTATATAAAAATATATAAAAATAACTTACGTGTATATATAATTTGTAAATGGAGTTGTGATTTGTCCTCTCTTAGGATGAGAGCTTATAGGGAAAAAATAGAATCACAAAGGAAGAGGAGGGAACGGAGCGTGGTCATAGTAAAAATGAAAAGAGAATAAAGCTTGCCTTTCAATTCTCAAGAGATGGTGCATGCAAAAGGTAGAGGGTAGTAGAACAATGATTAATATGCCACGATCTTTGATGATGAGGGATTGCTTAAAAACACAAATATCTGTTGGCTGCTCGTGTCTTCTTTCAAGAAGTGTTTATTCATATCTTTGTCCCACTTTTTAATAGGGATTTTTTTTTTCCTTTCAGCACATTTGAGTTCCTTGCAGATCCTGGATGTTAACCCTGTGACAAATATATAGTTGGCAAATACTTTTTTTCCATTCTGTGGGCTGCCTTCCCACTCTCTTGATTTCTTGTGCTTTGCAGAAGCTTTTCAGTTTGATGAGGTCCCACTTATCAATCTTTTCTCTTATGGCATGGGCATTTGGGGTTAGATTGGGAATTGGTTGCCCATCCCAATTTCTGAAAGGATGTCTCCTGCATTTTCTAAGATTGTCATAGTTTAAGGTTTTACTTTTAGATCTTTTATCCATTTAGAGTTGATTTTTGTGTATAGTGATAGGTAAGGGTCCTGTTTCAATCTTCTGCATGAGGTCAGTCAGTTTTCC
Organism: Cephalopachus bancanus; assembly: GCA_027257055.1. Classification (NCBI taxonomy): domain Eukaryota; kingdom Metazoa; phylum Chordata; class Mammalia; order Primates; family Tarsiidae; genus Cephalopachus; species Cephalopachus bancanus. The sequence goes on along the minus strand of JAPVLO010000084.1, from coordinate 1,422,741 downwards.
CAGTGCCATTGACTGAATAGGTGCTCCTCTCCCCATTGGTTGTTGGTGGTTTGTCAAAGATGAGTTGGCCTCAGTAAGCATCAAAGAAACGCAAATCAAAATGACACTGAGATACCACCCAACTCCAGTCAGGATGGTCATCATCAATAACTCAAAAAATAATAGATGCTGCAGAGGATGCAGGGAAAGGGGAATGCTTCTATACTGTTGATGGGAGTGTAAACTAGTACCACTTTTGTGGAAAACAGTGTGGTGATTCCTAAAAGATTTAAAAATTGACCTTCCATATGACCCTGGAATCCCCTTTCTGGGAATATACCCCAAGGAATTCAAATCATTCTATGAAAAGATACCTGCACATGTATGTTAATTACAATATTATTCACAATAGCAAAAAACATGGATCCAATTATTCTATCCATTGAAAGTAAACTTGATTTTTAAAAATATGGTACATATACATGATGCAATATTACGCATCCATAAAGGCGGCTAAAATTAAGGACTTTGCAGCAACATGAATGGATTTAGAGTTTATAATACTCAGTGATCTATCACAGAAACAAAGAACTGAGTACTGCGGGTTCTCACTCATAAGCAAACCCTGAACAGTTATCATAATAGTGTAAGACAGGAATTGACGGTAGCAAAAAACTGCCAGGAGAGGGGGGCATATAACATCAATAAGGGTACCTGATCTCAAACCTGGTGAAGTGGGGACCAAAGGGAGGCCCAAACTTTACCTGTATCATGGCCACTTATGTGCTTAATCCTGAATTGTCCCCCATATCTTTAAAATAAGTTTTAAGAAAATATTTAAGTAAGTGTTGGAGACACTCATTCTAGCATGCTGACTCCCAAAACCTTGGCCCAGTACAAAATCCAGCATGGAGGAGAAGTGATGGTGCAGAGATCAAGTGGAAATATGCCTCATCAGCTTCTGAAGCTGAGTTTCTAGGTGCATGCAACCTGCTCATATGTGACAGGATCTGAACATTTCTGCCTACCATGGTGAAAAATTTAACAAATTATGAGAGGGCCTGTGGACACCCAGAGGCCTAGTCAGAGAGAAGAGGCTGCAGAAAGTGTGTCAAGCATGTGCTCGAATGCTGAATGCCAATGTAACCCTCAACATTCCCAGTGGAATTTGTCACATTTGGGAGTCCCTAGTCAAGATGACAGAAGAGATGGAAGCAGCAGCAGAGGATGGAAATTTGTAAGACTCCATGTGGATCTAATCCGAGACCCTCTCTGTTTCCAACCTCATATACCAGATGCTCTTGGAGAGGAGACAGAATTGGTATTCTAAAAGCATTGAACTCAGGAGATAGAATTGCCAAAAAGCCTTTTTAATTCTGCAATGAATAGGGTTATGAACCTTGAACACTGCATATATTGATTATTTAAATGGGAAAATGATTGCTAAACTTGAAAAGATCAAAATACTATTGATTTGAAAGTATAGATTTTCCCATTATTCAGTCAGATAGAAAGTATTCTTTACACATCTGAGTGCAATTTTAATGAATCTGATATTTGTTGCTGAATATGACTTCAGTTTATTTCTTTGTCGGAAAAGTCTGTTGATTTTATTAGAAGTCTTTTCAGCATGTTTTGTAATCATATTATTTCTCTATTTTCATCTATTAACACAGAGTTTTGACTCTCAAAATTTGTTCTACTCAGAACCCTTTTACATTCTTAAGTTATTGAGCACCTCAAAGAGCTTTTGTTTATATAGGCTATGTCTCTCAATATACATCATATTTGAAATTAAAACAGAAACATAGTATTCATATAAAGGAACGGTAAAAAACCGATTACTTGTTAACTTAAATAACATACTTTTATTTAATATAACTAAGAAAACAAAAACATATAAGAAGAATGACGCCATTTTTGAAAATGTCTTAATGAAGTCTGACTGGATTCTTATATTTGCTCCTATTTTGATGTGTTGCCTTATCATACTTTTAGCCTCTGAAACCTTTCTTATAAAATAATGAAAGAGAAAAGACATATAATATCTTGCTATTATTATCAAGATAGTTTTGATTTCATTGAGGCCCTGAAATGGCATCCACTTATGGCTTATGGTCAGGGTTTATGGCTCTACCATAGAGACAGCCAAAACGTCCAAGACCTCTATGACGTTTGGTACAAGTCTATCATCCGAGTCTTCTGGGTGTCCACCACTTTTCTAGTCCAACATCTGGTTTCTTCCCTGGGCTCCCTTTATTCATACATAATGAACCATCGAAAGGTCACCTCCCAGTCACAATTCTTTAGGACTCCAGTCTCCCCAAACTGGTGTGCAATGAGATGTAGCTGGATCCCTGAATACGCCATGTGTAGCTGATTGCTGCCTGCGCTCAACCTTACTATACTTTGAGTTACTTGTAACATTGAAAGAATTATTCACTTAGATAAGTGATTATTTACTAATAAACATGTATTTGGGTTTCATATGTTGCAAACTACAGAGCTGAGCATTTACTTTTATTAGGCTAGTAGAAACATAAGAGAACATTAAACTATGGGTTTTTATTTTCAAATATATATGTAGGTGGTACAGTGTTTCCAAGATTGTTTGTTTAAGGGTTGTGCATTTATACTAAGTTTGGAAAAATATTTATGAAATTAGTCCTCTCAAAAGAATATCTGACTCCTGTAATAGGAAAAGTACGGTTTCATATGCTAAAACATGAAGTGGCAGGGTGGAGGAGTTGTTTGTTATATATTTTTATGGAGCCTGAGGGAAACTTTGCTTTATATTAGCTTGTATGCACATGAAGTTAATGATGTCTGAGAATTGTGGAAAACATGTTTCTTTTGGATAAAATTTGATGATTTCCCTCATCAGAAGTTAATTTAACTAACTTTTGACAACTTAAATGTAACAACTTCACTTAATGAAGGCAGTAACTCTTCCACAGCATGTAGTAGATATTCAGAATGTGTCAATTATTATTTATACTATATTAAATTTATACTATATTAAACTGTTAAAATTTTCAGATTCCAGAAACAGTCCCTCACCCCCTCCTCACATGAGGATTTACTGTTTCTCAACATTGTCAGTTAATTTCTTAAGGATCAGAAACTCAAGAAATTTATTAGCACAGACTAAATTGAAGAAAATTATGCCTAGCCTTTACCTCAACTAAAAAGAAACCACAGAACTGGTAAGAAATTAAGAAAATAACTTTCTGTATCACTGAGTCCTTGAGTCCTTTAGAAAACTGATGAAGTCACTAAATCCTCTCTCCAGAAAAGAAAAATGAGAAAATCCACAAAATGGTACATAAAATATTGCAGAGTTCATGATATCTATCTATAAACATTGAGAGGTTTCATGAATCTCAGACAGTATAAGAAAATTTACAAATGAAAACACACATAAATTTTAATGAAATGGAAATTACCAGCTGTACTAATTTTGATAAATGTTTTACTCTTTTACACTTAATGATTGTTATTTATTGGTGTCACCAAGGCTGAAGATTCCAGAAATTATTATTCCATATGACACTCATGAGTACTGCTCTTGAATTAAAATTCTGACAGGTTCACAGTGATGCTTTCTGACTTGTCTCAGTGCCAGAACTCAGAGAAAAATTCAATTTGCTGAAATATAAATCAGTCAAATAATGTAAGGTTAAAAAAAAGTTTGAGTGAATTTGGCACATTTTATTATATGTCATCCAATGAGCCATTACTATAGTACTGATAAAGTTATAATTGATCTGAAGTTCTGTACTTTTTTTCCTTAGATAACTGTCCAAATGAAATAGAATGTAAGACACAAATATATTTATAAATATTCCAAGAGTCATGTTAAAAATAAAAAGAATGTAGTGATAATTTTGTTAGTATTTTATTGCACATAGTATATCCAAAATATCACTTCAACATGTAACAAGTAATACAATAAATATCCATTTTACAATACTTTTGGTAATAGGTCTCCATAATCTTGTGTTTATTTCATACTTATAGTGTATCTTGATTTGGACTAGATACATTTCAAGTGTTTAATGGCCACATGTGACTAAGTGACTACTCTATTGGACAACCCAGTCTATAGATTGATCAAAAGCAATCACAATGCTTTTCTGTGATTTGAAAATTATAGACTTTTTTACTGAATTTTAAAAACATTTATTAGGGCTGAAATGAATAATGTCAGGATTATCTATCTATAATCATCTGTGACTGTGCAGTTTTATTAAATTTTAAAAGTTGAAAATCAGATAAAGATACTGTGTCTTACAGATATTTTGAATATGTAATTTAGCTTGCAACTCTAGCAGCAAACCAGAGAGAAAGTCTTCTATATAAGATTAGGATTTATGTTTGCTAATGGCCTAAAGAGTTGCTTAATAAAAATCATAAAATGTTATATTATGATTAAAACCATAAAAAATGTACTTTCAAATTTCCAGTGTTGTATCTTTGTGTTCAATATAATCTGAAGACACTATTCAGTCATTTCTCATTTTAATTGAGCATTTTCTGTGATCTTATGTTATGTTTTCTCTTAGCCTATCAATTATAATTATTTAATAAAATTATAATTATGTACTCAAATACACAAGAAATATATATACATATATAGTCTAAGACCACTTTCAAATGACACTTTATGGGCAATGTAGCGGATGTCTTGAATTAGTGTATTTCCAAAATCATACTCCTATACCTTGTGACATTGATGCTATTCATTTTATATACACATATGTTATAACCAATAACACACCATTACTATTATTATTTTGAACAAGCAATTATCTATTAGATTAATTAAAGATAAAAAATAAAAATTTTATTTTATTTTCATTTTTTCCTCCTCTAATACTTACATTTTTAAATGCAGATCCAAGATTTTTTAGATGTAAATTTTATTTTATTGTAAAGATGTGGAGTACAAGCAAGGCTTAACTACACAAGTAGGCTGCTTGCAGGTGAAGTTTGGGCCTCCAACTGTCCCTCGCTTCCCCTGGTATAGGACCAGGTACTCTTTGTGTTGTTATGTGCCCCAATCCCTCCTTCGCCTGTCAGTACCCAGTGACTGCCAATCCCTCCTTTGCGCTAGTGTGATTAATGTTCAGATCCCACTTATGAATGAGAACGTGCAATATTCAGTTCTTTGTTTCTGTGATAGATTGCAAAGTATAATGGTATCCAACTCCATCCAATTTGCTGCAAAATCCATTATTTCTTCTTTATGTCTGCATAATACTCCATCTTGTGTATGTTCCACATTTTCTTTATCCAGTCCACTTTTGATGGGTCACTCCCATGTTTTTGCTATTGTGAATAGTTTGGCAATAAACATGGGTGTGCTGGTGTCTTTTTTGTAGAATGGTTTATGTTCTTCTAACTATGACATTTTCCTTTTCTCTGAAAAACTTCTTTTTTTAATTTTTTTTTATTTTAAAGATGTGGGGTACAACTCAGGGTTAAGTATACAAATGTTCATTATGTGGGAACCCTTGATGATGAAGTGTGCCTCTCCCTCCTGGCAGTTTCCCTCAACTGCCAATCCCACTCCTCTTCCCCTGGCAGTTTCCTACTACTGTCAATCCCTTTCTTACAGCCTTATGATAATTGTTCGAGGTCTGCTTATGAGTGAGAACATATGATATTCTGTTCTTTGTTTCTGTGACAGATCACTGAGTATGACAGACTTTAAATCCACCCAAGTTGTTGCAAAGTCCATATGTTTGTCCTTCTTATGGCTGCATAATATTCCACTGTGTATATTCCATTGTGTACATTTTTCAGTATTTATTTAAGGGTAGTGCTCCTAACAATGCACTTTCTCACTTTTGTTTGTCTTTGAAATTATTTCCCCTTAATTTTGAGAATAATTTCAATGGCTATAGTATTATAGGTTATTAACCTTTTATTTCAATGCTTTAGTATGTCACTCTTCTCTTGTTTGTTTGACAAATTTTTGACAAGAAGTTCACAGTAATTCCGTTCTTGGTTCCTTGTGGGTAACATAACTTTTTCTTTGTCTTTTTTCAATATTTTGTCTTTGTCTTTAATTCTCTATATTTTGAACATGATGTGACTAGCCATAGCATTTTTTATATTCACTCTACTTTGCATTATCTGAACTTCCTGCATTTATGCTTAAGTGTCTGTCATTAATTTTGGAATATTTTTAGCTATTGTTATTTTAAATATTTTTTTAGCTCCACTCTCTTTTTATCCTCCTTCTGCAACTTCAGTTATGTGTGTTACACCTTTTGAAATTGTCCCAGTATTTTGGATACTTTGCTCTGTTTCTTGTTTTCATTTTATTTTTTCTTAAGTTCAGTTTGAAGACATTTCTATTTATATATCTTCAAGCCAAATGAGTTTTTTTTGCTGGACTTGTTGAGTATACTGATGAATCAGTAAGGCATTCTTTAATTGTTGCCATATCTTTGATTTGTTGAATTTCCATTTGATTTGTTTTTTAGAGCTTACATCTCTCATATTATGTTGCCTATCTTTCCTTGCATGTTCTCCACTTTGCCTCATTTGAGTCATTCATTTAAACATCAATAATCATTTTAAATTTTCTTCTGATAATCCTAAAACCTGTGTCATGGTACAGTCTAGTTCTGATGGTTGCATTGTCTCTTCAGACTATGACTATTCTTGCAGGCTAATAAGCTTTGTAATTTTTTATTGAAAGCCCAATATGATGTTTAGAGAAATAGGAATTCAGGTAAATAGGCCTTTATATAATTTTTTATATTAATTAGACTCAGCATCAAGATGTGTCAAATATGAACTTTAACTCCAGAGACTTCAAATTTCTCTACAGCTCTTAATTTTACTCTCTTATTATCTTTGGACTTCCTAACCAACTCCCCCTTAAATAGAGTTTTTGCCCTATTACTCTTTCAGCTGAAACCCACAACCATTATGTCCTAGCCTTGTTGGTGTGGTGTTAAGGAGTGAGAGAGGGAAAGTATTTGTTAATCTTATGACTGAATTTTGATATTGAATGGACTTGTGTGGGCTATGATCCTTGTTCAACTGTTTTTTTAACCTTAGTCTTGGCCTCCTAGGGTTATATGGGAAGACTAGAGGAGGTGTGATTTGGGTAAATAAGTCAGGTGTGCTTAAAACAGAGAGTGTCCTCTGTTTTAAGGAATTCCCTGGCTGTACTTTAAATGGTTAATTCTCTTCTCCTTCTATCAAAACCTTGAGGCACTCTTTCTGGGGTCTTCACTCTGGAACATGGTGAACTCCTTGATGAAAAACCCACAAAACTATTATTTAAAAAATTCTAGGACTGTGGCTCCCAGGAGATTTTCTCTTGTGCTTCAACCCATTCAGCCTCTGGAAATCTTTAAAATGACCATTTGTGTTCCAATCTGTCCATTTCTCCAGTGACTTCTGTTTCAGATAAGCAGGTCACAGATCTAACTCTGTATTCACTCTCTCTCTGGGTAGTAGGTTTCTCTGAATATGCAACAGCATCACTGACTTTTAGTTTGCTTGTTTTCCCCCCTTATTATTAGGGTAGGAGTAATGAAATTCAAACCCTTTACATGTCAGAGCTAAAACCATAACTTCCTTCCCCCTCCCCAATACCTTTTATAGTATTAACTTTTCTGGTAAATCAGGTAGGATTTCTCTGATTCTCTTACATTACTACTCTCCATTTCTCCCTCACATGTACCATCATGTAATTACACATACATGCCCACTTCTCAGGATGTCATTGCATTACTTTTCTACTTTAGACATTTAATAGAAAATATCTTTATGAATGTGTGGGGCATACATATGTGTAAGGGGCTGAGAGCAGTGCAGAGTGACTTGCCAATGACTTGAGGCTTTTAATGCTACTTCAATATATGCAAGCTGTTCTCTTCACAATGCAGCAAATCAAGCATGTTGTATTATAAGTCATTTTGAAAAACGCACACTGTGATACTTTCTGTGTTATCCTGAACCAGACAGTGGATCAGTTTGTGTAGGAGTCTGTCTGTTCTTCTGAAATAAAAGCACCAACTATTACTCTTTCTGCTTTTTATTTTATATGTACTCGCTTATCTAAGAATGGATTCATTTTTTATACTTCAGACATAAATATGAATTCTTATCAGTAGTAGATAGAGTCATACATTTCTGTGCCCTAAACTAATTATTATTTGTAGATTATCCTCTAACACCCAAAACTTATAGAGAAAAATATAAAATAATTATACCTTGGCTATGGATATTTGTAAAAGAGGTAAGAAATAAAAATAGACATAGAATGTAAAATTAAAATTATTTGTATTTTGTGTTTAGTTATAAATGTTATTAATGATGCAAAATGTGCATTCCTCATTTGGGAGAGAACATCTTACATCAGTGATGGTACTGGGAATATTAGATCTCAAAACAATGAAAGCTCCCATACTTCTGAGAATTTCAGTCTCATCCTTGTAATCATTATACAAGGACATTCAGTGCCACAGTTTGAGAATGAAGTCTCACTGATGATGAAATAAAATGCTATAAGCAGACCAAGATTAAAAAAAATTAAAAGGCATATATTCAAGGCCTTTGAATCATATTCTTAGAAATTGCCTAAAAATTTAGGAATTTCAGCTGCTTCACCACTGTGATACCATTGTTAGTTTTATTGAGCATTTTTTGTGTTTGACTAAAATTTTGCTGAGATTATTATACTCATTTTAAGAAAGAAATAGTTAAAATATTGGAAGATTTGGGTATATTAACTAGAACTTTCTTTCTGTTTTTTTTTAGCATGATGTATTTAATTACAGACAGACATTGAGGTATAATAAAAAATTAAACTATTTTAAATAAAAAACTAAAACTAAGGCTAGGCTCAGTGGCTCAGCCTGTAATCCCAGAACTTTGGGAGGCCGAGGTGAGTGGATTGCTTAAACCCGAGGGTTCGAGATTAGCCCGGGCAACATGGTAAGACCTTATCTATACAATATATCAAAAATTTAGATGGATGTGGTAGTGCATGCCTATAGTTCTGGCTATTTGGAAGGCTGAGGTCGAAGGATCACCGGAACCCAGCAGGTCAAGGTTGTGGTGGCCAGGAGCGTGCCACTGCCTTCCAGTCTGGGCGACAGAGTGAGACTCCAACTCAAAAAAAAAAAAAACCCCAAACTAAAACTATTTAGTTTTAATAAATTAAACTGTGTTTAATAAAAAAATTAAACTGCTGAATTTGAAAAAAATATGAATAGTCTGGCATGACTGATGCAGTAATGACCAATAACTAACAAAATAATTACTTATTTTTTTTATTCTTAGATAAAAAAATATCATTTACTATACAGTGGTACTGTGCTCTAGGCGGTCATTAATGAATAAAGCACTCCCATATGTGTGCCTGTGTGTGTGTGTGCATGTTTATATATGTGTGTGTTTCTATACAGTGTGGTACAAGGAAATCAATGTTAATTTTAGCAATGGCTCTCAAAAGCACAACTTAGTGGCAAAATCTAAGAGAAAGTCAAAATATTTTCTTATATGGAAGCTTTATCAAAACCAAACACATTTTTCGAGTTGAGAGGTATATGCAATGCCCTCAGATAATTCTTTTTTTTTTTTTTTTTTGAGTTGGAGTCTCACTCCATTGCCCAGACTGGAGTGCAGTGGCCGCTCCCGGCCACTGCAGCCGCGACCTGCTGGGCTCCGGCGATCCTTCCGCCTCAGCCTTCCAAATAGCCGGAATTACAGGCATGTGCTACCACGCCCGGCTGATTTTTTGATTTATTGTAGAGATGAGGTCTCGCTGCCCAGGCGGGTCTCGAACCCGCGGGCTCAGGCAATCCACTCACCTCAGCCTCCCAAAGGCGCAGGATTACAGGCTGAGCCACCGAGCCCGGCTAGATAATTCTTTTAAAAAAGAAAATAAGAAAGAAGATCTTCATGTTTCTGATATTTGTCTGCAAAACATGCTCATATTTATGCCATTTCCCCCCATTTCCTTTTCATAATAGACAGAACATTTTTAAATTGAAAGGAACTCTATGTTCAGATTATCTCAACTTTTGAGATATGGAGAAATTTTTTTATTATTATTATTTTTTTTTTTTTGAGTTGGAGTCTCACTGTGTCGCCCAGACTGGAGTGCAGTGGCCGCTCCCGGCCACCGCAGCCTCGACCTGCTGGGCTCCAGCATCCTTCCGCCTCAGCCTTCCGAGTAGCCAGAATTACAGGCGTGTGTTACCACGCCCGGCTGATTTTTTGATTTATTGTAGAGATGAGGTCTCACTGCCCAGGCGGGTCTCCAACCCGCGGGCTCAGGCAATCCACTCACCTCAGCCTCCCAAAGGCGTGGGATTACAGGCTGAGCCACCGAACCCAGATGAGAAAGTTTTAATTGTGAAAAATTCTGGCAAAAGAAAACAACTTGTTATGCATGTGTGTTTTCATTTACATGAATCATATTAGCATTTCTGAGAAAAACTAAATTGCATGTTAGGCATTTATAAAATCTGTACCTTAAATAAATGTATAAGGTGATAATAATAGATGCTGAAAGCAAAGTCTCCTTTATGTTTGTTAATCAATACATTTTCTTCACACATAACTGCCATCTTAAAATAAGCATATAACTTGCCATTAGGAAAACAAATTTTACTTCTCATTAAAAAATTAAAGGCATGTCTGCTCTTCTTAAATAATTTGGACTAAACATTATATAATGCATGGGCTTTGAAGGACCTCCTCAGCATCTATGATAAGCTTACATTTGATAGGCAGCCAATCAAAATGACTTGACGTTACAGTATACCTTTGGCAGCACTCAGATAAAGGTCAGGTTCATTTTGTATGATGTTATATATAATAAAAATGGTATAAATATGATAAATATTATAATTCAATAATATTTTTTCAGTGTCCATGAAATATGTTTGATAGGGCTACCAGGAAGCTAAAAAAAACAAAAACAAAGACACAAACCAATATTCCTGGAGACTTTCACTTTTGTCCATATAGTCTAACTGGTACCAGTGGTTTTGAACTTTGAACAACAGGAGATGCAGAACCATGACTTCTGAGAGACAGGAAAGAAACAAGTTGAGTTTTATGATGACTTAGGATATCTACTTATGTCATTTGTTTAAATTCTTCATAAGGTAGAAAAATCAAGAGACTATAACTATCACATTGATACAAGTATTAAAGTTTGGGCACTTAGGAGATATGAAATTTAAGAGGCAAAGTGTCAAAGAGGAGGAAAGTTTGCAGGGAAGAGCTCAAAATATTCTTTGAGTCTTTTCCTGCATGTCCATGTGCACATACAAAGAATAATAGGAGTGAAGGTGGGCAAATAACTACCAGGTTTCTGTAGGTGAAAAACAAGTGACATGCACAGTTTGAGTCTCAACCAATCAGAATTGTGATACCTCCATGGACAGCTGGGGACAGCAGAGAAGATGAAGAAAGGTCATGTTTTAGAAGAGGGTGAAGCAAGCCCTAAGGTAAACAAACCTTAGAATGATCCAGCTAATCTGAAATTATTTAATTTCCTAAGAGCACTGATTTCTTGACTAATTTTCAGTCTTCTGTAAGCCCTTTAAAGGTCTCCTTGTAGCAAGAATCTTCCAATAACAGTTTAGTGAAAACTCTCTGCCGATAATATCAAATCTCATCCTCCTGTCATCCCCCACGTGATACCTTCACCCTGGCCTGCCTTCAGCAAGAATTCTCTCAAGATGATTTAGCTAAAATACCCCTACTCCTGATGTTTCTTCTTAGTCATCCACTGACCACTCCCTTTCCCGTCCTCTGCTTCTTAGTTATACTTCTCACTTATCCATGTTGCATTCAGAATTAAGGTCAGCTCTTTATTAAGTTTACTTTTCCCTTATTGTAATGATCACCGAGTAAAATCTGTTTATATTGCTTTAACTACTGTCTAGTTCTGGTTTTCTTTGCTAGCAAAACAGTCAGTAAAATTCAGATATGTAACAATCTACGATTCAAAATGTCTAGCAAGAATCAAAATTTAATAGAGAAAAAGATGTCTCATATTAAAAAAAATTAGTCCTTACCAGCAGATCTAGTGGAAAACAATTTGAAAAAAGGTTGAAAAGTTTTCATATTTAATAAAAAGTATGAACCTACATCTCCTAGAAGCTCATCAAACTCAAGGCAGGACAAAGAAAATCATACCAAAGCAGGCAATCATAATCAATTTGAAGAAAAGCAGTGAAAAGAGGAAATACTACAAGCAGCCAGAGAGGGGCAGGAAAAACTTTGCATATGAGAGAAAATAATGACTAAACTTCTGCAGAAAAAAATGCCAGCCACTAGAAAATTGAACACTTTATTTAACATGCTTAAAAGGGAAATATGAGAAAGCACCTAATATCTATATCCAGAGAAACTCTTTTAAAATATGACAGTGGAATACTTGTTGGTAGTAAAACATACTGTAAGATGTGCTAAAGTATGTTTTGCCGACTGAACACAGAAGACACTAGATAGAAACTTGGATCTATAGAAGGGAAAAAAGAACAATTGAAAAAGCAAATATTGCAGTGAATATAAAAGACTCTTATTTTCTCACTTAAAAGTTTTTACAGTAAAATATGAAAAATATGTACCATTTAAGTAACATGGAATATTCACTAGAAGAAGGGTAAGTAAGGCCATAATAAAATGATCACATCAGAATTAGAGTTATGTTAGTGTCAGAATAAGTAGACTTCAGCACAAGTAATATGACCACTGACACAGGAACTGAAAATTTATTTTCATAATGAAAGAAGGCTACTTCCTCAAGGATTCAATAAGCCTAAATATGCGCTTATCTACATACAGAGCTGTAGACTACATGAAGCAAAAATGTGCAAAATTAAGAGGAGCATTAGATAAGTCCATGAATGGAGCTGAACATTGCAACACTTTTTTCCTCAGGAAATTGGTAGAACAATTACACAGAAAATCAAGAGGTATATGAATGTGAATAGTTCACTCATCTTGTCCTAACCGACGCTGTAGAATATACACCAGAAAAATGTCAGGACACACATTCTTTTTAAGTAACATGGAATAGTCACTAGAAGAAGGGTAAGTTAGGCCATAATAAAAAAGCCACAATAAATTCAATGCTTTTGAAATTATGCATTCCTTTTTTTTTATTACAGTTGAATTAAACACGAAAAACCAGTGGTAATGTGATATTTGGGAAAATTTTTAAAATTGTAAATTAAACAATACACTTCATAATCCATGTGTACAAAGAAAAAAAATCACAAGAAATTAGAAAATATTTCAAAATGTATGATAGTAAAATACAGTATAGCAACATTTGTGAAATGCCACTAAGATAGCTTATAGAAAATTACATTTTAAGTGCTTAAATTAGAGAATAATTATGGCTAAAGTTAATAACATAGTTGTTAGAAATACAAGAGCAAAATAAGAAGAAAAAAGGAAATAAGATAAGAACAGAAATGAAACAAAAATATAAAAACTAGATAACATTAAACTAATAAAAACCTGATTCTTAGCCGGGCTCAGTGGCTCAGCCTGTAATCCCGCGCCTTTGGGAGGCTGAGGTGAGTGGATTGCCTGAGACTGAGGGTTCGAGACCCGCCTGGGCAGCGAGACCTCATCTCTACAATAAATCAAAAAATCGGCCAGGCGTCGTAGCGCTCACCTGTAGTTCCAGCTACTCGGAAGGCTGAGGCGGAAGGATCGCTGGAGCCCAGGAGGCGAGGCTGCGGTGGCCAGGAGCGGCCACTGCACTCCAGTCTGGGTGACCGAGTGAGACTCTGACTCAAAAAAAACCCCCCAAAACAAAAAAAAACCTGATTCTTGAAAAGATTTTAAAAATGGCAGATCCAGAGATCCAGACCAGGCGCAGTGGCTCATGCCTCTAATTCCAGCAATTTGGGAAGCCGAGGTGAGAGGATTGCCTAAGCCCACGGGTTTGAGACCAACCTGGGCAACTTGGCAAGATCTTATCTCTACAATAAATCAAAAATTAACCAGGCGTGTTGGTGCACGCTTGTAGTTCCAGCTACTTGGAAGGCTGAGGCAGAAGGATCGCCTGAGTTTACAAGGTTGATGCTGCAGTGGCTGTGAGCATGCCACTACAATCCAGGGTGGGTGACAGAGTGAGACTCCAACTCAAAAAAAAAAAAAAAAAGAAAGAAAGAAAGAAAGAAATATTCTTAGCTAGGCTGATTAAGAAAAAAGGAGGAAAATGTTTTCATAAATATTAGGAATAAAAAGGATGTTATTTCTATAAGTCTTAAAAATATCCAAAGCATAATAAGTGAATATAGTAAACAACCTTATGGTCACACATTTGACAACTTATATGGAATGGACATATTGTTTTTTAATTTACAGCTAACAAAATTGGAATAAAAATTTGAATAATTCTACATCAATTAAATAAATTGAGTTCATCATCAAAATACTCTTCACAGTGGTAACTCTAATTCCACATACTTCACTGGTGCATACTATAGAATATTTTTTAAACATTTAACACTCGTCTAAACAAACTTCTTGCCAAAATACAGAAAGAGAATACGTTATTATTATTTCTTTAAAAGACAGCATAACATGTATAAAAGACATTAATAAAAAAATCTATATTTCTTATGAATACTGCCAAAACTATAATACAATTTTATGGACTCAGTTCCAACAATGTGTAAACACATCCATACACTATGACTATATGGAATTTAACCCAGCGAAATAATGTGAGTTAAATATTCAACTATCATTTAACATAATTTATCACATTACAAAATAAAATTTAAAGAAAATCTTATGATCTTCTCAATAGGAGATTTTCAAAGATTTCACAAAAGTCAACATTCTCTTATGACACAAATTCTCAAGAAACTATAAATGGAATGTAACTTATCTTCCTCATATTGTGCATTTACCAAAAAATAAAAACAAAAAATCATATTGTTAATTTTTTAGCAATTTCTCTTAAAACTGAGACCAAGGCATGGATGCTTATTCTCATATTTCTATTCTCTTATGCTAGTTGTCCTACTCACTGCAAGAAAAGTTAGACATTTTCTAAGTAGTAAATCCTAAGGAATCTGCAAAACAACTACTAGAATTTTAAGTGAATTTAAAAAGTTTGTAAGATACAAATTTAAAGTATAAAACTCAATTATATTTTATGTGTTTAATAAATAATATCTTCCATTATTATAGTTTGTTGAAATAATGAAATAAATATGAAATATTTTTATATTATAAAAAGCTAGCTAATTATAAGGTACTATGTGTCAGTGAGTTTCAAACAACATTCAGTTACTAATAACCATGATTGAAGGCACTTAAAAAGTTATCAAATTCTTTACTAATCCTAAAAAGTCAATTATAGTTTTGCATATTGGCAAGGAAAAGTTATAATATAAAATGAAAGCAGGTATTTTACAATATTTTCAAAAAACATGGAATACTTAGGGGTAAAGAATGTGCAAGACTTCACCAAGACCAATGAAAATTGCTAAGACATCTAAAAGATGCCTTAAATAAATGATGAGATAAATTGTATTTATCAATCAACAGACTCAATATTTACAAAATATCATTTACATTTAAACTGCTCTATAAATTTCTAACAATTACAACTATAATTACATCAGGAATCTTTTATAAATTATTAAATTTATTATAAAATTTATGTAGAAATATTAATGACCCAGAAAAGCCAAACAACTTCTATAGGAATGAACAAACTTGGAGAAAATATAACACATGATTACAACACCTGTTACAGTGAATTCCAGCAATAACCTGAAGTAACAGAATGTAATTTACCCTCCAGACTTCAAGACTAAAAAAAAAATGCATGTACCTTTAAATTTTTACTGCACTTATTAATTTAAATACATTACACATGTTCATGTACTGTTTTCTCAATTAGATTATGAACATCTTGCAACACAGAGCTGTGTCGGATTCTCTTCTTATATATACTCCGAAATCCACAGAACACATATCCATCAAGTTGAAAGAGAACTTTAGAACAGTTCAAAGTATATGAAAATGCTATTAGACATACACGTGAGTTAAAGAGACTCTTATAAAATAACACATGTTGATGCTATTCAGACCTGGTTTGAATTTAGCTCTGCCACTACTAACTGGGCAAATTACAAACTTTAATCATCTTACTTTTGCTAAAAGACTGTCTAACTCATTGATTTGTTGTGGAGATTTGATAGATTATACAAATAATTTGCCTTACATAGTGAGAAGCGCACATAAGAGGAGGACTCCAAAACCCTAGGATTTACATATGAAAAATGCATATTTGTTCTTAAATGTTTTAACTTTAGTCATCTTCAAAGTGCTCTCTGTTTGACGTGATTCACCTCTCAAGACACTTCCCACTGCTTTAATCAGTTTTTGAACTCGTCAATTTTGATGTCTTTTAGTACTTCTGCCATTTTTTATTTCACCTCTTTTACATGGGCCAAACATTTCCTGTTGAGGACTTTTTTCTTCTGGGGAAACCAAAAAAAAAAGTGGCTCAGGGAGAGAACAGATAGAGTCATGCTGTTTTCATTCAAAAACTGTTGAACACAGAGTGATCTGGGCAAGTGTGTTAGTATATCATCCATCATGAAATGAGCAAATGTATAAAAAGAATCTTCAAAAACATTCACTGAAGCCTCTCACAATAATTCTAACTGGTATATTGATACCAATGGGTCCCTAGAACACTTACCTGTGGGGGGAAGCCTATACTACAAGGTGCCTGCCCTCTAAAAAATAATTCCATTTTGGGGGTGTCCTCCCTCATAATCTGCCCATTATAGGTAAGTCCTTAGGTTTTTCTCTTCTTAGCACCTTCACATTTTACCTAGAGAAAGCCACATTACAATATTTATTCTGACTTCTCTGAATGCTATTGCTTCTGCCTGAGAATTTAATGGGCCGGAAGCAAATGGGAAGTGCCAAGGGGCCCTGAACACACATATTCATTTTCTCTGATATCAGTCACTGGTAGTTCTTACACTCAAGCTTCCTCATTGCTGTCTTTGAACTCCCCATGGACAGGGTTGATTTAGGACAAAACCCAGGAGAGATTAAAAAGAAACAGGCAATCAAGACAAAGTAATTTTCCTCAAGGGAAAAGAAAGAAGCACCCTAGGAATCTGTAGATGTTGTTCCAAACCCTGAGAGAGATAAATGACTTTTAAGGAACAGATGGCTGCAATCAAATCAATGATCACAAGTCGTTACACTGAGTCAGATGCCACATCATTGAAGATACGATAAAATACACGTTTGAGTGAGTTGAGAATCAACCAAAACTTATAGAATATATTAACAAACTTTTCCAATAAAGATTCATTTTGCACCTGCTGCTGCCTGTGTATTTTTACTTGAAATAACATTGTCAATTTTTCCATAAAATGAAAATATATGATTTTAAGTATATTGAAAAGGGGACTGTAAATATATGAGACTATTCCATAGTCACTGATTTTAAGAATTCCTGCTTGCTTGTCTCTTTTTTTATATGTACTTGTTTTATATATTTTATACTTGCAGTCATCTTGACTTTCGTCTAGAAACATTAAGTTAGAAATAAAGACATATACAGTTATACATTGCTTGATATGGGATAATGTTCTGAAGAATGCATCATTAAGCAATGTTTTACTGTGATATTTCCTTGTTTACACAAACCTAGATGATATAGCCTATTACACACCTAAGCTAAATGGTATAGCTCATTGCTCCTAGGCTACAAACCTGTACAGCATGTTTCTGTACTGAATAGAAATTGTAACACAATGGTTAGTATTTGCACAACAGAATTTTTTCAGCTCCATTATAATCTTATGGGACCACCATCAAATACATAGATTGTTGTTGACCAAAACCTTGTGTGGCACATGACTGTATTTCAAATATAATGAACATTTTATTTTTGTATGTGCATGGTAAATTTGTATTGATATGTCATATAGTCACTAAACAAATATTTATTAAATAATTGTTATTAAGAAATCACTGGGTTAGACTCTGATATTATAACAGTGATTAAGATCATATCTCTATATGACCTCTATCTCTGTCATCTGTATCTTTACTATAACATATATGTTTAACATACTAGAAGACTAAAGAAGAAATCATTGGCATGATCATTGCTCTGATATGATAAGTATTTTATTGTATCAGAAAACAGAGGCGAGACTCCTTAACTAGTAGTGAATAGACCTATATAAAAAATCGGTTCATAGTGTGGAAGAAGTTCAATCCAAATTGAATTGTGAAAGACTAGAAGGAGTCAGGTTTAGCGATGAGAGCTAAGTGGAATGAGGTTATTCAAAATTGAGAGAACAAAAAACAAAGTGTTCAGTAAACAGAGTAAAGCTTGGTGCTATGTTGTGGCTCATTGATCTAATGACACACTCAATGACATACCAGATTGACATTCAGAAATAATTACCAAGCAATTTTAAATATTTTCAATAGTTTCTCAGAATGAGTCAACAGGTAAATAGTGGAGTTAAATGTTTAATACATAACTTCTCTAATTCTTTTTTCTTATCTGTTTCTCAATATCTTAGTGCTTCTTAGTTATCCTCAATGTTTTCCTTCAACTACAGACCCAAGTCTGAAAAACCTGGTTTGTAAGCTCTCTCTAGAAATCTCCTTTAACCCCTTCCTTCTTTTAAAATTCATCACTTAAATAAAGATATCCTGTAGCCATTAATAACGTAAATTAAGTTAGTCTCTTCTCCAAGGGTGTCCAAACTTTTGACTTTCCTGGGCCACATTGAGTAACCTCTTGGCTTCCCTGCACTGCATCATGTAAAGAGGAATTGTCTTGAGCCACACATAAATTATATAATATAGTAAGTGTGCATACATTGTAAGACTTTTTTAAAAATATTTTTTACAATAAAGCTTAGGAAAATGAAACCAATATAAAACTAGTGGGAAATTTGATCTGGTTTAAACTTGTCTATCAATATCTGGTTTGATGGAAGTTTTCACAATCCCTGAGTTCTCAAGGTGCTCATTAGAAATGTTTGTTCGAATTTTGCTCTTTGTGTGCTTTGTAATTGAAAACAGCTGCTCATAAATTATGTGATGCCAAAAAGCAATGTCATGAATAAAGTGTGACTGTGAGCTTCAAAAATGGAACTGCACACTGGGTCATGAAGAAAATAAATAAATAAATAAATACTAAAATAAGAAAATAAATGCTAAAAATCACATGCTGTTAAAAGATTTTGTGGAGCTGCATTACTTGCTGTCCTGGGCTGCATGCAGCCTGAGAACTAGCCTGGTTGGCCCTGCCTGCTCTGCACTATGGGGTATTGTATTCCTACCCCTATTCATTATCTTGATTTGTAAAATAAAGGCTAAAATTAGATTAGGTAAAATATAATTTAGTATACATTCATTTAACAAAAATTTAGTTATCGTAATCCAGGGAGAGGTTGCAATGATGCTAAAACCGATGGCATTAAGTAGGGGATGAAATAGGGGTTAACAAGCAAATGATTGTAAGGAACGAGGCAAGAAGAAAATTAAAAATTGACTAAATGAATTAATAAATAAATTGATGTTTTGATATTCAAAAGATGAACTCAAGAATAGTAACAGGTCGGGTTAGAATGAAGATTTCCATAATAGACATTTGTGCTCAAATTGTTTAAAGAACATACCAACAGAGGCATCAGGTAGGCAGGCAAATTCATGTATGGTTTTGAAATTCAGGAGGGATATCCAGATGCCATGTAGATTTGATTATCATCAAGCTGGATGTGCAAATTAATACTAAGGAAGAAATGGCTTCATAAAAGAGCATATGCAAATTGAAAAGAAAATTTTTAAAAGGTAGGGCCTAGGAAGTTACTTATAGAAGTCAAGGTCAGAGAGCAATTTAAGATGGGGAAGTGGGTCTTCTGGGAGTTGAAAAACAAATGACACTCAATTCGCATCTTGGATTTCTCAGAGAAGTTGGTCACTTTGACCAGAAGCAGTTTCAGTTGAGTGGTAAGTACTCGATCTTCAAAAAATATCAAAAGAATTGGGGGGAAAGGCAGCACATTGAACATAGATAATTCTTATGAAGTATAATTGAAATTGAAAAGTAAATAATATTACAGACAAGTATATGCTTCTTGTTTTTCCTTCCTTTTGGTACAGAAATGTCTTTGTGCATTATTCAATGCTGTTGGTTTTTCTGGAAATAGGAACTCTGTATACATATGTGACTTGGGTTTCCTAATTATCTGCAGTTTGTATTGTATTCAGTATTGTTAACATTCTGATGGTAAACGGTCTTGAGAAGTAACCTGTGGAAAAAGTTGATATTTAATGAAATATGGAACTTGTCCAAGGCTGTGACCAAATGAAAGGATTGTTTTGTTTTGTTTTGTTTTTTTGAGTTGAAGTCTCACTCTGTTGCCCAAACTGGAGTGCAGTGGTTGCTCCAGCCAACGCAGTCTCTATCTGTTGGGCTCTGGTGATCCTTCCACCTCCACCTTCCAAGTAGTTGGAACTACAGGCGCGCGCTGCCACACCCGGCTAATTTTTGATTTATCGTAGAGATGAGGTCTCGCCAAGTTGCCCAGGCGGGTCTCGAACCCGCAGGCTCAGGCAATCCACTCACCTGAGTCTCCCAAGGCGCGGGATTACAGGCTGAGCCACCAAGCCCGGCTAGGATTGTTTTTATCAAAGATCTTCACTGAGTGAGGCGACGCTTTAATCCTGATCGCCCTTTTTAGAAATTATCAGATACTGGGTGCCTCTAGCTTAATATCAGTTTTGGTTTATTCTTTCTTTCATGCCATACATTCAGTCAAGAATTGGATTATAGGTTCCAAATATATATTTTCAATTATGCCCTTGCTTTCACATAGCATTCAGAGCAATGTTTTTTTTCTTTTTTACTTCCAATTAAGTACAATTGTACCAGACAATTGTAACCGAGCACATACATACCAGTCCTGCCAGAGTAATTTTTATGGGGAAAACCTTATTGAGGCAAGACAACAAGAGTGTGTTGCCTGCGTTATAGGAAAGGGCACAAAAATTTCATATGAATGGACATTAGATTTAGGGAGACCCTGAGACTTGTAAGAGTATGATTGTGGAAGTGCTTTCCTATGGCTTAATAACAAGATGGCAACCCTGTTCTGCCTGCTCACAGTTGGTTACAGGAGTACAACTCCTTCCAGAGTAATAAAGAACTAGTGATACAGCCCTATAGTCACAGGTGCATGACAAGATGAGCCAGTAGGATGATTTACCACCTCAGAAACAACAGTTGGAGAGCAAGAAGCCCTCCCTTGGATGCAAGCCTTGTAGTTGACTAGCATTGATTTCTTAATCAGTAGGCTGCAGATGGTATCCGTGGAGCTCTCTAGGAGGCCAGTTACTCTTCTAGGATACCAATCTGCAGGAGATAATTCTTCAACCAGTTGTCACTTTCTTCTCAACAGATAATGTCACCTCTACGCAATAACATCTACAGGCTTCTCACTTTACTCAGAATAAAATTCAAAATTCTTACCATGACTACTAAGGCTCTGCACAATCCAACCTTCTTTTCACTCTCTCTAATTCTGTTTTCAACCATTCTTTATCACTGCACTCTATCCATGCTGGTCTTCCTTATCTTCTTCAAACATGGCTTTCCATGGGCATTGTCAATGCCATTGCAATTATCTTGTCATTGCACATCTGGAGATCTGTGTTTTCCATCATCTTGGCACATTTTTAGTCATTAGGTCTGTCTTGATCTATGTGTGATTTTGCTTCTTTAGTTTGTTAATATAGTGAATTGTATTGACTTATTTCCAAATACTGAATCAGTTTTTGCATAACTGAAATAAATCATAGTTGTTTATGGTATATAATTATTTTCCTTTTCTGTCTTTTTCTTTTGTTCTTTTTTTTTACAAACAATTTTCGGTTCCAGTAAGTCTCCTTTTATATATATTATTCTTCTTTTGTGCATTTTTGTGTCTCAACTCATGAGGGATATTGTCTATCTTTTTGTACTATGTCTGTCTTTCCTTTTTTAAAAAAAATCAGGATCAGACTTGCCTCATAAAAGAAATTGAGAAGTGTTCCCTTCTCTTTCATTTTTGTGAAATGAATTATGCAAAATTGGTATCCATTCTTTTTTAAATGGTGAAAATCTCCAGCAAAACCATTTGGGCCTAGATATTTCATGTTATTAATCTTTTATCTAATAGTTTCAACTTCTTCAATGGTTACAGGACTCTTCAGGTTTTCAATTTCATACTGGATAAACTGTGAAGTTTGTATTTTTTGAAGAATTGGTCAATTTATTCTAAGTTGTCATATTTATAAGCATGAATTCATTTCTAGTATTCACTTAGGCTTTTATGACTGCAGACAATTTAATTTCTGATATTGGTTATTCATGTTTTTTTTTCCTTTATTTTTGTCAGTCTCACCAGAAGTTTATTAATTTTTATTGAGCTTTCTTAAAATACCAATTGTTCATTTATTCATTTTTCTCTATTTTATTTTCAATTGATTTCATTGGTTTTCCTTTTATGTTTATTGATTTTTTTTCTCCTGCTTACTTTGGATTTATTATACTCTTTTCTTTGTTCTTAATGCAGGAAACTAAGTTATTTATTTGAGATCATTTCTTATTTAGTCCTAGAAACCTCCTGCTCAGAACTGCTTTAGCTGTATCTCACATATTTTAATATGTATGTATTCATTTCAGCTCTTTTCTATATCACTTTAAATTTTACTTTAAACCTTTTTGTAAGTCCGAGTTTACTTGGAAGTGTGTTGTTTTTATTTTCATGTATTTTTCTTTCTGTAATTGAGGTCTAGTCAGATTTTATTATGGTCAGAGAACATAGTGTCTAATTTCAACTTTAAAAAAATTAGTTTAGTTTTTTTAGTTTTTTAATTTTGTTTTAATGAGTCAGGATCATTGGTTTTATATTAGTAAATGTTCCATGGGTATCCACAAAACATCCCTAGTTTGCTGTTGTTGACTAGAGTTTACACTAAGTGCAAATTAAATCACATTGGTTGGTTGTTGTTCAAATCTTCTATATCTTTGTAGATTTGCTTTCTAGTAATTCAATCAGTTGCTGAGAAGCATACGTGTGACCTGCATTTAAAAATAATCTGTCCCACCTCCATTTTTGAGGTATAGCTTTATTGAGCTATTACTTCTGTACAGTAACATTTATCAACTTTAATTGTATAAGTTAACAAAATCTGATTGTGTACAATTGTGTAACCACCAACAAACTCATAAAATAAAGGATTTCCATAAACTGAAAAGTTTTTTTGCTGCTCCTGATCCCTCACCATCACTTATTTGCTTTCTGCAATACTTATATTCTAGTTATACTTTTTCTAGAATTTCACATAAATTGGAATCATTGAATTGACACTTAGCATCATGCTTTGGAAACTCATCCATGTTGTTTTGAGTGACAGGATTTTTTAAATTGTTGAGTAATATTCTATTGTATGAATATACAACAATTTGTGCAATCTTTCATCTGTTGATGAGCACTTGGGTAGTTTCCAGCATTTGGCTATTATGAACGAAGCTGCTGCAAGCATTCATGTGAAAATCTTTTTGTGGACATATTTTCATTTTCCCACTTAAATATTTAGTTGTGGAATGACCTAGTTGTATAGTACACATAACTTTACTTTTTCAGAATGTACCAAAGGTTTTTTCCAAAGAGATTATAATATTTTACATTCCTATTATAAGACCTGAGGATTCCATTTGGTCCACATCCTTGTCAATATTGGGTACTGTCAATCTTTAATGTTGTTATTCTAGTGAGTATGTAGAGGTATCTTATTGCCACTTGAATTTTAATTTCCCAGTAACTAATGATGTTAAACCTATTTTCATGTTCTTGTTTGCCACTGGATATATTATTTTTTGTAAATGTCTTTCAAATCAATTCTTAATTTTTATAATTGGTTAGTTTTCCTATTCTTGGGTTATATAAGAGGCTTTTTTATATATTCTAAATAAAAGTTCTATGTCAGATATTTATTAGTACATATTTTCTCTCATTTTTGAATTGCATTTTTTTGCTTATTACTGTCTTCTTTAATAACTTTGTTTTTACATTTTGAAAAAGTATATTTTACTGATCATTTTCTTTTCATGTGTGATTTTTTCACCCTATCTAATAAATTATAGTCAACTTCTAAATTCACTAGAAGTTTTTGGTTTTAACTATATTAAGTCTATTGGTGGCATTTTATATATATATTTAAAGAGTCAAAGATTATTATTATTATTGTGGGCCTATGTATATCCATTACTTACTGTGAAATTTATTTAAAGCATTATTCTTTCTCCATTTAACTTTCTGAGACTTTCGTTAAAGATTAGAATACTTGAATGGGTCTATTTCTGAACTCTCTATTCTGTACCATTGATCTATGTATTCATTTTTATGTAAAATGGCAATGTTATGAAATAAGTCATGAAGTCAAGTAGTGATGACTTTCTACAATATTTTTTACAATTTTTTTGTTATTTTAAGTCGCTTGTATTTCCATACTAATTGTAAAAAGAGCCTACTTATTTCTTCGAAAAGCAATCTGAGATTTTGACTGTTATTACATTGAATCTACAGTTAAATTTGGGCAAGCACTGACATCTCAGCAATATTGAGTTGCTGAACCCATAATGAAGTACACCTCTTCACGTATTTAATTCTATATTAATCTTTCTGCAATGTTTGTAGTTTTCAGTGCACATATCTTATCCATCTTTTGACAAATATGCTGGTATTTATTTATACTTTATGATGCTATGTTTTAAATATGAATTTAAATTTTATATTTTTTCTAATATATAGAAGTACAATTGATTTTTATATATTGTATTATTCAGGGTTCTTCAGAGAAATAAAACTGACAGAACATAAGTTGGGAAAAGATTCATTATGAGAATTGGTTAACTTGATTGTGAAAGTCAAAAAAGGAACCAGAAAAGCTGATGGGGTAATCAGAACCTGAGGATACAAGAGTTGCTAGTGTAAGTTCCAAAGTCTAAAGAACAGAGAACTAGGAGCTCTGATGACAGAAAGGTCCTAGGTAAAAAAAAAAAAAAAAAAAAAAAGAGAGAGATAAAATGTACCCCTCCTTTGCCTTTTAGGTTATGTACAGGTCTTCAAGGGATTGGAAGATGCCTTCCCACAATAGTGAGTGAGAATGTGCTTTACTCAGTCTACTAATTCAAATCTCTTCAGAAGTGCTTTCACAAGCACCCAGAAATAATGCTCTAACAGTTATGTTGGCATCTCTTAGCCTAACCAAATTAACCCCCGAAATGTACTATTGCAATATTGTTCTTACACCCTGCAAACTTATAAAACTTACTTGTTGGCTTTAGTAGTTTTGTTGGGGGGAGGGTAGATTCCCTAAAAATTTTCTATAGGTAGGATTATATCATATCATCTGTGAATAAAGACAGTTTTAATTTTTCCATTCCAATCTCTATAGTACCATGACTACTATTGGTAGCACATTAGTATCCATCCGGCTAAAATTATTGTTGTAAGACTGAATTTGTATTTTTAACATAGCCATTCAGTATCATCTTATATAATTTTACTATCATAGACCAAGAAGGAAAAGCTCTCTTTCCAGTCTGGAGGTGCAAGAATCCAAATGCATGTTTTCTTTGGTCATAAATTCAACCACATGGTGTTTTATAGCAGATGAATCAAATTATAACCACATATATATGCCATATAAGTCAAGTTATTGACTAATTAGAAAACAGATTAAAATTGTAGGAATCAAAACTATGCAATTTATAAAAAGACCAATATAGCAAAAACTCCCAGACATACTAAATATGTAGAGAGACATTTGCATGCATATACACTCATAAGAATCATAAGAGGATATAGTCTGCTCTATGTGGCAATTCTATGAAAAAACATTTTTCTTAATCCCAATGAAATATGATTTTTAAAGGCAAAACAACATACTAAAATGAAATCAATGAAAAGTAGAATATCTGGATAGTCTAATAAATATATGTTAAATTGCTAATGAATCCCAGCAAAAATGTATCGAGTACGGATAATTTTAGAAAATCATTCTAGTTAACTTTCAATTAATGTGCAATGCTAATTGTGTAAAATTTGTCTAAGCAAAATAAGAATTTACATTATTAAGGGCACTTCATTAAATTATGAAATATAGCCCTAATAACAAAACACACAAAGAGCTCATTTATAGTGACCATAGTGTTTTTTCCAAGGCCTTACACTTTTAGAAAGCTAATTCTAAATTTGGTTCCATCTGTACTGCGCCTCATAGAAATTCTCCAAAGTTATATTTTGACTGCTTCATGCTTTAGCTTTTTAGTCACATTTTTTTTAATTTTTATATTTCCTAGCTAGCTTGCTAGGAAATTGCTAAAAATTTTGGTGGTAAAAGAATGCCATTATGTATCCATTGTTCGTTTACAAACCTTCATGCTTGTCAAATGATTGAATTAGGGAAAACATAGACCACTGAGATGATAAAAAATGGAGGAAGTAATGATTAATTTCTTTCTCTGACACATATTTAGTTTCCATTTTAATATCTGATGTTTCAGTAATTCAGATTCATCTTCAAAATCTCTATTGAAAGGACTTTACTAATTTTTCAGATGATCCATTTTATTTTGGAGCAGTAAAAATCATAAGAAGGGAAAGATAAGATGTATGTTGAGCTGTTAGCCTTTTTATTTTCAAGCTTTTAAAATTTATTTTGGAGGGGATGAGACTGTTTGGGTCTTGTGCTATGGTTTTGAGTCTATTAACATCATATAGAACTCTTAGACTGGACTGAACTTTTTAATCTTGTGTTTTTGCATATGTTAATTTGAAGGCAGGGCTCTGTGACATAAAGAAAACAGGAAGGAATTCCATGGTTCACACAAAGGTCAGAAAAAATTTGAGAAAAAGGAAGAGAAATGAATATATTTCAAGTTGATTATATAGAATTTCTGTTAACGTGTGGGTGTGTATGTGTGAATATCTAATTATATCATATTATTATTGAAAATTATTATTTATGACTTTAATTCAATTGACAGTATAGAGGTGATCTTGGAATGTCCCGATAAACTCATCGTAAGCTAAAAATATCAAACACACGTTGGCTACACCAAATACCGAACCAAGGCTACCTTAAAAATGCTCAGACACTAACACAAAATCATCCAAAACAAAACCTATTTTGTAAAAATGTGTAAGATATCTTATGTAATATATTGAACACTGTACTGAAAGTGAAAAGCAGAATAGTTGTATGATTACTCAAAGTGCGGTTTTCACTGAATGAAGATTGTTTTTGTATCGCATTAAGTTGAGAAATTGTAATTTGAACCATTGTGAGTTAAGAACCATTTGTATTCTTACAATAAAGTGAGAATGTTAACATAACTTGTGGTAGTATTAGTAAGAAATATTAATGCTGCTAATATTTTGTATGTTGTTAAATTGAAATAAATTTTTATTAAAATAAAAACTTGAAGATAAGTCATTCATTATGCAAATTAATGGTAACAATAGTATTTCATATATTGTCATGAATGGTAATCACCACTTAATTGTGGTCCATTTTCCTCAAATTCTGCTTGTCTTCCTGATATTTTGTTTCAAAATGCTGCAGCTTTTTTTCTTTTAAAATTCTCTTGCATGAACAACTGCAAAACCACCAGTCTATAATTATCCATTCACAAACAATAGCTCATTGATTTTTGTGATTTTCTACTCTGTTATCTACCTGCAGAGAAAATGAGGCACACATCAAGAAATTATGTGCTCATTTTTGGTGTAGTGATTTTATTTTGCCTTTGGAAGTGTTGATTAGAATTTTGGTTTAAGAGTTCAACTCTAAGAGTTTGCATTTAACCCTTTTCCAAAAATTGTGCACAATCTCTGACATTTTCTCCTAAAAGATATTTAAAAATGCTTTTGATGCGGATTTTTCAAGTCAGCCTGGGCTTCAAGAATGTCAGCTCAATGGATCAGCCAACCAAGCCCCAGAGAGGGTCGTGGAGGAGCTGGTAAGCCTAGCCCAGCAAGAATCAGCTCTAATGGGCTGGCAAGCCAAGCCCTGAGTGTTGTGATTGAGGGGGGAGGGGACTGGAAAGCCGAGCCCCCAGGGGGTTGGCTCTAACCGGCTGGCAAGCCAAGCCCTGAGAGTGTTGCCGGTTTGGTGGGCTGGCAAGCCTAGCCCCCTGGATGCCTCAGCTTTGGAGTCTCGCTTTCCTCCCGGCAGCTCTCCTGGTTCAGCTGGCTCCCTTGGCTGACAAGTCAGTCTCTGGGATGCACGGCTTTTCGGCTCCAATGATCTTCTGCAGCTCCTCAGGCTGCAGCTCTTCAGGGTCAAGGTTCTTGTCTCATGCCCAGGAAGAATGAGGGCCATGGGCAGCCGGAAGGTGAGAAAGCAGGATTTATTGAGGACAGAAAAGCTCCCACAGCAGGAGGGAGCCTGAAGTCATTGCCCACCTGGGGCCGAAAACCTGGTGCTTATACAGCCCTAAGTCCAAGCCGATTGGCCAGCACTAGCTGTGAGCTGTAGCTGTTCTGATTGGCCAGTATTAAGGTAAGGACCTAATGGTGAACTGATTGGTTGCTTTTCAATCCCAAAAGTGAGTACCCTAACTATAGCTTGAGTGGTTTGCAGGGAGTTGTTTACCAATGGTGAGCCTGAGAGGCCTGCCAGGAGTTCACTACATTGTTACCAGAGGATGGGCCTTCCTGTCTGCCTAACATTTTTCTACCTATCTCCTGTCTCATTTTCATTTATATCTTTATTCTCAATTGAGTCTACATTTGTTTCTGCAGGATGTAATTTTTTTTTACTATGAGAACCAGTTGCTCAAAACAAATTATTGAAGAGTTCTTTATTTTAGTATCGCTCTGTAGAGCTACTGTGTCATATCAAGTTTCCATAAATGGGTGGGTCTATTTCTGAGCCTTCTTGCTATATTTCATTGGCCTCTTTGTCAATACCACATTGTCTTAATTACAGTGGCTTGATAACAAATCTTGATATCCAGTGGGCAAAATCCTACTATTCCTCCTTCTAACTTCCGATTTTGCTGCTGGCCCAGGAAACCGCTGAGATTATTTCTGAGTTCAACAATCTCTTTTATTTATTATCACTTTCAGCATTTCACCTGGCAGATATTACATATCATTCCTGAACTAAATATCCAGTCGTGACCTTGTGAAGGACTTGACAGTCTCAATGTTGAACTTGTCTCTATATTTGGTCATATAACTGTCGTCAAAAGGTTGGTAATACTGAACAAATATAGTCTTCCCACGGTATGATTGGAAATGAAGAAATGTAGACAGTGTAATTATCATAAGGGAATGAGCCACTAAAAGTTGTGCAGACAACCCGTGTGTCTTCAATGCATCTATACTACTTCTGGTGTTATTGCAATTCTAGTTTTAATAGTTTCTTCCCGATAGGCTCAAGCATTCCAATCAATGCCATGGTCCTTTTTCTAGATCCAGGTGGCAATATCTGATTTTAATATTTTAAAAACATTAAAATTATGTTCTTTGATTTAAGTCTCCTGCCCCTGGGAAGTAATATATGAAACTAGTATAGTTCGGTATAAGGACAAGGAATACTTACTTTAAAAGTCAGACAATTGTTGTAGGAAACACCAGCTCTGTCTCTACTTCTTGATGTTTGCTCATCTTAATGTGCGAGCAAGAGGAGGAACAGTTTCCTTTATCACAGACCATATTATATCTTTTATGCCAGCACTTAGCTTCATAACTTGGCATCTGTCAGTTTGTTTGGTGACTATTTTGTGATTATACGAGGTCTTTTTTCCAGCTGGTTGCCTGTGACTTCCCACTTTTCTTTTTCCTTTCTACTTCTTCTCCTTGTTTTAACATAATGTGTGTTCCTGCTGTGAGCCATGATGTGAGGAATGGTTTGATGTAGCATAGTGCTATTTATTGAGTCACAAAAGCAACAGAAAATTGTTCAAAATTGAGAATATAAATTTATTTGGCGGAGAATATTTCAGTCTCTACTATTATCCCCTAAATGACTAGCTGGCCTGAAAGAAATATGGGAGAATACCAGCGACTGTCCGTTGCATTTATTACTAAACAGAATATTTGTGGTGACCAAGTTGGATTTGGCTATAATATTGTATCCATGTATTTCCTCTCTTCAGGCTCTTTTGTTTATTGCACAAGTAAACGGTAGACTTTGTGAGAATAGAAGGAAATGAAGATTTGCATTATCTAGATATGGAAAAAGACAAACATTTCAACTGTTTCTTAGATTATATGAAACAAACTACCCTCTACCTCTCTTTATGAGCCACTTTGTTGTTCTATTTTCCCAAAGCTATATTTTTAAATATCAGGTCCATCTAAGCTTGTTTAAAACCTGTACTCTTTTTATTGTCAGATTTATGACTTATTCTCTCCCTCAGTAGATTCTTAAATTTACTCAACCTGCCCTTCTTCCTTCCTTCCTTCCTTCCTTCTCTTTCTCTAGTGATGCATAATAATTGTACATGAATATATGATACATGTAATATTTTGATACATGACAGAAATTACAATGATTAAATTGGGTGTTTTGACTATCTACCACCTCAAACATTTATCTTTTCTTTTTGTTGGGAATATTTCAGTTCTCCTCTTCTAGTTATTTTGAAATATACAATAAATTATTGCTAACTACAAGTCACCCTAATGTGCTACGGAACACCAGAACTTATTTCTTCAATCTAACTCTATGTTTCTAACTAACTTTTTTCCCAGTCTCTGATGATCACTATTCTGTTTCTCCCATGAGATCAACATCTTCATTCTCCACATTTGAGTGAGAGCATGTGATACTTGTGTTTCTGTACCTTGCATATTTCATTTAACATAATGATCTCCACTTCCATCCATGTTGCTGCAAATGACAAAATTTCATTTTTTCATTGCTGAATAGGATTCTGCTGGGTATATATGCCACTTTTTCTTTATCCATTTATCCATTGATGGACACTTACGTTGATTCAGTATGTGGCTATTGAGAATAGTGCCACAACAAACATGGGTGTGTGCAGGTACCCCTTTCATATACTAATTTCCTTTCATTTGTTGAAATATCCAGTAGTATCCTGGCAAGGAGGCATGTGCTGGTGATCCCAGATACTTAGAAGGATTGAGACCACCAGTTCAAGTCTATCCTGGGCAACACAGCTTGATAGTTCTATTTTTGTTTGTTGTTTTGAAGAACCTCTATACTGCTTTCATAATGATTGTGCTAATTTATATTACCATCAACGGTGTATAAAAGTTCCCTTTTCTTTACATATAGTCAGTCCAGTATTTACACTCAACTTTAAAGCTATATATCCAATATGAACACACACATCTTGATTTGCCTGGGATAGTTTGTTTTATCTTGAGGAGTGGTTCGTTTATAACAATGCATTATTGTGTTATTAAAATAAGCTACACTTATTTCATAAACTTTGTATTTCTAGCTTATGCCATCGTTTCATGTAGGAATGTAAGACACTGGCCCAGTGAAAGAGTTTTCTACAGTTTTTTACTAGTTACCAGTTTTCTGCTGGTATTCTGTATCATAAATTAAACCCATATTTTCATCATTATTTATATCTTTGAAAACATTTAAATAATTATTTTAAAGTCATTGTCTTCTAATTCTAATGTCTTAATATTAGGCAATATTTTAATCAACTGGGTTTTCTCCTAGTTATATGTCATATTTTTCTTCTTTTTCACATGCCTGGTAATTTTTGACTTATGGTGGATATTGTAGATGTTCATTATTCATTTTCAAGATTCTGCTGACTTTCTTTAAAGACTAATTAGTTTTTTTCTTGGAGGCAAATAATTTTGTAGCAAATGACCTTGATCTTGTTGAGGCTTAGTTGCTTCATCTGAGGCACTCTGATAAAGATAAAAAGTAATTCTTAATTTAAAGCTAAAGAAGCTCTACTCCTTAGATCATACCTTTCTGGGGTCTCAATTTAGTGACCAGGTGTTCATTAAGGTGTTCTCTCTCTGGAGGTTGGGTCTCCAAAAACTCCTAGAATGCGTGGTCTCCAGAATCTTCATTAATCTCCCACCTCTTTACTGCTATACTTTGCAAGTTTTTGCAGAGCACTGCCATGAATATTTTTGGCTTAGCATTTGACCAAATACTCAAAACGTCCTCTGTACAAATTTGGAGAGCTCTTTCTCTGTGTAGCTATTTCCTCTCTTTATATTTCTTTAAAAATTTCTTTTACCTTTGCAATTCTGAACTATGATCTCCTTTCCCCCTACCTAGTGTGATTGTTACTCTTTAGACACTACTTTCTTATGCCATAATTTGCAAAATGCCTTAGGATAGAAAGAGTAAATGAATATGAGGCTCACCTCATGTGTTTTCTTTCTCTCAAGAATGAAAACTCTACATTTTCTTTGCCCAGTGTTTAAAAGAGTGTACTAATATAATTTTTCCAGCTTAATACTTGTTCACAAAGGATGGATAGGTTGGATGCCCCTTACTCAATCCAGTTTGGAACAGAAAATAATGTGATGAATATTGGATTTTGACCTTTTTTTTCAATTTTAGGATCTTCATTTTATACTTATTTACAGTTTCCATGTCTTTTTCTTTACCCACGAAATCCATCTGTCTGTATGCCTTCAATATCATTGTTACATTACTTTACAATCTTTCTCTGTGTTTAGAACCTATGTCATCTCTGGGTAACTCCTAATTTTTTTTTCCTTGATTATGAGCTACATTTTCTGCTTATTTGCATGTCTAGTTTTTATTTTTTAATACTGGCCATTTTGTATGCTACCTTGTAAAGACCCTGGATTCTATTTTCTTACTTTTAAGAATGTTAAATTTTATTCTAGCAGACAGAATCACCTGTATTCCTGAGAAGCTTATTTTAGGTTTTGTTAGGGCATATTTAGTTCTGCTTTTCTTTCACTGTATGCATAACTCTTAGTTCTGAACCTGGTCCTTATTCCTAAAGAATGGCCATTCTGGAGTCTTATTGTGCATCCCTATTGAAATCTCCCTCTCAATTGATATGATATTGATTTTAAATATTTTCTCTCCAGTACTAGAAATTTGTTAAAATAGTCCGGCTTTCCATATGTTGCTTTCTGTTGAACTTCTTTCAGTCTCATCTCCTGCACACCTATATGAAAAGACAGCCAAGGCAGTTTGTATATGAATATGAAATTGAGTCTTCCTCCTCTGGGACTTTGTTCATCTCATGATTTTTTCCCTTTAGCAGTCCTAAATTTTAACCATAATTTTAATCCCACAAAGATTGATGCTTTTGATCATTTCTGGTGTACTACACAGACTATGGGATGTTGTCAGAGGACAAAACTTTTAAATATGGATCTTACACAGAGCATGTTCTTGCTCTCAGTATCTTATCAAGACTAATTATATTTTTTCTACTCCTTAAAAATTGTGTTAGTTATTTTTGAATTATTTTAAAGTTACAGGGCTTGGAATGTGTACTGTTCTCTTTAATATCGTCAATGCTTAATAGAAAGCTTGGCTAAAATAAACAATTTGTGTTTATTGAATAAATTGACCAAGTAAATATTTTTATCATATAAAATAACAACAAAACAGCATGTTAACACAAGAGAGCCTGTATATATCTTGGCCTATATATTTTGTTTTGGTTATTATTTTTTTTTAGTGAATGCTTATAATTTTATCTTGCCTCATCATTCATTTTGGATATAAGGTTGACTTTCTCATTTGAGAAACAGCCTTGACACAGTTTCTAGTCCTCCACCTCCCCCCATTTTCCTAGCTTATGTAGCCTCCTCTTGATTACCATCTTCCTACTGGATCACTAGATACAACTTATTTGATTTGCCTCCCTGACTCGCACACTCTGCATGGACATCACAGATGTGCCACAGTGACCACGTGTCAGTCACAACGTGACTCCACAGAACTCATATCTGCTTGGTCTAAACCTAACAATTAGAATTCCCAATGGGAGATGTGCGTTATGCCTTGAACTTCAATAAAGTCTTTGGTTGTTGGGCTCTCTGCTCTCTCTCTTGCTCTGTCACCAGCTAGTTGAGCTAGTGTGTATCTCCTTCCTGTTAGCCCACGTGAAATGTACTGTCTTCTTCTCTCTGGAATGTACTGTCCTCTTCTCTCTGGAATATTTTTTGGTGAATGTTTATAATTTTATCTTGCCTTATCATCCATTTTGAATATAAGTTTGACTTTCTCATTTGAGAAACAGAAAGAAATATTCGTAATCACAATGCTTGGAAGACATCGATTTTAGAGTTTTGGGAAAGTGAGCAGCGATAAGATGCTTGGTGATGTGGTACATAAACACGATGAAATATTATGCAGCCATAAAGAAGGACAAGCATGGATTTCGCAGCAATTTGGATAGATTTAGAGTCTAATACTCAGTGATCTATCACAGAAACAAAGAACAGAGTACCACATGTTCTCACTCATAAGCGGATCCTAAAAAAAAGGAATAAACAAATAAAGATGTTTGGTGAAATACTGAATTTGAGTATATTTATACAGAATGCAATATTCTTAACAAATATATCATTTATATAATTTATGCATAAAATATGTGCTAAGATCTTACAATGAACCAGTTACTATTATAATTACTGGTTATAGTGAAACTATTGTCAAGTATAATTGTTGACTCCACTTCCATGCAGTAGAATCCTGAATGGAAAAAGAACCTACGCTTATTTCCCTAAATAAGCAAACAAATTTTCATTGAGTTTTTGTTTTTAAATTTTAAGAAGCTCCACCTAACTCTACTGGTGTAGTTTGTCCTAGAACAAAGCATGATTATGGTAAGATATCATACTATATCTACATTTCAGTCTTCTGTCAGGTTTTACTTAAGTCACCTCGATTAGAGTATGGGTGTTTATTCAAAATTCACAGTCTATTTCATTTTGTGATATCATGCATACATATAATTAAAAGTGGTATTATGTATATATGCATATATGCATATATACACATACCTGTATACATATATGCAAATGTATAATGCTAATTGTGGATATAGCCTATGTGTACGTATTCATATATATGTACACATATGCATAATCTCAAG
Organism: Cephalopachus bancanus; assembly: GCA_027257055.1. Classification (NCBI taxonomy): domain Eukaryota; kingdom Metazoa; phylum Chordata; class Mammalia; order Primates; family Tarsiidae; genus Cephalopachus; species Cephalopachus bancanus. The sequence goes on along the minus strand of JAPVLO010000084.1, from coordinate 1,387,580 downwards.
GGTCACTTTATCTATTTTTTAAAAAGTCGTAGAATCATTGTGAACAAATGGCTTCATTATTTCTTATTTATTTATTTATTTATTTTTTTGAGTTGGAGTCTCACTCTATCGACAGGCTGGAGTACACTCTCACAGCCACCCCAGCGTTGACCTGCTGGGCTCCAGTGATCCTTCTACCTCAGTCTTCCAGGTAGCCAGAACTACTCGCTACCACGCTCAGTTAATTTTTTTATTTATTGTAGAGATGAGGTCTCACCATGTTGCCCAGGCTGGTCTTGAACCCGTGGGCTCAGGTAATCCTCTTGCCTCGGCCTCCCAAAGTGCTGGGATTACAGGCTTGAGCCACTGTATCCGGCTCATTATTTCTTCTTTAAGAAGATGATCTACTAATAAAATAGTCAAGTGAATAATGAAGGAATACAAGATATTTAAAGAGGTTAGCATAAAGAACATAGAAAGAAAATGTTGATAGTAGTCACTTATTTGTTCCCACATTTATGACAATTGAGTATGAAAGTCTCAGGCACTGTATCAACAGACAAATCCTTATGACATTTTTGAAAACACCATATTATTTGATTAGTATTAAAATGTAAAAAAAGTATAATTCTTGATATTTTGTTTTATTAATGTTTATTTTTATGCTTTAGCACTTCCAGAAGGTAAAATTATTCTCTTTTGAAATCTGAGCAATAGAGAATAATAGGTTTGAATAATAGGTATGAGCTCTATTTATAAATATTTAAATATTTTATAATTTTCTATCCTCTCTATTCATATCTTGTGTCTTAGAAAATATTTCAACTCCACTACGACAGTAGGAGATGTCAAGAACATAGAGAATGAATTTAATATTCAGGGAAAAGTTTCAGCTGAAGTTATAAAATTGGGAGTTCTCAGCTATAGAAGATATTGAAAGCCATGCAGTCAAATAAAATGTACAAGGAAGTGAATTAGATAAAGAACAGCTGTGACCAATGACTGGTTCTAGGGGCATGTCTACATTGAGTGCTTGGAAAAAAGAAGACAATTCAGGAGCAACTAGTGAAACAGGAAGAAAAAGGACAAGGATTAAATCAAGAAAAACTATGAAAATTTGTTAATAGGTGATATAAAAGGAGAATCAAGTATAGATCATTGTAATTTGAAACCTGAATTTAATTAGTGGTCTTAACTTGCACAGTTTGAAAGAATGATGGGGAGAAAACCTGATTTGAATAGGTTTAAGGGAAATTGGTACGAGAGAAAGTTATCCTACTGAGCATAGAAAGCTCTTCTGATTTTGTGACCAAGTGGTATAAACAGCTTAGATGATAGCTATTAGAGAAGCAAAGTCAAAGAAAGTTATTTACTTGTCTATTTTTAAAATATTTCTTTGAAAGAGATAGAAATAATGGATCAACTGATGGGATTGATTCAGTAGTAAGACAATAAATATTATTATAAATACAGAAAAGATACTTGCTAATGGATGTCCTCGAGTAGTTGAGAGAAAATGAAATAGAGTGCGCAATTGGAGGAAGTGGTTTGTGGCGTTAGATCAAGAGTTCTTAATCTATGTGTGTGTGTTTATGTGTGTGCATTCCATGGGCTGCACTGAAGCTCTACAGATGTCTATAAGCGTCTTATCATAAATAGCTCCAAATGCATAAAATGAATTCTATGGAATTATAACAATTATATTGAATTATAGTCATCAAATATTTTTAAATTTTTGTAATACATATGCTCATTATCAATTAAAGTAACATAAAACAACAGTACAAACAAAACATACATTTATTATTTTAAAGACATGTAAATGTAAAAGTTACTGCTGCTTAGCTTAAATGATGGCTGTAATAAATGACCTTGCTCGATAGTAAAAAAAAGTAAGAAATTTCAAGATGCCTGAACCATTTATAATGAAAATACTGGTGAAAAAGCCATAGTATCTGCTAATAATAATTGAAGGAAATGCTAATTTTTGTTAGCAGTTAATAAAAATAAGAATATACCTGTTTTTTCTCTTCCCATCCAAGTTTGTTGACTATGTGAACCCTATCCACAGACACCCAGATACCACGATCCAGGTTAAAATTACTTTGAATCATAGCATGTTTTCTTAGTTCAGCTATAGTAAAGGGAAGAGAGTCTGAATACGGTATGTGAATACCAGTATTTGTAGGTGCACAGCTGTGATTCAAGGAATCTTCATGTTATTATTTTAATTTTCTCAGTTAAAAAGAAAGCAGTGTCCTCAAGACTGAAGATGAGTAAGAGGTTTTGGAAATAGGAAGATAGGAGAAAAACTGTGGAATAAACATTTGAGGTCTTCAAGAGTGAATGAACTAGTGAATCAGCATTAAGTACCCAATTAGTTGTCATGAATTTAAAGCGGGCTCAGTAAGCGTATTGATGTTATTTATCTACAGCCTCGTTAATCTGCATCCTCTATGCATAAGACAGGCAGAAATTCACATTTAATCTGGACTATATTTTGCTAAGGAAATATAATCAGGGTGCAAAGGAAAGGAGATGAATATCAGGAATAATTATGATATAAATATAATCATTAGAACTCACAATAATGTTACTACCAGATTATACAAGTATATAATAGTATGCAATATATAATGCTGATATGCAATTTAATGGTATATAATACATTACACAATGCTACATAATGATAATGTAATAAAATTACGTTGATGATGTTGATGATGATTCAATGTTCCAGACATGATCAGTGTTCTGTTGGCCAACTGAATCGCTTTGCTTTGTTTTAGACTTGTTTTGAGGATTTGCCAATATTCAGATGTAACACTATAAACAACTTTTTTGTAGATTAATACATACTCATTGTCAAAACTTCAGAAAAGCACAGACACACATACAGTCATTTTTACTTATACTCCCTCACATACAATTAACACTATTAACTGCATATTATTTCATCCTCTTTATGTGATAAAGGCACATGTGGGGTTGTGAGGCAGTTTTGCTTTCCATTTGTCTGAAACATGATGCCGATAATCTTCTACATAGCACCATTAAAAAGGTACCAGGATGCTCTTTTATCATGATTTTACAATTGTTTCTGTGAAATTTACTGATATATAAAGCTGTAGACACTGAGTTTTGTTTAAGAAAGCATATTGCCACAACATAGAATAAATATTTTCCCACATTTTTAGCTACTGTTTTCCCCATTGTAATGAATCTTTGTCAAAAATACAAACTTTAGGAAACTTTCGTCAACACCACATTAAGACTTCCAACTTCTTCTACTTCCCTCACAAATGACCATTTTAAACCAAAAACTCAAGTAGCCAGAGGTGTTCCTGAGAACTTTATGGTTTCTCTTCATTTTTGTAAGTTTTACAAAATTATTTTGTATTAAGCAAAATCATTTTATTATTTTCAACTTTATTCTAAGCAAAAGCTTTATAAATAAAATTTGGAGTGCTAAGACTTATTTAAACATATATGCTAATCAGTTATATGCACATACTAATTATATTCACCTAGAAATGAACCATACACTTTATAGCATATTGTAGCTTCTTGATAAGTTCATGTTTATTTAGTAAATATACTGGAGTCTGGTGATTTTAGAAAGAAATTTAAAAATCACTCTTCAAGTATGTTGTACTAATATAAAAACATTTTTGGGCACCTACATGTAGATTATAATCTTCTTATTTTGTTTCTAAGGTAAAAAGGCTAGTGATATAAAGCTATATGTTGGGGTGTGATCGAAAAGAAAAAAAGTTTTGTTTTTTAAAAGACCATAGTGTTGAAACTCTTTTCAGGTATTTTTAATTTATTTTTTAGTTTTTGTTTACAGAATTACAGTGACAGGAGGTCAAAATCATGATTAGGTATGTGGGACCAATTCCAAAGTGGCTCCTGTCAATCCCAAATGGATCAGTTAATGGGATGCATGTATTTATACAATGAAATTAAATATCAAATTTGTACTCAGACCCAGAAACTTATCAGCCACTATTTTAAATTAAAGCAGTTATACTTCACTAAATGGAACAGGCCACTTAATGACAAAACCCAATTAATTTGAATAGTTTTTGCATATTTTAACAAAATACATTGCATTAAGCATGATAATATTTTTAAATAGCGAATCACTATGCAAAATAATTCTGGAAGTCTGAAATAATTCAGTACTGCACACATGTCCTAGGTAATTCCATTATCCTAATTAACATCTAATCTTCATTTAATTGGTATGTTTTCTTTTTGTTACAGTTCTTTTGTTATTAAAAAATATGACTGGGAACCCACAATATGTCAGACTGTGCTAAGCACTCACTGACACTATAATTCAGTAAGGAAGTAAAAATTATTGAAGTGATCAAGAAGTGAATACATAATTACAAACTGCGAAAAGTACTAGAAGAGAAAAGTGAAGAGAGCTTATTCTGACTATAAAACATCAGAGAGTTTATTCAGATAAAAAAATTGAAAGAGGAGAGGTTAAAAGTTGAGCGAAGTGAAAGAGATCTGGGACCTACAAGCTATGGCAAGTTTGGGGTTTTATTAGTAGTTGGAAGTCACCAAAGGGTTAGAAGTTTGTAGCGATACCTTGTTGCTGAAATCTGAGTTGCTGAAGGTAGCTACAGCAACAACTAAAACAAAAGATAGCTCAACAACTTATGAGATTGATTAAACTCACAGTACTATCGTAACGAGAGGAAGAGTTATGGTCATTTCAGGGCGATAAAATTAAATTGTTTTATAAAATATGTACCGAAATCATTTAAAATTTGGATGCAAAGAACCAGTAAAAACTGATTAATGAGAGAGAAAATTGTTATTTGAAACAAACTTAGATATGTCCAGAGAGACTGACTATTTACAGAAGACTGTAAAATAGAATTTGGAGGAAAAGACTGACCCATGTAAGTAAACAGGTTTGCCTTATAAGCGGGTAGAGGAGACAAAATAAAATAAATATTCAAAATAAGCCAAATGAAGAGAAACAAAAAGGAAAAAAATCAAATAACAAATGTGAGAAACAGAAAATTGCAAGATGGTTTATAAGCAACCTATTAATCACTGCACTAAACTTAAGTTGTCTAAACATGCCAATTAAGAAGTAGAAGTTGTTAGAAAGAATTAAAAATGAGACCAAGTTATGTACTGTCTACAATAAACTCGTATTAAATGTAAACGCAGAGAGAGGGTAAAGATAATAGAATAAAGAAAGATGTAGGACTCAAACACTAAACAAAAGAAAGTGGGAGAAGCTATATTAGATAAAGGAGACTTCAGAACTAGTAGTCAATGTAGCAGGAAGACATGACAACTCCATAGGTGTATGCGCCCATCAAAAAACTTCAAAATTCATGAAGCAACCATAACTGAACTTAAAATGAGAAGTTAAAACAAAATCCAAATTAAAGCTGGAGACTTCAAGACCCTTATCTTATTAAATGAAGGAAGAAGAGAAAAAATTAGGAAGGTTTTAGAAGCTCCAAACAATACTGTCAATTTGGCCTACTTGAAATAGAAGATAATCTGTTCAACACGAGCATAATTAGTCTTTTCTTTTAGTCTTCAAGTATTCTTTATTTTAATATAGAAGACTTTTTTCTGATTACAAAATTGGTATATATTTACTTTTAAGAATTAGGAAAATACAACATAAAAAATTAAAATCCATTAATCCACCTTGTAAATATAACTAGGAGACTCTATTTGCAAAATGGTGGTGTAGAAGCAAGCTCATTTCTCACCACAGAAAACTAAAACAAATATACAGCACCAAGATTATTACCAGCAATATCTCAGAACTCTAATATGAGGATAAGACAGTTCCTAGGGGCCAGAAAGAAGTGAAGAAAGTCCTAGCAGGCAGTAAAAGAATCAGACTTCTATATTCTAGCCGCCCTTCTCCCCAAACTGCTTGGGACCAATCATGTGGAAAATGTCTGCCCTATTCATAGTTTTTACGCTGGAAAAAAGTGAGATCGATGTGGATTACCAGCTTCCCCACCAGTTTGGGTTCCCTGGCAGAAGACCTGTTCCTGCCTCAACCCACAAAAAATATTGTGACTGCCTGAGGGGAAAAATGTCCCCAAAGGCAGCCAAAGAGGAACAGGGGAAGCAGGACTACCATTTTCACCCCTGGAAACTGCTCTGTTATCTCAGCCAAAGGAGAAGCCAAATAAGAAGAATGACTGTTCAACAACACCATGCCATAGGAGGACATCCCACGGATCACTTGGGCACAAACTCCTAGAAAGCCTTCCCACACTGCCAGTATATCTCCTTTGGGACTTTCCCCATTTGAAATCTATCAGCTCTCTGATATTATTATCCTCTAGATATTTTAAAATGTATAATAGATTGATCAATCAAACATCAGATCTTATTTCTACTCTCTAACTGTATATTTGTACCCATTAATCAACATCTCTTCATCTCTCTACCTTTCTTGGCCTCTGGTAACCACCAGTCTGCTCATGTGGTCAATTTTTTTAGCTCTCACATGAATGAAAATATGCCATAAGCCGGGCTCGGTGGCTCAGCCTGTAATCCCGCGCCTTTGGGAGGCTGAGGTGAGTGGATTGCCTGAGCCCGCAGGTTCGAGACCCGCCTGGGCAGCGAGACCTCATCTCTACAATAAATCAAAAAATCAGCCGGGCGTGGTAGCACATTCCTGTAATTCCACCTACCTGGAAGGCTGAGGCGGAAGGATCGCCGGAGCCCAGCAGGTCGAGGCTGCGGTGGCCGGGAGCGGCCGCTGCACTCCAGTCTGGGCGACAGAGTGAGACTCCAACCCAAAAAAAAAAAAAAAGCAATAATTGTCTTTCTGTGCTTGATTTTTCACTTAACATAATGACCCCCAGTTCCACCAATATTGCAGCAAATGACATAATTTTCTTTATTTTTTATGGTGAATAACATTTCATTGTGTATAAACCACATTATCTTTATATCCCTTCATTCACTGATGGGCACTTAGGTTGATTTCAGATTTTGGCTATTGTGAATAGTGCAGCAGTAAACATAGAAGTACACGTTTTTCTTTAATATATTGATTTCCTTTATTTTGGATATATACCCAGTAGTGGAATCACTCGATCATATGGTAGTTCTATTTTTGGTTTTTTAAGAACCTCCATACTGTTCTTGAAGTGGCTGTACTAATTTACATTTCCACTAACAGTGTATGAGTGTTCCCCTTTTTGTGCATTTTTGCCCTTTTTTGAATTGAATTAGTATTTTTATGCTATTGAGTTGAATTCCTTATATATTCTGGTTATTAATCCCTTGTCAGATGAGTATTTACAAGTATTTTCTCCAGTCCCGTGAGGTGTCTCTTTACTTTGTTGATTTCTTTGCTATGCAGAAGCTTTTTAGCTTGTTATAATTCCATTTGTCAATTGCTTTTGTTGCCTTTGTTTTTGAGGTCTTACCCAAAAAATCTTTGCCTGGATGAATATTCTGAAGTGTTGAAGTGTTTTCCCAATGTTTTTTATATGTTTGTTTGTTTGTTTGTTTGTTTGTTTTTAGTAGTTTCATAGTTTCAGTTCTTAGATTTGATCTTTAACTAATTTTGACTTGATTTTTTTTATATCATAAGAGATAGGGGTCTATCATAATTCTTCTGCATATGATTATCCAGTTTGCTCAGCACCATTTATTGAAGAGATTTTCCCCATTGTATGTTCTTGGAGCTTTTATTAAAAATGAGTTGTCTATAAATGCCTGGATTTATGTTAGAGGTCTCAATTCTGTTCCACTGGTCTATGTATTTGTTTTATGTCAGTACCATGTTGATTTGGTTACTATAAAGTCATATACTGTGATGCCTCCAGCTTTATTCTTTTTGTTCAATATTGCTTTGGCTGTTTGATTTTAAGATTTTCTTTTCTATATCTGTGAAGAATATAATCAGTATTGTGATAGGAATTACATTGAATCTGTCCATTTCTTTGGGTAATGTGATTTTAACAATATTAATTCTTCCAGTATCTTTCCACTTTTGTGTCCTTTTTAATTTCTTTTTCTTTTCTTTCTTTCTTTCTTTTTTTTTTCCTTGCAGCAGAAGTGAGACTTTAATGGTAGTCTTACAAGATCGGATATCTGGAAGGCAGGCACACTAGGAACAGTCTTTAATTTCTTTCATCAGAGTTTTATATATTTTCTTGTCTAGATCTTTCAGTTTTTATTAAATTAATACTTAGATATTTTCTGGCTTTTTGTGGTTATTGTAAGTGGGGTTGCGTTTTAAATTTTTCATATCGTTCACTACACACACACACACACACACACACACACACGCACACAGAGGAATACACACAGAAAAATGAAACTATCTTTTAGAGGGTGGGCTCCTTGTAGTACAGGCTTTCCCTCCTAGATAAGTGTTTCAGGAACCCTTCAAAACCAATATACCAGTTAGCATTGTGAGAGACTGCCTTCAACTTCATGAAATTTTTTTGTGATTCTTTCAACGTGTTTGCCCATTTAATGATGGGTGATTTGCAAGCGCATCTGCCCACACTGCTGAGTGTTGGCAGTTTTTGACCAAAAACAGCATACCGTGTGCCCCACCCTCTCTATTCACCTCACCCTAGGTGACTTTTTTGTTTGTTTGTTTCTCTATATGAAAAACGTCCTCAGAGGGAAGCATTTTGCCATTGTGGAAGAGATGAAACAAAAAAACAGCAGAAGCTGTACTTGAAGTCTGTACTTGAAGAAGTTAGAAAAACAAGAGTCAATTAAACCCAAAGCCAGAAGGATCGGCAAGTTATAAAGAGCAAACTTCAAGAAATCATAGCTGCATAGAACTTTGGCATCTGGTTCGGGGACTTGGTGGCAGGAGATGGAGTTGCTCCTGGAACCTGATGCTATGTAACCCATTGCTGGGAGTTGGAGGGTTGAAGCCAGGCAGCGGCTGTATGGCTGATGTGGACATGCCCAAGTGACCTCAAAGCAGAAATTCAGGTCAAGGGTTGAACACCAGCAAGTACCCGGTGGGTGCTGCCTTCTATGTCAAGCCCTAGAGCCACCACCCTGATCTTTCAGTCAGTGCTGGGGTTCTTCTGCCGTTCTTGAGTTGAGGGCCCCAGGATGATTTCATATTGGACAAGAGAAAGCCATGAGAATGTCAGAATTGCCTGTGGAGCATGTGTCTACTACATCACCTGGGCCCCACACTGAGCCCCTTTGTGGTGAGTTCTGGTTCTTTGTGCAGACTGTTGGGGTTGACAGCGTTTGTGAACAACTGCTCACCATGAGGCAATATTCAGAGATGTTGCAGAAGAAGTATTGCACCGTGGTAGAAAAGTTGAACACAAATGTAAAATTCTATTCTTTGAAGAAATTTGCTAGAAGAAATTTACAAGAAGTTAAAAAAAATGACTAGCTGATGAAAAAGTGGTGTGGATTTTCTTGATCCAGGATCCTCAAAAGTGGTTGAATGGTTTGTTTGATTTTGAAATCAGTGAAATACATCTCGACAAACAAAAGTATAAAATGATAGACCTTAAGCCGGACTCGGTGGCTCAGCCTGTAATCCCGCGCCTTTAGGAGGCTGAGGTGAGTGAATTGCCTGAGCCCGCGGGTTTGAGACCCGCCTGGGCAGCGAGACCTCATCTCTACAATAAATCAAAAAATCAGCCGGGCGTGGTAGCGCATGCCTGTAATTCCGGCTACTTGGAAGGCTGAGGCGGAAGGATCGCCGGAGCCCAGCAGGTGGAGGCTGCGGTGGCCGGGAGCGGCCACTGCACTCCAGTCTGGGTGACAGAGTGAGACTCCAACTCAAAAAAAAAAATGATAGAACTTAATGTTAAAGTTTTGTATTTAAGTAATACATCCTTTTAAAAACATTAGTTCTTTGTTTTTTGTTTTTTCGAGTCAGAGTCTTACTCTGTGCCCAGGCTAGAGTGCAGTAGCACACTCATGGCCACCACAGCCTTAGCCTGCTGGGTTCAGGTGATCCTTCAGCCTCAGCCTTATAAGTGGCTGAAACTACAAGCTTGTGCCACCATACCCGGCTAATTTTGTACTTATTATAGAGACGAGGTCTTGCCAAGTTTCCCAGACCAGCCTTGAACACCTGGACTCAAGCAATCCTCTCACCTCTGCCTCCCAAAGTGCTGGGGTTGTAGGTGTGAACCACCACACCCAGCTGAAACCAGTATTTCTAACACTAATAATCATCTCTTACCAGGACACACTTAGCATAAGTTAATACCCAGTGGATATCATGTAATAATTGATAGTCTACTTGAGGAAGCCCTAGTGTAAGAAGCTGCTTAAATAATTTGACCTTATCCCAATGCTGCCCAATTGAAGAATTGCTTAGCAATAGAGACTTGGCAAAGTTATTTGGAGCATTTTACATTTTCTTGCAGGGCTCTCCAAAGGAACAACAGTAAAAACTCAGAGTCTGTCATTCAATTTCTTGAGAAAATATCTAACAAACTTTCTAAAAGGACTAGAAAAGATTTTGAAATGATAGAAGGAATGACTTTAAATCTTCAAAATTCTGAATTAATGCCTTGGAATCTTCCTACTACAGAGAGGTGACTTATATAGAGGGACAATGTAGCATTGTGCTTAGTTTATATTGTCCATTTTTCTCCCCTGGAGCAAAAGTGAAAGATCTGAATATTTCTGTTTTAGAAACTGCGAAGGATTTTGTTGTCTGCCGAACAGTCTGAAAAAGGAGAGGTGTGGTGTGAAGATATTTGACAACTGACTATGGTTCATAAATCCCAAGAATTGCTGGGGTACATTTTCTGTGATTTTTTTTTCCAGTGAGCAGACAAACTACATCAAGATTTATAATCTTATAATCCTGGAAGGCAGATTAAAGAAAGGTAGAGACTATTAGTTCCCAGCCGTAGCTCTTATGCTGAATCGTCCCCATTCCTCAAGGTATTACTAATTTTCTTAGCTCCAGAAATGATAGAAAATCTTTCCCATAAAGTGGGGCATGCCATGCAGTCTATACTGGGATGTACTAGTTAACAACACATCACTGAGACCATGTGGCCCCACTGATTTTGCTGAGCTTCCCTCTATTCTGATGGAGTATTTTGCAACTGATTTTCTAGTGGTTAACTAATTTGCCAGCCGTTATCAGACTGGGCAGCCAACCACCAATTTGTGCCTCCTCTTTACAAATCTAAAAAAGTTTGTGCTGCAGCTGCTATGCAACTTCAGGTCTTTTATGCCACTTTGGATAAAATCTGCCATGGAAACATTCCCTGAGGAGGTCAACTATAGATATTCTCAAGGAAACACAGGAATAATTGTATGGCTTACCCTACACTCTAAATGTTACCTGGCAGCTGCAATTCAGCTGCCTTCTGGGCTGTTGGTACTCTTACCTGATGTCCAGGACAGTATCTTCCATTCTTTGGGAAATATGTTTTCTACAGAATCTTTTTAACAGGGCTACAATGAATACTATCATAGGAAGATGCTGGCATATGGTGGTTTTTAAAGTCTGTTTGGGAAATGCTGTGTAAGTATTGAAGGTTTACTATGTACATCAGAAGTCCTATAATCACAAACATATTTAGCAATTAACATTATCAAACATATAGAAGAATCCAATTTTTTTTTCTACTCTTACATACCACTCAGCTTATTTCTCCCACCCAATGTGTAGGAGTTGTTTCCTGAAACACCAAGCAGTTCTCCAGTGGACACGACTGGGTGTCCTACAGTTCAATTCAATTCTGATACAACCACATAGAAGTAGTATTAGATGAAACAGGTTAAGGTCTCAGTTCCACAAGACTGCCCTCTACTTCCTTTCCAGATGCCAATCATGAATAGCAGGTTATCACCTATACTTCTGACCGACTGGATAAAAATTGGGATTCTCATGATCCCTTCCTTGCTTTTGACTGATTTGCTAGGATGGCTCGGAACTGAGAGAAACATTTACTTACACTTAGCAGTTGATTATAAAGGATATTAACAGATGGACAGTCATATGCCACAGAGGCATAGGGCAAGGCATGTGAGAAGGAGTGTGGAGCTTCCATGCCTCTCCAAGTATCTCTACATGTTTGGCCATCTGGAAGATCGTCAAACTCAGTCCTCTGTGGCTTTTATGGAGGCTTCGTTATGTAGGCATGATTAATTAAATCACTGACCATTGGTGATCAACTTAAATCTCAGCTCCTCTCGCCTCCCCAGAGTTTACAGGGTGTTATTTAAAGTCTCAAACCTTCCGGGCTTGGTGGCTCAGCCTGTAATCCCGCGCCTTTGGGAGGCTGAGGTGAGTGGATTGCCTGAGCCCGTGGGTTCGAGACCCGCCTGGGCAGCGAGACCTCATCTCTACAGTAAATCAAAAAATCAGCCGGGCGTGGTAGCGCACGCCTGTAATTCCGGCTACCCGGAAGGCTGAAGCAGAAGGATCACCGGAGCCCAGCAGGTGGAGGCTGCGGTGGCTGGGAGCGGCCACTGCACGCCAGTCTGGGCGACAGAGTGAGACTCCAACTCAAAAAATAAATAAATAAATAAAGTCTCAAACCTTCCTTCATTTTTGCAGCCTTGACCTGCTGGGCTCAGGCAATTCTCTCACCTCTACCTTCCAAGTAGATGGAAACACAGGTGCGTGCCAGCATGCCTGGCTAATTCTTTTGATTTACTGTGGAGAAAAGATCTCACCAAGTATGCTGGTCTTGAACCACTGGGTTCAGGTAATCTTCTTGCCTCCACCTCCCAAAGTGCTGGAATTACAAGCGTGAGCCACCTTTAATCATGCTTTGTTCTTTCTGGTGACCAGCCCCATCTTAAATCTAAGTAGAGGCTTCTAGTCACCAGCCATCTCATTAGCATACAAAAAATATTCATCACTCTGGGATTCCAAGGATTTTATTATCTGTATGTCAGAAAATAGGGACAGAGACCAAATATGTATTTATTAGCATCACATCTATGTAATCCAATATTTTCAAAAAATATTTGACAGTAGAAGTCTCCTTTTTGGGGAGTACCAATTGATGACATTTTCAGAACACTTCATATTGAAAACATTTGAATACCACACTTATACACAATGAAGATAACTGCAGAATGCAATTGTGCAATACCATTAAAAGCGAAAGAACATGAAAAAAATTTTGAAAAAAAGACAGGCGCAAAATGACATTCTTGGATATACGAGGACTCAGGAAGCATTTCAGTTTTCTACTCTTTTTTAAAACTAATTAAATCATGAGTGATTTTGACTAAGAGTCAAAGTGAGGGAAGCCTCTAAGGAACTTTTAAGAATGCAGGGAGTTTACTACTTCTATTCATAAGAACATCTAGATAAATCATTATAGCAAATTATTTTGTTAAGAATGTTTTTCTATATTGTGGGAATAAACAGGTAAGAACACAGACAATTCTTCTGGGGAATTTTTTTTTCCTGAGGTTATGTTTTATCTCCAGCTTCCAAATATTCGACATCAAATACTTATAAGTATGTAAACACTAAAAATTATCTAGAGGGCCCGATGCAGTGGCTCACATCTATAATCCCAGCAGCACTTTGGGAGGCTGAAGCGAGAGAATTGCCTGAGCTCAGAAGTCTGAGATCAGTCTGGCAACATGGGAGACTTTGGCTCTACAATAAATCAAAAAATTAACCAGGATGGTGGCACGTGCCTGTAGTTACCCCTATTTGGAAAGCTGAGATTGAAGAATCGCCAGAGCCTAGCAGGTTGAGGCTGCGGTAGCCATGATACTGCTACTACTCCAGCCTGGGCAACAGAGACTCCGACTCCAATCATCATCATCATCATTATCATCGTCATCTAAAAAAAAGAACTAAGAGGTAATAAATAAAATGTTATTGAGTTATCCAAAAAGGCCCAGGAAATCAAGAAAAGTTAAATTAATGAATCCAACAACTAATTATTTTAAAAGATCACTGGAATAGATAAAGCTTTAGCCAAACAGATAAATAAAAGCATAGAAAAGAAAAAAAATTGCAACATCAAGAACAAAGAAGGGCCGGGCTCGGTGGCTCAGCCTGTAATCCCGCGCCTTGGGAGGCTGAGGTGAGTGGATTTGCCTGAGGCTGCGGGTTCGAGACCCGCCTGGGCAACCTGGAGAGACCTCATCTCTACAATAAAAATCAAAAAAAGCCAGGCGTGGCAGCGCACACCTGTAGTTCCGGCTACTTGGAAGGCTGAGGCGGAAGGATCGCTGGAGCCCAGTGGGGGGAAAAAAAAAATAAAAAGGAACAAAGAAGGGAAAGAGAAGCCTCACTACAGACCCTACACACATTATAAATATCATAAAATATATTATGTAAAATTTTCTGCCAATAAATTAGACAACTTGAATAAAATGGTCAAAGTCTTTAAAAGAAAACTTAGACACAAGGGAATTGCCTGAGCCCAAGAGTTCGAGACCAGTCTAGGCAAATTTGGTGAGACCTCATCTCTACAATAAATAAATAAATAAATTAGCTGGGCATGGTGGTGCACACCTGTAGTGTCAGCTACTTGGCATGCTGAGATAAACAAATTGCCTGAGCCCAGAAGGTTGAGACTGTGGTAATTGTGATTGTGCAACTGCACTCCAACCTGGGCAACAGAGTTACAGCATTACTTTGTTACTCAAATCAGACAAAGATATGAAAAATGAGAACCTCAAACAAATATTCTCTGTGAATAGACACAGATATTTTTAAAGAAATTATTAGCAAATCAAATCCAGCAAAGAATGTTAAATTGTTACTAGGTCGAATTTTTTCTAAAACTCAATATTTCAATATTTGAAAATTAATCAATGCAATTCACTGTACACTCAAGCTGATTCTGAAATTTATATTCAGATGCAAAGAACCCAGAATGGCAAAAATAAGTTTGAAAAAAACTTAAATATTCAATTAGTATATACTTAATTATATATTTATTGCAAAATTACAATAATTAAAATAACGTGGTTTGGGGGAAAGGGTAGCGAGACAGATTAATGTAACAGAATAAAGAGTCCAAATGTAGACCCCCCCACACACACATATGGTATGATCCATTCATTGTTACAAAATGGCAGGGTAAGTCAATTGAGTAGTCTTTCCAATAGTTGGTTTTAGACTAATTGGAGATCCATGTGTAAAATAAAAATAATAATAATTTAACTATTACCACACACCATATAAAAATGAGCTTGAAACTTATTATAAACCTAAATACAAGAGCCAAAACTATAACTCTTATAGAAGTGATTGTATCCAAGTGAAAGCTGTGGCTGCAAAAAAAAGTAAAAATAAAAATAAAAAATAAAGAAAAATGTAAATGTAAAATAATGTCTCTGTGATCTTGGCATTAATGAATAGATGTTTTCCATATTAAAACTCCAAATCTTAAAAGAAAAAAAAGATAAATTGGAGCTTATCAAAATCAAAATCTTCTGTTAGCTCACAACTGTTGTTAAGAAAAAGAATAGCTAAACCACATACTGGGAGTCAATATTTACAAAACACATATATCATACATATCTGTATTGGAAATATATAAAGAACACTCTTTCTTTTTATAAGAAAATGTTTAGTCAGTCAGTTTATCAAATCAGAAATGTAAATGGGCAATAAGTATAGGAAAAGTTTCTTAACTTGATTAGTTATCAGGAAAATACAAATTAAAACCACAATGTTATGACAATATATACTGAATAAAAAGGCAAAAATTTAGAATAGTAAATTAAGACCAAGTTCTGCAAGAATGTTGAGCTACATGGTACTTCATATATTGCTATCGAGAGGGCAATATTTATAGTCACTTTGAAAAGTAGCAATTTTTAATTGGTCATGGTGGATGATTTTTGAGATGTGTTTTTGTATCCGGATTCATTTTGGAACTAGTTTGCTAGAATCTTGTTGAGAATTTTAGCATCTATGTTCATCAAGGATATTGGCCTGTAGTTCTTTGTCTTTGTTGGATCTTTACCTGATTTGGGTACCAATGTGATGTTAGCTTCATAAAAATGATTTGGAGAGAGTTCCATCTTTCTCAATTTTCTAGAATATTTTCAGTATGATTGGTATCAGCTTCTCTTTGTATGTTTTGTAGAATTCTGCTGGAAAGTTATCTGGTCCAGGGTTTTTTTTGTAGGTAGTTTTCTTATGACATAATCGATTTCCTGAGTTGTTATTTGTCTATTTAGCATCTCGATTTCTTCTTGCTTCAACCTGGGGAGGTTGTGTGATGTCAGAAATTCCTCCATTTCATTTAGATTTTCAAGTTTGTTTCCATACAAGTAAGCATAGTGATCTCTGATAATCTTTTGTACTTCTACGGGGTCAGTTGTGACTTGATCTTTTGCATTTCTGATGTACTTTTTGGACTTTGGAGGACCTATTTAGTAAATGGTGCTGGGAAACCTGGCTGACCACATGCAGAAGATTCAAACAAGACCCCTACCTATCACCATACACAAAAATCAACTCTAAATAGATCAAAGACCTAAATGTAAAACCTCAAACTATAAGAACCTTAGAAAATGCAGGAGACACCCTTATGAAAATTGGAACTGGCAACCAATTCCTGATCAAAACCCAAAGAGCCCTTGCCATAAGAGATAAGATAGACAAGTGGGACCTCATCAAACTGACAAGCTTTTGCAAAGTCAATGAAACCATTGAGAGGGTGGGAAGACAGCCCACAGATGAGAAAAAATAATTGCCAACTGTATATCTGACAAAGGCCTAACATCTAGGATCTACAAGGAACTCAAACATGCCAAAAAGAAAAACACAAAAAAACGTGACAAAGTGGGCAAACGATATGAATATATACTTCTCAAAAGAGGACATACAAGCAGTCAACAGATACATGAAAAAATGCTCAGCCTCACTAGTCAGCAAAGAAATGCAAATTAAAACCACACCAAGATACCACCTAACTCCAGTAAGGATGGCCATCATCAATAACTCAAAAAACAACAGATGCTGGAGAGGATGTGGGGAAAGGGAGCACTTCTACATTGCTGGTGGGAATGTAAACTAGTACAACCCCTGCAGAAAACAGTTTGGTGATTCCTAAAGGATCTGAAAATCAACCTTCCATATGACCCTGCAGTTCCCCTACTGGGAATATACCTGGAGGGACTCAAATCAGTCTATCAAAAAAGTACCTGCACACGCATGTTTCTTGCAACTTTAGTCACAATAGCAAAAACGTAGAACCAACCGTGCTGTCCATTGAAAGAGGACCGGATAAAAAAAATGTGGTACATACACACGATGGAATGTTACACAACCAGAAAGAAGTATTGTGGTTTTAATTTGTATTTTCCTGATAACTAATCAAGTTATGAACTTTGCAGCAACTTGGATCGACTTAGAATCTACAATACTGAGCGATCTGTCACAGAAACAAAGAAGAGTATCACATGTTCTCACTCATAAGCGGACCTTGAACAATTATAACAATACTATAAGAAAGGAATTGGCAGTAGTGGGAAACTGACCGGAACGGGGGTGGAGGGGAGCAGGATAGGCAGTAGTGGAAAACTACCAGGGGATGGGGGGGCACACTTCATCAACCAGCGTACCGACATAATGAACATTTGTATACCTAACCCTGAATCGTACCCCACATCTTTAAAATAAAAATTAAAAATCGAAAGAAAAAGAAAAATACCAAGTTTTAAGAAAGTTACACATAAACTTACCGTACTATCCAACAATCCTATTTCTTATGTAAACAATTGAAACTATTGAAATAAAAAGTGAACTACTGATAAATACAGCAACATCTATGAATCTCAGATGCCTAATGATAAGTGAAAGGTGCCAGAAGCAAAATGCTGTGTTATGTATGATTCCATTTTCATAAGCTTCTGGAACAGGAAAATTTACAGCAATAAAAAAGAGATTAGTGGTTGCCCATGGCTGGATTTTGAAGGAGGAGATTGATTGCCAAATGTCATGAAAGAACTTCGGGACTTACGGAAATATTCTATATCTTGATTATTTTGGCAGTTACATGACTATACATATTTATCCACATTCACAGAGCTGTATGCTGTAAAAGGGTGAATTTTATTGCATGCAAATTAAGCCTTAATGTGCCTCACTTAACAATCTGTCTTTCAACTTCACTGGTCTACTTTACAAAAGCAGGCACCAAAAACTAGAAACCACTGTAACTCCTACTCCCTTGAGTTTTTGTGGTGATGGTTTTGGGAGTTAAAGCATGGAAGTACAGAAACAGCAAAATGGATAGGCAAAAATTTTGAAATATATTGATTATTTGTTTCACATTATCCCCAATAGCAGAAGCTTTGAGAACTTTTAATTCAAGTTCTAGTCCAAGAATTCCTGTATTCCAATCGATTTTAACCTCCATTAAAAGGACTGTCTTTTTTTGGTATTATCTTTGAATTTTTTGCATTCCCATTAAGCATCAGGTGCTTATAGAAGTTTGTTAAATGAATGAAGGAATGCAAATGAATTAATTTAGGACTATAACTGATAGAAATGAATATTTCAATAGGCTGCTAGGGCCTACAAGAAAAAGTTAGGATACTTTAGTTACTATATTTCAGCATTCCATAGAAGGCATTTTGCAAACATCTGAGGGCACTTGGAGTTGTAACAATGATTAAGGAGCGCTACTGACAGTGGAAGTGAGCCAGGGATAATGTTTTCCTGCAGTACCTGTGACAGTTCTGGACAATTAAATATTATCCTGTGTCTTAATTGATTTTAGAATGCCATGTAGGTGAAAAACCTCTTTATAATCGTCTGAACTGGGAAATACTTCATTTCAGATATGAGAAGACCTTGGTGCCTGGTTTAATGTACTCTGAAGCTTCCAAGAATGCAAACACCATGCAAATTAAGAAAAAGTATAATTTATTTCATTCAGAATTTTATTGAGAAGTATTCACCACTTTAAAAATATTGTCATTATTGCCGATGCCATGCACATTAATTGAGTCACTGATAAAAAGTTGCTAAATATGAATGCACTTATAGTTATGGCACTTGCAGTATCTGATTTTCATTAGAATTTTTTGGATAGTCTTATTCAGAACTTATTTATTACGAACAAAATCCTTTTTATAAATTTCTTTTTTCCTTTTTACTATTATACTACATCATGTGTCTTATATTAGTTTTTCTAAAATTGCCTATTTAGGTAGGTATATGTATATAATGCATATATTTTACTTTGACCTAAGGGGGTATTAAAACTCATAAAGCTGAGAACAGCTTATATGTGATCACTAGTTTCTTAATATTTTTTAGTGGATATATATATGTGTATATAGTGTACATGTCAATCATCATATATATTGCTTTCCTTTTTAGTTCTCAATTTGAAATAGTCTAATTCAGATAAAATGCTTCACTTGTGATAGTAACTATAAAAATAGTAAAGGCATGGAAAGCACAACGTTTCCAAAGGAATTAAGCCACAAGTTGCAAATAAATATGATTTACAATTCACATGACCTTAAGCATACCAGAGTATTTTATGTCTTAATTTCAACATTAGATAAAGTCACATGAGTTATGTATTAAACTGAAGAAGACAATAATGAAGGAAAAAGATGAAAAAAAGATTTGGTGTAGAGGAGATCAATTGTGTTAATAATTGACTTTGTAGAGATAATGATGCATATTCAACAGAGGAATGCCTAAGGTAAAACTTAAACATTTACTATGAAATAAAAGTCCTTCTTTGCTTGTCTTTTATTCACCTTTCTAATCCTTTTTGCTATTAATTTTCCCCATTTACCATTTGTAACTCCAGAAACAGAATATATTACTCCTTTTACTTAGCCATATACAGATGCTCCTTGACTTATGATGGGTTATGAATGGCATAAATTGAAAATATCATAAACATACATAATTGCTTTGCAGTATTTTCAATTTATGAGGGATTTTTCTGAATGTACCCCTACTTTAAGTTGAGGATATACTGAATACATATTGCTTTTCCTCCATCCTTTAGGTAAAAAATGGCAAATTGAACCATTGTTAAATCAGAGACCATCTGTATTCCCAAATATGTTCTGTAGTTGGATATGGGTCAAATTGCTAGGGATTATAGCAATGTGTTAAACATACAAAAATCACTGACCTTAGAGTATGTATACTCTAGTGAGAAAGAGAAAAGTAAGTCAAAGCTGATTTTATAATATAATCCAAGATTTGTGTAGTACAACAATCATAAAAGAAAATAAAGAGGCAATAATGAAAGGATTGGCTAGTATAGATAAAGGGTTCAGAAATCCTTCCTGAAGTGATAACTGTTGAACAGATACAGGAAAGAATAGAATGATGGAATCATATGGATCTGGGGTGGAAGAGTATTTACAAGTTCAAAAGCTGTGAGACAGCAATGTGCTTGGCACACTTAGAGAATCTCCCAGAAGCTGATGCCTTGAGTTCAATGAATACATGACAGGAATAAAACAACACACACACACACACACACACACACACACACACACACACACACACACACAATTGAGAAGATATCAGTATTGATAAGAACTTTGGCAGCCAGACCCCTCAAAGATAAAAATCAAGTGGTAAGAAGAAACAAGAAGAAAGTGAGACCGCATCAACTAATTCACAAATTAATATAAACTCTCTTTAGAGAACCAGATAAAGTAAACTGTCTCATAAAGAAACCTACTCCAATTCCTCAGTTATTCAGTGAGCCAGTGGTAATAGTTTGAAGAAATTAAATCCTTGTTCTGTTAATAAATTGTCATTCTGAAATCAGTAGTTGCACATGTACACTTTAAAAATACAGATGGATGTTTAATTAGGCCTAAGCTGTTTATGAAAAAAGCCAGCTATATAAAGTTTATAGCAATTTTTACAGTTATATGATTTACAACCACTTGAGTTATGCTTAATATCAAAAAATTTAGAAAGAGATAAAATGATATTGTTTTCCAAAAATTATAACAAAATGTTATATTTGATACACTAGATAGTAAACATTAATTAACTTTTTATGTATGTGTGTATCTTACATGTGTGTCTGAGTTTAAAGGAATTTCTTTTATATGTTGAAAAACAATTTTTGTGTTCATATAACCTAGAGAGTATATATTTGTTTGCTTATTTGTTTGTTTGTTTGTTTGAGTCTGACTCTCATTCTGTTGCCCAGGCTGGAGTGCAGTGGGAACAGTCATGGTTCGCCACAGCCTTGACCTCCTGGGTCCAGGCTATCCATCTTCTTCAGCCTCCAGATTGGCTAGGACTACAGACATGCATTACCACACCCAAGTTAATTTTTTTTTATATAGTTTTTAGAAGCGAGGTCTCTCTATGTTACCCAACCTGGTCTTCAACTCTTGGCTTCAAGCAGTCCTCTCATCTAAGCCTCCCACAGTGCTAGGATTATAGGCGTGAGCTTCAGCACCTGGCTGAGAGTTTACATTTCAAAAAGAACTGTTGGGTAATGAAATGTCATGAATCACAAGTCATTTTATGGTGATGTGTATTAAATATTAAACAAGAAAGTGGTTAAATGAGATAATAACGTCACTATTTCCCAAACTAAGTTCATTATCTTTCCTTAAAAAAAAATGACTCTAATAATTGTCTATGTAATTCATATTTTCCCAGGACAAAACTAATAAAAAGTACATAATTTTAATAATAATAATAATAATAGCAGTCAATATTCTTTCTTTGTCCAGTTCTGCAAAATTTCCTGTATTATTTTTAGGCTGTTCATTAATCCTCTAAGTATACATATTTATACATACTACCAAATATAATGTGTTTTTGTCTTTTTCTTATCAATGTTCACATCAATCTCTGTTGCTTCTGATACAAAACTCTTCCTTCATTATTTAATAGACTTCAACTTTTTGCATTAGAAGATACCTCCCATGCAAACCATGTGAGACTTTGTTCTAGTCCACAGACTTTCTGTGTCTGTTAGGGCCTGATCAGGATCTTGAAGACACCAGTGATAAGATTTTTTTCTTCCTAACACTTCCTTTGGTTTTTGAAAGCTGAGCTAGTGGATTCCCACCTGGGCAGCGAGACCTCATCTCTACAATAAATCAAAAAATCAGCCAGGCGTGGTAGCGCATGCCTGTAATTCCGGCTACTTGGAAGGCTGAGGCGGAAGGATCGCTGGAGCCCAGCAGGTCGAGGCTGCGGTGGCCGGGAGCGGCCACTGCACTCCAGTCTGGGCGACAGAGTGAGACTCCAACTCCACAAAAAAAAAAAAAAAAAAACAAGCCGGGCTCAATGGCTCAGCCTGTAAACCCGCGCCTTTGGGAGGCTGAGCTGAGTGGATTGCCTGAGCCCTCGGGTTCGAGACTCGCCTGGGCAACTTGGCGAGACCTCATCTCTACAATAAATCAAAAAATCAGCCGGGCGTGGTAGCGCACACCTGTAATTCCAGCTACTCGGAAGGCTGAGGCGGAAGGATTGCCGGAGCCCAGCAGGTCGAGGCTGCGGTGGCTGGGAGTGGACCCTGCACTCCAGCCTGGGCGACAGAGTGAGACTCCAACTCAAAAAAAAGGAAATCCTCAGTCTTCATATCTCTGGATAAGTCAAAATAATTGAAATACAACTCCAGGTCACAGAGATCAACACAGTATTGGTTTAGGGTTGTGGATGTGATGAGATCCTGAGACATAAGACATGAAGTCTAATGAGGAGTCTGGAAAATGTCTACTCATTCCTAAAATGATGCAATGTAAAAATGGTCCCTTTTTTCAGAATATTAATATTTAATTCTTGAATATATTAATACACTTCTTGAAACTGTTATAAGGCACCTCATCCTCCACCTCCCCCCACCCCCTGCTGAAGGCAGAGAGAAGAATCAAAAGTGCCTACGGCAGTAAGGAGCAAGCTGAGTATTACATTTCAGAGTTATTTCTCTCAGCTCTCCCAAAGCTATCATAAAATGGGAATAGATAATAGTCCACAAAAATGAATAAGAGAAGCAGGCAAATTATCCCCCAAAGCCATTTTCATGGATTAACATTCACTGACAAATCATTAATTGGGCATAAGCCTATATAATACAGCTAGTTTCAAAGACCTTCAGGTTTGGTGAAATGCCTGTCTTCAAGAAATTAAACAGCTAAGAAACCAAGGATTTTGACAATCAAATGAGGATAATATGTTTAAAGACATAGCTAGTCAAGACTGGAGAAATTTAGAATAGTTTAAATATATTTTTCTCCAAAGATAAAGAAGCTCTAATATTTGCATGCAGTTTATTTATCTGTCTGTTTTTCATCCTGGTTTCTGAAATTTTGCAAGTTGGAGCTCCATTTTTATTGTTTGTTGCATTCATAGCAGCTCCTGATACCTCGACACAAATAAATGTATGCTGAATGAGAAGTGAATAAAATTCCTAGACATAAATTAGTAAAAACCAGGACAAAACAAATTTTAGCTACTACAACTTAATGCAACATTTTAATTGGGGATTAAAAATGATTATTTATATTTATTTATTATCAGGGGACTTATTAAAGCTAGAAGTAGCATAAATTGAATTACTTTTGAACTTGCAAAAAAAGCCATATGTTCATTTTATTGTCAATGTTTTTGTAGCAATCCATCTAAAAATGAAGCAGCAGCCTTGCTGTTTGCAACAAATTAGTATTTTGTAACTATTAATACATTGCCCTAGTGTTATGCTTATTTAAACCCCCATTAGATTGGTAAAATGTCATCCTAAATTTTGATTTCCAAGAAAAGAGCTTACTATAAATTTAATTACATATATGTTAATATCAATATTTTGTTTTTGCAAATCAATATATAATGATGTTATAGTTTTTTTTTTAATTTTGCAGAGGATGATAATTTACAAATTTCAATGAGCAAGAATATACTTAGTAAACTCAGAGTCAGACATCCCTCGATATTTAAATCAGATTTCAGTGGTAATATCCTACCTGGCATTTACGCAGAGACTCTTGGCATTGATATAAAAATCTGCTATGGCAATCTAGACAGTCTTCCTTTGTGTTTTCAGAGAATTGGCTCTCTTCCTATTTTCTGCCATCATCCTAGTGAGAAATTCAGAAAAATTTGCCAGATGGCTCATCCTGTGAAGAACTCAGTGTAATCAGGAAGAATTTTGAAATAAAGCAAGCCTTGGCAGAAAGCAGTTAGCAGAACTCATTATTATTGTTGTTTGAAGATACATTATTCTGTTCTCAAGGAGGAAATGAAATAGTTGGAAACCAGTATTTCCAAAGCATGACATACCATAAGTTCATTTCCTTTCATAGGAAACTTTGCTAATTATTCTGTACAAAATAAGGTTGACCTTAGCACATAACTGACAGAAATGTCTAAGTCAAACCAAAAGAAGAAATCTTTCGAATTACCTTTTTGTTCAATACTTGACTTATCGGATTAATGAAAGTTAACATCAGATAATCTAATAACTGAATATTTAGGGCAATTTTGAATTTAAGGCCCTTAAGATAGAGACTAAGTCTTTATATATAATGCTATATAATGATGTGACTAATTAACAGTACCATTTTCTTGAAAAGTGTAAAGAAAAAAAACTTGCTCTAAATCATTGCTTCACCTTTCAAAGCTTGTAAGAACAATTTCACCACTGCTAGTTTAGATTTTATAGTTCCAATTTTAAAATTTACCAGTTTGTATATAATGCATACATGAATAATATGGGGGAGAAATAAGGATAAGTTGCTGAATAAAAAAGCAGCGTTCTTGGTAATAAAGAATGGTAACTAGAGAAACTACAGTTGGGAAGATTATTTATTTATTTATTAACTTATTTATTATATAGATGTGGGGTGCAATTCAAGGTTAGGTATATAAACATCAATCATGCAGGTACCCTTGTTGATGAGGTATGCCCCTCCCCAGCAGTTTCCCTCAACTGCCAGTCCCATTCCCCCTCCCCTGACAGTTTTCCACTACTGCCAATCGCTTTCTTATAGCATTATAATTGTTCAAGTTCAGCTTATGAGTGAGAACATATGGAACTCAGTTCTTTGTTTCTGTGATAAATCACTGAGTATGATCGACTCCAAATCCATCCAAGTTGCTACAAAGTTCATATATTTGTCCTTCTTTATGACTGCATAATATTCTATTGTGTATATGTACCATATTTTTTAAATTCAGTCTAGTTTTGATGGGCAACACGGTTGGTTCCATGTTTTTGCTATTGTGAGTAGAGCTGCAGCAAACACACAAGTGCAGGTATCTTTTTCATAGAGTAATTTGAGTTCCTCTGGGCATATTCCCAATAGGGAAATTGCTGCATTATATGGAAGGTCAATTTCTAGTTCTTTCAGAAATCGCCACACTGTCTTTTGATGAATTTTGAGGTTGTTTTTCAACCCTATGATAACTGTAAAATACTACAGTGTCTCTCTGTTTGGTTGGGAATGTGGCTGCATTGGTATTCAATCGGTAGGAGCCAGTGAAATGCCAAGAAAAAAGAATAGTACCTATAGGCTGAAAATTTGAAACTACATCTGATAGAAGCAGAATCTGCAAAGTTTGAAGAAAAGAAAAAATCTGAGATGGAATCTTAATATCTTAGGAATGTCTGCTTTCTTTGGCATGTGACATTGTACTTACCCTTTATCTACATTAAATTCCACATATTTATCCTCTACCTAAAGTGTACTTTTATGTTAAGTAAAATTCTATGTTAAATGTAGGTCTTCGTTTTCATCTTACCATATTTTCCTAGTCCTTTGCTGTAACTTTTCCTTTAGTGTCCCTAAATATTGGTGTTCCTTGAGGGCTGATCTTCTGTTTACTTCTTCTTTTTTTTTAATTCTAAAGACTCTTTCAAGATCTTTGAATTCATTTCCCTTTCCCCTTGTTTTTGGGTGCCATTTAGATTCTGATTAATCCCAGATACAAATCCCAACCAAGATCTCTCTTGATAGCAAGCTACAGACCTGTTTATCTATCTGCCTATTCCATATTTTTGCTTAGATGTCTTACAAAGATCCTAATTTTTTTCTTTAAATGACCCAAATGGATCTTATAATCTCTTAAACACTTGCTTCCAAACTTGTACTTCTACTACTTGTTGCTTATACCAGAACTTAAAAATTGTTGCTGATTTTTTTTTTAGCCCTCAGATATTCCCCCAATTTATAATATATTTCTTGGTTTCTTTGACTCTTTATCTTAAATATCTACTGCTCCATATTCCTACCTATACTAGTACCATTCAAGCACAAGTTAATTTCTTCTCTCATCTGGTTTACTACAGCAGTATCTAACTTGACATCCCTCAGCTCCATCTTTTCTCACCACCCATAACTATTCTTTATTGGTCACTTCATTTAGTTTTGTTTACTGCTCTGTTAGATCTCAGGTGTAGGAAGTAAAGTTATATAGCTTTCTATGACTCCTCATATTATATGAGATTCTTCTCATTTATGTATTCAAATAAACTAATAGCTATGTTTTCTTGCATACTTTTCTCTCAGAATTACAATCCCAATACCTGGATTCCCACCTGAATCGTAGGATTAAAGAGTGAAAAAAAGTGTTAGGCAAAATAATGGCCTCTTGAGAATTACTCATTGATATTAAATTTTGATGGTTTAGATGTTCAATTTTTTTTAAATTTAGATGATAAGATTTACATGAGACTTTGGATGGGTGAATGCATTTTGTATGTGGATAGATGTGAAATATTAGAGCATAGACTGTGGTAAGTAGAATAATGGCTCCCATAGAGATGCCCAGGTCTTAATCCCTGAAACTGTGAATATGTTATGTTAGCTGATAAGATGGATTTTGAAAATGTAATTAAGATTAGGAACCTTAAGATTAAAAGATTATCTTGTTCTATTCAGATGGATCCAATCTGATCACATGAGCCATAAAAAGCAGATAACTTCCTCAGGTTTGAAACAAAAGTCAAAAGGCAGAAAGAGAAGACAGAGCCATTCCAAGCTTGAGAAAGATTTAATGTCCTGTTAGTGACTCTGGGGTGAAAGAGGCCACCAGCAAGAGCTAGAGAGAGGTCTCTAGAACAGAAGAACAGCTCCAAGCTAATAGCCACAAAGAAAACGGAGTCTTCAGTTCTACAAAATTAAAGAATTTAACAGCCAATAACTTGAGAGATTTTGATTATATCAAAATGAAACACAACCCTGCAAACACCTAGACATGCTGGTTTATTTCTTGTTAGACCTAGAGAAGAAAAGCCAGCTGAGCCCACTTGAACTTTTCTCTCCTGAATTATAAGATAATAAATTTGTGTTGTTTATGCCACAAGTTGTGGTGCAGAATGAAAATCTCTAATATCAAATGCTCCAAAATATGAAACTTTTTGAGTACTGACATAAGGCCACAAATGGAAATTTCATAGCTGACATCATGTACACATAGGGTTTGTTTTATGAATAAAATGATCAAAAATGTTGTATAGAATTATCTCCAAGCTATGTGTACAAGATATATATGAAACATAAATGAACTTTTGGTTAAGACACAAATCTCCTTCCTATGATATCTCCTATTCATATATAAATATCCAAAATTTTTTTAAAAACCTCAAAATTGAAACACTTGTGGTCACAAACATTTATGAAAAAAGATATATTGCCTATAATTTTTTATGATTGCAATAGCAAATTGATATTTTTGTTGTTATTGTTTAGAAATAATCAGTATATATATTTTGAATAGTTAAAAGAATTAATGAATACCAAACTTCAAAGCTAGTGTGTTAGTGATCTACAAAATTCTTTTACGTATCCAGAAATGTCAGGGAAGACACATTCAATATTTATTGTAAATATAGACATCTTCATTTTATTATGCTTCACTTTACTGTGCATTGTGGAATTTGCATGTTTTACAAATTGAAGATTTGTGACAACTCTGCCACCAGCAAATTTATCGGCACCATTTTTCTAACAGCATAGGCTCACTTCATGCCTCTGTGTCACATTTTGCTAATTCTCACAATATTTCAAGCTTCATTATTATTATATCTTCTATAGTCATCTGCAGCCAATGATCTTTTATGTTACTATTGTAATTGTTTTGTGGTGCCATAAACCACACCCATATAAGATAGGGATCTTAATTGAGACTGTTATAGCCACACCACGAGTAAGGCGTCACCAACACATTGAGAGTCAAATATTGAAGTTATTTAATGCTGGCAGTCAAGAGCAGCCTCATGCCAGAAAGAGACTCTTGACCCTGAATGAAGCAAGCAAGAGGTTTATATAGCAAAAACCAAAAGGTTACACAGTTTCAGTTCTGGGTAGGGAACAAAGGAGATTTTTCAAAGTACAGTTTGTTAAACTATAAGGAAGAAGGTGTAAATTACATAGTATGACAGAACTGTTTCAGGAATGTTATAGCCCTCCAGGGGAGGAATGGAAAAGCCATAAATCGTGTGATATGATTTATGGTCTACTGGAAAGGTTAGGGCAGTCATATGGAGGAGGGGTGAGAGGGGTACCTGGAAGGCAAAATGAAGAGCTATGACAAAATGGAGTTAGATTACTAACAGCCATCTCAACACATGTGTGTTCTGACTGCTCAACCAACAGGCTGTTCCCCTGTCTCTTTCACCTCAGGACAATATTGAAATTAGGCCAATTAATAATGCTACAAAAAAGCCAGGCTCAGTGGCTAAGCCTGTAATCCCATGCCTTTGGGAGGCTGAGGTGAGTGGATTGCCTGAGCCCGTGGGTTCGAGACCCGCCTGGGCAGCGAGACGTCATCTCTACAATAAATTTAAAAAAAAAAATCAGCCGGGCATGGTAGCGCATGCCTGTAATTCCAGCTACTCGGAAGGCTGAGGCGGAAGGATCTCCAGAGCCCAGCAGGTCGAGGCTGCGGTGGCCGGGAACGGCCACTGCACTCCAGTCTGGGCGACAGAGTGAGACTCTAACTAAACAAATAACAATAATAATAATGCTACAATGGCCTTTTAGTGTTCAGGTGAGAGGAAGAATTGCATATCTCTCACTTCAAATCAAAGCTAGAAATGATTAAACTTAGTGAGAAAGGTGTGTTGAAAGCTGAGGTACACCCAAAGGTAGGCCTCTTGTGCCAAATAATTAGCCAAGTTGTGAATACAAAAGAAAAGATCTTAAAGAGGATTAAAATTGCTACTACAATGAATACACAAACAATAAGAAGATGAAGCAGACTCATTGTTGACATGGAGGGAGTCAGCATGGTCTAGATAGAAAACAAACCAGTTACTACATTCCCCTAAACTAAAGCCTAATCCAGAGGAAGGCCTTACCTCTCTTCAGTTCTATGTAGGGTGAGAACACGAGAAAGCTGCAGAACAGTTTGAAGTTAGCAGAGGTTGGTTCACAAGGTTTAAGGAAAGAAGCCATCTCCAACATAAAAGTGCAAGGTGGAGCAGCAAGTGCTGACTTAAAAGATGCAGCAAGTTATCAGAATATCTAGCTTGGAGAACTGATGAAAGTTGCTACACTAAATAACAGATTTTCAATGCAGATAAAACAGCCTTGTATTGGAATAAGATGCCATCTAGGACTTTCAAAGTCAGTGCCTGTCTTCAAAGCTTCAAAGCACAGGCTTACTCTCTTGTAATGGGTAATGTAGCTAGTGACTTTAAGTTGAAGCCAATGTTCATTTACCATTTTTAAAATCCTAAAATCCTTAAGAACTTGTGCTAAATCCATCTGTTTGTGCTCTATAAATTGAATAGCAAACCCTGGATGGCAGTGTATCTGTTTACAGCATGGTTTACTGAATATTTTAAGCCCACTGCTGAGATTACTGCTCAGAAAAAGAAGATTCCTTTCAAAATATTACAGCTCATTGGCCATGCACCTGGTCATCCAATAACGCTGATGAAGATATACAAGGAGATTAATGTTGTTTCCGTAACTTTCTGCAAACATCCATTTTTCAGCCCATGGATCAATGAGTAATTTCAAATTTCAAGTCTTATTATTGAAGAAATATATTTCATAATGCTATAGATGCCATAGATAGGATTCTTCTGATGGATTTGGGCAAAATAAATTGAAAACCTTCTGGGAAAAAGTCACTGTTCCAAATGCCATTAAGAACATCCATGATTCACAATATCAACATAAACAGGAGTTTGGAAGAAAGAAGTTGATTCCAACTCTTATGGGTGAGTTTGATGGGGTCATGACTTTAGAAAAAGTCTCAGCAGATGTGGTGGAAATAGCAAGAGAACTAGAATTAGAAGTGGAGCCTGAAGATATGACTGAATTTCTGCAATCTTATGATAAAACTTGAACAGATGAGGAGTTGCTTCATATGGATGAGCAAAAAAAGTGATTTCTCAAGACAGACTCTATACTTAGTGAAATGCTGTGACCATTGTTGAAATGACAACAAAGGATTTAGAATGTTACAATAAACTTAGCTGATAAAGTTGTTAGTAGGGTTTGAGAGATTGACTCCAATTTTGAAAGATATTCTACTATGGGTAAAATGCTACAAACAGCACTACATGCTATTTTCATGATTGGCAGGGTCAATCAATGTAGCAAACTTCATTGTTATCTTATTTTAAGAAATTGCTGCAGCCACACCAACCTTCACCAACCATCACCCTGGTCAGTCAGTAACCACTAACTTAATGGCAAACTCTCTACCAGCAAAAAATTAAGACTTGCAGGAAACTCAGTTAACTGTTAGCATTTTTTAGCAATAAAGAATTTTCAATTAAATTGTGTACATTGTTTTTTGAGACATAATGCTATTGTTCACTTAACAGATTACAGAATTTTGTAAACATAACTTTTATAGGCACTGGGAAACCAAAAACAAATTCATGTGACTAGCTTTATTGTGATATTTACTTTATTGCAGTGGTATTGAACTGAACTAGCAATATCTCTGAGATATGCCTGAGGGCATTTTCTTATAAATAATTTGATAAGCACAGAATGTTATAATATAAACTTTCTAAAGAATAATGAATCAAAATGGATGATGACTGCAAGTATACAATACGTTTTTGAAGATTTTGAATAAAATAGGAAAGAAATGGACTAGAGAAGAATATGCTTTATTTACATATTAAATTAGAATACATGAATGAATCAATACATGTCTTTAAATATCTATATATTTTTCATTTTGTAGAATGATAAACAGGGAGCTGCAAAGCTTCTAAAATATTTTGAATTATAAATCAATGTATTTTTTACACTGGGAGACGATGATACTCTGTAATCATCAGATATTTTATATCTTTAGTGATTTTTAAGTTAAAAAAATGAGAAAATAAGGAGTGACCCATATTGCTAACAAATTTGACTTAAGTGTAAATACATCAGTCAATTATGAACCATCAGTTCTTATTTACTCATATTTTTGCATGTGTATGAACCAGAAAAAGAAATAGCATTCAGGTTATTTTCAACAGACCTTTCTTTCAGCTTTGCTCAAACTGAAGAAGAAATTACAACTGCTCGTTTAAATTTGAAATTCTGGTTTTTTGTGTTCAAGAAAGTTGTATGTATTCTTTGACCCCACGTCGTTGTTTTGTTTTGTTTAGTTTTTACTTTTGGGGGGGTAGAGTCAGAGGTCTCTGTCACCCAGATTGGAGTGCAATGACACAGTTATGGTTCATTGCAGCCTCAAATGTCTGAGTTCAAATGTTCCTCCTGCCTCAGCCTCCTGAGTAGCTGAGACTACTAGGTTGTGCACCACCACGTCCTGCTTTTTTTTTTTTTTTTTTGTAGTGACAAGTTCTCATTATGTTGCCCAGGATGGTCCACTTAGTTTTAATATGTTGTTTTTGTTTCCATACTAGTCTTTGGATTTTCTTTACTTGGTCTTTATCTTTTTTTGATAATGCAAATTTCTTTCTTTCACATTTTGAATGCTATTTCTTGCATTGACACGTTAGAGTGACGATATAACTACTAACTTGTCTTTAAACTTAAGTTTTTTTTGTAAAACAGTTTTAATTTCAATGCAGTAAAATATCTCAACATACTCTTCGACAATTGTTTGGTTCCTGATAAGTTTAATAAGCTTTTCCTATTCCAAGACCAAATTAGACTATCTTTACATAGCATTTCAATAGTTTTGATTTGTGCTTCTCAATTTTAGTCTTGGTGTTTCTTAATTTTTTGATAAATTATATACTTTGAAGATTAAAATGTTTAAACAAACTGTTACTGGGATATTAAAATACAAGACAGTATTGTAGGTTGCTTTGAAAGGACTCTGTCTGCCCCCTTTTCTTACCTGTATTTCTCAGGAATACCTACAGAATGTGCTGGGAATGCAAAACCCTAAGATAGGGAGAAACTGACTGAAACAGCCTGGGCTCAGACTCAGTCCTCCCCTAGGAAAAGGGTGTCATTTATCACCTTAGTCAAGTGTGTAATGAAACCTTGGGTATAAAATCCAAGAGGGAATGCTTTCTGGAGTCCCTCAGCTATGATATAAGTTGGGCGCATGCAACTTTCCTGAGTCTTAAGGGACTCAAATGCAATAAATCCTAGGCTTCTGCTGTTTATCTGTGAACTATAAATTGAATTCACATAATATGTTGTATATGAGTACGTTCTAGCTCACCAGACTCAGACAAGTTCACTGCACTGTGAAACTATTTCACAGAAATAAACACGCAAAAGACATACACAAACTGCTTAATATCAGTAAGTGGAATTTAGGCAAGAACAATGTGGGCTTGAAGACTTTTGTAGGAGTTGGAAGGAACACATATTATGAGATGCATGACATGGTACTCAATAACGGCAATGAGATATGTGTATCAGATAAGAGAAAGGTGCAAGATTTGTTAGACACGGTGCTCCAACAGGAATGTTGTTAGGAAGTAAGAAACAGCATTTAAACATACTAGTTTGAACTCGACTTTGATTTTTCTTTCTTTTCTTTTGACTTTCTTTGGGTTTTCGATCATTGACGAATGCCAAGATAAAGCTGCTATGGTCATTTGTAAAGGATGCATTAGAAAATTCTAATTGTTCTATATTCACATTAATAGCATGTAATAGTTTGATAAGAAATTTAATTATTACTTCATCCATCAAAAATAAGTATCATATACTCCATAACACTTTTAAAGCATTTCCTCCACTAATTATAAAGTTTTCTCTTCATCTGCTAGTGTTGTGAAATGCATCTTTTTGTGTGTCTTCATGCATGTATGTACGTATGTACCTAGGCACATATGTAGACTATATTCTGGCATGTTACTTTTTAATAGGAAGGCACTTGAAGTTTGTAAATTTGCTTAGAGAGTCAACGCCTTTTCAACTGTTTTTCCCAAGCTACTATAGCAATGTATAGCAGACTATGTTATCCCATTAGAAATTAAAAATACTATTAATTTTTCTTCTTCCAGCACTTTGTGTAACTACAAAAATGTGACAAAAATGCATTCTTTTTCTTTTAAGGTAAAATTTAAAGTGTTTGAGATTTTCTTTTAGCCTTGGCATCCTGAATTACTGCAGAATGTGACTATTATTATTATTTTTTTTTTTTTTTGAGTTGGAGTCTCACTCTCTTGCCTAGACTAGAGTGCAGTGGCCGCTCCCGGCCACCGCAGCCTTGACCTGCTGGGCTCCGATGATCCATCCGTCTCAGCCTTCCAAGTAGCTGGAACTACAGGAGCGCGCTCCCACGCCCGGCTAATTTTTGATTTATTGTAGAGATGAGGTCTCGCCAACTTGCCCAGACGGGTCTCGAACCCGCGGGCTCAGGCAATCCAATCACCTCAGCCTCCCAACGCGCAGCATTACAGGCTGAACCACCGAGCGCGGTGTGACCACTATTATTATTTTATATTTGTATTCATTATCGGTTCTTGATTGGCTTATAATTGTCTGAAGATTGATTAGTTATGCTGTTAGAAATGCTCTGTTTCTTCCTTCTTTCCTCTTTGCCCGCTTGCCTGCCTTCCTTCCTTCTTTCCTGTCTTCCTGCCTGTCTTCCTTCTTTTCTTCCTTCCTTCCTTCCTTCCTGCCTTCTTTCCTTGCTTTCTTCCTATCTTGTGTGTTTACTCCAATCTCTTCTCCCCTTCTAGAATTCCTAGTAGAAAAAATTTAACTGTTTATATCTATTTTCTGTGTCTTAACTTTTAAATCATATTTTTATTGTATATCTATTTGGTACGAATCCCTTGTCTTCATCTTCTAGCTTATTTCTTCACTTTTCATGTATATCTTCCTTATTGTTTACTGAGCTTTTGTTTCTTTGCTTTGGTTTATTAAAAATGCATCATGAATTTCCAATCTCTAATTGGTTCTATTTCATAACATAAAAATCTTTGTTATGTAATTTTATCATATATCAAATTGCATAAAATTCCCCTCAGCACAGTAATATACTTAATTGTAAAGTTTTATTTCAGTTTTTTTTATTTGAAGAACTTTGTATGATTATCTCTGTGTATAAAATGTCTTGTTTAAGTATCTGCTGATGATTTCACCAATAGCTGTATCCCATTACTGTCTCAAAGTACTGTGGGAAGAAAGCTAAACATGTTTCTGTGCATGATATATATTGTGAGTACAGAGTTTCTCTTTCTAGCATTCACAGTTACCTGGAAAACTGTCCTGACTCAGTTCTGGACTGCCCGAATTTATAGTCCTTGGAGAGAGAAAGCACAGAGTGGGCAGAGCAGCCTAG
Source organism: Cephalopachus bancanus (assembly GCA_027257055.1). Classification (NCBI taxonomy): domain Eukaryota; kingdom Metazoa; phylum Chordata; class Mammalia; order Primates; family Tarsiidae; genus Cephalopachus; species Cephalopachus bancanus. The sequence goes on along the minus strand of JAPVLO010000084.1, from coordinate 1,352,983 downwards.
CTACTCTGGGACATAGCTTCTGGAGATTTCCATGTTTCACCCTTCCTCTGGCCTTTGATTGCTGTCTTCCTCTTTGCAGTCTTTTCTTGCTTATGTTTATGCCTACGTTTGCTATAGCTTTGTTTCTCTATTGATTCAACTCTATCTCCTTTAATACTTTTGGTAATTTATCAAATATTGGATATGTTTATAGCTTCATTTTAAACCCATTTTGTTTTGATGAATTTTATTTTTACTATTTCAAAAATATTTGATATAAATTTTTCCCTAATATGTGTTGGGGATAGTAGATACATACACTAGAATTTGTTTATTTTCCCCCAATAAATAATGCTAGATCCATTATATAGTCACAAAAAAGAAAAATAAGGAAACAGTACTTTGTTTTTTATTTCATACCATGCAGAAAAAATTAATGCAAGAAGAACCATAAACATAATTATAATAGATAAAAAGAAAAAACTTGCATGATATCACATAGCAGATTTCTTTGTTACTTTGGGTAGGCAAGATTTTATGAAATAGATGAAAATGAAGTATTGACCATAAAAGAAGTGACTGATAAATCGGACTATATAAGAATTAATAACTTCTGCTATAAAGACATGACTAAGTGAGTGAAAGATAAATCATAGAGTGGAAGGTACTTGCAATGCTTTTATCTGATAAACAATTTATGTCAGAATGCAAAATTCTGGTATTAAATTAATTTTTAATAACATCTTTGTTTCCTATTACATTTGTATATGATAAAATCATTAGAGCATGAAAAATGCTGAATATCTGAACAATGGAGCAAATTTACCAAGACGAGCTTCCAAATCAAGTGATTAGTCAAGCTGAAAATTTACTCTAACAAAATAAACATGGAAAAATGCTCAGAGTAATAGTACTTGTAACTATAAAAATTTTAAGAAAGTGAAATGTGATCAAGTTAAGAAATGACTAAATAAATAGTAGCCCATGATAGTGTGATGGGAAATGTGCAGCTTTTGTAAATGAAGCTTAGAAAGAATGCAAATAACTTTTTAAAAAGCCTTTGATTGATTTTTATTAAAGAAGAGATAAACATGATTCATTTTCAAGTATATGGATGATTTCAATTTTTGAAAGTTAAGTTAGGAAGATATGGGAGAAAAATATACCAAAATAACAGTTTATTGTTAGCTGTATTAGTGATGACATTTTTTTTCTAACTTTCTACTAGGTGATTGTTATTTTAAAGTTAAATTTTGAATTATTGTAAAAATTATTATGCGCTATAGGAAAAATTCTAATTGTATGTGATCATTTCCTTTGACTTGACTTCTTAATATTTCCACATATTCGAAGGGGAAAAAATGTACATGTGAGGGCAAACAGTATAGTCAGATATTTTCATTGGAAAAGATGTTATCTGGAAGTCATCTGATGAAGTGTCATTATTGTGTTCCATCTGCTTTCTTGTCACACTGTTTTGTCAGAAGATTAAAAGATAGAGGCACAATACCATAAGGCTTTTACAGTTGCTTATATTTTCAGTATGAAGTACTATGCTCGTGCAAAATTTGGTAGTTTGGGTATACTTTTATGTTGTACATGGATAGATAAAAAATAAATTGTTTCATATCCCAAGTACTCTTTTAAAAATTGGTTTGATAAATTCTAGATAAATTATTTTGGAAGAATTTGGTGGATTTTCTTATTAGGATGCTTTGGAACTCTTCTAACTAAAATTATTGGATTAAAATTCAAATTAAAAATGCTGATAATTCTTTAACTTGGAAATTAAATCTTCATCATTTTCTTTTCAAATGAAATAGATTTAAGGCAAGACTCTGCATTGTTTTCAACTGAAGTGTCAATGTGATAACTATTCATTTCCAAATTAAGTGTGAGGCAGTTTGCAGTATGCAGAAATCATGGGAGAATCTTTGAATTGGCTCCAAGAGGCATGGATTTCTTAGCATAAGAAAGGGTTTTAAGGCCCAGCTTGATGGCTCAGCCTGTAATCCCAGCACTTTGAGAGGCCAAGGCAAGTGGATTGCCTGAGTCCACGGGTTGGAGACCAGCCCAGATAACTTGGCAGACCTCCTCTCTATGATAAATCAAAAATTAGCAGGGTGTGGTAGCGCACACCTGTAGTTCTGGTTACTTGGAAGGCTGAGACCGAGGATTATTGGAGCCCAGCAGGTCGACACTGGGGTAGCCATGAGCATGCCACTGCACTCCAGCCTGGGCAACAGAGTGAGACTCCAACTCAAAAAAATAAAAATAAAAAAATAAAAATAAGAAAGAATTTAAGGTGGAAGCATGGGAAGAGAGGAAGAAGGCTTGGGACAGATTTTTTTTTTTTAGATAAAGTGTGTTCTCCAGACTGCCCACAAGAAAACATGGTGGGAGTGACACCGGTCTAGGGATTCCAAAACTGGAATCCCACCAGAGTCATCAACAATGATGACACAGGCAAATCTCAGAATTGGGTCTGCCAGAAAGACCAAGTAGATTCTTGGTTTTGTGCAGGAAGGAATTCAAGTGCAAGCCATAAGCAGAAGACAAATATAAGTTTATTAAAAAAATGAACAGCCGGGCTCGGTGGCTCAGCCTGTAATCCCGCGCCTTTGGGAGGCTGAGGTGAGTGGATTGCCTGAGCCCGTGGGTTCGAGACCCGCCTGGGCGGCGAGACCTCATCTCTACAATAAATCAAAAAATCAGCTTGGCGTGGTAGCACATGCCTGTAATTCTGGCTACTTGGAAGGCTGAGGCGGAAGGATCGCCGGAGCCCAGCAGGTCGAGGCTGCAGTGGCCACTGCACTCCAGTCTGGGCAACAGAGTGAGACTCCAACTCAAAAAAAAAAAAAAAGGAAATGAACAAACAGGAAAATGGCTACTCCATAGGCAGAGCAGCCCACATTCATTGCTGGCATTTCAGTTGGAAAATAAAAGTTCATTGAAATGACAGAGAACAGGCTGCTCCATAGGCAGAGCAACTTGGGTTGATCAATCGGAAGAACAGCAACCATACATTGTTGGGGTTTTATTTTCATAGCTGTCTTTTGGTTATATGCTAAGTAAGGGGTGGACGGTTCGTGGATTTTCCAGGAAAGGGATAGGGAATTTCCAAAATCAAAGGTTCCTCCCCTTTTTAAATCACGTAGGGTAACTTCCAGGAGTTGCCATGGTAATTATAAACTGTCAAAGTGCTGGTGAAAGTGTCTTTTAGCATGATTATGTATTATAATTAGTGTATAATGAGCAAAAAAGACAAGTCAGTTCATTTTTTATGCCATTTTGGTCTTAAATTAGTCTTGATTGACTTTGACCAGTCTGCTCACTACATCTCATCTTATTAGTGAGATCTGGGCTATGGGACCTTTGCTTTAGAAAACAAGTCATAGCAGACTCCTATCTCAGGAGTATTACATCCTTCATTTGAAGCCAGCAAACACTTGACCTTCAAATGTCTGCTCCTTGAGAGACACAAGGAGTAGAAATTTTTGTTTGTTTGTTTGTTTTGAGTTGGAGTCTCACTCTGTCACCCAGACTGGAGTGCAGTGGCCGCTCCCGGCCACCGCAGCCTCGACCTGCTGGGCTCCGGCGATCCTTCCGCCTCAGCCTTCCGAGTAGCTGGAATTACAGGCATACGCTACCACGCCCGGCTGATTTTTTGATTTATTGTAGAGATGAGGTCTCGCTGCTCAGGCGGGTCTTGAACCCGCGGGCTCAGGCAATCCACTCACCTCAGCCTCCCAAAGGTGCGGGATTACAGGCTGAGCCACAGAGCCCAGCTAGGAGTAGAAATTGACTTGCTCTAATAATGCTAAGATAGTCAATGGCTGAAAGACATAAATGACTGCATTTGAAGTCATTTTCAAACTCAATGTTTGCTGAGGCAAACAAAGTTTGCTTTTCTTGTGTAGTTGTCAACTATTTGGGGAGAAAAACAACATGGGATCATGTTGAACCTTGCTTTGTAAGGTCTTCAAGAGTGACAGAGATAATCCGTCAGCAAAAAGCAGGAGAAGAATGTGGTTTTTCTAGTGATTATTTGTGAGATGTTCCATATGAGCGCCCTGAATAGAAATGCATCCAGCTGGACCAATGCAGGAAAAAGAGCACCAGGGATAGGATTTGCTGAAGAAGGAAAAAGTGATGCCTAAGAAAGTGAGAGCTCAGCCTCGTAGGAAAGCGCTAGTTCGGGTGAGACAGCTTTTATTCCCTTACCACTCCTGATCCCCTTGCCAGATTTTAACTAGACTCAAGAGAACTCAGAAAATGTATAGTAAGGGGGAGGGATGACAGAAGTTCAACCCGATGAAACAAAGCAAAGAAGCCATGAATGAATTCTTTCCCTGAAGTTAGGCAGCCACAAACTACAGGCTTCAGCAAGGAGAAGAAGAGGGAACTCTTAATTTTAAATGAAGATAAGAAGTGATTTTTATCATGACTGGGACACTTAATCTTTTAATCAAGACGGTTTTTGATGTTTAAATTGACTATGGGCCTGTCTACTGTCAAGGGAAACATGCAGTTTTGGGTATTGAGTCATATTCTTGCTTTATTGGCATGATGAGAGCCAGAATCAAGAGTTATTTTTATTCTAGGATACTTTTTATAAGGTACTAATTGAGAAAAGTATACATACTCAGACTTCATATTTGAAGAAACTAGCAGAGGTTCTTCAAGTTTGACAGTGCCATGGCAGAAGATGCTGACTGAATATGCCTTCTTGCCCCAGGCACTCACCAGAGGTTCTGTCATTAGTCTCTAAGCTCATGGGACATTATCTTGCTGACATCCTTTGACACTAGGCTTAAATATAGATTTGACATCTCTGGTGAAAAAAAAAACTTATTAAAAGTCGTTTTAGAGAAAATAAGCTTTATTTTGCCTCAACCTTTATTTATGAGCCATAAAACCATAAAATGTTCCTCTAACATTTTTGACATGCTCATTGCCTTCTTACACAATTCAAAGTAACATATAATGGAGCAACACAGAGCCAAAAACCAAATGTGAGTGATATTTTAGGTTCCATTTATTGGGTATGGAATATGTTTCCTTCCGTAATAACGCATACATGTAAACTGTGAGAATATAGGGATTTCAATTAATGTTGCAGAAATACTAATTTTTTTTTGTTTCTTTTACTTTTGTATATATCTTGAGAGTGTTCAGGTATCTTTTATTTAACACCTAAGGATGGATGAATGGATAGTTAGATAGATTTATTTCTTCACAATTGATGAAATGTTTAAACCTTACATTGTCGTAGAAGACGAGAGATTTTTAATAAGGTTTGAAAGGAATAAAATTATAATGCAGTCCTTGTGGGAAAAATAATACAAACTGTGAAATAAGAGTATGGTGTATTTATTGGTTATGATACATACTTAGCTATAAAGTGCTTTCATAGAAGAATACTTAAAAGAAATTACATTATTTAAGAAAAAGTAATGCATATAAGGCATGTTATCTACAGGTGGCAGTTGAATACACTGAATATAATTGACACTTTATAATCCAGAAGACAAATGTAGAGTGTCAGAATAATACATCTATTTAGATAAATATTAAATTCTTAGAAATTTGCAATTCTGTAGGAAAAATATAATCCTTGTAGTGATTTGAAATCTCATTGAAAATCTCTTATGTGCGGAGGGTAAATACACCTTTTCTAAGTAGTGAAAGCTCTGGTGTTCCTGGGTTTGTTTCCTGGAGCTGCTGTAAGAAAATAGCACACATTGGGAGGCTAAAACAACATACATTTATTGTCTCACAGTTCTGGAGGCTGGCAGTCAGAGACCAAGGTATCGGCAGGTCCTGATTTCTCCTCAGGGGTATATGGAAGGCTCTGTCTGTGCTGGGCCTCTTTTATGGCTTCTGGTACTTTCATGGCTATGGCAGCATATCTTTAATCTTCATGTGGTACTTTCCCCTGTGTGCTGTCTCTGTCCAAATTTCCCCTTTTATAAAGCCACCAAGCATATTGATTGAGAGGCCAATCCTACTTCAGTATGTCTTCATATTAACTTAAATAATTATATCTGCAATAACCTTATTTCATTCAAGTTTACATTCTAAGATACTAGGCATTCTTATGTCAATATAGGAATTTTGGGGAAACTCAATTTGATCCATCATACCTTGATATGAATAAGGAGTTAAATGTCTCATGGAATTCATGACAGAATGCTATGATTTTTATTTATCTAAAATCTAGTTGATCTTAAATAAGCTAAAGAATACTTCCAGGCAAAACACATTTTGACATAGAGAAAACACCATCTAATTTAGCTAACCAACAAATTTAACATGGAGATCATAACCTACTTCTGACTGACTGAGTTATGTTCCACTGGAAATGATTGCCCTCCATACCAGAAACCTGAAAACATGTCGAGTACAGTTCAATACAATCGATGTACTGAAAGATTTGACTAATGAAAAAGATATGACTATTAGAAATATATGGTCACAAATGAGCAGCAGCATTTATGAAACAGAAACTATAGTAGATGCAAGGAGAAATGGACAAATAAATCTTAATACAATCCAAAAGTATAAATAATGTAACAACTTTCTCAGATCACAATGGTATAATGATAAGTAGAAAACAGACTCTTCAACTTGAAAATTAAAATGAAGATCTGTAGTTACCTCATATAATTTTTCAAATCAAAAAGAAATTTTAATGTATCTGTGTGACAGACTGACATCACTGGCTGTCTGCTGGTAAAAGTTCCTTTACAGATTCAACATAAAGTGTCCTTTACAACTTAATAACCTTGTAAATGGTGAGCAGCTTCTCCAATGAAGAATTTAAAATTTGAGTTTATATGATAAATTTTCAAAAATTATTTTCCTGACACACTTGCCATATGGTTGATTTTACTTTTAAAAGCTTGAATGTTAAAACTAATTCAATTAAAAGCAAGCAAGTGTAGGGAAAAATTTTAAGGAAACAATTCACAATAATGAAGACATTACATAGAAGAACATATGGTATACAGTTACCTCAAGGAAAAGTCATGGTGTGAAATAGCAACTTATAAGAAAAATAAAAATTGACAAATTAAAAATCCAACTAAAATTAGCCGGGCTCGGTGGCTCAGCCTGTAATCCCGCGCCTTTGGGAGACTGAGGTGAGTGGATTGCCTGAGCCTGCGGGTTCGAGACCCGCCTGGGCAGCAAGACCTCATCTCTACAATAAATAAAAAAAAAATTAGCCGGGCATGGTAGCGCATGCCTGTAATTCCGGCTACTTGGAAGGCTGAGGCAGAAGGATCGCCGGAGCCCAGCAGGTCGAGGCTGCGGTGGCCAGGAGTGGCCACTGCACTCCAGTCTGGGCAACAGAGTGAGACACCAACTCAAAAAAAATAAATAAAAATAAAAATAAATAAATAAAATTAAATAAAATAAAAGTTTAAGGAAAATATAAAACTATGCCTAATGGTATTAGAAAAAAGACATTAATGAAAAAGCAACATTTTCTGGGCTTAGAAAGTAAAAAAAAGTATGGAATGAATACAAATGCTTTGTTTCTTAAAAATCAGTAATGTTAATAAATCATAAGCATAATTATCAATTAATTAGTTGATAATGGGCAGTATATGGAATTTTGAAATCTACTAATTACAAAGATAAAGAATATTTTGAAAACCACAAGAAACTAATTTCACAATTCTGTGACAATGCATTTTCTATGAAAATATGACTTACCAAAAATGACCACAAAATACTTAATTTGAATATAGCAATTTCCATTGGAAAATAGGAAAAAAAAAGTTTTAAAGAATACAATTCAAGGCATGCCCACATACTTGACCTGTAATATAGCAAAATCTTTCAAAAACAGAAAACACAAGGCGACATAGATGGTGTTAGAACATAGGAAAGAAGGAATATCTCTACAGTATTTTAACAATCACATGGAAATATCAAATCTTGCATAAATACCAAAAGAGTTCTATGTCATTTATAGATAGTGAAACAAAAAGCTTACATAAATTATTAGTAAACAGATTTTGGCAGCACACAAAGCAACAACATAAAACTTTAATGATGAATTAATTTGTGTTATTTCAAGAATGCCAGGATATTTTGATATTAGTATAGCTTTTAAAATGTTTTAGTATAGGAGTCCCACTGCCAGTGAAGAGATGCCAACCACTACCATATTCTCTGTCTTAGACCAGGTAGAGACCTGCATTGCCCTGCCCAACTCAGTCCAGCCTCCAACTTAAGACCCAGAGGCTATCTTGGCACCACTCTGGGATCAGCCATCAAACTTGGAGAGACAGACAACCCCCATGCTAGAACAGGCACAGATACATCTCATCTGAGTGGATGACTTGACAGCAACAGAGCAGATGAGTCCAGATCTGATTCATCCTCTTCCCTCAGCAGTCAGTGGGGCAACTGACCTATGCTGAGAACAACCCTATCAGTCTGTGCTGAAAGTGGAGGAGAAAGGATGGAGATCAGAGTCACTCCCTAATGCAGTGGCTGCCAATAGCAGTGGCAGCCAAAAGCAGCAGCAGTGCTTGGGAAAGGAACCTGAAGTTTCAGAAACAGTCACAAAGAGAGCTCTTCTCTCTCTTCACCTTCTTTTTGTCTCCCTCCTTCCTTTTTTACATTATTTTCCTTTTTCTTATTTCATTTTACTTCTGTGAGGCAATCATACACACCCACAGCATGAATAGATTATAATGTAGCAGGAAGTGGGTTCCAGGGGGCCCAGACACCATTCAATGGACACTGGGATTTGCGGATAACTTCTGAACCACAGCTCCCCCCTTAATCAAATTTCAAAACTTCAAAAAGTACAGCCCCCAACCCCAGTCTGTCTTCAAAACTGAATAAATCAAGAGTATCTACATAAGGAAGAATAGGGAATTGAGAAAACAGAAGTGAAAGTTATCTCCCCTTTCACTGGACAACAGAATTAAAGAATTAAAGAATTAATTAATTTTTTAGAATTAAAGAAGAGGTTAAAAAAGGCAGGGAGAGGTAGGGAGGAAAACCTGCACAAATGAAGAAGACAGAGTGGAAGAATACAGATCTTATACAGATCCCTGGGAAGACAGCAACTGAGAATACAGACTTCAGAACTCAAACAATGAAGAGCTCCCAGAACACTTGGTCTCAAACCATGACTCCAGATATTAAGATACCAATATTAAGCCGGCTCGGTGGCTCAGCCTGTAATCCCGTGCCTTTGGGAGGCTGAGGTGAGTGGATTGCCTGAACCCGTGGGTTTGAGACCCGCCTGGGCAACTTGGCAAGACCTCATCTCTACAATAAATCAAAAAATCAGCCGGACGTGGTAGCACATGCCTGTAATTCCGGCTACTCGGAAGGCTGAGGCGGAAGGATCACTAGAGCCCAGCAGGTCGAAGCTGCAGTGGCTGGGAGCGACCACTGCACTCCAGTCTGGGTGACAGAGAGAGACTCCAACTCAAAAAAAAAAGATACGAATATTAAGAATAAATAGAAATGAGGAAAGACAAGAAGAAAGAATGAAGGAGTTGACAACTGAAATGATGGCAATAAGGAATACAGTAAATTAAATAAATAACAAACTGACAAGCATGGAAAGCAGAATTAACCAAGAAGAAGAAAGACTCTCAGAGCTTGAGGACCAAAATATAGGACGAAACCATACTGTTAAAAACATAGAAAAGAAGCTTAAAAAGATGGAACAAAGTCTCCAAAAGATGAGTGATTATATCAAGAGACCAAACCTAAGATGAATTGGAATTCCAGTGACAGAAAGAAAGACAGAGACTGCCCTGGAACAAACATTCCATGAAATTATCCAAGAAAACTTCCCTCATATCATCAGAAACTTGACCATTCCAACACAAGAGCTTCAGAGAATCCCTGAAAGACATCAAGTGATAAGACCAACTCCTAGACACATAGTAATTTGTTGACACAAAGTAGGCATAAAAGAAAAAATCCTAAAGACAGCAAGAGAAAAAAGTCAGACTAACTCCTGGGTAAGAACAATTCGAATAGCAGCACACTTCTCTATAGAAACACTATAGGCTAGAAGAGAGTAGAGTCCAATTTTCAAAGTACTCAAAGATAAACAGTTTCAACCAACAATTACCTACCAAGTTAAGCTAAGTTTCATCAGTGAGGGAGAATTCAAATCTTTCCCAGACATTCAATACCTAGGAGTTTACACTGCCTCCAGACCAGAAACAACTAAGAAAGTATTAAACACAGACTAAAGAAAAGAACAACCATGTGCTTCCCTTCCCAAAAATGGAGAAAAAAGATTGAAAAACATACATAAATCAAACAAAAAAACAAAAGAAAGCAAACAAAAAATAAACAACAACAAACTCTATAAGAACTTCATGACGGGAATAAACTCTCAGATGTTAATAATTAGCCTGAATGTGAATGGACTAAATACATCACTGAAAAGACACAGATTGGCAAATTGGATAAAAAAAATTATGACACAGCAATATGTTGTCTCTAGGAGACTCAACTCACCAGAGAGAACACTCATAGACTCAAAGAGGATGGAAAACAAATTTTCAGGTGAAGGGAACACAAAAGAAAGCAGGAGTTATAATCTTAATATCAGACAAAATATCCTTTAAGCTATCAAAAATTTAAAAAGTTACAGAAAGTCACTACATAATGATAACGGTTCAATCAATAAATGAAAAATATCCCTCCTAACATATTCACACCCAACATAGGAGTACCCACTTTCATAAAGCAGCTTTAAGGTATACTAAAGCTTGATCCTATCACTGTCATAGCTGGGGACTTAAATACCCCACTAACAACCATAGGCAGATCATCGAGACAAAAAAAATCAACAATGAGATGTAAAACCTCAACTAGACACTAGAACAAAAGGACTTAATAGATACCTATAGAATACTCCACTCAAAAACCGTGGAATATACATTCTACTCATCAACACATGAAACATACTCTAAGATAGACCACATCCTTGGCCATAAATCAAGCATAAACAAATTTCATAAAATTGAAATACTGCCATGCACTTTCTCAGACCACTGTGGAATAAAAATTAATATTAACACCAACGAAGTTCCCCCCAAACCCACAAAGACATGGACAGTAAACAGCATGATGCCAAACAACTCCGGGGTCAACACGGAAATCAAAACAGAAATTTAAAGATTTCTGAAAACAAATGAAAATGAAGAAACATCTTACAAAATCTCCAGGATGCCAAGAAAGCAGTACCAAGAGGAGAATTCACATCTCTGTGAATACACATGAAGAAAATGGAAAGATCACAAGTTAACAGCCTAACAGATTACCTAAGGAAGCTGGAAAAGCAAGACCACCAAAACCCTAACTTAGGCAGAAGAATCCTGATCATAAAAATAAAGGTCCAAATAAGGAACATAGAAGACAAAAATATAATAGAAAAAAAAATCAATGAACCAAAAAACTAGTTCTTTGAAAGGACAAACAAGATTGATGGACCCCTAACCAGACTGATCAAGAAAAAACCCAAATCAAAACAATCAGAAATGAAAATGATCAAATCACAACAGACCCCCTGAAGAAATACAAAAGATTATCAGAGATTACTATGTACACTTGAATGGAAATAAACTTGAAAAACTATATGGCATGGAGGACTTTATGACATCACCAAAGCTCCCCAGGTTGAAACAAAAAGAAATTGAGACCCTAAATAGATCAATAACAACCTAGGGAATTGACTATGTCATAAGAAAACTACCTAGAAAAAAAGTTCTGAACCATAATGGCTTTCCAGCAGAATTCTACAAAACATTTAAGGAGGCGCTGATACCAATCCTATTGAAAGTATTACAGGCAATTGAGAAAGATGGAACTCTCACTAGATCATTATATGAAGCTAACATCACAATGATACCCAAATCAGGTAAAGATCCAACAAAGAAAGAGAACTACAGGCCAATATCCCTGACGAACATAGATTAAAACGCTCAACCAGATTCTAGCAAACTGGATCGAACAACACATCTCAAAAGTCGTCCACCATGACCAAGTAGGCTTCATTCCCAGGATACAGGGCTGATTCAATATCTGCAAGACCATAAACAAAATTAAATACATCAACAGATGTAAAAACAGAAGACACCTTATTATATCATTAGACATGAAAAAATTTTTTAATAAAATCCACATCACTTCTTGATAAAACCTCGAGCACCTAGGCATAAATGGAACATACTTCAAAATAGTAAGAGCCATCTACAAGAAACCTATAACCAACATATTGCTAAACAGACAGAAATGTGAACCATTGCCTCTGAAGACTGGAACAAGACAAGGCTGCCCACTCTTACCACTCCTGTTCAACACAGTGTTGGAAGTCCTAGCTAGAGAATATTTGCAGACTCCTAGGTAAGCTTTTCCATAATTATCTCTAATTTATCATATTCTACTTTCATGTAAAATATTAAACTAATTCATGTAATGTTAGTAGCCTTATACCTGTATTCTTCCCATTCTTTCACTGTTCATTTTAACTATTTTAGGTGTTTCTTAAAAACATTTGATTTCTATGTATGTTATGAAACTTGCAAACATTTTTATTGACATCAATTTGCTCTTAGCAGTCAATACATTTTTGTGGAATTTTAAAAAATAAGAAATTAATCCTTTTAATTTATCCAAATATTTACTCATATCTTTAAAAATGTTACTCGATAGCAAAACAATGTTAGCTACTTCACATATACACGTGTCCTTTGTTGCCCTAGCTTATTAGATAAAATGGTCTTTAGAACAGAGCTCTTCAATAAGATTTCCTGCCATTAGGGAAATGCTCCACAAACTGTTAACTGTTGAATATGGTAGCCCCAGCTGAATGCTGTCATTAGCCAGAACTTGAAATAACATGACAGTGACCGAAAAATTAAAAATGCTAATTTTATTTATTACAATTAAATGTAAGATAAATAGCCATATGTGGCCCATGGCTACAATGCTTGAAAACACAGCTTAAGGAACCACTGTTTCTGACTTCCAAATCCGATACATTCTTGATATTTCAAACATTGAAAAGTTATTTCATACTTCAAATTTTTCTAAGTCTCACAATTAGAAAATACCTCTTCCATTTTGAAAACTCATCATTTTACTGAAGATTTGTTTGACTTTGCTCTTATTTTAGTCCATTTCTTCCTGTTATTTCCTTTGTTAAACTGTGAACTTCTTGAAGGCAAATTAAGGTGGGTTTTACGTACCTGGATACATAGAAAATAAAATACACATGCTACTTTACTAATGATGTGGCTACATCCCGATAAACCCATGGCCAATTGGAAATATTGTAAGTCTAAAATAACTTTAATATCCCTATCTACTGGACATTATTAGCCGACTGTTGGGCAAACTCATCTAACCCAAACTCTGTTCTGTAATAAAATGTCAAAAACTGTATACAGATGGATGTTTTGTAAACATGATGGGATGCAAAACACAAAATACAGCAAAACAATACACTGTGACATGTCAAATTGTTTACCTTTATGATCCTGAGGCTGGTTGGGAGGTCTGAGTCACTGCTGCTGCCCCCCATCCTGAGTGTATCATGTCGCATATCCATAGCCTGGGAAAAGATCAAAATTGAAAAATTTGAAGTATAGTTTCTTCTGAATGTGCAGAAGTCAAGCTATTGCACCATCCTAAAGTCAAAAAAAAAGGAAGTTGAACTGTTATAAGTTGTGGATTATCAATATACGCACTAAAATAATCAAATTGTTAAGGTAATTAGATAAAAACTTTAGTTAGAAAGCAGGGATACCCTTTACTAAAGATCACTGACTTCTGTTAGTATGTATTACTAATTTCCAATCGGAAACTGGAGGGTTTTTTCCTATAACTGTACATGGAACATAGAATTTCTTGGAATAAATACCAATTTTATACAAAATATTTGACCTATCAAGTGGTGCAAGCTAAACATTTTTAGACATTAAGTTCTAGTTCTATTTGCCATTCTTATTTGTCAAATATTCACATATTGCATTACTGATTATTATTTTTTTCTTTAGATAACTCAGCATACCCCTGTTATTACTTCTTTGACCTATGGGTTTCTTAAAAGTGAGTTTTTAAATTCTCAGTTATCAAACAGCCCCATTACTAAGTGGGCAAATATATGAATAGACACTTCTCAAACAAAGATATATGAGCAGCTAACAGATACATGAAAAAATGCTCAGCCTCACTAGTCATCAAAGAAATGTAAATTAAAACCACACTGAGATACCACCTAGCTCCAGTCAGGATGGCCATCATCAATAACAAAAAAGAACAAATGCTGGAGAGGATACGGCAGGAAGGGAACACTTCTACACCATTGGTGGGAGCGTAAACTAGTGCAGCCTCTGTGGAAAACAATCTGGTGATTCCTAAAAGATCTAAAAATCTACCTTCCATATGATTCCGAAATCACCCTACTGGATATATACCTGGAAGAACTCAAGTCACTCTGTACAAAAGATACCTGCACACGTATGTTTATCGCAGCATTGTTCACAGTAAAAAGAACATGGAACCAACCTTGCTGCCCATCAAAAGAGGACTGCATTTTTAAAATGTGGTACATATACATGATGGAATATTACTCAGCCATAAAGAGGGACAAAATCATGAAGTTCACAGTAACCTGAATGAATTAGAGTCTATTATACTGAGTGATCTTTCACAAAAACAAAGAATTGAGTATCGCATGTTCTCACTCACAAGTGGACTTTGAACAATTATCATCATACTATAAGAAAAGTATTGGCAGTAGGGGGAAACTGCCGGGAAGGGGCTGGAGTAGCGGAATTGGCAGTAGTGGGAGTCTTCTTGGGTAAGTGGGGGAACACCTCATCAACAAGGGTACCTGCATAATGAACATTAGTATACTTAACCCTGAATTGTACCCCACATCTTTAAAATAAAAAAAAATTAAAAGTTGAAAATAAATAAATAAGTTCTAAAACTAAAGTTCTAATCTTAAAAAAAAATTGTTACCTATGAATTTTCCAGAAATCTTTCTGCTATTGGTTGCTAATTTTTTTAGCTATTGTGAGTTAATTTCATTCTTTTTGAGCATATTTTCATCCTGAGTATATTTTTATGGCATATCATATAATGTATCCTAATTAATTTTCCATATGTAATTAAACATTTACATCCTCTTGTTGGGTCAAGTGTCTTAAAATGGCAATTAGAAAAGTTGACTGATGGTGTTCTTTGTATTCTCCATGTCTTTATTGATTTTCAGTCTAACTGTTCTACCTGTTTCTGAGAAACAAATGTTAAAATATCCAAACACATTTATGGATTCACCATTTTTTTTCTATTAGGTTTCTAAGGTTTTGTTTGACATTTTTGGAATCTCAGTTGCTAGAAATATTCACATCTAGTATTTTTATGTCTTCTTGATTAGCTTACCCTATATTATTAGGAAATGTCTTTCTTTAATCATATCCCTTCTGACATTCTTGTTGATTGGAATACATACAACCACTCCATCTTTCTCATGAATAGCATTTACTGGGTACATCTTCCATCTTTGACATTTTATTTTACACTTAACATAGGAAAGGGAGTTGCTTGTAAATGGCATATAGTTGTGCTTCATTTGTTCATTCAGTCTGCTTCAACATTGTACTTGATTGTTTAGATCATTTTAGTAATTATCAACATGCTTGGGTTTAAATTTGCCACGTTAATTTTTCTTCTTTTTCCCCCACATCTGATTCTGCACCCTTTATTTCTTTTTATCTTGCATTGATTTGAATTAAATAATAATTTTATTGTTTTTGCCACTATTGGCTTATTTGCTATATTTTTGTTTTATCATTTCCTTGGTGGTTTCTCTAGGATTTACAATACATATCTTTAGCATATCATCTCATTTCAGACAACACCATCCTAGTTCAACTATAATATGAAAGTCTTACAACTGGATTCTTTCATTTCTTTCTGCCTTACCACACATTTTGTTCTTTTTAAACACAGGTCTTTAGCATATCATAATCTTGTTTCTGACTATTATTATTCTGGTTCAACTCTAATATGAAAACATTACAACTGTATTATTTCCATTTCCTTCTTTCTTTCCACATTTTGCTCCTATGTATATTATAAACCATACCATACCATAATTACTTTTATCTTAGTCAACTTTCTTTTAAATAAATGTTTACAATGAAGAAAATGTTTTATATATTTGCACATTTATTTGTCAATTTTAGTGCTTTTCTTTGTGTGTGATCCATGTGACATACAATTTTTAACATGTCTTATGATACAGGTTTGCTGGAAACAGTTTATCTCATTTTGCATGACTAAAAAAATGATTATTTTCTTTCATTTTTGAGTGGCTTTTTTATTAGATGGAATTCTAAATTCATAATTTCCTTTTTCTAAAAATCTGTTAGTTTATGCATTGTTCTGATTCATTTTTGTATTTGTTTTTGTCTTGCTTAGAGTCTGTTGAGGAATATATTAATTTATAGTTCTCATAAAACTTTGGAAAATTATTAGTCATAATTTCTGTAAATATTTTCTGCTTCCCCTTTTTTCCCTAATACTAGAATTACTTGTATATTTTGCAATTTGATATTGTCATGTTACTGTAGTGCTGTACCTTTCTCTTCAGTTTTTTGTCCACTCTATGTCATATTAGAAAGTTAATATTTCCAAATCTTCAAGTCTAAAATGCTGTAAATTCAATTCAGTTAATTATTTTATATTGATTTTTACTATAGAAATTTTATTGTTTGAAATATCTTCCATTTCTCTTCTCACTCATTATTTTTGATATTTCTAGGACTTGTCTATGGCTTATTTTTCTTTTGGCTTGAATCACATTTTCATGTTTCTCTCTCTCCTACGCATTCAATGAGGAAATTCTTTTCTGTGACTGGTATAAACTTAAATGTCTTCCAGTATTTTTTGAAACTTGGAGATTATTTTGAGAATCTTAGTAATTCATTTTTCCCTATTAGTAACATGGAAGCTCACCCTTGGCTTATGGAGGCTACTATTCAGAAAAGACAAAATGGAATCCTTTTGAAGACTTATAGTGCTCTTGCTGTTCATGGAACATTTATTTTCCTGTACTTTATCCTGCCTTATGTAGCTGCCTTATGCTTCCTGAATGACCTCTCTGCCTCTTCAACTCATTGAGACCACTAGGCTCTGTTGTGACCACTATATTGCTTCAGGAGCTATATAGAAACCCAAGAAGATTATAGGCTCATGTAATTTGCTTCTTTTCTCTCAGGGGCACAATTGTCTACTGCCTATTGTCCAATATATACTTTATATATTTGTCCAATTTTCCAGTTGCTTATCATAAAAAATTCTGAAGACTGAAAGTTTTATGGTTAATACTTTGGGCTAATTTTAATTTGCTTTGATATTTTACAAAAGAAATTTGAATAGGGAAAAATAAGAACTTATGAGATTATGTAACATTTTATATTTGTAACTTTGAAACTACTAGACTGAAAAAAATGTAAGTAGAACTGCATTGTGATGTATTTCATATAAATACTTTTTTTAAAAATTTATGTTTTTTTTTAATTGGAGTCTCACTCTGTCGCCCAGACTGGAGTGCAGTGGCCGCTCCCGGTCACCGTAATCTCGACCTACTGGGCTCCAGCGATCCTTCCGCCTCAGCCTTCCGAGTAGCCGGAATTACAGGCACGCGCTACCACGCCCGGCTGATTTTTGTTTATTGTAGCGATGAGGTCTCGATGCCCAGGCGGGTCTCGAACCCACGGGCTCAGGCAATCCACTCACCTCAGCCTCCCAAAGGCGTGGGATTACACGCTGAGCCACCGAGCCCAGCTCATATAAATACTTGTAAAATCCCTAAAGCTAGTCAACTTCTATGACAGAATAATATGACTGTTACTTGTATACTAATCTATAAAATATCTGTAAAATTAATTTCATATGAGTTACACATAAAATTACTAATCTTATAAAATAAATGTTTATAGTATTCACTTGAGTAATGCTACTCTGCATAAAATTTACACTTAAAAATATTCATCTAAGATTTTATTAAGCACATACATAATCCCTCACACAACAACATAACAAAGTAATTATAATACCATCTAGACACTCCTCTTCAAATATTTTTATTACACCTAGAAGATGTCAACATGACATACCTTTATTCTTACTATGTTAATGTCCACTTCTCAAGAATTTTGAAGGATATCAAGAATTATAAGATCAAATGCATGTTTGGTGTTATCTATTCGATGTCTCTTTTCTTGAAAATAAACACTGACATTAAAGTAGCTGCTCATTGTCGTATACTTGTCAGTACTTAGTTGCAAAACTCAAGGCCCATTAAATTTTCTTTAAGGTATAAGTGAGTAGTTTTCAGTGAATTTTAAAAAGAATTGGTTTTGATGATTGCTTCATAAAAAGGTTGGTCCTGAAAGGTCATTGTGTTCAGGACAAATAAATTTGCTATAGAGCAATTTGCTTAGACAGGCTTTGTGGAATCTCTCGTGTGATTTTAAGTGCAGTGTAGAACTACTTTTTAACACAGCCAGTAAACATTTAACATTTATTTCAGAAACCGTTTTGAAAGTATTAACATTTACTCATCAAAGCCACTGTTTAACACAATAAGTGTGCCTTCTCAATTCACTAGGAATATAAATAGCTACTATTAACTACTGCCGATATGTTCCAGTTATTCATTGCTATGCACAAAACTACCACAAATGTAGTAACTTGAATAAACAGCAATAATGATTTTGCTAATGAATTTGCAATTTGAATACACTAAACCTGGATAGCCTTGCTCTTTGTTCCATGGCATCATCTGCAGCAAATTTAAGACTAGAATGACATGACAATTGGTAGATGAATCAGATGAAAGTTTGCTCACTTCACATATCTGGTGATTATCTCTGACTTTCAGAAGGACCCTCTCTTGGGCTATCTACTAAAGCATCCGTAAGATGCCATTCCACATGGTTCTTTGGCTTTCTCAAAACATATTGGGTTCTAAAAGTGAAGTTCCCAAGAAAAGGTGGAGTGCAAGGAATTTTTATGATCTAGTGTTTAAAACAACAAAATCTTCTAATGTACTCTATTAATCAAGATGATAATAAAGGTGAATTCTGTTTGAAGGTGAATTGGTATAAACACTACTACTTAAAGTGTAATGTCAATTCCATCTTTTAAGAAGTTTGTGTAGATATACTGTGATGGACATCTTTGAAAATAGATTTTGCTTTCTAGCCATGTCTTACATCCATCCCCCAATATGCAAAACACACGCATTCTCTCAGCCAAAATCCTGATCTCATCAAACCATGTCTGATGTTACAGAAAAGCTCAGCTGCATCATCTGCGTCAGGTTCGTTTGCAGATAAATTCCTCAAATGTGGTTTATTAGACAGTGATCTGTGAGTATAAGTTTTCCATACTTAAAACCCATCAACTAAATGTGGATATTCTCCAACCTAAAATGGTGGGAAAGGCAAAGAAAAACAACTAGATTCGTTTATGATCAAAAGAATTGTAGGAGAGGCAGTGGATGGCAAACAGCAGTCGCTGGTCCACAGCACTGATCACATATACTCATTCCTTGACTGGGGCTCAAGACTAGAGTGGTTCTGTATGGCCCTGGGCTCTGGCATCTCAGTTCTGAATCTGAGTCATTCTCTTTTTCATTAGAAGTAACATGCAGCCGGGCTCGTTGGCTCAGCCTGTAATCCCGCGCCTTTGGGAGGCTGAGGTGAGTGGATTGCCTGAACCTGCAGGTTCGAGACCCACCTGGGCAACTTGGAGAGACCTCATCTCTATAATAAATCAAAAACTAGCCGGGCGTGGTAGCGCGCGCCTGTAGTTCCGGCTACTTGGAAGCCTGAGATGGAAGGATCGCCAGAGCCCAGCAAGTCAAGGCTGCGGTGGCCGGGAGCGGCCACTGCACTCCAGTCTGGGTGACAGAGTGAGACTCCAACTCTTAACATGCATTTGCAGGTGAGTAATTTGGAGTTTCAAAGGCTTCTTTTCATTTTCATTTTACATTTTCAGTCTAAACTAACATAATTATTTTTAAATACTTAAGATCATTATGGAAATAAATGTAGTACATACTTTATTAGGCAAATGGTGTGCCCAAAGTCTTATTGAGATAAACACTTCTTTACTGTGACTGCTTTAGAACAATAACCTTAAGATTATTACAAATTAATCCAGTGTAGAGACCATTGGAAAAAAAAATAATAATAAAAGAAAATTTGTGAAGCTGTTGCTGCAGCTACACAAGCTGTCCAAAAAGGTATTGCTCTTTATGAAAAATACTTTTTAAAATCTGGTATTAAAAATGCACCTTTTTGTGAGTGTGGGATTGCTGAAAGAAAGACATACCTGTAGACTCTATTGTGATTTGAGAAAAAGGTTAGTCATTATATGAAAACGTAAAGCAAAAGGAAAATGAAGGATCTGAAGCTAGAGAACTTAATGCCAGCAAAGGATGAAATGTGTCTTTGGTCTTCATGTAGTTAAGTTTTTGAGAGTCAAAAGTTAATTTTGCATTTTCAACTGTACAAAGGGTTCAGTGTTCCTACCCCCCATGTTGTTCAAGGGTCATCTGTACTTCCATTTACCCATTCAATATTTGTGATATATGCAAATATATCCCTGATTTCACTTCTGATAGTAGCAGCATGTGACTTTCTCCTTTCTCTATGATCAAAAAGCTTATCAATTTTACTACTTTGTGAAAAAGAAAGACTACTGGCTTTATTGTGATATTGCAAAATATATCTTTGGTCTTCATACCCGTTTCCTGATATACAACTCCTAAAATCCTTGGACTATCCAAAGTGTTGTCTTTTTGTATGCCCATGTTGACTGGTATCCTTAGGATGAAGGCTGGTCACGGAAAAGACAGAGATGTGATTAGAAGGTTGGGACTTCCAGTCCCATCTCTTCACTTCTAGAGAGGAGAAAGAGACTGAAGCTCAAGTTGAGCACCAATGATCAATGGTTGAATCAATCATGCCTCTATGATGAAGCCTCCATTAAAATACAAGGGGATGAGGTTTGGAGTACTTCTGGAGAGCTTAACACATGAAGTCTGACAGGAAAGTAAAGAAGAACTTACGCGTGTACTGGGAGGGTGATGTACCCCAACTCCGTAGGGACCTTCCAGATCTATATATGTCTCCATTTGGCTTTTTATTTGTACCCCTTAAAATATTCTTTGTAATATTGTAATATACTGATAAAGGCAAGTAAGTGATTCGCTGAGTTCCGTGAACCACTCTAGCAAATTAATTGAACCCAAAGTATAGGTCGTGGAAGCCCCAACTTGAAACCAGTTGGTCAGAAGTTCTGGAGGTCTGAACTTAAGACTGGTGGGAAGGAAGGACAGTCTTGGGGGACTGAACCCTCAATTTGTAGGATCTGATGCTATCTCTGGGTAGACAGTGTTAGACTTGAATTGCAGGACACCCAACTGGTGTCTGCTGCTTGGTGTGTGGTGAAATCCCCACCCACATTTGTTCACAGGAGTTTTCTACTGTGTTGATAATTGTTGTGTTGAGAGAGCAGAGGACAAAACAGTTTGTGAGATTTTTCTGAAGCAGTGTGATAATTTTTGAAAGAGGTCTGACTAGGAAAACATCAACAGAAAAGAGAAGCAGCTTCTCCTGATCAAAAAAGCGACAGATTAGTTCTCAGATGCCATTAAGAAAATCATTGAGGAGAAAGAATTTCTTTCTGAACAAGTTTTTAATGCAAATGAAAGTGCCCTATTCTGGAAAAGAAACATATTCCACAAAGGACACTTATTAGTATGGAAGAAAAGCAAGCATCAGAATTTAAGGTAGAAAGGAAGAGGCTAACTCTATTGTTTTGTGCAAGTGTAGTCAAGTTTGTCATCAGGACTGCCTTTATCTATAAAGTTGCTAACCCTAGAGGCTTGAAGGGAAGAAATAAACACCAGCTGCCAGTCTTGGTTGTACAAAAAATGACAGGACAACCAGAAGATTTTTCTGATTTTTCCCTTGGTGCTTTGTTCAAGTCAAGAGGTACCTTGCCAGTAGAAAAATGCCTTTTAAAATTATTTGGAGATTGGACAATGTCCCTGGTCAACCAGAACCCCATGAGTTCAATACTGAAGGTGTCAAAGCTTCTGCTGAAAAAAGCTGTGATCAGATGTTGTGCATGGCTTCACAAGATTTATATGTCCAATCAAGAAAAACATAAGAGATTATGGATATGGGAAAAAAAATTTTGGAGGGTGAAGGGTTTCAAAATATGCATCTTGGAGAAACTCAGGAGTTAGTAGAAGACCGCTTGATGGAGATGAGTGTTTCCGAACCAATACCAGATGACAAAGAAGAAGATAAGGAAGAAATAGTGCCAGAAAACAAATTGACATTAGACAATCTGGCAGAAGTGTTCTGATTATTCATGACTACTGTTTAACATCTTTTATGGCCGGGACCCTTCTATGATAGGGCACTGAAACTAAAGCAAGCAGTAGAAGGATCAGTATCCTATAGAGACATTTTCTGAGAAATGACAAACAAAAAAGTCAGACAACTTATGACCGATCTCTCCTCTTCCTCCTCCTTCTCACCCTTCTCAATGTGAAGACAAGATGAAGACCTTTATGAAGATCCACTTCCACTTCATGTAGTAAATGTTTTCTCTTCCTTGTGACTTTCTTAATAACATTTTCTTTTCTCTAGCTTACTTTATTGTAAGAATACAGTATATAATACATATAATATACAAAATTTTTATTAATCAACTATTTATGTTATCAGTGAGGCTTCTAGTAGTAGTTAAGTTTTTGAGAGTCAAAAGTTAATTTTGCATTTTCAACTGAACAACAAATGTTGTTCAAGGGTCATCTGTACTTCCATTTACCCGTTCAATATTTGTGATATATGCAAATATATCCCTTATTTCATTTCTGATATTAACAGCATGTGACTTCCTCCTTTCTCTATGATCAAAAAGTTTATTAATTTTACTACTTTATGAAAAAGAAAAGCGACTGGCTTTATTAATTTTCTCTATTATTTTTCCATTCCTATTTTATTAAGTTCTACTCATCTCTTTTTTTCCTGCCTATTATAGTTTAATTTGGATTAATTTTTCTATTTCTTTATGATGAAAACTTGTATTATTGATTTTAGATCTTTTTATTCCAGTGGAGTATAAACATTTCAAGTTATAAAATTTTCTCTAAACTCTCTATAATGATTATTTCATGAATGTAATTATGCTGTGTTTTTGTTTTTATTTGAAATTATTTTCTAATGACACTTGAGACTTATTTTTTGGGCGCATACTATTTAGAACTATATTCATTAATCTCCAACTTACAAGTATATATATATATATATATATATATTTTTTTTTTTTTTTTTTTTTTTTTTTTTTGAGTTGGAGTCTCACTCTGCTGCCCAGACTGGAGTGCAGTGGCCACTCCCGGCCACCGCAGCCTCGACCTGCTGGGCTCCTGTGATCCTTCCGTCTCAGCCTTCCAAGTGGAATTACAGGCATGTGCTACCACACCCGGCTGATTTTTTGATTTATTGTAGAGATGAGGTCTCGCTGCCCAGGCTGATCTCGAACCCGCAGCCTCAGGCAACCCACTCACCTCAGCCTCTCAAAGGCGCGGGATTACAGGCTGAGCCACCGAGCCCAGCTATAAGTATATTCTTTAATCTCAAAATCTGAGAATTTTTTCTGAAAAAAAGATTTCTTCCTTTTTTTGATTTATATTTTAACTATTTATTAATGGGAGAACTACAGTTTATGATTTGAATCTTATATAGGGAGAAATGTGTGATTTCTGCTCATCATATGTTTGTGTTGTTTGTTTTTGCAAATGTCTCATATGCATCTGAAAAGAATGTGTATGCTGTTATTGGGTGGATAATTCTATAAATGTGAATTATAGTAGTACTGTTAAAAACTTTTATAAGCTTGGTAAATTGTAAAGTCAAGTTTACATTAGTTATAACATTAAGTACTGAAAAGAGACTATTAACATTTCCAAATCTAATTTCAGATTTATCCATTCTTTCTTCAGTTATTATTTCAAGTGTTTTGAGGGTCTATTTTTAAGCACATTTTTACATATTTGGAATTATTTTGGCTTCAAAATATACTAACCCTTTTATTACTAGAAAATATTCATTTATATCCTTGGCATTACTACTTGTTTAAAGATTATTTTTGTCTACAATTAATATGAGTACTAGAATTTTTATTTTTTTATAAAGTATCACATTCCATGATTTTATTGTCAACCTCACTGTATATCCTTTTGAGGCAGGTTATTCAATGTAGGATAGATCTAGTTAAATAAGTTTCCTGTAGGCAGTTTTAATAGGGAAAGCATTCAGACATCTTTTTTATAGGCCTGATCACCCTGTACTCTGGAATGTGGATTTATCAGTGCAAGCTCATCCTTTCAGTTCATGTTTAACAGAATAATTACTGTAAAAGTCTATCAAGTTTTCTGTCAAAGGTAAAATGCACGTTCAGGAAAAGCCCACCCCTTAGCTCATCAAAGACAGAGAGATGGTAATCAAAACTTGGGATCAGATACCTGCAGCCCACTCTTTAGCAAAGCATCACTGAATAGGTGTATTAAACTTCTTGTCAAATACAAATGCACACTTTTTCTCTCAAGGTTCCCATGCCTGTCATGCATTTCCTGAGTCTCTCTCTCTTTCATAAATTCTGTTTTAAAACTATACTGGCCCCATTGAAGTGGACCAAAAGAACCCATGGAATGTCACTTCACCAGCATATCCCACCTGGCAAGATTTATATTTAAAATGAGTTTCTTGAAGACAGTCTATGATTGAGTCTTGCTTTTTTATCCAGTCTGATATTCTCTGCCTTTCAATTTCAGTGTTTAGATATTTACATTTAATAAAATCATCAATATTATAGGGTTTAAATCAACTTTCTGTTTTTTTTCTGTTTGTCCCCTTTAATATGCTTTACCTCTTTTGTTTAAAAAAATTAAATTGGATTTATAATTTTATTTGTATCTTTTCTATTGATTTATTGGTCATAATTTTGTATGCATTTTTATTCATTACTCTATAGCAAGAAATTATGGCCTTGTGATGTCAGTGTTACTTACAAACGAAATTTTAATGGAGCACATAAAACTCATTCATTTACATTGTCTGTAATTGTCTAAGGCTGTTTTTGTACAATGTCAGAGTAGAATAGCTGACACAGAGAATGGATGGCCTGCAAGTGTAAAATGTTTGTTATCTGATTCTTTAAGGAAAAGTTTGCATAGCCAAACTATAAGGGTTTAAACATGCAGTTTTAATTTATTATAGATGACTTTTATTCCAATTCAATCATAATGTAGCAGCCTTATACCAGTATACTTAGCATCCCATTGTTTGTGCTGTTTTCTCAATTATTTTTATTTTTATGTATATTACAAAACTCAATATATTTTAATTGATTTCTTTAATTGTTTTCTTTTAAAACAGCACTTTTGAATACAAGTTTTTAAATGAAATACTCATTTTATCTAAATTTTTTAGCAGTCTTCATTCATTTTCACAAATCTGTTTCTACTTGATACTAGAGTTTTCTAAAGAAATTCCCATATAACTTCTTATAGTTTAAATCTTGTGACTCATTCCAAAAAAGTTTTATTCAAAAACTGTATTTTTGAAGGATATAGGAGAGGGGATCCCCCCAAACCAAAACAGAATTGTATTTTGGAGGGTGTATCCCTTGTAGTACAGGCTTCCCCCACTAGTTAGGTGTTCTAGGAACCCATTGGAATCAGTGTTTAGCTAGTGTTGTGAGCGGCTGCATTCAGCTTCAGTGAATTTTTTTTTTGAGGGGGGGAGATTCTTGCAGGTTTGCCCAATTCGTGATGGGTGACTTATGAGCAGTTTTTGGCCCAAAATGGCATAACATGTGTGCCCCATCTGATCTCACATTGAGCAACTTTTTGTTTGTTTGTTTCCTCAGATGAAAAAAGTCCTCAAGGAGAAATGTTTTGATGATGTGGAAGAGATGAAACAAAAAACAGCAGAAGCACTAAAAGGCATCAAAATTGAGGCGTTTAAAAACTGCTTTGAGCAGTGGAAAAAGTATCCTGTTAGGTGTATTGTATCAAACAGAGTACTCTGAAGGTGACTGAAGTTTAACCTTATAAGAATAAATGCACAATTTTTTATAAATAAATACCAGTTTTTGTGGCATTCTCCCTTGTATTCTGTCAGTATAGAATGTTTAGGTAAAAAGTCTTTTCCAGCACTTTCAAAACACTGTTCTATAATATTCTATCTTGCTTTGTTTCTTGTAATACTTCATAGTACACTATTGTAGTTATTCTTAGATTTGTTACTCTACATTATATTTTATTTCTTCTCTGGCTTATTTTTAGTTGTTTTTACATAGTTTGATTACAATGTACTTTGGTGTAGTTTCCTTTGTGTCTAATCTACTTGGTATTAATTGACTTGAGAATTTTTAGTTTTTATCAAATTTAATAAATATTGTTAATATTTCTTTAAATGTCTTTTTTCTAACACTCTCACAGTGATTCAAATTTCACATATGTACTGATGTGCTACATGACCCTTTGGTCAAGAACAAACCATGTACATGAAGGTGATCCCATAAGAATATAATGAAGCTAAAAAATGTCCAACACATGGTAATGTATGATGATCCTGGTCTTGTGTAACCCTAGGTTATTATTTGTATTTGTGTCTTAACTTTTCTTAAAGAAAAATGAAAAGTAAAAAAAAAAAGTTAAATAGAAAAATGCTAATATAATAAAAATATAAAGAAAAAATATGTTGTACAGCTATATAATGTGATTGTATTTCAAGCTAAGTGCTATTAGAAGAGTGAAAAAGTTCATAAAATTGAAAATTTTATAAAGTAAAAAAGATACAGTAAGCCAACTGTAACTTCTTTCTTTTTTTCTTGAAGCAAACTTTTTGTCTGTAAATCTAGTGCAGCCCAAGTGTACAGTTTATAAAGAATAGAGCAGGGTACAGTATTGTCCCAGGCCCTCAAGTTCACTCAGCACTCACTGACTGATTCATCCAAAGCAATTTCCAGTCATGTAAACTCTATTCATAGTAAGTGCTCTATGTAGTTGTAACATTTCAAAATATTTTATACCATAGTTTTACTGTATCTTTTCTATGTTAAGATACTTACTGAAAGGGCAGACCAAGAATGGGAAGCCATTTTTCATCTTGTTCTTAAACCCTGACACAATAATGAGAAAGTAGAAGCTATGCTTTTGGAGAAATGCACACTTCAGGTATAATTAACTTTACCGACTTTGTCTTTTCAGAAACAGACTTCCAGGTATCTGAGGTATCTCATAGTGGCAATCAAACTGCCTAGAGCAAAGGGAATTTACAAGGCCTAAGACATCATGCATTGGGCGAGGACTGTAAATGTCATGAAACTTGTAATTGCAAAAGTTATAGCTGCTCAGAGGGAGAGCAGGTGGGGATTCGATCTTTCAGTAAATTGGGCACTATACAAGGAAGCCTAGGATCTCCCAAAGCTACCTACTGGGAATGCCTAGGAGATAAGGGGAGGTACATCCTCCATTAGGTCTAAGGAATGTCATTCGGGAAAGTGCAGGAGCATTAGAATTCTTGTCACGCCCTTCTCTAGGGGTTGTGATAATGTGGGCTAACATTAATGGGTCTCTGTGTCACAGGTTCTCCAAGACATCCACAGGTGGATGTCACAGGAAGTCACAGCAGTCAGGGCAGTCACATGCAACATCTCCATGAAAAGGATTTAAGCCAGGACTCTGGGGGGCTACGAGGCCACACTCATCTAGAGTGGGCACCTAGAGTGTGGAATCCTTGGCTTCCTTGTATAGTGCCCACTCCCTATCTGTGGGAGGTGAACTTTTCTTAAATAAATCTTTTCTTCTCTCACCTCTGTGTGTCACAATTCTTCGCATCTACTCAGATCTCTGGGTTGCCAGCACACACCTCCGACTTGCCAGCCCCAGCGGTGCTGTGCACCTCCCTGCACCTCTCCACCCTCACCCTGTCCAGTACCCTAACACTTACCATTTTGTAAAAATTGATTGGAGTATTCAGTATAGTCACATACTGTATGGGTTTGTAGCCTGGGAGCATAGGTTATACCATATAGCCTAGTTGTGTATTTTTTAAATGTTCAATTTGCCTTTTCAGTGTATTCATGTTTTTCTCATCAAGTGCCTGTGTGGGTTTATAGTAATTAATTTAGAGTCTTGGGAATTCCATCAACTCTGTCCTCTCTGCATCTGTTTCTGTTG
Source organism: Cephalopachus bancanus (assembly GCA_027257055.1). Lineage (NCBI taxonomy): Eukaryota > Metazoa > Chordata > Mammalia > Primates > Tarsiidae > Cephalopachus > Cephalopachus bancanus. Next base: position 1,324,656 of record JAPVLO010000084.1, on the reverse strand, counting down.
ACTGATCTTTCTCTTGGTCATCGTTCATGCTTCATAACTTTTTCAAAACTTGGGTTTTGCTGTCTTCTTTTAAAGAGTATTAAGTTTATTTTGGCAAGGTGTTAGCTAATTTATGGATTAATTCAATGACTATAACATTTGTTTTCAGGCTTTGTTAGGGCAGATGTAAAATAGTCTTTACTCTAGGTTAATATAGTCTTGCTACTAAGGCATGAATTATCTGGGGTCCCTAATGAATAGCCTGGGTGTTCCATGATGTTTCTCCACTTTGATGTATTGGAATTCAAGTGTCTCCCAGACCTGAGAAGCTCTTGGAATTGTTGAGCTTACAACTCCTCAGAAGTACTTTGCCTAGCCTGCTGAAATTCACACTACACATGCACAGATAATTATTTTATAACAGATTTAAATGAATCCTTATACAGATTTCTGGAGCTATTTCTCAGAATAACTCCCTCCTCTTCCATATTTTTGTCTACTCAAATCTGTTTTAATCAACCGTTCAAAACCAAAATGCTCTACTTGATTCTTTCTTCTCATCTCACTGTCCAGAATGTACTCCCAGAAATCGTGTATCATAAGTGACTTTATTTGGTTCCATTTTATTCTGGAATCATAGTTTTATGCTGCATGCAGCCTGATGTCTGAAAATTGCTTTTTTATATATAGTGACCAGTTTTACAGGTTTTGTTTGTTTTGTTTTGTTTTGTTTTCATACAAGGGCAATAACATGACCAGGAGTAGAAATTATAATTCAATGATTTATAGTCACATCTTTATCATTTTCTTCCTTCCAGTCTTTAATTAAAATAATTGCATAATTATTTTAAATTATTGAGGTAAAGCTAGGTTGAGTTTAAACTTTTTCATTTTTCTGATATGTATAATTGTAGGTATGAATTGCCCTTTTACCAACTCTTTTAGTTGAATCTCAAAATGCTATTGTCATTTTTTATCATATAAATTCAAAATATTCTCTAATTCTTAGACTCATAGGTTATTTTATATTTGTTGCTTAAGTTTCACATATTTGGGGAGTCTCTAACTTTTAATTATTAATTTCTACTTCACTCCCAATGAAGTTAGAGGAAATACTTGAATGATTGCAACCTTCTGTAATAGTTTAATTTTCTTAGCAGCCAAATATATATTCTATTTTGTGGAAGTTTTATATGTAATTGAAAAGAATATATATTCTGCAGTTGTTAGATAAACACTCTAAAAATGTGAATTATGTCAAAGTTATTCATTGTAACCTCTCAATTTTTGCTTGCTTATTGTTTTAGTAACTAAAACTGGTGTTTTAAAAGCTTCAGACATGATTGCAGATTTGTCTATATCTTCTTTCATTCTGTCAATTATTGTTTCAAGTATTTTAAAGGTATACCACTGAGTACATATAAATTAGAATTGTTATTTTATTCTATTGATTTGCCTTTTTAAAAAAAAATCTCTTGATCTCCACTGCATTATGATGAGTAAAAAAAAAAAAAAAAAAAAAAGCCAGTGCCAATTGTTACATATTCTATAACTATATTTATAAAACTTTTTTGAAGTGATGAAGCTTTAGAAATGAAGAACAGATTAATGGTTTCTAGGGAAAGGGTGGGAGGGATAAAAATGATCATGGCTATAAATGTGCAATATAAGGGATCCTATTGTGGTACTGTACTACAATTCTGCAAGATGTTACCATTGAGGGAGCTGGATAAAGGATACTTAAGATCTCTCTGTATTGTTTCTTATAGCTGCATGTGATCCTGCAAATACCTGGAAATAAATACTTTAATTAAAATGCTTTCTAAAATGTTAAATTTAATAAAGTATCTCCATCTTTAATTCTTTATTTATATATCTTATAAATAAATATTTCTGGAAAATTATATGATGACATATAAGAGCTTGAATGTTTAGATTGATTTATATATATAGCAACTCACAGTTTTTCATTTTTACAACAATATTTAAGGATATGGATGATGCCTTCAAAAAGGGAGTCATGTATTTTCCTTTTTAATACCTAATTCTGAACTTAAAAGTAGAATTTAGCCTGGCGTGACTCAAATGTAATACATATGATTACTAGAGATTGACAGGTGGTCATAGAAAACACAGCAATTTGATGTCTAACTAACCAGTTGCATAGCTAATTACTTGTGATCTAGAAGTGAAAATTGGCCTCCGTCATATAAAATATAACTTTATGCTATTTCCTACAATCTCTATAATATAAAGCCAAATTGGGTAATATTCATTTATTAAGAGAATAAAAGAAAAAATATACTTGGTCTTGGAATTATGTACATTTTACAGGAGTGGTATACGCTGCTAGGAATTCATCAAATCCCTTTTCCTTTAAATTCTGAAAACATGGTTATATTACATTATCTAGCATCCCTTGTAGTTAGTTGTTGCTATATAATCAAGTAAATGGAATGATGGCAAAAGCAATGTTTATCATTTTAAGGTCTGCCACACTTTTTCTTCCTCTGTATCAGGCCTGAATACAGAGAATCAGTGGAGGATTCAAATGCCTTGGTCATTGACAGGTTCCCTAGATGGAAAGTTCCTGAGTGGTCAGTAAGAAGTCTGCCTGCTGATTATAAACATAAGCATTGAATGAGCTTACAACTACTTTTATTCATTTAGGACATTTACATTTTTATGGCTTGTGTTCTAATAACAGTCAGTTGTACAATGACAGCAATTACAATTGATTTTTTTTAACTTCATGGGAAACATGTTATTGTTTTTTAACAATGTGGTCATATCATCTTGCTTTTTCACCAAAAAAGTGTGCAGTTTCCAGTTATTCCACATGATTGTCAATGCTTAATTGACATTGTCAAGTCGTTTCAATTTTAACATTTCCAGTGAGTATGCACTCCCAAGTCATTGCTACAGTTTAATTTTCATTGCTTTAATAATCATCATTTTAAGTATTTTTTCATGTGATTTTTTGATATTTCCTCTTGTTTTATTAGGTTGCATTATTGAGCTGCAACTTGTGTCTTCATTTTCTTTTCTTTTCTTTTTTTTTTTTCTTTGAGTCAAGGTGTCACTCTGATATCCAAGCTGTAGTGGTGTAGTGGCATAAACATGGCTCACCACAACCTTGAACTTCTATGCTTAAGTGATCTTTTCACTTCAGTCTCTTGAATATCTGGGAATATAGGAGTGTGCTACCACGTTTGGCTATTTTATTTATTTATTTATTTATTTATTTATTTATTTATTTATTTATTTTTGTAGAGATAAGTTCTCCCTGTGTTGCCTAGGTTGGTCTCAAACTCTTGGCCTCAAGCAATCCAAAGTGCTAGGATTACAAGCATGAGTCACCACACTGACTTTACTTTCTTAATAGTGCTTTTATTAGAGCAAAATATTTGAATTTTCATGATGTCTGTATTTATTTTTCTAATAATTCCAGTATTGTATCAAAGAAGTCTTGCCTAAACTAAAATCCTTAAAATATTTTTCTGTTACCTTTAAAGTTTCATAGTTTTTATGTTTGAATTCAAGTATATGATTCTCTTGAGTTCATGTCTTATATGGCGGGAGTTTTAGTGTTGTTGTTGTTAACTTGAATCCATTTATATGGGAGATAGTTCTGGACTTTCTATTTAATTCCATTTGTCTATATATATGGCTTATCTTTTTGTATCAGTATTACACTGTGCCAATTACTGTATTTTATAATCAATTTGAAATTGGATGGTGTACATTCTCCATTTTTTGCTCAAAAAATTGCTTTGGTTATTCTATGCTTTTTATCTTTCCGTGTGTGTGTGTGTGTGTGTGTGTGTGGGTGTGTGTGTGTGTGTGTACGCGTGCGCACCTGTGTGTGTGTGTAGTTTACAATTAAATGATCATTGTCTATTTGAAGAAAGCCTGTTATAGTCTGAGTAAATATTCGGCCGGCCGCTATCTCTCGACACCAATAAATCGAGATTCAGGGCACTGGCAGAAAGAAGTTTATTTCTGAATTCAGAATTCAGGAAGACAGAACCTGGCTCCTGGCGTTTCTGGAACAGGTCTGCCTGCCCTTTAGATTCCACAGTGTGTTTTCATAAATTTAATGTTGCTGGTACCTATACATTGACTATGTAACTAACAGAGCATTGTATAGAACTCAAGATACAGCTGCATTTTGTCAATAGTAGCATCTGTGGTACTCATTTCCTGGCACTAGTTAACAGAAGGTAACTCACAGTGTTATCAGTAACACCAAACAGAGTTGATCATGCTTACCATAGAGTGAGGGAGTTAACAGAGCATATTACAAAGTAAAACATTATTTACTACAACATATTGTTAATTAGTAGTTATAAAATGCAAAAACCGATATAAAATACAAGGCTTATGGTTACATAGGTGCTATATTTTAAAATCGATGACTACTTATATAAGAGGATGAATAGGGATCCATTTCTATCAGTGGAGTGAGGACTGTCTGCAGGTGGTTAAGAGTTCTTTGAAGTTACTTAGCAGGAAATGTGTAGGAGATAAGGAAATATGCTTTATTTGGCTAATTCTCAGGAATGTAGGTGCATGCAGGCCCCACAATGCTCATTATGCCTTTCTTTAAGGATTGTGGCAATATGGACAGAGAATAGTGGGTTTCTGTATCAGACCCGCTGTGATTTTGATTGGGATTTTATTGACTCTATAGAACATTTTGGAGAGAAATCACATTTTAAACATACCAGGTCTTCTGAGAAATAAGCTTGAAATATCTTCTCATTAACTTAGAACCTTTTAATTTCTCTGTGCAGTGTTTTATAATTTTTAATGTACTGGTCTCTTTTGTGCTATTTAAAATGGTAGTATAAATAATATTTCCTCTAAATTGAATTTCATTTCTAAGTTTTCACTGATAGTTATAAAACACAGTAATTTTTGTATGTCAAAATTGTATCGTGTGCCCCAGGAAAACTCATTATTTCTGGTAGCTCTTTTATGGATTACTTAGAATTTCTACAGAGATGATAATTTATTTTGCAAATAAAGGTGGTTCTCCTCATTCTGTCCACATGTTTAATTTTTCTTGTTTTATTGAAATGGCTAAAAATTTTGCTACACTGTTTAATAGAAGCTATGAGAGTGCATTTCTTTACTTTTTTTCCAATTAAGGGAAATATATATATTTTGAATATGTTAGACAGTTGATATTAGATGTAAGTTTTCTATAAATTCCCTTTACCAGTTTGAATAAGTTACCTTTTATTCCTAGATTCCTAAGATAATTTTTACACAAAATACGTGTTGAATTTTGTTTGATTTTTTTTTTCTTTTCAGTCTTAATATGGTGAAGTCAGGGAAAATCTCATTTTATCATGATGTATTTATTCTTTATATGCAATTTGACAATCTAATTTAACTCAACTAATGTCATGCTTTCTTATTAATTTTTGATGAAAATATTTTGAAATGAAAATATTTTAAAATGAAGACAACCCTACTTACTAATAGTATCATTTAAATTTTGCATGCTTGAAGTTTTTAAATTATATATGGGATCAGAAAATTGAGCAGAAAGTTGTCAAGAATCAAGAAGCATGCAAAATGTTCAGGATGTCAGTACATCTAGATTAGAATTATAATCTTAATATTTTAACAACAGTGGAAACAATAATAAGCATAACAATGCTTCAGATAATAGTATTTTACAGCAAAGGAGGCCATGAGCATAATAGTCATCTGTAGTTCTTCTGAAATAAGACAGTATATGAATTTTTCTTACTGCATTTTTTTTTCATTTGCAATGCCCAATGCCAGTGCTAATTCAAGAAGCTTGGCTTGTAGTCCATAAGACAGGCAATGAGTTCAAACGTAGATCCAGGCTATGTAAATATAGAATCTTACTAGAGCATTTCTCTAATCTGAATATTTTTCCACACATAATATCTAATGTTAACTTTCGTAAATTCCCCCTAAACTTTTTTAAATAAGGAAACTGAAGCATGAAATTATAAAATACAGCACTGCATCTTTTAGCATCTCTTTATGAATGTATTTCTTACATTGTACTTCCAAATCCCTGAGTTTGTATGTCATCCTTATATGACTGAAAACTTCCTGAGGGCCAGAAACATGCTTTATTTACCTTTGTATTTCTTGCACCTAACACAGTGAAATAACGTGTCATTTATAGAAAGTAAACATAGAACAAACTCTAGAGAAATGAACTGACTTATTCAATTTGACATCTTACAGTCAGCAATAGAGTTCTTATAAGTAAATTTCTAAGTATTTTAGGTCTCTGATAAGTAAAATAACTTTTTAAATGAAAGAAAACCCCTTATAATTATGCTCTCCAGATATTCAAATGTCCTTAAAAATAACTATTTTTATATGATCAGTTTTTAATTTGACATGCTGTGATGCCTCTCAACCTTAAACTTATTTTTTCACTGATGTGTTAGTTATTTACATGCATAAAATAGTTTACTGGAATCTGTTTACTTGAATATATTTTAATCTGTTGAAAATAATTGGGAATATTATATTTTATCAGAATGTTCAAGTGAAGCCACATGTGTAGACAAGACAGTGTTTTGAACCTGTGTGATTAAAATTTCAAATATTAAATAAAACGCTGGCTGGACTCAGTAGCTCAGCCTATAATTTCGGCACTTTGGGAGGCCGAGGCTAGTGGATTGCCTGAGCCTGCAGGTTCAAGACGAGCCCGGTCAACCTGGTGAGACCTCGTCTCTACAATAAATAAAAAATTAGCTGGACATGCTAGCATGCACCTGTAGTTCAAGCTACTTGGAAGGCTGAAGTGGAAGGATCACTGGAGCTCAGCGGGTCAATGCTGGGGTGGTCATGAGTGTACCATTGCACTCCAGCCTGGGCAACGGAGTGAGACTCCAACTTGGGGAAAAAAAAGCATAAATAAAATGTATAAACACCTATAGCATTTGTAATGATTAATATAATTAATGTTTCTAACTTTTGTGTGCAGTTCTAGGTTAATTTTTTTGTAGGTGTCAGTGCTAACATATTTATTTATTTTTATTTTTATTTTATTTTAAAGATGTGGGGTACAGTTAAGAATTAGGTATACAAGGAGTTATCATACAGGTAAAGTCTGGGCCTCCCTTTGGTCCCCACTTTGCCTGGTTTGAGATTAGGTATTGTTATTAATGTTGTGTCGCTCCCCAACCCCTGGCAGTATCATGCTACTGCCAATCCCTTTCTTATAGAATTACCAAAAATATTCAGGGTCTGCTTATGAGTGAGAATATGTGGTACTCTGTTCTTTGTTTCTGTGATAGATCAATGAATATTATAGACTCAAAATTCATTCAAGTTGCTGCGAAGTCCATATGGTTGTCCTTCTTTATGGCTGTGCAATATTCCATCATGTATATTTACCACATTTCTTTTTATCCATTCCACTTTAGATGAGCAGCACCATTAGTTCCATGTTTTTGCTACTGTGAATAATGCTGCAATAAACATGCATATGCCAGTATCTTTTTGGTAGAATGATTTTAGTTCCTCCAGGTATATTCCCAGTGGTGCATTTGCTGGGTCATATGGAAGGTCAATTTCTAGTTCTTTTAGAAATTGCCACATTTTTTTCCACAGAAGTTGAACTAGTTTGCATTCCACCAGCAGTGAAGAAACATTCCCTTTTCTCCACATCCTCACCAACATCTGCTGCTGTTTGTTGGATTAATGACAGCCATTCTTCCTGGGGTTAGGTAGTATCTCAATGTGGTTTTTATTTGCATTTCTCTGATGATTAGTGAGGCTGAGTACTTTTTCACCTGTCTGTTGGCTGCCCATAAATCTTCTTTTGAGAAGTGTCTATTCATGTCTTTTGCCTGCTTTTTAGTGGGGCCATTTTTTTTTTTCCCCTTTTGGCATGTTTGAAGTTCTTGTAGATCCTGTCTTGTCATTTTCAGGTCTGAGAAGAATGATGTTCGTAATTTAATGGGTATTGCATTGAATCTGTAGATTGCATTGGGTAGGATGGACATCTTAACAAAGTTGATTCTTTGCCAAAGACCTTTATCAGTGTAAGGAGATTTTCTCAGATTCTCTGGATTTTCAAGGTATAAGATCAAATCGTCAGCACAATAGCTTAACTTACTGTTTTCCTAGTTGGATATCCCTTATTTCCTTCTCTTGTCTAATTGATATAGCTAGGACTTCCAACACAATGTTGAACAGAAGAGCTGAGAGTGGACAGGCTGTCTTGTTTCAGTTTTCAGGGGAAATGCTTCCAGTTTCTGTCCATTTAGCTATATGCTGACTGTGGGTTTATCATAGATGGCACCTATCATTTTAAGGTTTGTCCTTCTATGCCTAGGTGTTGAAGGGTTTTTATCAAGAAGAGATGCTGGATTTTTATCAAAAGGTTTTCTGCATCTAATGATATAATAACGTGATTCTTGTTTTTTACATCTGTTGATGTATTTAATTACACTTATGGTCTATGGATGTGGAACCAGCCCTGCATCCTGGGATGAAATCTACTTGGTCATGGTGGATGATTTTTGAGATGTGGTTTTGGATTCAGTTTGCTAGAATCTGGTTGAAAATTTTTGCATCTATGTTCATCAGGATTATTGATCTGTAGTTCTCTTTCTTTGTTGGACCTTTACCCAGTTTGGGTATCAGTGTTATGTCTGCTTCATAAAATGATTTGGAATTCCATCTTTCTCATTTGCCTGGAAAACTTTCAATAGGATTAGTATCAGCTGTTCCTTGTATGTTTTGCAGAATTCTGCTGGAAAGCCATGTGGTTTGGGGTTTTTTGTTGTAGCTAGTTTTCTCACAATGAAGTCAATTTCCTGGGTTGTTATTGATCTACTTAGAGTCTCAGTGTCTTCTTGTTTCAACTTTGGGAGATTATGTGACGTCAGAAAGTCCTCCATTTCATTTAGGTTATTAATTTTGTTTCAAAACAGATGTGCACAGTAATAGTTGATAATCTTGTGTATTTCTTCATGGTCAGTTGTGATTGGATCTTTTGTGTGTTTGATTGTGTTTATTGGGGAATTTTTTCTCTTCTTTTTGGTCAGTCTGACTAGGAGTCCATCAATCTTGTTTATCTTTTCAAAAACCAGCTTTTCGTTTTGCTGATTTTTTCCTATGATATTTTTGTCTTCTACGTCCTGTATTTGGGCTTCTACTTTGATGGTCTGAATTCTTCTGCTAAATTTAGGCTTTTAGAGGTCTTGTTATTGTAGCTCCCCTAGGTGATTTGTCCAGCTGTTAACTTGTGGCGTTCCCATTTTCTTTATGTGTGTTCACAGAGATATAAATTCCCCTCTTAGAACTGTCTTCATGTAATCCCAGTGGTTTGGTAAGATGTTTCTTCATTTTCATTTGTTTCCAGGAATTTTTAAATTTCAGTTTTGATTTCTATGTTGACCCAGAAGTCATTCAGCATTATGCTGTTCAGTGCCCATGTTTTTTGGGCTTGAGGGAATTTTGTTGGTGTTGTATTTATTTTTAATCCACTGTGGTCTGAAAGGTACATGACAGTATTTCAATTTTATGAAATTGTTTATGGTTGATTTATGACTGAGGATGTGATGGATCTTGGAGTACATTCTATCTGGTTATGAGTAGAATGTACATTCTGTGGTTGTTGGGTGGAGCGTTCTTAGGTATCTATTAAGTCCATTTGGTCAAGTGTTGAATTGATGTTTTGATTCTCTTTGTTGATTTTTTTGTCTCGATGATATATCTATGATTGTTAGTGGGGTATTTAATAATAATAGTTTTAACAGCTATAATAACAACTATGATAGTTTTAGAGTCAATATACTTTGTTAGTTTACTTAGTTGTTTTATAAATGCTGTTGCTTCTATAAATGCTTGGGTGTATATGTGTTTAGGATGGAAATTTTTGTCGATGCATTGAAACTTTTATCATTACATTTTGTCCTTCTGTATCTTTTAAAATTTTTGATAGCTTAAGGATTGGTTTGTCTGATATTAAAATTGTGACCCTTGCCTTCTATTGTGATTCATTCACCTGAAAATTGATTTTTCATCCTCTAACTTTGAGTCTGTATATAGCCCTTGTTGTGAGATGAGTTTCCTGGATGTAGCAAAGTATTCGGTCATTTTTTAAAATCCAATTTGTCATTTTGTGTCTTGTCAGTGTAGCATTTAGTCCATTCACATTTGGACTGATTATTAAAATGTGAGTGTTTATCCCCAGAATGAGGTTCTTATCAAGGTTTTTGTTTGTTTTCTTTTAACTTTTGGGTTGATGTATGTTTGTGTTTTCAACTTTTCAGTAGTGATGTATTCTCATATGATTCTGTGTTCTTCTGTTGTCTTGGGAAGTGCATATTCATGGTTTGTTTTGTTTTCTTTTCTTTCTTCTGTGCTTAATACCTTTTTAAGCATCTCCTGTAGAGCTGGTCTGGAAGCTGCATAATCTCTTAGGGATTGGCTATCTGGGAAGAATTTTAGTTCTCCATTGCTGATGAAACTGAGCTTGGCTGGTTCAAATTCTTGGTTGAAATTGTTCATTGTTAAGGACTTTGAATTTTGGACTCAGTCCCTTCTAGCTTGTAGTGTTTCTGCCAATAGGTCTGCTGCTATTCTGATTTATTTTCCTTGGTAGGTAGTCTGACCTTTCTCTCTTGCTGCCTTTAGGATTTTTTATTTTGTGCCTCTTTTGTGTAGGCAAATTTCTATGTGTATAGGGGTTAGTTTTCTCATTTGGTGTCTTGTGGGAGTTCTCTGTATCTCTTGTGTTTGGATGGTCACATATTTGGTGAGATGGGGAAAGTTTTCTTGGATGATCTCCTGGAATACTTGCTCTAAGGTGTTCTCCATTTTCCTTTCTTCTTCTGGGATACCAATCAGGTCTGGGTTCATCCTCTTGATATAATTGCATATCTCTTGGAAGCTTTGTCCTCTCTTGCTGAGTTTTCTTTCTATGGTTTTTTTTTTTTTAACAGATCTAGCTAATTCCGTGCTTTGGTCCTCAGTTCTGAGATTCTTTCTTCTGCTTAATTAATTCTGCTTTCCATGATTGTCATCTTTTTATTTATGTCTTGAATGAAGTTTGTTAAGGCCAAGATCTCAGTTACAAGTTCTTTCAGTGTTGCGTCTTGTCTTTCTTGAGTCTTATTCATTCTTTACATCCATTCCCTAATCCTAGTTTTATTCCAGGGCCACCTTTTGGTGACTTTCATTGGACTCTAAGGTCTGATTTTTCAGGCATTGTCTCTTTTGTACAATGGGAATTATCTGTGTTTTTCTATTTTTTTCTCCTCATTTGAGACAGAGCTCTTTTTTTCTCTCTTTAGTTGTGTTATTCAGTGGCAGTGGGAGAGGCTTTCACTTCTGGAGTTTGCTCAACCCTCTATTCTTCCCAGATCCAGGTTCTGAATTTGTTTTATTTTGAAGCAGGACTGAGGGTGGGAAGGTTTGTTGTCTCTTATTGATTTGAGAGTCCAATAAGGTGGAGGTTGGATAGCTAGGATTCAGAAACTACTTGCAAGTCACAGTTTTCACTGACTGGGGTATGGGCTCCCTGAGACCCACTTCCCATCACCACTCTATATGATGATGCAATGGGTATATGTGTGTAGCCCCTGAATCCAAGATACAGTAACAGCAGTGAGTAGAACAAAGGGAAGTAGAATTAAATAGGACAAAAAAAATTTAAGAATTTTTTAAAAACACAGAAAATCAAAACAAAAAACCAATCAAACATACACACACATACACACAACCAAAACAAACTGGGAGAAAAAAAAAAACAGGAAAACTGAACACACACACAAGCCCAATACAAAATGAAAAGAGGAGAAAAAAAGAAAAGATTTAAAAAAGGAATTCAAATCAAACCCTTACACATATGTTCACAGTCACGTTAAACTAAAAAAATAGAAGACCAAAGGAAAACTGAAAGATGAATACTCAATCATTCACAAACGCATATAAACAGAATGCAAAAAACGAAAAAAGAAAGAAAAAAAAGGTAGGGGAAGAATGCAGATTGAACCTTCACATACACAATCATGCACAAAGAAAAAAAGATTTAAAAAAATTAAAATGGCAAAAAGAAACCTGTCCTCTTGTGGCAGGTTCTGTAATTGTTCCTCTCAGCTGCTCACAGGTAGACTTTCTCCTGCGACGTTTAGGCCAAATTCACAATCTCCCCAATGCGCAGTTCAGGGAGGGAGGAGTGGGCGGTGTGGGTTGGTTGGGTTTCAGTCCTCCCCTACCACTCTTGTATGATTGAGGGGATCCCCTTTGGCGAGGAAGTGTGGGATTGTCTCTTCCACAGGTACTAGCAGGGGGCTAGGGGAGGTACCCCAGCCAGGCTTACCCTGGAGTAGAATCTTCCTATTGTGACTGACGTCCAGGCTCTGCCTAGATCCATCCCTCTCTGTTGTGCCCCAGCAGTGTGGGTCTGATATTCAGAGGATTGCTGGGGGAGGAGGGGGTTGGATCAGCCCCAGACTCACTGCTGATCTCTTTGGAGTTCTTCTTCATCCTTTTCTGGTCAATACTTTGTCCCGTGGCTGAATCAGGGTAGGAAATGGAGCACCTGAGACTCAGCACAAGTCCTGTCCCTCCAGAGTTTGTACTTTCGGGCTATTCCCTCTGAGTCATGATCAACCCCTGAGTACTTAACCTGCCACTCACAGATACAGGGTCTGTGGCTCCATCGTGAGCAAGCCAGATCACTTCCCTGTCCAGTTTTCAGGATGATGGCAGGGTGCCTGTTTTATCTTCTACAGTGATATTCTGCCTTTGGTTCCCTTGCTGTGCTCCCTCTGCAGCCCTTGCTACCAGAGTCTAGCCAGACATTGTGGTGGTGAGGGAGAGCCTGGAGCCAGAAGCCACTTGGGGCAGCTTCTTCCTCAGAAACGCTTTGCTGCTTTTAAAAAGAAATGGGGCTTGACTTCTACACCCCGGGAAGCACTAGAGTCTAGGCAGAGCAGCTGTGGTACCAGCTGCTTCACTAGAAGAGCCCTGACCACTTGCTTCCAAGTCCTCACAGAACCAACCCCCTCACTCCTACTTACTCACAGACATGTGCACAAAATTGTCCTTATACTCATTCATTCACATTGAGACTCACATAGTCCGACTGGCTCTGCCGCCATCTTTTACCAAGAATCCTCAGCCAGTTTCTTATCTTAGTTTCTCAGAGATACGTTTTGGTTTTTTTGTTTTTTGTTTTTTTGTCATTCAAAAAAAGAAATGCCATTTGGGGACCATGAAATAAATATCATCAATTATTTTTTGTTGCAAATGTTACGTTTTCTATTTTGTCCTCAGAGATCATAGAAATATTTCAAAATTTGTAGAGGTTTTATGCCTTTGTAAATGAAAGAAATTAGTTCTAATACACAAAATTTCATAATGTAGGAGGTAGGGACAAATCCACACATCAGAAATGTCTATCATTTGTAGAATAGGGAATCTATGAAAAAGAAAGTTTAAAATTGTTTCTTACAGATTGTCAATCTGAAAGACCCACAATGCTTCTGAAGGAACACAGGGTATAATTTCTTGGAGGTCAGAAAATTCGATTGACCAGAAATACATCACTTTAGTAAGTAGACACTCTTTTAAGACCCAGGAGACCACAAATGCAAATGAGCTAAATTAGGAAGTAGAAGAACACTGGCTTAAACAACACAGCTGTTTGCTGAGAAACCTGGGTGTGGCGTCCAGGCTTTGCTGATTTCAGTGTGTGGCCATAGCTGAATTCACAGCTGAACTGGTGTGCAGCAGCATGAGACAGAGCATCCAGTAACTGGAAAGGGGGAAAAAAGACACTGAGAAGTCATAGGAAACAGTAAGGGTTATGCAATTTTAAGCTATACTCTGGATTATTTTCCAACTGATACTGCTTCAAAGCAAAGAATGAAAACTTTATTGATGTAATAACCAGGGAACCAATCATTGGCAGATAAGTCAATTTGAATTTTAAATGAGGGAGTTGTTACAATGTGCTGTCCAGCAGTTTTTGAGTATTCTACATTTATCAGCCAGTGTTCCTACCTCCTATTTTATGAAATTCTCCATATTAAAACTCATTACCTTCATTTACAAAGGCATAAAAACTCTACAAAGTACTATATAAAACACAAATATATTTCATTTTATTTTTCAAAACTTTTAATTTTGGACTCAGAATAGTTTCATAGAGTTACAGAATTTCAGAACTTAAATTAATAATAAATATCTTGTAGTCCAACTTTACTATTTTACAACTGAGAATAAAGAGACACAATGGTTACTGAGATCTATGTTTTTCTTCCACAAATCTAGTGGGTATTTTCTCCATTTTCTCCTTTTCTCATTTTCTACTAATCCAGTATCTATTTCATAGGCAAAATTTTAAACACTGTCAGAACATTCTAATGCTGTTTTTCTTAAATAATGCCTTAGAGTGTTGACTTTTCTATTTGCCTTTGTTTTTTCTTGGTGTTCAAGAAATAATCATTTCTTAGTTTTCCTAAGAATGCCTTTAGGGAATAGTAACCAGTAAGATATGACTATAGCCCATCACATATTAGTAATTATTATGATTTATCAGTGCAAACTTACCTTCATAATTTCATTCAGATTGAAATGTCCTTATTTATATCTGCATAATTCTGTAATTTTCCAAACAGATCTAATTGCAACCCCAGACACACTTGGATCAAATAACAATTTATATTTAGCCTGAAGAAGCAAAACATTCAGATTCTATAAATCACAGGCATTATAGTATGCCATATATTTTAGGAATGATATTTGTAAGTGACAATTGTAAATTCAAAATCTGATTAATAAAATCTAGAACCAGTCTCCAAATAATACAAACTCAAATCTTTATCCTAAGCAAACAAATGCTCCTCCATTCTAGAACACCCATTTATGTAAAGGCTCTATCATAATTCCACTTTAGATTTGAAAAGCTGGCCAAGCACGGTAGCTCACCTGAAATCCCAGCACTTTGGGAGGTCAAGGCAGGAGGATTCATTGAGCCCAGGAGTTCAAGACCAGTCTAGGTAGCATAGTGATACCTCGTCTCTTAATTTAAAAAAAAAATTGGCTTGGCATGGGGTGGTGGTGCGGTGGTACACCTTTGCAGTCCCAGTTACTCTGATGTTTGAGACAGAAGGATTGCCTGAGCCCAGGAGGTCAAGGCTGCAGCCAAAGCTGCAATTGTGCCACTACACTCCAGTCTAGGTGACAGAATAAGACTCTCAACTCAGAGAGAAAAAAAAATTAAAAACTTAGATGACATGGGAAATTTTTTAGAAAAATATAGGAAACAAATTTAATAGTGCTTACTCTCAAAATATTGAGTTAAAATTTAAAAATTTTTATTGAGATATTATATAAACTTGTATCCAAATATTTTACAGGTTAATTCTGGCAAACATTCAAGGGATAGAAAGAATTGGAAAAAAATGATTAACAGAATACTTGCTTTGCAAAGTTACTATCTTGACACCAAAATCAGGCAAAACAAATATTGGAAAATATATTTAAAGAAGCATCTCTCTCATTGGCATAAATGCAGATACCCTAAATAAAATATTAACTAACCAAATACAATAAAGAGACAATATCCTTAACAATGTAGGATTTATTTCAATATATAATAGAACTCAGAATATTTGGATACTTAAACATTTGGACTATTTACACCTGCTCACACATGTGCATATACATACACATTATTGCAAATTAAATTATAAAAGTGTACTTACCAACTTAGTCTTATAAAAGAATATGTCAGAAATCTATAGCAAACTCTTGCCCAAATTCTACCAACCTGCCAGAAAATTACGACATCCTCCCTGGAAGAATAAGTGTTGTCCCAAAACTTCATAATTTTTATCACCCAAACTTGCACATTTAACCAAAAAGTATTAGGAAAGTAATGAAAAAAAGACCAAATTACAGATATATCTGTATTTATCTAGGCATCTATCTTCAGAAAGAACCCAGACATCCCCTTTTCCGAGATATGGTTTTCACAACAACTATAGTCAATATGTGAAAGAAAATAGAAAAAATGTTTAGAATTTTACTAGGCTACTTAGAATTTCAAAAAGAACTCTGATAGAAATCTTGGTGTTGAAAAATGTCAGTAATTATTTATAGGAATTTAGTAAGAGAAAGATAATTAGTGACTTTGAAGTTGACAAATTTAAGCATAAATAGAAATAAGGACTGAAAATGCCAGAATAGAGCATATAAGAAATATAGACTACTATAAGTATCTAATATACAGAAGAAATGTCCTAGAAGTAAAAGAAGAACTTCATGGAAGACAAACAAAATTTAAATTTATAATGTGTAAACAATTTCCAAAGCTGGCAATAGATATTGAGGCAAAAAAAAAAAGAATCAAAAATTCAACAAAATTTAAATATCTGTGTAGGATAAATTTTGTTATAATTTAAATGGCATAGTCGTTACAACGCTATAGGTTGTACGCAAGGAGATAAATGGGCCAATAGAAAAAAATACAGACTTCAATAGAAGACACAGAGACATGCAGTCAACTGATGTACACACAGTTACACTGCAGTACAAGCAGAAAAGCTAATCTTTTCGAGACATAAATATTTCTGGTCCCATTAGTTAACCATCTTGAAAATAGGGAATGTGAATATGTCTTTCCTTCTATAGCATACACCAAAATAATTTTCCAAAGTAGCTTAAAACTAAGTGGGAAAGATAAATGTAAACATCAAACAAAAGAATACATCTTCCTATAGCTAACATAATAACATAAGAGCCTAAATGTATGACCTTGAAGTACCTAGATATTTACTTTTGGGGGGGGAGAGGGGTATATAACTAATAAGCAGGAAAGTTCACGGACCTTAAGCACTATTGAATAAATATTTGAATATGTATATACTCCTGTAACCATCACCAACATAAAACTATAGTTTTGCATGATCGAGGCAGTCTCTTCTTGTCCTCCCCAGCTAATACTCTTACTCTATAACTACTCTTTTTTGTTTGTTTGTTTGCTTGTTTTGAGTTGAGTTGGAGTCTCACTCTGTCGCCTAGGCTGGTGTGCAGTGGCATGTTCACGGCCACCCCAGAGTATATCCGCTGGGCTCCGGCAATCCTTTCGCCTCAGTCTTCCAAGCAGCCAGAACTGCCGGCACACGCAACCATACCTGGCTAATTTTTTATTTATTGTAGAGACAAGGTCTTGCCAAGTTGCCCAGCCTGGTCTCAAGCCCACGGGCTTAGGCAATCCACTTGCCTCTGCCTCCCAAAGTGCTGGGATTACGGGGTAAGCCACCAAGCCTGGCCTGTAACTACTCTTTTAACATCTATAACTATAACTAAGTTTTACTTATTTTTGAACTTTATACATTAAGTGATTTAGAATAGAATAGTTTTTTCTCATAATTTTTGTGAGTTTTTTTCCATTTTTACAAACTCAGCAATTTTTCATTCTTTGTCTTTTTTCTGCATTCCACTGTATCTTGTCAATATCTGTTTTGCATTTTGTAAAGTACTTATGCAGAATGTGTAAAGAATATGTGAAAAATGTAAGTGTGAAGAAAGACAAAAAAAACTAAATAAAATTATTTGAGCAACTTTAGTTTTAAGATTGAGACTATCTAATAGTCAGTAGGTATATGAATAAGGACTCAAGATCATTAAGATACAAGTGAAACCACTATACATAACAATTAAAAAAATTAGTAATACTAAGTGCTTTGGAAGATTAGACACAACTGACTTTTTGAAACACTGATAGAGGAATGTGAATTGGCAAAATCACCCAGGAAACATATGTCCAATAAGTTTTACAGCAATATTTTTTACAAGTTGCCAAGCTTTTAAACAAATGAAATGTTAATTAATAGTGATATGAATAATAAATTGTAGTGAAGGCAAACAATGGAACAATGGAAGGATATTGATCTGAAAGCATGTATGAGTCTCAAAGAAAAGGAGGAAAGCAAACAATTTTAAATAGTGCATGTAGTTTAACTCACTTCATAAAAAGGCCAGAAAGAGGTAAAACTAAACTATGTTTCAAAAAAATAATGATTACTTTTCTGGAGGTAATGATTTGAATGGAACACGCAAGAGGCCTCTAAAGTTCTGTCAGATTTTCATATCTTGATCTGTGTAGTGATTACACAGATGAGTAAGAGTTTATGGAGTGGTGAACTTCAGACACACACTTTCCAATTGTGTGTAATATACTAGACTTTAATAAAGTCCTTTAAAGAAATTATAAAGGCACAAAAGAAAAGTAAAGAAATAGGAACTATAAAGTAGTATATGAAATAAGTGACAAGCTGGGAGAAAATGGGCTATATTCATGTATCCAGATTACATTAAAAAAAATACAGACCAGTCAAAAATAATTATCAGACCAAATGGGAAATAAATTATATACAAAGATATTACAAGCAAAGTTTAATGATGAATTTGTGGACAAAGAATTGTTCAACTCACCAAAAATCAGAATAAATTGTATAAGATCATATTTCAACATTCATTCGATTATTAAAATAAAGTCCAAATCAAAATGTCTGGCAATGCCACATGACCAGAGTATAAATTGGCATTACTTTGAAGGTTAATTTAACAGCATCTTGTAAAATTGTAAATACACATGTCACATGGCCCATCAATTCCATTTTTATATCTGAAATGTGTTCAGAACACTAATAATCAAAGGCATGTTTATAAGCCATTTGTTGCAACATGATCTAAATTAGCAAAAGAATCAGAGACATACTAAGTATCAATTTTTAATTGCATAAATGAAGCACATTTTTCCCAAAGTGAGATTTTATACAGCAATTAACATAATTTTACTATAGCTATTTTTATATTTTTGGTAAATTTCCAAAATTCTTAATGAAGAAAGCAAAAATCAAATGTGGTTTATAGCATATTGCCATAAATGTGAATTTAAACACAAGAAAGGTAGATGTTTTAATAGATATTCATCAATATGAAAATATACTTGAGATATATTAGGAAGCTATAAATTAAAAATATGGCAATCTGCATGTTGATACATGTGCATGTCAATGGGAGGCTAGAGAATAGAATTGCAAAGATCAGATGAAGAGGAAAATCCAAAGCAAAATAAAATTCATCAATAAAATAATGGCATTGGATAATTCTAGTCCCACCAAGATGGAGGAGTCCCATTAGGGGACTTTCTTAGGTTCTTTCTTTTACAAACTAAAAGGTCTTAGATTTTTCCAAGTAAAACAGCACAACACAACAACAAGCATAGGAAGAAGACTAAAAGAGGGAAAGAAGAAAGTGGTCTACCTAGGGATCCTTGGGATTTTTCTTGCTTATAGTAATATTTTCTTTACTTATCATCTCCAAAATAAACCCACTAGTAGTTATAGACCAAAACAAAAAAAAAACAAAGAAATCTGCAAAAAAAAAAAAAACAAAAACAAAAAACCCTGCTTCTTACCCTGGCAAAAGAAAACATTTTAGACGATATCCACTTTATTCCAGTCAACACACAACAACAGTGGAAAATCTGTATCCCTTTCCCATCCAGTTTTGGTGGGTCAAGAAGGGAGCTGATCTTCCAGTCAACCTCCCTGCCTCACAGAAGCAGGCGATACTCCAATTTGTTTGCCAGATGGTGTTTATAGGTCACTTTGGTCAGTTGATCTTTCATTCTCCACTCATCAGAACCAGGTGGTACCCTAATTCTCCACTCCTATCCAGTAGCAGAAATATTTACTTTGGTAGGACAAGGCAGAGCCAGTCTCTCCCACCTCCACCCCAACACACATACTAGGTACCAACAGAGCCATGTGGATAGCTGAGCCTTCATGCACATCTAACATTAAATAGACTGTATAGTGTGGTGCAGGTGAAAGCTAATAAACACACCAGCTTCCCCATTGCTGGTATCAGAAAGTCTCATTATGGAACTGAGCCTCTAACCCACAACCTGTCAAGAACAAGACTGAACAAGGCAGTGCAAAGTAGAGTCAACTGACACTCCAGTTCTACTCTCCCCTGATATTAGTAACACCAACTGGGAAACTGAACATCACTGAACATCTACTCCACAACCAGTATCAATGAGGCACAGTGAGTACCGAGAGGGAGAGCTAGTTGACACTTCACTCCACTCCTTTCTTTCATCTGGTGTCACTGAGGCCCAGTGAGGAGCTGGGCTTTCTACCCAAACCTATAGCAACAAAGCAGAATTTGTCAACTTTCTAATTTCTTATGCCCTACTGGCAGCAGGGCCCAGTAGAGATCAAGGAAGGATCGACATTTGTTACCCTACTCTTGGAGGAAAGTGCCAGTAGAGCCAAGGATCAGCTAAACTTCTACCCCACCTATTTTCAATGAATATAGGAGCTACTGCCCTGCTTTTGCTGGAATGGTGCTGGCAGACCCAGTGCAAAGCTGAACAGTCACACCCACATAGCCTTCACCTTTATTTCAGAGGGACCACTTGCTAAAATAGAAGAAGATTAAATAGGATCCTGGGTCTCATAATATAATATCCAAAACGTCCAGGTTACTATTTTAAAAATCACTCCTCATAACACAGACAAGGGACATCTCAACAAGACTGATAAAAGACAATTGAAAACTAAATCTACATTAATCAGATGGCTTTGCAAAAAAACAAAATAAAAAATAGTTGGGTGTGGTGACACATGTCTAGTCTCAGCTACTTAAGAGACTGAGCCAAAAGGATCACCTGAGCTCAGAAAGTAGAGGTTATAGTGATAAGTGAGTGTGATTCTGTACTCCAAGGGGAACTACAGAGTGGGACACCAACTTAAAAAAAAAGGGGGGACAAATCCTCCAGAAAGACATAACAATTCTGCACCAAACAATAAAACAGTAGAGAAACAGAATATGGCATAAACTGATATGGCCAAAAGAAAAAAGGGATAAATCCAAAACTAGAGTTGAAATGTCAACATCCTACCGTAGGCAACTGATAAATCTACTAGAAAGAAAGTCAGCAAAGAGTCAGAAGAACAAAAGAGCACAAATAGACTATAGGATGTGATTGGCATACATAAAACACTCAAAAAATTAGAAGGAACACTTTCTAACTAATGTTATGTGTCTAGTATTACTCTGGTATCAACACCAGACACAGACAGTACAAAAAAAGAAATGAACTTATTCCAGATAGATAAAGCTCTTTCAGTACTGGGAACTAAATAAACCAACATATTCCATCATTTCAAAATGCTAAAAATTATATTATAATAATTATATGAGCAAATCTGAAGTTCATACATACGCAAAAAAAAAAAAAAAGAATTTGAATAGACAAAGCAATGCAAAGCAAAAATAACAAAGCTGGAAGCATAACATGATGACCTGACTACAAATTATATTATAAGGCTATAGTAACCAACACAACATAGCACAGGTACAAGAGCAAACACATGGACCAATGGAATGGAAATGAGAATTCAAAAATAAGCCCAAATACCTACAACCAGCTGACCTTTGACAAAACAGACAAGAACATACACTGAAGAAAGGTCATCCTATTAAATAATTAGTACTGGAGAAAGTGAATAACCATGTGCAGAAAAATGAAATAGAATCCCTATTTATCACCATATATGAAAATTAACTGAAGATGGATTAAATATTTCAATGTCACACATGAAATCATAAAAATTCTAGAATAAAACCTAAGAAAAACTATTCTGGACATTGACCTGGGCAAATAATGAAGTTCTGAGACCCCACAAGCAAATACAACAACAACAAAAATAAGTAAGAGGGGTTTAATTAAACTAAAAGCATCTGCATAGCAAAATAAATAATCAATAGCGTATATAGGCACCCCACAGAATGAGATAAAATATTGACAAACTGTACATCTGAAGAAGGAATAATATACAGAAACTGCAAAGATTTCAAACAACTCAGCAACAAAAAAACAAATAACCCCACTAAAAAATGGGCAAATGATGTGAACAGACATCACTCAAAAAAAGATATACAAATGGACAACAAACATAAAAAAAATGCTCAATATCACTAATTATCATAGAATGGCAAATTGAAACCACAATGATATACTGCCTTGCACCAGTTAGAATGGCCAAGGTTAAAACAAAAAATTTTTAAAAAATGAATAATTGTTGACATGAATGAAGTGACAAGGGAATATTTATAAATTGTTGATGAGAATGTAAATTTGTAAAACTCTATGGAAATCGGTATGGATATTTCTCAAAGAACTAAACGCAGTCCTAAAATTTGAACCAGTAATCCCACTACTTGTTATCTACTCAAATGAGAAAAGGTCGCCATACAAAAAAAGACACCTGCACTCACATACTTAGCATAATTCACAAGTGCAAAGATGTGGAATCAACCTAAACGCCCACCAACTTGGTCAGTAGATAATGAAAATGTGTGTTATATATACCATGGAATGTTATTCAGCCATAAAAAAGAATAAAACACATATATATATTTCACAACAATTTGAACTGAATTAGAGAACATCATCCTAAGTGAACTAACTCAGGAACAGAAAAACAAACACTGCATGTTGCCACTTATAAATTTGAGCTAAACTAAGGATACACTTAAAGACCAGACCGACTTCTTCACCACTATACGATGCATCCATGTAACCAAAAATCATTCGTACCTTTAAAGCTATTGGAATAAAAAAATGAAAAGCTAGTATATGAAAGACCACATGAAGAACTTGAAAAGATAAGCAACAGCCTGGAAAAAAAAATACGCAAACCACATATCAAATAATAGGCATATAACAAATCTTCAAATTCTAATTAAAAATAATAATAATGATCAGAAAATAATCAAGAGACATTATTTTACAAAAGAAGATATACAGATATCACTACGTACATCTATCAGATTGACTAATATAAAAGAGTGAAACACCAAATACTGCCAAGTTTATGGAGAAATTAAATCACAGGAAATGGTTCAGGCTCTATGGAAAAATTTCTAGCAGCTTCTAGAAAAACTAAAAGTGTATTTGAGGTCATTTATTCCAGATAAGTTAAAATTTACATTCATACAAACACCTTTACACAAAGGTTCATAGAAGTTTTGTTTATAATGGCTAAACCTAGAAACGATCCACAAGTCCTTTAATGGAGGGATTCGTACACAAGTTTTGGTATATCTATTCTATGGAATACTACTTGCCAATAAAAAATGAAATTACTTTTGGTACACACAGTAACTTAGATGAATCTTGGGACAATTATCTTGAGGAAAAAAATGTCTCAAAGTGACACCCTATATGATGTATGATTCCATTTATGTATCAGTTTTAAATGACAAAGATATAGAAATGGAAACTAGATAAGTGGTTGCAAAGAATCAGGAAGATAGAATTAGCACAAAAAAAGGGAGCTGAGAGGGAGGTGGGTGCAACCCATAAAAGCACAATTGAGGGATACCTTTGCTGAAGGAATTGGTCTATTCCTTGACTGTATCAATGTCAATATCCTCACTGTGATATCACACTATAATTTGCAAGATATTGCCTTTAAGAAAACTGCATAAAGAGTAGAGTATTATGTCATACAACACCATATTTCTGAAAAAAATTTTAGTTGATGATAGACCATTACATTGACAAAAATTACAGACTTCCTAAGATGAATTTAATTCTATGTCTTTAAGTTTTAAAAAGGAGAATAATAGTTAGGAGTGGGACTTCCTTTTTATTTCAACTAGCTCCAGCTGTTGACGTAATGGAAGTATAAAATATGGATCCTAAATGTTTCATTTAAAAGCCTAGGATCAATATCTTCTTTCATTGAAAAATAGCAACAACAACAAAACAAGAACACAAAACAAAGATGAAATAGCAGAAATACAAAAAAAGGGGCTTTACCAATTGGCACAGCAAAATCTAATTTTGTTGTAAACTCTGAGGACTTATTTCCCAGAATTAGAAACCTTCCATTTCATCCTAGCATTGCACCCTGTCAAATACCAGGCTCGCCTGATGCCCCAGATGATTACTATGCTTCTCTGGGGCAAAGACACAGGTCTCTATCTTTGTATTGTAATTCCTTGGGTGTATCTTGTATGTTTTCCTTTTTATTTAAAGTTAGAATAAAAAGACATTAAAAATAAAACATAAATAATTAATTTTTATTAAAAATTATTAATTTAGTTGTCACAAATTATATAACATACCCACTGCCATTATATTTCGTCTTTAGAAGCGTTGACATAAGAAATTCAATAAGAATCACAATGGAAATGCATTAAATAAAAAAAGATAACTACGGTGTTTTAAATATATAAGAAAATCATACTATAGTCCCCATTATTCAGATGGGCTATGTTCTAAGACCTTCAGTGAATGTCTGAAGTCATGGATAATACCGAACCATAAATATATATATACACATATGCACATATATATGCATATATATGTTTCTTTCTATGTATGCATACATATGATAAAGTTTTAATTTATAAATAAGGCACAGTAGGAGATCAGCAACAATAACACATAATAAAATAGAACAATTATAATAATATACTGCAGTAAAACTTACAGAAATATGGTTTTTCTTTCTCACAATATTTTATTGTACTATATTCATACTTCTTGTGATGGTGTGGGATGATTAAATGCCTATGTGATGCGATGAAATGAAGTGAATGACATAAGCCTTGTGATACAGTGATTAAAACGTATGAATTACTTATTTCTGGAAATTAAAAGCACACTGAGATACCACCTAACTCCAGTCAGGTTGGCCACCATCAATAACCCAAAAAACAACAGATGCTGGAGAGGCTGCGGGGAAGAAGGAATCCTTCTGCATTGTTGGTGGGAGTGTAAACTAGTACAGCCTCTGTGTAAAACAGTGTGGCGATTTCTAAAAGATTTAAAAATCAACTATCCATACAATCCAGCAATCTCTCTTTTGGGGATATACCCACAGGAACTCAAATCACTCTGTAAAAAAGATCCCTGCACACTCATGTTTATTGCAGCATTATTCACAATAGCAAAAACATGGAACCAACTGTGCTGCCCATCGAAAATGGAATGGATAAAGAAAATGTGACATATACATGATGGAATATTACACAGCCAGAAAGAAAAACAAAATGATGGACTTCGCGGCAACTTGGATGGTTTTAGAGTCTATAATACTCAGTGATTTATCACAGAAACAAAGATCTGAGTACTCAGGTTCTCACTCATAAGTGGGCCCCGAACATTTATCATAATACTGTAAGAAAGGGATTGGCAGTAGGGGAACAATTACCTTAGAGGGAAGACACATAACATCAGTATGGGTTCTTGATCCCAAACCAGATAAAGCAAGTTCCAGAAGGAGGACCAAACTGTATCTGTATGATAACCACTTATGTACCTAACCCTGAATTGAACCCTACATCTTTAAAAGAAGAAATAAAATAAATAAAATATTCGGACTATGGTTGATCATGGGTAACTAGCTAAAACCACAGAAAGTGAAACCACGGGTGAAGGTGGACTATTGTAATCTTTTCCACAAGATCATTGGTTTTTAGGCTGTAGTTCATCACAGACTTAAGTAACCCTTTGACCTTCAGAAAAATATTTTGTGAATCTAGAAGACGTTAAACAGTTTCAGTTGTGTATGTAATATAGGCCTTCAATCTGTCCCCAAAGTGGAGAATGACTGCATAGGTATAATTATATGGAAATGCAGAGTAATTTAGAATTATTTTGGGGGGAAAAACAGTAAAAAAAAATAGTTGCAAATATAATAACTGATATTGTGATAACAGCCCAAGGTTTAGAGAGTTTAATATTTCTTTGAGAAATGAAGCATTAATATGAGAGTTTCCACACTCTCTCTCTCTACCTGCTGTCCCCTCTGAATAGTTTTCTCCTCCACTTTCTTGAACTTTCCCTGCTTGGGACATGCACTCTGTCAGAAACCCTGGTGGTTATTGGAATGAGAATAAGAAGGAAATGAGGTTAGGATAAATCCAACTGGCATTTAGATTTGCAGCCAGAAGATTGTATTCCAATGTGTTTAAAGAAAGAGCATCAGAGTCCATGATCCTAAACACATTTTTTTAAATTTCATAGATTTAATAGCTTTATTTTCTTTATTATGACATAAGCATGTCGTTACTTTATTGTATTCATTATTTCTTTCTTTCTTTCTGTTTTCCTATTTTTTTTTTGAGTTGGAATCTCACTCTGTCACCCAGGCTAGAGTGCAGTGGCACCCTCACGGTCACCACAACCTCCACCTCTTGGGCTCTGGTAATCCTTCCACCTTAGTCTTCCAAGTAACTGGAACTACAGGCATGCACCACCAAACCTGGCTAATTTTTTTTTATTTATTGTAGAGATGAGATCTTGCCAAGTTGCCTAAGTTGATCTCCACACCATGGGTTCAGGGAGTCCTCTCACCTCGGCCTCCCAAAGTTCTGCAACTATAGGCATGAGTCGCCACACTTGCCCTGACTATTTCTTTAAAAATTTTATTTAAAGAGAACAAATTTAAGTTCAAGTTTTACAAACTTCTCACTTGAGAACAGGAACTATTTCACTCTCCGTTGCAAAACAGGCAAAAAAAGAATACTAACAAGTCTGTTCACATTTTAGTATAAATCAATGATGACTAGTCAGTGCTGGTTAAGTGCCCGATTTATACTGAGCCTTTATACGGAGCTTTATAGCAGCACCATAAACAGATGGATTATTTGCAACATTTCGGATCAGTTATCTCTTTCATCAAAAGTTTTACACTCTGATAAATAGGACACATTATTCACATATATTCACAAAGTATTAAAAATAGTATGTGTGAAATAAATATTTTATAATCACATGAATATAATTCCATGCTCTGTTTTTGAAAAATGCAGTTACAGCAATATAGCAATTCAGAGAAATTGGCAGTAAGTTGGAATGACGTTTGCAATGTATGCAACTTATACTGAAACATTAAAAAGAGGCAAGACATGGGTAAATAATGATCTCATTCATAAGTGGGATCTGAACATGAATCACATTAGCACAAGGGAGGGATTGGCAGTCACTGGAGACTGTCAGGGGAAGGAGGGAAGGGGGAGATGCCCACAACA
This sequence comes from Cephalopachus bancanus, assembly GCA_027257055.1. NCBI lineage: Eukaryota > Metazoa > Chordata > Mammalia > Primates > Tarsiidae > Cephalopachus > Cephalopachus bancanus. The sequence continues at coordinate 1,297,578 of JAPVLO010000084.1, read as the reverse complement.
ACACAAAAGAGTACCTGGTCCCAAACCAGGGGAAGTGAGGGTCAGTTGGAGGCCCAAACTTCACCTACATGCAGCCTGCTTGTGTAGTTAATCCTTCCTTGTACTACACATCTCTGTAATAAAATGAAAATGTTGAAAAAAGATAAATACAAGAATATTACAAAATAATTTTGTAAAACAGGAGACAAAACAAAATGATAAGTTGATATAAAATTTTAAAATGACAAAATTTAAAAACAAACAAAAATTTTAAGCTTCAGATATGCATCCAATCATAAAAAGGTTCAAATGTACAGATCTCTTATTTATACTGCCAGAATTTCCACAATGATGCCATTGTTAAATCTCTCTATTCTCTTTTGCAAGGAATCATATACAAAGAAAGTCAAGTATTCTTTGCATTTCTCAATTTTTTGACCAAAAAATATACAATTTTCTTTTTAAAACACAGTAGCTAGTGCTAGCTGGAGGCAGGTTTTTCTAAGATCATTTCTGCTGTGGTCTAACCTAAACTGAGTTACCATGGCAACTTATGCAACATCTGACTTAATTGGATGAAAATTTTCTTTTTTACCTCATTGTTTTTATTCACTAAAAATTGACTTGTAACCTTCTCAATAATATTCCAGGTCACAAATACAATTAACAATAATTTCACCTGTTTATCTCATTTTTTAGGATATTGGAAACAATATACACAGTATGTCCTCTCTATCAGCAACCCACATCTCTTCCATGCATGCATTGTCTACCATCATTTTCTCTCCATTTTTCTGTTTGTAGTCACAATGTGTTTTTTCTCTTCTTTATACTGTGTAAAAAAAGTCCTCAAAACAAAACAAAACAAAAAACTGTTCTTTCCACCATTCACAGATTTTGTTATCTTTTGATTTTCTTTCTTTCTTTCTTTCTTTTTTTTTTTTTTTTGGTGACATAGCAAAAGTAGGATTAGGAATATGACTTTAAAGAAGGTACTACAAATAGACATTTCAACTACTACCTGTGGGATGGTGTAGGAGCCACCATAGTTATGCCTCATCATATCAACTTTGTTGCTTAATTCAATGTAATGAATCAGAGTTACTAAATTAAGAATCCTATAATTTGTTTTTCCAGGCAATCCCCTAGTGACTCATCCTGTTTTCAAAGTTGTAGTTATAGTTTCCGACAGATTAATGTCGACCATGTCTTGCCATCTGGGGTACTCATTGAAACCCTTTATTTTCACTGACTTCTTTAAAACATTTTATTATATCTCTCCTGTTTTAAAAACTTAACAAATCTTTGAATAATTTAAGGCTTTGAATCTCTTAGTTTAGAATATGTGCAACAAATAACAAAGTACAAAGAAAACAAATATCTAATTCCCCCACTTACATTTAATATGGGAGTATAAACAACTTTTAGTGAAGAAAAGAATAGAATTGAGTTCCTAGAAACATTTTAATAAAAGCCAAGATTTGATGACAAAAACAAGACCTGGGGACATCTGAACCTTTTTATGATTGTATGCATATCTGAAGCTTAAAATTTTTGTTTTGAAATTTTGTCATTTTCAAATTTTATATCAACCTACCATTTTGTTTTGTCTCCTGTTTTACAAAAATATTTTTTAATATTCTTGTATTTATCTTTTTTCAACATTTTCATTTTATTATAAAGATGTGCAGTACAAGGAAGGATTAACTACAAGATTTGATGACAAAAACAAGACCTGGGGACTTAATCTACTGTAAAAATTATTAATATTATTATTTATACATGTAAATTTTGCTTGTGACAAAATAATAATAGAAAGGGGCAAAATATGCACAAATAGCCACAGTCATATATCCAGAAGACCTCAATGTTAGGTGTTTCTTTTCTTTTCTTTTTTTCCCCTCTATTTTGAAAATGCGGGATACAATTCAGGGTTAGGTATACGAATATTCATTATGCAATTAAGTTATTCTTATGTAAGCATCCAAGAATTTTATAAGCATATACATAAAAAATATTTAATACAAAATATTTTGTTTATATGCTAATATTGTAGTATAGCTTATCTGCATGCAATAAATCTTTAGTTTAAACAATATCAGTTTAAGTTTTATCCTAATTTTTTAAATATTTACATATTGAGATATAGGTAATTGCCAATACTTTTACTATTGAAGGCATGCTCAATATAAACGCACCGATAAAGAACCTTTGAGTCGGGCTCGGTGGCTCAGCCTGTAATCCTGCGCCTTTGGGAGGCTGAGGTGAGTGGATTGCCTGAGCCCGCAGGTTCGAGACCCATCTGGGCAACCTGGCGAGACCTCATCTCTGCTACAAGAAAAAAAAAAAAAAAAACCTTTGAAGATGACGTTGTAGATGTGTATTAACCAGTCAAAAGGAATATATATTTAAGTTCTGCTAAGTTTGTCCATGAGATTTCAAAACCTCATATAATTGTTATTTGATATATTTTATTATTATAAAATAATTTGAGCTCAACTGATGCTTACAAAAATGCTAAACAAAATTTAAAATGTAGTCTGACGTTCTCAACTCCTGTTCATTCTTCTAACAGAAACAAAATTAACAGCAATTTCTACATTTTTCATGACATGTCCTTTAATTCAGCACATTAATGCTGTAGATTAGTTAAGTTCAAATTTACATACTTACAATATTTAATAACTTCCTATTTTTCATCAAGATTTTATTTCCTCTCATAGGGCATGTTTTTTGTTATTGCTGTTGTTGTTTTTGTTTTGTAATACTTGGAAATAGAATACTTTGTGTCACTATTTTAAAATTGATCACTTTGATCAAAATGAATTTGTTATGATTAGTTGCAGATTTTAAATCTTTTAACCAGATAATTTACTAAATTTGCTTTTTTCCCCTGGATTGTTCATGTTTGCAGTCACATATTTTAACACATAAAGATAATTGTATTTTCCTTCACAGTTAAGTTTAGCCACTTTATACTTTGAGTGATGGCATTGGTTACTATCCAAAGTAGTAGCTACAATAAATTAATTACACCAAAGTTCTTTAGTAATGGTGATAAGCATATTTGTCTTGTTCTTCATCTTATAGATATATTTGTAATATTTTATTATGAATAATGACACTAGGGTTTTCGTTTTTTAGATAAATATACATATTTCCTATGATTTTAATACGACTCCTTAATTCTGTCAAGAATACATGTTGAAACTATATATTTGGAAATTATAGTTTTTCTTCTGATTTTATTATGGCGAAAATATTACTATTTGGACAACCTCCTCGGGTCCACTCCCACTGTGGAAGCTTTTCTGTCCTCTAAATAAATCCTACTTTCTAAAAAAAAAAAAAAGAAAAGAAAATATTAGTTTTCCAATTGGTTTGCATTCCTAGATAATCATCCATGTTAACATTGTACTATCTTTAATATGCTGCTACTAGATTATATTTGATAACAAATTATAAATTTTTCATGAATATTCATGAACGATTTATTTCTTTCATTTTTTTCATTTCTTATTCTCTTCCCTCTATGCACCCTTTTTTCACTTTTAATTTCTTCTTGTTTTGTTTTGTCTTGCAATATCAGTTAATTGTTGAAAGTAAAACATTGAAGCTAAAAAGTCACCAAAGATAGAAAACCACAGTAGAAATGTCAACCTTGTTAGTTTTTCTATTATGAGATTATAAACTATCAAAAAGAGTCAACCAAAAATATACCACCTTTCCTGAAAGCTAGACCCAAATAACATAATATCTTTTAAGATGGTGATCCTACTTAACTGATTAAAATGTTTTCTGAAATACAATAATAGTCTTAATTTCCTCTTTCCATATTTGATATTATATATCCAATTAAAATAAAATGTAGATGACAAAAGACAATACCAAATGATTAAAAACCAAAGGTAAAAAGGAGAGGTACAGAAGAATTAGATACAGGAGTGATCCGTATCTTGTATTTATGAGGTATAGATTTTAAAATAACTATCATTAATATCTTCTAAAATGTATGAAAGGATGAAGGAATTCACCAGAAACTTATTTAAAAGAAAAACAGAAATCCTAGACATAACAATTAAATGGCTAGACATAAAGTTCAAAATACAGGTTTCATAGCACATTAGACACAACAGAAAAAAGTTTAATTAACTGAAATCTACAAGTCAACAGAAAATATTCAGACTGAAGAACTAAGAAAGAAAAGAATGGGGATTCATAAAAGAAAAGAGGAGGCATGGAATATAGTCAGTAATTTTACACACATGTAATTACAGCCTCAGAAAGAAAGGAGAGAAAGAACAGATAAAAACAAAATTTGAAATGATGTTGTCCAGGTTGTTTCTAAACTGATGAAAGACATAGACTATAGATTAAAAATGATAGTCTTACACTTCCCTAGATAGACAGTGAGAAAAATATATCTAATCACGTCACAGTAAAACTGCTGATAATCAAATAATTTTTTAAGTGGACCTCAATAAATCAAGGATATATGCCTACGATAATCACTTAAACATTTATGAAATAATGCAGAACTAACAGTATAAATAAGAAAGAAATGGAATATAAATTTACATCAATCAAGAATTTAGGAAGTAAGGGAGAAAAAGTGAGAAACAACAGTATGACAAAGCTATTGTTTTTACAAACAAAACAAGAAGTTGGAAAATATAAAGTCAAATATATCAGTGATTATCTTTATGTATATGTATTAAATAACCTAAATTTTAAAATAAATACATTGGCTAAAAACAAATAAGACAGCCGGGCTCCGTGGTTCAGCCTGTAATCCCGCGCCTCTGGGAGGCTGAGGTGAGTGGATTGCCTGAGCCCGCAGGTTCGAGACCTGCCTGGGCAACTTGGCGAGACCTCATCTGTACAATAAACCAAAAAGTAGCCAGGCATGGTAGCACACGCCTGTAGTTCCAACTCCTTGGAAGGCTGAGGCGGAAGGATCGCCGGAGCCCAGCAGGTCGAGGCTGCGGTGGCCGGGAGTGGCCACTGCACTCCAGTCTGGGTGACAGAGTGAGACTACAACTCAAAAAAAAAAAAAAAAAGACTACCAAACCACCTACTGTTTTCAAGAGACATACCTCAAAAGATAGAATGAGAGAAGGATAATAATAAAATAATGAAAAAATATACATTAGCTACAAGAAGGCTGATATATTTTACTAAATTAGAAAAAGTATACTTTAAGACAGGTATGTTACAAGAGTTAAAGAAGACACTCATTCATAAAATTGAATTAATTCCCAGAAACAAACAAAAATTCTAACTTTATCCACTTAAGAATACAGTTTCTAAATATGTAAAATTAGCAAAAAGATAAAATTTAAAAGGGGATAATCTTTCAATCAAAGATATCTAAATACAACAGCCATTTCCTGATTTGACTTGTAAAGAAAAAAATCAGTAGAAATAGAAAAAGTTTTAAAAAATATAATTAATAAATATATCTGGTGTGCATGAGCCATTCATGAGCATTGAATTTATACTAGTCCTCATGAATAGAATTCATTAAGTATATGTTCTGGTTCCACAGATAAATTGTCCCGAAAACTGTTAGCATAAAAGTATATCTAGAGAATATTCAAATATTTGAAAATTAAGTAATATTATAAATATATTGAGAAGCACATGTGTGGCTTTCCATGTATTTAATCAGAAAAGTAGAATTGCTGAAAATAATAATATCCACCAAGAATCGATTAAAAAGAGCATTTAATTTAGAAGGCAACAGAGGGTAAGAAATATTAAACCAAAGGGCAGATATCAAAGAAACAGAAGACCAACAAACAACAAAGAAGATTATTGCATTCTTAGGTTATTTATGTGCAAAGACTAATTAAATTGATAAATGATTGTGACCTAAAAAGAGAAACAGATTTTCAATATAAAGAATTTTAAAAGAACATGCCAATATATTTTATAGAAATTAAAATCATTAAACCTGTTAAATCAATACATTTAAAAATCTGGATTAATGAAGAATTATTTAAATGTACTGTGTACCATGCTCCCTCCAAAAGCAAAACAAAACATAAATAGAAAGTCCATATAGCCCTATAACAGTTAGGTATAAAATAAATTGAATTCAGAAGTATAAAGAAAAATCCCAGGAAGGAAACTCTTGAGTGACAAATGTGGCCAAAGCTTACAGAAATGTCTTTAGAGATCAGAAAAGGTAGAACTTTAATATCAAAAAAGTTATTAATATTCAATAACTTTAATATCAAAACTTAATTGATATAGCGGTAAATGAATGTACAAAATAGTTACAAAATATTAGCACATCAAATCTAGACTATAAATGCCATATCCAATTCATGTTCTTGCAAGTTTAAACATTTGATTTTCAAACAATGTGATTCATCACATTAAGAGAAAAGAAGCGGAAAATAATACAATCATACCAATAAATTAAGACAAAATACCCATTGATTTAAAAAATATGCTTAGCAAAGTAGGATTTGTAAATAATTCCCTTAATCTAATTAAAGCTATGTATAAAAACCTAATGTTGAGAAGTTTTCCTCTGAAATTTGAATCAAGAAAGAGTCATCATAGTGTTGGAGATCTCAGACAATGTAATAAAGCAATGAAAAGGAATATTAAAAAATCATGAGAGAAAGTATGAAACTATAGTTATTTGTAGATGGCATGATTGTGTACATAGAAAAAATTTAATATATACAACTCTTTGAGGTAGGTAATATTATTATGCAAATTTCACAGTGTATGGTTAGACTTGTAAAGTTTAATTATTCTGCCCAAAGTAAAAAAGAGCCAGAGTGGTGGCTTGCACTTGCAGTCCTAGCTACTAAGAAGGCCAAGGCCAGAGGATTGCCTGAGCCCAGGAGGTTGAGGCTACATTGAACTATGATTGTGCCACTGCACTCCAGCTTGGGTGATTGGGTGACAGAATGAGACTTCAACTCAACAAAATTTTTTTTAAATGTTAATGCAGATGTGGTGAAAAAAGAATGCTTATACACTGTTGGTGGGGGTTGTTAAACTGTTGGTGGGGGTAGGGAGATTTCTCAAAGAACTCAAAGTAGTTCTACCATTCAGTCCAGCAATCCCACTACTTGGTGTCTAGCCAAAGGAGCAGAGGGCATTATACAAAAGACACCTGCACCCATAAGTTTATCACAGCACCATTTGTAAGTGCAAAGATGAGAAATCAACTTAAATGCCCACCAACTGATCAAAATGCCCATCAACTAATTAAAAAGAATGAAATAATGTCTTTTGTAGCAACTTGGATGGGATTGGAGACCATTATCTCAAGTGAAACAATGCAGGACAAGAAAATCAAATACTACATGTTCTCACTTGTAAGTGGGAGCTAAATTAAGGTTCTGCAAATCCATATAAAATGGTATCATAGACATTGGAGACTCAGAAGGGGCAAGATAGGGAAGGACGGAGGGCTGAAAAATTACCTATCAGGTACAATGTGAACAAATGGCAGTAGAGGACACACTTAAAGCCCAGACTTCTTCCATTATACAACACATTCATGTAACCAAAGACCATCTGTACCCTCTAAAGCTATTCAAATAATAATAACAACAACAACAATAAAATATAATAGCCTTTTTGGCTGGAGAGTCGTTACTTTTGTCTGCTTTAACATGATTTCTTTGACTTTTCTGGAAGTCACTATCCTTAAATAAATTTGTAATTATGAGAAGATACAATAATGGATATTTTACCTGTCTTAAAATTCAGCGTTCCAAGAAATATGCCAGTTTCTGTGGTTTGAAAGCGGAATTGAAAAGAATTTTCGCAATCTAATAAAAGTTATATGTAAAAACCTATGTTGAGAAGTTTTCTTCTGAAAGTTATAGAGGGAAAAAAGGTATTTAGAAAACACAAAGAAAAAACCCTAGCATCAGCCATGTTACACCAGTCAGAATGGCCTTTGAAAAAAATTAGGACAGATGCTGTGGCTCATGCCCGTAATCCTAGCATTTTGGGAGGCTGAAGTTGGAGGATTACTTTAGCTCAGGAGTTAGAGACCTGCCTAGGCAACATAGTGAGACTTAATTTCTACAAACAAGGAAACAAAAGCTAAAATCTCTGAAGGGTATAGAGAAGGTATAGAGACCAGAATGTAGAGGTAACGTGAAGCTATGTTCTACTCTTCTTTACAATTGAACTCTTTCATTAAAATAGCATAGATTGGCCAAAATAATTTTTATTGACTGAGCTTTGCTTGTTTTTAATATTGTTCTACCCACCTTCATGTGTTGTTAGAGATTATTCCAAAGGATAAAATGAATGGTCAGTCAATTTTGATTTTATAGATGGTTTTATAAGTTTTTATCATTTTCTAGAATTGATGTGAGTCTTCTTGGTGTCTTCCCAGAGACCTGGGAAATGCTGCACCAGGGTTTACTGGTCTGATATTTTTAAAAAGCAAAATTTGGAACTTTTTTCAAAGTAGCATGGATATAAAATAATTCTTATTTAATTCTTACTAAAATAATTCTTATTAAATTAAATCTCATAAAGAATACCATTGTGTTAGATGTTATTTGTGTATTTTCTATAGACTAGACAAAAAGCACTAATCTGAATTGTAGATTGCAGATTCCATTATTGTATTATCAACGATGAAGTTTCCTGTTATAAAAAATACATTAAAATTGTTTGATCATTATATTACTTAATTTTTTCAATGTGCACCTTTTATTTGGTTATTCTTCACTATGTTTCTAATTTTCTCTGATCTCTTTTTTCACCCAAGCATTTTTACTTTTAAAAATTGACATATAGGCTGTGTGCAGTGGCTCACATCTGCAAGCACAGCATCTTGGGAGGCTGACATAGGAGGATTGTTTTAGCCCAGGAGTTCGAGACTAGCCTTGGAAATATAGTGAGACTCCATCTCGAAAGAAAGAAAGAAAGAAAGAAGGAAGGAAGGAAGGAAGGAAGGAAGGAAGGAAGGAAGGAAGGAAGGAAGGAAGGAAGGAAGAGAGAGAGAGAGAGAGAGAGAGAGAGAGAGAGAGAGAGAGAGAGAGAGAGAAAGAAAGAAAGAAAGAAAGAAAGAAAGAAAGAAAGAAAGAAAGAAAGAAAGAAAGAAAGAAAAAGAAAGAAAGAAAGAAAGAAAGAAAGAAGGAAAGAAAATTAGCTGTGCATCATGGCATACACCTGTAGCCCTAGGTACTCAGGAGGCTGAGGTTGAAAGATTGTCTGAGTCCAGGAAATCTAGGCTGCAGTGAGCCATGTTCATGCCACTGCACTCCAGCCTGGGTGACAAGGCAAGACTACAACTCAAAAAAAAATGTAAATAAATGACTGGTTTTTGTTTGTTTGTTTGTTTGTTTTGAGTTGGAGTCTCACTCGGTCGCCCAGATTGGAGTGCAGTGGCCGCTCCCGGCCACCGCAGCCTCGACCTGCTGGGCTCCGGCGATTCTTCCGCCTCAGCCTCCCAAGTAGCCGGAATTACAGGTGCGCGCTACCACGCCCGGCTGATTTTTTTTTTTTTTTTGATTTATTGTAGAGATAAGGTCTCGCTGCCCAGGCGGGTCTCGAACCTGCGGGCTCAGGCAATCCACTCACCTCAGCCTCCCAAAGGCGCGGGATTACAGGCTGAGCCACCTAGCCCAGCTAAAATGACTGTTAAAAGTGTATGTATTGCCTGGGCAGGTGCATTTTCATGATGGAAGTGTCAGTCACTTGTTTGCCACACTCAGGACATTTTTTCCACAAATTGTGGCACAACCTTCTGAAAACTTCCATATAAAAACTTTGGTTGACCATTTTATCTGGAGGAACAAATCCCAAAGGGGACCACCCTCTAAAACATAATTCCAGTTTTGGGGGTTCCCCTCATATATACAGTGTGGAATGGTTTAATCAAGCTAATTAACAAATGCATTACCTCATGTAATTTTTATTTTGGGGGGAGAACACTTAATATCTACTCTCAGCATTTTTCAAGTATATATTGTCATTAACTATAGTCACCATACCATGAAATAGGTCTCTTCTGAAAACATTTACTATCCTTTAATAAATCCTTCTCCTAATTAACATTTTTAATTCTTAAAGATTCACCTTCTCATAGTATGGAAAAATAATGCTAAATTTTGGAGACTGAACTAAAATTTATATTTATAATGAAACATTAGTATCAGTAAATCAGAAACATTCACTCTAGACATAGGAACACATCACACTTTTTCTCTAAGCCATCAATTACTAGAATTATATCAGAATTACATTAGATCCTGAAAGATGCTGTCATCATAATAAGCCATGAGGAATTTATACTCTTTAATGACACAAGAGTCATGTCCCCTCTCTTCAACTTACTTGGGAACATATAACCTATCAATCAGAAAAATGAGTATTTTCTCTGACTCTATTTAAATTCTCTGTCAATTTGCATGAGAAAATTTAATGGATCATAATGATTTTGAATTATTTAATTTTATTAAAATTGTTGATCTATAGTTTGGTAAATCAAAATAATAATCTAAGTTGACCCCTTGGTCTCACCTCACCATTGGTAGAGACCATTAGACCATCTTTGGCACAAATTTCTACCCTATCCCTTCCAGATTTTATTTCTCTGTCCTATATACAGGCTTCTTTCTCCTCAGCTCATCATTGGATTTCTCCACACTTCTTTATAAGTCTCCGAGTCATCTACAATGGTGTTAAAATAACATAATATATATTTTATATTCAACATGCACAGTAGAAAACTGGGAAAGTTTTAAGTTATAGATAATATTACTGGCTAGTTACAAAAACTGACATTTTGAGATGAGAACTTTCCAGATTTTATTAAACTGCTAATGGCAATGACTATTGAAGAAGATTTGCCATGGATAATATTTTCACTGATTCAAAAAAAAGTTGGTATCAACACCACAGGTTAAAAAAATCAGGAGGAAATAACCTGTCTGTCACAATGCTCTGGCCTCCTCTTTCTGGAGTGGGAAATGCTGCCCTCAGATGCTCAGAGAGGAGCAACTCTTCACCTGCACAGCCAGTGGGGAGAGGCACAGCAATGGAACCATGCCAAGTAGCTTTGCAGTAATTTGAGCTTCTGAAGATTGTTTTTTTCCAGCTGAGATGTGAAATAGTTGTTAAAGAAGAAATTGAAATATGTTTTTATAAATGATTTTCTCTATCTCTGACATTACTGTTATCAAAAGACACATCCTTGGCATGTTACCTGTTCAGTGTACAGAAAAAAACATCCAGGAAGCACTTAAAGCCTCCTCAAAGTATTGAACACAGAAGAAAAGGAAAAAAGAACAACGTTCTTCACAAGACTACAGACAAAAGATTAAAAACACACATGAACCAACTCCAAAAACAAAAGAAAGACAACACACAAAGAGGAAGAACAACAACTCTGTAAGAACATTATAATAGGGATCAACTCTCACATTTCAATAATTAGCTTGAATACGAACAGACTAAATGCACCACTAAAAACAAATAGAATGACAAAATGGATAAAATATCACCAGGCAACAATTTATTGCCTTCAAGAGACTCACCTCACTGGAAAGAACACTCACAGACTCAAAGTAAGAGGATGGGAGACAAATTTTCAAGCAAACGGAACACAAAAGAAAGGAGGAGTTGCGATCTTAATCTCAGACAAAATACCCTTTAAGCTACATATTGGCAGCTCAGATTCCTGTTCCTTATATTAGAGCTTCCCAGACTTAAAAAAGGAACATGCTTATTCGCCATTTCAAATCCTTATGATTCTTCTAAATACGAAATAGTAAAATCGCAATTAGTAAATTACTAATTGGTAATTAGTAAAATGTACTATAAATGAATTGCTAAAAATAATTATAAATTAATATCTAAAAGTCTCAAATTTTTGTCAGATCCAGGAGACATAAGTCACTCTGTCATATTGCTACGAGAGTTTTAAATGCTTAGCCCCATTGATAACATATTTATCTTTTGAAATTCGTTTAAAAACAACCTGTGACTTCCAACCAGTGCTCCAACTCTCGCTCTAGCTCTCTTTTTGAAGCTCTTGTTATGGAGAAAGGCAGTTGCCATGTGGTGAGTTACTCTATAGAGACATCTAGTTGTCAATTTACTGCGAAGGGAAAGGTGGGTGAGGTAAAGATATTCATGAACTCTGGATAGCAGGCAACAGCTTTCTGTTTAATCAGGGGCCTGGAAAAAAAGAAGACTGAGTTATTGATGACCATGAAATCAGAAGAAGAAGCATGTGTATTTACTATGGAAGTGGGCAAAATACATGTAATGCTTTGGGTCTTGTGCTCATGCTCATCAGAGGGCACACACCAGAGAGAATTCCCTGAACAGCCAGACCAATGGAATTATTCATTCAGCACATGTTACTACACTTTTATTTATGACTTGTGCAATGGTCTCATGACTGAAATAATGACAACTATGGAGGGTCAAGCTGTCAGCAGCAGACACCAATGCTGAGGCTTAAAATAGTATTATCCTTTAAGGAGTCTAATGAACTAATTATTTGAAATCTTTAGTCTATACAAGGAAGCAATTCATATTTTCTAAGGTGTGTACCTATTCTTGGTAGGAATTTGCTCTTCTACTTGTAGTGATTCAGTCAGTATAATCACCCAAGTGTCCTATTTGTATCATTCAGTATGGATATACATCTATACAAATATGCCTTCCAACATTAAGGTGTTCTATGTATAAGTACCATTTGGAAGATTTCATAGAGACAGAGACTCTATACACATTTATATCTCTTACTATTTCTGGTAGTCGCATTTGTTGTGGATATACATTGTCTTTATGCAGTGGCTTCTTGATCAGGACATTTTCCTGATCACAGACAAAGCAGTGTTTTCCTTAATACCATGGTTCCACCATGTAGCTCCCAAATCATTCCTGGTATCTCAAACTACATGCTGTCTGGGTCCTGTTATGCAGCATTCCACTTCACCTGGACACATGAAAGTCCACTTAGTATAATCACCTGTGGTTCAGTGCTGCAAGACTTGTATCTGGCTGCAGAGATGCTTGGTATCTGCACAGGGCAACCTTAAAGTGCCAGCAATTTACTGCTCCCCAAAGCAGTCCTAAACCAAGGATAGGTAGGGATTTGATGCATATATATACATGTCTCCTTCTTTCTTGGTTGGGGATACTGTAAGACATGTTCAATACAATGTCCTAGAGTTGACCAGCTTGACTGAACTCCAGTTGCCCAGAGTTGTAACTGTCTTTATAAAACAGCCTTTATTGGTTTCCTTCTTTTTTTCTGCCTCAGTTCTCAAGGCCTCAAAGCATTTTCTGAGATAATCTCTTAAGTATATTTTTATACATTTGAACCCTCTCTTATAGTCAGTATTTAAGTGACTCCAAACTAAGAAATATCCATCTCAAATCTCTAAAAGTCTAAGAATTAGAATTTAACACCGTTCAACTCTTACTTTTCAAATTGTATTTGTTATTTGAATAGGAATGGAAGGCCAAAACACTGCAACACTCCTGTTTTAACATTGTTATCTTGCATACAAGTGCTTTTGGGCAATTGTACAATTTACTATTTGAATGTAAATTATATAAGCACAAAATTAGTCTTCATTCAGACATCATACAAGCTTTGCCTATATAAAATATGTTTAAAATTTTATTTTTAGCTATTCATACTTTTTCCTCATGATTAAAATATCCAAAACTAACTTCTGATACCCATTCCAAAATTTGAGCCTTTCAATGTTGCATTTTTTTGTATGGCCCTGGTATCTTTCAACTTCCTCTGATATGATAAGCTTTAAAAACTAATCAGGGATTAAACTACAATGATTTCTTATCAAATTTATAGGAAGTGGTTTGTGTCAGTATCCTTGATAATAGCAGTCAATTTACAATGAGAGAAATAGCTGTTTATAGATAGTTTTTGAAAGCATTATTACTTTTCTTATTTTGATTCCTTGGAAAATTCAGCTACAAGTTTATCTGCCTAGCCTCAGTTTGCTGATTTCTTTTTTTATTCTCAATTATTTGCCCATGAGACTTTTATTCTTAATTACTTGTCCAAAAGAATATTACAGCAAGTCCTAAAATATTACATTCAAACCAGTACCCAGATGAGAAAATATAATGTATTTTATTTAAGCAATGCTTGGAGTACCCATATATAATACAATGTTCTCTTTTCAGGGATGAATACTGTGAAGGAGCTCAGTGTAATAGGACCTATTGACTGCATTAATAGTTGGCCAGGTCATATTTTCAAAATAAATCACCCTCCCAGATATAGCACATCTGGGACAAGTAGAGAAAGTGGTGAGGACCATAGAATAACTTATGTATCTCTATCACCACACTTGTCAAAAAGCTCTGAGTTTCAAAAATGCAACTCTATATTCATATAATAAAAGACAAATGAGTTTGAGCAATGCCTCTCTTTAGGATAGCCTTTCAGATGTTGAAAAATACCCAGATAAGATAACGAAATGTCACAAAGAAAACAAAGAGCTATTTACAAATACCAGAAAAGAATTTATGCTGATAATGGAAGGGTAATATATGGAAGCCAATAATACAAAGGAAAAGCAAAGATGAACTCCCCATCTTCAATCAGATAATGACATTGAGGTTCTTTTATGAGTAAGAAGGTGAATCCAGATTTGGGGGATAAGATGTTTCAGATCAGAGGCCTAACTATACCTCAACTGATTTAGTGTCTTCAGCAAAAGCTGGTTGCATAGCTTGCTACAACTCAGGCATTTTGACATTGAATCCAGGATTATTTCCCACACATAGTGACTCTGTACACTCAATATTGTTAAGTAGCTGTGAGAAATTTAGCATCTACTTCTTCCTCAAAGATTTCATTTTCTAAGGAGAGAGCAGTCAAGGAAGGTTGCATAAAGAAAAGAAGTACTATGACAGATTCACTACCAGGGGGAGAGGACTTGCCAGAAGCTCAAATCTCACCTGTATGCAATCTACTTATGTAGTAAATACTCACATGTACCTCACAACTCTAAAACTTAAAAAAAAGGAAGTACTGACTGAGACTTTTAAAAATGGTGGGATTTTGGCAAATATTTACTCTGACAAATGTTTATCTTGGGAAAGATTTATTTGGTTTTTAAAAATGTTCTTGCTGAAGTATATTTATTTAAGTAAAAATACACAAAAGATAAACATACATTATGATTATCACAGAGTAGTTTATTCACACTCAAGTAACTGCCACATAAGTAAAAAATGTGAATATTATCAATATCCTAGAGTTTTCATCCCTGAATTATTTTCCTTTCCTTCTGAAAAGTAACAACTATTCTAAAGTCATACAGCACAGATTTATTTTGCTTATTTATTTTAGTTATTAATTTAGACAAATATATTTAAGGGGTATATATTATTTTGTGCTGATTTCTTTTGCTCAAAATAATGTTTGTGAAGTTATATTTGTGCAGTAGTAGTTTGCTCATTTTCATTGTTCTATAGTATAGTAAGTCCTCACAATGTAGTGGATAGAGTCTAGGACTGCAACTTTAAACAGAACTGTATAACAAAACCAATTTTACCATAGATCAATTGATATAAACAGGAGTTAAATTCCTACAGCATATTTCTGTTCACTAAAACTTTGCCAGTCTTCTAAATAAAGACCAAAGCACTTCTGATATTAAACATGGAAATAAGTGTGAGCTATATATACATTTTAAAAACTTAATAAAAACAAGTTAAACAATTTTTATTACCCAACTTTTCCAATTCAGGGAAATTCAGGAGTTCATCCTGCAGTTCAGGGCACCAGGTGGAAGGAGTTCATCCTGCAGTTCAGGGCACCAGGTAGAAGGAGTTCATCCTGCAGTTCAAGGCACCAGGTGGAAACCTTCCCTGGATCATCCATTTGCAGGGCAACTTATAGTCACACTCATTCCCACTTAGACTATGCAGACATGTCAGTTCACCTCACTTGCTCATCTTGGGTAGGTGAGAGGAAACAGGAGTAGTCCTAGGAAACACAATCAGACATACGGAGAACATGCAAACTCCACACAGCCAAGAATGAGCTTCTTTGTTGTTGTTGTTGTTTTGTCATCAACACCATAAGGAAACGAAGTTGAATGAAAGGACGTTATTGAAAACCTGCTGTATTTCATTATCCAATTATATTATTTATCCATTCTAGTATAAGTAGACACTTGATGTTTGTAGATTTTGCCATTGTATGCATGCTTGTTGGATACATGTCTAAGAATAAAATTGTTATTAGGTATTTTGTTATGGGTATATTGGAATTAAATCAAAATGTAAAACAGTTTCTAAAACTTTGTGTATTACTTTGCACTTCTACTACCAGTGTGAAAAAGTTCTCATTGTGTTCACATTCTTGCCAACATGTGACTATCAATAATTTTAATTTGTTACAGCCTTGGGGTGCATAATAAAGTCTATTTTGACACAACTTGCAGTTTTTGATTATTCAGGAAATCTTGCAAATGAGCAGTATCTTTTTTGAAGTTCCTGTTTAAAGTCTTTGTGTGTGTGTGTGTTTCTTTTTTTATTATTCTTTTAAAGATGTGGGGTACAATTCAGGATTAGGTACACAAGTGGTCATCGTACAGATGAAGTTTGAGCCTTCCTTTGGTCCCCACTTCACCTGGTTTGGTACCAGGTACACTTACTGATGTCATGTACCCCCATCTCCCCTGGCAATGTCCCGCTAGCACTGATCCCTTTCTTATAGTGTTATGATAAATGTTCAGGGCCCGCTTATGAATGAGAACAAGTACTCTGTTCTTTGTTTCTGTGATAGATCCCTGAGTATGATAGATTCTAAATCCATCCAAGTTTCTGCAAGGTCCATTTTTATACTGAGTTGTCTATCATTATCAATTTGTCAGCGAACTCAATTTAATGGCCAAATCTGGCGAGCTGCCAAGTTTTTGTTGTTGATAGTTGTTGTTGATTTTTTTATGTCTAGTAAGTTTACAGTGGTTTTAAGTGGTTACATTTTGAGTGGTTAGATAATTACGTGTATGTTGTTCATGGCTTTGTATTTTGACTCAAACATAAAACATTTACTATCCACCATGTAAGAAAAAGTTTGTCAGTCTAAATCTGAAAGGTGATGTTATTTCCATGTTGAGATTTATTGTTTCCATATTATTATTCAATTGATTCGCTAATATTTATTATAAGGACCATTTCCTATTGCGTTTTATTCTCCTATTATCCAAAGCTAGATCTAGAGTTTGTATTTGTGCAGCTGTGTTTTTGAACTCTCTGTTAAGTTCCACGGTTTGTCTGTGGCAATACTGCACCATACTGATTGATGCCATTATAACAAGTCATAACATCTAGTAGAATAAGTCTTCAACTTTAAACATTTTCTTCAAGGTTGTATTGACTGTATATGATTCTTTGAATTTTAATGCAATATTTATAATTAGCTTGTAAATTTTTTCAAATCCTTATAGGGACATGATGAGAATCATATTGAATCTGCAGATCAATCTGAGAAAAATTAATATTACTACAATGTTGAAACACTTAATTAAGATAAAAAATGCATTGCTTCATTTATCAAGCTTTCTTTAGTTTTTTTAAAATATTTGTTTTATGTTTCTGTTGTTTATTCCTACAAAGGTCATTCTTTTGTAAATGATATTTTTACAATTTTTTATTTTGCAATTGTTTCCTAATGGTGAATAGAAATATGTTTACTTGGGAATCTATAGCTCATTTACAATGAACTTGTCAAATTGATTTGTTATAGTTATTATTTTATATATACATCCTTTGGCTTTTCTATATGTATTGCAGGCAAGTGGACAAAAGAAAATACAGGCCTTCTGATAAAGGGCACTGAGAAACAATGAGCATTTTTTCTAGCAGGCCAGTCAAAAGTGCAAAATGTGAATTTAATTAAGAGGAAGCATCAGACATATTCAAATTGGGGGTCATTTTTATAATGTAAGCAGTACTGTTCAATAATTTCAATTTTATGAAAATTAAAGACTGAAATGCTTCCATATTGAAGATAATAAAAAGTTATAAAACTGTATGCCACACATGATCTTATATTTTCTTTTGCTACAAAGAATCTTCCTGGAAAAACTGGACGAATTGGAGTAAAACCTGTAAATTAGGTAATAATACATTACCAATATTTATATCTAGATTTTTATAATTGTTATTTTTTTGGTATTAGAGAATGACAAGTGAATACTCACTGAAGTATTTAGCATATACAGGATCATGGTTTTGGTGTATTCTGTTGCAATTTAGAAAAAATAAAATTTTTATGAGGAGAAAAAGAGGGAGATGCAAAGTGAAATAATTTTGTGGGAAGACTTTAAAATAAATTCTAGCAACTAGAGAAAAACAATCTGAAAACCACTCGAAGTATTTTTCATTTCATTCCAAATAAAAATAAAAAATTTTTTTGGCTCACCTAATTTTTAAATGTAATTCTCAATGAGTTTGTTTTACTTTTCTTTCCTGTAAATTTGCTCTTTCACTTAAATTTTGACATATGTTTGGCAATAATCATTATAATTATTATTTTATTTTCTGTTAAGTACACAATGATGCAATAATTTTTATTCCAAAAATTTTTTTTTAATAATTCATGTCCCATATACACTACATTATCTTCTTATTTAGGGAGCAATGCTTTGAACCCTAATTTGCGATCTGCATTTGAAAGAACAGATCAGTCTATTCACTTCATCAGCATCTAAACACAAAATAAAGTATGTTTGACGATTATGTCACTAAGGAGAATGGCTTTCTTTACTTTGTGCAACTGAAGCATATAGATTGAGTGTGCTCCTTTGAATATAAATTTCGGTGCCTAATCAGCAAAATTTCAGCAATATCGATCTTCAAGTCAGAGGTCACTTTACATCGTCCTTGGACATATTTCATAGATATAGCAAAATTACTCACAGTACATTATTTTTAATTTCATTATGTTTTAGGAGTCTTGAATTTGTGAAAATATTAATTGGACATAACAAACAAAATGTTATATTAATATTTAAAAAATAAGTGATCACAGAATTATTTTAATTTTGCTTAAAATTCAAGTATGTTGAGATCTTTTCATTTTGGAACTTTGCGGTTTACTTAGAAAATTCTAATATCTTGATAATTCTTAAAAATTATAGCAGTACTCTGCCCTGGATATCATAATATGTCATACCTATAATGTCCAATTCTACAATTGCATTAAAGATAAATATTTTCTAATAGAAAAATGTCATTTTAACAAATAATTACTATTTGAAAGGGTTTCATGTGTTATTTAGGGGACAGAAAGAATAACTGTCTCTAAGTATTTGGTGGGTTAATGAGTTAATAGGAAAGAGTTTGATTTTTGTTTATTCCTTGCAATATTTTTGAAGGTGACTATAGAGCTATTGTCTCATAGTTAAAAATCATCTTCAACAGAAAGAATTTTTGAAGTGTTTTCTAGTAGTAGAATAGACCATCCTGAGTATTATGACACACACACACACACACACACACACACACACACACACGAGAGAGAAAGAGAGAGAGAGAGAGAGATTAAGTTGGAATTTGACAGCTCTGTCCCAAAATATTGTTTACTCAATAGAATCATGAACCAAAATAGCATGATGCTTTAATCTGTTTCATGCTATTAAATCAAAATATTACACTATGCAATTTATAATAAGCAGAAATATATTCCTCACAGCTCTGGTGGCAGAAATATATTCCTCAAGATCCTGGCATCTGGTAAGGGCCTTCTTATTGAGTCATTCCATGGAAGAAGATGGAAGGGCAAGAGCATGAGACAGAGGAAGAGGGGAAAAAACTTATTTTTTTAAAGGAAGAATATGTTGGTGATATCTACCACATAGCAAGAACTGTTTTATGTACTAACTGCATTAGTAAATGAAAGAGACAAAGCCTT
Source organism: Cephalopachus bancanus (assembly GCA_027257055.1). Classification (NCBI taxonomy): domain Eukaryota; kingdom Metazoa; phylum Chordata; class Mammalia; order Primates; family Tarsiidae; genus Cephalopachus; species Cephalopachus bancanus. The sequence goes on along the minus strand of JAPVLO010000084.1, from coordinate 1,277,681 downwards.
TGCCTTCAAGGAACGGATATTTTATTGGATGCATGAAGATTATAGTAAGCAAATAAATAGATATATGGTCTACTACAATATGAGTTTATGAAAAGTGCTACCAACAGACAGGGGATGACAGGAGCTGTGCATTTTGATATAATAATGCCCCTTGTATCAAGTAATGTTTGAACAGAGTGACATCTGGGCAATTTGTTTTCATTTGCTCCTTTTATTGAGATGTCATCTTTACCAGGTATAAAATGTTTATATATATTTAATATATTTCCGGATTTTTCTAGTCTGTTTCACTAGTTTGTCAACATAGACATCATTTCTACTCAGTTATAATTATAAAAGTTTCATGAAAAGTTTTAATTGCTATGTTAAATCAAATATTAATTTCCCTTCATTTATCAGTATTCTCTTGTCATGGATTTTTTTCCCTTTACCTTCTCATTTGTTCTTTGAAATGAACTGTATATTCAGTTTATCTAGTTCCTAGAAAGACAAACAAAAAGTTAATGATATTTTGAGTATATTGCATGAAAATTTAAAATTAACTATTAAAAACTGGTGACATATTGTTGAGTTCTATATGAAAAACATGTAGATCTTATTATGTATTATGAATTTCTAATTGATCTATAATTTCACATTGTTATAATGTATTCAGTATTTTTCAAATAAATTCATTCTATTTGCTAACTGTACAGTTACTCTTTCTACCCTTCACTTTCTTCCATATTTTACACTTTGGAAGGAACTCATTGGGCATATCTCCTCCTTAAAGGATGGAGGGTTACTCTACATCTCATTAAGGAGGTACTTTCTTTTTTGTTGTTGTTATTGTTGTTGAAGTCTCACTCTGTTGCCCAACCTGGAGTGCAGTGGCAGACTCACAGCCACTGCAGGCTTGACCTGCTGGGCTCAGGCAATCCTTCCACCCCCGCCTTCCAAGTAGCTGGAACTACAGGTGCAGGCTACCATGCCCAGCTTTTTTTTTTTTTAAATTTATTGTGGAGACAAGGTCTCACTAAGTTGCCCAGGCTGGTCTTGAATCCCTGAGCTCAGGCAATCCTCTCTCCTTGGCCTCCCGAAGTGCTGAGAATACAGGCTTGAGTCACCATGCCTGGCCTAAGGATATACTTTCTACATAAACTTTTTAAACTTCTTCTGCATGGGTAATTTATTGTTTTTTCCCCTTTTGTTGGTTTGTTTATTACACTTTGACTTGTAATCCAGTGCTATATTATCCACTTTTTGGTCAATTTGTTTTAAGTCTGATTATTGGGAGGCCTTTATATTGGTTGCTATGTCCTTTTGTCATATCCCATCATCTTGTTTTGTGAGTACACTATAACATGCTTCAGACTTATCTTATATATTTCCTGTCCTGACCCTAGAATCAGTCATCTCTCTAAAGATCATTGATTCCTTTTATTGGTGAAAGGTGATAAAAACCAAAGTCTGTTTGCTGGGTGCACTTGTTGTTTCTGGGGTGTTACTGCTACTCTATTCCCTCTCAGTGGACAGAGCTAGGAAATATACATGACATGCATACATACTTCATGCATGTATCTGTGTGTATATCCATCTGTATTTCTATTAAGCTAAAAGTGAGTCTTTGACTTTCATCTAGTACCACATGGTTCATTCCAGCCTTCTTCATTTACTTATCTATAAGGTCCCACAACAATAGTTAGAAATTTGACTTCTATCATGTACTATTCATTAACTTATTTTCTCAATTCCAGAAGATATGTTGAATGGTTTCAGAATTGTTAATCCGTACCTTATGGGAAACAACTTTACCAACTAGATTACTGTGTGTATTACAATTCTTAGTCCACCATCTCCATTCATTTCAAAGTTGTGTAGGACAGCACCTTTCTCCTTACCACTTTAATGAGGTAATGTCTTTCAAGTGCAATATGGTTACATTATTTTTATTACAGTTTGCATTCTTTCTGTGCCCTTTGATATCCTAATTTATAATTTTTTTAAATTTGCATACATTTGCTCTTTGCTATAAGGTTCTATATATTTTTTTACAAGAGTACAAGACATGAGTCATGTGTCCTTCTCTATAGTATCATACAAAATAGTATTGCTGTAACCTTTCCCTGTGCTTCACTTAGTCAACTTTTCCCTTCCTCTCAGCCCCTGGCAACCACTGTTATGTTTTTTCTATTTCTCTAATTTTTTTCCGGAAAGTCATATACATGGAAACATAAACATATGTAGCCTTTCCAAATTGAACTACTTCGTTTAACAATATGCATTTAAGATTCATGCATGTTGTGCGAATTGACAGTTTATTCCTTTTTATTGCTAAATAGTGTTCCAATGTATAGATTTACATCAGTTTGTTGATCCATTCATTTTTAAAGTTACCTTGCTTGCTTCCAGATTTTGGAGATTATGAATAAAACTGCAATAAACATGCAGTTTTTGCATGCAGCTATCTGTGTGAACATACATTTTTAGGACAGTTCGATATATACCTAGAAGAATAATTGGGAATGCCTGTTGTCTATTGAAATGCTCATATAGTCATTCTTATTTAGGCTGTTAATATGGCAAATTGTCTTGATCCATTGATGAATATTGAAACAGTCTCTCCCTCCTGGAATGAACCCCACCTGGTCATGATGCACTATCTTTTTTTATATACAGCTGGATTGAATTTGTTATTATTTGTTATGAATTTTGGAGTCTATGTTCATGAGTGGCATTGATCTGTAGTTTTGGGGGTTTTTAAAAACGAATTTAGGGGTAAAAGTGAAGTTGTGCTATATAAATATATTGTATAGTGATGAAATCTGGATTTTATTTTACCCATCACCAGAATAGTGAACATGTACCCAATACATAGTATTTCATTCCTCATTCTCCTCCCACTCTTCCACCCTTTGAAGTCTCCAATGTCTATTTTTCCTAACCGTATATCCATGTGTACCCATGGTTTAGCTCCCACTTACAAGTGAGAACACGTAGTTTTTGACCTTCTGTTTCTGAATTATTTCACTAAGGATAACGTCTTCCTATTCCATCTATGTTGCTGTAAAAGGTATGATTTTATTATTTTTTACAGTTGAGTAGTACTCCATGGTGTATTGTTATGTAATGCCTTTATCATTTTTCAGCATTGACATAATGCTGGCCTCATTAAATAAGCTAAGAAGCATTCCTCCTTTTATTTTCTGGAAAAGATCATGTACAATTGCTATTATTTTTTATTTTAAATGTTTGGTAGAATTTACCAGTTAAATATTCTGAGCTTGCTGTTTTTTTTTTTTTTTCTCTTCTTTTCATTATTTCTAATAAAAAGCCTAGGCTAGTGAAGAGGTGACTTCTGCTCAGACAAATGAAGTGACTCCCCCTCAAGGTACAAAGCACCACAGGAACAGATCTGAGATTCGAACACACCAAGTCTTATAAGTGCTCACCTTTATTACCTTTGGTACCCTGGTTTCTGGGTTCAGAACCAGCTCATCACAGAAGTACTGATCCTCCAAGAGTCACTAGATTCTCTGCCAGAGAACTTCCTTCTAGTTCCTCTAGGCTAAAACTCTGTTCCAGGAAGCAGTCCAGCCTGTCCTCAAGGGGTCCCACCCATGTCCTGGGAGGACTATCTGATACACCTCATATAAGCAAAATCATGCAGGATTTGTATTTCTGTGGCTTATTTATTTAACTTAGCATAATGTTTTCCATTGCAGTTACATTCTGTAGTCCCACCAGCAGTGTACAAGACTTCCAGTTTCTCCACATCATCACTAACACTTGTCATTTTTTAAAAAAATAATAGCCATCCTAAAAGATGTGAGGCGGTATCTCCCTCTGGTTTTGCTTTGCATTTCCCTGATGATGAATAAAGTTGAGCATTTTTCCATATACCTATTTGCCATTTGTGTGCCTCTTTTGAAGAAGTTTTTATGTAAGGGCTTAGTCCATTTTTAATTGGACTGTTGGTTTTATTTTAATATTGAGTTGTAACTGGGCATGGTGGCATGCACCTGTAGTTCCAGCTACTTGGAAGGTTAAGGTGAAAGGATGGCCTGAGCCCAGCAGGTCAAGGCTGCAGTAGCTGTGAGTGTGCCACTGCACTCTAACCTGGGTGACAGAGCGAGACTCCAACTCAGAAAAAAACTGAATTGTATGAATTCCATATATATATGGAAATTAAATCCTTATTAGATATACGGTTTGCAAATGTTTCCCCCCATTTCATAGGTTGACTTTTAGTTTTATTAACTGTATCCATTGATGTGCAGAATCTTTTTAGTATGATGTAGTCCCACTTATCTATTTTTGTTTTTGATGCCTGTGCTTTTGGTGTCATATCCATGAAACCACTGTCAAGACCAATGTCATGAAGCTCCTCCCCCCCCGTTTCTAGAGGTTTCACAATTTCAGGTCTTACATTAAATTCTTTCATCGATTTTAATTGGTTTTTGTGCTAGTGTAAGATGAGTATAATTTCTTACTTTTGAATATAAACACCAGAGTGTCAAAAATGTATACACACTTTAAGAGATGTCACATATAAATTACTTTTAGCTCGCTGTAATCAGAGGTGTCTGGATGATGATGGAACCACTCTGAGCACCTCTTGTAATTGCTGAAGTCAAATGTGACTTGTATTCATCATTTGTTATCAATATATATTGGGTCCTACGATTTTAATTCAAGTTTTTCTTTTCTTAAAATGTGTACACATTTTTTGGCACCATCTGTATTTAATTTTTCCAGCACCATTTGTTGTAGTGACTATCTTTTCCCACCTGTATATTCTTAGGACTATTGTCAAAGAACAATCGTCCATACAGACATGCAGTTATTTCTAGACTATTCTATCCCATTGGTCTATATGTCTATCTTTATGCTGGAAATGATATTGCTTTAATTACTGTAGCTTTGTAATCTGAAAATATGGTACCTCCATCTGTGTTTCTCTTTCTCAAGATTGTTTTGTCTGTTCAGAATTATTCAAATCTCCATATGAATTTTTAAATTGTTTTTTCCATTTCTGTAACAATGTTATTGGTATTTTGTTAGATATTGCATTGAATCTGTAAAATGCTTTGGTTAGTATGAACAGTTTTAAATACTAAGTCTTCCAGTACATGAATATGGAATATCTTTCTGTTTATGTCTTCTTTAATTTTTATTAATATTTTATGCTTTTCAGTCTACAAGTTATTCAAGACCTTTGTTAAACTTATTACTAAATATTTTTGATGCTATTGTAAATGGCACTTTTTTTCTGATTTTCTTTCTGATTTTCCTTTGTTAGTGTCAGAAATACACCTGATTTTTGTATAACAATTTTGTACACTTTACTGAATTGTTTTCACTATAATGATTTTTATGTACATAGATTCTTTAGGATTTCATCTCTATAAAAGATTATATTTTTCCTAAACAAAAATAATTTTATTTACTATTTTCCAATTGGAAAACCTGTTATTCATTTTACTTGCCTAATTGCTCTTGCTAGAACTTCCAGTACCATGTTGGATAGAAGTGACAATTCTTGTCTTGTTTCCAGTCTTAGAGGAAAAGTTTTGTTTTTCACCATTGAACATGATGTTATTTTGTCCTGATTGCTGTTCCCTGAATTTCTGAAATCTGTGCTTTGCCATCTGTCAGTCACTTTGAAAATTTCCTGGCTATTATCACTTCAAAAAATTTTTTTCTACTCCATTCTCTTTTTCTTCTCCTTCTGGTACAGTATTCTAATTGTCTATGTGTTTCACATTTTGAAACAATCCCGTTATTGGACATTCTGGGTTTATATATTTTTTCTCTCTGTTTGGATTTTAATTCAGGAAACTTCTATTGAACTCTTTTGATGTTCATTAGTTCTTTCTCTGCAGTTTGAGTCATTTGTTGAGCCAAACTCATTCTTCATTTTTGTTACTATGTTTTTAGTTGCTAACATCTTTTTTTTAATTCTGTTACAGCTTCTAACTCTTTGCTTACATTTTCTATCCATTTTATGTTATTTACTTTTTTCATAAGATCCCTGAATATATTTATTATAGTTATTTAAAATTCCCTGTATGATAATTTCAAAATCTGTGTCATATCTGAGTTTGTTCTAATGCATGTTTTCTCTCTTCATAATGCATTTATGCCTAGCTTTTTACTTTATTATGAAAGCTATATGTGTTGTATCAAGTAATAGCTGATCGGGTAAATAAGCCTTTAATGTTATCATTTACAGTAATTTGGCTTGGAGTTTGAATGTATTTAATGTTGCTTTAGCTATGGGACATAGAGACTTTAAATTTGTTTGATATCCTTGTTTTTATCTCGCCTGTTGGCGTTATGGATTTCATTTTTACTGATCCACAGAGAGAGCCTATATCTTGAAGGTCTTTCCATTTTAAGTCACTCTTATTTCATTGGATGTTTGTTGATGCACTGCTAGCATGTAGGGAGAGAGAGCATTCTATAATCTGCTTAAATCAGTCTTTGGTGGTTCTGTGTCTCTAGGATGTAGTCTCTAAAAGTCATTCTGACCTTCATCCTGGAGTTTCGTTTCCTTTCCCATTTTACTTTCTTTTCTGGCTGTCACATTACCAATTTCTTTCTCTGAACCCCACTCCCCTCCGGTTTTTTGTTTTGTTTTGTTTTTTACTTGTTTCTTTGTCTTTCCTTTATGGTTTATGGAGATAAGAGTTGGGGTAGAATTACCTTGATCACCCGGGAAAATTTTTTCCAATTGCCTTCATTTTTGTTCCTTCTCCCTTGAAAACTAGACATTTTTTTGGAAGAAAAGTCTGGGTGTGTTTCAAGAGGCATGCCCTTTCCCTGCCATGGTCAGGGTCATGAAAGGTTCTTTCTCAGATCTCCCTCTTGAGAACCTAATAGAGTTCTTGGAATAAAAGCCCTGTGAGTGTGGCCTACCAGAGTTTCTCACTATCCTATTAGTCTGCTCTCACCCTTGGGGCAATTTATCAAAATGATCATATAGTTCTCTCTACCGGTGTCTGGGTTTCAGCAGTTGTTTTTTGGGTGATAAAAATTCCCCAAAGTTGTGTTTCTCTGAATGTGCCTGTCTCGTCAGATTTTGAATTTGTGTTTGCTGTGCCCTCAGTTCTCTGTTGAGTCCAAAAGCAATCTTTGGTGTTTAGTTTATTAGTCATTTCTTGTTGAAATATTGGAACGGTGACTACTATACTCTGTATATTTTAGAATTGAAACCGGAAGTCCCATTCTAAAAAAAAAAAAAAAAAATTAAAGCCTCTAGTAATTCAACACCTAACTATTCAATTCTAAAAAAATCGAATTGCCTATTGCTTTTTTCCCTCATCCATTCTTGTTTTCACTGTTTCCCCCCCTCCATTCTTGCTTTCATTTTACTTTTGTCTAAATTATGAAAAGTATGCCACTGGACTTATGACCTCCTTTCTTGTATTACTGCGTTTCTCTTCCACAATTGTTGCTATACAGATTTTTCTGAAATACAAATTTGCTCAATTCATTTTACATTTAGCCACTGTGGTATGATAAAGTTAAATCTTTGGTGGCTTCTTCAAGGCCCTTCATGATGTAGTCTTGGTAGGCTTCTCTATTCTACTTTCTTTCCACTCAAGGCGAAAGGGCTTTTATTTTTAAGCCATGTAAAACTGCTTTCAGTGTTTCAAAAAGGTATTGCTTTTGAACCTCACTTATTATTATTATTATTTTTAATCTATCTGTTTATTGTCTATTTTAGCTCTGGAAAGCTCTTGACCTACCTATCTGAATTATGATTACTCAGCTATTTTCCCCTTGAAGCTTTTCATAAAACAATTATTCTAGTATCTGGAAAAAAGTGACTATTCTAACCATTGCATTGATATAGTACATTCTAAATACTTTCATCATAGTGAACCTTTGAGTTATTTATTTTCGTATTTGTTTCACCTTTTAAACCTGTCAGTCACTTGAAGATTGAGTAGTATCTAATTCAATGAAGTTAGCATTTAATTTTTATCACATCAGTCAGTGGTATGTGAGCACCATATATTTTGAATTGGTAAGAAAAGAAAATAACATATTATTATTTTAATTATGTTCTATAACTTATGCTCAGATTGTTTAGATACATTTTCACAGTTTATTAAATTAGTAATTTTTATGTTTTACCCGATATATAATATGAATTTAATAAACATGATCATTAAAGCATCATTATTGAGAAATAAATCTATTTTTGACTACTGAGAGAACAAAAGTTATGTCATTTCTTTAATAAATTTCTCACTGAATAGATGAAAGTGAAAGAGTTTTTATGGATGGTTAAGAAAATTACAAAAGGAAAAAAGAATGCTTTGCCACATTAATTTTTTGTTGTTGGTAGAAAATTACATGCAATGACCTTTCCAAAAATATCATTGAATACTTGGATCATTTTATGAAAAAATTCAATAACAGTGGGTTTTATTTTTTCAGGTATTTTCAAATGAATAGTAGCTATAATGGATGACAGAAAAACTACTGTTTTTATTATTAGCTTTGAAATAATGCAATTATAAAATTTCCCCTATAGCTATTTAATTATCAAGGCATTTATCTGAGTTATAATGTTAGGCAGCCTCTTGGAGGCACACAAATGATATGGCATAGCAGGTAAAGTCAAACTCTATAGCAAATTTGACCGGTCTCAAGGACTACATTGTTCTTGGCAACCCCATAAATCTTCAAACAAGGATAAAAGAAAAGCAGTGAATAAAAAAGAAAGAAAGAAAAATGAAGAGCGAGACACAAAGAAACTTGTTCTATTAACAGATTTTCAGGGATAATTAAATACAAATATTCTTTGGTATAAAGTATTTTGCCAGAAGATATTATTTATAGAAGACATGGGTTATGCTTTAGTAATTGCAATTAATTAAAGGATAACCTGTGTGTTTGTTTTTAGTTTAGGAGAAAAAAGAAGGTTAAGTGCAGTGATCAGCAGTCACTCTCTCCCATCCCTGCCTCTCTTTCTTTGTTTTCTCTCTTATCACTTTTGTCTTGGAAATCTAGAGATGCTTATCATGTAGTAGACCTCACAGAGAGAATCCACATAAGATCCATTTATCCACCAGAGAAAAATTAGCCTCCCCAGAAATGTGAAAAATTAAGAACCTGAAAGTTTAAAAATACCTTTATAGGCTCACCAAAATCTTTCAGGAAAAAAAGATTGTGAGAAAGTGTTATCGAGCTATATTTGATGTTATGAGATCACTAATTAATTTTGTCAATTTTGCAAAAGTTATGAGTCTTTCAAATGTTGCTGAGTAGTGCTGAGTATAAAGACAGAACATAAAGCAGAAGAATGTAAATTGGCTTCTTTTTCCCAATATAAGAGATGAAGACACCTATAAACTGATGAGAAGTATTTCTGGGAATATCTATGATCAACAACTTTAAACTTGGTCTGCCAATATTTCAAAATAAAAAGTGACAGAAGATATTGGTAATCATTATGTTCCAAAAAAATTCATAAAACCATTCATGAAACATATACAAGTTATTTCTGTGTTGCCTATTAAAATACATCTGAACTGTAGTTATTTAATCAGCATTAATAAAATGTTAACATTCTCGTATTAAGCTATGCAGCAAACTCTCCTTCAGAGTTTTATGTCCTGAAACTTCATTATCTTAAATTATCATTAATAATAGAAATTATAATAATAATAATAGTAGCAAACATTTCTTGAGTGATTACTCTGGCCCAGACAGTATGATAAGTGACTTATGGACATTATGCCCTTTAATTCTCAAAACCACAATAAAAAAACATGCTCAATATTTTGCAGTTTTCTAAAATTTATCTTTAAAAGAATTCACCTGCAACCATTCATACAGGTGACAAATAAAGGAACAGTCAAAACCAGATTTGTGTAATTCCATAGTTCAGTCTTATATTCATGTGGTTGAAAAATAATTGGTGTTTACTTTGACAACTTTATATAATTCCAAAGTCTTCAATTGCTTACAAATCCAAAAGGTATTAAGTTGTGCATAGTAGGGTTTTAGTGTTAAGTGCATTTTTCTGTGTATCATTTAATATTAAAAGTTGATTAAATTTTCTCTGTGCTAAATCACCGTTTAATTGTGGTAAAATTTTTAAGTTTTACTAGTTATAACAATTACCTTCTATATTATATCCAGGTATTTCTATAGGCTACACTTTCTTCTTTTCTTTTAGACTGTAATTTCAAAGAATTTAATGTTCATTAGTGTATCCTACATATTGCCAAGCATAGTGCCTCACACAAGGCAAACCCAATGAAAAGTGGACTACTTAAGTGGTAAGTTTCTGGTTAAGCATTATCAAGAAAGAATGAACATTTCATATATTATCTCCCAGTTCTACAAAAGAGGTAAATATATTGTTCAAAGGGTACCTAGTTTCTGTTACACACATAAGTCTCAGAGTTTCCCTGTACAGCATAGTGAATTGAATTAACAATACAATATTGTATACTTAAAGTTTTAAGATGATTTATCTTATATTAAATATTTATTGTTATTATTTTATTAATTTTTAGAGAGACAGTCTTACTCTGCTGCCCACGCTTGAGTGAAGTGACATAATCATAGCTCACTGTAGCTTCAAATGCCTGGACTTGAGTGATCCTCCTGTTTTAGCCTCCTAGGTTGCTGGTAATACAGACATACACCATCAGGCCTGAAATTTTTTTTTTCTATTTTTTTTGTAGAGGTAGGGTCTCACTGTGTAGCCTAGGCTAATCTGGAATTCCAGACCTCAAGCATTCTTCCTATCCTGGCTTCCAGAAGTACTGAAAAGACAATAAGATACAGATAAAATAGAAAAACATTACTTGTACTTAAAGTTAAAATTGAATTAGATGAAAACAACCATTACTTAAGCTTAAGGAGTGACTTGCTCTACGGTGAACAAGTAATTCAGATATAGAAAATTACTGACCATAGTACTCTGTGTACCAGGCTATTTAAAATTCTGTTCTTAATGTATTCACTTGCTAATTGAGCATTTTTAAATTATTCGAATACTATATTACATTTAAATCTAATGTTGAAGATGATTGTGACAATTAACATTTAATTGTAAAGATTTTTATCCTCTCAAGCAGGATGTAAAGGCTTAAACATTCTCTCATCTTATTTTAACTTATTCCTAGTACCTCTAAAGGCAGTTGTTGAGATACTATGTATATCAGAGTGTTTATAAATGTATATATCTCATGTTATAAAACATGTTATATTTTCTGTTGTTCACTTAAAAACTGTCTCAGAGGTTGAGATCTTGCACTGCTACTGTAAACACATCTTCCACCATAAGATCAAAAGGAAGGAGCAAAATAGAAGATGGGTTAACTTTGTATAACTGCTATAACTGAAACAGTCTGAGGAAGACGTGGCTGCTATCTCTTGCATCCAATCAAAGACGAGAGGCAGAGACTGGGAGAAAAAGGAGTGTTTAATTTTTATAACCTGGTTATCGGGAAGCAGTTCAGCCTTCTTACCAAAAAGCCAAGTCAGAGCAACACAAATCCATTCCAGTATTTTTATCCAAAATTTATAGCCCTTCATCCACCCCAAGTTTAAAGCCTATGTGAAATTTTAGCATGACATAAGATTTATAATAACAATTTTGGACACATGACCATCGACTTGATTCAGCATCCCCAGTCATCCTGACATTTTAGGTAACATACTGTAATTTACAACATGTTCTTTATAGGAAGGAGCAGACAGTTGCCACATTTGGAACGGAAAGTCACAACATTTAAAATGATCGCTTTAAATTGTTTTAAAACATAATTGTAACCATTTTCTATGCCCCGAGATCCAGCTTATAACACTCCAATGTCCTGATATCCACAGACGAAAGGGAGGTGGTCAATCCCCACATCAGGGTTTCAGATACACTGCTGTTGACCTTGGACCACTCTCCTAATTATTAGGTGGTGTGTCTTGCCAGCTGTTTTTTCTTCAGCACCAGCAATGGCTTACTAGATAAGATTGCCTTCTAGTCCAGTTAGACAAGGCTGTGCTAGAAGAGAAGGGGGTTGAGGAGAGTGAGGAGGAAAAAGAGAGAATGCGCACTTTTAACTTCAAACGGCTTTCACATTTAGCCCAACTCAGCTACAAAACAATACAAGTTTTTAAGTCTTTTCTAAATGACTGTTCTAATAAAGTAAAATGGCCTCTTTTCTGCCCATAACATAACCATTTCAAATAATCTTTCCACTATGATTTGCATTAAACAATGTTTAAGATGAGCTTGATAAATTACTGTTGACATCTGGGTAAAAATCTTCAAGTAAGAGGTGTTGAGATAAAGTTGACAGATATCCAGAATTTTAAAATTTACAAAATTCTTAAAACTGAAAATTAGTGCAGCAACTTAAAAAATATAATGCATTATTTGAAGGAAATTTTGTGCATCTAGCTAAATTTAGATTACTAGGATCCAGAATGTATTCCCTAAGAATAAGTACTCACTCCAGAACATGTTTAATTATCAGATATTGAACTTGGAAATCATGGCTTTAATATATTGAATGCTAAATTTAGCTAAGCATTTGTTAAATTCCTTACTGGAAAAAAATTACAAAATGTGGTCTTTTTGACAATACATTTAGTTAATTTAATAGAAATATTGTGTTTCTATGAAATTCTTTAGAAAGCTTCAATTCTTTGTCATAATCCACACTGTAGAAACTTACTGTTTTGATATTCTATACAACATCGTGCTGGTCCACCACTTTGATGACATTATGACAATACAATCTGATGAGAGGGAATTAGCAAGTATGCAAAATACCTTGAAAAGAAATTTGCATGCCAGCTGGTGGGAGATTAATTTCATGAAGATAGAAAGATCTACCACATCATTAAATTTGGGGCATTTATTGACTGGAAGCACAGATATCTCCTAAATAGCTTGACAGGTTACTATACTTCGCCTTTTATATCCCAGAAAAATAAACAATGTTTAATACTTTTTCAGATTATGAATGTAACAAATACCATGTTTGATAATGAGATATGTGACCAAACATCCTAAGCTATTAATAAAAAAATGGATTTATCAAGCCATATATGTAGATATACAGTAAAAATTCATCTTTAAGTTTATTGTGTGAAACTAGTCAGAACAAAATAGAGTCTCTTGTGAGAAAAAAAAAACAAACCTGAAAATAGACCCAGGAGAGGCCATGAAGGGAGGGTGCTCTTGCATAACTGTCGTATAACAAAAACCATCACAAAAGACAATGCAAAATCCACAAACATGCACAAAGCTCACTGCATTGCAACTTTACACAAAAAATACTTCTAAGACATCTGCCTAAGAATTGCCTATCTAACCTCGGATCGGTGCCACCTTTGTTGCTGATTTTGTTGTCAAAGATAATTTTCTCAAAACAATTATGTGATCTTCTTCATTCTTTCTTTAAAAATATTTGTCTTTTTTACCTCCCTCCATACACACAGTTTACTTCTGCATGCATATCCCCATTTTAATGCCCCATTCCAAATAAATAGCATTTTCTTTTTGAGAGTCTCTTTCTGATCATTATAACAACTGGCAAAGTTCTAACAAGCATTAAGGCATAATTAAGATGCATGTTCATCTCTTTGTTTAATCACATCTAGGACCTTGTGATGAGTTCCTTTTGATGCACTAAGTGAAAAAGAAAAACATTGCACTATGGTTCACAATTTGGTCTATAGCGTGCATTTCATCACCTGATTGTGGACTGCTATAACATTTGCTTAAGGTCTCTATAAGGCATAGTGGGGAAAAATGAATCCACCATTTGCAAGATTTTGTAAAGTTGAATTGGTTGTTCACCTTGCTTGAAAAGGGAGATGTCTGTCGTGCAGAAATACACCAACTCATGGGCAGAGTTCAATATTTTGGTCAAATAATCATGTTCCTGGCAAGACAAGATAAGAAGGTTGGTGATAATGAGGATGATGAGGACAAGACATACAAGGTATTAGGTCAGTATGCTGGTGACTCAGGAATGGCAAAGAATTGCACAAAGGTAGACAAAAAGAAAAGTTTGATTATCTACTTTCTACAGAGAGAAAGGGACAAATGCTTGCAGGCAAGTGAGACATCCACTGTGGAGGGTCAGACTGTTTAAGACCTTCCCAAGGAAGTAAAAAGAATACAGATATCTCCAGCAGCTGCATTCTTGGATATTGATTGATAAGATCAGTCAAGAGGCCTGGGAATCCGTTGCAGGAAGCTGATTACCACAGATTGAGATAGCCCTCGCTTTCATGTCTGGAGAGCAAATACTTACAATAGACTAGTAAGTAGGAACTTGCTGAGTGTTAGAAGCCATTGTCAAGAAACTATACCCTGGAAAATTGGTGTGTTTCTGAGAAATCATGAGAAAGCTAAGCAGTGTTAAAATGACTGTCACTATGTCTAAAATTACTCCATTTTGGCTGGTTTATCATCAGTTGTTCTTTAGCAATGACACACAACGTGAAGATATTTTCATCCAAGTCGACGAAAACATTTCATGACCTCATCCACTTGTATGTAATATACATCACTCTCCCCTAAATTCCGTTTGTTACACCTCAGTTATATGACATCACCAAACAGCAAGGAAGTAATCAAGTGGACAATATGACTGGTCGTGGATGTTAACTTTTTCTACCAAGTCAATATGACGATTACTCAATGAAGTGACAAAATTAGCATGCACCTGAGATGGAAATTATATTTCTAATCACCTGTGGGTTTTCCCCCTCACCACGGTTGATCTTGCTTCGGCCACGGTGGAGTATCTAAACTGCCAATAACAAATCCTAATTCTAAGCCATCTCTGCAACATCCTTTGGAGGGGGATCTGTAGCCAACCTTCTGGAAATATTTAGGAAGTATTTAGAATAATTAAGTGTAAGGGGTTTCTGTGAAAATGAAATGGAGGTAGAGTAAGAACAAATGGGTAATGATTGAGAATAAAATATTATAGTTACATTTTAAGAGGATATATTAGTTTGCTAGTCCTGCCTTAGCAAAACACCAAAAGCTAGATGACTTAAACAAGAGATTGACTATCTTCCAGTTCTAGAAAATGGAAGTCTCCAAGAGTGAGGTGCTGGTGGGGTTGGTCCTCTGACATTCTCTTCTTGGATTGTAGATGGCAACATTCTTGCTGTCTTTTTCTTATGGTTGTCCCTCTCTGCATGTGTGTCCCTGATGTCTCTTTATGTTCTAATCTCCTCTTCTTATAAGACACTAGTCAGATTGGGCTAGGGACCAGCTTAACAACTTTATTTTAACTTAACCCTTTAAAAGCCCTACCTCCAAATACACTCACATTCTGAGGTATTTGAGTTCAGTACTTTAACACTTGTTTTGGGAACACAATTCTGCTTATACAAAAAGTACGCAATTGTGAGTCAAAACAAGAATGAGTCTGGTCGCTAGATAATTTGAATAAAGTAAGTAAAAATAAAGAATACTAAAGGAGGGAAATTAAAGGAACTGAGAGGCTACAGAAATTTTTACTAATATTTAGTGAGCAAATATAAAACTGAAGGAATAAAATGTTTACCTTTCTTAGACCTAGCCCTAGAGATTCTAGATTTCAACAAGTGGAACAGATGATTCTGAGAAAAGATTTTTTTTTTTATTTTATATTTTAAAGATGTGGGGCACAATTCAGGGTTAGGTATACAAATGCTTATTATGCAGATACCCTTGTTGATGAGGTATGCCTCCCTTTTCCCTAGAAGTTTCCCACTACTGCCAGTCCCACCTTCCCTCCCACTCAGGAGTTTCCCACTACTACCAATCCCTTTCTTATACTATTATGATGATTGTTCAAGGTCCATTTATTAGTGAGAACATGTCATGCTCTGTTCTTTGCTTCTGTGATAGAATACTCAGTATAATAGACTTTAAGTCCATCCAAGGTGCTATGAAATTCATAATTTTGTCCTTCTTTATGGCTATGTGATATCCCATTGTGTATAGGTTCCACATTTTTTAATCCAGTCCTCTTTTGATGGGCAGTACAGTTGGTTCCATGTTTTTGCTACTGTGAATTATGCTGCAATAAACATGCGTGTGCAGGGATCTTTATCATAGAGTGATTTGTGTTCCTCCAGGTATATTCCCAGTGAGGGGATTGTGGAGTAGTACGGAAGGTCAATTGTTAGATCTTTTAGGAATTGTCAAACTGTTCTCCTTAGAGGTTGTACTAGTTTACACTCCCATCAACAGTGTGGAAATGTTCAGTTTTCCCTGTATCCTCTCCAACATCTGTTGTTTTTAAGTTATTGATGATGGTCATCCTGACTGGAGTTAGGTGGTATCTCAGTGTGGTTTTAATTTGCATTTCTTTGATGACTAATGAGGTTGAGCATTTTTTCATGTATTTGTTGGATGCTTGTATTTCTTTTGGAAGAATAAACATTGTTAAGATGGTCATCTTACCCAAGGAAATTTACAGATAATACAATACCCGTTAGATTACCAGCAGCACTCTTCTCAGACCTAGAAATGACAATATAGGAATTCATACACAAACATAAACAAATTGAATAGCTAAACAATCCTCACCTCAGCAGGAAACAAACAAAGCAGGAGGTATCATACTCTCAGACTTAAAACTTTATTATAAATCTACAATAATCAAAACAGTCTGGTATTGGTACAAGAACAGACATATAGACCAATGGAATAGGATAGAGATTCCAGAAGCAAAAATCTCAATTTCTCAACCAATTCATCTTCAACAAAGCCTCCACCATCAATCATTGGGGAGAAGATAGCCTATTCAGTAAATGGTGCTGGGAAAACTGGCTGACCACATGCAGAACATTCAAACAAGACCCTTACCTATCACCATATACAAAAATCAACTCTAAATGAATCAAAGACCTAAACGCAAAACCTCAAGCTATAAGAACCTTAGAAAATGCAGGAGACACCCTTATGGAAATTGGAACTTGCAATCAGTTCCTGATCAAAATCCGAGTGCTCATGCCATAGGAGGTAAGATAGGCAAGTGTGACCTCATCAAACTGATAAGCTTCTGCAAAGCCAAAAACAACATCCAGAGATTGGGGAGACAGCCCAGAGACTGGGAAAACATATTTGCCAACTGTATATCTGACAAAGGCCTAACATCTAGGATCTACAAGGAACTCAAAGGTGCCAAGAAGAAGAAGAAGGAAAAAAAAGCCCAATTACAAAGTGGGCAAAAGAGAAAAGTATATGTAGACAAGATATTGAGAAACAGTAGGCTGTGATGTTAGATGAATCCAAAAAACGTTGAAGTCACTTAGGATGACAGGAGACCTGCAGCAGGTAGAAATGAGATCTAGAAACAAATATTATATCTTCCACCTTTTGATTATAGTGTCTGGAAAAATTTCTAATGCCTTGAATATTGCCTGAATGACTGGAGAAATATTTGCAGATTTTAGAATATTGAAAATTATATACCACCTGGAACACACTTGCTGTCTCATGTTCTATGAGTTCAATATTGTATTTGTCACTGAGATTTTTCTAAGTGACTGAAATACTGAGGAAAGAGTTAACCATAGAATGCAAATTACAACAAAATTAGGTAATTCTATTTAGTCTAGAAGAGAATACAGTCAGGGTATGATAATTGTTTCAATATCCCCCAAAATATAAAGTACAAGTGAGCTATTGTTTCACTCTCTGCAATTCTAGAGGGCAAAATCAACATCAATGACCAGGAATCATAAGGACATAAATTTTTACTCCATACAATAAGACATTCTAATAAATACAGCTGTTTGAATATAAAATGGATCACTTAAGCCCTGATTTATTTTTGTCTCCAAATGTGTTTAGGCAAAATAGAGGAACACAAATTGAAGACTGAATTGGTGACATCTAAGCATAAGTTAATATATTTTAACAAAATAAAGTTTTGAGAATTTTATTAGTTTTTCCATAAAAAAATTCGTTTTGCAAAATCAATGATATATTAAAATCACAACTTTTTGCATCTTACAAAAATGTGTGAAGTATTTTCTCATAATTGCCTGAAACTAAAAAAAAGATAGTAAGATATGGCTAAGTATTCTAATTCCTTAGAACAAGGTAAAATGAGCTTGAAATAGAAATTTTTAAAATATTTACAAACAATACAGATGGAATTCACAAAGGAATTTAGTAAAACTCCTGAGGGCAGATGCATTAGGTAAAGGGGGCAGGAGTCTAGTTGCGTTAAATCTTCTAATCTTTTTCACTGTTGGAGTGTTCCTGCTATGTTCTCAAGCAATTCCTGCTAACAATCAGACTGACAGAAATGAGCATGCGAGCTATAAATGCTAATCCGTCTCCCTTTTTTCCAGGGCCCCACTTATCTCAGCACGGTTCACAGCAAAATCTCCCTTTAGTCTCTGCCCAGTCAGCCAGTGTCAGCTTCTCCACATTTTAATCAGATGTTGGCTCTTGGCTCTAAGTGACTTGGCACCAGAGGAACTTTCTATGCAATGCAAGAGAGTTAATCTAACCCCAAGCACAGTTTATGATACTGTTGTGTTGTTGGCTAATCCCTGCCTGAAAAGAGCTGTTACTGATAACTCTATTCACAATTATCAATAGATCATTCCAAACTTAAAATGCAACCACCTTTTGCCACACCTAATCAAATTTAAAGATCTCCAAAAACACTACATGCTTTACCCACATGTGGTCATAGCAATAGCTGCAAAACAAAAACAGGCTTTCCTTATTACACAAACTATTTTCTCCTTTTATTTTTAGATGAATGTAGTAATTGTACATAATTGTGGGATACATAGTGATATTTTAATACATGCATACAATACGTAAGGACCAAATCAGAGTAATTAGTATATCCATCACCTCAGACATTTATCATTTCTTTGTTTTGTAGACATTCAAAATCCTATCCATTTTTTGAGCATATACAATCAATATTACTAGTTATATTTATTCTACAGTGCTAAAGAACACTAAAACTTTTCCTTTATATCTAGCTATGATTTTGTTTCCATTAACCAACTTCTTCTTATCCTCCCCTTCCCTCAATACTTCCCAACTACTAAGAACCATAATTCTCCCCTCTACTTCTATGAGCTAAATTGCTTGTTAATCCTAGGCATTTTAACCCTAAGCAGTATATTTAGTTTGGAAGTTTATTTTCCATCAAGAGCTAAGAGTTATCCATACTGTTAGTAATCTTTCTCAAGACTACAAAATGTATCTGATAAACATAGTATGAAAGAGCTGTAAAAATGGTGATTGGATAAAACTCATTATACTTCAAAATGAAATAATAAACTAACATTGAATGGTATATTCATATCTGCAGCCACAGATTCGTATGTATCATAATTTTAGAATAAGAAAAGTTCTCATTTTCATTTTATGTATCCCAGGACTTTACTAAGTTACTAAAAAAGATTTTAAGAAAGAAGTAAATTATTAAATAAATGCTCCCACTGGAGATTTTTAACAAAATACTAAAAATGTTTTTCAAATCAATCTAAGAAATAATTACAAATAATTCTTATGTATAATAGTAAATGTGTTCCCAGTATATTAGTTAACTAATTGTGCCCATCATGTGTATGTGTATACACATATACATACATATATATATATATATGTTTGCGTGCATATAAACATATAAAGTATATGTGTCTCTATATATCCTCATTTAATTTTATCAATTGGGCAACATTACTATGAAGAATTACAAATATCATTGCTTATACAAACGTTTTTAAATTATAAAGGATATTTTATTTTAGTGTCTACAATTAATCTACATATTCTATAATTGCATGATTACATATGCTGCATATTTGACAAAACTCAGACTATATGATAACTTTAAGAATTACATGATCAAAAAAGTGATAGTCAGCAGTAAAACCCACTACATCAGATATAACACCTCAGCTTTGAGGAAGGCCTGATCTTAGACCCCAGCTAACACTGCTTTCCAAACCACTCCAGTCACTTAGGATTCCACGAGTCAGTGTGGGGACCCAGCACAGGACTTCCACAACTGGCAATTTTGAAACTCATCACACCAAATCTGTATATAACCAAGGGAATTCTGCAGTGCCTACAAACCCCCTTTCCAGACACCCACGAGAAGAAATAGTCTACCTGAATGAGATGAAACCAGAAAAATATTTCTGATAATATGAAAAAACAAAGTTATCCAATAACCCCAAAAGACCACACTAACTCTTGCACCTTGAACCTTAAACAAAATGAAATCTTTGAAATTTCAGACATAGAACGAATGAGGTTGATTATAAAATTGATTATGAGACCAGGTGTGATGGCTTATGACTGTAATTCCAGCACTTTGGGAGGCAGAAGCCAGAGGATTGTCTGAGCATGGGGGTTCAAGACAAGCCTGGGCAACTTGGAAAGACCTCATCTCTACAATAAATAAAAAAAATTAGCCTGGCTTAGTGGAACAGGCCTGTAGTTCCAGCTACTTGAAAGGTTGAGGCAGAAGGATTACCTCAGCAGGTTAAGGCTACAGTAGGTATGAGCATGCTACTGTATCCCAACCTGGGTGACATAGTGAGATTTGACTATACATTAATACATAAATAAATAAATACGTGAATAAAGAAGAGTCATTCAGGGAAGTTCAAAATGCAGTGGAAAGTTTTAACAGTAGAGTAGAACAAACAGAAGAAAGAATCTCGAAACTTGAAGACAAGTCTTTTGAATTAAACCAAGAGCAGAAAACAGTAAAGAAAAAGGAATCAAGAGAAGAGAACAGACTCTCCAAAAATGTGAAATTATGTAAATTGTTCAAGCCTAAGAATCATAGGCATTTCTAGGAAAGAAGATATAGCAACATGTTTGAGAAATATATTTGAGAGAATAATGGAGGAAAACTTCCCTGGAGTTGCCAGAGATTTAATCATCCAGATACAAGAAGCAGAAAGAATTCCAGAAGATTCATTACAAAAAGGTGGCTCAGCCTGTAATCCCGCACCTTTGGGAGGCTAAGGTGAGTGGATTGCCTGAACCTGCAGGTTCGAGACCCGCCTGGGCAGCAAGACCTCATCTCTACAATAAGTCAGAAAATCAGCCCGGCCGTGGTAGCATATGCCTGTAATTCCGGCTACTCGGAAGGCTGAGGCGGAAGGATCGCTGGAGCCCAGCAGGCGAGGCTGTGGCGGCCAGGAGTGGCCACTGCACTCCAGTCTGGGTGACCGAGTGAGACTCCAACTCAGAGGAAAAAAAAAAAAAAAGTCACCCCAAAGCATATAATTATCCAGTTATGCAAAATTAATTTGAAGGAAAGAGATTTAAAAGCAGTAATAAAACCAAACAAAAAACATGAAGTTAAACAATCTGTTCTTGAATGATCCTTGGGTCAACAATAAAATTAATATGGAAATTTTAAAAAATTCCTTGAAACAAATGACAACAACAAAACAAGTTACCACGAGCACTAGAAAATAACCAAAGTTGTACTCAGAAGAAAATGTATGGTGTTTAAGGACTACATTAGTAAAACCAAAAGATCACATATCGATAACATAACATCACACTTCAAGAAACTACAAAAACATTAACAAACCAAATACAAGGCTAGCAGAATAAAAGAAATAATGAAAATCAGAGCAGAAATAAATGAAATTAAAATAAAAAATACAAATGATCAATGAAACAAAGAGTTGGTACTTTGAAAATATAAAAACTATAGACCACAAGCTAGATTACTTAAGAAACAAGAAGAGAAGATTCAAATTAACTTAATCAGAAATGAAAATGGAGCCATTACAACTAATACATTAAAAATTCAAAGGTCATTCAAGACTATTATGGACCACTTTATCCAAACAAACTGGATAATTAGAGAAAATGGACACATTTTTGGAAACATATATACCTCCAACCTTGAATCCATAAGAAATACAAAATCTGAACAAGCCGGGCTCAGTGGCTCAGCCTGTAATCCCGCGCCTTGGGAGGCTGAGGTGAGTGGATTGCCTGAGCCCGCGGATTCGAGACCCGCCTGGGCAACTTGGTGAAACCTCATCTCTACAATAAAATCAAAATGAGCCGGGCGTGGTAGCACGTGCCTGTAGTTCCAGCTACTTGGAAGGCTGAGGCAGAAGGATCGCTGGAGCCCAGCAGGTTGAGGCTGCGGTGGCCGGGAGCAGCCACTGCACTCCAGTCTGGGAGACAGAGTGGGACTCCAACTCAAAAAAAAAAAAAAAATCTGAACAGACCAATAACAAGTAGCAAGATTGAAATGGCAATTAGAAGTTCTCTATTAAAAAAAAAAAAAGTTCAGGACCTGATGGCTTCACAGCTGAATTCCACCATACCTTCACAGAAAAACTGGTACCAATTTTACTGAAGCTATTCCACAAAATTGAAGCGGAGGGAATCATTCCTAACTCATTCTATGAGGTAAGTATCACACTGATTCCAAAGCCAGGAAAAGACACAACAAAAATGAAAGCTACAGGCCATTATCCCTTTTGAATATAGATGTGAAAATCCTCAACAAAATATTAGTAAACCAAATTCAACAGCACAGCAAAATAATAATAATAAAAATACTACACCATGACCAAGTGAGTTTTATCCCAGGGATGCAAGGGTGGTTCAACATACACAAGTCAATAAACGTGATTTACTACATAAACAAAATTAAAAACAAAAAGCATTTGATCATTTCAATAGATGCAGATAAAGCATTTGATAAAATCCAGTGTCCCTTCATGATGAAATTTCTCAGCAAAGTAATCATAAAGAAAATTTTCCTCAAAGTAATAAAAGCCACATATGACAAACCCAAAGCCAATGTCATCCTAAATGGAGAAAAGTTGAAGTCTTTCCTCTCAAAACTGAAACAAAGTAAGGACACTCATTTTCATTGCTCCTATTCACCATAGCACCGGAAGTTCTAGTAATCAGGCAAGAAAAGAAATAAAGGGTATTAACATTAGAAATGAAAATTCAAACTGCTCTGTGTGCTGATGATATGATCTTATACCTAGAGAATTAGAGAGACTTCTCCAAAAGGCTCCTGGACTTAATAAATGAAGTCAGTAAAGTTTCAGGATACAAAATCAATACACACAAATCAGCACTGCTATACACCAATAGTAACCAAGCTGAAACTTAAATTAAGAATACAATTTAATTTATAATAGCAGCTAAAAAGCTAAATTACCTGGGAATATATTTAACCAAGAATGTGAACTATCTCTACAAGGAGAACTACAAAACTTTGATAAAGAAATTGTATGGGGCAGGAAAGTGCTCTGGTTTGCTCACCACAAAGCAACAGCAACAACAAAATCAGCAACAGAGAAATTGCAGAGGACACAAACAAATGGATAAGCATCCCATGCTCATGAATTGGAAGAATCCATATTGTTAAAATTATCATACAATCCAAAGTGATTACAGTTTCAACACAGTCTCTATCAAACTACCAATGTCATTTTTCACCAAATTAGAATCCTAAAATTTAAAAAACAATCCTAAAATTTATATGAAACTTATTAAGGGCAAGACTAGCCAAAACAATCCTATGAAAAAGAAACAAAGCTGGAAGAATCCCATTACCTGACTTCAAATTATACAATAAGGCTGTAGTAACCAAAAAACATAGTACTTATATAAGGCAGACACATGGACCAAGGAAATAGAGTAGAGAATTCAGAAATAAACTCAATACCTACAACAAACTGACCTTTGATAAAGCAGGCAAAAACATACACTGAGAAAAGGACATTCTATTCAGCAAATGGTGTTAGGAAAATTGGATAGCCACGTGCAGAAAAATGAAACTTGGTCCCTCTCTCTCATCGTATACAAAAATTAATTCAAGATGGATTAAAAACTTAAACGTCAGACCTGAAACCATAACAATCCTGAAAGAAAGCAGGAAAAGTTATTCTAGATATCAGCTTAGGCAAAGAATTTATGACTGAAACCCCACAAACAAATGCAGCAAAAACAAAAATAAATAAGTGGAACTTAATTAAACTAAAAAGCTTCTGCACAGCAAAATAAATAATCAAGAGAGAAAATAGATAACTTACAGAATGGGAGAAGATGTTTGCAAATCATACATCTGACAAAGGACAGATATCCAGAATCTACAAATAACTCACAAATTAGTGAAAAAAGACAAATCACCCCAGTAAGAAGCGGGCAAATGACATGAACAGACATTCCCAAAAAGAAGATATACAAATGACCAATAAACATGAAAAAATGTTCAACATAAGTAATCGTCAGGGAATGCAAATCAAAGGTCAGAATGGCCTTAATTGAAACAAACAAACAAAAAACAGATGTTGGCACGGTTGTGGAGAAAAAGGGACTCATACACTGTTGGTGGGAGTGCAAGTAAGTACAACCTCTGTGGAAATTGGTATGAAGACTTCCTCAAAACTACTAGTAGATATACCATTTGATCCAGCAATCCCACTACTAGGTATCAGTCCAAAAGGAACAAAGGTCATTATATGAAAGAGATACCTGTACCTGCATGCTCATCACAGCACAGCTCACAATTGCAAAGATGTGGAACCAACCAAAACGCCTATCAACCAATTAGTGGTATATATATATATATATATATTTACTATGCAATACTATTCAGCTATCAAAAAGAATAAAATAATGTATTTTGCAACAACCTGGATGGAATTAGAGAACATCATCCTAAGTGAACTAACACAGGAACAGAAAACTAGATACCACATGTTCTTGCTTATAAGTGAGAGCTATAAACTACGGAGCCGAAAGGCATAGAGAATGGTATAATTGACAGTGGAGTATCAGATGGGGTAGGGGGAAGGTGTGGAAGGTTGGAAGATCATCTGTTGGGTACAATGTGCATAATTGGGACTGGTAGCCCAGAACAAAAACCATTTGTATCCCCTAAAGCTATTGAAATAAAGAAAAAAATGTACATGCCCTTTAAAAATGAATGTATACTTTTCCTATTTGCATTATAGATTGATTATTTTAAAATGCATTGTTCTCCCTCTAAGATTTTTTTAAATTAAGTATATAAAACATTATCAGCTTGCCTCATCTATGATTTTAGATTATATTAAATTTTTATTTATGCCAAAAGAATAGAATTCAGGACAGATGTAATTATTTCTGTATACTATGTTTAGTTTAAAAATAATTTTGAGTCACTATTTTAGTAACTCAAAATTTTAAATAAAAATATATTAAAATGTTTGCATCAATAACTTAAAAAGACAAATTCAGATTTCAAAACATTACTTTAAAATCTGAGCTGTTTCTTTAATATTTTGGAGTGTACTTGAAGAAGAAATTAGTATTTATTTTATAAAATTTCAAAATAACCAAAATATTTCTGATTGCTATCTCCTTAGTTTTGAGAGTTGTATACATATTGGGTAATACTCATTATTTATATAATATAGATGGCACAAACTCATAATCGATATTGTTTTCAGAGCAGATGTGTTTTGAGAACCCAGAGAAGAATTGAGCTGACTAGATCATACAGAGATAGGGGTTGCCTTTGAAAATAAAGAGGGCCAGGTGCTGTGGCTCAAGCTTGTAATCCTAGTACTTTGGGAGGCTGAGGTGAGAGGATTGCCTGAATCTAGGGGTTCGAGACCAGCCTGGGCAACTTGGTGAGACCTCATCTTTACAATAAATCAAAGTAGCTGGGTGTGGTGGTGTGCGCCTATAGTTCCAGCTATTCAGAAAGCTGAGGAAGATGAATCACCTAAACCGAGCAGGTTGAGGCTGCAGTGGCTGGGGGCATGCCGCTACACTCCAGCCTGGGCAACAGAATGAGACTCCAACTCAAAAAAAGAAAGAAAGAAAATAAAGAGGACAACTCATTTTGGAAAGTGAGCAATGTGCTTGTGGCTAAGTTTATACATTAAATTTTTTTTAACTGTGAAAGCTCATGTTTTTTAGCTTTAATGTTTCTTAATAAACACAGAGACTGTATTTCCAAAAGAGAATACAGTAAGTCCTCTAAACATGATCATTCATGAACTTTCAAAGATGCAAATACGCATTTGTATGTCTGATCACATTAGTTAACATGTTTGGCGTACATTGTCACATGCAAGCATCTTGAAGTAGCGGTGCTTCTGTGTACTTTACTGTGCAATATAATATAGTACAGTA
The DNA here is from genome assembly GCA_027257055.1 of Cephalopachus bancanus. Lineage (NCBI taxonomy): Eukaryota > Metazoa > Chordata > Mammalia > Primates > Tarsiidae > Cephalopachus > Cephalopachus bancanus. Next base: position 1,251,538 of record JAPVLO010000084.1, on the reverse strand, counting down.
TCTTTATTTCAAGCTCAGGATGTCCAGAAGCAAGTAAAAAAGCAACTGTGATTTAGCTGGTACTGCACTAAATAGCCAAATGTTAGTTGGGTACCTAGGCTAATTTGCTGAACTTATGAACAAATTGGACTTACAAATGCACTCTTGAAACAGAGCTTATTTGTATGTAGGGGACTTACTGTAATCAATTTTTTAAAGTGCAATTTTTAAAGCCTTAATCAGGGAAATTTTGTCACTGTTCCTAACTTTAACCACCTGGATAAACAACATGAGTATTAGAGGATAGGGGGAATGGTAAATTCGGAGGAAGGTGAAAAAAAAAAAAAAAAAAGCTCAAGAATAAACCTCAGCTTGAAGAAAAACAGAAAAAAAGTATAAGATGTAACCTGACTTATGAAAGTTTCCACAAAGAAAAAGATTCTCCCCACTTTTATTTCTCACCAATATCAAGAAAAAAATTTAGAATTTTAGTCATTTTTGATTTCTGCAAAAAATTCTAAAAATCAGACATAAACTCTGTGAGCCAACTCTGGAAAAGAGTCAAGTGTTTACAGCAAGTAAATAAGGAATCAATACCAAGCAATTTAAGGAATCAAGTAAACATGAAATCAATACCAAGCAATTTAAAAGTGGCAGGGAAGACCGGCTGGGTGGCTCAGCCTGTAATCCTGCGCCTTTGGGAGGCTGAGGTGAGTGGATTGCCTGAGCCCGCGGGTTCAAGACCCACCTGGGCAGCGAGACCTCATCTCTACAGTAAATCAAAAAAACCCCCCGGGCGTGATAGCACATGCCTGTAATTCCGGCTACTTGGAAGGCTGACGTGGAAGGATCGCCTGAGCCCAGCAGGCGAGGCTGCAGTGGCCAGAAGCGGCCACTGCTCTCCAGTCTGGGCAACAGAGTGAGACTCCAACTCAAAAAAAAAAAAGTGTCAGGGAAGCTTTGTGACATTTTTCTAACCCTTGCCCCAGCCTACCATGACTCTGCAGTAGTCTTGAAGACAGTACTACTGTGTTTGCTGGTCCCTGTTTTGGAGGGAGTAGAACAGCACTTAGGTTCAATGAATTGTGTTTGTCTGTTCTACCCAGTCTTGAAAGTATCTGAAGTGGTAACACAAAGAACTTGCTTACTTTGGGCTAACTCCAACTTCGCAAAGGTCAGGAAAGAAGTGATCATTTCTCAAAAACATTGTAAAAACAAACCAAGTGACATGCAGCCACTTATGGTAAAATACTGCAATTTAGGCCCACAATAGAGCACTATAATCTGGGTGAACCAGTTAGGAAGAGCATTTCTTTGAGAAATTAAACCACTCAAAAGCATTTGTGTATATTGGGAATTTAGAAAGCCACATGCATACCCAAAGCAGGACAATGCTCAGAAAAGATTAAAAAGATGCCAATTTTTCACCAATGGATGATCTCAGAGTACAGTGAAAGCAGAAAATTTAAAACTAAAGGCAGAATTTTACAATAGAATGACTAAGTGTTAATGGAGTAGCCTATCAAAGAGTCAACTTGCAAAGACTAGATCATTTTTTAAAGATTTTCTATCCCTATCTATCTATCTATCTATCTATCTATCTATCTATCTGTTTTTTATTTCTTTTTTGTTTGTTTCAAGTTTTGATAGTAAAGGAAATCTTTGTCAAAACACTAGCTGAACACAAGAACAGAGATTTTGGAGACCATACATGAAAGAAAAATACAATTTTTACAAAAATATTTATAAATAATCAGCCACCGAGCAATACAAGGAACAAAACAAACTCTGAGAAAGGGGCATTGTCTGATTTCTAGTGTTAACACATTGTAATATTCAAAATGTCAATTTTTTAACAAAAGTGAGAAAGCATGCAAAGATACAAACCAACAAGTAACTGACACTATCCAAGGAAACAGTCATTGGAATATTAGTCAAAGATTTTAAATTAGATATCTTAAATATGCTCAAAGACTAACATAAATCACATACGAAGAGTTAATGAAAATCAAGAAAATAATCTGTGAACAAATATAGACTTTAATAAAGAGACACAAAACATAAAAAGAAACTAAATAAAACTTCTGGAGCTAAAAAGTACAATAACTAAAATGAAAAACTCACTAGAGGGGTTCCATAGTAGATTTGCATGAGTAGAAGAAAGAAGTCATAAATTTGAAGATAGACCAGTTGATATTATTTAGTCTAAGAAGCAAAAAAGGAAAAAGAATGAAGAAAAATGAATGACAGCTAAAAGACCTCTAGGTCATCAGACACAAAAAGTAAATCAACATACACATAAAGGAAATCAGGGAATAAGAGAGAAGACAGACAAGGCAGAAAGATTATTTGGCAAATAACAGTTGAAAACTTTTCAAATTTGATTAAAGACACACTTCTACATATTCAAGGAGCACAAACTATTTCTAGAAAGAATAGATGCAGAGAACAATACTAAAACTATTATAATCAAATTGCCAAATATAAAGACAAATAGAGACTTTTGGAAGCAAAAAGAAGAAAGCAATTTCTCACGTATGAGAGATCCTCAAGAGATTAAAATTCTATGTGTTATAAAATTCTCCATAATATGAAGGATAAATTAAGACATTCTCAGAGGACTCTTTCAGGATGAAATGAAAAGATATTGGACAATTTGAAGCCATATGAAGAAATATAGAATTCTGATACTGTTAATTTTAGAGATAAACCTAAAGTCAGCACTATTGTATTTTTGGCTCATAATTTCTCTGTTTACATCCTACATATTTTTGGAACACAGAGAATAAATAGTTAGTCATAAATGCATAATACTTGGCAAACAGAATCCTTTACAGGGAGAGAAAGAACAGATCACTATTATGGAAAGAACTATCACTAAATTCAGGATAATGAATTAATTCATGAAACTTTATGCTTGTGGATTTTTGTGGTGTCTAGGAATTCAAAACGTTTTTATTTTTAACAGTTGATATTATTCTTACATGGAGATGATTTCTCTAAGTAATACCTTCATCAAAAATTAATTTTGATAAAAAACGTACTGAGGTTCGACCCAAGATGTTTGGGCTTGGCTTTATTTATGCCAGGTTTACAAAATGAAAATTCTGCATTCTACCAATTTAAATAAAAACTAATGAAGCAATTGTCATTCATAACACTCTAATATATAAATTAGATAAAATTATTTTAGCAACCCAAATAGACATAATTTATAAATAAAAATTTAGAAAATAATAAGCCTATTGTCAAAAGATAATTTTCTTATGTAGACAATAGAGGGAAAATAATTAAAAAACAAAGATTAGTGTATTCATATACTTTCACAGCTTGATTTTGTATTTTAGAAAAACACAAAAATGCATTGAAAGAAAAATAATTACGGATGTTATTACATCTGGGTTGACTTGCTAGAAGTTCTTCTGAGATCAAGGAGATTATTGCTACAAAATATAGATAATATTTTTCGGTAACTACATTGCCAAATCCATTGAGCCAAATGAAAGGAAAGCATTAAGGACCACTGTCAAAATGGGCAACCATCAAAGCTGATAGATTGTGATGTTTTCATAAATGCTACTCAGACATAATGGAAACAGTTAACTTCTTTCCTATCATACTTAACAAGCAGAAAAAGAAAAAAAATCTCAAATGTATTTGCAATTTATGTTTTATGTTAGATTTTAATTTACTCATAAATGTGATCCTTAAGGATATCTTCTATAAAACTAGCTTCATTTTAGCAGGACTGCATCCTTGGAAGTTTTTTTAGGGCCAATGCATACATGGTACACTTTGGCTGATTGGCAGTCATTTACCTGCACTAGGCAAAACTTACTAATGGAAGATTATGCTCTCTTTAATTTACATTCAATGGATTCATCAGATATAGAAAAAAATTAATGAAGTAAAATGTTAACATTTGCTATCATCTATATCCATATCTATATCTATCCTTTTTACTATTCTTGTGACTTTCTATGGGAGTCATTTTAAATTAAAATTAAAAGTTGGAAAATAAATGAAACAAAATATCAACACTCCCACAAGTACTCAACAAAAATTGTATATGTTTGACATAATTCATTTTTAACATGACATCATGAGTTGGTACTCATTTTTGGAGTCTGTTTTGGTTGTCTTTTCAGTCAACGATGTCCTATAACAAAACAAACCTAAACCTTCATGTGATGTAAAAAGGAGGGCATATTCAACACACAGTTGAGTCAGCTGCCAACTGGCTTATTTAATATGTTGATCTTGGATGGCCTGGCTTACAGATTTGAAGGCTGAATGGCAGATGGCTGATCAAAGCTTTGGACTGCATTCTTGCACCTCTGCCATCACCACAGGCACATGCCAGAACTAACCTGTGGGAGAGTTAAAGATCAAGCAGAAACATTCAAAGCCTCTAAAGGTCTTAATTCAGAACTATACATCTTTACTTCCCCCAATATAGTGACCACAGAAAGTCACAAAACTTGTCCATATTTAAAAGGTAAAGGAACAGACTTGGCCCCTTACAAAGAAGAATTACAAAGTGGCCTGGAAAAGGTATAGATAGAAAGACAAGAAATTGCAGCCATCTCTGTAATTTAACAGTCTCCTTCAGAGATTTATTAAAAATACATAAAAGTTCACTCCACTCCTTTCCTTTAAAGTTGTTTAAGAAAGAAAGGATTCAACTGCACTGTGATAAAAACATAAAGCTTAGAGAATTTATCATTAACCCACCATATGTCTTTGTTTACAAAATAATATATAATAAAAGTATATTATTAGCCCAAACGTTGCTTTGGTACCTTATCATAATAAATAACAGAATAAATAATATCAGAACACATGCTGTCTCAACATAGTATTAAATTTATGTTGCAAGAATATTTTAATTCTTAATATTTAAAAAACAAAAGCAACTGGAGCTCATAGAAGTAAACAATTTGTGCAAGCCTTCTGATCTAGAAATAATGAGGCAAGAATTGGGCAAGGTGTATGTAATCCAAGGTTTGCATATCCAAAGCTTTCTCACTAAAAGAGCTTGGCCTATGGGCTTAGGGGAAATTGAAGGAAAAAAAGGTCTTGCTTTAGTTTCTTAATAATTAAATAATAATTAACATGAAAACATTTTGTATACTATATTATCAGTATTATGAAAAGAATTATATGGTTAAAAGTCTAAGAGTTTATGGTCTATTTAAAGAATAAACAAATCTTTAAGAAACAATAGGTGAAACGTAGGCAAATAGTATATAACTGACAAATATTGTGTCCTGTTCCTTTTCTTAATCCAGTGTTTGAGGATTTATCTTAAGGTTCTCCTGTTCCTGCATGTCAGGATTCTAGTATATGTGTTGTCACTAGGAACCCTGTAACTGCTACCCAGACACTGAGCACATAGCTTTGATTCTTTTCTCCCTGTGAATTGGATGTAGTATTTTCAGTCACCTTCATGAAGGAAAATGAAACAGTCTGGATTTTCTGGAATAAGCTTGAGACTTGTGAACAAAATTCTTTTAAATATATTGTGAGTTGGTTTTTGCTTTTTGTTTGTTTGCTTTGTTTTGTTTTGTTTTGAGTTGGAGTCTCACTCTGTCACCCGGGCTGGAGGGCAGTGGCACACTCACTGCCACTCCAGCATCAACCTGCTGGACTCAGGCAATCCTTCCGCCTCAGCCTTCCAAATAGCCGGAACCACTGGCGTGCTGTTACACCCAACTGATTTTTGATTTATTGTAGAGACGAGGTCTCGCCAAGTTGCCAGGGCTGGTCTCAAACCCCCGGGCTCAGGCAATCCACCAGCCTTGGCCTCTCAAAGTGCTGGGATTATAGGCTGAGCCACCGAGCCCAGCCGAGATGGTTATTTTAATAGTATAAATGCAGTCAGTGTTTCAGAGAGAGCATCCTATAACGAATTGTACATGGCATGAAGATGGATCTTCATCATCAGAATGTGAAGTCATGAGATCCATACTTTAAAAGATTGGGGTAAGCATTCAAAATTTAAGAAATACAGAATTGCAAATATTGATTAAGCTTAAAGGCAAAGACAGGGCCATGAAGGTGAATGTTGGCAGCATCAAAGTTAAATTCAGTGAAGAAAACTTTAGGACAATTGTAATTATATGTTGGGAAAAATTAGCCATAGATTTTTCTAGAATATATTAGTGGCTTATGTTTTTAAGGTTTACATGTTCCACTCTTTAACTGGGAATATTACCTCTTTTACTAATTATTGTTAAATATTTATTTGCATAAAATATTTAATACTTGCCTTATTTAAAATTAAGATTTAAATATTGTTAATTTAGAATCATTATGTCAGCAGAAAATTCAATACAAGAAACTGCAAAATAAATTGTTATAGTGCTTAACAAATCCATAGGTACTTGAGTCAGCTTATTTTTAAATACCAATACAAAATTCTCTTTTGCACTTGACTGACCTTTACATGATTGATGCCATATCTGAGGTAACTTCCTGGTCATTTTTAAGATAATAAGAATGCTATTAAATAATCAAAGAAAATTCATTATTATCTAACAGACTAAATGAAATGCATAATATTAATTTAAACATCTGCAAAAAAGTAACATTTTCATGGTATTAGGCAGTCATAAAGAACAGAATCATGGACTTTGCATCAAATTGGATGGAGGTGGAGACCATCATACTTAGTGATCTATCACAGGAACAAAGAACTAAATACCACCTGTTCTCACTCCTAAGTGGGACCTGAACATTAATCCCATTAGCACAAGGGAGAGATCAGCAGTCACTGGGCACTGCTAGTGGGGGAAAGGGAGTAAAATGTAACAACAAAAAGCATACCTGCTCCCATACCAGAGGAGTGAGGACCAGTTAAAGGCCCAAGTTTCACCCACATGCAGCCTACATGGGTAGTTAATCCTTACTTGTACCCCACATCTCTACAATGAAATAAAATAAAACATGAAATAAAAAGAAATCTTTTTCACTATATAAAATAAAGTAGAAATCTATACACACAAGCTCTGAATAGATAAAGTTGAAGTTTTAAACTCAAATTGTATCCTGATTTAATGGAATAATTAAAGACCATTCAAAGTAAGGAAGCCTATTACATGTTCTTACCGTCAATGTGTACTTGTGATTGTCTTGATGAAGAACTAACAGATTAAAAAAAAGCCAACCAACCAACCATCCAAACATGAACAAAACTTTTCAAACTAGAAATATAAAATCACAGATGCAGTTGCAAGAAAAAAAAGAAAAATAATGATAATTTCAAGAGTATCCTTGCCTATGAACTAACAGGAATGGTTTTTTGAATGAAATTTTCTCCTGCAAACTAAATGTATTAATATTTTCAAAGCATTCCCAGACAATAATCCATTTTAAATGTTATTTTAATGCATTAAAAAATAAAAACAGATGCAATTCAAATTTTTTAATAATTTAATTAAATTCTTTAAATTTGTGAATATCATCATTGGTATTAGTTTAGGTCAATGGCACATTTAATTTCGTCTAGGCCATTCTATAGTGGATATTTGCCATCCTGCCTAGCATCTGAATTCACTTTTGACTACCTAGCATCTGAATTTCACATTTTCTGAATTCCTTGCTTTGTAAGATGGATTTTGCTTTCTGTTGTAAAAGTTGATGAAGACAAATACTCACTTTCCCAGCCTTCCTTGAAAGGTATATAATGCACACCAATATCATGTGACCTAAATTTTGCCTATCATATGATCTTACTCCAAAATGTGAATTTATACAATAAGGCAGCTACTTCTAGATATCTCACATGGTGCCTTCAATTACTGCAGTTGTTCATGGGAAAAAGCAACAGAAATTCTGGCAGCAGCTTATGTTAGGTGTGAGTGCAGTGCATGCTGTGGTATTCCTGGCCAAAGGTGATGCAAGTGAATGTTTTCACAGGACAAGTCTGCAAAATAAGAAAGCATATTCATTTATTTCTCTTGGCTACATGCCTACAAGCTGTGATTCTCCATTTTAGCAGTGATTTGGAGCAATCAATAAGGAATGATGAACCCTGACTGACAGTAACCTTCCCGCAGCTTGCCTCTGATTAGTAATCGTAAAGGACAGTCGGATGATTTACTAAAGATGTTTCTGCCTACAAAGCAGGTGACCCTAAAATAAAAATCATAGTATTCTTTTTCTTCCTATCAAAATTAAACTAAAAAGCAGGTGACCCTAAAATAAAAATCATAGTATTCTTTTTCTTCCTATCATTATTAAAGCAAAAGTTCTGTTTCTTAATAATTATCTTGATTATTAATATTGTGAATAATTATTTTGTACAGTCTTTCCCCATCAGGATTGTTCATCATATTAATTTTTCCCATATCCCTGATTAACAAAAATATTGAGTAAAGGACGTACATTGGTGATTCCAAATTTCTAAACTCTAAATTTGATTAACATTTTATATTTTAAAGTGTTTCAGATTAAAGAGGGCAGTGTTTTCTGAAGTTTATATTAGATGATATATAGGAAGGCTTATTAAATATATATTTTACTTATCAATTAGTTATATTTGTATGACTAAAGACAGCACCACTACAAATATTTACTCACTTAACCTATATTAAGGAATTGTGATATCAAATGAAAGAGGTAGGTTATTACCCAATTGAGACAAAAATGTTAAGATATTCAAGAACACTGTTATATGTGTTGTTTTGAAATATCAATTACTGATGTATCAGTAAGTCCTATAAAAATCAATTGGTCATTTAAAAAATTAGAAAAGGAAAATAAATGTATTTTACCCTAAGAAGCATGGTTTAGGAGATGACATAATAATTTGAGAAAAACCGCCTTGTTTTTCACAGACAGGTTACTCTCAGCATCTTGTGAAGCTGTCTTTACTGATCTTACAGATTCATCTTGCTTCACAAATCACTTATTCCTCAGTAACACATTTTGATAAAGGAGAAAATTATTAGGGAAGAAGTAAATGTTTGATATTTTAAGTAATAGATACATTTCTTGCATTGTGTGACGATTTATAGACTCAAGACCCTAGATCACGTTTACTATTTTAAGTATTTTGTAGTCATTTAAAATAATGTCTACCATTGTATTATAAGGTTAAGTAGTTGAAATTGTGCCTGTCATTAAATTATATTTGCAGCACTATAGAAAGGACAGCATAGCCTTAAAAAAAGAAGTAGACTTTTACTTTTTGTAATGGCAAAGGGGCTCATTAAAAAAAAAAAAAACTATAAATTTGGGAGGAAAATATTTTTTAAAAAAACCTTTATAGTTATTTGAGAGTGACTAAAAGCAAGCAAGAGCTGGAAAAATATAACTTTCAGAGAACAGGAATATGGAAAATAAGACCTAGTTTAGTCAACAGCTCCTTTGAGACATGTCCAAATTTGGACCGTAGAGATAGAACTCACACAAACGTAAGTCATCTTATTTCTGGCATTGGTTAGTAAGAGAAAAAATTCTGGGAAGAAGGAAGTAGCTGTACAATAAACTAAACTAGATGAAGAATTCCTCCACATTTTTAGATAACTTCAAAATGCACATGAACAAGTCAATACCCCAGATGTACCCAAGGCAAATTAGCAGGTAGAGAAAGTCTAGAATACTCCTTTATCTCTGCTGTGTTTTCTGGTTCACCGACAGAGGCCTCAACTCTTCTGGGATATTATCTTTCATATAAAAACCTCAGATCTGAGCCCTCAACTCTTTAGTCACCAGGCTTCGTCTTTGCATCCCAGGTTAGTGCTTAAATCAAGGTTTCTAAGCCACAACAGATAACTTCAAGGTATTTATGAACATATGTTTATTTACCTCTTTAAATTCCCTCTCGATTTCTCCTTTTTCCCCCATCTTCCTTTCCTTCCTTTTTCTGGCTTATAAGAATTACTTCAATTTTTCTCCCAGTTAAATCATCCATTTAAAAGGTTGAAAACATTCTTATCTAGACTTCTAGGTAGTTGCACTTACAAAGTCTTCTCTGAGTAACTCATCTGCCATATTTCTTAAAAGATAAGCTCATTGCACAGATGTAATAGTACTGAGAAGTATATCCTCTTGACTGAAGATTAAATTGATTCTGCTGCACGACGGAGTCAAAGGTATCATGAATCAATCGTTAAATCCTTTTTTCTATCTTAGTGAAACACTCATCAAAAGAATTTCACTGTAAAGAAAGTTGACTGATGATGTTACTTATTTTACAACTCAAATTTTAACTTTTCATGACATGCAAAGGAGTCTCAAGCAATCAACCATCTTTATCTTCTACTCAAACTTAATTTCCATTGCTGTGATGTTGTCAGGTGCAATTTAAAAGTGATTTTGTGAAACCATAAAAAAAGGCCATGCTAACTTTACCCTGTTAGAGTAAGTCATCACAGTTATTTCCCATTTATTCACAAAAAGCTCTAAAAAGATTGATACATAAATCACTGATTTTAAAAACCTCTGTCGTGTTTACAGCAACACTATTTTCCTCAGTGTGGAACCCTGAAGTAAACACCTGAAGGTAAACTATTGACACAACAAAGAGGCAGCTGGTGTATCTAGTATTTAAATACTGTTAAACTCCCTCAGTTATTAGTACAGTCTTCAGGCATAACCCTCATATTATTTTAAAATTAAAATTGTTTAAAAATATGTTTATCATTTATTTTCTGTTCAAGTACTCTAGATAAGATATACCTTTATTAAGGACCAATAAAACGGTCCAATCACTAACATAAACTTAAATGTAAAAGAAAGCTATCTTTAACTTAATAAGCAGTTGTTTAAATATATTTTAGGAGTTGCGAAACATTTTGATAGCAGCATTCAATAAGATAATTTATGCATTTAAAGTACTGTTAATCTCTTTTTTGATTAGTATTAAATGTAACCATATATATAGCCTGAGGTTTCAGCAGCTTTTTTTTTTTTTTTTAATTGTGGCAACATTATCTACCAAGACGCTTTTAATAATCCTCTCTTTCTAGTTTGGGGACCATCACCATTGACCTCCTAAAAGTTCACTGAAAAATCACTGGCATGAGACAAGACTGATTAACAGGAGAAGAGCGTACAAATTTTATTTAACATTTATACACGGGAGCCTTCAGAATAAAGACTCAATTTCCCAATGAGTTACAGGAAATTAAATACTAACTATCTCAAGGTTACGGAAAAAAATGGGGGTTTGCATTTTGGTAAACCAGGATATGGGAGGGGAAAGAAGACGAACTCTATTAAGGGACAACACATGGTTGAGACAACAAATGGATGGGGGAAACAGAGAATATCTTGCCAGTAGTTATCTTTGGAATTTATTTTGTTTTTTGGTTTTTTTTTCTTTTTGAGTTGGAGTCTCACTCTGTCCCCCAGACTGGAGTGCAGTGGCCGCTCCCGGCCACCGCAGCCTCGACCTGCTGGGCTCCGGCAATCCTTCCGCCTCAGTCTTCCACGTAGCTGGAACTACAGGCGCGCGCCACCACGCCCGGCTAATTTTTTGATTTTGTAGAGAAGAGGTCTCGCCAAGTTGCCAAGGCGGGTCTGGAACCCGCGGGCTCAGGCAATCCACTCACCTCAGCCTCCCAAAGCACGGGATTACAGGCTGAGCCACCAAGCCTAGTTTATCTTTGGAATTTAAATGATCCTTGGAGAGAGACATTGTACTTGTAAGAAGATTTACTCAGGTATGGTTATATCTTGCTCTTCTTTTCTGCAATGGATAAGGAGATCACAGGGAAGGGAAGTGGCTTCTTTGTAACTAAGTGGAGGCAGAAAGGTCAGTGGGAATTTGTGGCAAAAAGATATATTCTGGGGTAAGTTTCCCCACCTCTTCAATAGCAAAAATTTTTAAAAAAAGATGCAAAGCCAAATTGTCATGCCTCATAAAAATAATTTGATGTTGAATAACATATCTGAATGATAAAAAAGTATCAGATAGACTGAGGGGTGTAAAATTAAAAATAAAAATAGCATCTCTATATTACCCTCAACTGTGATCCCCTAAAAGTAACCACCTTTGAAAACTATTGTTTTAAGCCTCTTGATAAAATTTATGTATCATGGGTATGTGTCAATGCTTTAATTTCAGATAATATTTGTTAATTAATAACCAGGAATTTAACTTATGGAAACTATTTTCATTTCTTTATTCACTGTTCCCAAGTTTTATGTGTTCTAATATTGTTTTTATTTATGTGAGATGTTGTATAATTATTTCTTAATTTGTCCACATTAGAAATTACATTTGAATGTTCAATTAAGCATGAGAACAAAATGCGTATGCTTACAGTTTTCTCTTTCTCTGCAATCTTCTCACTTTCCAGCTATCATTCATGATATTATTTTAACAACATTGAAAAATGTTATAACATTTATATTATGATCAATAACTACAATTCAATATTTGTTTTTTTATAGGTTTATTCTAAAGGGAAAAACTAATGAGTAGCATTTACACCAGTATGATTATGCATATATTAACTACTGTACAAAAGATGAAATTAAAACCCAAGAGAAAGAGATGTAGCTAAAATCTGCTAAATCTATTATTGTAGATGAATGGCCTAGAGGAAACTTTTCTATCTTGCATTCATTAATTGTTGAAAATTATATCATGATTCACTCTGATGTATAATTTTAAACATTATTTAAAGTAAAATTTTATTTTTCTGGATTTTTCAATTACCCTTCTAATTTTCTTTTTCACTTAAGCTATGATACCATCTGATGACTAATAGTGTCCAATGTCATCATAATTTTTTTGTTTTAAATTCATTTCTTTTCCCAGGGAGCCCATGACCTTCTTTTCTAATTTCAATTGATTGCATGCACGCTAACCTTGTAATCCTGGGAATTATTTTCTTTCCACTCTGCAAGGATATCATTTGGCTCTTATATCTAATATTACTATTATTTTTGAACCATTTATTGTTTTGAGAGAACATGTCCCTAAACATTTTAAGTTAGGAAAGAAGGTCAACCTCTGAATAATATAGAAATATATACTGTGCCTGTTTTGATTTGATTTGAAATTGTGTGTTCACAATCATGGGCCCTCAGAAATCTAAAGTATTAATCTTTTTGCAGTCTGTATTGGTAATGTGGTGTTTGATTCTTATATGATTCCAATATCCTACAAGTATTCTGTTTTTGTTTTCTTGAAACTGATAGTAGCCTCTTGTCTTCATTAACTCCCACACTGGCTTCAGTTCAGTCATCCGTCATGTGCATTCAAAATATTCATCATTTTGTTCGTAGTAAGTGAAATTTCAACCTTGAAAAAGTATATGGTAAAAGGACTACTTGATAAGTCAGTCTTTAATATTAGCATAAATATATATGTTTAGTCCTTTGCAGAAGCTAAAGGTGCTAAATAATTAGGCGTGAAGAATAACATAAAAGTGATATCTTTAGGTTGTCATACTTCGAGTTTTTGTTTTTGTTTTTTTAGCACAAATGGAGTCAGAGGTTTTTTACTGCGATATATAAATATATGTTTTGTAAACATTTAAATATGCCTTCTACCAAATTTGTTGGTAACGTTTGTTAGTGCTTTTGCATTCTTTTCTGTCACAATCTTTGAGGGTTACATCAGACACAAATTCATGTAAATCATGATCTTAAATATTTCTTATCTTTATATTCTCAATTATCTTGTACATTTCTACTGGCATCAAACTCATGCCTCAAACTTGGGCCTTCAAGGTGTCTGCAAGGCAAAACTAACAACCAAACATTTATTGATAAAAGTGGAGAAATTGGATTCTTATGAACTTTTTAATGCATATGCATGATAAAGTTTTTGGAGAATACAAAGATTCAAAGTGTTTTCCTAAACATTTGAATGAAATTAATTTTTGTGAGAATTTCCATATTCCACATTTCTTTTCTAGTTTCCTGTATACAAGTATAGTTCCAGGTACCCTACTTTTGAGGAGCAAAGAAGCATAAAAATCCAAGAGTTCATGAAGCAAAAGCAATGTAATTGCCATGCTCAGCTTTTTCTGATACTTTTTTCAAAGATATATTTCTCTGAGAATTCATCATAGGACAGAGTGTGGTAATAAAAGCAACTCAGGCCTTAGAGAGGTTTCTTACACCATCACTCATTGTATGCTAATGGAATCTTGCCAAAGGCAATTCTGTAAATGCTATTGTATTAGGAAGTGGTAAAAATTATGTGGTCTAGATTGGTAGTACACTTATAGTATGGATTAATTTATGGCTAGTTTTAAAACATTCAGACAATGGGTGCACTACTTACCGTTCAGAACTTTTCCATAAATATTGTGCCTCTCAGCTGAGTGTTTCATAAATATTGAGCAGGAACGGATTTGAGGTTATATACCCTGACAAGTAATTGGATTGCAACCATTATATATTGATGATTCAGTACAGAATGACATTCATGATGGTCAGCTGAGGTGGAAAAAAGAATATAAATGACTTGGCAAAAGTTGAGGTAGCAGAGAAAGAAAGATGCTACAGTAGAAAAAAGTCCTTAACACAGCACCCAAATTGCCTAACAATAACCTAAAGACAGGTTTATTCCTGTCTTATATTTATTCCTCCCCAAAATTACAGAAGGAACAAATCTGTTATCAATATTTTAATGATCATACCAAAATCAAACTGAACACAAAACACCCCTAGACCAAACACATTTTGCAATTTTTATGCCGACATAATGCTTTGGGGGATAAAAAAGAGAGACAATTAAAATTAGAAAATTTCACAAAAATTTAAAATTTCTGGTTTCCTTGGTCTGACAACACTGAATTTTCAATCCTTCATGAAACCGTTTGGTTGAAGTTACATATAAGATGCCTCATTTCTTTTTTGTTTTTTTTTTTTTTTTTGAGTTGGAGTCTCCCTCTGTCACCCAGACTGGAGTGCAGTGGCCGCTCCCGGCCACCGCAGCCTCGACCTGCTGGGCTCCGGCGATCCTTCCGCCTCAGCCTTCCGAGTAGCCGGAACTACAGGCGCGCGCTACCATGCCCGGCTGATTTTTTGATTTATTGTAGAGATGAGGTCTCGCTGCCCAGGCGGGTCTCGAACCCACGGGCTCAGGCAATCCACTCACCTCAGCCTCCCAAAGGCGCGGGATTACAGGCTGAGCCACCGAGCCTGGCAGATGCCTCATTTCTAATTGAGATGATGCATGTTACATCACTGGCCCTTGTAGGTATTTTCTTTCATCATTCCTGCCAGAAATATGTCTTAATGAGTAAAGTTGGGAAGATTTTTAAATATTTCTATGAGTGTATACCATACAATAAATTACATTTATAATAAATCAGCAGGTTGGTGAATGTTTACAAGATGAATAAAGCCATATAACCATATAGAACATTATCAATACCCCAGGAGCTTCTCTTAGGTACATCACAGTTATAAACTGATACACAAAAGTAAACAATATTCTGACCACTCACATCGTAAAATAGTTCTGGCTGTTTGAACTTCACATACTTCGTATAAAGCACATCCTCCAAATTATGATGTGGTAGTAGTCGCATGAGTTCATTTTTCCCCCCTTGGTATTTAGCATTCCATCTTATGAATATATTAAAATATATTTTTCATTTTACTATTGATGCACATTGCTAATCAATCCTAGAGCTTTGCTTTAAATAATGAAGCCACTATAAACATTCATGTACTTGTATTTTGATGACTTTTGACCTCAACAAGTGAAATTGATGACTGAGTCATAGGTATGCTTATGTTTATTTAGTAGATACTGCCATTTTTTTTCCAAACAAACATCCCTAAATTGTATATCAGAATGTTTGAGAATTTCAGGCTCTCTTTAGATAATGTCAACTTGTTTTTAGTTTCATTTTTTCATCTATTTCATTAGTTATATACGTGTATCACATTTTGGCTTTCATTTGAAAATTATTGATGACAAAGGACGCAAAGCTTTTCTCATGTGATTATTAGGTATATGGTAATCATTTTTAGCAAACTGCCTATTCAAGACTGCCTTCTATTTCTTTTTTCTTTTTTTAAACAATTTATTTTATTTTATTTTTAATTTTATTTTAAAGATGTGGGGTACAATTCAGGACTAGGTATACAAATGGTCATTGTACAGGTAAAGTTTGGGTCTCGCTTTGGTCCCTGCTTCACCTGGTTTTAGATAAGGTACCCTGATTGATGAAATGCCTCCCCACCACCCTACCCCGCAGCAGGTTTCCACTACTGCCAATCCCTTTCTTATAGTATTTTGATAATTGTTCAGGGTCTGCTTATGAGTGAGAACATGTAGTACTCAGTTCTGTTTCTGTGACAGATCATTCAGTATTATAGACTCTTAAGTCCATTCAGGTTGCTGTGAAGTTCATAATTTTGTCCTTTATGGCTGCATAATATTTCATCGTGTATATGTACCACTTTTTTAATCCAGTCCACTTCCGATGGGCAGTACGGTTAGTTCCATATTTCTCCTATTGTGAATAATGCTGCAATAAACATGCATGTACAGTTATCTTTTTCATGGAGTAGCTTGATTTTCTCCAAGCATATTCCCAGAATGGGAATTGCTGGGAAATTTGGAAGTTTGATTTTTAGATCTTTTAGGAATCACCACACTGTTTTCCACAGAGGTTGTACTAGTTTGCAGTCAGTACAACCTCTGTGGAAAACAGTGTGGTGATTCCTAAAAGATCTAAAAATCAAACTTTTCCTGCATCCTCTCCAGCATCCGTTGTTTTTTGAGTTGTTGATAAAGGCCATCTTAACTGGAGTTAGGTGGTTAGGTCAGTGGGGTTTTAATTTGCATTTTTCTGATGATTAGTGAGATTGAGCATTCTTTCATGTTATCTGTTGACTGCTTGTATGTCATCTTTTGAAAAATGTCTATTCATATCTTTTATCCACTTTTTAATAGTGCTGTTTGTTCTTTTATTTTTAGCACATTTGAGTTCCTTGTAGATCCTGAATGTTAGGTCATTTTCAGATATATAGTTGGCAAATATTTTTTCCCAGTCTGTGAGCTGTCTCCCCGCTCTTTCAATGGTTTCTTTTGCTTTGCAGAGGCTTTTCAGTTTGATGAGGTTTCACTTGTCTATCTCATCTACTATAGCATGGACATTTGGGGTTTTGATCAGGAATTGGCTGCTAGTTCCAATTTCCATAAGGCTGTCTCCTGCAATTTCCAAGGTTCTTATAGTTTGAGGTTTTACATTTAGGTCTTTAATCCATTTAGAGTTGATTTTTGTGTATGATGACAGGTAGTGGTCTTGTAAAGAGGGGTTTTCCCCCTTTTTTGGTAGTTTTAAAGTTATACTTTACATATTTTGAATGTAAGTCTATTGCTTAATACATGAAAACTATTGGAAAACAAAAGTCCTAATTTTTTTATTTTTATTTTTTTTTTTTTTGAGTTGGAGTCTCACTCTGTCGCCCAGACTGGAGTGCAGTGGCCGCTCCCAGCAACCGCAGCCTCGGCCTGCTGGGCTCCGGTGATCCTTCCGCCTCAGCCTTCCGAGTAGCCGGAATTACAGGCATGCGCCACCACGCCCAGCTGATTTTTTTGATTTATTGTAGAGATGAGGTCTCGCTGCCCAGGCGGGTCTCGAACCCGCGGGCTCAGGCAATTCACTCACCTCAGCCTCCCAAAGGCGCGGGATTACAGGCTGAGCCCACGAGCCCGGCTTAAAAGTCCTAATTTTAATGAAGAAAAAAACAACTTTCCCGCATGCTTAGTGTGCTTTCTCTTTCTTCCATAAATCTGTGCTTTTTCAAGATCCTAAAAATCTTCTACCATATCGTCACCAAACAATTTTATGATTTTACCATTCACATTTAAGACAAAACTCAATCAGGAATCACTATTTGTCATTGTGACATGGTTTTACATTATTTACGGGAACACTATTATTTTTCCACTATATTTTAGTGACATTTCAGTAAATCAGATGGCCATATGTGTTTAAATGTTTCATGAGTCTATTTTCTTGTATTGGTTGACTTGTCTATATTTTCACCTACACCAATTGGCTTTGTTTATTATGGCATTATACTAAGACTTGATGTCTAGTATGCTTGCCAAATTTTATCATTTTAAAGATTGTAGATTCAGTTTTCAATTTAAACACAACTGTTTACTGAAATCATTACTGGGATGACATTGATGCTACAGATAAATTTCTCAAGATAGGAAATGTTACAATATTGAGTCATTCAAATCTTAGACATATATACCCTTTTATTTATTTAAATCACCTATAATTTTTCTAAGAAGTATAAGATAGTTTTTGCACTTACTTGAACAATTTTAGTAAATGTATTCCAAGGTATTTGATGTTTTCTGATGTTATTTCAAGAGTTTTCTTTTTCAATTCTATTACTTATTTTTTACTAACATGATTTTGTTTTGACCATATTTAATGAGCTTATTAAATTATTTTATTACATTTAATATAGTTTATCTTCAGATTTTTGAGGTTTTTATATTAAAAATAGAAAATAAGGATATTTTAATTTCTTAATTTTATTACCTTTAATTTTATTTATTTTTTGTTGTCTTACTCCAGTATCTAGAGCTTTGGCTCAGTTTGAATGGCAGCTAGCTGTAATGGTGAATATTTTCATCTCATTTATCATTCCAAGGGGAAAATATTTAATATTGTACTATTAAGTAAACATTTCTCTGTTGCTTGTTTTACGAAAATATTTATGAGCTCAAGGAAGTCTATGTCTACTTAAATTTATTTGGCAAATAGTTATCATGATTATGTTGTGGTTTTTAAGGTACATTTTCTGTTTTTATTTAAGATGATCTCATAATCTTTTTTCTTTATTCTGTTAATTAAAGTATTGATTGCATTGCTAAAATCACTCTTGGGCAGATTTTAGACCACACTTTGTGTTTTTCTATTTGCATATTGCTCGATTCCATTTACTAATGTTTTGTTTAAGGTTTTTACATATATATATATATTTATGAAAGAGATTTCCTTTACATTTACCCCTTCAAATGCCTTATTAGGTATCAGTATCAATAGGTAGCAGTATCATGATCCCATGGACTTCATAAAACAAGTTGTAAAGTGTATTCCATTTTTCAATTCCCCAGATAAAATTTTGTATGATTAGTATTAAATGTTTTCTAAATGTTCCGAAGAATTAATTGATGAAGCAGTTAAGCAGAGATTTTTTTTTCTTTTATTTAGTGAAAGAGTCTGACAAAAATGTAACTTATTGTGAGATATAATATCATTAAGTTTTCTTTCTTCTGTCAGTTTTTTTACATTTTTACTTTTAAGGAATATGTTTATTGCATCTATAGTTTCAAACATAATCGAATAAAATTGTTTATAACATTATCTTATTTTCTGTTTAATTAAGTATTCAGACTGTAGTAATGTCCTCTTTCCTTTTCTGTTAGTGATACAGGTAATTGATTTCTCTCAGTCTCTTCTGAAATAAGCTAAATCAGTTAATAAAATCAAATTGTTAACAAAGTAATAATATTAACCAACTTACTCCATTTTGTTTAAAACTTTTATCTTAGTTACCTGCCTAACTTAAGAATCAATGTCTACGTGTGATTACAGTAACATTCCCATGACCACAGACCCCCAACTTTGTCTCCTTTGGGAGGGTTATGCTGACCATTGCCTGCTGACTGTTAGAGAACTCCTTTGCCATAGCTTCCATGTAATTGTATGCTTTGTTAACTGAAATCAAATGTTATACTTTGACATTTTTATAGTTTGTTCTTATAGTCTGTTAGTGACTTAACCAAGGTAACTCCACTGTATAATGATTCTTCTTCCTTGTCTCTATGTAACTACCTTAAACGATATCTTAATGGCAGAACTCCAGGGACTTTCCAAGCACTGGCTATACCTACCTGACATGAAATTAATCAAAGCTCCCTAACAATCGAAGTCCCCATTTTGGTTGCCAAGTTGTTAGTGAATAGTTGCTATGGTCACTAAGTTGCTATGCAGCCAATGCTGCAAATTTTACCTATAAAAGCTTGTCACAAACTGCATCAGTTTGCCAAGAGTTTTTCTGGCTACTCTTGACCCGCACGTTTAATGAATTCATAATTAATTAGACTCAACTTACTGGTGCAACTTCTTCTCGCTTACTCGGTCACAGCACTTCCTCTTACTGAATTTTTAAAGGAGATTTCCAATTTTATTTATTTTATAAATTTTTTACTGTGACAATTTTTTAAAATTATATCTGCTTTCTGTTTCACTGATTTTTGCTGTTCTTTTTTTCTCTTTCTACTGACTTTGGCTATAGTATAAGCACTTATTTTAGTTTCTTGAGGTAAATGTTTAAGTCAGTGATTTTTAGGCATCTATGCATCAATCTATCTGTCCATCTATTATCTATCAATCGATCTTCATTCAAGGCTATAATTTTTACCTAAGTACTGTTCTGACTGAATTTTGCATATTGTGTCTTATTTTTATTGCAGTCAGTGAAAAATTTTCAAAAACTAATTAAAATAAGTTTAACAATGACTTATTTAGAAGTGCTTCATGTAATCAACATTTGTACATTTTCTAGTTTCTTTTCTGTTAAGTTCAATCTTAATTCTTCTCTTGCCAGAGGACATACTCTGTATGAATCCAATTATTTGGAATTGATTGAGATTTGCTTTCTGGCTCTTATGCAGTATGTTTTGACAGTTCTTTCATATGTAATAGCAGTTATTGGATATATATGTTTGATTGAACTTAATATTACAATTCAGGTATTAAAATTATTTTTGAAATTTTTATTTGCTTATTCTGTCAATTGCTGAAAAATTATGTTCAGTTGTATTATTTTGTTTATGAATTTATTTATGAATTTATTTATTTATTTTCTTAAAGCAAAATTTATTGAGAGGACAGAAAAGCTCCCACAGTGGGAGGGGACCCAAGGGGTTGCCCTGTTTATGAATTCATTAATCTGTCTTTTTGGTTTTGTCAGCTTTCACTTTCTTTCACTAGACAAATAGAGTGAGGGACTAGTCAATTTAATCATATACTGACTCAACTAGAAGCAAAATTTGCATATCTGTTAAGGCTTAGTCTGGCTTTAATTAAACCTCACCTCTAGGACTTAGATAACTAGGAATGTGGCTCTACCGGCATACTGGGGCAATCACTGGGGTACTACCTGCTGCAAGGACTTGAGCTCTGCAAGGCCTTCATCTCTGATCTTCAGAGAATTTTTGTTTTGTCTCTTAGCTTCATGTCCCAAATAATCTGTGAAATTGACAAATTGAGGGGAAAATTGGTAGGCCAGACTTTAATTCATTACACCTCGCTTCTTAGTATAATTCTGGTCCCTTGAGTTTTAATGTGTCATTGTTGCTATTATATTTGTTTTATTTCCAGTTTTATTTATATAACTACCAAAGGCTCTGTTTCTTTATTCATCTTTTATTTTCATATGTTTGTCCACCTTGTGGGACTCTCGGTCTCTTGTCTTGTTTATAGAATTGGCCAGTGCTCAGGTAGAAACAAGTGGCTATAGAATGTTGTGTTGCATCTCTCCATGGAAATACCCTCTCTAGCACTTTGTTCCTTTAATTTGCAATTGCTCAGCAGTTCTCTGATAATTTCAAACAGATAATTTGTGGTTTTGCTTTACTTTTTCAGTTATTCTCATTTGGAATTTTAGTTTGCCATAAACAACTACCTAATATCTAAAAATTTAAGTAACTCTCAAAGGTTTTGAATAGATAGATGATGAGATAAATTTTCAAATCCAGATTATCCTCACCTCAGAATGACCTTTACACATGCTCCTTTAAGAAGAACATGTGTTTAAATATTTGCCTTCTGTATTTGAAACATTGTATACGAAGCTTTCTTTCTTTAATTTTAATTTTTAAAATGTGGGGTACTATTCAGAATTAGGTGCACAAATGTTCATCCTGCAGGTGAAGCTTGGGTACCCTTATTTATTGATGTTATATGACCCTCTCCCTCCCCTGACAGTGTTCCACTTCTGACAATCTCTTTCTTACAGTATTATGGTAAATGTTCAGGGTCCACTTATCAGTTAGTACATGTAATATTCAGGTCTTTGTCTCTGTGATAAATCACTGAGTATTATAGACTCTAAATCCATCTAAGTTACTGCAAATTCCATAATTTTGTTTTTATTTATGGCTGCATAATATTATGGCATACATACATACCACATTTTCATCATTCAGTCCACTTTCAATGGGCAGCACAGTTGGTTCCATGTTTTTGCTATTTCAAATAATGCTGCAATAAACATGCGTGTGCAGGTATCTTTTTTAATAGAGTGATCTGAGTTTCTCCAGGCATATTCCCAGAAAGGGGATGGCTGGGTCTTCTGGAAAGTTGATTTTTAAATCTTAGAAATCTTCACAAAAGATTATCTCATTTCATTATGGTGATATAAGACAATGGCTATTATAAATGAGGAAATTGGAATAAAAGAGAATTAAGTAACACTGACTCAATTTGAAGCTATCTAACATCAAATGTTATGAAGATGTGATCAAATGAAGATTTATAAGATGACTACATAATTTATACTCCAATTTCACATCATAGTGATGATGATTCTATAATTTTAGTAATCTGATCTTATTTAACACCAAAATTCAATAATAAAAATGTGAAACATTATGACCTAGCATTCTAATTATTATTGCTATGTAGTAGATAACCCAAAATTTAACAGCACAGAACAGTAATTTATTATCTCTCAGGGCTTCTAAGGGTTAGGGGTATGTCATGGTTCATGAGGACCATTCAGATCTGATGAACTCACATTATGTTGCAGTGAGTCATTCTCATGTGTATTGTGTGGTCTTGGACATCTCAAAAACCTGGGATTCCTTAGGCATCTCCAGCTGTATGTATTGACCTTGTATGGTCTTATAATTGTGACAACCTCAGGGTAGCTGGGTTTTTAACTTTGTGACTCGTGGCTCAAAAAGGCACAAGAACCCAGAGGCAGTCTAGCTAGGAGTAAATACGTTGCCACTTATGACCTAGCCTCAAAAGTCATGCTGTGTTCGTTCCACTAGATTCTATTGGTCAAAGCAGTTACACAGGTTCATGTGGAGGACACATAGATTCCATCACTCAATAGTGAAGTGGGATTGGGATGTATATTGGTGCAGCCATCTCTGAAAATTACATTCTGCAATATCTAAACTGTCATAGATTTTTTTTAAATAGCAAATAGAATCTTTTCTAGTTGTTCGAAAATTCTTTATTGACTATGTGAACTATGACATTTCCATAAAAACTAAATATAAATTGACTTATCAATTAAGGATATATCACTTTTAAATAGGAATAAAAAGACAAGCCTTCAATCTTAAATTATTAGGACTTGTATTACGGTAAAGTGACAGCAAAAGATATGTCGTAGCTGGATTCCCTTTGGCTTTAGTAAAATCTCCCTAAGATGATTTATTTATGCTGTGCTTCTGAACTTTCCATACTGTCTAAAATAATAATTCCTCTTGTTGACAAGAAAAAGGAAAACCAGCCAGATCTAATAAACCTTAAGTGAATGCCGCTGAATGGGTCCCAGCTGTAGATTTATGCCCTGTGACATGGCCATTAGCACAGTTATATCTTACTATTTATGGAGCAGTTTTCACTTAGAAATTTTTATCCTCAGCTGCTAGTGGGATATGCATAATGCTAAAAAGCCTATGTGAGTATGTCTAGCTTAAAATGAAGAATCTCATGAATTATTCTTCTTACTCCAATCAGTATACTGAAAGAGAAATTGCTTAGAGTGAAAATGAAGTTTTCAAGAATCATATTCCTTCAAATTTGTCAAAACCCTCCTTGCTTAGGCTGTTCCTGCACTCTACCTCTCTGTATTTTTAGGTTTATCCTTTTGAATTAGTCTTTCTTTCGTCATCAATTCATTTTCTAGCTCTATAAACTTTCTGTGACACCCTCAGTCCTTCCTTTTTTCTTTTTTCTTTTTTTAACAATACTGGTCGCACTTATTTTCATAAAAATCCACTATCACATTATTTTAGGTTAGTCTTAAAAAATCTACCATCTTTTAGCTTTATCTGTGGCCAGTTTTACTCTAGGTTTTTACTATGCATTATTTCATTTGAGTAAAACCATTCAAAGATATAGATATTGCATGAATGGTAAACATAAGGAATCTAATGCTTAAGTAGGTGAATTAAAATTTATCGAGCTAATAGAAGTAGATGAATTCAAATCTAATATGTGTGTTTACAAAGTGGAAGCTTTTTTGAATAAGAATTATCAGGGTTTTTATTCAAATCATTTTTGCTTCCTTTTTGTGTTTTATTTTCATATATCATCCTTTCTTAGTTCTAGAATTTCCATTTAATTATTTTTCATGAATTCCAATCCTCTAGTTAAATTTGACATCTTTCTACTCATTTAATTTTTTGCTGTTGTTGTTTCTTTCATCATATTTACTTATAATTCTTGTTTGCTGACTCCGTTATCTATATTATGTGGCTTTGTCTGTCTATGGTCTTACCTCTTGGACTACCTACTGATATTTTTACTACATATTGAACATTGTATATAACATGGTTAGAGGATGCAGTTTATTTCATCTCCCTTTGCTTGAAAAGTAGAGTAGTGACCAGTCATTTTAATCTAATCAGAGGTGAATGAATTGAGTCAAGGCTGAATTCAAGTTTTGGTCAAGTGAAGTCTACCTTTGATTACTCCTATTCTAGCAGCATGTACAGTCATTCAGTCTCTAACTACTTGTTTCTTGAACTAAATTTTGGATTTAAGGAGATGTCTAATTTGTATATTTTTTAATTAACCCCTATGTGATTTCAGAATTTGGCAAATGTCTCAAAGTCAAAACCAGCTATGCATACAGATGAGTTGTCTCAAGTTATCAGGTGTGCCTCTTCTAGCCACGTGAGGTCATCAGCTGCCCCAGCAGCAGCCCTCTGTCTAGGCAAAGTCCACTTTCTCCCAGTCTCTTGCTTTTTACAGAATCAGTAGCACCCCAAGAAAAGGTGGTTCCAGAAGTAAGCTCACCTCTTTGAGGCCTCTGTTTTTGGAATATCAGCCTTACTTGCTCTCCATTGCTTCTGTAACTCACTGCGGCAGACAATTTATACATTTTATCTAGTTTTTCTTGACATTCTTAGTAAAGCATCGATATGCTACAAGCAATTTTGTCCTGCTGGATCTATTTTATTTTGTTTATATGTCTTGTAGATTAGGATCTATTACATTAAGCTATGCTGCTACTCTCCCTTCACTTGATTATAATTTTCATCTTGTTCTATTTATTATCCTTTCCAACTCCTCAAATATGTATTAGATGCTTTGAGGGAATACAAATGACCTTTTAGTGATAATAAGACCTATTTTTATTATAACACCGTAATTAGTGAAATATTTTTATAGATTATAGAATATGAATCTCATTCTGAAAAGATATCCTCACAACAATCCTGTGAGATAAATAGGGCTGGTAATACCTTCAGTCCCTGGCATATATTCATCGTTAATAATGATTTTAAACAGATTATTGCATAGCCCAGACAAAATTAAATATCTTCCAATGCTCACTTCAAATAAATAAGAAATAAGAGGTTACTTTTTTCCCCAGATGAGTCATATAAAGAATTGGAAATTTGAATGAAGGACAGTTATTCTTCTCTGCTAAGTTATGTTAGTTTTACACCCATGGCTTAAAGAAGGTAGGTAGTTTTACGCTTTATAATCAACCTATGTGTCTCAACCTCTGTGGATTCTGGTATCTGGAAAGATAAAATTGTAGAATTAACCAGAAATTTTCCATTCAGAACCATGTAAAAACAGTTATTGAAATAAATTTTGTATTAATATATTTCGAAGCATTGCCTCAAGGGAAAAGATGTGCTTAAGTACATTTTCCTGTAAATATCTAGAAACCAAGTCCTTGACTTAGTTCAGAATTTAACTTCTCAGGAGTGTTTCGTGCCTTTCTACGTGACAGTTTTAATTTTTTTACTTCTTTAATTAAAAAAATTAATTTCTCATTGAAATAACTCATAAACTTTGCCTCCACTTTTCTACTGAAATGACAATTGCAATGATTTCATTAAAAGGTGTCCCTAAATCCTGAAAACTGTGGAAATTTAAATGCTCAGATTTCTATGGTTTTAAAAAATCTTTCATTCATTTTCTATATATTAGCCACAAGACATTTATACTTGAAATACTTGGATTTTAATTTTGGTTACAGTGTTTAATCTACATAATTTAAATTTGCACATTTAAATATGTAAACCCCCAATTTACAGGATATTCAGGATAGAAAATATAACTATAGAAGTGATTGTGTGATTTGCAAATGGAACACCAAACATGTCACTGATGAGTTTAATAAAAATTTGTAAAAATTCTTTTTTACTTCTAAGAAGAATGATATAATTTGATTTACTAGAAAATTAAAATATTAAAACTTCTCTCTTTACTTGAATTTGAGTTTGAAAACATGAATTTCAAAATATTTGTCTATCTCTTTCACTGAAAGATGAGACCCAGAATTATTATAAACATTTTTAATACAGATATGAAAAATATTTTTAATATATAGATAATCTTCCAACTAAATAAAGGAAAATATTTTATTGCTTTTCATAATATTTGGAGAGAATTGAATTTCTAGTAAATAGAAACTGAAGGGACTATAATGTGAAAGATATTTGAACACATTATAAATATGGTTATACAAATTCCTCATATCCTCTGTGCACCATGTCTCCTTTAAGATCTTCTTAAACATTAAATGACTTGTGCATGAGCATGTATGGTGAACCCATAGAAAATGAAAAGGTATCATGACTGTTAGGTATATGATGGAGGGAAGAAGAAAGCCATGCAAGTAGAGACGTAAGTAAAGTCAAGAATGCCATAGGATGTACAAGTTAGGATCAGAATGGCATATGCAAATGGAAATTGCCCTACTGATCTTTATAAGAATCTACCACAGTCTTGGGAAAAAGAAGATGTCCACAGAATTTATAATAAAAGATTGGATACTTTTACTTACATTAAAGATAAGCATGAGCTCAAATGAAACTTGGTTTATAGAATATCTATTACTGTTTCAATTGAGCTGGGGAAAATGTTTCTCAGAGTGAAAGAGATGTATTAAAGCACACAGAGATACCACCGGGAACCTTTGAGAATCACATAAGTACACAAGTATTTAACTCTTCCTGTCTCTGAAAGGGGTTATGGCCAGGGAATATAATAGACAAAGTCTTTGACTCTGTGTTTGTTTCACTATATGTATCAAAGAATTAACAAATTAATGAAGACTTGTTGAGACACAAACACAGGTGCAGCAATGTCAGATAAACTGTAAAGTATACAAATAAATTAAAATCTATAGTTTTGCCTTCCACTTTTGCCCAAGATGAACTAAGAGGGACAGGATTCACCCTCTCATTTGAAAGAAAAATAAAAACAATAGTATAAAATATATTAAAACTATTTTGAAAGAAAATGGAGATCAGACAATAAAGGACAGTGATCCCTGAGAGATATGAAACACCTCCAGCTTTACAATCATGAAAGAGTTTCAGTCCAAAAAGAGGGAGAAATTTAGGCATGAGTGGTAGAATCCCTGAAAAGAGAAGATAGAACTGAGAGTGGAGGGTTAACCTGGTCAGAGTTCACAAGACAGAATAGTAGACAAGGAAACAACTGCAGAGAGAGAGAGCGTGAGATTTAGAGGTCTGAAGAGGATCTTTCTAGAATATTTGGCTGGATACTAATCAGTGCATATGATTGAGGAAATTTCTTGAGTCTGGAAAAGAATTACTTGAAAGAATTTGAGATAACAGCACCTGGCCCTAAAATAAGACCAGGAATAGTTCCTGCTCTAATTATCCATACTGAAAATCCACATATGATCCATAAGACATTGTGGTGGTGGGTGGAGTATACACAAGAATCTTACCATTCTCATTGTCTAAAATAATTATTCCTAAACTTATAAAGAATAAAACTAAGTCCAAGTAACTTGACTATATCCTATAACAAATCTCAAAAATATTTTTAGGAATGCAAAATATCCAGGACACCAAGAAGCCAAAAATTACAAATGTCTGGCACCTAGCAAAAGATTCAGGAGCATACAAGAAAATAAGATTAATAATAAACAGACAAATTAATCAATTCAACCCAGTATGGAATTGACAAAGATGTTAGATTTATGGTGAAAATATTAAACCAGTTATTTAAAATGTTATCTATTTCTGATTTTAGGTTCAACTTATGAAGACCTCGGAAGTCGGCTGTGTGCAGTGGCTCATGCCTGTAATCCCAGCACTTTGGAGGGTGGAGGCGAGAGGATTGCCTAAGCCCAGGAGCTCAAGACCAGCCTGGGCATCTTGGTAAAGCCTTATCTCTACAGTAAATCAAAAAATATCCAAGCATGGTGGCACACTCTTTGTAGTTCCAGATACTTGGAACGCTGAGGTTGAAGTATTGCCTGAGCCCAGCAGGTCAAGGCTGCGGTGGCTATGAGTGGGCCACTGCACTCTAGCACTCTGGGCTACCGAGTGAGACTTCAACTCAAAAAAAAAGAAAAGAAAAGAAAAAAAAAATACTTTGGAAGTCAAGTCATCAAATACATTTTTAGAACAAGAAAGAAATTTGAACAAACTCTTAATGTATGGTTTTTCATGAACCTAGCAGATAATTAAAGTAGGAAGGTAAACTGCCACTCCGAATTCTGGAGAGGGACAAATACAGAAAATTGTAGCTAAGATCACCTTAGCTTGAGCAGAAATCACGAGATCAGTAAAGAGTACTTATGTGATAACTTTGAACACATTTCCGGAAGTTGATGGTGAACTAGTTTAAGAATGAGAAATTCTTGGGGGCTACAGTCTTAAGCGGTCACCAGACTTTCCTGAGTTTTACCTGCAGGCCAAACACAGTTTCTCACTGCGAAGACCCAAGGGAGAAAAAAATCATCTCTTGAATCTGGGAGAGGAAGGGAAAAGTAACAACCTTGAAATATACCCAGTGTATTTTCCTGTACAAAAGTCTACTCTCCAGAGGGAAAACATTGCCAGAGCATTATCCCATCTGCTTTAAAGGGCACTTATCCATCTTTATCCCTCCGTGGTCTTACTATCTCATAGTTTTGAAGTCCACAGCTTGGGAATACACGACCTTTAAAGACTAAGATCGAAATAGAAGATAATAGAATGCTTCATGTCTTCACATCTTAAAATCACATCATAATATGAGTTCTAGTATCATAATAATGAATTACAGACAGAAGGAAAATTAAACCAGATTGAGACATTTATCTATGCAAAAGAATGTAGAGTACCTGAAATAATGACTGCATATAATACTTTTTCTTATCATTTAAATTGACTCTTTAAATACAAATAATAGTCTGTAGTGTGGAATTTTTAACATTTAATAAATGAAACATATGACAATAACAGTACAGATGTCTGAATGGGATAACTGAAAGTATACTATTTTAAGATATTCATACTCTAGATGAAATATAATATCTCGTGAAAGAAAAATAAGTGAAATGTGTATAATATAAAATATCAAGTAAGAACTTAAATAAAAAGAATTAAAACTAATATGCTAAGAAAAGAGATAACATGGAATCATAAAAACTTCAAAAGAAGATTATTTGACTTCTAAAATAAAGCAAAAAAGAAATAGGAAATAAATAGAAAATGTGTAAGATGATACATTTGAGCTTAGCCATTTTAATTATAATATTAAATATAGTTAATTGAAAGTTCAAGATTTTTAGACTTGATAAGAATGCAAAATCAAACAATACTGCTTATAGAAAACCAATTTGAAATATAAAAACAAATAGTTTACAAATAAAAAATGAGAAAAAGATACGCCATGATAAAATAGTCCAAATAAAGCTTGAGTGTCTATATTAATGTCTGATAAAGTAAATAACAGAACAAAGATAAAAGAAAAATCCCTTAGAAAAATAAAAACATAGCCAAGCTCAGTGGCTCAGCCTGTAATCCCGCGCCTTTGGAAGGCTAGGTGAGTGGATTACCTGAGCCCATGGGTTCGAGACCCGCCTGGGCAGGCGAGACCTCATCTCTACAATAAATCAAAAAAAAAAAAAAAAAATTAGCCGGGCATGGTAGCGCACACCTGTAGTTCCAGCTACATGGAAGGCTGAGGGGGAAGGATCGCGGGAACTCAGCAGGTCGAGGCTGCGGTGG
The DNA here is from genome assembly GCA_027257055.1 of Cephalopachus bancanus. Classification (NCBI taxonomy): domain Eukaryota; kingdom Metazoa; phylum Chordata; class Mammalia; order Primates; family Tarsiidae; genus Cephalopachus; species Cephalopachus bancanus. The sequence goes on along the minus strand of JAPVLO010000084.1, from coordinate 1,221,357 downwards.
CCGGGAGCGGCCACTGCACTCCAGTCTGGGCGACAGTGAGACTCCAACTCAAAAAAAAAAAAAAAAAGAAAAAGATTGATTGTTTAAGATGATTATTTTTAAAAATAGACAAACGTAGATATTTTTAACTAGATATTTATGTACCTAATAATGAACCTGAAAATACATGATGCAAAAATGATATAAATGTAAGAAAAATGGACAAATCCAGATTTATAGTTGAATATTTAAATAACCTTCTCATGTTAAAGCACATAGACAGTAAGAATATAGGATACTTTAACAACACTATCAACAAACTTGGGCTAATTGATGTTTTCAGAACTCTTCATGAAACAACAGAATATTCATTCATTTCCAGTACATGTAGGACATTTACCTAGATAAGCCCTATTTTAGACTGTTGATCAAGTTTCACTAAATTTAAGAGGACCCAAGTCTTACAAAATATGTTTAGTGACCAATATGAGATTAAATTGTAAATCAATAACAAGAAGAAAACTAAATAATCCCAAATAGGTGGAAACAAAATTATATACCTTTAAAAAGTATATTGGTCAACAAAGAATTTCAAGAGAAAATTAGAAAATGTTTTTAATTTGAATGAAACTAAAAACACATTATAATTTATAAAATATCATTTAAGCATTTAAGCATAAGGAGTTTATAGCAATAAATGCTCTTATTGCAAAAAAAGCTCTCAAATCTGTGTCTTCACCTTTCACCTATGACCCTAATAAAAGATAATGAAAACTAAACCTAAAAGTATGTTAAGAGCCAGGCTTGGTGGCTCAGCCTGTAATCCCAGAGCTTTTGGAGGCCGAGATAAGTGGATTGCCTGAGCCCGCAGGTTCAAGACCTGCCTGGGCAACTTGGCGAGACCTCATCTCTACAATAAATCAAAATATTAGATGGGCATGGTAGTGCACACCTGTAGTTCCAGCTACTTGGAAGACTGAGGAAGAAGGATCGCCAGAACCCAGCGGGTCGAGGCTGTGGTGGCCGGGAGCAGCCACTGCACTCCAGTCTGGGTGACAGAGTGAGACTCCAACTCAAAAGAAAACAAAAGTATGTTAAGAAAAGGAAATAATGAACATCAGAACAGAAATCAAGTATATTGAAAACAGAAAAAATATAAAATTAAAGAGATCAAATTGGTTCTATGATATCAATAAGTTGATAAACTTCTAGTCAGACTTATCCAGAAAAAGCGTTGACAGAAATCACCAAATATCAGGAATAAGAATTCACACCACTACCTATATTATAGATTTTTAAATACAGATAAAAATTTTATACAATTAAATTTGAAAATATGACTGAAATGGACAAATTCCTTGAAAGACACAAACTATCATAGTTTATTAAAGAATAAATAAATATTCTCAATAGCACTATATATATTAAAGAAGTTTCATTTATAGGTTAAAAAATCTTTCCACAAAGAAAACTTGAGGCTCACATGTCTTCACTGGTGAGTTCTACCAAGCATTTCAGGAAGAAATAATAAAAATTCTATACAAACTCTTCCAGAAAATAAAAAGAGGGGAGAAAATAAGTCTTGATTCATCTTATGATACCAACATTAATCTGATACTAAAACCAGTCTAATACATTTTGAATAAGTAAAAACTACCATCTGATAACCCTCATGAAAAGAGATGCAAAAATTTTAAACAAGAGATGAGCAAGTAGATTTCACCAATACATAAACATAGTAATACATCATGACCTAGTGAGGTTTATTCTAAGAATACATGTTTGACTTAATATCTAAAAATTAATCAATGTAATATTGGAACCCAGCCATGTTCATTCACTTATATGTTGTCTTTGACTTCTTTCACTCTATAATGGCAGAGTTGAGAAGTTGTGACAAAGAAACTCATGGCTTGCAAGTATAACACTTCTTACATGGCTAAATTTAGAAAACAGGTTGTAATCCCTGGTCTATTTAGAAAGTCTGAAGATCTACCAAAATGCTTCTGGAACTAACACATGATCTTAGCAATGTAATAGAATACAAAATAAATATGCAAAAGTCAGTAATTTCTACATATTACAATAAAAATTGGAAATTGAAATTTTAAATGTCATTTATAATAGCATAAAAGTATAAAATACTTAAGAACAAATTTTACTAAAACATATGAAAGACCTGTAGGCTAAAAGCAACATGACACTGTTGTGACAGACTGAAAATACATAAATAAATAGATATACCATCTTCATGGTTGGAAAGACTCAGTAGTGGTAATGTCAACTCTCTCTAAATTAATTTGTAGTTTCAATGCAAATCCAATCAGTGTTACAGCAGACATTGTTTTGTGTGCAAAATTTGATACATTTACTGTAAAATTTATATGGAATTGGCAAATAACTTTGAGAAAGAGAAACGATGTTGGAGACAATAATGGTACTATTTTCATAGGTTTGATGTGAAAACTGTTTGTTAATATGTACAGAGGACTTCAGCTCATGCTGGGCACACTGTCATTACTACTAGTACCTACCCTAAAGCCTTGGGCCATTTAAAGTAAAAGACAACACTACAGGACTTTGAAACTACATCAGCCAGGAAAATACTTGGTGGAAATTGTACAAGAATGGTAAAAGCATAAGCTATTTTCTAGGATGAATCTACATGATTGACTCAAGAGGAAAAGCAGTGTTAAATATAATATATGTAAGGAAAATAAATTGAAGTGTTGGATCCTGCATGAGGATCTTTCTTACTAAAATTGATGTGTCATTTTAGTTCCATGTCCAGATTACTTCATGTCTCAGTGGTCTACACTTGTGAATGAGGATGGGAACACACAAAGTATCCAACAAAAGGTGCATACAACTGAGTATCAGAGTAAGAGATATTCACAAACAAAGGAAAAATTAATGTCTAAAATCTACAGTCAGAGGAAGATGAGACTTGAAATAAATACTCTGAATTTTATACAAATGCAATACACATAGAAGACTAAATAAAATACAAAAAGAAAAATGGAAAACTATAATTCTAATCGTTATAGTATATATTGACAGTGTTATTCAAAGAAAAGTGAGAAATAACATTTTTCCCATTATGTTCCTTATGTTACCTTTTTCCTATTATGTTCTAATTGTATCAAAAAAGCAATTGGTCATATTCTATTACCTCTTGTGCCATGCCACAAGACTAACATAATTATTCTACCTTCTTCCTTATACAGAAAAAACTATTTTTAAAATACATATATGAGTGTACATAATAAACTTTATAGATAAGAAGACATGAAATGCTCAGTCCTTATTTAAGACATTTATTAATTTTCTGGGTTGTATTTATCTTAGATACAAACTTTATTCTTTAGAGACTTGCTTCCCGAAAGTTTGATTCCAGAGCCCATACCTAACTTTTTCTGCATACTAGCAATGGAAGAAGTAATACTGACAATAAATTATGTGCACCATTTTATGAGGGTTATATCTGCATTGTAAGATGAGAAAATGTGAAGAAGGTTGTACAATTTTCATATAAAGTGCAATCTCAAACATATGTAATAAAAGAGTGATTCTGTAAAATTAGAGTTGTCAGATTAGATGAATTGTCCAATAAATGAAGAAAAAAGTTGCACAAAGAACTTGAATGAGCAAATAAATTTATCAATACTTTTTACAATTTTAATAGAGTTATCAATTTACATATGTCACATAATATTACACAAAGTAAATAAAGCATACATGACTATTTAGTATACAATCTGAAAGAAAAAATTCTTTCAGTATAATTCATTTCTCTGGACATAGTATTTATCTATACATATTTATTTTGGCATCATTAGAATATGTAGGAATATTTTTTATCTGAAATTTTAAGTATGTTACTAATACACTCTGATTGGCAGATAGGTAGTGATGGCTAGCATTTTGATAACCAAATCTCATGCATCTTTGTTTTATAAAGTACATAGTACTACTTCAATAACGTTTCCAAGCACATTTTTTTTTCCTGGATGGCAGAATGATAAAATTGAATCAAACTGATGTGTCAAGATAGTGATTTAAAACTTTTAACAGACAAAATTAAATTAAAAATGTTCATATTCAGATCCAAGGTAGCCACAATGGAGCAGCAGATAAGTGCCTCTCTCACTAAGCAAGGCAGAGAATAGATACCCAGCTGCCAATAGAGGTAGGTACCCAAACAGTTTTGGATGAGTGAATCACCCTGCACCCAGCAGAGGTCTCTTTGAATAGATAGAGACCAGAAATCAGAGTGTTGCCATGGTGGGTGATAGAACCTAGACTTGCATAGGAACTGAAGCCCTGCTCTGTGTACAAGAAGGGGTGAATGATCCTGACATGCTCTGGGTTGGTCCCCCCTCCCAGCCATATGCAAGTTGTTGATTCCATGAAATAGTCCAGGTCAGGTCACAGCAGTGGATGACCAGAGTGCACAGACAGCACCCAAGCATGTGCCTTCCACCAGGAGAGCCTGGCAAGTGGCTCCCAGACCAGGAAAGCTTGCATGCAGATTTCACTTAGCTGGCACCCACTGACATCATGTAACAGCCAACCATCCCAGACCAGGATGAATCATCTGCCAGCCCTGTGTACCTACAGCAAAGATGCCCCCATGACAGGGAGCTAGCTCTCTTTCAAGAGCTTAGTGTGGACTAGAGCAGGGAGGGAGCAACACAAAAGAAACTTGAAGTCTTTTTCCAGTAGGTAAGTTTCTAGGTTCCAAACCAAAAACAACAGAAAGGGGACCCATCTCTCTACCTGCTCCTCACAGAGGACTTGCATTGAGGTTGAAAAACCATGTGACTGGACCAACTTGGGAAAAAACTCTGCAGCAGAATGATCTTTTTTCCAGGTGGAACACAGAACAGAACTGTGTCCCTCTCTCTCTCACTGAATGATCTATATTGAATAATAGAAAGGGCTCTAGAATAGAGGGACATTGACTAGTTTCAGACCAACAAAACCAAAGAGGAAAGATAGAGAAGAAAGAATTTATTTTCACAAATGAGGAAGAATCAACAGCAACACCAACAAAAACCACAGGGAAACCTCAGAGTCTTAAAGAGACAGCACCTGAAAAAGCAACTATCGGTGCACAAACAATAGAAGCCCCTCAGCATGACTTGCCCAGGATGACATTCATGGAACTCAGAGATGGATGGCTAAAATGGACAAAGAGAACCATGAGCAACTAGAGATGAAACTCATTGGAGTCATATAGAAAATAAAGGTGGCCGGGCTCGGTGGCTCAGCCTGTAATCCCGCGCCTTTGGGAGGCTGAGGTGAGTGGATTGCCTGAGCCCGCGGGTTCGAGACCCGCCTGGGCAGCGAGACCTCATCTCTACAATAAATCAAAAAATCAGCTGGGCGTGGTAGCGCATGCCTGTAATTCCGGCTACTTGGAAGGCTGAGGCGGAAGGATCACTGGAGCCCAGCAGGTCGAGGCTGCGGTGGCCGGGAGCGGCCACTGCACTCCAGTCTGGGTGACAGAGTGAGACTCCAACTCAAAAAAAAAAAAAAAAAAAAGAAAAAAGAAAATAAAGGTGGAGCTATCCAGTTTCAGGAAAACCCATTCTGAAATACTGGACATGAAGAGCTTTATCCTGGAATTTAGAAACACAATAATAAGTGTAGGGAACAGGGTCAATCAGGTAGAGGAAAGAATCTCAGAGCTTTAAGACCAAAATATGGAACTCACCAGTGTGTCAAAAACATTTTTAAAAGACTCAAAAAGAAGGAGCAAAGTCTCTGAGACATGTAGGACTATGACAAGAAGCCAAATCTATTTCTGATTTGTATTCCTGAAGCAGAAAGGAAACTGAGAAACCCATGGAACAAACATTTCATGAGATCACCCAAGAAAACTTCCCACATCTCACTAGAGAGGCAACCATTCAAGCGTTAGAGATTCAGAGAAGCCCTCATAAGGTATCATATGAGAAGACAGTCCCCAAGACACATAGTAATCCACCTCCACAAAGTATGCATGAAAGAAAAATATGGAAGGCAGCCAGAGAGAAAGAAGGGTCAGCACCTACTGGGAAAGACCCATAATGATTGCTCCAGACTTATCTGCAGAAACATCACAAACCATAAGGGATTGGAGTCCTGATTTTAGTGTACTCAAAGATAAGCAATTCCAGTTAAGAATATTGTACCCTGTAAGTTAAGCTTTATAAGTGACAAAAACACTTCTCAGACATCCAGACATCTATTTCCTAAAAAAATATGTAGCCTACAGCCCAGCCCTTCAGGAGATGCTTAAGAAGGTATTGAGCACAGAAACAAAAGAATGCTCTTACCCATCACAAAAGTACAGGCAAACACAGAGAGTTAACAGAGCATACAGAGCACTCACAAAAATAAAAATACATATATATATATAAATACAAAAGTAATAAAGAAACAAAGCAATCTCTTAGAGCCCCATGGAAGGAATAAACTCTCACATTTCAATATTTAATTTCAATGTGAGTGGACTGAATGTGCCTCTGAAGAGGCATAGAGTGGCAAGGTGAATAAAGAAGCATAATCCAACATCCTTATGCCACAATAAAATTCATCTCACTGCAAAGGACACACACAGGCTCAAAGTTACAGGATGGAAAATGACCTTTTAAGCAAATGGAAAGCAGAAAAGAGCAGGAGTGACTATTCTGATATTTGACAAAGCAGACTTCAAACCTTCAAAATTTATAAAGGACACAGAAGGATAATGCATAATGATAAAAAGCTCAATCCATCAGCAAGAAATATCCATCTTAAATATCCTCTTAAATATTCATTTTATGCCTAACACAAGCACAACAGGACTTATAAAACAATTACTAAGTAAACTAAGAGGGGACATTGACACTCATATAATCATAGTTAGAGACCTCAATATCCTGCCAATGGCACTAGACAGATCATCGAGGCAAAAGAAAAAAAAAAAAAAACTAAAAACTAAAAAAAAAAAAAAAACAAAACCCAAGAGGTCTAGAACCTTAACTCAACACTGGATCAAATGGATTTAATAGATGACTATGGACATTCTCCACAACTACAAATTATATATTCTACTTTTCAGTACATGAAACATACTCCAAGACTGATCACATTATCAAACATAAATCAAGTGTGAACAAATTTTAAAATATTGAAATAAGACCTTGCATCATCTCAGATCACAGTTGAATAAAAATACATATCACCAGCATTGAAAGTCCCTCAAAACACATAAAGACGTGGACAGTAAACAACATGCTGCAGCATGACTTTTGGTCAATATAGAAATCAAAACAGACATAAAAATATTCCTGGAAACGAATGAAAACAAAGACACATCAGAATCTCTGAGATGCCATGAAACAAGCATTAAGATAAAAATTCATAGTATTGTATGTGCATATCAAGAAAATAAATGGAAAGATCACAAGTAAATAACCTAATGTCACACCTAAGGTAGGTAGAAAGGCAAGATCTAAATTCCGATTTCAGTACAAAAATCCAGATCACAAGATAAAGTCACAATTGCAGGATATAGAAGAAAAAAATATCATACAAAGGATCAAGAAGAAATACAGTTGGTTCTTTGAAAGAATAAATAAGATTAATGGACCCTGGCCAAATTGACTTTAAAAAAGAAGGTCCAAGTAAACACAATTAGAAATGAAAAAGTCAATGTCACACTGACCCTAAAGAAATTCAAAAGATTATCAGAGATTACTATGAATATCTGTGTGCAAATAAACTAGAAAATATTTAGGAAATGGAGGATCTTCTGGCATCACACAACCTCTCAAGGCTGAAACATAAAAAAATTGAAACTCTAAGCAGATCAATAACAATCCAGGTAATCCACTCAGTCAAAAGAAACCATCCTGCCCCAAAACATGCCCTGAACAAAATGACTTTCCAGCTGAATTATACAAGCCATATAAGGTGAAACTTATACCAATCTTAATTAAAGTATATTAGGCAGTCAAGAATGATGGAATTCTCTCTAACATATTATATGCAACTAACATTATGCTGATACTCAAATCTGTCAAAGACCGAACAAAGAAAGATAATTACAGGCCAATCTCCTTGATAAGCATAGATACAAAAATTCTCAACAAGATTCTAGCAAGTAGAATCCAACAACACATCTGAAGAATCATCCACTATGACCAGGTGGGCTTCATTCTCAGAATGCAAGGCTGGTTCAACATTCACAAGAGTATAAACATAATTCAGCACATTAGCCAAGAACTATATGATTATCTTATTAGTTGTAGAAAAAGCATTCAACAAATGCAGTATCCCTTCTTGATAAAAACCCTCAAACATTTAGACATAGAAGGAACAGTCCTTAAAACAGTAAGAGGAAACTATTATAAACCCACAGGCAACATTTTACTCAACATGAAGAAGCTGGAATCATTCCCCCTAAGGTCTAGAGCAAGACAAAGATGACCCCTCTCATTCCTCTTATTCAATATAGTGCTGGAAGTTCTAGTCAGAGCAATAAGGAAAGACAAGCAAAATGGGCATCCAAGAAGGAAAAGGGAAGTTAAGCTATCCCTATTTGTGGACAATATGACTTTATATCTAGAAAACTCTGGGGAACTGGTCAAAGCCTCTGCACTGAAAAATAACTTAGGTAAAGTCTCAGGTTTCAAAATCAACATGCAAGTGATGGTTGCATTTCTATGTGCCAACCACAAGCAGGTGAAGAATGAAATAAAAAACACAGTCTCATTCACAATAGCAACACACACACACACACACACACACACACACACACACACACACACAAAGAAGATGCTTTGGCATCTACTTAAGCAGAGAAATGAATGACCTTTACAGCAAGAACTACAAAATGTGTTTCAAAGAAAACAAGGATGATACAAACATATGAAATAACATCCCATGCTCATGGATTGGAAGAATCAATATTGTCACGATGTCCATCCTACCCAAGGAAGTCTACAGATTTGATGCAATACTCATCAAATTACCAAAATCTTTTTTTTTTTCAGACCTGGAAATGACAATATAGAAATTTACATGGAAACAAAAAAGAGCACAAATAGCCAAAACAAACCTCAGCAAAAGGAACAAAGTGGGAAGTATCACGTTTCCAGACTTTAAATTTTATTACAAGTCTATCGTAATCAAGTCAGCATGGCATTTTTTCAGGAATGGATACATAGATCAATGGAACAGGACAGTATAAAACAGTTTCTCAACCAACTCATCTTTGACAAAGCCATTCACAGCATTCATTGGGGGAAAGATACCATATTTAGCAAATGGTGCTGGGAAAACTGTCTAACCACATACAGAAGGATAAAACTGGACTTCTACTTATCACCATATACAAAAATCAATTCAAAATGATCAAGGACCTAAGCACAAAACCTCAAACTATAATAATACTAGAAGAAAACATAGAAAACACCTTTCTGGATATCAGTGAATTTATGACAAAGCCCCCAAATATGAATGTTACAAAAGCTAATATAGACAAGTGGGACCTCATCAAACTGAAAAGCTTTTGCACAGCAAAATTAACCATCAAGAGAGTAAAGAGACAACCCACCAAATGGGAAAAATATACGCAAATTGTGTATTTGACAAGGGCCTTACATCCAGGACCTACAAGGAACTCAAAGTGAAAGGAAAAAAATGAGCAACCCCATTAAAAAGTGAGCAAGGACACGAACAGACACTTCTCAAAAGTTGACATACAAGCAGCCAACAGACACATGAACAAATGCACAGCTTCACTAATCATCAGAGAAATGCAAATCAAAATTCCAATTAGATTCCACCTAACTCCAGTAAGGATGGTTGTCATGAATAAGTCAAAAAAACAACAGGTGCTGGTATAGCTGCACAGAAAGGGAGATGCTTCTACACTATTGGGGAAAGTAAGCTAGTTCAACCTCTGTGGAAATTAGTATGATGATTTCTAAAAGAACTAAAAATTGATCTTCCATATGATCTTGCAAATCCACTTCTGGGAATATACCCAGAGGAAAATTACTCCATCAAAAAGACCCTACACATGCATGTTTATTGCCACACTATTCACAAAAGCAAAAACATGCAATGAAACATGTTCCCCTTCAAAAGTGAATTTATGATACATATATACAATGGAGTATTATGCAGTCATAAAGAAGAAGGGAATCATTGCCTTTGCAGTTACTTGCATGCAGTTGGAGACCATCATACTATGACATACCACAAAACAAAAAAATGGACTACCACATGTTCTCACTCATAAGTGGGTCCAAAACACCAGTCACATTTGCACAAGAGTGGGATTGGCAGTCACTGTGCACTGCCAGAGAAGGGAAAGAGAAAGGGGGGTGGGAGGGACATATGATGACACAAAGGGACCTGGTCCCCTACCAGGTGGAGTGAGGGCCACATAAAAGCCCGAACTTCACCTGCACACAGCCTACTTACATAGTAAATCCCCACTTGTACCCCAAAATTCTATAATAAGTAAGTTAATTTTTAAAATAAAATAAATTGAAAGTGCTACTTTGATTTGACTCAACACTAAGAAAAATTTGGGGTATAATCCCCATTTTTCTTTCTTAATATGGAGTGTTCTTTCTCTTTCTGAGCAATTTAAGCTATGAATACAGTTACATTATCAAATCATGCTCTTAGAAATTAACTGAAATAAATCATTCATTAATGCATAATTAATTTAATGCATTTTTTTCTCAATGATATTTACAGTTTAGTTCTTATTAGATGTTTAACATTCTATAATAAAGGACCCTGGAGAGATAATGAAGATATGGAGGACAATAATTGTTGCTTTGTAAAAAACAAATCTGATTGCTGGAAATTTATTATTTTTCTTTCTTTCTTTCTTTCTTTCTTTCTTTCTTTCTTTCTTTCTTTCTTTCTTCCTTCCTTCTTTTCTTCCTTCTTCCTTCCTTCCTTCCTTCCTTCCTTCCTTCCTTCCTTCCTTCCTTCCTTCCTTCCTTCCTTCCTTCCTTCCTTTATTTCTTTCTTTCTACTTGCTAATTGTAGTTCCCCTTGTTGGAGCCATATGCTAACCAAGAAAATGCTAAGTTATAGCTATATGATAGCAAGAAAAAAAAAAAAGAAGCCTATCATTTTCTGTGTATCAATTTTGTTTCACACACACACACACACACACACACAATTGTCTGTAGACCCCTAATAACAAAGAAATACTGAAGATAAATTTCAAGGTAAGGTGGGGAATAATGGGAAGTGCTTTCAATTTATTTTTGGTAGCTTAATCTATAACCATCCCTCGTATATTGTTTTCCATAAGTTATCTTTGTCTGTGATATGAAACAAACTGTAGTGAGAAAATACTTGCATTCTACCATTGCCTCTTTGGGTTTCAGTTATTCTTTCTCGATTTGTGAGTAATAGAGCACTACTACATTCTAAGAAAGACTTTTCAATCCAATACATATTTTTAGTCAATAATAAGCTTCCAAATCCCACTCTTCACAAAAACGCTGGAAACTGAACTTGGAAAGGTATTTATGGAGCTACTTTGTTTTGTGTTTGGCACCAAATTAAAAGAGACATGCTGGGATTAACTTTAGAAATGAAATTTTTAATTTCAGGAGAAAAATCTAAGGGATCTAAAACAAAAGAAGTTAATACACTAGAGCCAACCCTCGGCTTAATTTCTGCTATTAGAGATTTTCTGTTTAATTTGACAGTAAAAATAAAAATAAACAGATAAGTTCTTATGCATGGAATTTAGATATTTTGCTCTTTATCTCCCTGCTTGCGAAGACCACAGCATAGGAATAAGTCAGTCACTAGAGCATAAACTTAATCTCTTGGCAACTGGACAGAAGCTAAGGGAATGCTGTGCCTCCTTGCATGAAAATGTCTTCAAATAAACAATGGTCCAAAGTAATTCACACAGAATGAACATAAATTTTCTTTTTCATTGGCATACGAATTTATTTTCTCGCCACCCATACAAAACTGATTTGACATATTTGTCCAGTTTTCTCACTGTTTGACAATTTGTCTAAAGACATGCATAGTGGCTCTCATCATTGTTAGCATTCGTCATGGATATAAATTTAAAACTTTGATAAAAACTGCATAAAGTTAGAGAACTAATCTTTATTATCCTGACTACTGTGTTTCTATTGATGTAATTGTATATGGTAACTTGTTTCCAGCTAAGTAAACTTTGACTTATTGATTAATTGACCATTAGTAACCTAATAGGGATACTAATACGTTGGTCACTGACTCCGATCCATGATTCAACAATTCATTTGTTGAACCTAATTGTAAAAATATATTTGAGTTGCCAAAAACTCACTGTTATATTCAACTTTTTTCCCTAGATTATTGAGAAAGTTTTTACAAAGCAGAATAGATAGAAAATAAAAATAGTCAGAAAATGAAAACAAATAAAACACCACTATAGAAGAGGCAGAAGTCCAAAAAAGAAGTCATCAATACATATGGTGAGTTTTTTTAGCAATAAGGATGAGATATATTCATTAAATAAATAAGATTGTTGACTACTCACTGGAAAATAAATATAGCAATAGTATTACTAACTCAAGATGCACAATATGCATTTCTGATTGAATAAATATAAAAGCACTAAGAGAATTTAAAAGTTTATTTTTGTACATCGTAGAGGAGGTCTATTCTACACAGAAAGAAATTACCACCAAGGGCAGAAGCTATGAATATGATAGATATGATTTCATAAAAATTTACCATAAAGACAAAATGAATACCAAGTAACTAACTGGAGTAGTTCTAATATAAATACATTTATGAGATAATTTTATCTGATATAAGAAAAATTATACATATTATTTCACAGGCAATTCAAAAAATAAAGAACAAGAGTGTCAATATATAATTATATGATAAATATTATGATATTGTAGAATATGTTATAAAATGCTTTAAGTCACTAACGGTAAAAGACACTTAAATTACAAGAGATAAATAAAATTCAAAAACAATTTTTTTTTAGTTAGAATCTCACTCTGTCACCCAGGCTGGAGTGCAGTGGCACACTCATGGTCACCTCAGCATTGACCAACTGGGCTCAGGTGATCCTTCTGTCTCAACCTTCCAAGTAGCTGGAACTACAGGCATGCGCTACCAGTCCCAGCTAATTTTGATATATTGTAGAGATGAGGTCTCACCAAGTTGCCCAGACTGGTCTTGAACCCCTGGGCTCAGGCAATCCTATCCTTTTGCCTTGGCCTCCCAAAGTGCCAGGATAACAGGCTTAAGCCACAGGGCCCAGCCAATTCAAAATATTTTAACCTATCAGATTGACAAACTTTTGATGCAAACTGTATAAGGTTAGAAGACTAATCTTCATTATCATGACTACTTTACTTCATTGATATAATTTTATATGCTAGCCAATTAATTAACTGATAATTGTTAAATGACAACACTAGCATTCTTAAAAACTTATGAAAATGAGTAATCATTTTCTTCCTAAGGAAGAAAATTGTACACATATTCTAATTTTTGATAGCAAGCATTAAAAATAATATAAAATTGCTATCAAGAGGGCATCAGGAAAATAAATTTTATCATACCCATAAAGTATTATATTAAGCAGGCATTGGATCAGAATAGAAAATATCTATAGTATATGTTTGGATATGGATAATATGCCAATGTATTGAACTAATTGGACTTATAAGGGGGTACTTTATAAAATAACTTTATTTTTTTCTACATCACTGCCTCTGGAAAGTAAAAGATACTCTGGCTTTTCTGGTCACACTGGATAATTAATATGTCATCTCTTTATTTAGGTCTTAAAAATTAAGCAGTATATAGCATCACAGATTCATTGTATAAAAAAAACACAAAAGCTGGCAATATCTCGAGCACTTCCTGATGACACTTCTCATGGGGGCCTGGCTACTTATGATTTTGTGTTCAGCTGATGCCTTTAAGAGGTTTATTCCCTTTGTGTGCACGCAGGCGCACATGAGCACACAGTTAAGATCATGTCCCATCTCAAAACAGTAATTTATTTTCTTGGGAGTTTTCAAGATAGAAGTCCAGCACTCCTCTGAGGTGTCCACATTAGACACAAATAAATACGCTCTGTGTTCTGTCAAAAAGCAACCTGCTCTGCATCTATAATTAGCATCAAGTTTCGCAGAGATATGTGATTAAGACAGATCTGACAAAGCATGTAATATGTAGCTCCCATTGCCTTAAGAAACAGATTACCCTAATAGTCAAAGATGCATGGTCTTCATTTAGAATCAAATATGTTATACAGGGACTTAGTTTAATAACGTCATACTGTAGAGAATGAAGCTTGACTTAGTATTTTCCTGGTCTACTCACTTTAGGACTTTCACAAGACGATAGTAGTTCTGATGAATTTGAGATGACTTGATAGCAATCCTTCTGAACTATCATGTAGTCTTATCCAATAAATTTTTTTGAAAATTGCTTTTCTCAAATGAGAATTACCTGTAAAACTAGCTCATGTGACAAGAACCTAAGTACCATGATAGCTGTATCTGTCGTTCAACAAGAACAATTTACCCAAGTAAATAATTAGTGAATGTCTTGCTCATTATATGAACCACAAAATAATGGTTTCAGACCATCACTTGAGTCATTTGGGAAGTTGTGGGAAATGAAGCCAATGTTTGACCTAACTGTTCTTTAACAGTGAGTTTTCATATCTTTTCAGTAGTGCATCTCTTTTAATCTGAATAAGCCAGAAACAATATTATCAGCACAAAGGAGTCAATGAAACTGAAACCATTAACTTACTTTTTAAGTCTTTGTGTTGACTTCCTTATGAATTACTGAAAGAACTCTGCAATGGGGCATAGGTTCCTCTCTGACCTTAGTTTCCTCCACTATAAAAATCAGGATGTGGGCTAAACGATCTACAATGTTTCTTCCAGTGCTACCTCCTGTGATTATTATAATTTGTAATACTTTGTTAAACTCACACATTTAAGTGACCACCAGAAGTGTAACTTAAGAGTAATGCTTCAGTTTGTTCAGAAAACACTATAAACTTCTTTTCTAAGATGGATTGTGAAAAATTGTGGAATTTTTTTTATTTGTATAAATTAAAGTGGCACAAATGTAGTTATGCTACATAGATATATTGTATAGTGATGAAATCTGGGCTTTTTTTTTTTGTAACCATCACCCAAATAACATACACTGTGCCCATCAAGTCGTTTCTCATTCCTCTCCCCTACTCTTCTGAGTCTCCAATGTCTATTTTTTTCACATTCCACTTCTATGTGTACATATTACTTAGCTTCCACTTATAAGTGAGAATATACATTCTTTGACTGTTTATAAGTTGTTTCACTTAAGATAATGGCCTTCAGTTTTATCGATGTTGCTGCCAAAGAGGATTTTATTCTTTTTTATAGCTTAATAGTATTTCTTCCACTATGTATACATATACGTATATACATATACATACACATATGCATATACATACATACACTCATTCATCGACGGACACGTAAGTTGATTCCAAGTCTTTGCTATTGTGAATACTGCTGTGATGAACATATGAGAGCAGGTGACTTTTTGATAAATTAATTTTTTTTTTCTTTTAGGAAGATACCCAGTAACAGAACTGCTGGATCAAATCTAGTTCTGTTTTTAGTTCTTTGAGAAAGAACTCCATTACTGTTTTTCATAGAGGATGTACTCTCTCAACAGTAGTGTATAAGTAGTCTTTTATCTGTCTGCATTCTCACCAACATCTGTTAATATTTGACTTTTAAATAATAGTGATTCTTACTGGTGTAAGAGGATAGTTCATTATGGTTTATATTTGCATTTCTCTGATGATTGGTGATGATTAGCACCTTTTTAAATGCTTGTTGGTGGTTTACAAATGCTTTCTGTTGAAAAATGTCTATTCAAGTTCTTTAACCACTTCTTATTGAAGTTTTTTGTCGTTGGTGTTATTGTAAGTTGCTTAAGTTCCTTGTAAATTTTGTGTATCAGTTTTGTGTTGAATGCATAGTTTGCAATTATTTTCTCCCATTCTTTAGGTTACCTGTTCACTCTTTTGATTATTTCTTTTGCCATGAGAAGTTTTTTAGTTTAATGAAGTCCCATTTATCTATGTCTGGTTTTGTTGTATTTGCTTTTGAAGTCTTAGTCATGAATTCCTTGCCTAGACAAATGTCCAGAGGAGTCTTCCCTAAGGTTTCTTCTGGGATTTTTATTGTTTCTTGTTTTACATTTAAGTATGTAATTGACCTTGAGTTGATTTTTGTGTATGGGGAGAGGTAGTGGTCCAGTTTGATTCTTCTGCATATGGCAATCCAATTTTCCCAGATCCATTTACTGAAAATGATGTCCTTTCCCCAGTGGAATATTTTTGTTGACTTTGTGAAAGATCAATTGGCTGCAGATAGTGGCTTTATTTCTGAGTGTTCTTCCACTGATCTATGTGTCTATTTTTATACCAGTACCATGATGTTTTGTTACTATAGCTTTGTATAATTTGAGGTCAGGTAATGTGGTGCCTCCACAGCTTTGTTCTTTTTGCTGAGAATTAGTTTAGTTATTTTGGTTCTTTTTTGGTTCCATATAAATTTTGGATTTTTTTTTCTAATTCTGGGAGAAATGATATTGAAATTTTAATAGGGTTTGCATTGAGTCTTTAGATTGCTTGGGGTTTTATGGTCATCTTAATGATATTAATTTTTCCACTGCATGACTTTTTATTTGTGTTATCTGTAATTTTTTTTATCCATATGTTGTAGTTTTTCTGGTAGAGATTTTTTTCCTTCTTGGTTAAATAGATTCATATGTACTTTTTATAGTTATTGTAAGCGAGATTGACTTTTTAAATTTGGTTTTCAGTTTTATTGTTATTGACGTAAAGAAATGCTACTGATTTTTGTGTGTTGATTTGTATCCTGAAACTTTACTGAGTTCATTGATCAAATCTAAGGGTCTTTTGGAGCAGTCTTTAGGATTTTCTAGGTGTAAAGTTATATAATTATCAAGCAGAAGTAAGTTGACTTTCTCTTTTTTAATTTTAATGCATTTTATTTTCATTTTATTTTATTTATTTATTTATTCGAGTTAGAGTTTCACTCTGTCACCCAGGTTGGAGTGCAGTGGTACGCCCAAGGTTACCCCAGTGTCAACCTGCTGGGCTCTGGCTATCCTTCTGCCTCAGTCTTCTAAGTATCCTGAACTACAAGTGCGTGCTACCACGCCCGGCTAGTTTTTGATTTATTGTGGAGATGAGGTCTCGAATCCCACGGGCTCAGGCAATCCACCTGCCTCAGCCTCCCAAAGTGCTAGAATTGCAGGCTGGGTCACTGAGGCCAGATTATTTTTATTTCTTTATCTTGCCTGATTGCTCTGGTAAGGATTTCCAATACTATGTAGAATAAGAGTGCTGAAAGTGGACTTTCTTATCTTGTTTCAGTTCTTGGAGGGGTTACTTTTAATTTTTCTCTGTTCAATATGATGGTAGTTGTGGGTTTGTCACGTATGGCTTCTATTATGTTAAGATATGTCTTTGTCAAGTTTGTTGAAGTTTTTTTTTCAATCATAAATAGATACTGGATTTTATAAAGTACTTTTTCTACAGATTTTGAGGTGATTGTATGGATTTTGTTTTAAATTCTGTGTATGTAGCTAATTGTACTTGTTTATTTGAGTATGTTAAGTCATCTTTGTATTCCTGGAATAAAAATAAGTTGATCATGAACTATTATCTTTTTGATGTGCTATTGGATTCAATTTGTCAGTATTTTGTTGAGGATTTTTGCAACTACTTTCATTAGAGTTATTGGTCTATAGTTTTGGTTTTTGTTGTTGAGTCCTTGTTTGGTTTTGATATCAAGGTGATACTGGCTTCATAGAGTGGGTTAGGGAATATTCCCTTTTCCTTGATTTTTTTTGGAACAGTTTTAGGAGAATTGACGCCAGTTATTTGTCATTTTGGTAGAAATTGACTGTGAATCCATTTGGTTCTGGGCTTTTCTTGTTGCTGTTGGGAGTTTTGTGTTATTTTTTAAAAATATCATTTGTTGAATTTCACTACTAAATGCCTGTTCAGAATTTCTGTTTCTTTCTGGTTCTATCTTGGAAGGTTTTATATTTCCATTAATTTATCTATTTCCTCTAGGTTTTTAAACTTGTGAGCATAGAGCTGCTAATAGTAGTCTCTAACGAGCTGTTGTATTTTGGTAGTATCAGTTGTAATGTGTCCTTTTCCATTTCTGATTATTGATTTGGATATTCTCTCTCCTTTTCTTGGGTAGTCTAGGTAGTAGTTTATCAATTTTGTTTATCTTTTTAGAGAAACAACTATTTGTTTCATTGATTTATTATAGTATTTTGGTCTCAGTTTAGATCTGTTCTGATCTTTGTTATTTATTTTCCTCTGCTAATTTTGGGCTTAGGTTATCCTTGTTTTTCTAATTCCCTGAGTTACAGCATTAGGTTGTTAATTTGTGATTTTTTTTATGTAAGCATGTAATGATAGAAATTTCCCTCTTAGTACTAATTTTGCTATATCCCAGAGATTTGTGTTATGTTGTGTATCCATTTTCATATATTTTAATTTTTTCAAAACAGTTTCTGTCTTAATTCTGTTGTTGACCCAAAGATTATCCAGGTGCATGTTGTTTAATCTTAATGTATATGTACAGTTTTGATATTTCCTCTTGGTATTGACTCCTAAGCTTTTTTATGTTGTGGTATAAGAAGATACTTGACACGATTTTGATTTTAAAATATTTATTGAGGCTGATTTTGTAGCCTAATATATGGTCTATCTTGGAGAATGATCCATGTGCTAATAAGAAAAATATATATTCTGCAGTTGTTGGGTAGATTGTTCTGTTAATGTGTGTTAATCCATTTAATCCAGACTTTAAGTCCAATGTTTCTTTGTTAATTTTCTGTTTCAATGATTTGTTAGTGCTATGAGTGTGGCTTTGAAGCCCCTCACTACTATTGTGTTTCTGTCTATGTCTCTTTTTAGGTCTTACAATATGCGTTTTATGAATCTGGGTGCTCCAGTGTTGGGTGAAAACATATTTAGGATTGTTATATCCTCTTCTTGAATTGATCTCTTTATCATTATATTGGTTCTCCAGACATTCAGAGAAACTTCTCTAGCAACAAAATACAGAAATAATCTCTGAAAGTATAGTCTTAAGAGTGTATATATTTTGACTACTATTAGAAGGTCAAAGAAAAACAGATATTGATGTGGTTGCTGAGAAAAGGGAATTTACTCAAATAACTAAAAATTGAATTACCATTTTACCTAGCAATCTGACTGCCAGGGATCCACCCAAATGAAGAGAAAAAAATACATAAAAAGCATACCTGTACTCATATGTTCATTGAAGAAGTATTCACAATAGAAAAATCATGGAACCAACATAAGTGCCCACCAAAAAATTGACTGGATAAAGAAAATGTGGCATGCATATGACATGAATACTACATAGCCATAAAAAAAGAATGAAATCATGACATATGCAGCACAGGGATGGAGCTAGAGTTCATCATCCTAAGTAAACTGACTCAGACACAGAAAACCAAACACCACATTTTCTCACTCATATTTTGGAGCTGAATGGCCATAAGGTTAAAAATAATAGACACTAGGGGCACTAATAAAGGGGAGGGAGGTGAGAAGAAGGATTAGGGCCCCAAACTTACCTATGGGGCACAATATTTGTTATCTGGGCAAGGGGCCACCTAAGACTCAGTCCTCACCACTATGGTATATGTTCAAGTAACAATCATGTATGTGTACTCCCAGAATCTAAAATAAGTAAAAACATTGAACATCTTTATTATAATAATTATAGTTTATTTGATGCTTTAACTGAAAGTAATGTAATAGCATGATGTTTCTAAAAATACCACAATGTAGACATATTTATTTTTACATTAAAATATCACTGTTGTCAAAGTTGTGTTTTTAGTGAAGCTTGTAATAAAAAATGCTATCTTTATTTTAGAATAAAATTATAAAGTTACCCACATTCCTTCCACCCTCTCTACCAGTCTTGATGCGTAAACTTTAGTTTTTCACTGTAGACTTCCTGAGTTAGAAATTTGAGTCTGGTTTTATCCACCCCAGAAAACAGAGAACATAAGTAAATTTTTCAGTAGTTCTCTGATGTTTCCCCCATTGACTAATTCCAAATAAGTTGCCAAAAATCTATTCATTTTTGGCAAATGTTGAGGAATGAAATCTACATTACACTACCCAGTCTCAGGAAATTCTCACTATGGCACTTCCTACAACCTCTTAACTGCTCCATAGTGTGAATGGAGGCTTAACTACGGCCAGAAAGAGGTATAGGTATATCAGTGCAAAAGGTTTGGGGTAAGGCTAATTGCTGATCTTGCACAGATGTCTACGACCAAAGGTTCAAACAAAAGATATTTGGCATCATATTCTTTCTTGATTTAAAAATTTCAGTGGGTATACTGAGGAGAGAAAAGTTCCTTATTGTGTGTGTGTGTAGCTTTTCTTTATCATTTAGTGGAAAACATTTTCTGAAAATTTTCATAAGAATATTCATTGGAATGTAAAAATTTACATGTGTAAATTTTTGGAATATAACAGTGGTTGTCTGGAATGGTTTAATTAAATAATTATAGACTTTAAACATTATTGTTACTCCAGTTATATATTGCTGTATAACAAACTATTCCACCTAAAATAAATTAAAATAACTATTCTCATTTATTTTCCTTGACTGTGTTAGCCAGGTAGTTCTCACTCAGAATTGCAATCTTATGAGCTTGCAGTCAGATGGTGATTGGAGCCGGGGTCTTCTGTAGGGCTCCTTCATTCACTTGTCTGGCTACTAGAAAGGAAAGACTCAAGCAGCCAGTGGCTGAGACAGCTGGAGCTCCAAATGCTGTGGGTTTCTCTCTCTCTCTCTCTCCTCTCTCTCTCACATATATCTTTCTCTCTTACTTAGTATCTTCAAATGGTCTTTCTACATTTCACATGGCATCCTCTAGGCACACTAATTTCTTACACAGTGGCTGAAGACTCTCAAAATGAGTGCCCCAAGATAGAGAGCCAGGCATAAGGAAGGTCTGTAGACTTTTTGACGTTGTGTGACAAATTTCACAATATCACTCCTCTACGTTTTATTTGTTAAAAGCAAGTCAGTAGCCGGGCTTGGTTGCTCAGCCTGTAATCCCGTGCCTTTGGGAGGATGAGGTGAGTGGATTGCCTGAGCCCGCGGGTTCGAGACCCACCTGGGCAACTTGGCAAGAACTCATCTCTACAACAAATTTTTAAAAATTAGCCAGGCGTAGTAGCGCGCGCCTGTAGCTCCAGCTACTTGGAAGGCTGAGGCGGAAGGATGGCGGGAGCCCAGCAGGTCAAGGCTGCAGTGGCCAGGAGCGGCCACTGCACTCCAGTCTGGGTGACAGAGTAAGATTACAACTCAAAAAAAAAAAAAAAAGCAAGTCAGTAATGCCAATCTATATTAAAAAGGAAGAGATTAGATAGGATAATGTCAACAAATTTATAGACATTTTTGTCTATAAAACTACCACTGATTTTTATTCTTTTTATAGTCAATTAAGAAATAAAAATATTTCCTAAGAAAAAATTATAAAACAAAAACATTAAGAAAAAGTTTGGCTCATATTTTGACTTTTTTTGGTTGTATATCTGTGCATAACATAAAATTCACCATTCAAGCAACTTTTAAGTGTACAGTTCAGTGGCATTAAGTATGATGTTACCTGTGGTCTTTATATGTATTATCTTTACTATGCTGTGTTTCCTTCTCTTCCTCGTTTGTAGAATGTATTTTTATTATTGAAGGGTGCTGCATCTATTGAGATTGTCTTTTAAAAATTGTGAATGTAGTGTTATTTTCTTGTATTGAATCACCCTTGTATTCTAGAAATAAATCTCACTTGGTTATGACCAATTGATGAAGAAACATTGTTTGTTTGTTTATTTGTTTTTTATTGGAATGCCTTTGGCTTTGGTGGCAGGGTAATGCTGGCCTCATAGAATGAATTTAGAGACGCTCACTCTAAAAATTTTGGAAGAGTTTGAGAATTACTGTTAATTTAATTCTTGTTTAACTACGTGGTAGAATTTGTCAGTAAAGCCATCTCGTCCTGTGGTTTTCTTTGTTGTGATGACTTTGACTACTGACTCAATCTTCTTTTTAGATTTTCTATTTCTTCATAACTCAATCTTAGCAGATTGTGAGATTCCAGGGATTTACCCATTTCAATTATGTTATCCCATTTGTGGATGTGCTTTCTCTCATACTGGTCTTTTGTAATTATTTTTTCTATATAATTGGCATGATCCACACTTTCACTTCTGAATTTAGCTATTTGAGCTTTCTATACTTCTTAGTTAATTTAGCTAAAGGATTGTCAATTTGTTGATTTCTTAAAGAGTTAACTCTTGGTTTTATTGGTTCTTTTTTATCTTCTATTTTGTTTCAAGACAATGGATATCACGCAATGTAAGAAAATGATTCATAAAAGTAAGTTTTACAATTGCCCCACCCTTCTGCTTTCAGGGAGTGTGCAGACCATGACTCTCATCTTGTGCTATAGATTTGCTCATTTGTTGAGTCCTGTTACACATGTACAATGCTTTCAGAATTGTTATTTATATCCCTTTTATGTTCTCTTGACCTCTGTATCTATGAGTTTGCTGGTAAATGAAACATTTTTCACTTGATCCTGATTTTATAGCTGTGTTTCAGAAGTTACAAGTTACAAAACATTGGCACTTCAACAAATAAAGGCAGAGAATCTCAACTAAATCTTTATTTGTTGCAAAGAAATGGTGATACATGAAATGTGTTTTATGAAGAAATTAAACTCAAAGATAACATAGTTTATCTGATTTTATATTTTTTTATTATGTGTTAATAATTCCTAGTTACAGTTCCAATATTGTGATGAAGAGATGTATTTAAGTATAAGACTTAGAAGAAAGGGGGAAATTATGTACTTCTTAGCATTTTTTAAAATGTAGCATATATTTACATTTTTTATGTTCACAAAAGTTAAGTTCTGATTTTCATACTAAGAAGTTACAAAGAACACAAAGCCTCCCCCAATTTGCTTTAAGAGAAAGAGAGATTGAAATATCTATAGAGACAATGAAAAGGAAAGAGAAGACAAATGAAAACCACAGACAGTTATTTTTAAACCATGTTTCTTAAATGAATACTATTGGTGACAGAGTAATAAATATTTCCTGTAAAATATGTGCACTACACTTATGTGTTTACATTTAATATCATTCATAAAAATCCCGATTTCTGATTTATCAATCGGATGGCCAACATTCCTGTGAATTATGAATGTGGATAATTTTAATAATTATTTCAGATGTGTATTTACTTGATCTTGCCTTCCTTATTATCTGGTGTTTTCATGCGTTTAACAAATATTGAGCACATATAATAATCCAGTTCTAGACACTGGGGATACAAATATGAATAAGACATGAGCTTATTCCTGCACACTATTACATTTAAAGTCAAGACAATATTTTGAGTTTTGAAAACAAACTTTAAAAAAAGAAGAAATATAGGATGCCAACTTTCTTTTTTTTTAAATCAATATTTTTTAGGATGCCAACTTTCATAACATTTTGACAAAACTAAATATTGTAGTCTACAAGAAATGTATATATATGTAATTTTTTCAGTTTTATAGCTCTGAAAAAGGTGCAAATTTTCATCTAACAGTAACTGTGATAGGTATATGTAAAATGGCAAAACAAATTATTTTTGGTTTCTGAAAAACTTACACGGAAAAAAAAGAAATAAGACTGGTATCAGGTCCTCCTTGTATGTCTTGTAGAAATCAGCAAGGACACCATCTGGTTCAGGGTTTATTTCGCCCGGGAGGTTTTTATAATGAGTCAATTTCCTGGATTGTTATTGGCCTGTTTAGAGTTTGATTTCTTTATATTTCAACCGTGGAAGGTTATGCGATGCCAGAAAATTTTCCATTTTCTTTATATTTTCTAGTTTATTTGCTTACAGATGTCCACAGTAATCTCTGATGATCTTTTGAATTTCTTCAAGGTCAGTTGTAATATCACCTTTTTTGTTTCTAATTGTGTTTATTTTTTAGCTTTCTCTCTCTCTCTCTCTTTTTTTTTTTTCCGTCAATCTGGCCAGAAATTCATCAATCTTATTTATCCTTTAAAAAAAACAAAAACAAAAAACAGCTTTTTGTCTTGCTGATCCTTTCTAAGATATTTTTGTCTTCTACATTCTGCAGTTTCAATGATCTTGGAATCTGAATTTTTCTACTGAAATTAGGATTTAGTTGATCTTGCCTTTCCAGCTCCCTTAGGTGTGATGATAGAGCTGTTTACTTGTGGTCTTTCTACTTTCTTGATGTGTACATGCAATGTTATGGATTTTCATTGATTTCATGGCATTCCCTCTGGAATTCTGATTCTGATGTGTCATTGTTTTTCATTTGTTTCCGGGAATCTTTTTATTTTTATCTTGATTTCTCTGTTGACTCAGAAGTTCTTCTACTGCTTATTGTTTGTCCATGTCTTTATGTGTTTTTGAGACAATCTTATTGGTGGTGATATTTATTTTTATTCCACTGTTGTCTGAAAAGATTCATTGTGTTATTTCAATCTTTTAAAATTTGTTCACACTTGATTTATGTCTGAGAATGTGATCAATCTTACAGTATGCTCCATGTGCTGATGAGTAGAATGTATATTTTGTAGTTGTTAAGTGGATTGCTTTGTGTGTGTTTACTAAATCCATGTGATCAAGTGTCAACTTAAGGTTCTGGATCTTTTTGTTGATTTCTTGCCTCGATGATCTGTCTGGTACTGTCAGGGTATTGAGGTCTCCAATTATGATTGTGAGAGTGTCAGCATCCTCTCTTAGTTTACTTAGTAGTTGTTTTATAAAACTTGATTTTCTTGTGTTGGGTGCATATATGTTAAAGATGAATATTTCTTGCTGGTGGGTGAGACTTTTATCATTATGTAATGTCCTTTTATGTCCTTTTTAACTTTTGGTGGTTTGAATTCTGCTTTTTCTGATACAGAATAGATACTTCTGCTCTTCTCTGCTACACATTTGCTTTTACTTAGAGTCTGTGGGTGTCCTTTTCAGTGAGATGAGTCTCCTGGAGACAGAATAATGTTGGATCATGCTTCTTTACTTTGTTTGCCATTCTATGCCTCTGTGGTACATACACAGGATGAAATATTACACAATCATAAAGAAGAACAAAATCATGACCTTCACAGCAGTTTGGATGCAGTTGGAGACCATCACACAAAGTGAATTATCACAGAATCAAAGAACCAAATATCACATGTTGTCACTCATAAGTAGGCTCTGAATACTAGTCAAATTAGCACAAGCATGGGATCAACAGTTACTTGCACTGCTAGGGGAGGGAGGGAAGAAGGAGGATGAGGGGTGGTTACAATACAAAGGGTACCTGGTCCATTACCAAGGGGCGTGAGGTCCACCTAGAAGCACAAACATGACCTGCACGCAGCTTCCTCATGTAGTAAATCCTCACTTGTACCTCCAAACTCTAAAATAAACAAATAAATTATAAAAATAAAAAACACAAAAATTATCAAAAAAAGAAAGTTTTCATAGCATTTTCTTAAAATTTTCTTTGATTAGAACAGAATTTGTAGACTTCAATGACTTTATTATCATGTGAAATAACAAGAGTTCTCTCCAAAGAGTCTTGAAAGGCCTTGTGGTTATACAACCATGTTCAAAAAATCTGAAAAATTTTGATTTCACAAAACTAGTGTGAATGAACACGCTCTGCTTCTTGCCTCCTAGCAGCAAGTTTGTCCCTTGTCTAAGATTAAATTTTATTCAAAATCTCAGTGTTGACTTAGGTTTATGTAACAATTACCTGATTGTGTAATATTAACCAACTTATTAATACCTATCTGTTTTCTCCTCAATTTTACATTTGTAAATTAAGAATAAGTATAGATCTAGCTTTTGGGGTTGTATAAAATATTGAATACGTTTATTTGAAGGTACTTCAAGAAATTCATGGAAAATTTAATAAAAAATAAAAGTATAAACTTTATTTCTTAATATAAGGTACCACAAGTTCAAGACAGTATTGGCAGAAAAAATCATTTAGTCCATTAATACTGAGAGTCCTGGGAATTAAACTATGTGGATACAGTCTTTTAAATTTTTTTTACACTATTGCCTGAAGAAAAATGGGAGCCCCTTACAGATTTTCTTTTAAGATTAGGAAACAAGAAGTCAGAAGATATCAAATTAAAACTGCCAGGGTGGATGCCTAATAATTTCTCATAAAAACTTGCACAAAACTCCCCTTGTTTGTTGAGAGAAATAGTAGAAGTATTATGTTGAAAAAACATTCTTTGATAAAGCTTTTCTGAGTGTTTTTCTACTAAAGCTTTGCCTAACTTTCTCAAAACACTTTCATAATAAGTAGATGTTATCATTCTTTGGCTCTCTACAATGACAACAATTAAAATGACTTGAGCATCCAAAAAATAAAAACTGTTGCTATGACCTTTGCTCTTGATCAGTGCTGTGTTGACTGGACCACTTTCACTTCTTGGTAGTCATCACTTTGATTGTGTTTTGTCTTCAGGATTGTGCTGGTAAGGCCAGGTCATGTTCTATCCCCTGTTACAATTTTTCAAAGAAATGTTTCAGAATCTTAATCTTACTTGTTGAAAATGTCCATTGAAAGCTCTATTTTTTCCTGCGACTGAGGTGTGCTCAACAGTTTTGGCACCCATTCAGTGGAACATTTACTTAAATTTAATGTTTCATTTAGAATTGTATAAGCTGAACCATTTGAGATGGTGTTGGCTATTGTTTCTGCTGTTGTCAGTCCTCTTCCATTGGAAAACAAACAAGTTTATTTTTTCCTCATAAATTTAGGTAGCTGATCTGCCACTACAAGTTTCATCTTCAACACCATCTTATGTCTTCTTAAAATGAGTCACTCACTTGTAAACTAGTTTCTTGGGACATTGTCACCATAAACTTTTTGTAAAGTATCAATAATTTAATCGTGCTTTCACCCAAGTTTCACTATAAATTTGATATGTGTTCTTTCTTCAAATTTAGCAGAATTCATGTTTCTCTGAAAGGTGCTTATTTCAAACCGATGTGTAATCCTCCTTACTACCTCAGACTAGATCCTGCTTGAACATATTGTAACAGGTTAGTACAAGTTTATTGTGGTATAAAAAAAATTTGAAATCTATGCATAGTTTTTTTTCAAAATACACTTTTATGTACTTTTCAAAAATTCACTGTGTATGTAAAACCCTTAATAAACTATTTGTATACTTATTAATACTTAATAATCACTAGATATTTTCTATAGTCATTTTAAGTATTATTATTACTATCTCCAAAACCTCTAGTGAATTGCTCAATCTTCAAAAGCTCGTGTTGTTTCTCTTCTAAAGCATTGTATACTTTAGCATACAGTGTTAAAATAGACCTGCAGACACATTTTCTGTTGATAAATATTATAAAATATTTGAATGACAGACTATCAAAAAGTGTGATATAAAATAGCTTTATTTAAAGCTGCTGGAAATAAGAATATATTTTAATTTCTGAAATAATTTGTGACAATCCTTCCATAATTATTAAATATTTGGATGATGACTATCAAAAAGTGTGATATAAAAATGTTTTTATTTTGAGATATAAAAATTCAAAATGTATTTTTAATTTTTAAAATAATTCATAACCATCCTTCCATAACTATTCATTACTTTGATATGCTTTAATGACTTTTTAGACACTACAATTCAATAATTCTATATGATTTGTGTATTAGGTCTTTTAAAAATTCTTTTTTAGAATTTTTAGAAGACAAAGTTGTAGTAGAAAAGAGTTGACAGAATTAGTATTTTGCTATTTGTTTCATATGCCCAACGTTTATTATTGATGCTCAGTATTTACCACTAATGAGGTCTATTGCTTTGGCTTCCACCACATAGATATTTACTTAATTGAGAATAGCTATCTTAGTATTAGACTACAAGTGGAAAAAAACTTCACACTCAAATAGATTAAATATACCCCTAATTACTGCTTGCTTATTTTTCTAATACTTAGTACAGTGTTTCATTTACAAAAGTCATAATTTTTTGGATGAGCAAATGAATGAGTGAATAAGGAAGTGAGGATATTAATAATTAATTTTATTCATTGAGTTATTTAATCCAGAAAAATGTTTCATAAATTTATTAAAGTGCACTGGTACATATCCAGATATTCCTTTAAAATTGAAAGGTAAGTTGTTGCATCTGGCTCCTCAACAACAACAAAAAAGATGCACAACACCCAATATCCTATTTTAATTTAAAAGGCACTATACTTTTCATTTGGGTGTGTTACCAGCCCATTAACCAAGTGACCTGCAAAACTGCTAGTTTTTACTGGAGTGCAGAAAAAAAGAAGGCTCTATACAGGTCCAAGCCATTGTGCAAGGTACTCTGCTATCTGGGTTATCTGATCCAGCAAATCCAATGGTACTGGAAGTGTCAGTGGCAAATAGGAATGCTATATATTTACCTTTGTCAGGGTCCTACAGGTGAATGCCAGTGAAGGCCTTTAGGAATTTGAAACAAATCCCTGGCATTTTCTGCAGATAACTACTCTCTTTCTGAGAGACAGCTCTTTGCTTGCTACTGGGCCTTAATAAAAACTGAATGCTTGACCATGGGTCACCAAGTTACCATATGTTATGAACTCATTATGAGCTCATTATGAACTGGGTGTCTTCTTACCCACAAAGCCACAACATTGAGTGTGCACAGAAACATTTCATCCTTAAACAGAAGTAGTATACATATGATAGCTCCTGAGCAGACCCTGAAGGCACAAGTGAGTTATATAAAGAAGTGGCCCAAATGCCCAATGTCCCCACTTCTGCTACAATACATTTTCTCTGCAAGCCTGTACCTATGGCCTCATAAAGAGTTCCTACAATCACTTGACAAAGGAAGAAAAGACTTGAACCTGAATTACAGGTGCTTCTGCATGATATCCAGGTACCACCCAAAAGTGGACAGCTGTAACCCTACAGCCCCTCTGAGACATTCCTAAAAGACAGTGGCAAAAGAAATTCCTACCAGGGAGAAGAACTTCAGGCAGTGTGCGTGGTTGTATATTTTGGAAAGAGAAATGGTCAGATATATGATTATATATTGATTCTTGGGCTCTAGCCAGTGATTTGGCAGGGTGGTCGGTGATCCAGAAGAAGCATGATTGGGAAATTGGTGATAAAGAAATATGAGAAATAGTTATGTGGATAGACCTCCACAAGAGGACAAAAACTGTGAATGCTTGCCAAAAGTAACCACAACTGAGAAGGATTTTAATAATCAAGTGGAAAGAATGACCCATTCTGTGGATACTAGTCTCTTACCAGTAACCCCTGTTATCACTCAAGAGACTCTCATAAACAAAGTGGCCATGGTAGCAGGGATAGAAGCTACACATGGGTTCAGCAACATGGACTTCCACTCACCAATACTAACATGGTGGTGTCCACCACTGTGTTCTCAATCTGCCAGTAACAGAGAACAATACTAAGCCCCCAATACGGAGCCATTCCTTGTGATGATCAGCCAGCTACCTGGTGGCAAGTTGATTATATTGGATCATTTCTATTATTCAAGGAGCAGTATTTTGTCCTTACTGGACCAGATACTTACTCTGGATACAGTAGTACTTTCCCTGCACATAATGCTTTTGCCAAAACTACAGTCTGTGAATTCACAGAGTGCATTATCCAGCATCATGGCAATCCACAAAGCATTGGTTCTACTCAAGGAACTCACTTTCTAGCAAACAAATGTTAAAATGTGCCCATTCTTTTGGAATTCACTGGTCTTACCATGTCCCCAACCTTTCTGAAGCAGCTTACTAGAAAGAATGACACAATAGCCTTTTGAAGACTCAGTTGCAGTTGCAGTTAGATGGTAATACCTTTCAGGGTTGGGGTAAGGATCTCCATTTTATATGTTCTCTGAATCAGTATCTGATATGTGGTGCTGTTTCTCTGATAGACAGGATTCACAGATCCAGGAATCAGGGTTAAAAATGGAAGTGGTAACATCACTATTACCACTAGTGACTTCCCAATAAAATGTTTGCTTTGTGCTCCAGTAACTTCAGTATCTGCTGGCCTAGAAGTCTTCATTCCAGAGGGTAAAAGCATCCACCAAGAAATATAACATTGATTTCACTGAGCTAGAAATTAAGACTGTTACCCAGCCACTTTGGGCTCCTTGTGCCTCTGAATCAACAAATAAAGAAGGGCGTTACTATACTGGCCAGGATGGTTGATCTCAACTACTGAAGGGAAACTGGACTACCACTCACAATGGAGATAGGGAAGAGTATTTTAGAATACAAAATATCCTTTAGTGTATACCTTAATATTATATGTCTTTGATTAAGAACAATGGAAAACTACAACACCTTAATCTAGGCAGGTTGATTAATGACCTAGACTCTTCAGGAATTAAGATTTGGATTACCCCAACAGTAACCATTTTACCATCAGGGGCCAGTTTTATGAAAGACTATTTTTCCATGGATGCGGGAGAGGGGTGATTCAAGTGCATTACATTTGTTGTGCACTTTATTATTATTACATTGTAATATATGGGAGTGTCAAAAATGTATACACATTTCAAGTATGACATTTGCTAAAAAGTTGCATTAACCAAATAAATGTTGGCATCACCTTGAGATGGCAGGACAGTTAAATAAAATGGCAGAAGCACAGTTGAGCAAATGTCATACTACACATTGCTAGTATCATGTAATTCAACTTCAAAAAGTAATACATAGGCTAGGCGGGGTGACTCAAGCCTGTAATCGCAGCATTTTGGGAGACTGAGGGAGAGTATTGCCTGAGCTCAGGGGTTCGAGACCAGCCTGGACAACTTGGTTATACCTCATCTCTACAATAAACTTAAAAATTACAAACTGGGCATGGTAGCACGTGCCTGTAGTTTCAGCTACTTGGGAGGTTGAGGCAGAAGGATCACCTGAACCCAGCAGGTCAAGGCTGAGCTGGCTGTGAGTATGCCACTATACTCTAGCCTAGGCAACAAAGTAAAATTCAGACTCAAAAAAAAAAAAGTAATACGTCTCTTAAAATGTGTATACATTTTGGCACCTTCTATATAATGAAATTATTATTATAAAACTATTATTTGGATATAAGTCTGAAATCAATTGATTTATTATCAATGTAGTCAGACTTCACTGCTAATGTCAATCTGTATTTGCAGTCCCATCCTAGTGAAATGAG
Source organism: Cephalopachus bancanus (assembly GCA_027257055.1). Lineage (NCBI taxonomy): Eukaryota > Metazoa > Chordata > Mammalia > Primates > Tarsiidae > Cephalopachus > Cephalopachus bancanus. The sequence continues at coordinate 1,189,998 of JAPVLO010000084.1, read as the reverse complement.
CTAAATCAGTTAATAAAATCAAATTGCTAGCAAAATAATAATATTAACCAGCTTACTCCATTTTGTTTAAAACTTTCATCTTAGTTATCTGCCTGACCTAAGAATCAATGCCTATGTGTAATTACAGTAATGTTCCCATGACCACAGACTCCCAGCTTTGTCTCCTTTGAGCAGGTTATGCTGACCATTGCCTGCTGACCATTATAGAACACCTTCACCATAAGTTCCATGTAATTGTATGCTTTGTTAACTGAAATCAAATATTAAGTTTTGATATTTTCATAATTCGTTCTTATATTCTGTTAGTGACCTAACCAAGGTAACTCCATTGAATAATGATTCTTCTTCCTTGTCTCTATGTAACTACCTTAAACTATATCTTAATGGTAGAACTCCAGGGACTTTGTGGGCACTGGCTATATTTAGGACATGAAATTAATCAAAGCTCCCTAACAATTAAAGTTCCCATTTTGATTGCCAAGTTGTTAGTTAATAGTTGCTATGGTCACTAAGTTGCTACATAGACAATACTGCAAATTTTACCTATAAAAGCTTGTCACAAAGTGCACCAATTTAGCAAGCGTTTGCCTACTCTTGACCCGCACGTTAATAAAGAACTCTAATTAATTGAAATCAGTTTACAGGTGTAACTTCTTCTCGCTTACTCGGTCATAACACTAGTGCTAGCATCACCACCTCAGCTCCACCTCAGATCATCAGACATTAGATTTTCATAAGAAGCATGCAACCTAGTTCCTTGTATGCTCAGTTCACAGTAGGATTCGCCCTCCTATGAAAATCTAATGTCACTGCTGATCTGACAGGAGGCAGAGCTCAGGCAGTATTCCAGCAACAGGAAGCAGCTGTAAATAGAGAATAAGCTTTGCTGTTCACCTGCCACTCACCTTCTATGGTGTGGTCTGGTTCCTAACAGGTCACAGATCAGTACCAGGCAATGGCCCAGGTTCAGGATCCCTATATTACCCCACCAAATAAAAAACCATGACCAGCTAAGGTGCTTGCTAAACCAAATGGAATGCAGTATTGGTAGTGAAAGAAGATAGCTATGGCCATGTGACCAGTGACAGAAAAAAGGATTATAATTGTCAAAATATTTGTTCTTATTTTGCTATTTTGTCATTTCCTTATTTTTTATGTTTTATTTATTTATTGTATATATAAAGCATGCATCTTTGCTTTTTTTCCTCTTTTTTTCCTTACCATGTAAGATGTATTAACACTATATCAGTACTTTAGTATTGGTAATTTTATATCATATTTTTTAAGTTATGGGTTATCAAGGAGAAGAGTAAACATAACTCAAAAACTTTAACTCTTTTTGAGGAAGAGATTAGTGCATTTTTCATTGTAAACAAGATCATTGTATCATTTTAGGTGAGATTATGACCTTATTATTTTTTTCTAATTTGGAGATTATGCATTATTTAGAGAGATGTGTGCAAGTGCCCAGTTTTTCAAGGGGTGCACTTGTGATAGTTAATGTTATGTGTCAACTTCACTGGGCTAAGGGATGCCCAAATACCTGTTGAAACATTGCTTCTGAATGTGTCCATGAAGGTGCTTCTAGAAGATATTTATATTTAAATCAGTAGATGGAGTAAAGAAAATCCACTCTCTTCAATATGAACAGACATCATCTCATCCAATCCATTGAGAGCCTGGATGGAACAAAATGGTGGAGGAAGTGTACGTTTTCTCTCTGTGATTGAACTGAGCCATCCATTTTCTCCTGTCCTCAGATATTGGTGCATCTGTTTCTAAGGCCTTCAGACTTAGACTAGGATTAAACCATCTGCTTCCCTTAGCCTGGCTTTCTTTGGACGCAGACTAAATTATGTCACTGACTTTCCTGGTTCTCCTATAAGTGTGAAACTGACAGGGACTCATGATCAGGTAGTATCTAGCACAATAGTTATTTTTAAATCAATCTTCTGTTTTTCATTACTATTTCTTCTCCTACTCTCAATTTTATTTATTTCCTTGTCATGAATACAAGCCACAGCAGAGGAAAATAAATTATAAGTGTACAATTCCCTCTGAAATAGAATATTATGTCTAAATTATCTTGACTTCATTTCTGAGTAATGAAAGATATTTTATTCCTGAGGAGATAAAGACCACTCACATATACCAGGAAAAGGCAATCTGAAAATTAAAATGACTTACAAAAATGTGAAGTACAAGATAATATTACTTCTTTACTGTACTTTATTTTTCAATGTTGTCACATTTTAAAATTGTAAGATGCATCAAATATAATTTTGATGATACAATCTTGAAACAGATATATTCTTCAGTTCTCCTTTATAAATCAACTAATGTAATAGTAAGGACCATGAAGTTCATTACTTTCCTTATGTTTCTTTTCATTCCCAATACACACATTCTGAGGTCTTCCGGGGAAAAATGCTACCATAATAACATTTCCTAAGAAAGAAAGCTAAACTTGACTGAATTATGGTTTTAGTTTAGAAAGTTAATTTTTTCTCTAATTTCTGATACTAAGACAAAGTAAATATAATATAGTTGTAAACAATGTTTAACTTTACCAGTTTGCTGATAAGATTAATGTTTATAATTATATCAGGATGATTTGCCCAAACAACTATGTTACAATCTTCTAATATCATAAAGAAACAGATGGTTTAGAATATTCCTAAGTAACTGCAAGTTAAAGGACCAAAATTCTGGTGTCAGAAGACTCAGATTTAGATCACTACAGCTCCCCCATGATTGTATCTGTGCCACGTTCCCCCTGTTCCCTACCAGTCTATTACTTCTTCTATAAACCAGGTCTAGTATTAGTACCAATCTCATTGGCTTCTTATTAAGAGTAAATGAGATTATCTATTTAAAACACCCAACATAGTATTTAATACCTACTAAGTACTAAATCATAATTAACTATTATTTATTCTTCAGAAGACATTATTTTGACTTCAATTATTTTGCAAGTATTTATTGAATACCTACAGTACAATCAGTGGTCCGGGTGCTGAGGTTTCAGCAAGGTAGCAAACAGGCAATGCTTTTTTCTCTTAGAGTTCACGTTGTAGTGCGAGAAAGAAAACAACAGTAATAAATACTGTAAGCTGGAGAGTGAGTAGAACTAAAGACATAAAAGAAAGCAAAGACAGGAAATAGAAGAAGGGTATGCATGAGGATGATATGGCAAACAATATAAACACTGGATACTGTCAGAAAGAAAGGAGCAGTGATGAAACTCAAAGAGCTTTTAGGACATGGAGAGCATGTGCATAATCACTTCCCCCCACCACCCGTTGAGCAAAGAAGGGGTTGAATTGCAGTCATTTACAGGAAGCTTAATCATGAGAGGCTCTAGAGAGCAAGAGGTAGGACTTTGGCTTAATGGAGAGTCATTGGAGGGGAGTGCATGCACAGAGGGAGATGATCTGACTTGAGTTCTAACAGAATCTCTCTGGCTGCTATATGGAGAATAGACAAACAGAAGTCAAGGTAGGAAGAAGCTGTTTAGAGGCAAGTCCATTTTATTTCAGATGTCTTTGAAATGTTTCATTGTATCTGTGCTGCTTTTCTAAATCAATCTTCTATTCACACAATCTTCAGAGGAACTTTATTTTTTGCCTTTATTGTTTTTCCACCCATCTTCTTTGTTCTTCTTTAGAGATAGTGTCTTGCTCTGCTGCCGAGGCTGAAACACAGTGGTGCAATCATAGCTCTCTGTACCCTCAAATTCCTAGGTCTAGGGCTCCTTACACCTCAGTCCCCAGAGTAGCTGCAACTATATGCATGAGCCACCACGCCAGGCTACCGTCTTCACTGTGTTAGGTTTCCACTCTCTTATCTTTCACATATTCAGAGGTTCCATCTGGTCAGACCACTGTTTCTAAGTCAGGGTTGCCAAACAGAGCACCTTTAAGTACCCAAAACACACAGATTCTACGTGTATGGCTGTCTTCATGATGGGTGTTTGCTCTTCACTCACAGTCTGTTACAAACACAGGAGCCATCTTAGTAAATCCTTCTCATTAATCTCTATTAGAGTTATTGGTATAATACAGTCCTGTGTCAGTTAATGATTGGGATATAGTCTGAGAAATGCATCATTAGGTAATTTCATCATTATGTGATGGCACAGATTATGACACACCTAAACTAAATGATAGAGCTTATTGCTCTTAGGCTGCAAACCTGTACAGTGGATGACTGCACTGAATATTTTAGGCAATTGTAACACAGTAGTATTTGTGTGTCTAAACATATCTAAATATAGAAAAGGTATAATAAAAATACAGTATAAAAGACAAAAAATGGTACACCTGTATAGGGCACTTACCAAGAATGGTGCTTGCAGGACTGGACGTTACTCTGGGTGAGTCAGTGAGCAAGTGGGGCATGAATGTCAAGACCTGGGACATTACTGTATACTACTGTAGACCTTATAAATGCTCGATACTTAGAATATACTAAATTTACTTTTTACAAGTACTGTACATTATTTACTTTATGTCTTTTATTCTTAAAAACTTTTTGACTCTTTATAATAATATTTAGTTTAAAACACAATGTACAGCTGTACAAAAAATGCTCTTTGCTTATATCTTTATTCTATAAATTTGTTTCTATTTTTAATTTTTTACTTTTTAAATTTTTTTTGTTAAAAACGAAGACACAAGCACACACATTATCATAGGCCTACACAGGGTCAGGATCGCCAATGTTATTGTCTCCTGGCTCTGCATCTTGTCCCACTGGAAGGTCTGCAGGGGATAATGACATGCGTGGGGCTATCACATCCTATGATAACAATGCCGTCTTTTGGAATACTTCCCGAGGCTGTTAACTTTCTTTTTGTAAAAAGAAGTACATGCTATAAAATAATGATTAAAAGGCCAAGTAAACACTATGAGATGACAATTTTCCAGTGTCATTATAATCTTGTGAATCCACTGTCATATACGTGGTCCATCGTGACCAAAATGTCTTTATGTAGTGCATGACTGTACTTGGAAAATAAGTATTTCAAATTTTTGCATTCTACACCGTATTGCCAAGTATTCCTTAAACCTATGTTGCTAAAAGGAAAAATATAAAAACTTTAAGCACAATGGGAGCACACATTGCCAAACTTAAAAAGGATGGCACCTGTGGTAGCTATAGTGCAGTTTAGTCTTTTTATTTTGTTGAATAAAAGCCTCTCAAAAGAATGTATGCTTCCTAAATTTGTTTTTGTAAAATAAAATTGTCTCATTAATTTATGCTTGGGCTAAATAAAGCACCATATCACGAAACATTGGCCTATATATAAATTTTGTGTTTTCTTAAATTCTGATATCTAATGTCCCCTAGAAGTGTTTCTTTAATGTCAGCTGTTAAAAGCTGATGAATGTTCTAGTTATAATTTACTAGACCATAGAAATTTAGATTAATGATGAAACTATAGTTATTTTTTGGTAATTCAAAAAACCAACTATTTGAATATGTATGCATAAATAAATAAAATATATATTTAAGTGGAATTTTCATTTAATGTGCACTACATCTAGTATGAACTAGACCTCAGAAAGGGAGGCTACCCTAACATGGATTATTTTGCCATCATGGCTATGGAAGAGACATTTGCATTGTTATAAATTCCTCATAATCACACCTGGAGTGCAATGAGCCTCAGAGGGCACACAAACCCTGTGGCTGCTGCCACCATTGTTCTGTCTCTAAAAGGCAACATCATCTCTGGTGTTATCTGTTGTCTCTGAAACAGCAACATCATCTACAGATGCACAAAATATAACTGTAGCACAAAATGAGAACATGAGAGGGAAAGTTAGCACTGGAGATGGAAGGGTAAGCAGATGTCTATTACTCACTAAATAGTTACTGAGATAGCTAGGTCTCTAAAACCTGGGATTATATGTATGCTGTAGAATAACGTTCTTGACGCTCATGATAAAATCTTAGCAAACTTGGGAAAGGTACTGCCTTCTTTTTTTCAGATTCTTCCTGATCCTTTAACACCCACCCCAAAACACAAACACTAATACACAAAAATACTAAGCTAAATAAACAAAAAGAAAATCTTGTTCACTATCATACATTGCACACAAACGATTAAATGATTAGCGGTGTGATATATCAGCTTCAGCCAAATCACACTTAGTTTCAAGGTTTCAGGTACACAGTCATTTCCAATCCTTCAGAGATCCCTGTATGGCAGACACCGATCTGAGTGACTGGTCTGGTCGGAAAATTCTCAGAAGTTGAAGAATGCTCAGACCCAGAAGCCCTTATTATGTATAGGGAGCTCCAGAAGGCATCTGTTGACTTTTTCCGACAGACACCCAGAACAGTTGCTGGGCATTAAGATCACCCAGTGTATTACTTTTCAATTGTTGCTGGCAACAGATTACCACCGGTATAGTGTTTTGAAAAAAAAGATGAATATATTATTTCATAATCCTGTAGGCTGGAAGGCCAATATGTGTCACATTGGGATCAAGTCAGAGCATCAACAGAACTGCATTCTTTTTTGGAGACAGTGAAAATTCATTTTCTTGCCTTTTCCAGCTTCTGGAAACTACTTTCGCTTCTTTGTTGGAAGCCCCATTCACCTATTTTTAAACACAGCAACAGTGGATGGGAGGAGCTTCTCTGTGAGCTTTCTGTCACCAAGTCTCTCTCACTTCAGTGGGAAACACTTTTGGCTTGCAGGGACTCATGTGGTTGCCTTGGATTTACAAATAACCTGGAATAATCTATCCATTTCAAGACCCTTGACGTTTTTTTTTATTATGGTTTTGTGGGGTACAGTTAAGGGTTAGGTATACAATTACGTTTCATTCAGGTACCCTGTTGATAATGTTTCCCCATCCCTAGACAGATATTTGCGACTGTTAATCCCATCCCCCCCCCATAGTTTCCCAGTACCGTCAGTCATTTTCTTATAGTATTACATTGGTTGTTCAAGGTCAATTATATGAGTGAGAACATGTGATACTCGGATCTTTGTTTCTGTGAGAGGTCACTCAGTATTATAGACTCTAGTTCCATCCAGGTTGCTGCAAAATTCATGATTTTCTTCTTTTTTATGGCTGCGTAGTATTCCATCGTGTATATGTACCACATTTTTTAATCCAGTCCTCTTTTGATGGGCAGCATGGTTGTTTCCAGGTTCTTGCTTTTGTGAACAACGCTGCGATAAACATACGTGTGCAGGTATCTTTTTTATAGAGTGATTTGAGTTCTTCAGAAGATCCTTGACATTAATGGCATCTGTAAGGTCCCTTTTGCCCAGTAAGATAACATATTTAAAGCTTCCGTAAACATCTTTGAGGAACCATTATTCTGTCTACCATAACTTTGACTCTGAAATACCTTGTAACTTGGGTTGCATCACATGATTTCTAACTTATGCCATCTAGGAAAGGACCCAGGAATCAGATTTTATTCAAGTTTTCTGTTTCTATAAAGTATATCCAGAGTTGTGGATCACTGTAGATTATTACTATCTGGGTTTCTCAAACTTTAACGTGCCATGAACTAACTACTTATGTAAAAAATGCAGATTTCAGTACTAATGATCTGTCCTGGGGGCGCCTTGCCATTTAAAATGAACCCCCTGGACCATCCTCAGCTAAGACCTTGTTATGCAGAAACTCAGACCCCTCTTTGGACCTGCTAAATGAGAATCTGCTTTTTAACAAATTCCTTAAGTGATGTGTAGAAAAAAGTTTGCAAAGCAACACCTCACATGTGTGTTTCAGGTAAGAGTAATAGCAGGAAACATCTAAGCACCATTGGCTTAGCAAGAGCCAGTCAACTTAAACACACATGATATTTTTATATTATTTGACTTAGAAATGTACAAACAATGGTATTTTTTCAGGAAATACTAGAAGTTTGTTTATATGTCTTCTTCAGTTAGAAATATGCCCCATTTTGATGACTGTTATAAAACATCTCACCCTTTATAACATGGGGCAATAATAGCTACCCTCCCCAGGAATATCTGACACAAGACTAGACAAAGAAGTACTTTGGATGAACGATCCCAAGACATTTCTATTCTAGGAGTCTAGAATTTCTTGAACTGCTATGATCTTTTCTCCTGTGGCCACCTCAGGCCTCCCATGCTCCAGTGATGCACACATAAATGAAAAGGCTCAGAACAGGTTTAGAAGCACCTATAGTTATGAATATCATTTCCTTAATCTCCCCTTCCCATGACGGCCTATGTGTAATTTTGTTCAAAGAAAATGCCCCTGAGGTAGGGATCTCTGGTGACAAAAACCCATAATTTATCTAGTCGTTTCTATAAGGTAGATATCCTTCCTTCAGGACAAAATTACTTTTGAGGGCAGCGGTTCTCAAAGGTTAGCCGGTATCAGAGAAACTTTGGAGAGCTTGTTAATGCACAGATTTCTGGGAAGTATCCCTGCAATTTCTGATTCAGTAGCATACATTTTTACTTTAGGGGTGAATTTCCCATTAATATTTCTGTTTATGGAGTAATACCCAATCTTTATCTAAAAACATGCACATACTTATTTTCTACCACAATAATGTTATTGTTATTTAAAAAAACCTTTTAGAATTCAGTTAGATCTTAGCATACTATATAGCAACAGCTGCTGGACATTTTTTAATCAACCAGCAGTTATACAATTAACTGTACATTTTGCAGTGGGACAGATCAGGGCAAGCATTGGCCAAATGGAATTTAAAATTACTGATTAAATCACTCTCTCAACCTAAAACTTCTGTATAGCCAAAGCATTTCATGTTAGCATGAAATCAATATAAAGTTAATAGTGAGATATTTTACATAGTTTTATCATATCAAAGTTTTCCATTTTGATTGTATTTTATGCTTAGAACATATCTCAGTATGGATCAGCCACACTTCAAGTGCTCAAAACACCGTGAGGCTGGTAGCTGCTTACTGGGCAATGCAGATCTATGGGTTACTTTCAGGTATAACTTGTCACTAGTGTTCTTAACAGACCTTGCAGGAGCACTGAATAGCAAGTTGGTGAAACCTAGAACTTCATGATTACTTAAGTAGCCACTGATGGAAGAAGAAAACATCAAACAATCCTCCTAATTTTCACTGCTGTTTCAAATTTCTGTTTCCTTGCTTGTGCTTCTTGTTGTTTTATTAATCATTCTCCACATCCCTTTGTGGCACACAGACACTCTCTCCCCATGTAAGGAATATAAATTTCAGAGATACATTATGAAGGGTCACTTAGAATTCTGTGATTTAATTTTTTTTTAACCTGCCAGTGAAGCCAGCCCTAATGAAATCTAGCTTGTAAATCTGTATGAAATGCTCAGGTACAAGAAGTGTAACTCTTTTCTGCCACTGAAGGAATTTAGTCAACAATTTTTGAAATTTATTACTTACTGAATTATAGGGAACTACATCTGTGTGAGTTTCCAGAGGTCTTCAACTTCCCTAACATCTATACTTTCTGTTCAAAAGCTCTCAATGCTTGCAAAAATACAACTACTACATTTTGAGACAGCTGGTTATCATGCAAATGACCCTTACTAGTATATCAGCATTAGCAAACTAACATGTTATTTATACTATTTAAGAATACAGTTATAGAAATAAAGCATTTTGCATTTTCCTTGGGCTACCCCAGTGCTTATGTGATCCTCTACTAGAGCAGCACTCTCTAACAGTATTTTCTGAGTTGAAGAAAAAATTTTTTGCCTTATTTACACTGTCCAGTATGGTAACCACTAGCCATATATGGCTTTTGGGAACTGTTAGAGTGTGAAATAGAATTTTCAATATCATGTATTATAAATAATAGTAAGAAATTAATATGAGCTTAAATTTAAACAGCTACCTGTGACTGGTGGCTTCCATATTACTAGACCTTGCAATCAGATGTGGAGTGTCTTAGCTAATCCAAAAGTCTACGATCAGTGAGAGTATGAAAGTCCTCAGCAAAGCTATAGAAGTCCAAGCATCAATCTCTAACTTCTTCCTATATTCAGTGAGATGATTAATGCCTATCAAATAACAAAAGTAGGGTATTTCTTAACACATTTGGCTTAATCTAAAAAATCTCATTTGTAGAATTAATGGTTTTACCTTCAGATGACTCCTGTAGTGAAGGGTTTTAGTATTTGAACATCAAATCCACAGGAATCATTTTTATTCCAAACTGCATGTTAATAATAACACTTTTTAAATCATTTATTCTGGACACAACCTCTTTACCATCAACCTCTTAAAACTCTACTACAAAGATAAAATATTTTCAACCTCACTGAGGATCACCTGTTTTCTCTAAACTGTCAATCCCATCCTGTCTTCACTTTTATTAGGTGAGAACTGATGATTCATCTCCTCAACTTGTCAATATCATTAACACCACCTCATATTTTTTTAGTCATCTACTGTATAAGTTAAAAAGAAAGAAGCCCTCAATCAGTCAGCCTCTGTGCTTCCATAATTAGTGAGCTGAATGTTGCTTAAGAAAATTGCCCCCACTTTTAATTCATTTATTTTTTCATTCATCCTTGCATTCATATATTTTAGATTAAATTTTTAACAATGCACTGGTGTTTGTTAGGGAAAAAATGGCAGTGAAGAAAGCAAATGCTCTACTGTTATGGAGCCTATATTCCAGTAGAGATAGGTGGAACAGCTAAATAAATGTGTCAGTCAGAAATAACTGAAAAAAAGGAAAAAAAGTACATTAAGAAGCAAAGAATGTCAGTTGTGTGTTTACCATTTCATATACAGTGAAAAGTAAGGGGGAAAAAAAGTAAGGAGAGCTGGGTAATGTTTGACCAGATAGCTGAATGCAGCAATGGATTGAACCATAAAGATGCCTCAAGCAGGGCACTCCTGGCAGTGGATAGCTTCTATGGTAGGAACATGCTTGGTATGTTTAGAGAAGATAAAAGAGCGTGGCAAGTAAAGTAGATTTTGAATAATAAAAGTGAAAATAAGAAGGAGAGTTTGTGGAGAGATTTGCAGGTCATAGCAGGGGATTCTTATTTTATTCTGAGAGAAATAGGACCCCTTGGAGATCATGGAGAGAAAGAGCCACTTAATGTGGCTTCTATCTGTGTAGAAAACATTGCAGGATACCAAGAAGGAAAGGGTATTCTGATAACATATGGGGGAAACATTTCTAACTAGATCTAACTGATGTCTGTGTAGGATATAAAATGTGGTCAAAATACAGTGTATTTCAAAGTTACAACCAACAGAATTTGCTGATGGATTAGACATAAAATGTGAGATGAAGATAGGAGTCAAAGATAACTCCAAGGTTTTGGCATAAGTAAATGGAAGAATGATATAACCATGAGTATAATTTATATGTATTGCAATTTACTCATGATTTCCAACACTAAATTGGCACAAATTCTTTATATGTAAGTCCACTATCTTTCCTATTTTGTACAGTGACAATTTCAAAACTCTATGACTGCTGTAACTTCCTCATACTAGAAGGGTTAGGGTTAGGGTTAGGGTTAGGGTTAGGGTTAGGGTTAGGGTTAGGGTTAGGATTAGGGTTAGGGTTAGGGTTAGGGCTAGGGTAGATAGTCCACTATCTTTCCTATTTTGTACAATGACAATTTCAAAACTCTGTGACTGCTGTCTCTTCCTCATATGAAGAAGACATGTTTGGTACTTCAGAGTATCTCCAAGCCTCAGCATCCTCGTTCAGGAAATGCATTTAATAACAGGAGATATTATTAATCAGATAAATGTTACTTTCATTGATTGTAACTGACATGGGCAAAAATCAGTTTCCACTTGTTTAGTAGTATCTTATGTAGTATGTGACACACATGAGTTGTTCAACTATTTTTGGTGGATTAATAAGTTTTTACCTTATAGCCATTTTCTTAGTATTTATCACTTAACCTTCATTAAAAATGTTTGAGGTTGGGTAACTATTTATAGAATTAAAAACTGAGACAAGAAGTGATTAAGCAATATCTTAAGATTCAGTATTTAATAAGTAGTAAAGCTGGGATTGGAGCCAGGTAACTTGGTCCCCGAATTTATAGACTTACCCACTGTGTGACTTTACTTTCCATGTGTTTCATGAGGTTTGAATGAGATAATGCAGTTATGTTGCTTAGCACAGTACCTGGGTAACAGTAAGCACTGATAAATGTTAGCTATTTGATCATTATTACTACTGTAATGGAATTTTTTTTCTGTCTTATCCCAACTATAGAATTTATTAGTGTCAAATTCCTCTCCTCAAACTCTCTTAGATAAAGTCTCCTTCTATAGCCACCCAGAACTACCATAGTTTAGCTCAGCTTCAGATCCTCTGTTATTAAAAAAAAAAGTCATACTTTAATGTTTTTTTCTTTTCTGTCTCCAAACAAGTGGCACCCACAATTTTGTTTTTTAAGCATAATCTCTCTACCTCCATTCTCAGAAACACAAGGATAATAAATTACGGTTCATGGATAGATAGGTGGAGTCAGAGATGGGGTGAGTATCATTAGGAACTGGAACACTATCAGTACAGAATAAGATACAAAGGAAGGTTTGGCATCAGGTTTGAAATATGAATTCTGGATTAAATGGGATGGACATTTTAAATATTACTTGATAATAAATCTAAATCATTTAATGTGTGTACAAGTACACACATGCCATGTAGTCTCTACAGCCTCAAACAATTATGTCTTCAGGTGAAAAAGGAGAATATTTTTGTTAATTAAATAAGGATGAAAATTCTCTGTGTACTTTAAAATAGCTGTTTTGCTCATGATTGTTGCAATAGTCACGGAAACAATAGAAAACTAAATTCTAACTTTAAAAGGTATTTTCTTAGGCTGTGTATGGTTGCTGAGGCCTGTACTCCAATCACTTTGGAAGGCTTAGCAGGGAGGCTTATTTGAGGCCAGGAGTTTGAGACCAGCCTGGGCAATGTAGAGAGATCCCATCTCTACAAAACAATTTTTAAAATAATATTAGCCAGGCTTGGTGGCATGCATCTGCTAGTAGTTCCATCTACTCAGGAGGCTGAGGCAGGAGAATGCCTTGAACCTGGGAGCTCAAGGCTGCAATGAGCTGTGATGGTACCATCGCTCTCCAGTCTGGGCAACAAAGTGAGATTCTGTCATTTAAAAAAAAAAAAAAAACTCCTCATATACAACAAATATTTGTTTTTAATTACACCATATTTTAGTTGACTATTCTACAAGCGTGCTGCTATTGATTAATGTCACATTAATACAGACATATATTAATATATGTGATCTCATACATAAGTTTATTTCCCCATTCTAAGTTTTATCTTACCAGAGCTATGAGATTTTTCATCTTAATCCAAATATGGAAATAGAATATCTTTAATTCTGAATTCAAAATGGTCTAAGATAAGCATATTGTTTCTCAGTAATAGAAAAGTTACTTATAATTCACATAATATCATCAATATGCAAATATACATCAACAGCAGCTTTGTATATCAGAAGTCAATCCTATTGGGTCATTTCATTATCAGAATGTCAGGAAGATTGCTATCTCTTTGGAGTAAAACCTCATCTGGTCTTATGTAGATGCATAAGTAAATATTACATTGAATATAATTAGATTTCTCTCCCCCACTGGTAGGAGATAAACAACAACAAATATGTCTAATTAAAATTAATGATGATATATTGACTAAGTAAAGGTTACATAACTACAATTCTAGTTTCAGCAATGAATATACTACTTATCCAACATTTTATATCTTTCTTAAAAAGCAGTGGCTATTGAATAACTGCTTTACTCATTCAACTTCAGCTGTCATTCTGACAGTCACTTTTAAAGTTCAGCATTGAAAGAGTGCTTTTATTGTTACAAATAAAATTCAAGTGAAGTTAAATAATTCTTACCATTTGAATCATAAAATGTCTTACAGAATTCACTTAGTTCTATCTTCTTCTCATTCCAAACTTGGACAGAGTTCTGATTTGCATGTTTGTCCCTTCTGAAACTCATGTTGAAATCAAACTGCCATTGTAACAGTATTAAGAGGTGGGGCTTTTTAGAAGATATTAGGTCATGGGGGTTCCACCTTCATGAATGAATTAATGCTGTTATTGTGGGAGTGGGTTAGTTATTGTAAGAGTTGATTGTTATAGACCTATCTTGTTTTCTCTTTTCACACATGCTCTCTTGTCCTTTTGGCTTCCTCCATGGGATAACACAACAAGAAGACCCTTACCAGATGTTGATGCCATGCTCTTAGACTTCGAGGTCTCCAGAATCATGAGCCAAATAAACTTTTCTTTATGAATTACCCAATCTGTGGTATTGTGTTATAGCAGCAGAAAATAGACTATTACTTATTTTGTATATTTATAAACTTAACTCATAAACTTCCACATACATCTTTCTTCTATAGTGTAAGAATATGCATTGAGAATAGAAAGTGAAGGAGAGAGAGTACAAAAAAGAAAATCTTTTAGTATTCTCATTCTAAATCTTGAATGACTTATAATTTGCATAAATAGAAGTAGAAGAATGCCAGCAAGGTGTGGTGACTCAAGCACTTTGAGAGCACTTTGGGAGGCGGAGACTAGAGAATTGCCTGAGCTGAGGAGTTCAGCCCTGGGCAACTTCGTGAGAGCTCATCTCTACAAGAAACCAAAAAGTTAACCGGCATAGTGGTGTGTACCTGTCATTTCAACTACTTGGAAGGCTGAAGAGAAGATGGCATGAGCACAGAAGGCTGAGGTTTTGGTAACTGTGAGCATGCCACTGTACTCCAGTCTGGGTGACAGAATGAGACTCTGATTCATAAAAGAAAAAAAAAAAGAAAGAAAGAAAGCTAACAGATAATTTCTGGGAGCAAATCAATGGAGGTCTGCAATTTGGGGATGTTATTATAATTCAAAGATTGTTTTTTATTAGTGCACCTGTAATAGAAAACACTCGAGAATTAATTACTACCGAATAAGGAACCAGAATTTTATTGTATTTATGTACAGCAAGAGCTATAGGTTCAAAAAGGATTGGAATACTCATATTAGCTAGTCAGCACACTCACCACCCAACAGAAAAATCTGTTTTGAAGGCCAGATTAATGTAAGAAAATCTATTAGTTATTATAGAGTAAGAATAACAACACTTAGCTTGAATACTTTCATGGAACTGTGTTAAAATTATGATAGTCCATTTGATCAACACAATCATAATGATTTAAGTGCTAAACAGGTAAAATTTGTGTAGCTTTCAAATAATGATTTATCTCTCTCAATCTTTAAAACACAAATAGCAATACCTTTGCTGTATATAATAATTTTGATTTTTTCAATTTATTAATATTCAAAGTTTTTGTCCTCTCAATGTTACCTCACATCGTTCATGTTAAAATGGAATGACCTTAAAATTTTAAAGTAGTATTATGCATCTCTCCTTCTATATACTAATCTTCTCTAAAACTTTTTATTTTCTTTAGCTACTCATGACTCACCACTTTATTATGCTATCTCATTGGAGGAAATCCAAAAATTATTTTCCATTCATTCAATTTATTATTCATCTGAAATCTGCTCTATTTCAGAACATAGTATTTCTAGTGTGCCTCTAAACTTTGAGTCTCCACCCTTCTGGGATACTAGTATTTCCAAAGCACTGCTTTTCTTATCTAATAATGTGATCACCAAGAGATTCTAAGATTACAACAAAAACAGAGATGGGGAGTAAAAGCAAGGTATTCTTCTAGAACTTAGTTGAAAATATCTTCTAGGTTTGAACCATTTTTCTAATATGGGCAAAAAAGCAAATAGCTTTTATTGAATTAACTCATTGAACAGATTTTTCAAATTAATTTCTTGAATATTCTTCAAAAAGTATTCAATCAAGTTAGCTTTGAGTTTACCTCATTCAATAATCATAAATAAGTATAGTAAATTGTAGAAACTAGATTTTTAGAGCAGAAAGCTACTGTAGGAACCCAAATCCCAGAGCACTCTAAAATGTTGGACAAAGTCATGAAGTTAGTATTGTAGGCAAGATTATGATCTATATATTCTAACTCTAAGACAACTGCTTTGACATTGTGGATCTAATCTGACTATCGTTTGTATGAAATGTTATGATCTGAAATAGACTACCCTTTGTAGTCAGCATATAGACATATTTTTAATAAAGCTCTTGACAGAACTCAGAGTATGAGTAATTATAACAGCAAACTAAAACTCCAAATAATTTTCCAGATTACTCCACGTGCTATAATTAAACTTCAGTTATTATCTTTTGGCTACGTGATGAACAATGATTCGTTAACAGTACAGGCAGCACTTTGTCAAGAAAAAAGGTGATTTGGAATTATTTAAACCTAGGTCTAAAACTCTATTACTCTCCTTACTAGCTGCATGTCTTTGTATTAACTATTTACTTTCATGAAAACCCACTTATCTGTTCTTTTTTTTTTTTTTTTTTTTTTTTTTAGTTGGAGTCTCACTCTGTCACCCAGACTGGAGTGCAGTGGCCGCTCCCGGCCACCACAACCTCGACCTGCTGGGCTCTGGCGATCTTCCCACCTGAGCCTTCCAAGTAGCTGGAACTACAGGCGCGCGCTACCATGCTCAGCTAATTTTTGATTTATTGTAGAGATGAGGTCTCACCAAGTTGCCCAGGCAGGTCTCGAACCCGCGGGCTCAGGTAATCCACTCACCTCAGCCTCCCAAAGCGCTGGAATTACAGGCTGAGCCACCGAGCCCAACCCCAGTTATCTGTTCTTACCACAGGTGTCTTATGGTATTGAAATTTATATGACTTACACAATGCCTGACACACAGTAGGTCTTATGGCATTGAATGTTTGTGTCTTACACAATGCCAGATACACAGTAGGTCCTGAAAACAAATGTTTTCTTCTTTCCGAGAACATGACTTATGACAAGAATGAGGATCACATGACCTCATATTTTATAACTGAGTAATACAGACATTTATTAACATGATGAACTCTGTGAAACATTTTATTTCTGTGAATTTAGGGGGAAGCACAAAGAATAATACCAAGATTTTTTAATTTAAGAGGACTGGAAAAAATTAAATTTGAGCTATGTTAAATTGTATGGTTTATTAGCGATATAATCCCTTTTGACATGGGAGCTTGAATCAGAAAATCAAAAATTACAAGTTTTTCCTCCCCCTTTGGTTGTAAAAGATCAAAGACATAGATGTTAAAGCTACTCATATCATTTCTTAAGTATCAGTACTGAGTCATAGGAATAGTTAAGTATAATGTTTAGGACCCTGTAGGAACTCAAATTCTGCCTTCCATTATGAGTTTCTATACAATGTACAATCTAGGCTATGTTAAGATATCTTATAACTCTATTATTACCATGTTTTTATTTTAAATGACACGTTAAAAAAAACCTCACAATTAAATGAGCTATCATGTATATGTCTTTTTATAGGTTACTAATATTATTCAAATTTTGCATCTATGCCATGTATTACCCCAATTTTTTATTTCCCTATGCTTCTCTCCTCTCTCATTCTCCTTTAGAGCAGAACAATCATGGGGATCACCTGAAATATAAAAACTGTCCATATTTGATCGTAATAAATAAGCTCTCCAATGAGTAGTTCAAGTCTATTCAATGTCAAGCACATTTTTACAAACTAGAAAACCTTAACACTGTCAAACAAGGTTTAAAACAAGGGTCAGAGCCGGGCTCGGTGGCTCAACCTGGAATCCCGCGCCTTGCGAGGCTGAGGTGAGTGAATTGCCTGAGCCCGTAGGTTCGAGACCCACCTGGGCAACTTGGTGAACCTTCACCTCTACAATAAATCAAAAAATGAGCCGGGCGTGGTAGCGCGCGCCTGTAGTTCCAGCTGCTTGGAAGGCTGAGGCGAAAGGATCGCCGGAGCCCAGCAGGTCGAGGCTGCGGTGGCCGGGAGCGGCCGCTGCACTCCAGTCTGGGCGACAGAGTCAGACTCCAACTCAAAAAATAAATAAATAAAATAAAACAAATAAATAAATAAAACAAGGGTCAGAGAAATCAAGACCCATAATTCAAGACCTACCCATCATTTAGGTCTACTAAAAGAAGACATAATTTTTTTTACTATCCTATTTATTATATTTCATTTAATAGCCTTTAATTTTTTTCAATGATAAAACCTGATAAAAATCAATAGTATATCAGTGGATTATCATACCTTTAATACCATGATTAATCATTAATTAATTAATCATTAATTAAAGCTCCCAAAACCAATATTGAAATTCCCTGTTACTATGGATTTGAGTCATGTATATTGTAATATATTTTTGCCCATCTCCATGACCTCTCAGTAGCAATTTGCTTTTACCTTCAAAGCAATGCAATTCACCTTCACCAGGCTACGCATACAGCACCTCAAAAACCTTCCCATTTCACGTAATCTTTGCAGGCAAGATCTCAAACACATCCAACTTTCTCTAGGATTATGTGGGTATGAAACATTGATGACATCAATGAGTATGATACATCATGTATATGACACATTGCATTGGTGATATCCTTCGCTGAGGAGATTCATTTGACACACTAATTCAAGACAACAAATATTCACCAAAAAAGAGTCCACAAAAAGGAGTAAATCATTATCGTTCAAATAGTAAAAGTCTCCACCATCTGAATTAGATTTCCAGGCATTATTTGGTCCGTCAAAAACTGCCCTGTCCCTGGCACCATCAAGAACCAACTATTGTCCTGTCAGAGCCCTCAATGTTAAAACAAGTCCAACATCTTTTGGACCTTTTTTGGTTCTTAAGACAACATATTCTTCATTTACAAATATTAATTAAATGCATTCATACTGTTACTCTCAAATTGGTATATGTAAAATGGTGTCTTCAATAACAAAAGGTCTAGAATATTTCCAAAATGAAAGAGACAGAAAATTACAGGAACTACCATTAGTATACCTCAGACGCTTTTTTGCTCTAAAGGATCTAGCAACTTCTTCGCAAACATCGTAGAATCCCTAGAATACACTTGCTGACCATAAGTTGTGCATCAGCTTTTGCAGCCTCCAGATACCCTTCATTAGCACAAATACAATCACTGCAGGCTGCATTTCAGACCTTTTGGAGAATGAAGCTAACTAGTCTTGATTGGTGAGCCTTAGGACTCCCTTGTGTCATGCCTTGAGACATGGAGACAGCACCCTACAGATTCAGCACAGCGACAGAAACCTTATTGAAATGAAAGTAATACTCACAGGATAGATACTCTGGTGTATACCACTCACTGAAAGAAGTGACTTTCTTTGTCCTTAGTTCCATACCAGATGTGATGGTGCTGGTGGTGGTCATCCTTCTCCTAGACACATCGGTCCCCTGGAAAACCCCTTGAGATCAGCTAAGTAAACAGAAAAGGTAGTTTGTGTACTTCTCTGAACACATTGTCACCATCACATATTATGGAGTCAGAATAGGTTTTCTGCTACCCATCCCTAAAAAGGATGTCCCCAGCCAAGAACAGAATCCAAGGCTTAGCACAATTAAACTTCAGGCAGTCATTTCAGCCAATAAATTGGCTCCATCTGCACATTTTTCCAAACTCTTGAGCCTTTGCCAATGGTCTAGCTGTCTGGTCCAACGAATAGGAACAATTCTGTATCCAAGGTCATTCACTTTGGAGTAAAAAAACCTTGGCAATGTCTTCACAGATAACAAAAATATAAGTCAAAATCACATCTACATCTTCACATATCAAAGCTACAATACAAGGCCTTACCAGATACCTCTTACTCCTTTTGAAGTTATAGACATTATTGATGGTGAACAAGGAATTCATTTTACTTATCAAAATATGCAAGGCACAACATTGGCTCTTGAACAAGGTATTCAATAGAACTTCAATATCGTTTACTAGTCTTAGGCTACGATCCTCTTAGAGTACCATAATGTCTTATTTAAATGAGTTCAAATTCAGTGAAATAAGTGTTAGACATTTCAGTCACCAGTCAAATATCAGGAGTGAACATTAATTGAATCTGACTTAGTTGAATCTGACTTTGATGTTAGAACGCTGACAGATTTTGGACCCCATGCCAATTCTCCCCACCTTGGTAATCAGGTAAAAAAGCCCATTCTCTCTCTTTCTGGACACTGGCAAATTTGAAACTATGAGAAACCAAAAGCCTATAGTAGGAGGAGCCCTCACCCAAATCACACCCCCAACTACAATAAAAATTAGTCATATTATCCTTCCTTTGTTCAAGTTCTTTTCTTTTCTTTCTTTCTTATCTTTTTTTTTTTTTTTTGAGTTGGAGTCTCACTCTCTTGCTCAGGTTGGAGTGCAGTGGCACGCTCACAGCCACCACATCCTCCACCTGTTAGGCGCAGGTGATCCTTCCGCCTCAACCTTCCAAGTAATTGGTACTACAGTCACATGCCACCAGGCTCAACTAATATTTTGATTCATTGTAGAGTCAAGGTCTCACCATGTTGCCCAGGCTTGTCTCGAACCCATGGGTTCAGGAAATCCTATCGCCTCTGCCTCCCAAAGTGCTGGAATTACAGATGTGAGCCACCACACCCAGGTGTTCAAGTTATTTTCTGTCAGCTTTCAGCCATGATGCTTGTCCTGTGCTCAATACCTGAGTAATCTATATCTTCTTTGGATATGTATGGAGGCATCATCTGTCTCAACATGCAAATTAATTTGGTTTGGGAGGGTATTATTATGTCCCAACTGTGAGACAGTTTATTATTTGGACCATAACTAGAATATAAGCTACAAAAGTTTAGAGGATTTTCCTGTTTTGTTCAGTCCTGTATCTCTGGCAGACAGAACAATGCTGAGATATAATAGACACTCACAACAATTTGTTGAATAAACAAATAACCATGTACCAAAGCATCTGGACACCTAGTCTAGTTATTATTCCTTCCAAATCACAAAATCACCAGTAATTGAGAGACAAACTGTTAGAGGAAATTAGGCACGAGTCTCAGAAACTAAACTAGAAATGAAACATTTTTTTTTATTTTTTATTTTTGTTTGTTTTTTGAGTTGGAGTCTCACTCTGTCACCCACACTGGAGTGCAGTGGCCGCTCCCGGCCACCGCAACCTTGACCTGCTGGGCTCCAACGATCCTTCCGCCTCAGGCTTCCAAGTAGATGGAACTACAGGCGCACGCTACCATGCCCGGCTAATTTTTTTATTTATTGTAGATATGAGGTCTCACCAAGTTGCCCAGGGGGTCTCGAACCCGCGGGTTCAGGCAGTCCACTCACCTCAGCCTCCCAAAGGCACGGGATTACAGGCTGAGCCACCAAGCCCGGCTGAAATGATATTTTTATTCTTCCAAGAAAATAGTTTATTTCTTACCATTCCTACCAGTAGCTTTAAGGGAATACATGGAACATGTAGAAAAAGATGGGGGAGGAATAGCAGCAATAATTTCTTTTGATGGTTTAAAATATTTCCCAAGGTTTTGTGATATCTGTAGGTATACATGATTACTCCCTAACAGATCATATAATAAATCTTTTAAAAAGTCACCTAACCGGGCTCTGTGGCTCAGCCTGTAATCCCGCGCCTTTGGGAGGCTGAGGTGAGTGGATTGCCTGAGCCCGCGGGTTCGAGACTCGCCTGGGCGGTGAGACCTCATCTCTACAATAAATCAAAAAATCAGCCGGGCATGGTAGCGCATGCCTGTAATTCCGGCTACTTGGAAGGCTGAGGTGGAAGAATCGCCGGAGCCCAGCAGGTAGAGGCTGCGGTGGCCGGGAGCGGCCACTGCACTCCAGTCTAGGCGACAGAGTGAGACTCCAACTCAAAAAAAAAAAAAAAAGTCACCTGATCTCACAAGCCATGTGCCAGTGTTCTAAGCTTGGCTTAATTGTAAATACTGCCTATTATTGATTCAGTTTAATTAGATATCTTTAATATACAGAATGATACAAGATGAAAACTATCTATGGGTTTTAAGATGACTGTTTTTTTGATATTTAACATTTCATAAGCAGATATGGCTCACTGAATCTATGCAAAACTGATTTGCACACCCAAATAACAAATTAAATTTGAAGCAAGAAACAGAAATCAGTCAAGAATCCATGGTGAGATTCTACTAAATAGAAATATTGAAGTGGGAAGGATAGGGGATTTAAATATAATTTGTTCACTTAGACACAAAGTAAAAAGCCTCTTAACTATGGTGATGTGGTGAGAGCTACACAGGATTTGTGCCCCATGAATTGTTAAATAAATAGCCTTTACAACTCATTACCTGATCTTAAAATGTCCCTGATCTTATTCAATTGTATATGACTCAGGTTTTTTGACCTACTGCTGCTTACACTCTATCTTCTCTTTCCCAACACACGTGCCTTGAATCTTTTTATGTTATGAGTCAGGCAAGGAAATGAGCTGTATAGTCAGGCTGTTCGGCTAGAGAGATGGATGTGAACAATAAAACACAAGTTACGAAAGGGTAGGTATGAATCAGTTATCCACTGAGGTGCAACAAACCACGCCAGAATTTACTGACTGCATAATACTCATTTATTTCCGCACAATTATAAAAGCAGCAATTAGGGCTGGGTTTAGCTGGAGAGTTCTTTTGCTCTTCTGCCTACAATCATATCATGGCAGATGACTCTTTTTTCTGGTTTGTGGATGGAGCACTTCAGTTATCCTCAGATGCTCTCATTTTACAGTGGGTTGGAGTAGTCTTCTTAGTTGTCTTAGGAAAGTATTTTAAGAAATCAACACCAGTGCACAAGTCCTTTTCAAGTTTTTTTCACTTGTGCCCATTTGGTTATTTATCATTGTTCAAAGTAAGGCATATGGCTAAGTGCGAAGTCAGTGAAGAAATAGACTACACATGCATAGAAAGTGGGAAGTATGATTGTTAGGGACCACTAGAGGAATAAGCTCCTGCACGATCCAAGCTCTGCACCGATAGGGATAGAAGTAGAAACAAAACAAATATTGGAAGCAATACAAGAGTAATTGACTTTGACTAAGAAATGCTTCTTAAAAACTCATATGACCCTGATAAACCTAACCATATGTCTTGCTTTAAGATATATATACTTTTTTGTAAGAAGGTGACTATAGTTAACAGTAAAATATTGTACATTACAAAACAGCTAGAAGACAGGTTTTTGGACGTTCTCGCCACAAAGAAATGATAAGTGCCTAGGGCGATGGATACTCTAGCCTGATTGAATTGTTATACAATAGAGATATTTATTGAAATATCAAATGATACCCCGTAAATATGTACAAATAAATGTGTCAGCTAAGATATATAAATAAATAAGTGTTTACAGAAAGAAATACATCTTATATTAATACTTAGAAAACAATGTTTTTGTTTGTTTTTGAAAAGATATTGCTAAAAGTTGCACTACCACTGCATATATGGAGTCTGTACAACTCAGGGAGTATACCAAGGCTAAAATAAAGGTAAAAACATTTGTTCCAATACTTGTAGAAACTGAACACACTTGATGCTTTATGAGAGATATGTTTTAGCATTCCAACCGGTACTAAAATGATCTTTCTTTATCTGCATGTATTTCTTACTGAACCTTAAACATCAGCAAACACTAACTCAGTTCATGACATTCTCACCTTAGAGGTCTATGTGTATAAGTGGCAATATTTATTCTTGCAATTTATTCTTGCATCCTGATGAAAATTAGGACACTTTAACAGGTATCAACATTCTCATTTTCCACTAGTATTACACTTTTAATTTAGTTCATTGACTACTTTCATTTTATTGTACTTAACCTCACTAGTATTAATTAACCTTGAAAATTTTTATTTAATCATGATTTCCTTTTTAAGTGGCTTCCACCATGAATTTTGGCCCAATGGGAGGGCAGTTAGGGATCTTACTAATTATCAGAGAGCATGTAAAGTTAAATTTTTCTTTCTATCATTGCATGCTCTTATAAACTATGAGTTAATGGATTTTCATGTGTCTAAATAATTTTATACAGTAACACATTTGTATCAATATAGTAAACACTAAGGCTTAAATCAAGCTCTTTTTGTAATCTACTGAAGGTGGACAACCACTGATCTTATACTTCAATAGATCTCAACTTCAGACAGGGGAAAAATGTTCATTTTATTTCAGTGGAATTTTATGACAAAAATACAGAATTAGAATAATACGCTTCTTTCCTTGTGTGAAAGGCACTCACATTATCAGTAAAGGTTAGAATAAGTTTGAATTTCTTCCAACATCATAGAGAGAACTCATATATATATATATATTGAACCAGCAGGATGTTATAAAAGGAGATGAAAAATGAAGGAGAATATCTCAATTAAACCATAATGCTTGATATAATTCTTATTTCACACAGACCTAAACTGGGATAAAAATAAACGAAGGTGATGCTCAAATTATGTTAGTTCTATATTCTGAAGGGCAAGCTCTTAGTTACATGGAGTAAAGAACTATCATACCTGTTAATAGGCACGTATGTGCATGTGCACGTGCACACATGCACACACACACACATACACACACACAAAAACATATAAGATATGTGAAAATATCTCATGCTGGCATTTCATCCACTATTCTACAGGAGTCTCACAGTTTCTTTTGTGTTTTCAGTAGTTTTGCACTCAATTCAAATCATCAATGGATATCCTCGAATTAAAAATAATCATGCCAACTCCTCATCTGAACATCACAGAGAAAGTTCTGGCAGGTTCTGGAATTCAGAGAAGTTGAGATGGAAATAAGAGACCTAATTTAAAATCAAGATATTTTACCCATCAAACGATTTTGATTAATTATGAGTCTTTTGCTGCTGATTATTTAAACATGTATAGCTATATATTTTAATAATGTGAATTAAAATTCTTTCAGGCATAAAATGTGTTTTAGATAGTTTATTTTTAATCTAGCTAAATTAATTTTCTTAGATACTTAGTCTTATGACTGTCATACAAATTCCTGTAATGGAGCACCTGTAAAAAATTAGTTTAGACAGAGATTTTAAAATATATTCAGTGGTTTGTTTTTTTTTTACTAATTTAGAGCACATTTTGTTGGTTTTCAAAATGAATGACTGTATTATCTTAGTTTATCCAGAAACTTTTAGATAGATGTTAAAATTAACCCGATCTTTATAGATTTGTTGAATCCTAAATATATCGGGGTTATATACTTTTTAAATGTATCTTTTAAAAATACTCTTTTTCAAAGTAAAATGTTATTCTTTCTACACATTAAGCTTTTTATTGCAATTATAACTGAAAAGTATTAAAATGTCTAAATTTATTAGGCTTTTGAAAAAATATAGCAAGTATACTAATCAGCTTCTTGATAAATTTTTTAACAAATTAACAAACATAAATGATATTGCAGAGTAGTACATCTTATGTGGCAACCAATGAAATTTAGGTCAAATAAACACCAATCAGTATAGATTTTGCAATTACCCTTAATCTCCATATTGAACTCTACTACAGTGAAATATGTTTGAAAAGCACTTAATTTGTATTGATATATAGGTCTTCTCAGTAAAGACATTTTTCAGCTTTCAGACACTTAGCTTCCTGTTTCTCTATTGATTTATTGGTGTTCATTTCTTCCTTAGCTTCTCTGTTTTCAAAGACTCTGCATAAACAGTTATGTGAAATGTATAAGGTAAGAGTAGAATTCAATGAAAAGAGATGACAGAAGATTGATAGCTAGGTTGGTAGGTAAACAGAAAAAGAGATAGGACTCTTTCATATTATCCCCATCACCTTCACTACTTTATTCGCAATATCTTAAATTTGCTAAAAGTATATCTGAGAAGAATGGCACTAAAGCTAAGCATGGAAAGGGTTGATCAGATTCCATGACCTTTAGAAAGCCCTTCATCCTTCTACAACAGCATTTTCTTATACCATGAGATACCTCTTATTTCGCTTATTATGCCTAATTTCTATTATTAGGAGATCATTAAAGAATAACCGTATTTCAAAGTTAACTATTGAAAGAACATAAGATTCCAGTCATACTACTGAATTAATTACAGCATTTTTTCTCTAATTGAGACAAATTGCACTAAACAATTGACATTTCGGCACTAAAAACTTGTCAGAATATTGAACGATTCAATTTGGATTCTTAAACAATAGACATGAGGGCAATTAAGATTTTGGCAACTGGGAATGTCTAAATTAAAAGTGATGTAGAAAAGCTATAGAAATATAGACAAATGTGCACATGCACTTTTTTTTTCTCAGAGCAAAATTTAAGCTAGAATTGACTCTTCAAAGTTTGCCTATAGCTAACTATACTTAGAAGGAAGAATCATTTCTTTTTCCTTTATTTTTGCCTCTCTTTAAACTTCCATTGTCTTAATTCCTGGGTAGACAGTATTATACAAACTATGTTTACATTTGAAAGTCAAATGATATTCAAAATGTTAATGGAGGAAATTTAATTTGCCCAAAAATAATTTTATAAAATTACACTTTAGTTAATAAAAATACGTTTTTTTGTAAATACCAAGACTTCAATCTGGATGAAGTTATGCTATTCCCATGTGGCTGCTTTTGTTAACCTGAAGTCTCCAACAGTAATATTACTAGCATGTTTCCTTTCAGTGACTTTACTACAGTAATATAGTAAAGGGAATTTACTATATTACTGCAGTAATATTCTAAGGGAATTTAAAAATTCAAGATGCTGTATACCACAGACATTCTGCACTACTTCTTCTACTATGATATGTGATCTTTACATACCTTGAATTTCAGTGAAATTGAGACAATATGCATTAAAGTAATTACCTTTGGCTACATTTCATAAGGACATAGTAAAAGTCAGCTGTATTCTTTTCTCGTTGGCATGGATGCTGTGTAGGTGACCAGAATTGAGTCACAGTGTGACAGACAAATTATTTCAAAGACTGTCAGATTAGTCAGTTTTCTCCATGTCAAGTGACAGTAAAGAATGTGTCAGCATTAACTGCCAGCTGTGACTTTCATACCACATTCATAGGTTAGCATTTTAATTCTGGCTGGGTGTGGTGGCTCACCACCAAAATCCCAGCACTTTGGAAGACAAAGACAGGAGGATAATTGAGTCCAGAAGTTTGAGTTTGAGACCAGCCTAGGCAACATAGTGAGATCTCATCGCTACAAAAAAAAAAATTAACTATATGGGTTTTTATCAGACATACCTCTTCAATTCTCAAGCAGTTGACAACAAATTCTAGTAGTATATTTTATTGTTTCTAATAATCAATTTTTGAAGTTTTCCTTGGTATTTAGTAAAAAAAAAAGTCTACTATATTGATTATTCTTGATTCTTTAAAATCTATCAATGCTGTTCACATAGTAAAAATTCAATATTTTTTAAGTAAATGATGTTTGAAGAGACTAAATCATGGACTGCTAGAGGAAGCACATTATACCTCCAAACATATTTGTAGTATATTATTTCCAAATATATTTGTAATATACTAATTTCAAATATATTTGTTTGTAATTTTTCAAAATCAATAGTAACATTTTACATTAATTTAAAATTAAAAATAAATTACAAATCCTATTGTTATAATCACAGTGATTAATGGATTATAATATTTTTTAAGTATGCAAATACTTTCTACTCTGTTAAAATGTACAATGACAGGAAATTACTTGCATGGTAAAAATAAGAAAGTTCTTAGAAAAAAATTGTATTTTTGATATTAGGCTATTAGTGATGGATACAACGGAGCCTTGAGGAACTAAATTTTAGACATCAATAAACTTGTCACAGGAAAGTAGAAGGTCAGAGGAGAGTGCCTAGGTAAAATATAGGTAAAGATGTGAGGTGACCATAGATGGAGAGATATTACAAAAATCAGAGAAATCAGCAAATTCTTATACAGTGTTGTTAATTAAAGAGAGAATTGGAACTGCAGGAGCTCCAATGCAAGAAAAAATCAGTTAGTCAAATAATTTTTTCTGAGTTTTAGTAAGAGAGAGGTAGTGGTAAAGGAGCTGAAGAGTAGAGGGAAGCCACAAATGTTTGCACGTTCTCAGATAGCATAGGTTCCAGAGCCAATTGAATTCAAAGGTAAACCAAAATATCTAACATGGCAATCAAACACTCTTGCAGCTCATAGACAGCCAAGATTTTAAAAGGTGGCAAAAATCCAGAAGTTTCGATGTTTGGATCATTAAAATCTAATTAAAACTGTTCCCTACACCAACTCAACTCCAGGAAGAATTGATTTGATCAGTTTCTCTCACTCTCATTGTTAGATAGCAATAAAAAGGAGCTTGTGTGATATAGAAAATAAATAAAACAAAACAAATGTGTGTATCTGTGTTTATTGTCTTACATACAATGTGTAGGATAAAGTTAGCAAACAAAAATGAGACCTGTATAAGAAAGACAGTTCATAAGAAAGACAATATATACTCATTAGAATTAGACCTACAAGTGACTTAACTATTGGGATCAGAAAAAAAAAGTACTTTAAGGTAACTATTATATATATTGAATAGAATTCATATGGTTGTGATGTGCTAAGATATACAATATTTCAGGAAAAAAAATTGGGGGGGATTGAACATTATCATTATGTAGTGTCCTTCTGAATCTTTTTAAATTTTTGTTTGCTTAAATGTTGTTTTGCCTGATACTAAGATTATGATTCCTGCCTGCAGAAAAAATTGTAATAAACACAATAGAAAATTCAAAAATAAAAAAATTCCATTAAATAATCAAATTTTTATTGACTGAACTCAACCAAAAATTGAACAAGGCAGAAAGAAGGAACAGTGACTCAGGAATATACTAATAAAAATTATACAGACTAAAACAAAAAGAAAAAAAGTGATATAAAATTAAGTTGAATGCTACTAGTAGAAAGTATAATATTAAATATACTAACATGTATTATTCCAGTCACAGAAGATAAGGGGCAAAATATGTTAAAGACATAATTACTTGAAATTTTCATTTCTTTATTAAATTCAACCCAAATAAATTCTATAATTCAAATCAGAGAATAATCAGTTTAAATCATGTCGTTATTAAATTCTGTAAATAAAAATAGGAAAAGAAAAAAGTTACTTGAAAAGGAAATAAAATTTTATCAAGATTATTTTTAAAAATGAGAAAAAGTAAAAATTTTCATGACCAGAAACGAAAGTGGCCCAGGATACCAACACAGATAAAAGAATGGACTCCTCAAAATTGGAACTCATTTTTTTAAAAATTCTGTGTTTATTCTTACGCGTTTAAAATGCTGTCGCCTTTAAAGTACTCTCTGTTTGCTGCAATACACTTATCAAGACACTTTTTCACTGCTCAAAACAGTTTTTGGCCGGGCTCGGTGGCTCAGCCTGTAATCCCGTGCCTTTGAGAGGCTGAGGTGAGTGGATTGCCTGAGCCCGGGTTCGAGACCCGCCTGGGCAGGAAGACCTCATCTCTACAATAAATCAAAAAAGCAGCCGGGCGTGGTAGCATGCCTGTAATTGCGGCTACTCAGAAGGCTGAGGCGGAAGGATCTCCAGAGCCCAGCAGGTGGAGGCTGCGGTGGCCGGCCACCGCACTCCAGAGTCTGTGCGACAGAGTGAGACTCCAACTAAAAAAAAAAAATTTTTTTGATGTCTTTTAGTGCTCCTGCCATTTTTTGTTTCACCTCTTCCACATCAGCAAAACATTTCCCTTTGAGAGACTTTTTTCATCCGAGGAAACAAACAAATGAAAAAAGTTGGGGCAAGATAGGGAGGGTGGGGCATGAAGATCATGCCATTTCTGGTCAAAAAATGCTGAATACTCAGCATCGTGTGGGCAGGTGCATTGTCATGGTGGAAGAACCAGTCACCTGTTTGCCACAAATTGGGATGTTTCTTCCACAATCATGATGCAACCTTCTCAAAACTTTCAGAGAGAAACTTTGGTTGACTGTTTGATCCAGACGAACAAATTCTGAGTGTACTACAAGGACCCACCCTCTAAAAGATAATTCTGGTTTTTGTGGGTCCCCTCCTCATACTACAGTAACTAAAATGAGGAGAAGAGAACATTATGAGCAATGTCATGCAGACAAATTTGACGATACAGAAATGAAAATACTTTGTAAGATACCAGTTACCATTGCCACTACTGACTCAGGAAAATCTAGAAAATCTCAATAGAGTATATCTCTTAGGAAGACTGCATTTTGTGTTAGGAACCTTTAAAAAAGGTAATTTGGGGAACCGGTGGTCTCATTATGGATTCTGCCATCATTTAAATAAAAAGTAATGCCTATTTGACACAAATTTTTCAAACAGTAAAAGAGAAAATATTTCCAAATGTGTTTTATGTTGTCAGTATAACTTCGTGTATCCATTTTTATTGCTGCTGTAGTAAATCGCCACAAATGTAGTGGCTTAAAACAACATAAGTTTATTATCTTACAGTTATAAAGATCCAAAACCAACACAAACCTCACCAGGCTAAAATCAAGGCATCAGCAGGGTTTCAGTCCTTTTTGTAGTCTCCAAGGAAGAATCCATTTTGTCACTTTTCGGCTTATAGAGGCTATTTATATTTGTTGAGCTTATGATACCTTTCCTCTATTTTCAAAGCCAGTATTGGATAGTGGAGTCTTCACATCACATTTCCTTCTTATTATAGCCAAGAGAGGATCTAGGCTTTTTAGAACAAAATGAATAGATAGGAAATATCTGGATAATCCAGGATACTCTTCTATCTGGCGGTCCTTATTTAAATAATATTTGCAAAGTGCCTGTTCCATATAAGGCATAATATTTACAGATTCTGAATATGAGAATGTGAATATCTTTGGGGTCCTTATTCAGCCTGCTACACCAAGTAAGCAGGGTAATCCTAAAGGCATTATGATAAGTGGGAAAAATGGCCATTATTCCCCATAAACCTTGACATAAAGCCCCGAAGAAATTATTAGAAAAGAATACCAGCTGTGTGTTGTATTTGCTATTTTAACATAAAGTCTAGAAGCTTAGCCAAATTAGATGAGACGGCACTTTTCATATATTAGATAACACGTAGAGAAGAATAGTCATTCCCAAAAGAAGGAAAACAACCAAACAAGAAGAGCCCCACAACTGCCCATGATTTCTTTCTTGGAACATTTTGCAGAGCATAGTGCAGGGAGGGAAACCTACGTAGAGTGAAGTATCTTTGGTAGGTTGAGAAGGTATAGATTAAAGTTCAGAGAGCATGACGTAGCTGGATTATTATTTCAGAGTATCAGAGAGGAAGGAGCAGAGAAAAATGGCAGCATAGGGGTTCACTAAGATTGTCTAAATATGAAGCTGCTACGTCAACCGGGTAATATTTTGTGAGACTTCACAAGAACAAGTTCCAACTTGTGGTTAGCTGAAAATGCCTTAGAGTACACACATGTTTCAGGGGTACTGAAGTTCCAACAAACCAGAGTAGCGAACCACATTGAACACCTCAGGCATTCCATAGAGATCTCAAAAGGTTCAAGCCTTAGTACGAGAGCTCAAATTGCCCAGACTAAATAATATCTGCCACAAAAAGACTAAAAACCGTGTCTCAAAAAGTTGATCTGCAAATAACTCGCTTGCCTGTTAAAACAAAATGCAAGATTTTTAAAGCAGTATTGTCAAATTGAATTTTATGCTCTGATGAAAATATTCTTTTTCTCTGTAGGATATTGCAGCCACTGGAACATATAGTAATCAAGCATATGAAATGTCACCAGTATGACTGAGGAACAGAATTTTAAAATTCATTTAATTAATGTAAATTATAAATTAAATATTCAATAGTCAAATATGGCTATCAAAATAAACACTAGTTAAAGAGAATGCATTTTAAATATTGCACCACTTATTAGTCAAAAGATGCAGCATCCAATGATAAATTAAGAGACACGAAGAAACAAAATATACACAATAGTGAGGAAAGAAGTTAGTCAATAAAAACCGTAGACATGACAGAGACCCTAAAATAAAGATAACCATAAAATAATGAGAACATATTAGAAGACATAAAAATTAGTATTTTTATGGACTTATGTGGTTAGTTGTACAGACTAGTTAGTATCAATAATCATTGGTCCATGTATATTATTACAGTTATAGAACATGAGGATCACTTGCTTTTCTTAGTAACTGGCAAATTACTTTACATTTCTGGCACTTTGTGCACCTTATTTCCACATGCTATTCTGTGAAAAATACCAAAAACTAGTTATTGCTTTCATACATTAGTTCATGCTGTTTTAACTTCTTCTGAATGTACTATTCCTGGTTTGTTGTTAGAAATCATAGCTTACAGTTTCCTTCTCAGGATATTTGAAGTCATTACTTCTCAGTATATTATCTATCCTGAGCAAGTCTTCTTTCTGATGAATGGTTTATACATTTTAACAAACTGATTTCATGAGGGACCTTTATATTACTCTTATTATAATTTTAAATGTCAGGCAATCTCCAGCAAATGACACAAAGTATATTTTCAACACCTGTACGTTGTCTTCTGCATGATTGGATCATTTAACCAAAAACATTAAACACAAAATTGACTTAAAGACAAAAAAATCATATTTGAAAACCTACTTAAGCAATTTAAAAGACTTAAAGATACAGCCATACATTTTTAAGATTATATTTTGATTGCCTTACTTGTGACCCCATTTTTACTCATCTGATATTTTTATATTATTAAATCCTTCTAAATTTAATTATATCAAATTATACTGAATAATTTATTGCTAATTCTTAATCTAAAATCACTAACTGTTCAATGTTACATTTGAAAGAACACTCACAGTAAGTGTGAAAATACAGTCATAAATATGGACATGAATGAAGAAAATAATTTCAGGGCTAAGAGATTATGGACTTTTTAAAATCCACCTCTCTCTATGCACATACTTAAGTCTCAAATATACCGAGTCAC
Organism: Cephalopachus bancanus; assembly: GCA_027257055.1. Lineage (NCBI taxonomy): Eukaryota > Metazoa > Chordata > Mammalia > Primates > Tarsiidae > Cephalopachus > Cephalopachus bancanus. The sequence goes on along the minus strand of JAPVLO010000084.1, from coordinate 1,157,108 downwards.
ATTAGATAAATATGAAAACTACAATTTAAAACATCATAGCAATTCCACTATGAAGGGCAGATGAATAATGCTTTGAATGATATTCTTTATATAATGTGAAGAACAATTAGGTTGTGAAGTACTTTCCCAAGATAATTTTTTATAATTCAAGAAGCTTTGAAAGTAGTCATACTAAAAAAGTAAATTTTAGCTTATTTAAATTTAGATTGTCTCTACAATTTTAAAGGTCAAGGTTTGAAAACCATTTCTAATATAAAGAAATTTCAAAATGTAGAATATATCTAAATGCAAACCAATGAGACAATGTATACTTTATGCTTTTTGTAATATAGATATGTCTTATATGTAAATTTTATGAAATAACAAATAATAGTATTCTAAAACTGGTACATGTGAAATAATACAATACAAAAGAGGGAAAAAAGACACAAACCACCTCACAAAATAAAACTATCTAAATATCTAGTTTACATAAGGTCAAATATTAACATATATTCTAGTTATTATACCCACATGACGTATATGGTACATTTTCATAAAGCAAAACAAATAAACAATAAGGCCTCTTCGATATAGTCTGTTGTTTCTTTGATTTGTTGTGCTTCATTTATTAACCATAAGCTTATTAATTTTTTTTTACTTTTACTATTTTTTGCAAAACACTGGATGACTTTGAGCACATAAAGACCATACAAGCCTAGATCTCAGGCAATTTACAATTTACTACTATACTCTGAACTCATTTTGTGAAGTATGTAAGCTGTGTGCTTATTTTTCCTATTCCAAGAAGGTACCAGGGTGTTTTACACTCCCAATCTTCATTTAGGGGAAGTTTGCTATGCAAAACTGCAATCAAACTTTGATTGCAGACAACCAAACATTCTATCTTGATTGTTCAGATTAATCTTGACTTCTATGATTGGATTATGGTGAAGGGAAAGGAGGGGTTTCTTTTTTTCTTGAAGCCAGCCTTAAAGAAATTCCCCAGTGCCTGGAAAGGGAATAGAGGGTATATAGAGGGAGTATGGATTCTCAGTCTGACTGATCTCAGACACAGCAAAAAATTCTGTGCCCCAGGTAGAGCAGAAACAACAGAATCCTCAGTGATAGAGTGATTTTCAGATTGAGTAAAGGCCATTTCAGGAACACCTGTGTGTTCAAATAATTACATACCAGAGTGCTATAAGAACACTCACTGACCATTGCATGACCTTCCACGTAGGGATAGGGAATCTAAAAAATTGACTGAGATGGAATTACCTGCTGACAAACCAAGATTCAACCAGATTTAAAGGAAATAAAAGCTTGTGATATTTTTCTGGAACAAAGTTAGTGAAGTAAGAATTACAACCATCACAGGGAGATTCTGAAAAGTACTGACAAGCGAGTTTGACTGCAAGCCAGAGTATGATTCTTAAAGGACTTTGTAAATGACAAGAACATCCACCTAAAGAAAATTTTGCCAGACTATTCATATGTCCTAGTAAAGCTGGAATATTGGAATACAAATATTATTTTATAATGTCTTTCACTAGAGTCCCAAAAACCAGAAAGAAAAATGTGATAGAATTCTGCAGTCAGATGATAAACCAATCACTGGCTGAATAACCTGACCGAAGCAGACAGTGTCCACCTATTGTAACATTTGTAATAGCATTCTTCATGGTTTTTGCCATGGCTTATATTCCCATTTTACTAATATCATTAATGTACATGCTGATACTATTTTATTCATTCTTTATTCATTCAGTTAACAATACTGATTTAGTTCAATAATACCAATTCACCTCAATAATACTGATTTTGTTCTATCAATCTGTCAAGACTCTCTGTACCAATAATCATATCCAGGTTCCCATCATCCTTAATTCCTCAAAATACTTGCAGAGATAGATAACTATCAGTGAGCTCAATGACATATGTGCTAAATTGGGGTTTATTATAAATTGGAGTAATAGCAGGAAACACATGCCACATTTAAAAAGTTTCATCAAAATGATTTAATGAGGGTGCTATGTAAAGCGGTGTGCACAGATTTAAGGAAATCATTAAGGGTGCCCAGATATTAACAACAGCAGACAACTGCTACTAGCACTCTACCTGAAGGGGAAAGGAGAGCTCCTATCAGTTGAGCTGTAGAAGGACCACCAACTAAAACTACAGTTACAAAGAGATCCAGTCACACTCAGAAGTGTGGTTAAAAAGGATGGGAGTGATAAATATCCTAACCTCTCTTTTCTTCTACCTTCCCCAATCTTCTGATGTTACCCTATATTGGTTGAATCTCACTGCAATTAGGAGTGCAGTATAAAATCACACTTAGAGAACAAACCGCAGAGAAACAAACTGGAAATATGAGTCTGAGACCAAAGAGAGAAAAACCAACAAAGCCCACATATTACATCAGTCAGCCTATATTCTTGCTCTTAATTGATTTCAACTAAAACAAGTTGTGTACCTAATATAGAAGACTGAAAGTTTCACTATATAATTAAAAAGTAATATCGATTCTGTTTTGTTCGTGTCTGAAACCTAAACTTGATGTTAATCACCACCAAACGTGTTCCTATAAAACACATCAAGGCAGAGAAAAACCAGGTAAAGTGGGGACCAAAGGGAGGACTAAACTTTACCTGTATGATGGCCACTTATACATCTAACCTCATATTTTTAATATAACCAAGAAAAAAAAGAAAATGAAACTGGAGAATGGAAGAAAGATAACTAGTACATGCAGTATGTTCGAAATACCAAGGAGGAAACCATCAAATCAGAGGAAGCAGAGAGTTCAGAAAGGTTTCACGGAGTGGGAAATCTTCAACCCAAACCAGAAAAATAAGGTCTATTTCACAAAGACAAATAATGAAAAATGATGCGAAATCAAGGTCTGAAATGGCAGTGTGTTAGGGCCATCATAGTATAAGATAAATAGAGAGTATATTGTGAAAGAGTAAACATTAGCTCAAATTGAGAGAGTAAAGATCTGCACAGCCATTCATCAGTAAAAATAAAGCCCATGGCAAAGTTGACAGGAAACAATATGTTTCCCAAATACACATAACAGTTGAAAAGTGTCATAATAATCCCTTCTTTGAGTGAATGTTGCTCTCTTACTCACTGAATAGCTTTATTCTCTAAAATTGTGGACCACCAGAAACTTGGGAAGACTAAAAGATCTAAGATGCTTGACACTGAAAAACAGCCTTGACCTCCAATCCGAATACACAACTTAAAAAAAATTATTTTAGAGTTGTGGGGTAGAAGTTAAGCAGATACACGGCATTAGGTAAAGGGTTCCTGTACACACCATTCCACATCTATCTTAACTTTTTATTAGTTTCCAAGGAAATAAGATCCTAAGTTTACTTTGCGTCCAGATCTGGTGTTGACTGCTTTATAAAGATCTACTTTTTTCTGAGCCTATTGAAACAATGTTTCATTTAAGAAACAAAATTTTAAAACCTTGCTTTATTTAAATATCACCACTTCCTCAAATCCTATAAAAAATGTTATCTTTTCCTTTACTTGATGAGGCACCCCTTGGTTCCTCTGGTATGCTGTTAGTCTTCTTTATTGCACTAGATCAATTAGCCAGATTTTGTGGGGCTATGGGTTTTTTCCCTGGTAGTCATGGGCTAGGAACGTTGGTTGAGAAAACCAGAACAAAACGATATGTTTTAATATAATAAATTTCTGAATATTGTGAGTGACATCTCTTCAAACTTGAAGTCTCTTTAAAATTCCTTTCTTTCCTCATTCTCAATCCATCAAATGCTCTCTCCATTGTTTTTCCGGTGACATCTTCTTACAAGTCTACTATGATTTCTTCTTTTTTCATGTTTTTATAACACATGAGACTGTATCTCCCCATTTTAATGTGAGCCTTTGCCAGTCTGAAACTGTTTCTCATATATAGCATGCCTATCTCAATGACAAACACTAAGTACTACTCATAAAAATTCACAGAATGAGTGAATTTTGACAAGGAGAATGTGGCCAAATCAATGATGCATTTATCCATCCCAATTGATCCATAACACTAACTACACAAATACACAAAGGAATATCAATGCTGAATAGCAAAATCATTCACAATTTATTTACCTGAAGACCAAAAATGAGTTAATAATAATGTGATATGTTTGAATTAATGGAATAATGTAATATGTCTGATTGTGTTGTTCTGGGTTTTAAAACTGGATATGATAGAAGCGAAAACAACAAAAACTGGGGCTCAACATAAAAGATAAATTCACAATGATTTGAGCCACCTCGTAAATATAAAAGATGACCTTCATGGATGAAAAGCTTTCATGCTGAGCCAGATTTAAAATATTCAGAGAGGAAGGTCACACAGTGAAATGAAAAATGGCCTGGATGACTACTTTGCTCTCTTGCAGCATTTCAGGGTAATAGGGAGTTGGTCTCTTTATTTTCTATATGTTATTAATTCTCTAGTTTATTTTGACCTGGGACAACTCCAAAGGATGAAAACTATATATTTCATCATATGTGCTTTTTACAAAACTATTGTAATATGGATATTCATACAATTCATAGAGTAATAATTTGAGGATAGGATATTTTTCTAATAAATATTGACCTATGCACTTACCTCCCTTTTCAAAGGAAATCACCCAATGCTCCAATTTCCTAATGGCAGATTATTATTACTCGGAGGATAGAAGAATCAACTCCTTTCATAAATGAGACTCAATTAAATTAGGTGAATTCCACTTGTAAGCAAGATATAATGGGTGAAATATGATTAAACTGAATATGTTTCCATAGAACCTTAAAGGTTATACAAATTTTAAATTCACATTTTATTTAGTAGTGTAGGGCTTCTTAAAATTTAGTATTCCAACAATCACATGGAAAGTTGATTAAAATTCTCTTCTGGGTGTCAGTCACGGGAATTCTAATGTTGTCTGCTGGGGTATCTAAGATGAAGTCTAGGAATCTGCATACCCTACAAGAAGCTTGGGTGAATCTGACACATGCTGCTCTTTGAGAAACAATGATCTAAAAAATGTAATACCACGCAACTAGAAGAACACAAAACCAAAAAAATCCAGATTAGTTACAAACTACAAGTGGAATTATTTGCCAATGGCAAATTTCTGAGTTTTTCTTTTCTTTTCCTTTTTTCTTGTTTGAGTCAGAGTCTCACTCTGTTGCCCAAGCTGGAGTGTAGTAGCATGCTCATGGCCACCACAGCCTCAGTCTGCTGGGCTCAGGCGATCCTTCCACCTCAGCCTTCCAAGTAGCCTGCACTACAGGTGCGCCTTACCACCCCCAGCTAAGTTTCTGATTTATTGTAGAGATGAGGTCTCGTCAAGTTTCCCAGACTGGTCTCAAAACCCTAGGCTCAGGCATTCCTCCCCCCTTGGCCTCCCAAAGTGCTGGGATGACAGGCTTGAGCCATCACATCTGGCTCTTTTTCTATCTATTGATTTAAAAATACCATGCTCCTCACACAAAAAAACACTCATTTACCTATTTCATGTAAGAAATTTAGAGTTGAACACATACAGTAACAAAAGAGTTGTTTATAAATATCATCATTACTTCAAAATACTGTATTCGGGTTTACAATACTGGTTTTTAAAATAAATCACTTGTCATACCTACAGAATCTATTTCAAATATTTTTTGATATTAAGGAAAACAATAGTTCAATTTCTAGCTTATGTTCTTAAAAGAGTTTTCCTTTCCATTCAAATCTGAACAACAAAAAACTTTCTGAAACTATCATCTCTCTGATGCCTTATTTTATTTCACTTGAAAATGTTTGTGTTGATTTAGGCAATTCCATTGTTGCTTAAAAGAAAATTGGATTTGTGCCGTAGATGAAAACTGTGACTAGGTGTATTACAAAAGAAATTAACTGAAGGAAGTAAAAGTCTCATATTGGGAGCTGGCATTATCAGCCAGAATTGAAAATCAATCCTTTGAACATTGCTAAAAAGCCACTTCATCTTGAAAATACATCAAACTTAGTTGTTAATAGTCAGAAAGAAACAACATAATGAGGACATGCTAAAAGAAAGTTACTGACATTTCAGCACCTGCTCATTTGCTTTACAAATACAAAATGAAATAGACTATTTTTAATTTAAAGATTGCCTTGCTTCTAGAATCAATGCTTTTCTCATTACTTCAAAAGTTGTCTTGGACATCAGTGTTTATGTGCATGCATGTACATAGAGCATAGCTACTACTTTTTCTCTGTGAAATTTAATTAATTAAATTTAAATTTATTAATTGAATTAAAGTAATAAAATTAAATACATATGGCTAGACACACCCATATATGATACATTTTATATAATGTAGGTACACACATACACATATTAATAATGCATATCTAATTTTTAAGGTTAGTCTGTTTCAATCAGGTGAGAAGGTGAAATTAGGAGAAGGAAGACTTTTTTTTTTTAATGTCCTCCTTACTTTGGTATTAGATGGACCTGAAAATTTTTCGTTTGGAATTTCTTTGTTTTTTTCCTTGACAAATGAGCCTGTAACCCTTAGGCTTTACTCTTTTTCTTCCAAGTAGGAAGAGGATTTCTTGTTTGACTATAGGTAGGTTTGTGGTGTGAGTACCCAAATATTCATTACTCAGGTCATCTACTTTCTTGTGTTCAGATTATTGTCCTTTCCTGTAGATTGTGTCACTGCCTTCTGGGATCCTGCCTTCTATCCATTCCCTATTATTTCAGTAGAGGCAGACATATTGTATGGCAAAAATTTACTCCCTGGGCACAAATGATGATAGGTCTAGGGATGGGTGCATGAAACACACCCCCACCAAAACTCAGGATTAGACTAGGATCGAGGCTCAGTATGTCTGCTCTTTTCAACAAGTTTGTAAACATCAGAGCCATGTGTTAAAGCTCTTTTATACCATAAGGAGCACAGGAAGCAAGCTTGCTCATCACAACCTTAAACTTATACTCTCCAAGATTAGAGTTGGCTGTGGAGAGGATAAGAGGTAAAGAGATAGAAAAGAACTGACTTAAATAGCACCAGAGGAACCTAGCATTGGTTTTCATTGGTTATAGCCTATGTTTGAAAATGAACCTTTTTACTGAGGAATCTTCTATGAATTCTTCAGTGGCCCCATTAGCATGATACCAATGGTGTAGGCAATGCCTCTGCTTGGCTAGCTTCGAATGCATCTCTAACTTCTGCATGCCAAAGGTACTCCTCCAGTCACTTACTGTTCAGTTAACTTCTTCACTGGCAAGGGCCCTTTGAACGAAGATTACCTTTAGGTCACCCAATTACGGCTAAGCCTTGTATATTTGCTCTTAGGAATTCCTGTATACTTGACTACACCTATTGGCAGAATTGTAATACTCTAATTTAAATTGTAACCTTTAACCTGTTTCCATAGCGATGTCTGACGCTAGGTATTCCTTTCTGCATATCCTTTTAGTAGATGAGTCTTACAACATTTCTTCTGTCCCAAAATCTGGAGGGCACATATTATATTTCCTGAAGAGTTTTTTAACCCTTTCTTACTAGTGATGAGGTAGAAGACAAGTGACTTTCTCAAGAACCCTCTAATCTTCCACGTTTGTGGACATCTGCAACATTCTTCTACAACAAGATGTAGACATCTCATAGGCTTCAGGTAAGTGGCTAATTCAGAGAAACAAATCTGATACTTGGTCATTTCTGTATTTATGTTCTATTGCTATTCTCCTAAATTACCTTCAAGAGGCTTTCCATATTCCTTGACTCACGGTCCCCATCCGTTGTCAAAGCCCAGCAATGGCCAGTTGAATCTTTTTCACATTGCATTGCTTTAATGCTGATTCTCTAACCTCTTACGTCCACTTTTTAGGACCCTAGTGATGACTATGGACCCACATGGATAGTGCAGAAAAATCTCCCTATCTTAAAGTCAGATGGTTAGAAACCTTAATCCCATCTTCAATGTTCATTCCCTTTTGCCATATAACACAATATATTTACAGGTTGTAGGCATAGGATGCAAATACCTCTGGACACTTTTATTATTTCTTCCATAACCTCCTTTGCAAAGCATCATTCTAAAGGTCATTATCTTCCTTTGGAACATGAGAGATGTTAGAAACTGTTGTCAGTGCTTAGGCTAAAACTGAGGCTAAAAGAATCCCACTATACCTCTTATTAAACATGTAGGCATGCACAAATCCACATAATTTATGAATACTAAAATCCAGTTCAGGTATTAAGTTCATTTCCTCCACACAAAAGTATTGATGAAACAAGTATTAGATGTTTTCTGCTACATCTTCTTTAATCTTCGAATGATCTAGTTTCGTCTACTGATCCCTCTTCAATATTGTTTACTAAATTGTGTTTAACCACGATTTATGATGAAATTAACTGTGAATTAGTTTCACTATCTGTGTTTCAATGCTAAAGTTTGAAATTAAACTAAAATACTCATTAACTAACTTTTTCTACTTTGATAATTACTTTTCCTTTAGAAATATAAAGTACCATGCTGAAACCTAACAGAAAACATGAATTTTCTGTGTATGTTTCACAATAAAATTGTTGCTTACCAACGGAGTTGTCTTCTCTCCATAGTTCTACAATTGAGTTGGGAGAAATACACAGCAGACTTATGCATTGCCCTGGCTTTGGAACCAAAAGACACTCTTATTTAAGTAATTTTTAACATTGTTCGGTTGTCTTCTAACCAAGTAACATTGATTAGAAATGTTCAGTGTAAAAATACTAGCATAAATCCCAATTGAAGTTAATGTTCTCCAGTGCATAGTTCTATCACTGCCCTGTTGGATTTTGTAGAGTATGCAAAAGCAGTGATATTCTAATGCTGATCAGCTGGCATGACTTGGATATTGATGGGTCATTAAGGATACCAAAATCTGGTGGCCCCACACATACCTGTGCAAGCTCAACCTTATCACCCATGAGCTGAAATTTTGGCCACCTTCACAGAAAAATAGTGAGCAGAACTGGCAGGCCTCAGAAAAAAACTCTGCTTAAATGATTTAAAATTATTCAGTCTGAGATTTACTCCCACTTCAGAAAAAAGTTGGTTCAATTTAACAGTACAAATCTGTGGTCAAAGTGCTGATAAAAGTTTTTGAAAAATGAGGGGGACATTCATTTATCCTCAGAGAGTTTATGAGGGAGACATACAACTTCAATATTAATTAGAATAAAATAAATAATAACAATATGCAAACAAAACTTTACACATTTGAAATGGTGATAATTCAAATTAATCATGACATTTTCTATTTCACCGTTGAAATTCAGCAACCTTTCATGATTTCTTGAACTGTGCAAGAGAAGAAATGTAGAACTAATGTAAAGCAACTGTAGATTTCAGGTTTCTTCCTTTGTAAATCATGCATACTTTATGAAGATAAACATTGTAGTGCGTTAAAGTACCCTGTTGAGAGATTTCAATGAAATAGAATGTATTAGACTACTTAAAATTTAATGTTTTGTTAGGAAACTCTGCATAGGAATTTACTGCAAAGAATCAAACATCTAGGAAGCCTGCTGCAATGAAATTTAGGTATGTGTGCAGGAAGCCTAATTAGAGTTAATGAAGCTTGATCTCCATTACACGCTAACATTCTTAGAATCTACATTTCTGAACTTCCTAGTTCTGCAAGTTTTGCACATTTTATCTCTGCTTTCTCTCTCTCTTTCTGTTTGTGTGAATTTTTAAGCACATAATCCATGTTAGAATTTAAGCATAATAGGTAAGATCACTTTTTGTAATGCCATCATGTCTATCTACATTACGCAGAAAATTGAATTTGTCTACAAAGTGATTTTTGATTCTTATAATCAATTTTATCTTTACTTATTGGAAGATGTATCAATTTATTACCCAGGTTAATAGTAGTTGCTATCTACTAAAGATATAAGACTCAATTTATCTTATATCCTCTTTCACAGGGAATCTAGAACATGAGAACCTGTAGAAAAATGTTCAGGAATAAAGTTAAGCCTCTTCAATATTCTAACACGTGAGTTTCTGACCTGAACCAAGTGCTACCTTTCATTCGTCTTTCAAAGGCTAATCCAGTTCTGTCTTTCTGGTCCAGGATATTAGTTTAGAAATAGGTTTGGCTAAGAGGGACTGAAAATCTCAAATGGCAGTGTCTTGCATAAAATGTAAACATAAAAAAAACATATAAAAGTCTGGGTAGACAAACCAGAGTGAATTGATTCCTCGTGACTTCAGAGACCCAGAGTCATACCAGACGATTGCAGTGCTCCGTAAGGCCAAGATGATATGCTCCAAGGTGGTAGGATTTATATACCAGACAAGCGTATAAAGAAAGAAAAAAATGAAAAAAAAAATTACTTTCTGGTGGGAACACAGGCGACAGAAACATGTCTGTATTCACTTTGGCATGTACTTTTATATTTTATTAGAACTGTTGTTATTGCTCTATTGTGAAAATAATACCATTTAATTATTACTTCTTTAGCTCAGTCATTCAAAAAGTATGTATTAGGCTACTATTAAATCATCTGAAGAAAAAATAAAGAATAAAAAATTATTACTGCAGAAAAAAGTAATACATGGTAGAAAGGAATGTAAAATACTCTAGTATGTCATATAAATATAAAAGGGTTTGTCTCATTATATGTGAACAACACATTTTGAAATTTTAGAACAGAAAGAAGGAATTTCTTCTAGACGGTATAATGCAGAAAGATATAGTGTGATGAGTGTTTTTGTCTAAATATCAATAATGGGAAGAGTTTTTTTTAAAGATTCTGTTCTACTTCTGAAAAATAAAGCTAACTCCCACCAAAAAAGCAAGAAATTAAGGAATATACCATAAATATTGTACTTTCCTTCAAAGCCATTAAAGATACTCCCACAGAAATCTATAGGACCTAACTCCAGAAGAATGAGCTCTCCCAAGTGAGAAACTGGCAGAATTTGTTTCCATATCTAAACTAGTTGCTGAAACTGGGAATGAGTCTGTCCAAAAAGCTTGAGTAAGAATAGTTATTACTCAGAAAGGGAGAAAAAATACACTACACTGAAAAACTCACAAGCTAGACTATGAAAATTCAATCTGGAAGAGTGCTACTAAGCACAAAGAAAATACTTTTTCCCATATAATTTTGTAACATAGGACTTAAACTGAGTAAGTAAAGGTTGGACATAAGGTGAGAAAAGGAAAGCTATCTCATGATCTCACAGCCTCACAATCTCATTACTCCTTGTGTCTTAATCTGTTGGTCTTTCAGTTTCATGATCTCAAATTCTTGGAGCCCTAAGCTACTACTGTCTCAAAGCGTCAATGTCTAAAATTCTGAAGATACATATTCCAGGCTCAGTTTTGCAATGATTGGTACCAAGTTCTCACTGACGAAGAAGTCAGCACACTTATTCAAAGTATTTTGAATGCAGAGTAGAATAAATAAAAGTAAAGCGGCAAACTAACTCCAGAATATTTTAACTTCAGTTTATATCAATGATGTCAACACTGTAAAAGTGTAAGTACTTAAGAGCTGGTGTAAAGAGACAAAGATATTTTATGTTGGGTCTTGATGTTCATATGCCAAGACCCTTGTAGAGGTTATTAAAGCAGAAATTTGGTACCGAATCAGCTCAAGCATGATTTGCTTAGACTAACAAACTCCACATTCATTTTAGCTGCCTAAGAGAGACGAAGGCATTAAGTCTTGGCATATACCTGTATCTATGTCTTTATACTTATCAAATATTCACATTATATCAGGTTCCAGTGTTTTATAAAACACTGTTGCTTAATATTCAATAAAAATTATGACGCATGCAAATAAGACATATTTTAACTTATAAAAATAATTTTAAAACAGACCTACAAATAAATTAGCTATTGAAAATGTCAGAAAGGGACTTTAAATAACCATGAGCAATATGTTAAAGAATCTCAGGGAAAAGATGAATATAATGAATAAAGAAATAAAAATTTGAGAAGAGCCGGGCTCGGTGGCTCAGCCTGTAATCCCGTGCCTTTGGGAGGCTGAGGTGAGTGGATTGCCTGAGCCCACGGGTTCGAGACCCGCCTGGGCAGCAAGACCTCATCTCTACAATAAATCAAAAAATTAGCCGGGTGTGGTAGCGCACGCCTGTAATTCCGGCTCCTCGGAAGGCTGAAGCAGAAGGATCGCCGGAGCCCAGCAGGTCGAGGCTGCGGTGGCCGGGAGCGGCCACTGCACTCCAGTCTGGGCGACAGAGTGAGACTCCAACTCAAAAAAAAAAAAAACAAAAACAAAAATTTGAGAAGAGATCTGGAAGGAAATCAAGGGTATCCAAATAGGAAAAGATGAAGTCAAGTTATCCCTCTTTGCTGATGATATGATCCTAACCTTGAAAATCCAAGAGAATCTGTCAAAAACTTGCTTGCACTGATAAAGGACTTTGCAAAGTCTCGGGGTACAAAATAAACATGTAAAAGACAGCTGCATTCCTATACACCAACAACAAGCAAGCAGAGACCCAAATAAAAAGCACAATCTCATTCACAATAGTCACCAAAAAAGTGAAATACCTCAGCATCTTCCTAACCAGAGAAGTCAAAGACTTTTAAAATGAGAATTACAAAATACTGCTCAAAGAAATCCAAGAAGACACAAGCAAATGGAAAAATACTCCATGCTCATGGATAGGAAGAATCAACATTGTTAAGCTGTCCATCTTACCAAAGGCAATCTACAGATTCAACGCAATACCCATTAAGTTACCAACATCATTCTTCTCAGACCTGGAAATGACAATAGAGAAATTCATATGGAAACATAAACAACCACGAATAGCCAAAACAAGCCTTAGCAAAAAAAAACAAAGCAGGAGATCTCACACTTCCAGACTTCAAACTTTACCATAAGGCTACAGTAATCAAAACAGCCTGGTATTGGTACAAGAACAGGCACATAGACCAATGGAACAGGATAGAGATTTTGGAAGCAAAGCCTCAATTTCTCAACCAACTCATCTTTGACAAAGCCTCCAACAACAACCACTGGGGAGAGGAGAACCTCTTCGGTAAATGATGCTGGGAAAACTGGCTGATCACATGCAGAAGATTGAAACAGGAACCCTCCCCATCACCATACACAAAAATTAACTCTAAATCAATCAAAGACCTAAATGTAAAACCTCAAACTATAAGAATCTTAGAAAGTGCAGGAAACACCCTTATGGAAACTGGAACTGGGAACCAATTCCTATTCAGAACCCTATAGGCAATATCTTAAGAAATCAGATAGACAAGTGGAACTTCATCAAATTAATGAGCTTCTGCAATGCAAAAGAAACCATCAAGAGAGCAGGGACACAGCCCACAGAATGGAAAAATATAGTTGCCAACTGTATATCTGACCAAGGTCTAACATCTAGGATCTACAAGGAAATCAAATGCGCTGAAAGGAAAAAACAAACAGCCACTTTAAACAGTGGGCAAAAGACATGAATAGACATTTCTCAAAAGAAGATACGGGCAGCCAACAGACATGAATAGACATTTCTCAAAAGAAGATACGGGCAGCCAACAGACACATGAAAAAGTGCTCAGTCTCATCGTCAGAGAAATGCAAATCAGAACCACATTGAGATACTACCTAACCCCAGTAAGAATGACCATCATTAATAAAACTAACAACAACAGATGCTGGCAAGGATGTGGAGAAAAGGGAATGCTTCTACACTGCTGGTGGGAATGCAGACTAGTACAACCTCTTTGGAAGACAGTGTGGCGATTTCTGCAAGAACTAGAAATCGACCTTTCATATGACCCAGCATTTCCCCTATTGGGAATACACCTGGAGGACCTCAAATTATTCTATGAAAAAGATACCTGCACACGTATGTTTGTTGCAGCTCTGTTCACAATAGCAAAAACATGGAACCAACCATGTTGCCCATCGAAGTTGAACTGGATTTAAAAAATGTGGTACATATACACAATGGAATATTATACAGTCATAAAGAAGGACAAATATATGGACTTTGCAGCAACTTGGATTTGATTTATCACAGAAACAAGGAACTGAGTTTCATATGTTCTCACTCATAAGCTGATCTTGAACAATTATAATGCTATACGAAAACAATTGGCAGTAGTGAAAAACTGTCAGGGGAGGAGGGTTGGGATTGGCAGTTGATGGAAACTGCTAGGGAAGGAAGTGGCATACCTCATCAACAAGGGTACCTGCATGATCAATGTTTATATACCTAACCCTGAATTGTACCCCACATCTCTATAATAAAAAAAAGAATTACTGGGGAGTTGAAACCTAAAAAATCCCTAATTCTCACTAAGTGCAGGAGGATGTTCATATTTTAATCAGTCACAGGAAAACCCTATCTGAGAATCAAAAACTTTTATTTTGGATCCCAAAGGAATCACACCTCAATAGCAAGGGTGAGCAATTCCTGAAGCAATGACTACTCTAACCCTACACAAGTAAAGCTGGACAACAAAATGGTCAGACTAATCCACATAAAATGCACCTGTGTGTTAGAACAAAGCCCAGACTTTTAACAACTTACATCAAAGAGTACACCACCATCTCCCAAAATATAAAATGTCCCAAAATGATAATAAATTACTTAATAACCAGAAGAATCAGTCAACAGACACAGACTTAGAAATTGCAAGTCTTATAGAGCTAACAGATAAATATGCTAATATGGTTATTAAAACTATGTTCAGGCGTATTGAGAAAAATATTAGTATAAGAAAAAGAGGAATAGAAGACATAAATAAGTAATTAAATTGAATTTCTAGATATAAGATTAACAACAGACTCAGATTGCAAAAGAAAAATTCAGTGAGATTGAAGCCATACCAAAATTTGAATATAAATTATTGAAACTAAAATATAGAAAGAAAAGACTCAAAATATTAATGAACTCAGATTCTGGAACTATAAAAATATTAAATCACTTAACATGCATTAATTAGAGTCTCAGAAGTAGAGAATGACAGAGAACAAAAGAACTGTTTTTGATTTAATAATAGCCAATATAAATATTGATTAAAAATAATAAAATTGGAGATGCAATGAGCAAGCATAAGCAACACACACACACACACACACACACACACACACACACACACACCCAAAACCATGGCATTTTATTGTATTTATATTGTTAACTGCATTAAATGCAGATGTTATATAGATTCTAATTAAAAGCAGATATTAGCAGAGTGGATAAAGGTGCAAGATGCAGAAATAAACTATGTCTTAGGAAATAATTTAAATGTAAGGACATATGTAGGTAAAAGTAAAAGGGTGGAATAAGATACCTCATAAAATATTAAACTAAAAAACTGGTGTGGAATATTCATATCACACAAAACAAACAAATTCCAAAAAAATACTGCCATAAATAAAAAGGCACTTTTCGCATTTTTATGAATGAATAAATTATTCAAGAACACAGACAATAGAGATTAACATATATGAAGCCAGAAATGTCAAAAAAAAGAAAAGGAGATCATTTGAGATAACCACAATTATTTTTTGGTTGATTCAGACTTAAAATCAATAAAATATATAAAAGGTTAGGATACAATGCGATACATTCCTGAACTACCAGTGAATAAAGAAAAAAAAAATCACAAGAAAAATTAGAAATATTTTTAATTGAATAAAAACAAAAATACATGATACAAAAAAATTGTATTGAAATTGCACATTTTTAGAGGGATATTTGCAACCACAAATGCTTATATTATAAAAGAATAAAGATCTAAAGTTAATGACATAAATTATCAGCACAGTTTGCTTTTCTGGTGAATTCTTCCAACATTTATAAAACAAATAATACAAATCTTTTTAAATGTTTCAAAAACTAGGAGAAAAGTTAAAATGTTCCAACTGCCTTCTATTTTTGACTTTTTATTAAGATAATTGAAGATTCAGATACAGTTGTTGGATATAAAAAGACCCATTGTACAATTTACCTAAGTTCCTCTGTTGTAACATCTTGCAAAACAAGTAACTCTTATAACCAAGAAAATGGCAATGCTAAAATTCAGTGATATTAATTCGATTTTTTTCCTTTTACTTGCTTTCATTTATTTGTTTTGTGTATTAATTTTTGCACAATTTTATCATCCACCACCACACTCAAGACCATAAGTGATTTCCATACCACAATAACCTCTTGTGTCCTTTTAGAAACCATGCTCATTTCTCTCACACTTGTACCCAAGTTCCTAATCTCTAGAACCTTCTGGCTTTCTTTTTCCTATTTTTCAAATTTCATTTACAAAACATATATAAATAAAATTATATGAGATTCAGCCATTTGGGATTTACTTTGTTGCTCAATGTAATTTGATGTATCAGTAGTCCATTCCTTTTTTTTATTTTTATTTTTGCTGAATAGTATTCTTTGATATATCTGTACCACAGTTTATTTAACAATTTCTTACGAAGGGACACCAGACCTTGTTTCAGGTTTTGGCTATTACAAAGAAAACTACTGTGAAAAAACACATATAGGTTTTTTTTGAAGAAGTAAATTTTCTTTTCTTTTTTTTTCTTTTGAGTTGGAGTCTCACTCTGTCGCCCAGACTGGAGTGCAGTGGCCGCTCCCGGCCACCGCAGCCTCGACCTGCTGGGCTCCGGCGATCCTTCCGCCTCAGCCTTCCGAGTAGCCGGAATTACAGGCATGCGCTACCACGCCCGGCTGATTTTTTGATTTATTGTAGAGATGAGGTCTCCCTGCCCAAGCGGGTCTCGAACCCGCGGGCTCAGGCAATCCACTCACCTCAGCCTCCCAAAGGCGCGGGATTACAGGCTGAGCCGCCGAGCCCGGCTAGAAGTAAATTTTCATTTTTCTGGGATAAGTATCCAAAAATGCTATTTCCATGTTAAACCTTTATAAAAAGTGTCAAAATATTCCAAATTCGTTGAATCATTTTACATTTTCACCAGCAATATATGAATGATACATTTTCTTTACACTTTGATCAATATTCCGTGTTGATTCCACTTTTTAGCTTTCAGCCATTCTGATAGGTGTGCACTAATATCTCATTGTGGTTTTAATTTGTGTTTACCTAATGGCTAATGACGGTTAGTATCTATTTACTCGTTTTTGTGTGTATATCCTTTTCAATAATATGTTTATTCATGTCTTTTACCCATTTATTAGATTGTTTGTTTTTCCCTGTTGAATTTTGAGAACTCTTTCTATATTTTAGATATTAGTCTTTCACTGTATATGTGGTTTTCAAATATTATTTTCAATCTATATCTGCTATTTTCACCCTGTTCATGTGGGTTGTCTTAATCTATTCAGGCTGCTATTAAAAAAATACCATGTAGTTGGTGGCTTATAAACAACAGAAATTTATACACATATATGTAAGAATATGTGTGTATACATGTATATGAGTGCATGTGTATTCAAACACACACACACACACACACATATATATATATATATATCTTCTATTTTTTCTGTCTCTAGAGAACCTCAGCTATTACACAAGTTTTCACAGATCAAAAGTTTTCCATTTTGATGAGACATAATTTATTATTTCTGAATATATTGTGTTTTCAGTGTCAAACTTGAAAAGTTTTTGCCTTGCCTTAGTGCCCAAAGATTTTCTCCTATGTATTTTTAAAGTATTATGATTTGAAGTTTTATACTTAGCTTTATGGTCCATCTGAGTTAATTTTGCTTAGGATATAAGGTTAATGGCAAGCACCATCATTTTGACAGTGAATGCCCAATTTCTCAGCATTATTTATGGAAAAAGCTAGGCTTTCTCCACTGAACTACTTTTGTATCTTTGTCAATAATTGATTACCTGTATTTTTATGGCTATGTTTCTGCCTTCTTTGTTGTGTCTGTTGATTTATGTGTCTGTGCTTCTACCAATACCACGATATCTTGATTGCTCTAGCTACAAAATAGACCTTAATATCAGAGAAAGGGATTTCTTCCAATTATTCATCTTTGTATTATTTTAGCTGTTTTAAGGATAGTGCTTTTTATGTAAATTTTAGAATAAGCAGAACTATGTCAATACAATTCCTTGCTGGAATTTGTATGGTAGCTATGTTAAACCTAAAGATGAATTTGGAAACAATTGACTTCCTTATGTTTTATATTCCAGTCCATGAATACAGAATTTCTCTCCGGTTTGTCTAGGCCTTCTCTGATGTCTTTTATCAGCAGTTTGTAATTTCAGCATATGGATTGTGTACATGTTTTATTAAATGTATACTAAGTACTTATTTTTTAAAGATACTCTTTATCACATTGGAAAATAATAGTCTTTCTGAAAATTTTTTTATTATGAATGGATATTGGATTTTGAAAAATACTTTCTGTAAATTATCTTCTATGATTATTTGATTTTTGTCTTTTACCTTCCTGATAAGGTATATTACATTGAATGGTTTTTAACTATTAAACTAGATTTTAGTGTCAGAAATAATTGTTAATTTGTCATGATATATATTCTTTTTCACACATTGTTGGATTCAGTTTGCTAGTTATTTTTGCAAGCCTTTTTTGTTTTCTTGGTTGTTTTTGTTTTAAAATTTAAAAAATTGTTTTGCACATAAGGTCATGTGAAATACTAATCTATAGTTTTTGCATGTGTGTCATGTGTTTGACTAAGTTTTGCATCTGGATAATATTGGTCTCCCTAGATGAATTTGGATGTATTCACTTCCATTCTATGTTCTTGAAGAGTTTGTGTAAAATTTGTGCTAATTTTTATTTGAATATTTGGTAGAAATCTTCAGTGAAACCATATGCTTTCAGATTTCTTTATAAGAGGATTTTAAATTTCAAAATAAATAGTTTTAGTGGTTATAGAATTATTCCAGTGTTATGAATCATTGTAGTTGAATTCTTGTATTTATTGGTTTGTAGGTTTTGTCAAAATCTTCTAAGTTGTCTAATATAACAATTCATTTGCTTACAATATCCCATTATGATGTTTTAACAGATAGCATCGGTTTCATTTCTGATATTGATGATTTGTGTCTTATCTCTTTTTATCTTTGTAAGAGTTTTATCATTATTATTAATTTTTTTCAAAGCACCAGCTTTTTGTTTTATTGATTTTCTCTGTATTTTCTAATTTAATTTATTTCTACTCTTATGTTTATTATTCCATTCTTTTTGGGACTTATCTTGGGTTTATATTGCTCTTCATTGTCTAGTTTATTTGTGAAAGAGTTAATTGATGGAGACTTTCATCTTTTCTAATGCGAGCATGCAGTACTATAAATTTTCTTCTTATTTATACATTTTATATTGTATTTATGATTCTATTTTTTTTTTTTTTTGAGTTGGAGTCTCACTCTGTCACCCAAACTAGAGTGCAGTGGCCGCTCCCGGCCACCGCAGCCTCGACCTGCTGGGCTCTGGCAATCCTTCCGCCTCAGCCTTCCAAGTAGCCGGAATTACAGGCATGCGCTCCCATGCCCGGCTGATTTTTTGATTTATCGTAGAGATGAGGTCTCGCTGCCCAGGCGGGTCTCGAACCTGCAGGCTCAGGCAATCCACTCACCTCAGCCTCCCAAAGGCGCAGGATTACAGGCTGAGCCACCGAGTCCGGCTTTATGATTCTATTTTTTAATGTTTTATTGCCTTAGAGATATTTTCATAGTCATTTAAAAGTATGCTGTATATGTTTAGATGTTATAGAGGTTTTCCTATTCCTTATTTGTATATTTATATTTAGCTCAATTCCATTATGATCATAAGTAATCACTGTATAATTTCTTTTTTTTAATTTGTAGAGATTTGATTTTTGTTTTTGTTTTTGTTTTGTTTTCAGGCAAACCTTACCACAAAATTTAATGAAGTAAGACAGCTTTCAGGAGGACTTCCTACTTACTTGTACTTGCTTTGACATGCTACACTAACAATTAGGATCTATTTTTTAATTGCTACCATATACAAGGCAAGTATTATATCAGTTCCACTTTATAGCTGACAGTCTAAAGTGGAGAGATGCAGAACGCCCATGCAAAGCTAGCTGCGGTTATAAGCAAAGAAGTAGGTTTTGAATCCAGTTTTATGGGTCCAAAACCTGTGTTATTTCCACAACAGCACATCAGAAACATTTCCCAGTATCTGTATTGTAAATTAGCTGAATAATACCCCAATATCAACAAGTACCCAATCTGATTTGTTTTATGATGCAGAAGATAGTTTATCTTTCTGAATGTTCCACTGGTGCTCAAAATTTTTTTAAAAATGTATCCTGTGGTTTAGGTGTTGAATATTCTGCATATGCTAATTAGCTTTTGTTGATTTATTGTGTGTTCAGATATTTTATAAACTTGCTGATTTTCGTCAAGAATTTCTGTTAGTTTCTGAGAAGGGGGTGTTGAAGTCCCCAAGTGTATTTACAGATTAGTCTGTTTCTCCATTTAGTTCTATTTTTACCAATGTATTTAAAGGCTCTGTTGTTTGCTGCATACAAATTTAGGATCACTATGTCTCTCTGGTATATTGATCTCTTTTATATTTTTGTATTCCCTCTTTTTCTTAAGTATTTTCTTTACCCTGAATTCTAATTTACCAGATATAGAATATAGACTTTTAAAAATTAATATTCACATAGTATACCCTTTCCCTTCCTCTTACTTTCCACTTACCTATGTGGTTGAATTTAATGTGAGGTTCTAGTAAACAGCTTATAGCTGGGGTTTTTGTTTTTGTTTTTTTCATTCTGCAAAATCTCTGTCTTTTGATTGGTGTATTTGGTACATTTACATTTAATATAATTACTTATGTTAGCACATAAATCTGTTATTTTATTATTTGTTATTAATAGATAAATGATAGATAAATACATTCTTGTTTCTGCGTTTCTTTTTTCTTGTTTTCCTAGCAGTTACTAAAACATTTTTCAAGATTCCAGTATGGTTTATTAATAATACTTTGAGTGTATTTCTTTGCTTTATCTGGGTGTTGCAGTATAACTATGTGCCATTTTACAGTCTAATGGTAACAATATTTTATCACATGAATGTAATATGAAAATTCTATTGTATTTTATATTTAGGGTACATATACACAATGGAATATTATGCAGCCATAAAAAAGAAAAAACATATGGACTTCACAACAACTTGGATGGACTTAGAGTAGATCATACTCAGTTATCTATCACAGAAACAAAGAACAGATTACTATATATTCTCACTCATAAGCGAACCTTGAACAATTATAATACTAAAGACAGGAATTGACAGTAGTGGGAAACTATCAGGGGAATGGGGGTGGGTTTGGCCATTGGGGGAAACTACTAGGGGAGGGAGGAGCATAGGGGCATACTTCATCAACAAGGGTACCTGCATAATCAACATTTGTATACCTAACCCTGAATTGTACCCCACATCTTTATAATTAAAAAAAGAATTTTCTTCTGTTTAAAAACCATTATCTTGAGTGTCAAATGGCATTACAATTTTTGTTTTAGTCATCAAACATAATTTATAAAACTTATTAGATAAAAAGTGGTATAATGTATTGCATTTTACCCATATTTCTTCTTCTTATTTTGTTTCATCTTTTCTGGTACTTCAAAATTCCTTCTTTGATCATTTAAATAATTCTCACTAGCCAATCTTAAGAGTAGCTCTGCTAGCAATACATTCTTTTTTAGTTTTCCTTAATCTTAGAATTTTATTTTCTCTTTATTTCTGAGGGATAGTTTTACAGGATATAAAATTTCTAGTTGACAGTTCTTTTGTCTCAGCACTCAAAAAATACTGTACCATTTCATTATCACCTTCATGGTTTCAGATATGAAAACTTCTCTACTTAAAATTAGTGCCTTTACAAATAATATGTCCTCTCTTTCAGCTACTTTCACTATTTTTTTCTTTAAATACTCTTTTACCTTCACTTTCTTTCTCCTCTACTGCTGGGACTCTAATGATAGCAATATTGAACATTTTGTTATTAACCAATAGGTACCTAAAGTTTTCTTTTCTCTCCCTCTGATTTTTTTTCCTTTCTTTTCTTCTTTAAAACAAAAAATCTTGACAGACTTTATTTTTCTTTTACTTAATAATCCCGACAATTAACAAGGATTTCAAGAGCTTCACTTTTCATCTCCTATTAATCTTTACAAAGGCCTCTCAGGAAATGAGCTGTTTCTTATTTTTCTGAAATCAATTTCTACCTTTATCTGATAGGTGAAATATATTTATCTTATTCATAATAATGTAGTAACAAATACATAAAAGCATGATCTTTTTGTGTCATAGCAAGCTTTTGTGTTCATATCTTGCTATAAATTTTTCTCCCTAATAAATATTAATAATTATACAAAACAAATTTATAATAAAATATCCATGCATTTAAAATTTCCAGATGATATCCAAAAGCATAACCAGTTTCAGCCTACCATATTTAATTTTTAGGTAAAGGTTTGATTAGCTGAGGAAGTAATTCTAACTCAATTTTTTTAAATAACTTTTTTTCACTGGTGTCGTGCTTGGGTTGAACATGAGATAGAGTTTGTCATATTTAATATACCAAGTATCTTGCTTAAATTTTGCTTTTGAAAAATAAATCAAGTTTCACACATTTAAATTAGCAAAAAACACTTAGTCTCAAATCAATTGCTCCACACCTCATGAAGTTTATATTATGATTGTTGATGCCTTCCAAAAAAATAGTTTCAATTCAGCCTTGTTTATCAAGGATGATTAGATCAAGTACCAAGAGATAAAGAGAGTAAAATATAAAAAACTTAATTTTTTGACTGCTGGAGGTCTTTTAATATGTTTTATAGAAATGGGTATTTCTAATTGATTTAATTTATTTAAAAGAATCTTGTCAAATACTTACAATATAAGATGCACTAACAAAGCACTGAAGCATAGCCCTGTTACAGCAATAATTAGAGTATTCCATCTAGAGAATCATCTTGTTCACATTTCAATTTACAATAAAATATATTCTATTAGAACTATCAGCAAGTTAAATCACAGATTTTAAGAATACTCTTATTTTCTGAAGGTTTTAATTTTGATAGTGAGTAGCTTGCATCTTCTTAAGGAGAAAAAGCTTTTTAAAATATGATAATATTGCAGTAAACGATGAACACACAGATTAATCGTTCTCATTTTTTTTTTTTTTTTTTGAGTTGGAGTCTCACTCTGTCGCCCAGACTGGAGTGCAGTGGCCGCTCCCGGTCACTGCAGCCTCGACCTGCTGGACTCCGGCGATCCTTCTGCCTCAGCCTTCCAAGTAGCCGGAATTACAGGCGCGCGCCGCGCCTTTGGGAGGCTGAGGTGAGTGGATTGCCTGAGCCCGAGGGTTCGAGACCCGCCTGGGCAGGCCAGACCTCATCTCTACAATAAATCAAAAAAAAAAAAAATCAGCTGGGCATGGTAGCGCATGCCTGTAATTCCGGCTACTCAGAAGGCTGAGGCGAAAGGATGGCCGGAGCCCAGTAGGTCGAGGCTGCGGTGGCCGGGAGCGGCCACTGCACTCCAGTCTGGGCAACAGAATGAGACTCCAACTCAAAATATATATATATATATATATATATATTTAGAGCCAGGCTCTGTGACTCAGCCTGCAATCCTGCGCCTTTGGGAGGCTGAGGTGAGTGGATTGCCTGAGTCCGCGGGTTCGAGACCCACCAGGGCAGCGAGACCTCATCTCTACAATAAATCAAAAAATCAGCCGGGCGTGGCAGCGCATGCCTGTAATTCCGGCTACTTGGAAGACTGAGGCAGAAGGATCGCCGGAGCCCAGCGGGTCGAGGCTGTGGTGGCCGGGAGCGGCCACTGCACTCCAGTCTGGGCGACAGAGTGAGACTCCAACTCAAAAAACAAAACAACAAAACAACAAAAGAAAATCCAAGACATAGATCACTAACTCAATGCCTTTTTTCCTGAATCATCTAATATACATGAATGTATTTTTAGGTTACTTAATTTTTAAAAATAAACTGTTTTTATTTTATAATAATTTTAGATTTGTAGAAAATATGCAAAGACAGTGTAGACAGTTCTTACTCAGTTCTGAGTCTTCACCCAGTTTCTGTCAATGTTACTGTCTTATGTATCCATGGTTAACACCAAATATATCCATTTGTCAAACTAAGAAATGAATATTGGCACATTGCTACACTAAATTGCAATCTTGATTTTTATTTCACCAGTTTTTTTCATTGATACCTTTTTGTTCCAGGATCCAATGCAGGATGCCATATTTCCTTTAGTTGCCATACTACCGGTGATCCCTGACAGTTTCTCTGTCTTTTTGTTTTATAGAAGCTTGACTATTTTGAAAAGTCCTGCAAGATATTTTACAGTACATCACTCCACTTCAGTTTTTCTAATACTGTCTCATGATTAAACTGAAGTTATGCATTCTTGAAGAAAAATAACAGAAGACTGATATGCCAGTATTATTAAATCATATTAGAGGGGTCTATAATGTCAGTGACATCACTTTGATATTGGCTTTGATCCCTAATTAAGTTAAGTTTGCCAACTTCTCTACTCTAAAATTATTTTTCTTCACATTGGAAGTGATATATTGACATCAACAGCAGAGTAAAGGGGCAACCCATAGACTGGCAGGACATGTTGCAAAACATACATCAGATAAGAGGCTAGTATTCAAAATATACAAGGAACTCAAACAATTTAAAAGCAAGAAAATTAATAATCCAGACAAAAAATGGGCAGAGGATCTGAGGAGACATTTGTCCAAAAAGGTGATACAAATGGCCAACCAATATATGAAAAATGCTCAACATCTCTAATCACCAACAAAATGCAAATTTAAACCACAATGTGATATCATTCACACCTGTTAGAATGGATATTATCAAAAAGACAAATGATAAGTTTTGATGAAGATGTGAAAAAAAGGGAGCATCCTTGTACATTGTTGTTGAAAATGTAAATTAATACAGCAGTTTTGGAAAATGGTACTGAGGTTCCTCAAAAAAAAAAAAAAAAAAAACGGAACAACCAGGTGATCCAGTAATCCCACCTCTAGGCGTACAATATACTTTTAAAAATTGAAGTTGGTATGTTGAAGAAATATCTGCACTTTTATATCATATCAACATTATTTACAACAACCAAGCTATGGAATCAACCTAAGTATCCTCCAGTGGGTACATAAGAAAAATGATATATCTATATATCTGTATCTACACACACACACACACACACACACACACACACACACACAAGAATACTATACAGCCGTTAAAAGAAGGAAATTCTGTCATTTGCGACACTTAGAATGAAACTGAAGGATATTATGCAAAGTAAAATAAACCAGGCTAAGAAAGACAAATACTGTATGATCTCACTTATATGTGGGATGCAAAAAAGTTGATCTCATAGAAACAGAGAGTAGAAAAATGGTAACTAGAGGCTGGGGAGGGGAGTAGAAAATGAGTTGGGGAAAGGGAAGATATTGATCAAGGAGTACAAAGTCTCAGACTGGAGTAATACGTTTTAATGATCTGTTGCAGTGCATGGTGACCATAGTTAATAATAATGTAGTGTATACTTCAAAATTGTTAAATAATAGATTTTTAATCTTCTCATTATACACAAATAAGTCATTAGTTGGTGAGGTGATTCATATGTTAATTAGCTTGACTCCATCTTTTTACACATATACATATGTCAAAAGTTCACAGTGTATCCCATAAATAAATACAATTATCATTTGCCAATTTAAGATAAACATTTTTTTTAAATTTACTATGCAATTAATAGATATGTGCGGTGAATTAAGATCTGCTTTCAAGAGGGGAGTATCTGCATATATTGTTTGCAATTCTAATTTAAGGAAAATGTTTCTCTTCTCCCTCATATATTTATTTATTTAATTATTCATTTATATCACTGTGGACTCGTGTATATTTATTCTATACTTTGGGTTCTAATATAATACCACAGCATTTGTTTTGTTACTCAGATTGTTCCAACTTTGATTATTGGAGACTCTTTGAGGTTGGCTCCTGTGTCCCTTTGGCATGCCTCTGCCCTTGTGTTTGTTGAGTACATCTTTATTCTGTCATACTGTAGGATGCTCTGGGCTCATAAATTTTCCTTGCCTCATCTCTAGAATTAGTCATTTATTGCTAATTCTATTGCTTTTTATATTGGACAACAATATTTAGAAACAAAGATCTGGATGCCGACTGTGGACACTCTCGGTAGAGAATTTCTGACATTATTTCTTCAAATGTTTCTTCTGCCAAGTCTTTATTTTTTTGTCCCCCTCATTATGGGATTAAAATTATGTCTATGTTAGAATGCATAATATTGTCCCACAGATACTTTGCTCTGTTTCCTGTTTTTTTTCCTTTTCATAGTTTCTATCGGCTTATCTTTAAGTTCATTATTTATTGTAATAGCAATGCTTACTGATGAGTTTATCAAAGCATTTCATATAATGTGCTTTGATTTCTTCCCTTTTCTTTTGACGATTTTTTATAGTTTCCAACTCTGGCAAAATTACCTGTCTAGTATTGTGTGCTGTTTATCTTTTCCATTAAATCCACTAGCATTCTAATTAGAGTTATTTATAATTCCCTGATAGTGTTCATATTTGTGTTATATCTGAGTCTAGTTCTGATGACTGTTTCTTTTAACAATGTTTTGTCTTGTCTTTTGCTATGCTATACTTGTAACTTTTTTTTTTTTTTTTGAAACCAATATATATTGTTTATGACCATGGATACAGAGATAAGTGTATTTCATGTTTGGAGATGAATGTCCTTTCCTTCTGCTAAGTTTCAGTATGGAATTTGTGTTAATCTAGTCAGAGGTTTGGGTGGGTTTCAGTTTGTTGCTGCTATGAATACTGAAGTTGGAGTTTATTGTTGCAAAGGGCACCAGACACTTTAAACCTCTGTAGTGATACTTTATCTGCTTACTTCATTTTGAGTCTTCTGCTGTTCCACAGAGTCTCCCCTAATTGCTCTACAATTTTTCCATGCCACTTTTTATTGGAGACTTGTTAGTATTTGATGAGGGTAGGAGAAGTATAAGTACTTTCTGATATTCTGTTTAAACTTCAGTCCTAGGCATATACTGTGGACCTTTGCCTCAGAGGCATGACCTACACAAGGGGTGCTGTCCTTCCTCCAGGGATGGAGCTTTTGTATTTCCCCCTTTGCTTTTTTATTCTAGTTACAGTGGGCATCCACCAGTGTCCCAAGGCTATATTTGAAAACCCTTCTCCCTGAAGATTAAGCGATTTTGGCTTTCTTTGTTACTTAGAAAACTGAAATTCTGTCAAAGTCTCAGTTACCCCCCACAACATGAAATGGGATTATACCAACCTACTCTGAGGATTAAGTCTATTTTTCTGTAGTGGAGATGTAGCAGAGATGCAAAGAGGAGGGTCAAAAGGGATTTTATTATAATTTGGCAATGGTCACTGTTTCTGTCCACTGTGAGGAAGCTTCCTCTAGATTCTTTCCAAATATCCCTATAAAAGCCTGTTGGTTTCCTAGAGGAAAGCTCAGCACAAAAGTGAGAATCCATCTATGTCTACATTTCCTGAGTTACATTGTCTCAAACTAATCCACACTCAACCTTTTGCTGTTCCTTAAACATTTTCGGTTTGATTTTCCAAGTCCTTTATGTGAGGTTCAATCACATTTCTCCTGTCTGTTTCTTCTTGTCAACACCTGTCTTTCTTAAGATGTCTGGTTAGTTGCCTGCCCTGTGACCTCAGATCTCAGATGGGTTTATAAAAAGCTTTTCATCTGAAGTTGTGCACCTTTTCTATTTTTGTAGAAATGGAACAAAGTTCTTTCCAGTTCTACATCTCGGTGTTAAGACCACAAGTTCCCACACTATCCAGTCTAGTAAAATATCAGTCACAAGACTATGACTAGCTATATATTCAATAAACAAGAAATTTGCAATATTGTGACTGTAGTATTTGGTATATGTGTAATTATATGTAAAATATTGCTAAATATAAACAATTAACTTTAATAATAGAGGGCCACATTAATGTTCTGGGAGTTCAGAGAAAACAGAGGCTACTTCTAACTAGACATTAAGACATGATTTCATATGAAATTTAAGTATTTGACCTAGGCTGAAAATAAATGTTTTGCAAATGCAAATATATATGATTATTTTACCTAGTTTCTTCATTTATTGTAACTCTTCATACTCTTCTAGTTATTATATTGTCATATTGTCCAATTTTAAACTCTCCTAAAATCTTTATATGAACAGTGATGGGAGAGAAAAAAATAGGGGGGGATGTTTAATAATTGTAATGCAATCAGTAACAGTCACTCTTAAAATTTATTTAGCTCACACCTGACTCAAAACTTAGTGGAGAGAGATAGACAAGATGGCAACAGAAGCTGTGGGAGCATGAAATTCTCTGCAAGGGCAAGTGTCCATAAAGACAGTCAGCTGAGTGAGTGAGTACAGCTGGGTGAGTGAAAGTCCATCTGAAGGGAGACTCAGGATCAAGCATCCAGGACTCCCTTTCGGAGGTGGCTGCAACTCACCACTGCTCTTAGATCAGGTCCCTGGCTTGGAGGATTATCAGTCATTCTGAGGAGTCTCATGGGAGGAGGCAGAAAACAACTGCTCCTTAGCACCTGGAGCCTGGCTCATGCCACTACTGGCAGAGGGAATCATGGAGAGGGTAGGGGAGGAAATCTGGAGCTGAGCCCTGCCACCAGCAATGAGACACTGACCACCACCATTTTCTCTGTCTTGGGACTAGGCAGAGGCCTGCATTGGCCTGCTGTCTCTATTCAGCCTCCAACCTGGGACACAGAGGCAATCACTACGCCCCTCCGGGATCGACCATCACCAGCCCAGAGAGGAAACTTCAGGAGCGGACACAGAGAGACTGATGCCCCACCCCCACGCTGGACCAGGTTCAGACACATCTGATCTGAGTGGGGGAATTGGCGGCAGCAGTAACAGCAAATGTATTGGGTGAGTCTGTATCTTATTCACCCTCGTCCCACAGCAGTCCACTGGGCGTACGATCCATGCTAAAAGCAACCTGATCAGCCTGCACCAAGAGAGGAGGAAGGAGCTGAAGACCAGAGCCCACTTTCTACAACTGAGGCTGCCAGAAACAGCCGCAGTACTTGGGGGAAAAAACCTGAAGTTCCAGAAATGGCCATAGAGGGAGCTCTTTTTTTCTCTCTGTTTTTGTTTATGTTGTAGCACTTGTTTTGTTCTTGGTGGGTTTTTTTGTTTTTGTTTTTGTTTGTTGGTGTTTTAAAAACTTTCTGTTTGCATATTTTTGAGGGTGAATGCATCATCAGTTTTTTTTTTGTTTGTATGTTTGTTTGCCTGTATGTTTTTTGTTTCTTTCTTTGTAAGTTGCTGTGCTTGTATGCTCTCTTTCTCCTTCTCTTATTGTTTCATCTTCCTTTCATCTCTTTTTCCCTTCTTCCTTTTCCCATTCTTTTTCTTTTTCTTATCTCATTTGGCTTTCAGGGGGCACACATACACCCCCACAACATATACAGATTGTAAGGTGGTGAGAAATGGTTTCCAGGGGGCCCACCCACTTGTCAGTAGATACTGTGATCTGCAGATAGCTTCTAAACTACAACTCCTCCCATCACACCTTAATCAAATTTCAAAACTGCAAAAAGCACAGCCCCCTGTCCCCACTCTGGATTCAAAATTGAACAAATCCAGAGGATATACATAAGGTAGAATAGGGGACTGAGCAAACAGAAGTGAAAGTTAGACCCCCCCATCACTGAGCAATTGAGTTTAAATAGAGGGAATTTTAAAAGGTAGAGGAAAACCATTACAAATGAAGAAGAACCAAAGGAAGAACACAGGTCTCATCCAGGCTCCTGGGAAGACACTTGAGAAAACAGACTTCAGAATTCAAAAATGAAGAGCCTCCAGAATGGTCTGAAACCATAAACCTGGATATCAAAATATTGATAGAGAGAATGAATAGAATTGAAGAGAGAGAAGAGGAAAGGATGAAGGAGCTGATAACTGAGATAGCAGCAATAAAGATAACTGTAGCAGGGCTTAGTGGTTCAGCCTGTAATCCCAGAGCTTTGGGAGACCGAGGTGAGTGGATTGCCTGAGCCCACAGGTTCGAGACCTGCCTGGGCAACTTGGCGAGACCTCATCTCTACAATAAATCAAAAATTAGCCAGGCATGGTAGCGCGCACCTATACTTCCAGCTACTTGGAAGGCTGAGGTGGAAGGATCGCTGGAGCCCAGCGATCAAGGCTGTGGTGGCCGGGAGCAGCTACTGCACTCCAGTCTGGGTGACAGAGTGAAACTCCAACTCAAAAAAATATATATAATATAGTAAATGAAATAAATAACAAACTGACAAGCATGGAAAGCAGAATTAACCAAGCAGAAGAAATGATCTCAGAGCTAGAGGACCAAAATATGCAACCAACCCAAACTGTTAAAAACATAGAAAAGAGGCTTAAAAAGACAGAACAAAGCTTCCAAGAGATGTGTAATTATATCAAGAGGCTGAACCTATGATTAATTGTAATTCCTGAGGCAGATAGAGAAACAGAGACCACATGGAATATTTGTCCTTGAAATATTACATGAAAATATCTAAGAAGACTTCCCTCATCTAATCAGAAATGTGACCATTCAAAAACAAGAAGCTCAGAAAGCCCCTGCAAGACATGAAATGAGAAGACCAACTCCTAGAAACATAGCAGTTTGCTTACACAAAGTAGGTATAAAAGAAAAAATCTGAAGGGCAGCAAGGGAGAAAGGTCAGACTACTTACTGGGGAAGACCAATTAGAATAGCAGTAGACTAGCCGGGCTCGGGGCTCAGCCTGTATTCCCGCATCTTGGGAGGCTGAGGTGAGTGGATTGCCTAAGCTCGCGGGTTCGAGACCTGCCTGGGCAACTTGGCGAGACCTCATCTCTACAATAAATCAAAAATCAGCCGGGCGTGGCAGTGCATGCCTGTAGTTCCAGCTAATTGGAAGGCTGAGGTGGAAGGATCACCGGAGCTGAGCAGGTCGAGGCTGCGGTGGCCGGAGTGGCCACTACACTCCAGTCTGGGCGACAGAGTGAGACTCCAATTCAAAAAATAAAAAAAAGAATAGTAGTAGACTTATCTAAAGAATCTCTACAGGTTAGAAGAGACTGGAGTCCAGTCTTCAAAGTTCTCAAAGATAAACAATTCCAACCATGAATTTCCTACCCAACTGAGTTTAATCAGACAGGGAGAATTCAAATCCTTCCCAGACATTCAATCCCTAAGAGTTTATGCTGCCTCCATACCAGCTCTACAAAAATGCTTAAGAGAATATTAAACACAGAAGAAAGAAAAAAAGAAATGACCATAATCATCCCAAGAATTCAGGAAAACGATCAAAAGCACACACATATATCAATGCAAAAATCTAAAGAAAATCAACAAACAAAAAAACAACAACAGCAAAAATCTCATGACGGGAATAAACTCTTACATCTAAGTAATTAGCCTGAGCACGAATGTACTAAATGCACCACTGTCAATGACCAACTGGATGGAAAAAACAATATGCTACTTTAAAAACATTTTTAAAAAGCAAAAATATGCTGTCTCCAGGATACTCATCTCTTCAGAATGAAAACTAAAAGACTGAAAGTAAGAGGATGAAAAACAAATTTTCAGGCAAAAAGAACAAAAACCAAAGCAGGAGTTGTGATATTTATCAGACAGAATATCCTTTAAGTTATCAAAAATTTAAAAAGATATGGAAGGTCACTATATAATTATAAAAGATTATATCCGTCAATAATAAATATCCAGTCTACACATATATGCACCCAACATATGAGCACCAACCTTTATAAAGCAGCTTCTAGGTAAGCTAAAAATAGGTATGGATACAAACACTATCATAGCTAGGGACTAAAATACCCCACTAACAACCCTAGATAGATCATTGAGGCAAGAAATCAACAAGGAGGTCTGGAACCTCAACTTGAAGCTTGACCAAGTGGACTTAATAGATGCCTACAGAACACTCCACCTAACAACCATAGAATATACATTCTACTCATCACCAAATGGAGCATACTCCAAGGTCAACCAAATTCTTGACCATAAATCAAACATAAACTAATTTCATAAGATTAAAGTATTGCCATGCACCTTCTCAGACCACAGTGTAATACAAATAAATATCAACCCCAACAAAGCTATCCCCAAACCCACAAAGACATAGATACTACACAGCATGATGCTGAACAACTCTTTGGTCAAAAGAGAAATCAAAGCAGAAATTAGAAGGTTTATGGAAACAAATGCAAATAGAGACACTTTACCAAAATTTCTGGTATGCCATGAAGTCAATACTTAGAGGGGAATTCATTTCTTTACAAACGTACATCAAGAAAATGAAAAGATCACAAGTTAACAGCCAAACACATCATCTAAGGAAGCTGGAAAGACAAGACCACCATAATCATAACTTCACCAGAGGAATCCAGATCACCAACGTAAAAGGCCAAATACAGGACATAGAAGACAAAAATATCATAGAAAAAAATCAACTAAACAAAATATAGTCCTTTGAAAGGATAAACAAACAAGGTTGATGGACATCTAGCCAGATTGACCAAAGAGAGAGAGAGAGAGAGAGAGAGAAATCCAAATAAACACAATCAGAAATGCAAAAGATTAAATCACACTGAACCCTAAAGAAACACAAAAAGTTATCAGAGATTACTATGCCTACCTGTATGGAAACAATTTGAAAACCTAAATGAAATGAAGGAATTTCTTACATCCCACAGCCTCCCAAGAAGAAATTGAGACGTTAAATAAACCAATAACAACCTAGGAAGTTGATTCCATCATAAGAAAATAACCCACAAAAAATAGTCCTGGATGAGACTGCTTTCCAGGAGAGCTCTACAAAACATGCAAGAAGGAGCTGATACTAATCCTATTTAAAGTATTCTAAGCAATCGAGAAAGACAGAACTATACTCAAATCATTTTATAAAGCTAAAATCACAATGGATACCCAAACCAGGTAAAAATCTAACAAAGAAAGAGAGCTATAGCAATATCCCTGATGAACATAGATGCAAAAAATACTCAACAAGATTCTAGCAAATCACATCCAAAAACACATCTCAAAAATTATCAACCATGACCAAGTAGGCTTCATTCCTAGGATTCAGAACTGGTTCAACATCCATAAGATCATAAATGTAATTTAATACATCAACACATGTAAAAATAGAAAGCACATGATTATATCATTAGATGCTGAAAAAGCTTTCTATAAAATCCAGCACCCCTCTTGATAAAAACTGTTGAACACCTAGGTATAAAAGGAACATATCTCAAAATCAGTAAGAGCCATCTATGATAAACCCATAGCCAACATATTGCTAAACGAACAGAAACTGGAAGCATTTCCCCTATAAACCAGAATAAGACAAGGCTACCCACTGTCATCCCTCCTTTTCAACATAGTGTTGGAAGTCCTAGTTAGAGCCATAAGGCAAAAGAAGCAAATCAGAGGCATCCAAATGGGAAAAGAAGCAGTCAAGTTATTCCTCTTTGCCAACAATATGATTCTATACCTCAAAAATCCAAGAGAATCTGTCAGAAAACATTCTTGCACTGATAAAGGACTCTGGCAAAGTCTCAAGGTACAAAATCAATGTGTGAAAAACAGTTACACTCTCATACACCAACAACAAACAAAGAACAACAAAAAAAGCACAAACACATTCACAATAGCAACAAAAAAATGAAATACCTTGGCATCTTCCTAACTGGAGAAATGAAAGACCTTTATAGCAACAACTACAAAACACTGATCAAACACATCAAAGATGACACAAACAAATGGAAAAATATTACCTGCTCATGGATTGGAAGAATTAACATTATGAAGATGTCCTTCCTACCAAAGGCAATCTACAGATTTAACACAATACTGCTTAAATTACTGGCATCATTCTCCTCAGACCTGGAAACAGCAATACAGAAATTCAAATGAAAATGTAAACAATCCGTTGCCAAAGCAACAAAGTGGGAGGTATCACATTTCCATGCTTTAAACTTTATTGTAAGGCTACAATAATCAAAACAGCCTGGTATTGGTAGAAGAACAGGCATTGTAGACCAATAAAAAAAGATAAAGATTCTAGAAGCAAAAACCAACTCTAAATGGATGAAAGACCTAAACGTAAAATCTCAAACTATAAAAACCTTAGAAAAGGCAGGAGACACTCTTATGGAAATTAGAACTGGCAACCAATTCCTGAGCAAAACCCTAAATGCCCATGCCTTATCAGATAAGATAGACAAATGCAGTCTCATCAAACTAAACAGCATCTTCAAAGCAGAAGAAACCATCAAGAGAGTGGGGAGAAAACCCACAGAACAGGAAAAAATATTTTCCAACTGTATGTCTGACAAAGGCCAAACATCTAGAATCTACAAGGAACTCAAACATGCCAAAAAGAAAAAAAAGACAGCCCTATTAAAAAGTGGGGAAAAGATATGAATAGACATTTCTCAAAAGAAGACATATGGGCAGCCAGCCAACAGATACATGAAAAAATGCTCAGCCTCACTAATCATCAAAGAAATGCAAATTAAAACCACACTGAGGTAACACCTAACTCCATCATCAATAACTCAAAAAACAACAGATGCTGAAGAGGATGCAAGGAAAAGAGAACACTGCTAAATTGTTAGTGGGAGTGTAAACTAGTACAACCTCCGTGGAAAACAGTGTGAAGATTCCTAAAAGATCTAAAAATCAACCTTCCTTTCAACCCAGCAATCCTTCTTCTGGGAATATATCTGGAGGAATTTAAATCACTCTATGAAAAAGATACCTGCACACTTATGTTAATTGCATCATTATTCACAATACCGAAAGCAATACCAAATTTTGTGGGTGTTTTTCTTACTATGGAATCAATTTCCTGGGTTGTTATTGGTTTATTTAATGTCTCAATTTCCTCTTGTTTCAACCTTGAGAGGCTGTGGGATATAAAAAATTCTTTCATCTCATTAAGATTTTCAAATTGTTTCCATACAGGTACGCATAGTAATCTCTGATCATTTTCTGTATTTCTTTAGGGTCCAATGTGATTTGATCTTTTGCATTTCTGATTGGGTTTATTTGGATTTCCTTTTTTTTCTTTTTTTTTTTTTTTTTTTGAGTTGGAGTCTCATTCCGTCACCCAGACTGGAGTGCAGTGGCCGCTTCCGACCACCGCAGCCTCGACCTACTGGGCTCCGGCTATCCTTCTGCCTCAGCCTTCCAAAGTTGAAAAAGTATTTGTGTTGGTACAAGAACAAGCATTGTAGACCAATAAATAAAGATAAAGATTCTGGAAGCAAAAATCAACTTTAAATGGATCAAAGACCTAGACATAAAACCTCAAACTATAAAAACCTTAGAAAAGGCAGGAGACACTCTTATAGAAATTAGAACTGGCAGCCAATTCCTGATCAAAACCCAGAATGCCCATAACTTATCAGATAAGATAGACAAAAGCAATCTCATCAAACTAAACAGCATCTTCAAAGCTGAAGAAACTCTCCTTTTTTTTTTTGATCAATCTGTCTAGAAGTCCTTCAACCTTGTTTATCCTTTCAAAGAACTATATTTTGTTTAGTTGATTTTTTTTCTATGATATTTCTGTCTTCTATGTCCTGTATTTGGTCTTTTACTTTGGTGATCTGGATTCCTCTGTTGAAGTTATGATTATGGTGGTCTTGTCTTTCCAGCTCCTTTAGGTGATGTGTTTGGCTGTTAACTTGTGATCTTTTCATTTTCTTGATGTGTGTTCATAAAGAAATGAATTCCCCTCTGAGTATTGACTTCACGGTATCCCAGAAGTCATGGACCTGGGATCTTTTGGTATTGGAACCAAACTACCCATCAAAAGTGGACTGGATGAAAAATAATGTGGTACATATACATGATGGAATATTATGCAGTCAAAAAGGACAAAATTATGCCCTTCGCAGCAACTTGGATGGACTTATAGTCTATAATGCTCAGTGATCTATTACATGAACAAATAACTGATTGCCACATGTTCTCACTCATAAGTGGACACTGAACAATTATCATAATACTATAAGAAAGGGAGTGGCGCTGGACTCAGTGGCTCAGCCTGTAATCCCAGCATTTTGGGAAGCCGAGGTGAGTGGATTGCCTGAGCCTGTGGGTCCGAGACCCGCCTGGGCAACTTGGCAAGACCTCATCTCTACAATAAATCAAAAATTAAAGCCAAAGAAGCCATCAAGAGAGCAGGGAGACAACCTACAGACTTGGAAAAAGTATTTGCCAACTCCAGGTCTGACAAAGGCTTAACATCCTGGATCTACAAGGAACTCAAGCGTGCTGAAAAGAAAAAAACAAGCCGGGCTCGGTGGCTCAGCCTGTAATCCCGCGCCTTTGGGAGGCTGAGGTGAGTGGATTGCCTGAGCTCGCGGGTTCGAGACCCGCCTGGGCAGCGAGACCTCATCTCTACGATAAATCAAAAAATCAGCTGGGCGTGGTAGCGCTTGCCTGTAATTCCAGCTGCTCGGAAGGCTGAGGCGGAAGGATCGCCGGAGCACAGCAGGCGAGGCTGCGGTGGCCGGGAGCGGCCACTGCACTCCAGTCTGGGCGACAGAGTGAGACTCCAACTCAAAAAAAAAAAAAAAAAAAGAAAAAAACAAACAGCCCCATTATAAAATGGGCACAAGATATGAACAGACACTTCACAAAGGAAAACATCCGAGCAGCCAACAAACACATGAAGAAATGTTCAACCTCACTAATCATCAGGGAGATGCAAATCAAAACCACACTGAGATACCACCTAACCCCAGTCAGAATGGCAATTATCAATAACTCAAAAAATAACAGCTGCTGGAGAGGGTGTGGTGAAAAGGGAACACTTCTACACTGTTGGTGGGAGTATAAACTAGTGCAACCTCTGTGGAAAGCAGTGTGGCGATTCTTAAAAGCTCTAAATACCAACCTCCCATATGACCCTGCAATCCCCCTACTGGGAATATATCCTGAAGAACACAAATCACTCTATAAAAAAGATACCTGCACACGCATGTTTATCGCAGCATTGTTCACAATAGCAAGAACCTGGAAACAGCCATGCTGCCCGTCAAAAGAGGACTGGATTAAAAAATGTGGTACATATACACGATGGAATACTACGCAGCCATAAAAAAGAACAAAATCATGAATTTCGCAGCAACCTGGATGGAACTAGAGTCTATAATACTGAGTGACCTCTCACAGAAACAAAGATCCGAGTATCACATGTTCTCACTCATGTAACGGACCTTAAACATCCAATGCAATACTATATGAAAATGACTGACCGTACTGGGAAACTATGGTGGGGGGAGGGAGATGGGATTAACAGTAGCAAACATCTGTCTGGGTACGGGGAAACATCCCATATCAACAGGGTGCCTGAATGAAACTCAATTGTATACCTAACCCTTAACTGTACCCCACAACTTCACAATAAAAATTAAAAAAAATAAAAAAATATAAATCAAAAATTAGTCGGGCGTGGTAGCACACGCCTGTAGTTCCAGCTGCTTGGAAGGCTGAGGTGGAAGGATCGCCGGAGCCCAGCAGGTCGAGGCTGCGGTGGCTGGGAGCGGCCATTGCACTCCAGTCTGGGTGACAGAGTGAGACTCCAACTCAAAAAAAAAAAAGAAAGGGATTGGCAGTAGTGGGAAACTTCCAGGGGAGGGAGGGGATGGGCAAACTTTATCAATAAGGATACCTGATCTCAAACCAGATGAAGTGGGGTCCAAAGTGAGGTGCAAACTTCACCTGTATGATGACCATTTGTATACCTCACCCAGAATTGTACCTCACATCTTTAAAATTTTAAAAAGAGTTAATAGAAATAGCTTTTTAAAAATTCTCATTGATGCATAATAGATATACATTGTTTTGGGGTACGTGGGATAATTAATATATTCACTTAATTTGTAAAAATCAAATCAGTGCTTTTGAAGTTACCTATCACCTAAAATTTTTTTCTTTATACTAGGATCATTTGAATTCTTCTCTTCTTGTTACTTTGAAATACACAATCTATTATATTAGACTATAGCCACTCTACAGATGTAACTAACAATGGGTTTTATTTCTTCTGTCAAACCAAATATACCTACTAATGGAATTGTCAATGAAAGGTTTTATAATGGCCAATTGGCATTTTGATTTTGAGTAAGTTTCCCCCTCGACACATACAGAGAGAGAGAGAAAGTATATACTGATTCCTAAAATAAAAATAAACACATAAAATTCATTCTTATATTTGTAAAAACAATTTTACTTTCAAAGTTTGCTATTTTTAAACTTACAGCAATAGCTACAGAATGATCAGCCTGTATACCCATTCTGAGCTATCCATTTCATTTTACTGCTAAGCATACTTGATTTGGCTTCAATATTTTTCCCCAGAGTAAACAATGCATATAAGCTTTTACTAATATATTTTATTGTTAAATATACACTTTCCTTTTGCAAACTTTTAATGAAATGAAAAATATGAAGCGATAATAAAGATTACTAACAACTCTACAACTCAATTGCATGGAGGACTGTCAAATTTCCTCACTAGACTTACATGCACCCCCTTGCTTCCCGGTACTAAGGACTAACTTACTCCCTCTAAATTTCTTCTCTGAGTCACCAATTCTGACAACATAGTATAATTGACTGAGATCAGTATAGTTACAGAGAAAAAGCACTGCGCAATACCTATTGAATAAAGGCAATCAAATTGGTAGGTGTTGACCTGCCACTTTTGTTTCTTTCCCCTATGAAACCCTTGTGATTCCCCATGTTTGGGTGTTCTCCTTATTGCAAATACCTAAAAAAAAGAACTTATTCCATTTCAGTTTCTTAGAAAAGTTTTTAATGGTCAAAATAATAATAATAGATAAGAACAGCTGTTTTCTAGCCTTTATTATATGTATAAAGATACAGTTTATGTATCTATATGTATATATATTCTACATATATGTACTATGTATTTATGTACTATGTATTACAAAACTTTATATCATACAATTATTTTTAAATAGTTTTGCAATATTTTTTCTATTAACTCTACAACCTGGAGAATAACATATATTATATATATGTGTGTGTGTGTGTAGGTATGTATGCATATTGTGTGTACACATATTTATATATGTTTATATTGTCACTTTAAAAGAAATCATTAGCAATATGCTTCTTTTATGTACCGTAGCTTTAAAATGAAAATTTAGTTTAATATTTACCAATATTTTGCCAGGCTCGGTGGCTCAGCCTGTAATCTCACGCCTTTGGGAGGCTGAGGTGAGTGGATTGCCTGAGCCCGCGGGTTCGAGACCCACCTGGGCAACTTGGCGAGACCTCATCTCTACAACAAATCAAAAAATCAGCCAGGCTGTAGTGGCCGAAAGTTCAATCTGAGAGACCACCAAGAGCCAATTCCAATGAATGTTCAAGAGGGTCTTTATTTGCAAGCTCGAGCCTGGACCTCTGTCAACAACGGACGCAGCGGAGTACACCCAGAGGCCCTGATTTCTTTAAGCAGACACCTTTTATCATGGTTACACAAAGGGAGGAGGAGTTTGGGGGGACTTTCCAGTCTTGTTACCATTTAATTGGGTAGTAACCTCTGGTGGTCAGCTCAATCATGGAGGATTGGCTAGCTTGACTAGGGCTGACCTTGGCCCACTAGCTGGGGAAGTTGCAGAGACATTTGGAAACTTTAGGTGATTCTCCCCTGTCACCTGATTGGTTGTTGCTAAGAGGAAAGTGGGTCAAGGGAAGGGGTTGAAGCTTGAACTGGAGCTTTGCAGTTTTTCCCATAACTGAAACTTTAAACAGCTACAGATTATGTTTTAAAACAGAAAACTAAAATGGCTGTGCTATTGTCCACAAGCCGATTACATATTTATTGGGTTATAGCATGTTCTTAACCTAAGTCTATGGTATACTCTGTTATGGCCCTCTCAAGGCGTGGTAGCACATGCCTGTGATTCCGGCTACTTGGAAGGCTGAGGCGGAAGGATCGCTGGAGCCCAGCAGGTCGAGGCTGCGGTGGCCAGGAGTGGCCAGTGCACTCCAGTCTGGGCGACAGTGAGACTCCAACTCAAAATAAATAAATAAAAATTATATATATATATACCAATATTTCAATTGTTTTCTCTGTGGTGAGTGCTGGGAAAGCAGAAAGAGCTAATATAAACCACTTTTAATGGGCATAGTTGAGTTTTATTTCCTTTGAAAAACTTTTAAGAATTCAGATTGTTAGGATAATATATTTGTTCTCTTTTGAAATATGCATTAGATCTTGCCAAAATGTCTTCAAAAAAGTATTGTGCCAATTAAAAATAAAATGGCAAAGAACAGGAAGAAAGAAAAGGAAAGTATAAAAAAAAATTTTCCTAATATTAACCTCTAGTAATTTACTGACTGGGTAACTGGAGATTTAAAGACTCCTAATTAAGTGTGGACAGAAAGAGGTAGCAAATTTCCAAATGCCAGTTTTGAAGGTAAAATAGGAGTCTTTAAACCTCCAGTTACCTAGTCAGTAAATTACTAGAGGTTAATATTAGGAAATGTTGGGTTTTTTTAATATACTTTTCTTTTCTCGGTGGTTCAGCCTATAATCCTGCGCCTTTGGGAGGCTGAGGTGAGTGGATTGCCTGAAACTGCAGGTTCAAGACCTGCTGGGGCAGGCGAGACCCTCATCTCTACAACAAATCAAAAAAATTAGCCAGGCGTGGTAGCGTGCGCCTGTAGTTCCAGCTACTTGGAAGTCTGAGGCGGAAGGATCGCCGGAGCCCAGCAGTTCGAGGCTGTGGTGGCCGGGCAGCCATTGCACTCCAATCTGGGTGACAGTGAGACTCCAACTCAAAAAAAAAAAAAAGAAAGAAAGAAAGTAAAATACAAAATGAAAGAGAGATTGTAACAGCGTTTACTGAGATTTATTGACTGTTGCCATTCTACAGTCATTTTAGATTCTTTCTTGAAAAGCATTTTTAACTTTTGTAATTTCATTTTGTGAACATCCATTTGCTAAACTGCAAATCTGGGAATGTTCACCGCAAAGCCTAAGAAGCAGAAGTGGTAAGTGAAGGTGGTGAGTTAGAAGACAAAAGTATAAGATAGTTTAATCTACAGGAGCAAAATGTGTTCAGTAAAAATTGACAATAAACTATTGCAATAAAAACAATATTGATACGAGAATATCACAAAAAGTACAATTGATGCTTACTACAATAGGATTTTAATGATAATGTACAAATCAGATGAGTTATTCTACAAAAATAAACATATAGGCAAAATATTTGTAAAAATTCAAATATATCATTTTGAAATGAAATTATTTATAGAACTGGCATATTTCTAGATAAGTTCCAAAGTCCATGTGGGTTGTTTATTTCAAAAACAAATGCTAGGTTTGCAGTATCATGTGGGGATATTCAATTCATTTTTATTGGATTGCAACTATTATTGTTTTCTTTATCTAAACAATGAGTATGAAGTCTCCCTTAGAGTGGATAAGATGTGATTAAACAATAAATTTTTGATTTATGCCACTCAGTACTGTTCACAGAAATACAATAGAATTCAGTGGTAGAATTTTTTTCCTCTTCCATAGTGAGAGATAATATGGTTGCATCAATTTCTCTAGGACATCCTCGAGAAACAGAACTCCCTGTGGCTGACCTGAACAGACACAAAGTTACTCATCTGTATGTGCAAATAACAGCAAATAACATCAAGAAAAAGCAACTTTCTCTGGGATAGAGCAGATGAGGTTGTAATAAAAATGTGACAGCTGAACAACTGCAAAAGGAAAAATTGCGACTCATTTGCTGTTACTATAAACACTCACTAAATGATTCTCAACAGGCCTATGTCAAGTTTTTGTAGCACACAAAAGGGTGAATAACAAATAGCAAATAAACCTGTAATTCAATTTAAAGAGTTGTGTACCAAACAAACATGAGTTTCTCTGGCCATCCATGTAACCCTAAATAATCTCCCATGGTCAAGTCACAGCCCAGCCACAAATTACGCTTCAGCTAATTATTTCAGTTTTTCACCTGCTGTGTGACGTTTGAGCAATTTCCTTTAGCTTTTGACTTAAAAGAGAAGAGTGAGAAAAATTGATATAGAAAATTAGAGGAATCGAAGAAAAAGCAGGAAAGAGAAAATAACTAGTACTCTCTTCTCACAATGTACTACATGAAATCCCTGTGGGCAACAGATAATATGCTAGGAAGTCCACAAAGTCAGAGCATGAAAGAGAAAACTTTTTGAGGCATTTGTGATTTTCAAAGATTCAAACACATTCTATTTTCCCTGACTGTAAAACTCAAGCAATAGAAAATCTTTTTTGTGTGTGTAACAAATGGTTATAAAAACATAAGCTCTAAAATTTCAGTGAAATTGGTGCTTTTAGTGTCATTATAACTTTTTTAAAAAGAAGATGACTTCTGGGGAAAGATGTGGGTGTGCAGATGTCACAGAACAACCCCTTCTAATAGCCAGCAAATATGTATCCCCCCCACCTCAGCTTATCTCTATATTTATTTGCTTAAAATATTACCAGCAGCAGGAGAAATAAGAAAATGAAACCAACTTTATGTAAAAAAAAAAAATTTCAAGAAAAGGGATGGATACTTCTTGAATGGTTCCTATGCAGTTCTCACCTTGGCCCTCATCCTCAGAATTCTTACTGATAACACAATGAGAGTCATAACAAAAAGATAAGCAAACTTAAGGGGTTCTCTTGCCAGATCCTAGCCTTAAAAAGAAATAAAACCATGCCAAAATTATGGTTTCATAAAAGATTGTACTACAAATTTTAATAACAAATGAAATTAAATGTTTTAAAAATTAAACCAAATAATGTACAAAAATTAGTACATCAGAAATTACTGCCGGGCTCAGTGGTTCAGCCTGTAATCCCATGCCTTTGGGAGGCTGAGGTGAGTGGATTGACTGAGCCCGCGGGTTCGAGACCTGCCTGGGCAACTTGGCAAGACCTCATCTCTACAGTAAATCCAAAAAAATTAGCCGGGCGTGGTAGCGCATGCCTCTAATTCCGGCTACTTGGAAGCCTGAGGCGGAAGGATCGCCGGAGCCCAGCAGGTCGAGGCTGAGCTGGCCGGCCACTGCACTCCAGTCTGGGTGACAGAGTGAGACTCCAACTCAAAAAAAAAAAAATCACTGAGTTTACTACTGACCAACAATGTTGAAACAAAGATCAAGACAATTCATTTTATCTTTTGGTAGAACAAAACTGAAATCATCTCAATAGACTCAGAAAAAGTACAATAAGTTCTACATCCATTTGTGATAAAAACTCACAACAAAATTTTGCTAGATAAGAACGTCTATAATTGGATAACAAGCATCTTCAGAACCTCCAGGAAACATACATAATATTAAAATGTTGAAAGCATCACTTTTAACATAAAAAATACGAAAAGATGTGGCACATTATCACTTCTTTTCTGTATTTATTAAAATCTCAGTCAGGCTGAAAATAAGAAAAGTAATAAAATGTGTGATAATTGAAAAGGAAGAATAGATATGATAGCTGATAATACAATTGAACACACAGAACATCTCAAATAGAATTTTGTAATATCTTCAACTCAGAAAATGAGACATGTAAAGTTAAAATTTACCACCCTCAAAATCAATCAAAAATGACCTGGACATAAATATATTAAAATATGTGCAAAAGTTTATTTTGAAAAAACTGAAAGTTTTAAAAACATATCAGAAATATATTTTTAGATGTCAGTTCTCATCAAAAATTTTATAAATTCAACATATTTCAGAAAAAACAAGTAATTTATTTACAGAACTTGAATAGCTGATTTTAAAATATATGTGCAAATGCAGACAGTAAAATGTAGCCAAGACAGACAAAAAAATAAAATGAGAAAATGTTTTTTATTTGATATCAAGATTAATAAACCTAATGTAC
Source organism: Cephalopachus bancanus (assembly GCA_027257055.1). Classification (NCBI taxonomy): domain Eukaryota; kingdom Metazoa; phylum Chordata; class Mammalia; order Primates; family Tarsiidae; genus Cephalopachus; species Cephalopachus bancanus. The sequence goes on along the minus strand of JAPVLO010000084.1, from coordinate 1,113,093 downwards.
TTAAGAATATGCATTATTGGAACAAAAATAGATAAGTTGATATATGAGACAAATTGCAGATTTCAAAAATATCACATTTTCATATACATGTTCCTCTGGCCAGATCTGACATTTCAGATAGAGAAAAATGCAAGTCTTTTCATAAACAATTCTGAAGAGAGAAGTTATTAGGGAAAAATAATAACATAATTTGTCACATCACAATTATTACAGAATCAATTCCCAGTGACTTAAAAATATGAATTAAAAAAGTCATAAAAATTGTCACAACATATATAAAATAATATTTTCTTGCTACCTTCCTTATCTCTCTAAACTCACCACAAAATCTAATACTAGTCGAAGCACTTCAGGGGTTAATGCTTAGATGTCTTCCCTATCTGCATTTACTTCTCTGGTTATTTTACCTGGTGATGCTGACAACTCCCAGAAACATATTTTCAGTCTTAAAGTCTCCCCTGAACTTCAAACTACTTATCGACACCTTCACTCATGGTTAATGACCATTTCGAATTAATATGTCTACAAACCAACTCTTGATCTCTACCTCCTCTCCAAAATTGTGTCTATGTGCAAATCACCACCCTTGGTAGTGGCAACTCCATCCTTTCAGTTTTTGAAGAAAATACTCTGTAGTAATCTTTGATTGCTGTCTCTCACACATCACACCCAACTGAAGGTGCACGATCATCACCACTGCGTGCATTTTGGTCCATTGGATGGAATGTCCATGTTCAGTCTCAATCAAGGCTATCTAGTGGCTGGATGGTGACCACAACTCAGTGGACTCCACTGCTTGCTGTTTTGCAGAGCTGTCAGTAACCATGCCATATCATCACTAGGCACATTTCTGAATATTGGACCCCAGAAAGCACTACAGAAGAAGCCAAAAAATCCCCTATAGGGGCCATTTGTTGATGGAACCTACTGGCCCCTTGGAGTTTCAGCTGAGTCTGATCTTGAATGTATCATTTTACTTGATAATGGAGCACTGATTATTGATCCTGCTCGATTTGTGTGTGTGGAATTTGTGAGTATCCAAATGAGAATGGGCTGTTCAGGATGCAGCATCATGTGTGGTCCTCTGTTTATAGGACATTCAGTCTCCACAAGTGCCAAGAGCAAGCAAATAGTTATTATACAACGGGAGTTTATCTGGTGGCTTCTTTGGGCTACGTGCATGTCCAAAATCTGAGAGGCTGGTACACCACAGTGGTGATGTTTTATAGTCAGAGACTCCGATCAGCATGCATGGATATTTTGGCCTCCTCTATTCTATCAGGTCAACAAACTCTAGAGGTACCAACAGTAGTGCCTGGGCCACAGCTTGTTGAATGTCTTCCAAGACCTGCTTCTGCAAAAGGTACCTTTCATAGTTTGTAGCCTTGTTGGTCACCTTGACAGGGGGGCCCAGGTGGGACACAGGCTGTCTCTAGTACTCAAAGGTATCCTAACTGTTTGGCCTCCTCTAGATTAGTGGGTGACACCAGTGCCTACAATATTTGCTTGACTCTCTCATGGCTATTTCATTGACTTCCTATCCAGTTGGCTTTGGCATTCAGCCTGTGATAGTCCAGTATCAGTCTCTATGACCCAAAGGCCTTTTAACCAACTAAGCTGGGTTGTTACATTGTGACAAGATATCTTGTAACATTTCTGTTTTTTCAAGTCCTGAATTGACGGAGTCATATCCTTTTCCATTTAGCATGTGGTACAGTTTCTGTTGAATAATCCACTGAGAGTAGGATAGTTTAGGTGGCAAGTGGGTGTGAATATAATATGTCTTACTGTTATGATTCAAATTTGTAGCTGAATATTGCACTCCCACCATATTTTACAGTTATTCTTGAAAAGTACAAACAGGAAAGTGGGGATAACAGGCATTGTCCAAGGCCACCCAGAGAACAATTCTGCAGCAGTGATGTTCTGTGCCACAAGTTGCCAAAATGTCGATGCCAATAAGTACTCAATGGTAGAATCCATAATCCCTGGCATCTGGTATGTCCCAAATGGTACCATTCATGAGAAAATGAGCATCTTGGTTACAGTGTTTGTACCAAAAACCTCCCAATGTCATTAATTTAATTTTTCTTCAAAGGGGACATGGAAATATTGTCATGTGGGCTTCCGTATTTAACTCCAGAAAAATCTGAATTCCTTTCTTTTCCCCTTTATCTTGATGGGAGTGTAGAACCACTGGCCACATTGGGAAACCAGAGACCGTGACTCTATTCTTAACTGCATCATTCAGTCCAAGACATTTGGAGCTGCAATGTCTCTTTATAAAACAAACACAGCAACCAACATAAGTTTCCTCCAGCCTTGCTTCATGTCTGTCTTTTAGATACTGCATCTCCCTCTTTCAATGGAGGCCTGGATTATGTGTCTAAGTACCCACCTTCTGAGATCTCTAGCCCAGGAATGGACCATCACATAAGTTCCCAACAACCAGGAGACTGAGCACCACATTTCCATTTCCACATTCCTTTCTCACTGCCTCTGTCCATGCAGCCTCCTCATCACTTCTTCCTCATAAAACATCCTAAGGCTGAGATCTCCATCATGTGCCCATTCGTGAGGGGATAATCCATTCCACTTTATCTGTAAGCCATGGTTCTCTCAGACTGGACATTGTCACTGTGTCAATTTTGCGAAGCAGTTTCACTGTGTACTTGTTATCCACATTTCTGAGTCTGGTGAAACAGAATACCCCCATACACAGCAAGTTACGTGAAACAGGTTTACTATTTACAGATAGATAGCAAGTGACTGCATAAGCCTAGCATTTATTGTAAATAGGTCCCCCAGGACTCAGGAAAACTTGCTGGAGTGAGTTGAGTTTAGATGGGAAATGCTCCACTTGCTGAGGGACCCCAGAAAGCAGCTCACCTGGGTTTTATATCCTGAGTGCCACATGAGACACTGGGCTAAAGCATTGAAGGACATCCTGCTTCAGAAGAGTGGGTGGGGCGCTGGAACAGAACCCATTCCCTCCAAATCTGAGGACATTGCATTCCCAGCATATTCTACAGTTATTATTGAGAAGTACAAACAAGAAAGTGGGGATAACAGGCTTTATCCAAGGTCACCCAGAGAACTATTCTGCAACAGAGCACTATTCCTTCAAAATATATACAGTTTATTACCGTTTCTCATCATTGCCGCTACTATCACCCTCATATAAACCAACTTCTCTCCCTCAGATTGCTCCATCACCTTCTGGTTGGTCTCTTTAATTCCTGTCTAGTTCCTTGCAATATTTCTCAACGTAGCAAAAAGAATGGGAAGACGGTCAGATTACAACATTACTCTGCTCAAAACCTCATGGGACTCCCATTCTCACAAGGTAAAAGACAAAGTTGCTGCAAAGCTCTGACCTGTCCAGTGCAATCTGGCCCCTCCATGGCCTCTCAGACTTTATCACCTACCTCTCTTCCCATTACTCACTAATTTCTGTTTGCTGACTTCTTCATGTACACTGAATGTGCCGGGCATATACGTTATCGCTGGGGTTTGCAGGATATTGTCCCCAAAGATTGTCTCATGAATCACTCTCTCAAGTCACTTCCATGAAGTGATACCTCCTCAGTGAGATTAATCCTAAACAGAATGCATTAAACTGCAAGCAACATCAACTTCCCTAACTTCCCCAAGCGGCTTTCCCTTGTCTATTTTTCCACTTAGCACCATCTGATATGCGATATTTATTATTAGGTGATCTCTCCCTGCTCCACTGCAGTGGAATTTAAGTTTGTGAGGGCACTTACATTTTGCCTGCATCAATTTCTGGTATATCTAGTGAGTGTAAAACAATGCCTGGCACATAGTAGGAACTCAATAAATATTTCTTGTGTTGATGTATTTTTAGAGATCATCTGTGAGTCAAAGAGAAAAATACAAACAACCTGAAAAACAGGCAAAATAAGTTAGCTGGTATGTCGAAAAATGACAAATTACTGCATGAATCTATAGATAACTTCATGAGGAATCAAGGAAGTACAATTTTAAAATTATAATGAGGTAACATTCCATACTCACCAGAGTAGCAAAAACTAAAAAGTGTGCCAATATCAAGTGTTATGCCATGAGTAAGACACACATGCATATTTTATACACAGTCATATATGTTGATTATATCTCACAAAATATTATTTTGGATCCAGAAATAATGGACTCGAATTATTCATATAATTTAATGAAATATTTTATGTGTTTCTAGAATTTTACTGGTAACTGTGTTATCATAAAATCTAATTGTATAAAATTTGTGTAGGTACTATAGACAAAGGAAAGTAAAAATAATTTGGTGAAATAAAATATATGCCAACAAATTCTCAGTAGCAGAATGACTTATTAAATATGAATATGTTAACTGTACAAATTCAGAAAACGTATAAACCAATCAAAACCTATAACCTAGAAGGATAGCTAATTCATTTACTAACGGGCTGTTTGTAAAGTAAAAAAACTGTAAAATGATCGATCAGTAGGTTAATTCCTTTTGGCAGGTCAAGTTGTTAACATAAAGTGCTACTTTCCATTATTGGACTTAATTAAAATGCAAACACATTTTACTATTTTTCATAAGAAGTCATGTTTTGCATTTCTAATCTTGTGTACGTTTTTTCTTGACTTCTCTTCGATTTTGGCTTTAATTAGAATCACCTGCATGCTTCATATAAAAACAATTGCCGTTTCATTTATTAGTTTAGCTTAGCATAGCCGAGGAAGAACTATCTAAATCAAGTAAGTGTCATTTCTTCACCACTCATCTCCATGTCAGAGTTTTTAAATCTCAGCTTCGCATAATTAATATTTAGGTTTTAGACAAAGCTGGCCATGTCCTCACTCCACGTCTACTAACTTGGCCCCATCACTTAGCTTTTTCTCCAAGTCCTGAGATCGTTTTGATAGTGTTTTATTGTCCTCTTCTCAGCTATGTTGGAGACATTTATAGTTTTGTCCCTCCTAGCTTTCTTCCTCTGCTCCAAATTTATCCCCTTGAGACACTGAGCAGCTGCTTGAACTACCCAGTTTTTCTTTACATAATCTGGTGATTGCTCATAGCAACCTATGTGACATAAAAGCCATGAATTGGCAGGATTGTGGATTCCATAAAAGAGTATTTCTTGATTATAGATTAAGAGTAACTGCTGAGTATTTGTTACTTAGTTATCCATTTGTACCTATGTGTTTTTTCCCCCCTGAAATTATTTTAGATGGCTTATATTCATACACACGAAAGGAGGAGATAGTTCTCTTTTCAGAAAATGGGATTGTATCATTTAGTCTCAACTGTGTACCTTAGAAAATTTTCCCAGTAAGATCAAGTCTCATGGTATAGAGATCAAGCATACCTCCTTTTCACTTTGCACTTGGATGTTTTCCAGGGTCCTTGGTTGCCCAATGTAGATCTTAAAAAGGCTCTCATGGCAACGACTTAGTAAACGCATTTAAAAAATCTTATTTGAGATAAGCTCTATGTTGGCCAGCTTATCAAATTATTACAACAAGAAGAGTTATATTTTTTAAAAAAACATTTTATAAAAGGATTAGTTTACACTCCCACCAACAGTATAGAAGTGTTCCCTTTTCCCTCCATCCTCTCCTGGATCTGTGTTTTTTGAGTTATTGGTGATGGCCATCCTGACTGGATTTAGGTGGTATCTCAGCGTGGTTTTAATTTGCGTTTCTTTGATGATGAGTGAGGTTAAGTATTTTTTCATGTAGCCGTTGGCTGTTCGTATGTCTTCTTTTGAGAAGTGTCTATTCATATCTTTTGCCCACTTTGTAAAGGGTTTTTTTTTCCCCTGCACATTTGAGTTCCTTGTACATCCTAGATGTTAGGCCTTTATTAGGTATAGAGTTGGCAAATATTTTTCCCCAATCTGTGGACTGTGTTCCCACTCTCTTGATGGTTTCTTTGACTTTATAGCAGCTTTTCAGTTTGATGAGGTCCCACTTGTCTATCTTATCTCTTATGGCATGGGCACTCGGGGCTTTGAGCAGGATTGGTTGCTATTTCCAATTTCTATAAGGGTTTCTTATAGTTTAAGGTTTTACATTTAGGTGTTTGATCCATTTAGAGTTGTTTTCTGTGTGCAGTGATAGGTAGGGGCCTTGTTTTAATCTTCTGCATGTGGTCACCCAGTTTTCCCAGTACCTTTTACGGAATAGGTTTTTCTCTCCCAGTGGTTGTAGGTGGAGGCTCTCTGAAAACAGTTTGTTGATTCCTAAAAGATCTAATAATCGACCTTTCATATGATCCTGTAATCCCCCTTCTAGGAATATACCCTGAGGAACTCAGATCACTCTATAAAAAAGATACCTGTACATGCATGTTTACTGCAGCATTATTCAACAATAGCAAAAACAGAACCAACCATGCTGCCCATTGAAAGAGGACTGAATAAAAAAATATGGTATATATGCATGATGGACTATTATGCAGTAACGAAGGAAAAATTATGAATTTCACAGCAACTTGGATGGACTTAGAATCTGTAATACTCAGTGATCCATCACGGAAACAAAGACCTGAGTATCACAGGTTCTCACTTACATGTGGACCTTGAATGGTTCTCATAATACTATAAGAAAGGGATTGGCAGTAGTGGGGAACTGCCAGGGAAGGGGTGGCACACCTTCTGAACAAGGGTACCTGCATAACGGCCATTTGTATACCTAACCCTGAATTGTACCCCACATCTTTAAAAGAAAGAAAGAAAGAAAGAAAAGAAATAGAGGATTAGCCAAACCAGGAAAAAAAAGTTGACCCTTGAACCACGCAGGGGTTAAGGATGCGAACTCCTGTGCAGTGTACAATCTTCATAAAACTTCTATCATCCTCCACATTTAACTACTAATAAACTACTGTTGACCAGATGCCTTGCTGATAACCTAAACAGTTGATTAACACATATTTTGCATGTTATATGCATTATATACTGTATCCTTACATTAAGCTACAGAAAAAAATTATTTAAAAATCATAAGGAAGAGTAAGTGTATTTACTAATCATTAAGTGGAAATGGATCATCATAAAGGTCTTTATATGTAGTCATCACCTTCACATTGAGTAGACTGAGGAAAAGGAGAAAAAGGAGTAGTTGACCTTGTGTCAGGGTGGAGAGGTGAAAGTGATGGGAGGAGAGACAGCCATACTGGGTGTACCTTTTAAAAAAAGGTCAATAGCTTTAGAGGTTCGGGGCTGCATAGCTGCTTTGTATAGTAGTGAAGAAGTTAGGGCTTTAGTGTACTTGTCACCCTCATTGGTAGACACTATACTCTATAGGTGATTTTTTATCCCTCCCCCTTCCCACCCTCCTCTTTCTGAGTCTCCAATATCCATTATACCATTGTATATGCCTTTGCAGGTCCTTAACTTGGCTCCCATTTGTAAGTGAGAACATGTGGCATTTGGTTTCCATTCCTGCATTAATTCAGTTAGTATTATGGACTCCAGTTCCATGCAAGTTGCTGCAAAAGACATTATTTCAATATAGATAGATAGATAGATAGAGATTCCCCCCCCAAGGAATTATCTCTTGGAGGGCAGGCCCCATGTAGTACAGGTGTCCTCCACCAGGTAAGTGTTCTAGGAACCCATCAGCATCAGTGTATCAGTTATATTGTTGTGAGAAGCTGCCTTTGGCTTCAGTGAATTATTTTTTTTCTTTAATTCTTTCAACGCTTTGCCCATTTCATGCTGGGTGATTTACAAGCACACCTGCCCATACCACACTGAGTGTTCAGCAATTTTTGACCAAAAATAGCATGAATCCCTTGCTTTACTCTCCCTATTCACTAGATCTCATTCTGAGAGACTTTTTCGCTTGTTTGTTTGTTTGTTTCTCCAGGTGAAAAAAGTTCTCAAAGGGAAATGTTTTGTTGATGTAGAAAAAGTGAAACAAAAAATGACAGAAGCACTAAAAGGCATCAAAATTGTTGAGTTCAAAAACTATTTTGAGTAGTGGAAAAAGCATCTCTATAGGTGCACTGCATCAAATAGAGAATATTTTGAAGGCAATGAAGTTTAAACATATAAGAATAAATACGTAAATTTTTATAAATAAATTCTGGGTGTTTTGGGTTCCCCCTCATATCATGTATATATATTTAACCACTGGTCAGTTGATAGTCATTTAAGTTGATTCCACATCTTTGTAATTCTTAATTGGGTTGAAATAAACATGGTAGAGCAGGTGTCTTTTTTGTACTATTGGAAAAAAAATCTGTATATTAGTGACCACACAGTTCAAACCCATTTTGTTCAATGGTCACCTATATAAACTATATGTTTGGAAGCGCGTGTGTATTTTCAGAAGACTATTGTAAAATTGATACCAAAAAACTTTTTTTTTGGAACTTGCTGTCATGAAAACGGAGATGCTTAACTTCAGTATATATCTTAGCCTGGCTATCTCAGGATTACTGTGTAAATAATTATCCTCTCTTGTGACCTGTTAGCCCATTCTCTTCTGACTCAAGACATCATATTAGAAAGGTATCTCCCCAAACCAATGACTTCATATGCTGAATTTCTATGGATGTAAAAATAGACAGTTCTTAACATATGTTCTAAGAATAAGGGCCTGAATCATGTGAGCTGTTTCAGAGAAATGACATGGTTTTAACATATGTACCACAGATAGAAAATAAGAAGTTTTAGTAATGTCTTTCTTTGTACAAAAGAATGTCATAAATCTAAAGCAATTTTAGCAATGGCTTTCTTAAGTCTTGTTGGTTATAGTCATGTTTTATTGTATTTGTTTGGTACTTAATTGGAGAGAAGGAGACTCTCTGAAGGGGAAATATGTTGGAGAAGCATCCAGGGGTGTTGTGTGGAGAGAGAAAATGCACTCTCTCAGCTGTGTGTGATTTGACATTCATTCCTGTCTCATATCCTTATATGAGACAAGTGATGTCTCTTGTAAGCCCTTATTTACATGTAAATATATATAAGAAAATAAAGTAAAATTTTTAGGTAAGGAGAAGAGAAAAGAAAAATAACTATTTTAAAACAATGAGAAGTGCAAAAGTAGAAAATCAAGGGAAATAATAGTAAAAGGATACTGAATCTGTAAAATGGAATTAGTATTGCAATAGTGTAAACTCTTTTTAAAGGAAATCAAAGACAAATATTATTAAGTAAAAAACATGCAAAAAATAAAGCATAGAACAAGAAATATAATTTTTAAAATAAAAGCTAAGAATTTAATTTGCATTAAAAATTAGAAACATGAAAATTAGACAAAAGACTGAAAGTAAGAACCAGCATCATAGAACTCAAATGATTTTAAGGATTCAGGAAAAGATACATTTTAAAGACAACAACAGAAAAAAAATATAAAAAGAAGAGCACAATTAGGTGAAAAAACATTGTCTTAAAAGGTGACAGTGAGTAGGCAGTCACCCACACCCCTGGTATGGATTCCTCAGTGTGACAGGTGAGGGATTTCCTGGGCAGAGAAAAGAAGCACAATGACAATGCTGCACATTCCATTTTGATCATTTGTTGAAATCCAGTGTGACTGTCCGGGAGTAAAAGCCTTACCTGCTACTTCATGTGGCAGGGGAATTTCTCTTTAATAGAAAAGAACAGCCAAATACTTGCTAATACTAGGCAAAGCAATCCATGCCCAAGCCAGATACCACCAATTAGAGTTGCAAGGTGAGCTACACATTCTTGTTGAATCTAATGAAACTGCTCCTCGGAGCACAAAAATAGAGCTGGCTATGGCAGGATGAAATATGAGAACATTTAAAAGGGTGTATATGACACTTCAGAATGTGACTTCTGCCCAAGACTGTAGTCGCGCTTCCTGCTATGCTAATTTCTTTCAATTCTGCTACACATCTTTCTTGCCTCGGGGCCCTTAGCATATTATATGCTGTTCCCACTACTTAAAACATTTTCCCTCACCTACCTCTTTCCCTGTTTCTTAATTTTCGTACTTTAAGACCCAGAATAAAGCCGGGAGTCGCTTTCTGCCAAACCCCTAATCACAATGCATGCACATCTACAAAGAAACACTTCTGCTCACTTCTAACATTTTGAGCTTGTCTTATCTCTGTAACTTTTCAGGTAATATATTAGTGTCAAAAATCAACCAAAATTTTTCGATAATGGGGACTTTTAGAGAAAGTAAGGTAGAAAATATCTGGTATTTCTTTTTTTTTTTTTTTTTTTTGAGTTGGAGTCTCACTCCGTCGCCCAGACTGGAGTGCAGTGGCTGCTCCTGGCCACCGTAGCCTCGACCTGTTGGGCTCCGGCGATCCTTCCGCCTCAGCCTTCCGAGTAACTGGAACTACAGGCGTGCGCTACCACCCCGGCTAATTTTTGATTTATTGTAGAGATGAGGTCTCACCAAGTTGCCCAGGCAGGTCTCGAACCCACGGGCTCAGGCAATCCACTCACCTCAGCCTCCCAAGGCCCGGGATTACAGGTTGAGCCACCGAGCCCGGTTTATATCTGTTATTTCAAGCCCAACCCATTCTGGGGCCTACAAAGACTCTATAGAGAGCCTAGGGAATTGCCACCAGGTATGCAAAGCCATTGACTTCAGGATCACTATTAGGTGAGGCAACTCTCAGGAAACAGTCCCATCTCCCTGAGAAGGAGGAACCCTACCTGCTTCAATGCCACCTTAGCCCTCTCTGTCCCTCCACCCCAGATGCTTTCTTTGCTGTGATGAAACAAAGATAGTGTGCTTTCTCTAGTGCACTTCCTCATGTAAAGCCTGCAGTCTGACACAGGGTCCTCTCTGTGTTACAGCTAAAGAAGGTAAAGAGAAGATTTCATCCACCAGTGTCCTGGGCCCATTCCTGAACCTATCACACACATTCTGAGATCTGTGAAGCGTGAGAAACTTTAGTTTTCAGGAAAATAACAAGCTGGACACTGAAGGTTTAGCAACTATAATAAAGCTAGATTCTGGAAAATTAAAACAAACATATGTTTTACTGAATTGTCAAAAGAACAAATAAAATGAAGAAAACAATTATAAATATCTTCCATATCCTACACACACCAACCCACACTCACACCCATTCCACCCATTCCACCTCCTACGCGCTCACATACACATCCCAGTGAATTGAAACAGGAACAGAGCAATGGAAGAAATAGTGCATGCTCGATCTCTGTCTCTCTCTGTCCCCTCCTGCTCTCTCTCTCTCTCTCTCTCTCTCTCTCTCTCTCTCGCTCTCTCTCTCTCACTCTCTCACTGTCTCACTCTCTTTTTTACTCCATGATCAAATTTGCCATGTGTTTAACCATATTTAATGTGTTATGACTGAAAACCAACTTTTGGCTTTGTTGACTGTCTTCATTATATTTTCATGTTCTATATCATAAATATGCACTCTCATCTTCAGCCCCTCCTTTCTTCTGCTCATTTAGTTTAGTTGTATTACTCTTTTGCTACAGTGTCCAGTTAGACACTTGCTCATTAACCATCAATGTCCCTTATGTGGTGGTATATTAGATTATTGCTTTAAAATGTTCACATCCACTGCTACCACATCATGGTGGACAAAAGTGACTTTTCACTATTTGGTTTTGTGCTCAGGCCTGTGACTTATTTTGGTAAAAGGTATGGCAGGTGATACAAGCAGAGCTGGACATGTGTATGCTTGGATGGGCACTTGATATCTCACTCTTTCAACTTCTGCATAAGATGAGTTTCTCCTGGGTTGCTTTATCCCTTTTGGCTCCAATATAATATGTGTTTAGGAAAATACCTATTTCAATATTTTTACTTTTGATCCCAAAATTAATGTCCCCAAAGCTGTAAAATAGCAAAAGTGATGCCTATCATTTTTAACTGTAGTCTACAGGAAACAAAAAAATCCATTTTACCTCACCTGTAGTTCTTAACCTTATAGCTCTTCTTCTCTCCTAAGAAGTGACCGCTGGAAGGAAGGCAATCCTCAGCTGATTCTACTAGTTAGAGCCTCTCTTCCTAATTAAATAGCAAAAGCCCAACTTCAAGAAGGATCAACCTATTAACAGGAAAATTGGTTACATGGAAATTCCTTTTTGGATGACTCAAGGTAGAGAATACACACATTTTTAAAGCCTGGTAATTAAATACTTTTCATGTTAAATAATGGCATATGTTTTCTATGTTATTTGTATCAGAGACAGCATCTATGATCATGAAGCTGTTTATTTAAACATGTGAAAAACATATACCATCGGGGAAACATATTGAGTGGTAGTAAGAGAAACTGTAGATTATTGGTTCTGCTAGATATTTGCTTTGCTATTGGGAAAAGTCATGAAAATTCCCACTGTCTCAGTACATTTAGTGTGGCTATAAAGGAACAGTCAAGACTGGTTAGTTTATAAATAAATAGATTTCTTTGACTTCTAGGTCTTCAGGCTGTACAGGAAGCATGAAACCAGCATCTGCATCTGGTGTGGGCTTCAGGCCACTTCCAGTCATGGAACAAGGTGAAGGTGGGCGGGTATATGCAAGATTACATGGTGAGAGAGGAAGCAAGAGAAGCAAACAGAGAGAGAGAGCGAGAGAAAGGAGGGAGGTTTCCAGGCTCTTTTTAACAAACAGATCTCATGGGAATTAACAGAGTAAGCACTCACTTTCCCTAAAGAGAGCATTAATAGACTTATGAGGTTTTCACTTCCATAACCCAAACACCTCTCACTAGGCCTGACCTACCAACACTGCCACACTAGGAATTAAATTTCAACATTCTATTTGTAGAAGATAAACATTTAAACTACAGCCCTCACATTTTGCTTAACCCAAGAATGAGAGAAAACATACACAAATTCCACCTCTTATTAATGCTGAATCAATATCCCATATTCTTTTCAATAATAAAGGTAATGGAATAATCATTCTACTATATACTTAATGTTATAAAATGATGTTTCTCCCGTTTAAGACAAAAATATAAAGGATATAATTAATCTCAAGTCTCCATATTACAATAAAATGAAATTCGTGTAGACAAAAAATATAATTACAGGATTCATTATCGTCAAAATAAAAGCTGAAGTCAGAGCTGTTTAGAAACCAGTTTTACATTTAATTAATCAGTTTGCACTGCTCTTAACATTGTCATCAAATTATGTTTCTTCTTCATCATGGTTATAAAAAGTATATCTCATTAGTCTGGATTATCTGACTTCCTATATGGGAGTTTTACTCTTTATGGTAAAGAGAGACACTACCCATCACCTCTTCACTACCCATCACCTCTTCCTTCCTTTTCTTGCATAAGGTTAGAAGATAGAAACTTAGAGTAATGAAAAACAGCATGTTCAGAGACTTGAAGTTTTAAACAGATGCAGACCACCTTCAAGTGAGCAAACATGAACTTGAATACTGTTCACAGGGTGACTGAAGGCCATCTCTGGACAACACTGCATTTCTTTATTGACTCAGCACTGTGGACCAGCTGTTGTTTCTGTGAAGAGAGCAGAGCAATTCAAGAAGTTTCAGTGTGTCAGTAAATGTACTTATTTCACATGCTTTTCTTCAGTGATGACATACTTGACTGTCGCATTAAAAATTAAATGAGACAGGACTCAGAAGTTGGAAAATATCTGTTTTAATGATTCTATCAAAATTAATTTAAAGTTCAATAAAATTTCTTTCTTTTTTTTTTTTTTGAGTTGGAGTCTCACTCTGTCCCCCAGACTGGAGTGCAGTGGCCACTCCCGGCCACCGCAGCCTCGACCTGCTGGGCTCCGGCGATCCTTCCGCCTCAGCCTTCCGAGTAGCCGGAATTACAGGCATGCGTTATCAAGCCCAGCTGATTTTTTTGATTTATTGTAGAGATGAGGTCTCGCTGCCCAGGTGGGTCTCGAACCTGCGGGCTCAGGCAATCCACTCACCTCAGCCTCCCAAAGGCGCGGGATTACAGGCTGAGCCACCGAGCCCAGCTCAATAAAATTTCTTACAGCACAGAAGAATTTATAAATGAGACACTTTACTCTTTAATACTGGTATTCCCCTTAAGTATCTTGCACATAATATTCAATGAAATGTATAGCATTTGCATACCCTCAGTCACTGTTATTATAATGCAATCTGTGGATAATTTTCAAGAAGAAAAAAGTTGAGATTATATATTGACAAATACTTTTGCTGTAGTTGAAATGTGATTTGTTTATTCCCACTAAATCTCATGTTGAAATTTAATTTCCAATGTTGGAGTTGAATCCTAATGGGAGGTGTTTTGATCATGAGAGTGGATCCTTACTGACTAGATTAATGCCCTCCCTAGAGTGTAGGTGTATGATGAGTTCTCACTTTATTAGTTCCGTAGAGAACTGGTTGTTAAAAAGAGCCTGGCACCTACCCCTCTGGCTCTTGCTTCCTCTCATGCCATGTGATCTCTGCACAACACAGCTACTTTTCACCTTCTACTACAAGCGGAAGCAGCCTGAGAGTCTCACCAGTTGTACATGCTTAATCTTGACCCTTTCAAGACATCAGAACAAGGAGCCAAAAAAAGACCCGTTTTCTTTCTAAATTATCCAGTTTGGGGTATTTTGATAGCAACACAGAATGTACTAAGACAATTGAAACATATAGTGTATGTCTGTAAGTTCAAATAATAACAAAAACACAAGTAATGACTTCCAACTGCTATCTGGTAAACACCAGCAACATGATGTAGTTTTGTCTAACATTAACAGATAATGGTTAAAATTCAATGCCTAAAGAATGGAGGAGTGGGCACTTTACACTTATGAATATTTTAAGATGAAAATTCACTGAAGTTATTCTATGAAAGCACACAAATGTTTTCTGTCTTAGTGTATAATAGTGTGAGCTATCTGCAAAAATTGACGTGAGCCCCAATTTCTCTTCCAGACAAATGCAACTTCTTGAAACTCAAAAATACCAATTCCTCACCCAGGAAAATCATCACGTCAGGCTTTCTGTTATTGTTGTTCTGAGTCAAAGTATGATATTCAGTTATAGGTAGTCATTGCCTCATTTTTTACAATTGTTGAGCGTTGTTTACTCATGGCCAAAATTTAACTGAGATCTTGTGAAAATGCAAAAAATAAAAAGTGGGGGAAACATAAATATTACGTCTGGAAACCATTTTGTAAGAATTTGTAAAGCATCAACTGTTCACATAAGTAATTTGGTAGTTATAGTTCCTTATAGCAAGAAGGCTACTTAAAGACTAGGCCAGCAAAGGAAGTGAGGGTCCCAAGAGACAACGACTTGTCCAAGGTTGCTTATTTTGTGGCAGAGAAGGGTTTTCACTTAGTCTATTTCCTCCATTTCTTTGAAATCCCAAAATGCATTTAAATATCTCTTAATTGTTCTCACAAGCAGTCAATATCCCACATTTTTCAAAGAATTAAATACACTTTTGTTTGAATCATAAAGAAATATTATGCTTCATGACTGGGTTTTTGACAAGGCTTATTGGATGTTCAAATTTACTTGGGGCCACTGTTTCCAGAATACACTATTAAGGGAATAGTTTTGAAATGAGGATAAAAATTGCACCTCAGAGACTGGGCATGATGGTTCATGTCTGTAATCCCAGCATTTTAGGAGGCTGAGGTGGGAGGATATCTTGAAGCCAGGAGTTTGGTATCAGCCTGGGCAGCAAGACCTCTGTTTCCAATTAAAAGGAAAAAAAAGGAAAAAAAGAAATTAGTCTGGTGTGTTGGTGGCATGCAGCCTCCCTTTGTCTCAAAACAAAAAGCATCTCACAGATACTTCATTTGTTTGTATGCTTCTTTATTCTTTAAACTAAATAACATATTCAATGTTTAGGGCTTAAAAGAGTATGTAGCATATGGAAAGCACTCAATATTTTAGATTTTTATTATTCAAGTCTACTAAATCACTATTGCAAAAGTTATGCTTATGACTATTGATTGCTAATTATTTTCCATGATTTAAATTTTTCCTAGCCCTCATGCAGTGTGCTAACACTTCCTTTATTGCCTAATTTTAAATCACTCACCCTTTCCACCTTCACCGTGTGTTATCTTAAGTCCATCAGATCCTACTTGCCCTGTTGCTGGGATAAAATTAAATACCACACTACTGGTAGCTGCAGGCCATGAGAACACTGCTTGGAAGACAGCTGGAAAGTGAATCAGGTCAGCAACAGAACTGCAAGCAGCTGACAGGTGCCACAGAGGTACTGTAAACCCACAAAGAGAACATTTAGAACTGTAGTCAGGAAAGAAATAAAAAGCAGCAGCCTGAGGAAATGGATCTGGTATAGGGTGAAGAATACATGTTGCAACACGATGCAGCACTCTAGATGCTTTGGGAACTACCTGAGCTGAAGCAACTTGCCTCTTTCCTCATCTTATCCAGTGCAAGGTGTGATGGATGATATCCATGGTTACTGTATATTTAAGAGATATAGCTTTTGTGATATACTTTGTGCTTCACATTTTAAATGTAGGGTTTAAGAAAACACATTTGTACAATACTTCACTGCTTGAGTGGATTTCAAGAAGCACTACTTAAGTTTAAAATTATCTATTTTATTTCAAGTTCCATCCAAATTGAGAGGTATAATTTATAAGATATATAATATGTAATACTATATATGTACTATAAGCATGGATTAGAAAGAAGTTTTCATACAATAGGGAATAAAATGTATTCTCAATTTCACACCTATTCTGCCTGTCAACACACTACTACAATTTGGACAATAACATAATTTAGTCTGGATAAAATAAAAATAAGTGACCATTAAAATATTTGATTTGTTTAATTTAACAGACAAATTAAAATAGTTAAAATACCGACTATTAAAATCCAAATAACTTACATTCATAAGTACAACCAAGGTATGTTTTTTATGTGAAAGTTTCTATTTTCTTCAGCAACAGAAGTAGTAATGTATAATATTCTATGTTCTTAGTAGGACAAAAGTCCCTTTGGCAATGAGACTACATATTTAATTAAACAAAATATTCTTTTAAGAGATATGGAAACTAAAATTGTATATTCTACAAAAGAGAAAGAAAATAGAATTATTTATTTTCATTCCTCATAACTTGGTCTTGGAGTTTAACCCCCTGGCAACCCCTGTCCAGGTTCTTGCTTAAATTAAAAATAAAAGACTAAAGAAAAACTTTGCAAACTCAAAGCTACCTAATGCTCAGTAGTCAGTCCACTAACATGTGAACCAGCTATTTCTGGAAACACTAAGGAAT
Organism: Cephalopachus bancanus; assembly: GCA_027257055.1. Taxonomy (NCBI): domain Eukaryota; kingdom Metazoa; phylum Chordata; class Mammalia; order Primates; family Tarsiidae; genus Cephalopachus; species Cephalopachus bancanus. The sequence goes on along the minus strand of JAPVLO010000084.1, from coordinate 1,095,901 downwards.
TTTTAAAAAAAAATCAGCATAAGAATGTTAGAGTAGTAATAGCTGAAGTTTGTGGGTATTGTGTTTGATACTGTGCCAAATGTTATATATTTGCCTTTTCTCACTGGCTTTTTACTGCAACCTTATCAGGAGAGTACACACATAACTTTTATTTTACAGATGAGGAGAGTGAATGAAGAAAGTTGAGCATTTAAATCATAGTGGAGCTGGACAGGAAGTCAAGTAGACTGAGTAACAAGAATTTGCCTTAACATTTCTTCAACAAAACCCACTTTTTAAAGAGACCACTGCCAGAAAGAGAAAATAGGACTGGGGGAGGTGGCCCATCCCTGTAATTCCAGCATTTGGGAGGCCAGTGTGGAGGAGTGTTTGAGGCCAGGAGTGTGAGATCAGCCTAGGCAGCATAACAAAACCTCTACAATTTTTTTTTAAGTATTTAAAACAGGAGAAAATAGCAACAAAAAGGCAGGAGTTCATTTTCAGGCTGACTACAGGAGCGTGTTTCAAAGCAACCTATCTGAATTTTGTTTTTCCTTATTCCCACACCTCCTTTTTCTTCCTTCTTCTAAGTTCACAAGTGGCTTCAGTACTACCTTTCTTAATACTTAGCAGTAAATTACCATATGATTTAGTACCCAATCTTTCATTTGTTTTTCTTAGATTCAATTATTATGGCAACATACACCTCACAGATATTTGAGGTTATAAATTGGAAAAGACTCTAAGTGCAGGATGTCTAAATCTATCACAACCTTCGCCACCCACATGGACACACAAAAAAACTATTTCATTTAATACTCACAACAAATCTATGTATTCAAAAGGAGGAGATAGATTTCTCAGGTAAAATTGCTGAGGGTCTTCAATGCAGCTCGCCTAATGGCAATTGACTGAGATGATACTTGTGGAAGAGCCATCTGGCTCAGACCTGGTCTTTTTTCATGACTCTCCCCATTCTATCACAATCGCTCCAGGTTCTCACGTGTTCCAAAAAACAATTGAAAGTGAAAACATAGTTTACCACTTGACAATTTCCCTACCAAAGACTCATGTAAATACTATAAATTCAAACTTATACTCTAAAATACTGTAGGGTCAAAAATCATTAAATGTCTCCATTATAATTTTGAGCACATTTTTCTGTTACTATGAGGAATTTGTCTGCCTTATCAATTCGTGAAATCAGACACTTTGACTTCTCAATGATTGCTGTTGTGTGACACAAGATCAATTATACAAAATTATTCCCTAACTCAGTTGTTTTATTACTAATTCAGACTGGCTTTATTTTAGTTTGCTCAAGAAAGCAGCATAAATTAGTACATCTTTATTGTAATTACATATTTACCTCATAATAAAAGTATAAAATATAAAGGAGAAAAATTTTAAATATCCCCACATTACATACGTGTTTTTAATGTGAAGTGAATTAGTTTTTGAGTCACTAAAATACATTTTTTTTTCAGGAAATTGTTCTCATTCTATCATTAGGTTTTATTTTAATTTGAATTTAGAATGCACCCATTTGGAGAATATAATTACTGTTATTCCTATAAAAACTTGCAATTTTCAGCTGATTGAAAAATTAAAATAAATTGGATTAGTCTTCAGGAGCTATTGTTACAAAAATAGACTTACCCATACAAAACAATATCTCAATGTGTGAAATAATACATTTTCAAAAAGGGAAATTAATATATATATACAACATTACTGGAAATGTATCCGTGTTCCAGAAATATATAAGAGCAAAAAGATGTTTCATGTCTTTTTGTTAATATTGCATATCATTATAAAAATTACATCTAAAGTGTGTGTGTAGAAGTATAAGGATCTGTGCCATATTTGTGAATTAATGTTAAATGACTTGTATTTCTGGGAGTTAAACAAAAACAATTCAACCTGCCCTTTGTTTTCTAGTTTAAAAAAAAAAGACTGTCCAAATTTTATAAACATTGAATACATGCATAAATACATAATAATATATTTAGATATTAAGAATTAATTTTTATGTAGTTTTTTATGGAAATTTTTGTCAGAGACAAATAACTTGTGCCACTGAAATATTTTTCACAAGCAATAGGTCTGAGGTAGTTTAATTTTCTCTCATAAGGTAAAAGTGTATCATCTACTTGTTACCATTGTATAGGTGATCTCTTGAGAAGAAGATACCCCATTATGCTGCCACAGAATTGCCTAAGCCGTGACCTAGAGAGGTAACTATAAGAAGGTTTCTGAGGACACCTGCTAGCCTGGTTACTAGCTGTTTGCTGATGTTCAGAAGGGCATTGATGAAGATCTATTTTTGCAAACTACACTCTTAAATTTCCCAGGGCATCCAAGAGCTCACTAATATAGACAGTGTAAGGGAAGCTGCCTCTAGGTCACAGAGAAATAAGACTTTCCACACTTGATTGCTACTGATCTGATCTGACCCCTGGCCAAAGAAGATAAGCCCTGACCCACTAACCTGAACTGAGAGAAAAGGGGTCAGTGTTAGGTGTATTACAGTTGTTACACAGGAAAGCTACAACACACATGTACACACATATACGCATTAAAAAAAATGGCACTCAGCTTCTATTGCCTGGGAATCACTAGGGTCCAAGCCCAACTACAACTTATAATCAAGAGATATTTTTCTTTTGCTTTTTAAAAATTTGCAGGGAGTGAGGAAAAAATGGCAGCCGAGTCAGTCAGACTTTGTGAGTCCCAGTGTGAGTGAGTGAGCGTATGGAAAATTTTGTGTACATGCAGGTGAATGAGTAGTGGTGTAAGTGGCTGACTAGTGAGGACCAGGGAGCTAGCAGCCAGGGCTATCCTGGTGCAGCAACTGGCACCGCAGCTGCTGGGCTTGGACCCTCGTGATTCCCAGGACATAGAAGCTGAGTGCCATTTTTTTTAAATCAATAAAACCTTTCCTGGAAAGAAAATACTGGGGGAGACTGACTAAGTGGGGACTCATGAGAAAGTGGCCAAGGCCCTCCTGGTTCAGCAGTTGGTGCTGCAGCTTCTCTACTTGGTCACAGGCTTCCCAGGTCACAGAAGATGAGTGCCATTCTTTTTTAATGGACAAAAGTTTTCCTGTGAAGAAGCAGTGGGGAGAGACTACTGTCTCCAGGCTTTGCCTCATCACTGCAACAGGAGAGACTGCCGGCTCCAGGCTATGCCTCACCAGTCTCTGGCAGCAGGGGCAGCAGAAGGAACCTAGAGGCAAAGTCCCACCACAGAGGACAAGAGAGGCACCCACCACCATCTTGAAGGTGGGGCAGGAGAGCGCTCTGACTTGCTCCCCATGGAGCAATGGATCCAATTTCTGTGACTAGCTGACCAACTACTCAGGGGTTGATCAAGACCCAGAAGAAATATCCTGATAGCATAAACTTTGGAGGGACCTGACAAGTCCTGAGTCCCAGGTGTCCTCCCACCCATATAGCCACGGGACAAAGGGTGTGGCCAGAAAAGAATGAGGAAGAACTCAAAAGAGATCAGTGGCAAGTCTGGGGTTGACCCAAACCCCCTCCTCCCCAGCAATCATCTGAACTTCAGACCCACACTCCTGGGACATGACTGAAAGGGAGAAACCCAGGTAGATGTCAGTCACAATAGAACTCCATTCCAGGATAGGCCTGGCAGGGGCACCCCCTGTGAGGACATACCTGGGAAAGAGACAATCCTGCAACTCCCCAACAGAGGGGATCTACCTCACCATACAAGAGTGGGGAGGGGGAAGAGAGGTCTGGAACCACACCCACCCCCACTGCCCCTCCTCCTTCATTACTCCATACACTGGGGAGAGAGTGAAAGTGGTGGAAGTTCTTCAGGACAGACCAAACAAGAGGGACAATTACAGAACCTGCCACAAGAAGGTAGGCTTTTTTTTAATTTTTAATTTAAACAAAAATTTTTTTTAATGTTTTGCCTGTTTGTTTGTTGGTTCATCTATTTTTCTAATATTTTTCAATTGTGCATCAGTGTGTATTTGAGGGTATGATCTGCATTTCCCCTCCTTTTTATTCTTTTTTTTCTTTTTCTTTCTTCTTTTGTTTTTTATTTTCTGTTTATATGTGTTTGTGAATGATTGAGTGTTCATCTTTCAGCTTTTTGTTGTTATTGGCTTTTGCTCTTTTGTTCTCCTCTTTTGTATATATATATATATATATATATATATATATACATATATATATATATATTTTTTTTTTTTACTTTAAGGTGTGTGTCAATATATGTGTAAGGGTTCGATCTGAATTCCTTTTTTGATTGTTTTTTGTTTGTTTGTTTGTTTGCTTACTTGTTTTTGTGGTCTTTCTCATTTCTTCTCCATTCATTTTGTTCTAGGCATCTGTGCATGTGTGTTTAGTTTTGCATTGCTGGAGGAGTTTTTTGTTGTTGTTGTTTGTTTTGTTTCACTTTGTTGTTATTCAAGTTTGTTTTTACTTTGTTTCACTTTGTTGTTATTCACTTTGTGGTTATTCAAGTTGTATGTCTGTGTGTGTGTGTGTGTGTGTGTGTGTGTGTGTGTGTGTGTTCAATTGTTTTTTGCTTTGATTTCTGCTTTCATTGCTCTGTGTTTTCTTTCTTTTTTCTTGTCCATCTTATTCTATTCGATCTTTCTCTGTGCTCCTCATTGCTGTCACTGTATCTTGGACACAGGGGCTCACAGATGTATTCATTGCATCATCATATAGAGTGGTGGTAGGGAGTGGGTCTTGGGGAACACATACCACAATCAGTGAACATTGTAATCTGCAAGTCGCTTCTGCATCCTAGCTTCTCATCCCCACCTTATTGGACTTTCAAAACCACAAGAGACAGCAAATCTTCCTATCCACAGTCCTGTTTAAAAACAGAACAAATCCAGAGCCCAGATCAAGGAAGAATAGAGAGGGGAGCAAAGATCAGAGGAAAAGCCTCTCCCACTGACACTGAGTAACAGAACTAAAGAGAAAAGCAAGAAATCTATCACAAATGAGGAAAAACCAAAGGAAGACCACAGGTAATTTCAAGTGTAACAAAGAGAAAACTGCTGAAAAATCAGACCTTGGAGCCCAAACAATGGAAGTCACCAACAATGGGCCCCAGAATATGACAGGGACTAGGGAATGGATGGAAAGAGTGAATAAGACTCAAGAAAGACAAGAAGCAACATTGAAAGAACTTGTAACTGAGATTCTGGCAATAATAATTTTATTGAGGAAATAAATAAAAGATGACAAGAATAGAGCAGAATTAATCTATTCAAAGAAAGCATCTGAACTTGAAGACCAGAACATGGAATTAACCCAGTCCATAAAAAACATAGAAAGAAAACTCAGAAAGAAAGAACAAAGCCTAAAAGAGATGTGTGATTATATCAAGAGGCTGAACCTATGCCTGATCAGTATAAATGGAGAACATCTTGGAGCAAATATTCCAGGAAGTAATCCAAGAAAACTTTCTTCACCTCACCAGAGATGTAACCAGAGATACAGAGAACCCCACAAGACATCAAATGAGAAGACCAACCCCTGGACACATAATAATTTGCCTACACAAAGAAGGTACAATAGAAAAAAATCCTAAAGGCACCAAGAAAGAAATGTCAGACTACCTACTGGGGAAAACCAATCAGAATAGCATTAGACCTATTAGCAGAACAATACAAGCAAGAAGGGAATGGAATCCTATATTCAAAGTCCTCAAAGATAAACAGTTTGAACCAAGAATTTCCTAGCCAGCCAAGCTCAGTTTCATCAGCAATGAAATTAAAATCCTTCCCAGACATTCACTCCCTAAGAGATTATACAGTTTACAGACCAGTTCTACAGGAGACATTTTAAAAAGTATAAAGCACAGAGGAAAGAAAAAAAAGAATGACCACACACTTCCCAAGAGAACAGCAGAGTGCAGAATCAACAAAGAATACAGTGCAACAACAAAGCTGAAAACATACACATGCTTCAACCACAAAGCCGAAAGAAAACAAGCAAGCAACAACAACAAAAAAAAAACTTTATAAAAACTTCATGACAGAGATAAACAATCACATTTTAACAATCAGATTCAATGTGAATGGACCAAATGCACCATTGAAAAGACACAGAATGGAAAACTGGTTAAGAAACCATGACCTAATTATTTGCTGCATCCAGGAAACTCATCTCACCACAAGGGATGCACACATATCAAAGTTAAAGGATGGAAAATGAGTTTCCAGGCAAATGAATCACAAAAGAAGCCAGGAATAATTACCTTAATATCAGGCAAAACAACATTTAAGCTATCAAAAATGTTTAAAGGATACAAAAGGACACTACGTAATGATAAAAGGTTCAAACCTTCAACAAGAAATATCCATCCTAAACATATATGCACCCATCACAGGAGCACCAGCATTTATAAAGCAGCTACTAGAAAACTAAAAAAGATATTGACTCCAACACTATTATAGCAGGGGACTTGAATACCCCATAACAGCCCAAGAAATATCATTGAGGCAAAATAACAAGGAGATACAGAACTTAAACTTGAAATTTGACCAAGTGAACTTAATAGATACCTACAGATTATTCCACCCAACAACCACAAAATATACGTTCTATAGATAAACAATTTCACATGGAACATACTCCAAGATCGATCACATCTTTGGCCATACCTCAAGCATAAAGGTTGAAATATTGCCATGCATATTCTCAGACCACAATGGAACAAAATTAAATATCAACCAACAACAAATCCCCAAAGCCAACAAAGATATGGACACTAAACAACATGATGCTGAATAACTACTGGGTCAACACTGAAATCAAAGCAGAAATTAAAAGATTTCTGGAAACAAATGAAAAGGAAGAAACCTCTTACCAATTCCTCTGGGATGTCATGAAATCAGTTCTAAGAGGGGAATTTATACCTCTACAAGAATAAATCAAGAAAATGGAAAGATAAGTTGAGATCCTAAAAACTCACCTAAAGGAGCTGGAAAGAGAAGACCACCAAAACCCTAACTTTAGCAGAAAAATCCAAATCACCAAAATAAGATCCCAAATACGGGACATAGAATACAAAAATATCATAGAAAACAAAAAGCTGATTCTTTGAAAGAATTAACAAGATTGGTGAATTCTTAGCCAGAATGACCAAGAAAAAGAATGACAAAGCCCAAATAAACAAAATCAGAAATACAAAAAATCAAATCACCACTGATCCGAAGAAACAAAAAAGATTATCAGCAATTACTACGTATACCTATATGGAAGCAAACTTGATTACCTAAATGAAATGAAAAACTTTCTGACAAAGCACAACTTCCCCAGGTTGCAACAAGAAGACATTGAGACATTAAATAGACAACAAACAACCCAGGAAATTGATTCTGTCATAAGAAAACTACCTCCAAAAAAAAAAAGCCCTGGACCAGATGACTTTCCAGCAGAATTCTACAAAACATACAAGGAGGAGCTGATACCAATCCTATTGAAAGTATTCCAGGCTACTGAGAAAGATAGAATTCTCCCCAAATCATTTTACGAAGTTAACATCACACTGTTACCCAAACCAGGTAAAGATCCAACAAACAAAAAGAGAATTACAGGCCAATATCCCTTATGAACACAGATGCAAAAATCCTCAACAAGATTCTAGCAAATCTGATCCAAAAACACATCTCAAAAGTCATCCATTATGACCAAGTAGGCTTCATCCCCAGGTTGCAGGGCTAGTTCAACATTCACAAGACCACAAATGAAATTAAATACATTAACAGGTACAAAAATAAGAATCACATGATTATCTTTTTAGATACAGAAAAAGCTTTTGGTAAAATCCAGCATTCTTTCTTGATAAAAACCCTCAAGCACCTAGGTATAGAAGGAACATACTTCAAAATAGTAAGTGCCATCTATGACAAACCCACAGCTAACATATTGCTAAATGGACAGAAACTGGAAACATTTCCACTGAAAACTGGAACAAAACAAGGCTGCTCACTCTCACCCCTCTTGTTCAACATTTTGTTGGAAGTCCTATCTAGGGCAATTAGAAAAGAGAAGGAAATCAGGGGTATCCAAACAGGAAAAAAGGAAGTCAAGTTATTCCTTTTTACTGACAATATGATTCTATGCCCCGAAAACCCAAAAGAATCTGTCAAAAACCTGCTTGCCCTGATAAAAGACATTGGTTGTTGGGAGCCGGCCACGGAGGCCCACTGAGCGTTAGGGATCAGGAAGGGCCGTTGACGCCAAGACCACTAGGATGTGTTCAGGAGCTGTTGACCCATTCCCTCCCTCCTTTTCCATTTGGCACAAACTACCAAGAAAAACTCCAGCTGGCTCTAACAGAAAACTTTGAGACCGGAACGTACACAGCTAACCTAGGAGTCTATTGTTCCCATTCCCCACAGCTTATGGTCTTTTGCTTTATCACAATTTAAGTTTGACTTTGAGTCACATTGAGGAGCCTTAGTGCAGGTCACAGGTTCTCTTGATGCAACCTTTAGAAATTTATAGATATAGGTTTTAAGAAAATAGTTTACATAGATTAAGAAAAATTAAGTAACCATTTTATTATAAAAGTGTGGTTAGTTCAGTTTGATTTAGGGGGGCCAGTGAAGTTTGTATTAGGCTGGCTAGTGCTAGAAGACAGTAACCATAGCACCAATTATTTTATAGAAACCAGTTTGAATTAGCATAGAATAGTAAAAGGCAATATATCATTATGTTGGTTTTAGGTGTAAGCATTGAACGATATTATGTAGTTATAAACAATTAAGGGTACATAGGAAGTGGATAAGAACTTCATGTTTTTCCTTATGTTTGAAAAATACATCTGCTTGAGAGTGGGGGGTGTCCTGTGTGTGCCTGGACCTGTTCATGTGAAAGGCACATGTTACCTTTTGTGTAACCATAGCAGCAGGAGTTCCCATGATGATAACTTTGCAAAGTTTGGGGATAAAAGCCCTGGGATTATACCCATTAAACGGTTTCTGGTCACTTGAGCAGGAGTCCAGTCTCTTTCTTTCTCCCCTCTTCTCTTTCTTTCTCTTTATCTTTCCAGAATAATCGCTGATGCTACCACACCTTCCAAGGGACCTCCTAAATCTCTCTGCAGGGGCTGGCCCCCTGCAATTGGTATTGCCTCGGGGTACAAAATAAATGTGCCAAAAATAGTTACATTCTTATACACCAACGATAAGCAGGTGGAGAATCAAATTTTTAAAAAATCCTATTCACAATACCCCCCCAAAAGTGAAATACCCCGGCATCTTCCTAACCAGAGATGTGAAAGACCTTTACAATGAGAACTACAAAAACACTGCTCAAAGAAATCCAAGAAGACACAAACAACTATAAAAATATTTCATGCTCATGGATAGGAAGAATCAACATTGTTGAAATGTCCATCCTACCAAAGGCAATCTACAGATTCAACGCAATACCCATTAAATTATCGGCTTCATTCTTCTCAGACCTAGAAATGACAATACAGAAATTCATATGAAAATATAAATGACTACAAATAGCCAAAACAATCCTTAAGAAAAGAAACAAAGCAGGAGGTATCACATTTCCAGACTTCAAACTTTACTGTAAGGCTACAGTAATCAAAACAGTCTGGTACTGTTACAAGAACAGGCATATAGACCAATGGAACAGAATTGAGATTCTAGAAACAAAGCCTCAATTTCTCAACCAGCTCATCTTTGACAAAGCCTTCAACAACAATCACTGGGGAGAGGAGAACCTATTCGGTAAATGGTGGTGGGAAAACTGGCTGACCACATGCAGAAGACTCAAACAAGACCCCTATCTATCTCCATACACAAAAATTAACCCTAAATGGATCAAATACCTAAATGTAAAACCTCAAACTAGAAGAATCTTAGAAAATGCAGGAGACACCCTTACAGAAATTGGAACTGGCAACCAATTCCTTATCAAAACCCTAAGTGCCCATACCATAAGAAATAAGATAGACAAGTGGGACCTCATCAAACTGATGAGTTTCTGCAAAGCAAAAGAAACCACCAAGTGAGCAGGGAGACAACCCACAGAATGGGCAAAAAAAAATTTGCCAACTATATATCTGACAAAGGCCAAACATTTAGGATCTACAAGGAACTCAAACATGCCAAAAAGAAAAAAACCAACAGCCCCATTAAAAAGTGGGCAAAATGGCTCAGCTAGGTGGCTCAGCCTGTAACCCCAGCACCTTGGGAGGCCGAGGTGAGTGGACTGCCTGAGCCCGTGGGTCTGAAACCCACCCGGGCAACTTGGCAAGACCTCATCTCTACAATAAATAAAAAAAATTTAGCCAAGTGTGATAACATGCACCTGTTGTTCCAGCTACTTGGAAGGCTGAGGTGGAAGGATCGCCGGAGCCCAGAAGGTTGACCCTGCGGTGGCCGGGAGCGTGCCACTGCACTCCAGTCTGGGTGACAGAGTGAGACTCCAACTCAAAAAAATTAAATTAAATTAAATTAAACGTGGACAAAAGACATGAATAGACACTTTTCAAGAGAAGATTTCCAGACAACCAACAGACACATGAAAAAGTGCTCAACCTCAATCATCAGAGAAATGCAAATCAAAACCACATTGAGATACTACCTAACCCCTGTAAGAATGGCCATCATTAATAAAACAAACAGTATCAGATGCTGGCGAGGATGCCGAGTAAAAGGAACACTACTACACTGCTGGTGGGAATGCAAACTAGTGTAACCTCTGGAAGACAGTGTGGCGATTTCTGAAAGAACTAGAAACTGACCTTCCATATGACCCAGCAATCTCTCTATTGGGAATATACCTGGGGGAACTCAAATCATTCTTCAAAAAGATACCTGCACACACATGTTTGTTGCAGCTCTGTTCACAATAGCAAAACCATGGAACCAACCATACTGCCCATCAAAGTTTGACTGGATAAAAAAAAAAAACATGGTGCATATATATAATGGAATATTATGCAACCATAAAGAAGGATAAACGTATGAACTTCGCTGCAACTTGGATGAATTTAGAGTCTATCACACTCAGTGAATTATCACAGAAACAAAGAACAGAGTACAATATGTTCTCACTCATAAGTGAAACTTGAGCAATTATCATAATACTATAAGAAAGGGTTTGGCAGTAGTGGGAAACTGCCAGGCGAGGAGTATGGGACTGGCAGTTGAGGGAAACTTCCAGGGGAGGGAGGGGCACACCTCATCAACAAGGGTACCAGCATAATGAACATGTATTTATATTCCTGACCCTGAATTGCACCCCACATCTCTAGAATAAAAGTTAAATAATAAAATAAAATAAAAATTGGCAATTGCTCTTCAGAAGCAAATAAGAGGTTTAGATTAGATTTTGACCAGGAAATCCTATGTCAGGGGATGTTTTCAATAGAATCTTCAGTTTATTTTTCCAGAACCATTAATAAACTGTGGATTTATTAATAGCTGTGGTCCCTTGGAAGAATGTCATAATGCAAAAGTGGTGGGCATTCATTTGACTTCTAAATTTGGAGATGCTAGTCATTTATCAACTAGACTAAAAAGATGCTCCCCTATTGCCATAAAAAACCATGTGTGGTATACAACAAAGCCAGCACTTATGTTCCCTACTTTGTTTAATTATGGTGGTTCATATTTCTCCTTGAAGTCCTTCTGCCTATTTTTTTCTAGCAGCACCAGCATTTAGCATGAAAGTTTCCTTTGCTGAGCAAAATTGGAGAAAGTACGGCAGGGGTGGAAGTGGAGAATGAATTTCTTGGCTCCCTACAGAGATAAGGACTTGTTCTACATTAAACAGTGTTCTTAGCTTACCCACCAGGGAAAAACTTAACAGAATTTAAAATGCCCCACTTTAATAAACAATTCATGTCATCTTACATCTCTTAAGGAGATTTTCAGTATGCCAACTATACAAAATTAATGTGCATCCTTATTTCATCCAGCTTCCTCATTGCTCACACCCTATTAGTCATCAAATTTGGTTATTTTGCCTTCTGAATACAGTCATTTGTTGCTTGGGGATACATTCTGAGAAGTGCGTCCTTAGGTGATTGTGTTATGTGTGCATCATAGAGTATCCTTACACAAACCTAGATGCTATAGTCCGCTACCCACTGAGGCTATATGGTATAAACTATTGCTCCTAGACAACAAACCTATATGGCAAGTGACTGTATTGAATGCTGCAGGCAGTTGCAACAGAATGGTAAGTATTTGTATATCTAAACATAGAAAAGATACAGTAAAATATGGTATTATAATCTTATGGGACCACTGTTATATGTGTGGTCCAACTTTGACCAAAACTTCATTATGTGGCACATGGTTGTATTTATTATTCAGTCTCCTACTTGCCGTCCTCACTGTTCTTGCCTTAGTTCAGTTATCTCTAATCTGAATTACTGAATTGTTCCGGGAACTATACAAAACTCTAAAGATTAAAACAATTGGATAAAGCAATTGTTCTCTTCCCTCAAGGTACTCTCAATGGAATTCACTTGACCTAAGACCCTCTTACCGTAAAACTGATTTCTCAGGTCAAGAGGTGTGAGGGTATAGTCATGTTTGCACTGTGCATAACCCTGCTCCTTTGGGTACAAAAAAGAGCTCAGACTGGACTCACATGTAGTCAAGCTTTCTGTCTCAGGAATTCATATTTGGAACAGAATTATTTTATTTAATGTCTGTCAGAATATAGACCAAGTAAACTATCTTCCACCACATATGAACACAAAAAATCAGGTAAGTTCATTTGCAGAAGGCACAGGCAGCAAAGAGGAGCACGTCTGTGGGCCTATGGATGGATCCACCTGGCAGGTGGAGTCCTAACCCTGGTCCCGATGTCTCATGAGGCCCTTATGTTCTTCAGCCCCTATTTCCTGTTATGTACAGTTACATCATTCCAGTACATCTTTCTTTTGTTTCTGTAAGTTTGAGAGTATTTCTTTTTTGGTACTTAGAATTTAAAGGCTTTTAACCAAGAAAATAGCTACCTTTGGGGGAAGAAAATACCAAAATTTTCTGAAGGGAAGACAAATATATAAACTAATAAATTATTGTTTGTGTGGTAGCTGCCATAAGAGACATATAAATAAGGTGTAAAGAAGATGACCTTACACATAAAAGTAAGGAATATAAAAAGATAATTCCAAAACGAAAATTAACATCGTTTTAGTTATTAATAACAAAAACTGTTGTAAGTATAACAGTTTCAACTTGAGGGAGAATTGCATTTAAATGCAGTTCATTGTGAAGCCCTAAAAATCTTACCTCAGGGGTTACTTGTGAAGTCAAGACATCACTCATAAGTTGATGTTTTGGGGTTGAATTGCCTGAATGCAATCTCATACTGTGAACTTGATTTCTACGCCTAGTGCAACTGTACAGAAGGTAGATTTACCTATTAACCTGGAATATGGTTTGAAAATATTTTATTGCTTCCCTTCCTCTTTTGACCAGTTGATTTCATCATATAAGAGGTTGTCAGAAAGTCTGTCTTCCTTTGACATCCAGTGTAAGACTGCATCCAATTTTTATCATTCTTTACTTTATCTATACATTTAACTTTTTTTTATACTTCACACCAAAATATAATCAGTGTAAAGCTTGAAATGTTTTACATATTTTAATCTTTCTAGGATCTAATACCTATTCTAGCATATAATTGGTGCAAAATAAATGTGTATTGAATGAATGTATACAAATTGAGTAAATACTCTATGTCACGGGTCAGCAAAATACAGCTCATAGATCAAATTCAGCCTACCATCTGTTTTTGTAAATAAAGTCTTATGTAAATAAAGCGATGGTCATTGATTTACATGTCTGTGGTTCCTTTAGTGCTATAATAGCAGTTGAGCAATTGCAACAGAGACCGTATAGGCTAAGACTGAAATATTTACTATCTGTACTACATTATTGTAGTCTTACAAACATTTCAATTATGTTTTGTAGCCAAAAGATTTTGTAGCCAAAAGGTTCATATGCAGTTTATACAGCACGATAATGAAGACCTTGTCACATCAACGGGTTCACAGATAATGTTAACTAAGATTCTTTTGTTTAGAATGAAACATTAATAAGTAACAAGGTAAGTGTTCGAGAAACCAATTGGCATCAGTGTGCCAGCTAGCGTTTTAGTGAGAAGCTCCATTGGGGAAGAATTGTTCTGAGTTATGGCAACTAAGTGACTGGTTCTTCTACTTCGACATTGCACCTGCCCACATCTCATTGGGAGTTCAATTTTTGACCCAAAATGACATGACTCCTGTGCCCACCCTTCCTATTCACCTGATCTTACCCTGAGTGAGTTTTGTTTGTTTGTCTCCCTCGATGAAAGATGTCTTCAAAGGGGAAAGTTTTGCTGATGTGGAAGAGGTGAAACAAAAAATGGCAGAAGCACTAGAAGTCATCAAAATTGATGAGTTCAGAAACTGTTTTTAGCAGTAAAAAAAGGCATCACAATAGATATATTGCATCAAATGCAGAGTACTTTGGAGGTGACTGAAGTTTAAACATGAGAATAAATATGCACTTTTTAAAATATAAGTTCTGGTTTTTTGGGGTCCCCTTCGTGTGTGTTTTGTGTGTGTGTGTGTGTGTGTGTGTGTGTGTGTGTGTGTGTACATATGTATAGTAACTTATGTTTGTAGTTCAAAGTAAATTCCTAGGTTCATATATAGTCTGTAAACTAAGCTGATAAACTAGCCTTATGATATTGCCTCCACAGCACTCTAGTATAATAAATTAGATATCCATAAAAAAATGTGGTACATATACATGATGGAATACTACGCAGCCATAGAAAAGAACAAAATCATGAATTTTGTAGCAACCTGGATGGAACTAGAGTCTGTAATACTGAGTGACCTCTCACAGAAACAAAGATCCGAGTATCACATGTTCTCACTCATATAATGGACCTTGAACATCCAATGTAATACTATAAGAAAATGACTGACGGTACTGGGAAATTATGGGGGGGGATGGGATTAACAGAAGCAAATATCTGTCTGGGACTGGGAAAACACCTCTTATCAACAGGGTGCCTGAATGAAACGTAATTGTACACCTAACCCTTAACTGTACCCCACAAAACCATAATAAAAAATACTGATTAATTATAAAAAAATAAATAAATTAGATATCCAGATATGCATGCATGAGTACACACACACACACACACACACACACACACACACACACACACTCCTAAACAAGCTGGGGATAAGAACGAAAGCAACCTCAGGAACCAGAAACTTTATGTATATATTCCCAGAAGTGAGGAAGCAGAGAGAGAAAAGGCAGAGGGCGGGTAATTGACTGAGGTGCAACAGAAAGCACAAACAAATGGTCACCCAAGCCATATAGCTAGTGTGACCTTGGGTCCTACTCTTAGGTGCAAACTATTCTGAGCAGGCTTGCTACCTCCAGGGAGAAGCAGGAGGAGTCAGTACCAGAGCTTGAGTCAGAGAGACAGGTCATGCCCAGTACCACCTGGGAGAAAAGCATCAGAAGTCTGTCACCAAAGATATCCAGCAGATAAATACTTTCAGATGTATTTTCATTCTCACCAAACCAAGATGAAATATAAACAATGAAAATGCATAGGGCACCTTCCCCGATGGATACATAATGCCCCAAATTACTTTCTTGAGAGAATAACCGCATAATCAAGAATTATCAAACACCATTGAGAGACTATGCCTTTAAAGACACTTCAGTAAACAGGTGGAAAACATCCCATCCTAGGAAACATTAGGAAAACCAGCAAAGGATTTTAGAATAGGTATTAAACCTATCAAGAGCTAACAAGATTTCATGCAGATAAATGTTTTGATCTTTCATCTCAATACATACACTAATGTGTCAAGTGGACAAAAAGAAAGACAAATTGGCATTAGGAAAGTTGAGCTGAGAACTCTTTCTGAACACATAAAATGAGATGTATATATGTACAACAAAAAGAATCTTTACAATTAGGAGATTAGACACCAACATGTAAACAGATTTTTATTAGGCATTAGGTATTCCCAAAAAATGAGGTAACAGAGGAGAGACATTCAAGAAGACTCAAAAAATTTATAAATCTTTATATTGATTATGTACCAAGTTTTCAGTACGGTTTTAAAGCTCTATATTCCAAGATTCATTGTAATAATATTTAAAGATTTTAAAAGATAAAAAGATAATTGTAAGAGTATCCAGGAAAAAAAAAATAACAGGATGCATTTTCTGTTTTCATTATATTTTCAGAAATATATAAAGAAAAAAATCACGTAACAAATGTATTTCACACAGAAGTCAGCACATGATTACATGTTTATTATATTTGAAGTTGACTTTGATAAGCAAGAAGTGAAAGTGAACTAAAAAACTTGAGGATATTCATCCCTCATAAATCAACAGAAATGATCATATTTCATGGTAAAATTATAGTTCCAATATCTGATTCCTAGTTTTAATACTCCTAACTTGAACTATTATTATGCAAAATTATGGTAAAGGCTCAATTCGAATTGCAGTAAAATATATAAAGATTAGAAAGGAACAGCCGAGCTCGGTGGCTCAGCCTGTAATCTCGCACTTTGGGAGGCTGAGGTGAGTGGATTGCCTGAGCCTGAGGGTTCAAGACCCACCTGGGCAACTTGGCGAGACCTCATCTCTACAATAAATCAAAAATTAGCCAGGCATGGTAGCACGCACCTGTAGTTCCAGCTACTCGGAAGGCTGAGGCGGAAGGATCGCCGGAGCCCAGTAGGTAGAGGCTGCCGTGGCCGGGAGCAGCCACTGCACAACAGAGTGAGATGCCAACTCAAAAAAAAAAGAAAAGAAAGAAAGAAAGGAAAAGTTTGGAATCATTATTTGCAGATAATAGAATCTTTTAGATTCTAAAACAAATTGAATAAAATGACTATTAAAAATAATAGAGTGATTGAAAAGTTTTCCTGAGAAACTGAAAAAATCACAAAATTTTACTCATCAGAGAAGTGAGGTCACAGGGCAAACCACTGCCCACTAAATTGACAACACAGGTAAATAAGAGAATGGAAACAGAAACCTCAGAAACACGTTCCAGGGTAGGAAAATCTGGACTGCAACTGAGGAATTGCTGGAAACACCATGTGGAAAAGTCTAAGGGTGAAAAACTCCATGGAGATTTAGTCATCAGGGTAGAAGGGTTGGGGTAGGGAGTCCCAACCTTTTGTGAGTGTTACCTCCAGAAGTCCCGCTAAGTTCTCAATAAATATGAGCAAAAATTCTCTTCTTCTTTCAGCAGGAGAAGGGAAAATTTTTAAAAAATATATACCAGAGAATTCTGTTCTTTACAAGGACATGTCTGTAGGAGAAATTATCCTACAAGAACTTAACCTACTGAAATTATATCAGAGCCTAATCTAAATGGGAGAAGGAAAATACCCAACTCCAGCCCCTCTAGACATCCTGTCCCACAAATGGGGAAAGGGAGTTCTGAGAAGCACTGGTAAGTTCAGTCTTAGAAGCACAGGCTCACCAAAAACTTGAGACCTAACCATAGGGCTATACAACAATTTCCCTCCCATCTCATCTTACTGCTGGATTGCTAAAGGCCTATTTATTCGTTTCTTTTACCCAGTACACCATGCCTACCTTTCAACAAAAAAATTGCAAGAGATACTAGAAGGCAAAACACACAGTTTGAAAAAAACCAAGCCACTGCATTTGTGACTTGCCATGATCATATAGTGGTTAGTATTCGGCATTGTGAACAGACTAAACAGGAGTCACAGTGGCAGGAATATTGTAATCTTTAGAATACAAATATTTGAAAACGTAATTAATATGCTAAGGGCTTTAATGAAAAACGTAGACAGCATGCAAGAACAGATGGATAATATAAGCAGGGAGATAGAAATTCTAAAGATGCTTCAAAACAAAGTGCTAGAGATTAAACACAAACACACCAACACAAATGAAGAATGCCTTTTCTGGGTTCATTAGTTGACTGGACATGGCTGAATATCCACCTCCAAAAAAAGAGAGAAAAAAGACTGAAAAAAAAAAACCCCAGAATATCCAATAACTGTTTGGTAGCTACAAAAAGTGTCAAACAATAATAATAGGAATACAAGAAAAGAAGAAAGACAAAGAAATGAAAAATATTTGAAGAAATAATATTTGAGAGTATTTTCAAATTAATGTCAGAAACCAAACTACATACATATTTGGGATTAAATCCATGCAGGATTAAAAACAAACAAATGAACCTCTCCTAGACATATCGCATTAAAACTATACAAAATCAAAGTTAAAGAAAAAAATTCCAAAACACATCATAGGGGGAAATACGTCTCACTTATAGAAAAGCAAAGATAAGAATTACTTCTGACTCAGAAACTATGCAAGCAAGAAAAACAACAGCAATTTTAAAAAACCAGAATCCTGTACTCTCTCAAGTAATACTTCAAAAGTGAAGAAGAAATAAATTCTTGCTTAGATCAACAAAAAAAAGTTGTCAGTAGATCTTCCTTGCAGAAAATGTTAAAAGAATTTCTTCAGAGATAAAGAAAATGATACAGGTCAAAAACTTGGATCTACATAAAGTACAAAATACAATGAAGAATATGTTAAGTGAAAGTACAATACAACTTTTATGTTCTTATTCTAAATTGATAACAGATAACAGCTCAAAATAATAGCAATGTACTTTATTATGTATGATTATGTATATGATTACATATATTTATATATAGGTAATGAGCAACACCAATGATAAAAGGTACAGGAAGAGGAGTTACGGATATTTTGTTATTATTAGGTATTTGTACTACCCATGAAACTGTATAATTTTATTTAAAAGTGGACTTGGATTCATTCTAAATGTATGTTGCAAACTCTGGGGCAACTGCCTAAAAAAAGAAAAAACTAGGGATAATTTATAAGAAAAGAAAAAATTTTAAAAATAAAATGTAATCACATAGAATGCTTAAGTAAAACCACACAAGATAATAAAAGAGTAGAGGATAAAATAAGGAACAAAGAACAAGTTCAACAAATTGAAGACAGTAATGTGATAGATATTAATCTAAATATATAAAAAAGAAAGTAATGAATCTGTAACAGTTTTTATATTGTTGATAGAAGGTGTAGATTGTGCAATGACTTCTCAACCACTTGTGATATATAGATCTAAATCTTCATATATACTTGAATCTTCATGTAAAGAGATTATTAAAATGCATGAGGTAATCAGAAATATTAAAAACAGGATAGATAGTTGATCATATTAAGACAATACTTTAAAATTGTGATATTGGTATTTATGTTGATTAAAAAAATCCTTATCATGTAGAGATGCATATTGAAATATTTATGGATAAAATAATGTGATGTCTTATATGTCAAAGCTAGCTTTTGGGAAAGAGGACAAGTAGGCAGAGAAATAAATAAAAAATATTCATAAGTCAAATAATTACTAAAGCTGGGTAGTGGGTACATTGGGATTAATTATATTTACTAATTCTTCTACTTAAACAATTTTCAATTACTAAATCAATTAAGTAATCCTAATTAGGACTGTCAATATATCATAAAATATCTGTTGGAGAAATACACAGATGATACTGCTAAGAACTTGTTTTTTCTTTGGAACAGTAATGTTAAACATCTGAATTTCGATTACTGTTATAGGCCGAGTGATGGCCCTTCAAAATTTATGTGTTCAAGTCCTAATACCCAATACCTCAAAATGGGACTGTATTGGAGAAAAGAGTTTTAAAATAGGTGATTAAGTTAAATTGAACTCTTCAGGGTGAGTCCTAATCCAATCTTACTGATGTTCTTACAAGGGAAAATTTGGATACCAAATAAGAAAGATATCTGGGTGATATACACACAGAGGAATGACCTTGTGAGGGCACAATGAGAAAGAGACCAAGGAAAGAGGTCTCGAACACCTTGAACTTGAAATTTGACCTCTAGACTGTGAAAAAACATGTTTCTGTTGTTTAAACCACCCAGTCAATTAATATTCATTAAGAAATAGAATAAGCCGGGCTAGGTGGCTCAGCCTGTAATCCTGCGCCTTTGGGAGGCTGAGGTGAGTGGATTGCCTGAACCCGTGGGTTCGAGACTTGCCTGGGCAGCGAGACCTCATCTCTACAATAAATCAAAACATCAGCCGGGCGTGGTAGCTCATGCCTGTAATTCCGGCTACTCGGAAGGCTGAGGTGGAAGGATCGCCGGAGCCCAGCAGGTCGAGGCTGCGGTGGCTGGGAGTGGCCACTGCACTCCAGTCTGGGTGACAGAGTGAGACTCCAACTCAAAAAAAAAAAAAAGAAAAAGAAAAAGAAATAGAATAAAAGCATCATAAATAATAAAGCTTAACAGAATATATAGCCAAATAAATTATCATTTCTGTGTCATGAAAAAACAAATAAATATAGGAACTGAATTTTATATTGCATTTGAACAACAGAGATAGTATTCTAATTATAAAAATAAAAATTATATTATAAATCTAAAAATAAAAAAGTTTTTAATTAAATAAAATAAAATGAAAAGCAAAAATAACATTTTAATTATAAAAGAAGTTCCTAAATCACCTACATTGCTAACAATAATACTGAAATTAGCCGGGCTCGGTGGCTCAGCCTGTAATCCCGTGCCTTTGGGAGGCTGAGGTGAGTGGATTGCCTGAGCCCGCGGGTTCGAGACCCGCCTGGGCAGCGAGACCTCATCTCTACAATAAATCAAAAAATTAGCCGGGCGTGGTAGTGCGCACCTGTAATTCCGGCTACTCGGAAGGCTGAGGCGGAAGGATCGCGGAGCCCAGCAGGTGGAGGCTGTGGTGGCCAGGAGCGGCCACTGCACTCCAGTCTGGGCGACCGAGTGAGACTCCAACTCAAAAACAAACAAACAAACAAACCAAAAAAATACAAATAATACTGAAATTAATCATGATGTGATCTTGAACTTCTGGGCTCAAGTGATCCATCCACCTCGGCCTCCAAAAGTGCTGGGATTACAGGTGTGAACCACTGTTCCCAGTTTAATTATGGTATAATCAAGGAGGAAATATTCTGCCAACATTTATGACAGGGACCAAAAAAAATCCAGAATTTATTTATAAAACGTTGTGTCTATTCTACATGTTTAAACTTGAGTCATCTTCAAAGAACTTTCCACTTGATGCAATATATGTATTGAGATACTTTTTCCACTGCAAAAAGCCGTTTTTGAACTCATCAATTTGATGCCTTTTAGTGCTTCTACCGTTTTTTGCTTCACCACTTCCACATCGATAAAACATTTCCCTTTAAGGCTATTTTTCATCTGGGGAAACAAAAACAGTGACTGGAGTCAAGATCACGTGACTATGGAGGGTGGGGCATGGGTGGGTCATGCAGATTTTGGTCAAGAACTGGGGAGCACTCAGTGTGGTGTGGGCAGATGTATTGTCATGATAGAAGAACCAGTCTCCTGTTTGCCCACAACTGGGGGCATTTCTTCTACAATGAAGTCTCACAAAAAATGCTAGCTGATACACTGATGCTGATGGTTTCCTAGAACACTTACTAATCAAAGGAAGCCTGTACTACAAGGGACCCACCTTCCAAAAGATAATTCAGGGTTTTTTGGAGGCCCTTCTCATGTGTCATGTACAATATCATATATAATTCCTAAACTTTCTATATTTTATTTATTATATTTATTATTTTTATGGTCAGACAAATCTTTTTGTTGTTTTTTGTTGGTAGAGTTTCATGAACACCGAAGTCAATTATAATGTGTGCTTTCTAAGCTGTTTATATTTAAGAGAACACATAACGGTTTGAACAAGTCAAATATTAACCAAGCTGGGATGGTGGTGCATGCCTGTAGTCCCTGCTTACTCGGGAGGCTAAGGTGGAAAGGTTGCTTGAGCCCAGGACGTTGAGGCTGTGGTGAGCCATGATTGTGCCACTGTACTATAGCCTGGGAGACAGAGTGAGATATTGACTCAAAAAAAATAAAATAAAATAACTAATCCATTTGATAATTTTTACAATCCAAGATGGAGAATTTTCTTTTTCCTCTCACTAAAATTGCTAAATCCATCTACATTAAAAATATTTCTTTTTCCTCAGATCATATGTATTAATGGTAAATAAGAGTAAAAATGTAACATGCAATTCAAGAGATATTTTATAATGAAGGAAATCTAGCACTAAGTAATAGTTATTAAATACACAAATTTGTAAAAATGCATTAATTCATATAAATCAGTTATCAATATGACATTACTTATGCTTTGTTTACTTAAGAATAAATTAAACTCAAACCAGGGAGAATATTAAGTTGCAAATCATATAGTCCCATTTAATTTGGACTCTTTTGAAGTCTCAAATAAACAGAAGCAGAAGCATATGACTGGAAACTTCAGATTCAAAATTTTAACCAGGCATAAATTTAAAACAAAATAACTGAAGAAAAATAATACCAAAAAATAAACAAATGATCGACTTATTCATATCTATATTAAGAGATTCCAATTCATCTGAAACAATAGCTTACTTTTATAAATACAAGTCTAAGCAAAAACTTATTAAACTTACCCTGGAATCTCTCTTTGTTTCCACCATTATGATTGGATTATCTTTTGTATGAGGTATTCAAGTTAAAGAAAATAGAGCATTTTATTCACTATATTTAGCAGGAAAATAATTGTTTTTAAGGATGTATATGTATTTATATATAACTGATTTTTCTTTATATTATTTTCTCACAATTTCTCATAATTTTTCACAATAAATAATCCTTATTACAATTTTCTAGGACATATGATAGTGTTTATGTTTATCCATGCTTTTTTACAAAAAGTCATTACCTTGATGACTTTGTAGATATAACTCTAAAATTAGAACATCTTTAATTATAAAGTGTTTATTATGCATCTTATTTTCCTTTTTTTCTCTTTCATATGTTAAAAAAACAAAGATATTCAGATACCAAAAGGGAAATTATTTATTGTAGTATATAATCTATATGCAATATGATAAAATTATGATAAATATGAAAAGTGATACCCAATTTTATATTACAGAGTATCAATGGAAATTAAAATATTTGATACCTAGCCGGGCTCAGTGGCTCAGCCTGTAATCCCGCGCCTTTGGGAGGCTGAGGTGAGTGGATTGCCTGAGCCCGCGGGTTCGAGACCCGCCTGGGCAGTGAGACCTCATCTCTACAATAAATCAAAAGATCAGCCGGGCGTGGTAGCGCATGCCTGTAATTCCGGCTACTCGGAAGGCTGAGGCGGAAGGATCGCAGGAGCCCAGCGGGTCGAGGCTGCGGTGGCCGGGAGCGGCCACTGCACTCCAGTCTGGGCGACAGAGGGAGACTCCGACTCAAAAAAAAAAAAAAAAATATTTGATACTTGAAGACATTATTATTCAAAATACATGGGCCTTTGGTTGATCAATTGCAGAAGAAAAAGTTTGTAGGAGATATAATGAAGAAAAACAGAGTTTATAATGATGCCTTTGTCTTCAGATTACAAAGGCATCCAGATGGGTTAGTTACTCATGACATCCACATGGTCACAAATAAAGGAGGAGGTATAGGTAGACAGAAGGCCACTGTGCTTCTGCAATGCGCAGAGCTCGACCGTGGCTTAGCTTTCTGTGAGTGCTGTGTAATTAGAAAAATAAATAAATAAGTTCTACCTGAGGTTCTCTAGAACCTGCTCCCTACTATGCATGTACGCATGTGTGGTTGCACACGCACATACACACACACATACTCTCTCACACTAACACCTCACATCACAAAATAAAAAGAAAACATACATTACATGGCAAAAACCAAAAGAAACAAATAAGAAAAAACATAATAACAAGTTTCATTTTATCTTTAGAAATATTATATTTATTTCTTTCTCCAAGATGATAAGTATTTTATATTTTGGAGGAGAACGAAGCCTTCAGTAAGAAAATGAAAATTATAGTGATAATTCTAAATATAGTTTATTCCTCTTCATCTCCTAAGCATTCCAAATCATTGTTTTGTGTTGAATTAATTTGTATTTCGTATTTTTAATAACGTATAATCAGTATGAACATTTTTTCTGCCAATCCAAAGAGTTAAGTGACATATAAAATGCATATGTCATATCTTACAGTAGTTCACAAACATGTCCATTCTCCTCTCATAAGAAGAAATATTCCCCGTAAAAATAGAGTAAATGTGTTTACTTTTTCCAAAAAGTCGTTTAAAGTTACTTTGGGAAAAAAAGTGCTTTCTAATTAGCATTTCAATGGTTTCAGCTTTAAACAAAGCAGTTCATAGCAACTTTCATATTGAAAGCTTTAGGAATTCCTAATTTATATACAGACAGCTGAGACAGGTTTGTCATACCATAGCAATCTCAGTGGAGTTCATGAGTTATAGCGCTGTCACTTCTGCTTTACTGGATTTTCAAAGTGCTACACCCAGTTACAGGAAAACTGTCATGTAAGGAGATGTGCTATCTGAACCAAGGGAAAGAAAAAGAAAATAATACCTTCTGTTCCCATTCCAAAAATGTCCTTTTCTCTGGTCATTTTTATCTATCTAGCACTCACTACCTGAAACCAATAGAAGATTAGTAAACTAAAATCGAACTGTACCTGATTGGATTGAGGCAATTTATTTGTAGACATGGAAAATCTATAGTGCCACTTGTCTGTACAGGATGTAGAATTTTTGCTGTGTACAGTTTTATATGCGAAGGGGAAGTTACATTTAGTGGCATATTTTATAAGGCTGTGTGGCCCTAGAGTAAGAATGACCTGGTTTTGAATCCCAGGTCCACCACTCTTGTGACCTTTGCCAAATAATTTAGATGCTCTGGGCCTCACATTTCTCACATGTGTGAGACGAGATGAGGAAATTTAAATTTCCATTGAGAGTATTCATGTATAAGGTCTTATTTCTAGACTTTGCTTATAAAAACTATTCTTCTGGATAAATCTTTGAAGAAATTAGAGTACTGATTGAAACTTTGCTTCAAAACTGTTAAAAACATATTGACTACAGTAAGGGTGACCACATCTGCCATTCTGAAAAAGCAGAAGTTGCTTTTGAATATCACCTTAGGGCAGATTATCACTGTGCCACTGTATTATTTTTTGAACAATTGCTCCTAAGTTCAGAAGCCAAGACTGGAAAGCCACAGGAAAAACATGCAGATATTATTCATCTTGGCCTAATAATGCATACACATCTATAAAAGTAAACCAAGCCAACGTTAGAAAAACTCGCATATATCATAAGCAAACTTGAACTTTGGAAAATGTGTTAAGAGTAGTTTACCATGTACTCATGGAACTGCCTGCTAGAGTTCCATTGTTAGAACATGTCAGAAAGTGAATGGAAAAGAGGACATTACAGACCTAATTGTGAAAGTGGATGAAACAAGAATATATTCCTGGCCTATACTCTGGGGCAGAAAGAGGGTCTTCTCAAGTTGCACATATATTTGAGAGGGATGTTGGTGAAGCTCCCTCCATATGGAGGGAGAATCGTTAAATCATTTCAGAAGAGATAGATTATGCTTGGATGCTCAGGGCTCCAATATCAAATCATTATCTAGTACAAAATTCATTTGTGATTTAATGCAATTCAGTCATGCTTTCTTCATGTCTTTAGGAAACCGTCTTAAAATATAGCCAGGTATAAGCTCTGCTATGGCTAATGTTTATCCTTGGGTCAGAAATGCAAAAGAAGATGTATAACTTCTTGCCTCCTTCATTCTTCTGTATCCCCTGCACTCTCACCTCAAGCAAGTAGTAACACAAGAGATATTGAAGGTGCCAGAATAACTTCTTATCAATACATCAAAGTGAGCTACTATGGACATATATGTATAAGTGATTCTCACCTAGGAGCTGGGAAATGACAGAGTGACACTATGGCATGGACTCATAAGGGAGGAGATGTGAGAATATTAGATACTAAAGTCGAGGGATCATCAAAAAGAACCTTCGATCATACTGTGTATTCTATTGTCTTTCAAAAACATCATATTATATAAATGTCATACCATACATAATAAAGTTATGCTTGCCAACATTCACAGATTCTTTACTATAATTTCAAGCAAACTGTTTTTGCCACGGTTCTTAGCATTTCATTCTGGAGTTGTTTTGAAAATTCTACTAAAAACAAAACAAGCATTGTTTAACAAGGTTGTTAGTTATTTCCTCTCAAATTTAAACTTCAAGATTCTGTGCAAAATTAACCTGCTTTTTAAAATTTGGAATAAAAAGAGGCAATGTTTTCCCCATGCCTGTCCTGTTACTCAAGTAAAATTCAAACAATTCTTCTAGAATGGCATGTTAAGACTTCAAATTTTTAGAATTCTTATTTTTTCCAGATTTAAATATCTCATATGTGGTAAGAGATTTTGAGTCAATATTTGATGAGATTATTTTGATCTTATTTGTATGCAAAAAAGAGACCAATTTATTAGAAGGCTCAGATTCACAAGGAAATTTTAGAAGTCACATGAATTTTCTTTTTCTTCATTCTCTAACTCCCATGGAAATGCAGACTGGAATTGGAGCGATACTCACTCCTCTTGGACCATGGAATGTCACCTGTTGATTCTATTTTCTGTTGTTTTATTTGTCCCAACTACAAGACTTATTACTATCAGTCTGGAACTTACAAAGATAATTACATAACCCAAATTAAACCAAAAATGAGATATCATTGCACACCCATTCAAATGATTAAGATTTTAAAATTTAAAATTTCCAAATATTTGGTAGAATGAGGCAAATGAGGAACAAATTATGAATACATCAAAATGGCATTTTGGGGGTAGAAAATACCAACCTTCTGGGGGGAAAATGTTTTTAAAAATTATTTAAAGTGTACATGCCCTTACCCTATATCCCAGTAATTCTACTTCTATGTGTTTGCAGAAGAGAAGCATGTTTGCAAATATCCCAGTAATTCTACTCCTGTGTATTTGCTGAAGAGATACATGTGTGCACAAATATGTACACAATTTTTCAGACAAGTTTTCTTTATAATAACAAAAATGGAAACAATTCAAATTTCCATCAGCAGATGAATTTCTAAATTACAGTGTAAAAATATTACTCAACAATAACAATTTTTAAAAACTGCTGATACAACATGAATCTTGAAAAAAAAGCTATGCTGAATAAAAGATTTCAGATACAAAAAAAATCTTGCCATAGATACTATTTATATGAAACTCTGGAGGAAATAAAATATTTGATGACATAATGCAAATTATTAGTTTCCTTTTTCTGGATAGGTAGATGAATTGTCTTTAAAGAGGCCAGGAGAAACGTTTGAAGCGATGAAAATACTCTACATCTTTTCTGTGATCGTGGTTACATGAGTGTATACATTTGTGATGAATCATTTAAAAGTACTCTGAAAATGTATGAATTGTATTGGATGTGATTTTCCTCTAAAAAGTGCATACAGTTATCTGATTTTCAAAGAAATGCCTGATAAGTATGTAACTTTAATTTGAAGAAAGACTCACTTATAATTGTGAAAACAATAACAATATCAGTATTCCTAGTCACCACCAACTTGGGAAATTTAAAAATGTATAAAAATGTCACCTATATTTTGCAAATGATTTGTTCTCTAATATATGTTTAATATATGTCCTAAAATCAAGAATTACTATGTCATATTAACCCCAGTTTTGTTTGTTACTTTCCTTCAGTTTGGCACCATGGGTGTATCTCAGGAGATTCAAAAAAATGATAATAAAAATCCATCACCTCAAAACTTGAACTCTTCCACTACATAGAAAATAAAACCTCATATTTAGAAATTCTTAAATAAAATTGAAGGTTTATTTTTAATTGCTCCATTTTTCCAGGTGTAACATACACAATATATTTAAAATTTGCAGGCCTCTTAATCTGAGGCCTGAGACTGAAGTTACTCTCAGAAGTTACAGACTAGAGCTTAAAAGAGAACAAGATTATAAAATACACATTCTGAATATGAATCTTCAAATGGCTGCCCATTTCTGAATTCATTGATTTAACATTTCAAGATTAAATTTTTAGTATTTAATCAGTGAAATCTATCTCCATAATGACATTATCCATTGTATTTGTTCCCAGTCCTGAGTTTCAACCAGAGAAACACACATTTGGTCCATTCCAACTATCCTCATTTTTCTACATCTTGGCTTTCACTCAGACTGCTTCACAGATCAAATGTTAAAGAAATCTGGGAGAATAAGCTGACAGAAAACTACTCTAATGAGACATCACAAAAATTCAGTTTGCCTTTTTATTATTTTCCTATTGTTTATTACCAGACGTTTTACAAGGATATAGAAAACTTGGCTCTAAAAAGTATTTATACTTGTTGCTGCTTCACTAACTGTTTTAAGTATAGTGGCACCATTATGGGTAGCTTGAGGGAGGATTTATGTCACAAATGGGATATTACCACTTTTGAAGAGTTAAAAAGCAAAAAAGCAGAAATGAATGCAGATGACTAATTTAATACACAGGTACATGCATGCACATGCACACTCACACAACACACACACACACACACACACACACACACACACACACACACACACACACACACATACACACACTGATCTGAGAAAGCAAGCCCAGAAAGTGAAAACCCAAAATATTAGTAAAATTTGTTGTTTCTCATTTAGAAGAAAAACAACATACATTAGTATTACTACCATAACAGTATAATTTATCATATAATGTATTTTTAAGTAGACTTAAAAATACATTATACAATAAAACTATACTATTAAACCACTTTAAGACTTAGACACAGATTGTTAAAGAGTGAGACAGACAGAGAGGCACTTCTTTTGCAGACAAGCAAACACTAAGGGAATTTGTAGCCAGTAGACTGAGCCTACAAGAAATGCTCAAAGTTCTAATCACGGAAATAAAAAATTGATACTCCCATCATAAAAACACATGAAAGTATAAAACTCTAAAGTCTTATAAAAAATCACACAAAGAAGGAATAGAAAGAAATCAAAGCTTACCAAACTACAAAGACAAAGAAAAATAGAAGGAAAAAAAAGAATCTAGAGAGAAGATTAAAATTAACCTTATGATAGGAACAAAACTTCATATATCAGTATTAATATTGAAAGTAAATTGATTAAATGTCCCACTTAAAAGACAGGGATTGATGGAATGGACATTAGAAAAAGTTAACTAATATATGCTGCTTATAAAAAAACCTCACTTTACTGGTAAAGACATATAGACCAAAAGTAAAAGAATGTAGAAAGATATTCTATGCAAACAAAAATGGAAAGTGAGCAGGAGAAGTTATACTTATATCAAATAAGACAGACTTGAAATCAACCAGAGTAAATAAAGATAAAGATGGTTATTATATAATGATAAAGAAATCAACTCCAGAAGAAGATACAACAAGACTAAATACATAAGGGGGAACCCCCCCCAAAACAGAATTATTTTGGAAGGGTAGGCCTCTTATAGTACAGGCTTCCTCATGCTGAATAAGTGTTCTACCAACCCATTGGCATCAGTGGGAGACCCTGCATTGTGAAAGAAATGTTCCAAGTTGTGGAAAACAGTTGAGTGGTTCTTCCACCATGACAAGGCACTTGTCCATACAATGCTGAGTGTTCAGCATTTTTTGACAAAAATGTCATGATCCCCATACTCCACCTCCTCTAGTCACCTGATCTTGCCCCCTTTTTGTTTGTTTGTTTGTTTCTTCATATGAAGAAAATCTTCAAAGGGAAGCATTTTGCTGACTTGAAATAGGTGAAACCAAAAAATGGCAGGAGCACTAAAGGCATCAAAATGACAGGTTCAAAAATTGTTTTGATCAATGAAAAACGTGTCTTGATAAGTGTATTGCATCAACGAAGAGTACTTTGAAGGTGATTTAAGTTTAAAGAAGTAAGAATATATGCATGCTTTTTTAATAAATAAATTCTGAATTTTTTAAAAGTCCCGCCTCATATATTCAATATGGCAGCACCCAGATTCACACAAACACACAAATATTACTAGACTTAAAGAGAGAGAGAAAGAGAGAGCAATACAATAATAGTGAGGTACTTCAATACCCCACTGACAGCACAAACAAATCACTGACACAGAAATAAACCAAAACAATTGAACTTAAATTGGTGTTAGACTAAATAGACCTAACATCCATTTACAGAACATTCTTACCCAATTACTGCAGAATATACATTCTTCTCATCAGTGCATGAAATATTCTTTGAGATAGACCATGTGGTAGGCCACAAAGCAGTTTCAGTAGGTTTTTTACAAGATAAAAAATAAAAACTATACCAAGTATCTTCTTAGACCACAGCAAAATAAAACTAAAACCAATGCCAAGTCTCAAAACTACACAAATACATACTCCTGAATGATATTTTGGTCAATGATCAAATAAAGTTAATTTTTTTAATTTGAAAGGAATTAAAATGGAAAAAATGACATACTAAAACCTCTAGGATATGGCAAAAATACTGCTAAGGGGAAAGTTTATAGCATTAAATGTCTATGTCAAAAGAATAGGAAAGTCACAAGTTATTAACCTACTGTCTCACCTCAAAAAGCTAGAAAAATAAGAACAAACTAAACCCAGAGCTAGCACAAGAAAAGAAATCACAAAGCTTAAAGAAGAACAAAATGAAATTCAGAGTAAAATAACAATACAAAGAATCAACAAAATAAAGACTTGGTTCTTTGAAAAGGTAAACATAATAAATTTCTGGCTAGACTAACCAAGAATAGAAAAGAGAAAATCCAAATAAAACCTAATCATAAATGAAAAAGGAGACATTAGAACTGATAACCCAGAAATACAAAAGATTATCAGAAACTACTATGAACAACTCTACTCCCACAAACTAGAAAATAGAGAGGAAATAGATAAATTCCTGGAAATATACAACCTCCCAAGATTGAACCAGGAAGAAATAGAAATCTTGAACAGACAAATAATGTATAGTGAGATTAAATCAGTAATTTTAAAAATCTTCCAACAACAATAACAAAAAGCCCAGGACCAGACATATTCACAACTGAATTCTATCAAACATACAAAGCATAACTGGTACCAGTCCTCCTGAAACTCCTTCAAAGAATTGAGAAAGAAGGAAAAATCTCTAACTCATTCTATTAAGCCAATATCGTCCTGATACCAAAACCAGATAAAGACAAAACAAAAAAATAAAATTACAGACCAATATCCCTGCTGAACACAGATGCAAAAATCCTCATCAAAATTGGAAATCCACATCCAACAGCACATCAAAAAATGATACACCATGATCAAGTGGGTTTTATCCCGGGGCTGTAAAGATTGTTTAAACATAACTAAATCAACAAATGTGATTAATTACATAAACAAAATTCAAAACAAAAAATACACAAACTTCTCAATAGATCCAGGTAAGCATTTTTTTAATTCAACATTTCTTCACAATAAAATTCCTCAACAAAGTAGGCATAGAAGGAGTACATCTCAGAATCAAAAAAACCATACAACAAACCCAATGGCCAACATCATATTGAAAGGCAAAAAGCTGGAAGCATTCCCCCTAAAAACTGAGGCAAGATAAATATGCCCACTTTCTCCACTCCTGTTAAACATATAAATGGAAACCAGAACTATAATAATTAGGAAAGAGAAAAATATAAAAGGCACCCAAATTGAAAAAGAGGAAATCTAATTATCTCTATTTGCTGATGATATAATCTTATACCTAGAAAACGCTAAAGATGCCTCCAAAAGACTCCTGGACTTGACAAATAAATTTAGTAAAATTTTATTATCCAAAATCAATATTCAAAAATCAGTAACACTTATCCACCTCAATAACAATCAAGATGAGAACCAAATCAAGAAGTCAGTTCCCTTACAATAGCCACAGATAATAAAATACAATACCTAGAAGTAAATTTAACAAAGATGTCAAAGATCTCTACAAGTATAACTATAAAACACTACTGAAAGAAATTATAGTTGACACAAATGGAAAACAACTCATGATCATGGATCAGTAGAATCAATATCACTAAAATGATCATACTACCCAAAGAAATCTACAGAGGCAATACTCAAAAAAACCAATGTCATTTGTCACATACAAAAAAGAACCCATATAGCCAAAGTAACCCAAACCCAAAGAGAGCAAAACTGGGGAATTGCATTACCTGACTTCAAATTATACTACAAGGCTATGGTACTCAAAACAACATGGTACTGGTATAAAAATAGGCACATAGATCAATGGATCTGAACAAGAACCTAGAAAGATTGTCACATATCAAGAGCTGATTTTTGACAGAGTTGACAAACACACTGGGGAAAGAATATCCTATATGAATTGTGCTGAAAAAAATTGAATTGAAATATGCAGAAGAATAAATCCTGACCCTTATTTCTTACCAAATACAAATGTAACTCAAAATGAATTAAAGACTTGAAAGTAAGACCTGAAACTATAAAAATCCCAGGAAAAAAACCTTGGAAAATCTTTTCTGGATAGGTGAAAAATTCATGACTAAGAACTCAAAAGCAAATACAACAAAAACATGAGTAAACAAATGGGACTTTACTGAACTAAAAAAGTTTCACACAGAATAAGAATAAGAAGAAGAAGAATAAGTAAGAAAGAAGGAGAAGAAGAAGAAGAGAAGAAGAAGAGAAGAAGAAGAAGAAGAAGAAGAGAAGAAGAAGAAGAAGAAACAGAGTGAACAGAGAACCTGCAAAAGGGAAGAAAATGCTTGCAAACTATGCAACTGACAAGGGACTAATGCAAAGAATCTACAAAGAACACAAGCAACTCAACAACAATGACAACAACAAAAAATAAATAACCCATCAAAAAGTGAGCAAAGAACATGAGCAGACATTTTCCAAAATAAGCTACACAAATGGCCAGCAAGTATATGAAAAATGCTCACTACTAATCATGAGAGAAATGGAAATTAAAACCACAGTGAGATGTCATCTTATTCCTATCAGAATGACTATTATAAAGTCAAAAAATAACAGATGTTTGCAAGAATGCAGTGAAGTGGGAATGGTTATACAATACTGGTGGGAAAGTAAATTAGTACACCCTTATGGAAAACGGTATGGGGATTTCTCAAAGAACTAAAAATAGAACCATCATTGAATTCAATTCGTCAATTCCACTACTGACTACCTATCCAAAGGGAAGAAAAACCACCATATAAAAAATATATCAGCACTTGTATATTAATTGCAGCACTATTCACAATAGCAAAGATATGGAACCAAATTTTGTGCCCATCAACCAATGATAGGATAAGGAAAATGTGTTTTATACACACACACACACATACACACACACATACAATGTGATCTTATTCCACCATAAAAAATAAAACCATGTCTTCTACTGCAATATTGATGAAACTGGAGACCATTATCTTATGTAAAATAACTGAGAAACAGAAAGTCAAATATTACATGTTTTCACCTACAGGTGGGAGTTACATAACATGTGCACATGGACATACAGTGTGGAATAATAGACATAAAGACTCTGATAGGTGGGAAGAGTGAGAATGGGGTGAGAAATAATAAATATTTTAATAGACATAATGTATGCTATTTGGGTGATGACCACACTAAAAACCCAGGCTTTACCACTATACAATATAAGTAACAGAGCTACACTCGTACCCCCTTAAATTTATACACTAACAATTTTTTAAAAGAGACATTTTTGTAGAAAAATATCGTTTTTTCATTTGAAATACTTCCTTAATTGAATAATATTTTAGAAACTTGGGGTAATGTTTTAAGTCAATACCTAAAAACAGCACTTCCTTTTTAGAGTAGAATTTTATAGAATTCCAAGAGCTGTCTGAATTGCAATCTTCAAAAGGCATGAATTTATCCAAAACTTAAACCATAAAGAGGAGTATTCTTATTCGGTAGCATAAATTTCATAATTTATACATCCGTCAATTTGCATTAGTTGGATATAATTTTATTAAATACAAAATATTCACATATCACTATTATCAGTATACATCTTTAATATTCACTTTTGGAATATTAAGAAGACAATGATTACCGTATAGACTGATAGACGGCAGATATTATTACTGTCTTCTTCATTGCTTTAATTTCCATTGCCTAGTGTATGATCTGGATATAGAAAAAAATTAACATTCTCTGAATAAAAATTGATGTGATATAAGCTTTATTGTTCTGTATATTTACAATCTTACCTCATGATTTTCCATGAAAATTTTTATTTTAAATTGTACATATTTCATAATTATTTTACATTCCAAAAGCATATTTTGGTCCAGTAAGTTTTATGTCAACACAATTAATCTTTGTATTTGGCAAATGGGATTTTCCTCTATTAACAAATTGGGCATATGCAAAATAAGTATAGAAAAAGTATTATCTGCAACAAATAGATATAGTTTAAAGAATTCTAATAAGGTGACTATCTTTCTGCCTAAAAACTCAATGTATGAGGAGGGAACCCCCCAACTGGAACTAATTTATTAAAAAGCGTGCATTATTCTTACATGTTTAAACTTCAGTCTCCTTTAAATAACTCTCTGTTTGATGCATCAGATCTATTGAGATGCTTTTTCCACTGTTCAAAACAGTTTTTGAACTTGTCACTTTTGATGCCTTTTAGTGCTTCTGTTGTTTTTTGTTTCACCTCTTTCACATTGGCAAAACATTTCCCTTTCAGTACTTTTTTCATCAGGGGAACAAACAAAAAATTATTTATGGTGAGATCTGGTGAATAGGGAGCGTGGGGCATAGGGGTCATAATGTTTTTGGTCAAAAACTGTTGAACACTCAGTATGGTGTAAGGATTGTTGTCATGATAGAAGAAACTGCCACAAATCAGGACGTATCTTCCACAATGCAAGCTTCTCACAACAAAGCTAGGTGGTACACTGATGCTGTGGGTTCCTAGAATGTTTACCTAGCAAGGGAAACCTGTACCACAAGGGGCCTGCCCTCCAAAACATAATTCTGGTGTTTCAGAGTCCCTCCTCAAATGTCTCACTCATTTGCCTCTTCCTCACTTTCTCTCTCTCCAGGGAACCAGTTTCTTATATTTTGTGTTAGTTGTGTTCTCGAATCTCTTTATGACTGTGACACTTCTATTGTGTCCTTAAATAATATATTTTGTTGTCACATTTTACACGCTTTTTTCTTTATCTGATGCAATCATATTGGATTTTAAAATAAAAATTATTCATATTAATGCATGCTATTATAGTTTATTGATTATTGCCACGATATAAAAGCCCTGGTATAATTTTATTTATATGTATTTATTTTATTAAATTTGTGTCCATTCTACTTTGATGAAACTTTACTTTTTCTATTATATATTACATTGTCATTTTGTTAATGAGCACAGTGCTAAAACACTGGTGCAAGAATTTATCAAGTCTGTACTCTGAGAAATGGAGTTGCTGGTTCACATGATACATGATTTCTCAACTTTACTAAAATCTTCATGATGGCTTTCTGAAGTGGTGTAGTTAATTTGTATGACCCTAATGCATAAGCATATTTCTTCTTCACTTCATTGTCACTTCAAGGTAAACAGGGCTTTTATATTTTTTAAAAATGTTGTGTGTAAAATGAACTCTCATTGGGATTTTAATTTGTATCTCCAATGATTCATTGAGGTCTTAATTTCTACCAGAGTTTATTACATTTTCTGGTTACTAAACATGTTGGGGCCTTATGTTATATAAATATCTTATATAGTATTTTGTCCTGTCATGTTTCTTATGTTCTTTTGATAAGTAGAAATTCCTAAACTTAATGTGACTAAATCTACTGATTTTTTTATTTGGGATTTTTTATTTTAGTTTTAAACATTTTAGCGTTATGCTTTCCACATTTAAGTCATAAAGTAACATGGAACTGACTTTTGTATGTGATGTGAAGTAGGAATTCAATCTGATTTTTTTCCACATGAAGAATCAAATGTCTGAGCACCACTGAATAGCAATTTGTTATCCTACTATTTAATTTTAATTCTGACATGTATCAACTCTGCATGCCTGCATGTATTGTTTCTGAATTCACTCTCCTGTTACATTACTAAATTATCTTTGCAAACTTATAATAACAATGTTACTGAAAAGGAAAATAAATTTAAAAGAAGGAAATAGTCTAACCTATGTAGCAAGACTTCTAACTGCACATAGAAACACATCTAAAAGAAACTTAGCATTCCTCTAATGAAGTTATTTATTTGTAATAAGTGTATGTATATACATATATACACACATATGCATTTCAATGTGAACATTTTATATATGTTATATGCAATTTCCTTTTGCCATTTAAAAATACACCTTGAAAAGCTTTCCATATAATTTTTTATTAAACTTTATTTTATTTTAGAGATGAGGTGTACAAGCAAAGACGAACCACACAAGTGAGCTACATGCAGGTGAAGTTTGGGCCTCCAACTGGCCCTCAGTCCCTCTGGTATAGGACCAGGCACACTTTGTGTTGTTACATTCCCCCTCCCCAACCTGCTCCCTGGCAATGCCCAGTGATTGCTCATCCCTCCCTTGTGTTGATGTAATTAATGTTCAGGTTTCACTTATGAGTGAGAACATGCAGTAGTCAGTTCTTTGTTTCTGTGATAGATCACTAAGTATGACTGTCTCCAACTCCCTCCAATTTGCTGAAAAGTCCATGATTTTGTTCTTCTTTATGGTGGCATAATATTCTATCATGTACATATACCACATTTTCTTTATCCACTCCATTTTCAATGGGCAGTAAGGTTGATTCCTTGTTTTTGTTATTGTGAATAGTGCAGCAATAAACATGTGTATGCAGGTATCTTTCTGGTAGAATCATTAGTCTTCCTCTGGGTGTATTCTCAGAAGAGGGATTGCTGGATAGTATGAAAGGTCATTTTTCTGTTCTTTTAGGAATCTCCACAATGCTTTCCATAGAGGTTGAACAAGCTTGCACCCTACCAACAGTGTAGAAGCATTCCCTTTTCTCATCACCCATGCCAGCCTCTGTTGTTTTTTGATTTATTAATTATGACCATGTTTACTGGAGTTAGTAATATCTCACAGGAGTTATGATTTGAATTTCTCTGATGATTAGTGAGGCTGAGCATTTTTTTCATGTATCTACTGACTGCTTTTACGTCTTCTTTTAAAAAGTGTATATTCATGTCCTTTGCCCATTTTTTTTTAATGAGGTTGTTTGTTTGTCTTTTTTCTTTTCCTTTAACTTCATTTGAGTTCCTTGTAGATCCTGAAAGTTAGGTCTTTGTCAGATACATAATTTACAAATATTTTCTCCCATTCTGTGGTTGTATCCCCACTCTCTTGATGATCTTTTTTGCTGTGCAAAAGCTTTTCAGTTTGATGAGTTCCCACTTGTCTATCTCAGCTTTTACGGCATTTGCTTTTGGGGATTTGGTCCTTGACCTTGTAGGTTAGTTGTCTACTCCGATGTGCATAAGGGTGTCTTCAAAGATTTCTTCCAGGATTCCTATAATTTGAGGTTTTATGTTTAGGTCTTTAATCCAATTAGAATTGATTTTTTTAATATGGTGATAGGTAGGGGTCCAGTTTCATTCTTCTGGATGTGGTCAGCCACTTTTCCCAGCATCATTTGCTAAATATGGTCTCCTTTCCCCAGTGATTATTATCCCCCTGACTGTCAAAGATGAGTTGGTTGAGAGACAAAGTTTTTGCTTATGGAATCTCTGTGCTGTTCCATTGGTCTATGTGCCTATTGTTGTACCAATACCAGACTGTTTTGGTCACTGTAGCCTTGTAGTAAAGTTTAAAATCTGGAAGTGTGATACTCCCACTTTGTTTCTTTTGCTGAGAATTGTTTTGGCTATTCAGTGCTTTTGTTTGTTTGTTTCCATATGAATATCTGAATTATCGTTTCCAGGTCTGAGATAAATGATATTGGTAATTTAATGGGTAATGCATTGAATCTATAGATTGCCTTGGATAGGATGAATATCTTAACAATATTGCTTCTTTGGATCCCTGAGCATGGAATGTTTTTCTATTTGTTTATGTCATCCTCGATTTCTTGGAGCAACGTTTTGTAGTTCTTGTTGCGAAGATCGTTCACTTCTTTGGTTAAGTGGAGCCAAGGTATTTCTTTTTTCTGTGGCTACTGTGAATGAGATTCTGCTTTTTATTTGGTTCTGATTGCTTGTTGCTGGTGTATAAAATGAAATTGTCTTTTGCACATTGATTTGGTACCTCGAAAATTTCTAAAGTCAATTATCAGTGTGAAGAGGTTTTGGCAGATTCCCAAGGGTTTTCAAGAGATAGAATCATATTGTCTGCAAAATGGGATAGCTTAACAGCCTCTCTTTTTATTTAGATACCCCTGATTTTCTTCTCTTGCGGTTACCCTGGCTAGGAATTCCAGCACTCTGTTGAACAAGAACGGTGAGAGTGGGCATTCTTGTCTGTTTCCCATTTTCAAGGGGAATGCTTCCAGTTTCTGCTCTTTGCACAAAATATTGGCTATGGGTATATTATATATGGCTTTGACGGTTTTGAGTAATGTTCATTCTATGCCAAGGTGCTCAAGGGTTTTTATCAAGAATGGCTGAGGGATTTTGTCAAATACTTTTTCTGTGTCTAATGATATAATCATTTGGTTTTTGGTTTTACATCTGTTGATGTACTAAATTATATTTAAATTATATGTAAATGTTGAACCAGCGCTGATGCTGCATCCCAGAACTAAATTCCACCTGATCATAGTGGATGATCCTTGAGATGTGTTATTGGATCTGATTTACTAGAAACTTGTTTAGAATTTTTTCATCTATATTCAAGGAGATTGGCCTGTAATTTTCTTTCCTTGTTGTGTCTTTGCCAGGTTTGGTTATCAGTATGATGATGGCTTCATAAAATGGGTTGAGATGAGCATTCCATCTTTATTGTTTCCCTGGAATGCTTTCAGTAAGATTGGTATCAGCTCATCCTTGCAGGTCTTGTAGAATTCAGCAGGAAAATCATGTGGTCTGAAATTTTTTTTTGGTGGGAATATTTCTTATGACTGAGTTGATTTCCTGAATTGCTGTTGGTCTGTTTAGAGATTCAATTTCTTCTTGTTTCAACCTTGGGAAGTTGTGTGATGTGTAGAAGTGCTCCATTTTCTTTAGGTTTTCTAGTTTACTTGCTCACAGGTTTTTAGAGCAATCTCTGATAACCCTTCGAATTTCCTCAGGGTCAGTTGTGAATTCACCTTTTGCATAACTAATTGTGTTTATCTGGGCTTTCTCTCTCTTTTTAAAATCTATCTGGCCAGAGACTATCGATCTTATTTATTCTTTCAAAGAATCAGCTTTTGGTCTTGTTGATTCTTTGTATGATGTTTTTTCTTCCATGTCCTGCAATTATGATTTTATCTTGGTAATCTGGATTCTTCTGCTGATGTTAGGATTTAGGTAATTTTGCCTTTCCAGTTCCTTGAGGTATAATGTTAGGCTGTCTACTTGTGATCTTTCTGTTTTCTTAATGTGTGCATACAGTGCTATGGATTTTCCTCTTAACACTGTTTTTATGGCATCTTGCAGATTCTAATAAAATGTGGGTTTTTTGTTTGTTTGTTTCCATGAATCTTTTTTTATTTCTGTCTTGATTTCCATTTACCCAGAAGTCATCGAGCAACATGTTTTTTTAGTATCCATGTCTTTGTGCATGTTGGGGCAATATTATTGGTGGCAATATTTTCTTGTATTGTCCAGTGATTTAAGAAGATGCATGGTATTATTTCGATCTTTTGAAATTTGTTCACATTTGATTAATGTCCAAGAATGTGATCAATATTGGAGTATGTTCCATGTGCTGATAAGTAGAATATATAATCAGTATTTGTTGGGTGAATTATTCTGTAGATGTCTATTCAATCCATTTGATCAAGCATCGAGTAGAGGTTCCAAATCTCCTGATTGATTTTTTGTCTCAATGATCAATCTAAAGCTTTTAGTAGGGTATTTAGGTTTCCAACTATGATTGTGTGAGAAACAATGTCTTCTTTTATTATACTTAGTAGCTGTTTTATAAGTCCTGGTTCTCCTGTGTTGGGTGCATATATGTTTAGGATGGATATTTCTTGCTGATGGATTGAGTCCTTTGCCATCATGTAGTGTCATTTCATGTCCTTATTAACTTTTGATGGTTTTTAGGCTGCTTTGTCTGGTATTAGAATACCTACACCTGCCCTCATATTTTCCATTTGCCTGAAAGATCATTTTCCAGGCTCCAACTTTGAGCCTGTGAGTGCCTTTTGGCAGTGAGATGCATTTCCTAGAGGCAACAGACTGTTGGACCATGCTTCCTTGCGTGGTTTTTTTTTTTTTGTATATTTTTTTGACCCCACGTTGGGTGCCACTTGCGGGGGCCCGCCCCCTCAAGGGTCGTGGGAAGTGTTGAAGGAGAGACAGATAGGCGACGACGATGATCATATACCGGACACCTGCTTCTTGAGCAGATGACAATTTAATGTTAGTTAACACAGAGCTTTTATATCATTCGTGAAGGGGCAAGACAAAGAAAATTCTTTCACATACATATCTTTTAAAATTTACCAGCTAGTGGTCTTAGTAACGAACAAACCAAAGGCCTCCAGACAACGTCTTATTCATAAAGCCAACAATGACACTCTCAGTCCAATGTCCCAAATTACAAATGTTTCAAGAAAGTTTCTTTAAGTGTATATTTCTTTATGTGTCAGGAATATTCTCATCTTAGGCTCTTATGTTCTTCAGAGTCCTGTGATCACCTCCCTTGTCCAGATGTCCTCATTACTTTTCTCTTAGTGCTTATTTCTAAAGAGAACTCAAAAGAAGCTTTTAGTAATGTTTCCCAGGCCCCTCAAGGTTACTTTCTGTTTTAGCTGATCTGTCATAAAAGTGTCTGATTATTATATTCTGAGTTCAGTGAAAACTTACTCTATAAATGTTAACTTAGAGTTTTAACTATAGAATTAAACACTAAACACTAAATTGCATAATCTTAAATCAAATAAGGAGTGGATATACTTATATCATTTATTATTTAAGCAATATCTAGTAACTTATAACCAAGTGAAAGAAAGCATTTTTGATGTGTTTCAGAGTTTAACCCTTGCATATGTTAGAAAATGCCAAGTGGCATAGTGGGAAAAATTGAAAAATAAGCCATGATATTTCCAGGTTAGCTGTGATTCTTCGCATAAACATGCCATCTTCTTCTTCCACGACTGCACAGAATTTTTTCAGCTGTATCAACAGCAAAGACAGAAGACAGACGGGCTTCAGCTGCCTGGGCTCGCTTTGCAGCCAGGGGTCCTCAGCGCACCTGGACTTTGTCATCAGGCGGGCCTCCAAGGCTGGCTCCCAACACTTCCTTATTCAGTTTATCACTCTATCCCTTTTCAGTGGTGCATTTAGTCCATTCACATTCAGACTGATTATTGAAATGTGAAGGTTCATCCCTGTCATAAGGCTCTTAGGCGGTTTCTTTGTTTCATTTAAAAAAAAACAACTTTTTTTTTTAAATTTTGAAGATGGGGAGTTCAATTCAGGGTAAGGTACACAAATATTCAGTATGTGGTTACCTTTGTTGATGAAGCGTGCCCTCCTTCCCCTGGCAGTTTTCCACTACTATCAATCCCAACCCCCTCCCCTGGCAGTTTCCCACTACTGCCAATCCCTTTCTTACAGTATTATGATAATTGTTAAAGGTCTGCTTATGAGTGAGAACATATAGTACTCAGTTCTTTGTTTCTGTGATAGATCACTGAGTATTACAGACTCTAAGTCCATCCAAGTTGCTGCAAAATTCATATTTTTCCTTTTTTATGGCTGAGTAATATTCCATTGTGTATATGTACCACATTTTTTTATCCAGTCCTCTTTCAAAGGGCAGCACAATTGGTTCCATGTTTTTGCTATTGTGAATAATGCTGCAATAAACATGCATGTGCAGATATCTTTTTCATAGAATGATTTTAGTACCTCCAGGTATATTCCCAGTAGGGGAATTGAGGGGTCATATGGAAGGTCGATTTTTAGATCTTTTAGGAATAGCCACACTGTTTTCCAGAGAGGTTGTACTAGCTTACACTCCCACCACCAGTATAGAAATGTTTCATTTTCCCTGCATTCTTTCCAGCATTTGTTGTTTTTTGAGTTATTGATGATGAGCATCCTGACTGGAGTTAGGTGATATCTCAGTGTAGTTTATTTTGCATTTCTCTGATGACTAGTGAGGCTGAACATTTTTTCATGTATCTGTTGGCTGCTTGTCTTCTTTTGAGATGTGTCTGTTCATACCTTTTGCCCACTTTGTAATAGGGTTGTTGTTTTTTTTTTTTCTTTTCAGCACATCTGAGTTCCTTGTAGATCCTAGATATCTGTTAGGCCTTTGTCAGATATACAGTTGGCAAATATTTTTTCCACAGTTCATGGGCTGTTTCCTTTTTACTTTTGTATTTATATGTGTATGTATTTTTATTTTTATGAGTGCTTTATATGCTCTGTTAACTCTGTTCTTTCTTGTACTATTTGTGATGGGTATGACTGTTCTTTTCATTTCCTGTGTTAAGCATCACTCAAAGGGCTGTTGTGGAGGTGGCATATTCTCTTAGGGATCGGATGTCTAAGAATAATTTTAGTTCCTCGCTACTTATGAATGTTGGCTTGGCAGAGTAGGAAATTATTGACTGGAATTGCTTATCTTTAAGAATGTTAAAAACTGGACTCCAGTCCCATCTGGAGTCTAGCATTTCTGCAGATAAGTCTGGAGCAACTCTGATGGGTTTTCCGCAGAAGGTATTCTGATCTTTCTCTCTTACTGCTTTCAGGATTTTTTATTTTGTGCATATTTTGTGGAGGCAGATTATTATGTGCCTTGGGAATAGTCTTCTATTTCATACCTTGCAAGGGCTCTCTGATTCTCTTGTGCTTGGATGGTCATTTCTTAGGAAGTTTTCTTGAATGTCCTCATAGAATGCTCCTCCCATGGTGTTTTCTGCTTCCTTTTTGCTTCAGGGATAACAATCAGGCATAGATTTGGCTTCTTGACACAGTCCCACATCTCTTGCCAGCCTTGTTCATTCTTTTAAAGTTTTTGTACTATGTTTTTGACAGACTGGGTTAATGCCATATTTTTGCCTTCAAGTTCTGAGATTCTTTCTTCTGTC
Organism: Cephalopachus bancanus; assembly: GCA_027257055.1. Classification (NCBI taxonomy): domain Eukaryota; kingdom Metazoa; phylum Chordata; class Mammalia; order Primates; family Tarsiidae; genus Cephalopachus; species Cephalopachus bancanus. The sequence continues at coordinate 1,052,691 of JAPVLO010000084.1, read as the reverse complement.
TGGTTGACTGTACTACATTTGCTTGTTAGTGTGTTCTTGATTTCCAGGATGAATTTTTTCTTTCTATTATTTCAGATTTTTTTTTTAATTGACCACCTCTACTTTTACTTCCTATATGATTTCAGTGGGTTTTGCTTCTAGTTTCTCTTGGTTTCTTTTCACTTTTGCCATCGATTTTCTGATTTCTGTAGCTGTCATCTGGGGCGGTTTTTTCTGGGGGGTTTCCATTACTTATGTTCTGATAGCTGTTTTTCAGACACTATCTTTTTAGGACTCTGAGGAATTCCTGTATTTTTTGTTGATTTTTTCCTTATTTGTGACAGGCATCTCTTTGCTCTCTATTCTCTTTTTATTTAAGACTCTGAAGCTATTCAATTATCCTCTGTTCTAGAGTCCTTTCTGTGTTTCAATATACATCACTCAGTGAGACAGTGAGGGGCATTCACATCTGCAATTGCTACACCTTGAGGCAGGATTCTGTCATTGCAGAGGTTCTCACCCACTGTGAAACTAGTCAGATCAACTTTCCGTCCCCACTGCTACTGCTCTGTGGGTAGCAAGTGAGGGGAATAGGTCTCCCATCTGCTGACTGTGGCTTACAGCCCTGGTGCCTTCCCACTGAGAGAGCCCTCAGGTGTCTGTCATGTTTCTCCCTCTCTGTTCAGGTCTGTACTCTGTTCTTGAAATAGAGCAGATTTTCTGCCCCTGAGAAGGAGGTTGGCACTGCCCTTCTAAGACACAAGGCTAGAGAAGGTTCTTCCCAATTTGATTAGGCATATGGCCATCAGACACTGGTGGTGCTCATCTGCTGGGCTCACACTGTAGGTTGGCCCTCCCTGCCCATGAGCCACCAGTCTAGCAGAAAACCACACTTACAGGAGCTCCTGTCATGCTTACTCTGCAGGCGGGTCCTCTCCCCTTTCCCATGAGTCACCAGTCTGGCAGAAAACTGCACTCATGGTGGCTGCACAAGAAGAGTGGATCTTTCTCCCATTCCACTTGGGCTGTGGTTGTTCAAAGTCCTGAACGCTGTTCAGGATGCTTCCCACATGGGACTGATGACCTGCACAAATCTGGAAGGAGGTGAACCATCCTAAATTGTATTTGGCTTTCTCCTTCACTTCACCTGCCAAGAAGGGCTTCAGTTCTTGTGCTAGCTAGGGCATGGCAGGGGATGAAGCACCTAGATTCCACCATGGCTTTTTGGTCTCTGTGTGTTCAAAGAGACCTTTGCTGGGTGCAAGGTGAATCTCTCCTCCAAAAATGTTCATAGCATTTCCATGTATTGGCAGTTGGGTCCCTACTCTCGGTCTTGCTTGGTGAGAGCAACACTGGTCTGTTGCTCCATGGTAGTCATGTTTTATTACCCTCCATTTTACAACATATAATTTTATTTGCATTTTTCTACAGTTTTTCTTAGGATGTTTTTATAGAACTTATTCAATCATTCACTTGTTCATAAACTTTCCTTTTTATTATTTGCTTGAAGATTTCTTACAATTATGACACATGAGCATCTTTGTATATACCTCTTGTGCATAAATTAATATTTATAGAGGATAGATTTCTAGAAATAAAATTGCCAAATAAAAAGGCACATATATTTTTGAAGTTCTGACAGATAATTCTAAGTTGAATTCTTAAAAAATTTCAATAGTTTCCAGTCACCCACAAATTATAATTTTCAGACTACCTTTTTTTTTTTTTTTTTTTTTTTTTTTTTGAGTTGGATTCTTACTCCATTGCCCAGACTGGAGTGCAGTGGCTGCTCCCGGCCACCACAGCCTTGACCTGCTGGGCTCCAGCAATTCTTCCACCTCAACCTTCCAGGTAGCTGGAACTATAGGTGCATGCTACCACACCCAGCTAATTTTTTGATTTATTGTAGAGATGAGGTCTCGCCAAGTTGCCCAGGCAGGTCTGTTACAATGAATCTTTTCATTTTTGGTTAATTTCTGTATTTATATCTAATATTCTTGTGGACTGTAGACATTTATCAGTTTTCTATTACAAATTGACATCCCTAGTCAGAAAATCTGAAATGTACAAAAATTAGAAACTGTACAAAAAGTTTTGAAATATTGTATAAAATTTTCTTCAGTCTATAAGCATAATGTGTGTACAAAACATACATAAATTTCATATTTAGACTAGATCCCAATCCTCAAGGTATCTTATTATATAATATATGCAAATATTCCAAGGTCTGAAAAATTTTGCAATTCAAAACACTTCTGGTTCCAAGTATTTTGTATAAGGTGTACTCAACTTGTATACAATTTATAAATGTGTTTCTTGAAACTTCCACTTTGTCTAATCTTTGTTTATATTTTTGTGGTTAATTCCACTGTAGATATTAGTTATGTATGTCAGTAAAACAAGGACCACTTGTCAAGAGGGCAAGAGAGATGCCAAATAATGATGATGTGATGGGTGCAAGAGAAACAGAGTATTTTGCCATTTCTGAGAAGTTTTAAAATTATCCCTAAGAAAATAAATATTACTCTTTATTACCTGGTATCTGCATATCAAAAAAATAGTTGAAAATAGAGAAGAAAGATGTTCCAGCAGGAAAACAATGTATCCAAATCTCTTGATAAAATAGAACTTATGGTATTTTGGAGAATTGACAACTTCAGATGGACTTCCATAAAGAGAGTATGAGGGAAGGGTGGTGAGAATTTGGACAGATTATCAACTATGAGATAATAATGTGGTGAAGATAATAAGAGGTATAAACAATCAGATGATAAAGGTTATGAACATAATTTTTCATTTCTTTACAAAGAAAATTAAAGCCATCAGAGCGTATAAACAGGATTAGCAGATGTGATTTTGCTAGAGATCAGTCTAGCAATGGAGTGAAGAGTGGATTGATTGGAAACAAAATTGAATCCAAAGAGATAAATTGCATAGTTATTGTAATAGCATAGTGGTAGTATAAATAGAGAGAAGCAGGTAAATTGTTGAGATTGTTAGGATGCATCATTAACATAACTATAACAGAACCAGTTTTTATGAAACTTCTAATTTGTTGATGGGAAAAATTGCATACCTTATGGAAATAGATTATAATGGTAGAGGTGCAGATTTGAAAGAAAAGAAGGTTTTGAAGAGAACAGTAGTGTCAACTGCTACCAAGGCAGAATTAAGGGCAATGAAGGGTCTGTTAGATTCATCCACAGACATTTCTAGTGAAACTGATGGGAGCAATTGGAGTGGAGCTATTCTTAGTTCCAGAGGTGTTACCTTCTTGGGTTTTATTATCAAAGAACTCAATGTATTCATAACTGTGTTAATATAGACTTGATTTATAGAAATGTCAGATTCTCTCAATCTAAACATTGTAGTAATAGTGGCGGCTTGTTTTGGTTATTCCTGATTTTCAATGCTATTCTATTCCAATATATTTTTTTGTTTGGAAATTGTCAAGAATAGTTATATAGTTAGAAAAATATATGTTCCTCTCCATAAGAAAGAACATTTCCTTTCACCAACTGGTTACTAGTGGTATAAAGCCAAAGACCCATTTACTTCAGGTTATTCAAAATAAATTGCTTAAAGCTTTCATACTATTCTACTAGGATGCAGTTATTAGAGGACACTTTTAATAATGGGTGCCCTATTGGACATGGAACTCTAATCACACAACTTCTGGGATGGTGGGAAGCAATGAATTCTTGGGCCCAAGAATTATTAGGTAGCATATGAAGTTTAGATATATTAAATGATGTGTAATACCTAGAGAAAAATATAAACAATAAAATTGGAAACTTAGATTCACCTATTTAAAATTTTCAAAGGAAGAGCTTTAATTTCTTCTTTTTAATGGAAGAGTTCAAGATGTAAAGTGATTGAGTGTCATGATCATTACTTTACATATTACATACTATATTCATCCATGGTGCCAAATTCAGGGAGAATAAACCAACAAATCTGGGTTGAAATGACATTTTGACTACTAATGCCAAGTTACAACAGATAATAAAGATCAAATCATGTATATATTGTAGAATATATCTTCTACAAGTTTTCTAATTTCCCAAATTGGAGGTGCCTAAGAAAATTTCCCTCAGATAACAAAGGGATCATTCTTGAAGTTGAGTTGACTTGATGAGCATTTTTATTACTTTACTTCTTTGCCAGAGATTATGACTGACAAATGATACCAAAAAAGTGTAGTAAAAATTCTAGCAATTTCTCTGCAACTTACATAATTACATAAATTTCAATAAGGTTTCAGAAAAGACCTGTGTTTTAAAGTTAATTGGGTAAATTCACTAGTTTCAATAATTAGCTAAATTTGTATATTTCAAACCTAAAGCTGTGTTATCCATATAAGATTATCTAAAAATATATCAGCAACTTCTAATATTCTGAAATTTTAACTCCACCCAGAAAGTTCCTCAAATATCTCCAAACATTTAGGGGAGAAAAAGAACATAGAATATAATTTATTTTCCACTAAATCATGGTTACTAATTGCTTTATTGATTCATAAGCCAGTATAAAATTTTTATTACTTTGATGGTATTATTTTATGTCAAAAAATGATTGTAGGTATCAGAGCACTAGTCACATACTCACTGGAGAAACATAGTCCCAGCAATATTGTAAGAAATATTAATATATGCATACATATCTGGCTCTTTCCCCAAGTTTTAGATTAATGGAACAGACATTTACCTTCCCTTTCTTATTCTGTAGAAGTCTTGCCATGCCTGTTTTTTCTCCCTTCATTTTTGGAAAGCTACCATTAACATAGCTATTGTTACATACTGTAATGAAGAACTCAAAATGACATATAGTCACAAGTGACTATTTCCCCCAAATCCATATGTGTTTTTCTATTTGCTTTTACTAAATTCTTTAATACAACTTATGCTACCAACCACTCCTTCCTCTTCCATTTGAGGTCATTCTCTCCTGTTGGTTTTCCTTCTTACTAATTACTTTTCTACTTCCTTTGTTAGTTCCTCCATGCATTTCTTTTGTAGTGTGAAATTTCTCCTGGGAAAAATCTTTGCTTCTTTTTATTTATCTCTCTATGGTTAGTCTTCAAATGATATCATGCTACCATAAAAACTAAATTACCATCAACTTACTGATCACTCCCACAATTTTTCTTGTACTATAAACTCATATCTGAACTCTAGACTCATACATCCAATCACTTCCTCTTCATCTGCAGTTGATTATACCATAGATACCTCATGTTTATAATGTCCAAACGGGACTTTTTAATTTCATTTTTATTTTTAGATTCGGAGGGTACACATGCATGCTTGTTACAATGGATGTATTTTGTAGTGGTGGGATTGGGTCTCAGGTGACCCGTTCCCCAGATAGCAAACATTGTACCCAATAGGTAACTTATGAACCCTCCCCACTTCTCTCTTATTCCCCTAATTGGTGTCCCCAGTGCTTATTATTTCCAATTTTAGACCATGTATCTCCCACATATGAGTGAAAACATGCAGTGTTTGCTTTTCTGTTTCTGAGTCAGTTCACTTAGGATGATGATCTCCAGCTCCATTCATGTTGCTGAAAAGGAAATGATTCCATTCTTTTTATGGTTGTGCAGTATCCTACAGTGTATATATGTATATGCCACAATTTATTTATTCAATCAATTGTTGATGGACACTTAGGTTGGTTCCATTATTTTGCTATTGTGAATAGTGCTGTTAACATTCAAGTACAGGTATCTTTTTTATATACTGATTTTTTTTTCCTTTTTGTAGTTCCTTAATAGTGGGATTGCTGGATCAAATGGTAATTCAATTTTGAGTTATTTGAGCAATCTCCATACTGTTTCCCATAGACAATGAACAATTTTTGAATCCTATCGATAATGGATGAGTGCTCCCTTTTCTCTGCAATTATGCCAACATGTGTTATTCTTTGACTTTCTAATAATAGCCATTCTGACTAGTGTGAAATGATATCTCATTGTGGTTTTAATTTTCATTTCTCTGATGATTAGCAATGTTGAACATTTGTTTGTATATTTGTTGGCCATGTAAGTGTCTTCTTTTGAGGAAAGTCTATTCATTTACCCACAGAACAGGAACAAGACAGGGATGTCCACTCTCACCACTCTTACTCAGCATCTTTCTAGAAGTCTTAGCAAGAGCAATTCAGCAAGATAAAAAATAAAAAGCATCCAAATTGGCAAGGAGGAAGTCAAACTATCTCTTTTAATAGGTGACATGATTGATTACCTAGAAAACCCTGAAGACTCTTCCAGGAATCTTCTAGATAAATGACTACAATAAAGTCTCTAGATACAAAATCAATGTTCGAAAATATGTAGTTTTTTTAGTCCAATAACGCTCAAGCCAAGAACCAAATCAAAAGCTCAACCCCATTCACACTAGCCACCATAAAATAAAACAAGGTAAAATAAAACCTCTAGACACACCTAGCTAAGGAGATGAAGGATATCTACAAGGAAAACTACAAAACACTGGTAAAAGAAATTGTAGACAATGCAAACATATGGAAGAACATCTCACATTTATGGATTGGAAGAATCAACATTGTTAAAATGATCATACTGCTAAAGCAATCTACAGATTCAATGCAATCCTGATCAAATACCAACTTTGTTCTTCACAGAACTAGAAAAAAACAGTCATAGAGTTTATATGGATCCAGAAAAAGAGTCCAAATAGCCAAAGCAATTCTAAGCAAAAGGAACAATTGGGGAGACATCACACTGCCTGACTTCAAATTGTACTACAAGACTACAGTAATTAAAAGAGCGTGGTAATGGTACAAGAATAGACAACTAGATCGATGGAACAGAATAGAAAACCAAGAAATAAAACCACATGCCTACAACCAAATGATCTTTGATAAAACTGAAATAATAAACAATGGGGAAAATAAACTTTATTCAATAATTGGTACTGGGATCATTGGTTAACCATATGCAGAAGAAACTGGACCCCTATCTCTCACTATATTAAAAAATGAATGAATATGGATTAAAGACTTAAATGTAAGACCTGAAACTATAAAAAATCCATCTAAAACCTAGGAAACACTTTTCTGGGCATTGGCTTAGGCAGTAATTTGTAATGAAGACCCCAAAAGCAATTGCAATAAAAACAAAAATAGACAAATGGGACTTAACTAAACAAAAACAAAACACCCTTCTACACAGCAAAAGAAATTATCAACAGATTGAACAGAAAACCTGTTCAGTGGAAGAAAATATTTGCAAATTATGCCTCTCCTCAGACAAAGGCTAATATCTAGAATCTACAAGGAACTCAAACAACTCAACATGGGGAAAAAAATCAGAAAGTAGGCAAAGGACAAATGAAGTTTGAAATTTTCCTTCTTAAACCTACACCTCAACCCCTATTCTTTCTGGTATAGGATTCACCATCCACCAAATATCTCAAGTCAGAAACAGCGGAGTTGTCCTCGATGTTTTTCTTTTTCTTACTTTCCACATAACAACCTTCCTGCAAAATCCATTCCTTATATCTTCAATATGCATACCAATATTCTTTCTTGATTCCATTTCCACTGCCAGCACGTTCATAGAGAAAACCATCATTCCATGCCTAGAGTAGTGCCATTATTTTCAGCGCCTTCAAAGCATCCTTCACACAGCAGTAAAAATGAAACTCTCTTTTTTCATACTTGCCTCTGTGAGAGGGAGCCAACAGGGAAGCCAAAGTCACTTATTTCTATTAGTATGCTTGCATGTTTACTTGCATTACATTGCTAAATTGATAGTAAACAAAAGAAAAACAACTTTTGGCTGTATCCGTACCTTGATTTTCACCAATCTAAACACATGTATCTATCTTTGCGATTTGTTAACATTGATTTACTTTCATAATTAGAATGCAAAATCTACTGTTCCAGGAAGCACTGTGTCTTTTCACTAGTTTTCAGTGCCTAACAGTTCTCAGTGCATAATAGGTCATAAATATCATTCATCTAAAACAGAAATGCTTGAATGTTTGCAAATTGTTTTTCCTAGAGAACATACAGTGAACTTTGGAGTGCTTATTTAGGCTATGTAAACTTAATTTGTTTTAATGAACAGAATTGTTTATAAAGCATTGACAATTGCTGTCTACACAATAAATTGTTATGCTGCCAAAAAAAAATCATTCATCTGTGAAAGATAGAAAGATACATATATATAAGTATATACTCAAATATGTAGTATGTATATACAGTATGTATAAAAGACGTGTACATATACACACATATGTATGCATATATGTATTTAAATATACATGTATGTGTATGTATATTTGTGTGCATATACATATGTATATGTGTGCATATTTGTATGTATATGCATATGCATAAATGTTATGTATGTATATGCATATATACTAGATATGTATGTTTGTATGCATTATATATAGTGTGTATATATATATACACACTGTATATATGAGAGAGAGAAGAAAGAGGAAACAAATGAGGGAGATAAGTTATTCAGTACATGCTTTGTCTCAGAAGTACCAATAAAAAATTATTTAGAACAAGAATTTATTCTAGATTAATGACTAATGATGAACATGAGGTATTATTAAAGATATTTCTCTCATCAGTTTTTATATATTAGAAGGAAAACCATTTTTAAAAGACCTAAATTACTACTGAAAGTATATTATTAAATAAATAATGTTGGTTTCATAGACATGCAGTACAATCATGCCAACAAATAATATTTAAATAAGAGGAAAAATGCTTTTATTATAAGCTTCAGTGAAAATATTAAAATTCAGACAAGTTGAAATATTATATATATGCAGTGTCAAATGTGCTTTATACTACATCGTACATGTTGTTGAAAATGGCATAGAAAATTTATCTGTATTTAAGTTTTGGAAGAAAATAGAAATACTAATGGTTGAAGTTTTTTCTCTTTATGAGTTTCCTAAATTTTCTGTCACTATATTCCTTTTATTAACTATTACATTAAAGTTTAACATTTTATAAAATGTATAAATATTACTAAAAAAGGAAAGACTTTTCCTATGTATAGAACATCTGTAAAATAATCTTGATGTTCATTAGAGTATGCTATCTGACATCTCAGTATGTTTTACTTATCTATTATATTTTATATTTCAACAAAATAGGCAATTGAATTTTATACTGAAATCAAAACACACACATTCACTCTATCAGATTTAGTCTATAATCTGTGAAGTATAACAGAATATACTCTGTGAGGTATAATCTGTAAAGGTAACAGAGTCATTTGGGGAAAATAGATAATGTATCCAGAGTGGGAGTCTTCAGTAAAATACATATCTAGGTTGCTTATTGACCATAGTTGCACAGTATCATCTTATATAAAATTTTAATTTAATTCATTGTCATGAATTCAATTTTTGAGACACATGGATAAGTACATTGCAAGTTTACCTGTATAAAAAGATTGAAGAGGTACTGCAAAAATGACAAAAAAGAAATGATTGATTTTGCATAACGTTCACAAAGAGGGAATAAAGACTACTCTCAAGCATTGTTAATGCAAATATACATTGCTATGGTATTTTTGAAAACCAGTCTGGGCCGGGCATGGTGGTCCATGCCTGTAATCCTAGCACTTTGAGAAGCCAAGCAAGAGGATCGCCTGACTCCAGGGGCTCGAGATCAGCCTGGACAACTTGGTGAGACTTCATCTCTACAATAAATCAAAAAATTAACCAGGCATGTTGGTGTGCACCTGTAGTTCCAGCTACTTGGAAGACTGAGATAGAAGGATCACCTGAGCCCAGTGGGTCGAGGCCACGGTGGTTTTGAGTATGCCACTGCACCCTAGCCTGGGCGACAGAGTAAGACTCCAACTCCAAAAAAAGAAAAGAAAACCAGTCTGAAAGGGCACATTAAAGTTTTATATGGGAATTCTACCAGTTGGAATAGCCTACAGAAAAATCAAATGTATGTTCAAAGTCATTTGTGTTCATATGTGTTCAATAAGACAATATTAGTCATGTTGAAAAAAACAGGCAACTTCTCTCCCCCATGGCAGCTCTGGTATGTCTGTCTCCTTCCTTTCTCTCTTCTTTCTCTAATACACTTTGTTTTAAAATTTTGAAAAAAGTAAAAAAACAAAAAGTAGATACAGTAGAGAAATCATTAAATAGCAGTATATCCATATTCTACTTAACAGTAACTGGCTAAATATGTTACCTTTCTTTCTCTTTCTTTTAATCACTTGCCTACATTTTCTTGTTTCCTGTCAGATAAGGGTTGCCTTGTGACTGAGTTACAGTCATCAGAATGGGGATTGAAATAAAGATGTCCATAATACTTGGCTCATAAAATCTGCTGTTCTTTGATCCTCCCCCATGTCCTGGTCTGTCATCTACATGGAAAAGATCATACAGAGAACTCTGAGTCTAAGCCACAAAATGGCTGAATCTACATTCAGCCTCTACATTCGAAGAAGAGGTCATCCACAAGAGATTGGATTTTCTATGATGAGAAATATATTTCTATTCCTTTAAGCACTGAAATGTTGGGGTTAAAACAGTTGGAGTTATTTTCCCACAAATACACTCAGGAAAGATAAACTGCTTTTGGAGAATGAGGTATATGTGCATGTACTGACATGGAAATATGCTCCTGCTATTCTACTGTAAAATGAAAATGCCACGTCTTACAGCAGTATGTTCAATATGAACTCATTAAAAGATACATAGGTGTATATACCTATACATTAACATTCATATGCAAACATACAAACATGCACATATAAGCAAATTTGCTCTAGAGTCTCAAAAGAGATTTTCCATTAGGTAATGATTAATTTTACCTTAAGTTGTCAGTGTCAATGTAGAAGTATATGCATATATTTGATTAAAAGTTTGAATCTTATCACACATAACTTTGCATCGCATATTTTATGTTTATTTTATTTAAGCTATTGGAGAAAATATTCAAAGACAAAATTATATTTCAATGTGCTACATGTATTCTATGAGAAATAAATGACTCAGTGCCAAACAAATCTGTGAAGTTATCAATGATTAATAGCTCATGCCTATAATCCCAGCACTTTCAGAAGCTGAGACAGGAGGATTGCTTGAGGCCAGGAGTTTAAGACCCCGCCTGGTCAATTTTTTTTTTTTTTTAACTAACCAAGCGTGGTGATGCATGCATATAGTCTCAAATACTCAGAAGTCTGAGACAGGTGGATCATTTGAGCAGAGGAGGTTGAGGCTGCAGTAAGCCAATATGGTGCCACTGCACTCAGCTTGGGTAATATAACATGACTCTGTCTCTAAAAATAATAATAATAACAACTAGTACAGAAGATCTTAATATGTTCAATAAGGTTAGATTCAATATATTCTAAAAATTGGAGGATGCTCACCTTAATGAATACCCCCAATAAACATACTGTCATTACTACTTTTTGAATATGGAGCAAAATATATATATATATTTTTTTTTTAAGCATACACATGAAGTATTAAGGCTTTTTACCTCCAGATTCGGTCACTGATATAATTTAGGAATCCATCTCTTACACCCCTAACAAATATGGTCATAATCAGATTAGATTGTTTACCGAAACATAGATCATAATAATCATTCATTAACTATTTTCAAATGAGTGAATAAACTCAAAATTATGGTCTAGCTTTACAAAATATCCTTGTTGTAGTCTTTTTGTTAACATATAAGTAAAATATATATTTGTGGGAAACACTTGACTAATGCATACATATATATACCCAGCATGTTTTCTATTCAGTCAATCATTTTTCATTCATTTATCCTGAAAATATTTTAAATTTCCTAATGTTCCAGGCACAGATCTGGCTGCTGGGTAGGGAGAAACAATCCACGCAGATGATGTCTGAATCATGAAATCACAACTGCTGACATATCTGGTGCAAGATATAGAATGATACTTTTACTGTGTAAGAAATGATAAAAGTTAGAACCCTATCCAATATGACTAGGTTGTATGACAAAATAATTTTTAAAATCAGAAAATTGAAACACAATACAACTCATTGGTTAGAATTCCAACTATTGCTACTTACAAAGCTTGACTACCACTCTTTCTAAGTACTGATGAATATTTGAGAGAACAAGTAATGGATTGTATTTTATGTATTCTGTATATAAAGCTTATATGTTTTTAATCTGATATAAAAAATGAGCGTTTTCTCCATGTTTATACTCAACTATAACTGTACTAAGGAATGAAGAAAGATTAAGTGTGTATATGTAAATTAATTATTGAATTAATACTCTGTTGCTAGCAATAAAAAGGAAAAGAATTTTAATCATGAAAAACTCACAGGGTATTAAGTTTTGATTCCATTCATACTTCCAAAGGAAATTTATTATAATTTATTTTTGACATTGCTAACAAGTGTTATCCTCAAAGAATGAAGCACATCCTTTTTCTTTTAAAGTTAATTTAAAAATTCTAGTACTTCAAAAGCTCTAGTTTTCCACTGGGTTCTGAGAACTAGACATCATCTTAATAATTTCCTACGTGTAGAGTTAAAAATGACATTTTCTTAACCTATTGCTTCTTTAGTGCTTATTATAGTCAGTTTTTGTTTATTTAAATCAATATGAAATTACTTCCTGGATTAACTGTGGTTTCAGTGTAGAACAAAAGAGGTAGTAGAAAATATCAATCAGATGCAAATGTGCATGGATCTTTATAACATATCCATGGGGAACACATTTTAACTCACAAGGAGTTTGTGCTCAATTTCAACAGTCAAGTGTGCCTTATGTAAAATAAATACTTTTAATTTTACAGAGACAAAATGAATTTGACAAATCAACTTGGTACTTATTAATTTGATGGTTAGATAACTATTACCAAAATGAATTGATAAATAAGGTCATTAAAATATCTGGTTTTGAAATACATTTGATACAACAAAATATTCATGGAAAGAGGATGAATTATACAAGGCTTGAAAAAGAAGACATCTGCTTCTCTCCTGTTTTGTTTTCTCCCTCTTTTAGTAAGGCAATGTGAATTCCAGGAAGATAATGTGATAAAGAATCTAATAGTGACTTGTCTTTCTGTAAGTCCATATTTCTGGAGGTAAAATGTTCTTAGTAGACTCTTTAGGTGATATTCTATTTATTCGTTCCATCAAATTCCTTGACTCTTTATTTGCTGACAGATTTCCTTCATCCCATGATGAAAGAAAAAACCAATACACATTTTACAGCAAGGACTCTCAAACTTTAGCAAGACTGAGAATCCCCTGGAGGGACTATAAAATACTGATTGCTGGGCCCCAACTCCAGAGTTGTGATGCAAAAAGTTTGATGTGGGGTTTGACAATGTGCTTTTCTAACAGGGACCACACTTTGAGAATCATGCTTCTAAATAAAGGGCCAAAATGAGAGAAACATATCTTCAGAACAAGTTTTTAACCTTACACAGCAAAAAGCCTCATTTTCTTGAGGACTCCATTGCTACATTTTCTGTGTAAAAAATGACACAGGTAAATAAATTTACTTGCAAGGTAGAAGATTTTTCTTGTGTCTTTTTATCATCTGTGAAAAGTTAATTGTTCAATGTAACATACATCAGATATGTTTGATTTGTGAATGGACGCTGATGTATTTAATCCAACAAGAAATCCAGAAAATATAATTAAAATTTCAGATTAATGATTCACAATTGTAAGCTTTTTTGGCTTTTACTGTTGAACCCGGGACTCTAATGAGAGAGAGAGAGAGAGAGACCACAAAGAGCCAGCTCCGATGCAAACACACGAAGGTCTTTATTCAGGCTCGAGTCTGGGCTCACGCATGAAGCCCGTAGAGGCTTCATGGACCAGAGCCCAGACTCACAATGGCAAGCAGTTTTTATGCACAATTACAGAGGGAGGGGAAAGAACTTTCAACTTGATTTTACATGATTGGGTAATTTCTCCTAATGGGTATGGGAACACTTGGTATTGGTGGGTGCTGCCCATGACTGACAGAAACCCACTTAATGGCAGAGTGGAATGTTAGATAAGTTAGGTCCCTACAGTCCCTGCATATGAAGTAACCCAAGCCGGCAGTCAAAGGGTTACATTAGCCCTTTAAATTTACTGATCCATCCCAAGGTATGCTTAGGAAAGCTTGTTTGCTTAACATTTACATAACATAACATGGTCAGTATGGGACAACAAAAGCCAAACTTAACAAAGTTTTAAATATGAATGCTGCAAACACATACAGTGAATGTGGGGTAGAAATTCATATACTAATTCTGGGAATTTATAAAATATCACAAGCATTTTATAGCAAGGCGTTTTTTAATAAAAGTCTTTGTTCCCTTCAGGTTTACATAGCCACTGCGTGTAAATTATCACTGGGATGAAAACCGGTGATAGAGAGCAGCTGGCGCCTCTGAGTCTGCTGCCATCTCGTAGGAATGTCTGAAAGGGGCTTATCGCTTTATCATTTACATCCCGTTGTAAAAGCAGAAGTTAGCCTCCTAATTTGGGGCTGACAATGCTTAACCCAAGAGTTCTAAATACAAACACTACTTAAGCCATTATACAGTTGGTCACTACCCGGCACCCGACATATGCCTAATTCTACGGGGTCTGAGGTAGGATTTAAAGTACTAAGATTTCATTTGAGGTAGAATTTAAAGTACTAAGATTTCATAAAATACATGAGGTAAGAATACGCAAAATATATAGTAAACATGAGGTGGGGATATATGAAATATAATAAACACTACTTTTACAGCAAATATGTTTTTTTTTTAAGTTTCTTGGTTTCTTGGGTCTCTCAATAGCATGCTCTTAACCTAAATCTATTGTTGTCCTCTCATTACAACTTATTGAAGATTTAATATTTTATCTTAAAGTAAGATACTTTTTATTTTATCTTAAATTAAAATATTAATATTTTAATTATCATGACACAACCAAATATATAAATTTGCTGCCAAATTCTGGCATCGTCTACATTACTTAGAAAACAAAGTTGAAGAAACCAATTAAATATTTTCAATTTAAGAAAAAATATAGAGCCGGGCTGTGACTCAGCCTGTAATCCCGCACCTTGGGAGGCTGAGGCAAGTGGATTGCCTGAGCCCGTGGGTTTGAGATCCACCTGGGCAACTTGGCAAGACCTCGTCTCTACAATAAATCCCAAAAAATGAGCCAGGTGTGGTAGCGCGCACCTGTAGTTCCAGCTACTTGGAAGGCTGAGGCGGAAGGATCGCCGGAGCCCAGCAGGTCGAGGCTGTGGTGGCCGGGAGCGGCCACTGCACTCCAGTCTGGGCGACAGAGTGAGATTCCACCTTAAAAAAAAAAAAAGAAAGAAAAAGAAAATATATAGCTCAAACCAATAAACAAAGAATACAAGCATCAGGTAAAATTTTAAAATCTTTTAAATGAGTAAGAGGGCATATATCTTAATCCTTTCTAATATATTTATTTTTATAACCATGTTTATATTCCTGTGATACTGGAAATCAATTTCCTCTTTACTTGTGACTCATTATCTATAACAGCACTTCCCAATAGTAATAAAATGCAAGCTACATATGTAGTTACATATTTTCCAATAGTCATGCAGAAACAAGAAGACATAAAAAATTAATTAATGATATAGGATTTTCCTCAATATAGTAAAAATATAGTTTGAATATAAGATCAACTTAACACTTTATTAATGAAATATTTAATAATACTTGTTTCACATTATGTCTTCTAACCCCATGGTTTATTTCATATTTATAGCACTCCTCAGTTTTAATGAACCACATTTCAAGTGCTCAAGAGCCACATTTGGCTGTGGCTGCTGAAATAGGCAGTGCAAATTTTTTTTTTTTTTAGACTTGGATTCTCTCTGTTACTCAGGCTGGAGTGCAGCTGCTTGATCATAGCTCACTGCAGTCTCAAACTCCTGGCCTCAGGTGATCTTCCCACCTCATCCTCCAAAGTTGCACAAGCAATAGGGCCCAGCTGACAATGCATTCAAGTTCTAACAGGAACCGATTAAAAGAATATCTCACACACTGTTAAATTAAGTTAAGCGCAAGGCTGGCCATGTGCATACTTTGAGTTTGACTCAGACGGTTCTCTGTTTCCTTTCAATGTTCAACTGTAAAGTAGCTGGATATGTAAACAGACAGTAACTTGCTCGTGTGCTAATTCCTAGGTTTGGCCAATCTTCGACCACGTGGCTGTACTGAACTCTTTCTGAGCCTACTCTGGTTTGGGAGACTGTCCAATTCTTGAACTGTTCTTTGCACAGTTAAACTGTTAAATTTAATTTGTCTTATGTTTTCTTATTGTAATAATTAAAAAATCTTGTGTTTCTCTTTTTATTTAATTCTGCACGAGTTAGAAACTTCCCCCCAAAACCCAACAGAAGTTCGAACCTCTACTAAAAATTTAGACCCTGTGTGGCATTGGTTAAATTTCCCAAACCCAACAACTTGACTTTCACATATTTATTTCTTCAACACATATGCATCAAAAAGTGGTCTTTCAAATAATGTGCTTATTTAGAAATATGTATCTAATTCTTTTCATGCAGTATGTACTGTGAACATTTCTGGGTTTTTGAGAAGGAGCTAGTGCATTTCAGTGGGTGCTTGCAAATAAAATGTGTATGGCAATAATTATAAATGATAACAGTGATCATGGTTATTGAGCTATAGGAATATAAACTGCTGAGGATATCAGGAGAAGCTACAGGGGAGCCAAAATTTCAGAGAGACCGTGAAGGAACGATTAAGCATGTTTTGGCAAAATAGTGAAAAGATTATTATAGACAGTAGAGAAGAATAATTTTAGCAGCACCTGTTGTACAGTTACCAAAGCTTCTTTATATGATTTTTATCTCATTTAATCCTCAGAAAAACTCCTCTAGGTCTAGTCTGATTGTTATCTTGATATTTTAAATAGGGAACTAAGAGAGATTGAGTAATGTCCCCAAGGCACACAGCTGGTAAACTGAGCCAGGCAGAGACCTAGTCAGAATCACTCCAGAGACCACAGTCTTTGCACCACCTTGGAATTGTTGATGGCTCCCATGAATAAGAAATGGCTTGTGCTGACAGGCTACATTTATTACCATCCTGCTAAGTGAAGCTGAAGTCAGCTGTGTCCTTTTGTAGTCACTTGAGTTGATTGGTAGTTTAAAAAAAGACTTGCAGAATGAATTCTGTAGTTGCAACCTGGAAAAGAAATAAATGTTTGCTTGTAAACAGCCTGGAAATAACTGAGCCATTAAAGCAAAGAGGCTCATCTGTACCTGCACTGTAGGAGTATCTTGAAAATGAAAGGGAATGCCTACATCAAAGAGGTGAGAAAATGGAGAAGACTCAATGGGGAATTTAAAATCATGATAATCACAAACAGAACGTATGCCAGAAAAGGAGACGGATAAATGAAAACAAATGAAATCACAGAGAGTAAAAGTTCGGAAGGTTGGACAGAGTTTGTGGAAATGCTATTTGTATGTGTGAAGAGCTAGGTGAGATTATTTCCTAAGAATGGTATTAGAGAGGTGGCAGAGGTAAAGATATGATGACGATGTAGGTGTTTAAACTATAGATGTTTCCTCCTTGTGATTATAGGAAACCATGTTAGCTAAGGAAGCATCAAGAATTTCAAGTCAATGCTAAGATAGTGTAGAGTTGTCTGACTTTTCTCAGGTTTCTTTTTCCAGGTACCTGTGTCAATGGAGCTATGAGGTGATGAAGTTGACAACAGTGACAGGAGAGTAATTGGCATTACTAACTATGGAATTTATCTTTAATAGGGAAAAATCGAAGTTAAGAGGTGATTCATGGAGAGAAAATGTACCTTTATTCCTGCTGAAGGCAAAAATCTGTTTGAAACGTTTGCGGAGCACACCATTACTTTGACATTCTTGCGCAAGCATTATCTACGGAAAATGTGTGGGGAAACAAAGAAAGAGTAAAACAATACTGTAAGTCCCCATGAGTAGAAAGATTTCACATTAAAAAATAGAAAAATAAAATTTTTACAAGTCAAACAGAAAATAAGCCAGAATGCATTTTTCTAACACTACTGTGATAATGTTTTATTTTAAATTACCTGTCTATGGTCGGCACAAAATGATTTTTTATTTTGGGCATTCAAGAACTCCTTGATGGACATACATTTCAAAGTTTTTGCTTGTTCAAAAAAGTTGTTTGGCCAGGCTCGGTGGCTCAGCCTGTAAACCCGCGCCTTTGGGAGGCTGAGGTGAGTGGATTGCCTGAGCCTACGGGTTCGACACCCGCCTGGGCAGCAAGACCTCATCTCTACAATAAATCAAAAAAAATCAGCCAGGCGTGGTAGCGCATGCCTGTAATTCTGGCTACTTGGAAGGCTGAGGTGGAAGGATCGCCAGAGCCCAGCAGGTCGAGGCTGCGGTGGCCGGGAGCGGCCACTGCACTCCAGTCTGGGCAACAGAGTGAGACTCCAACTCAAAAAAAAAAAGTTGTTTGATTTCATTAGCAAAATTTAACATATGCTCCAAAGATCAATGATTTTTACCCTTCACTATTAATTCCATTTGCTTAGTAAAATATGAGGCAAAATAAATAGTTCATAACTATCCTCGAATTTTATGTATAAATTTATCAGCACTTCATTTTTACTCACTGGTCAAGATGATATGGTTTCATAAATTTTAATGGACTGTGACACTTATTTTTACAGTCCTGACATTAATGGCAACACCAATTGTGCATAAACCCACTAAACGAAGTAGTTTCTCAAATATGTTCAGTAGTTTAATTACTACTATATAAAATAAATTGTCCATTTTAAATGGAGTAAAGTTACATTAAAAAGCAATTGAAAAGCCACTTGCATATGAATACACTCAATTTCTCTCAAAACTATTTTTCAAGAGATAAAAATGCTATTTGGAAGACTGGAATAGATAAATTTAACCTTTTTTTTGTCTGTTTACTCTGTTTTTTGTTTTGTTTTGTTTTTGGTTTTTCCTCCAACATGGCTTTCAAGCCTCACTCATTGGAATTCTATGAAATAGTGTAGAAAAACCAACAAAGCAAACCTCAATTTAAGAAGGAAAACAGATATTCTTCAGAACAGCAAAGGACACCCCGGTTTCCAGGAAAGAGAAGGCTGGAAAACAACCCTAGAGATGGCTCTTCTCAAAAAAATAGTGAGTGCAAACCCAGAACCCGACAAAACTGAAAACTCCCCTCTGTGACTCACCTTCCAATAAAGGATCTACATAATTTAGGCCATGGGAAAACATTTCGTTTCTCCTGGACCCTGAAACTGTCTCAGGGAGAGGTCAAGATTTGGTGAGAGGGAAAGCTACCCAGAAAAACCATAGGTATTCTCACAAATCCAAGTCAGTAAGGAAGATACCGTTTCTTTTCAAGGTTCATTGTCGCAGCAACAGCAGCTTTTGCAGGCACCTTGGTTGCTGCTCAGAAAAATGTGGTAGGAACTTGCCACACCTGGAACAAAGCAAGAGCACTGAAATCACCCCAAGATTTGAAACCAGACCTGGGCTCACCCCAGCCTGAAGCTGGAAGCAGCAGGGTACCCTCTAAAGTCAGTTTTCCTCCCAGAGAAATAAACCACCAGGATCAGATAGACATTCAGTTCAAATTGATCTCTGTGTGTCACTGCCTAGATGCTCCTTCCTCCCCCACCCCTGAGTAGCAAGGAACCCCAACAATACCAAGGAACAACCAGAAATACAGACTAATTTTATAGGAGCCTAGCAGGGGGCCCCACTCCCAAGTTTTGGAACCTGCATCCTGAGCAGAAGGAAAATTATGACAGCCATGGTTTCTCACAAACACTGAGTACTAAAGCCTACATCATTTTTGCAACCTAGTACTCTTCAATAAACACCACTGTTAAGGATCCCATCCTCCTTTCCAGACTAGCTGAGGTGGCATGACCCAGTAACACTGAGGAAAAGGAGAGTCTCTTGTTTCTATACAACTGGGAAAATAGTCTGAATGTCAGGAAACCAATAGGAGGGTCTCACCCCTCTGCTTTTGAATCAGCAGCCTGAGAGGCAGGAGAGTTTCTGACCCTGCAGTTTCTTCCAGGTAGTGAGGCCTAAAGCCAAGATCAGCTTCAAGACCTTGGAGCTTCAGATGTAATTGTGGGACACAACATCCTACCCCCGCCCCCAAGTCTGTAGAGGATGTGAATGCCCCAGCACCAAAGATAAGACAATCCCCATCCTACATACCTGGCTTAGCAGCCTAAGCCACCCTACCGTACCTGGGCAGCCATCCATGTACAATGAGGCTTCCTTTGCTCCATGCCCTAGTCTAGCGCATCCAATTACCTAGACTAGGAGTCTGAGCTACACTATCCCCCAAGGGCAGAGTCCTTGATGCTGTGCTGCTTTCTCTGCTCAATGCCCAGACATATCCCCAGGTACCTGGAGCTCTCATTCTTCTAGATTAGGAACTTAGATCACCCTCCTTTTCCTGGGCAGAGAACCTGAGGCAGCAGAGATCCCCTAACACTTTGCATGGCATACCTCTGGGCACTCAGAGACCTCACACCAGAATAAGCCTTGGAGCAGCTGCCTGTTTCTGACGTTAATGGACCTGCAGATGGGTCTGCCAGGTTTGGCCCCACAAACAAGCTCACTGCTGACAAAATAGAGTGTTTCTTCCAGCAAATAAGGATCAGGTAAATACTCATCCACATTGACAATAGCCAGTCCTTACCTATAGGTGCAGCTTACTGGCCTGGAGGTTAAACAATGCGTCACAACACATAATTTGTTCACATCAGCATATACCACCAAGGAGCAAGTTAAGCTTCTTAAGACTCCTGGCACCATAGCCTCACAGAAGCAATGGGCCAGCCCACACCACGATTACATTACTAATACAACCAACACCTGGGAAAGCCTACATACACAGGCCATCAATATCAAAGGAACTTATGCAGATTAGCCACTGTAGTTCATGCAGATGAGAAAGAACCAGAGAAACAACTGAAAGTATTACAAAAGAGAGTTTCAAGCTTCCAAAAGGGCTCATCAATTCTTCAACAACAAAAATAACCATAATGAAATTTCTAATAAAGAAATTTCAGATAATGAACTCAAAATATTGATTATAAAGAAGGTCGATGAGATGCAAGATGAAGCTGATAATAAGCACAAATATATTAGTAGAACAATTCAGAAGGTGAGAGGACAGATTGAAAACTTAAAAGAAAACCCAAACAACATTGAAAAAACTACTGAAGAAGATACAAAACACAATACAAAACTACAACAGTAGGTTAGAGCAAGCAGAAGAAAAACCCTCAGAAATGGAAGACAAGCTTTTTGAACTAACCCATTCAGACAGAAACAAAGGAAAAAGATCAAGAAGAATGATCAAAGCCTGTGAGAAATATGGGATAATGTAAAGCAATCAAACCCACAAATTATAGTGATTCCAGAGGG
Organism: Cephalopachus bancanus; assembly: GCA_027257055.1. Taxonomy (NCBI): domain Eukaryota; kingdom Metazoa; phylum Chordata; class Mammalia; order Primates; family Tarsiidae; genus Cephalopachus; species Cephalopachus bancanus. The sequence continues at coordinate 1,031,265 of JAPVLO010000084.1, read as the reverse complement.
AGAAGAAGTAAAAATTAAAAGGTTGGGAAATATATTTGACAAAATAATTCAAGAAAACTTCCCTGGTCTTGAGAGAAACTTAGACATCTAGATATAAGAAACCCAAAGAACTCCTGCAAAATATGTCACAAGAACATCACCAAGGCATGTTGTTGTCAGGGTCTCCGAGTCAGTGTGGAAGAAAATACCGTAATAGCAGCAAGAGAGACATAAACAAGACTATAGACCAAATGGATCTAACAGACATCTACAGAACACTCCATCCAATAATTGCACAATATACATTATTCTCACTTCCACACAGAACATTCTCCAAAATAGACCCTATATTCAACTATAAAGCAAGTCTCAATACTTTTAAAATCATGAAAATAATACCAATAATCTTCTCAGACTATGGTGAAATAAAATTGGAAATCAACACCAAGGAGAGGCTTCCCAAACTACACCACTATGTGGAAATTGAACAACTCTTTTGAATGACCCTTGAGTAAATTAGTGAAATTCAGGCAAAAGTTAAAAAAAAAGGAACAGTTTAAACCTTACACCTCAAGAAACTGGAAAAACAACAATCTAAATCTAAAGCTAGAAGAAGAAAAGAAGTAACAAAGATCAGAGCAGAACTTAATGACATTGAGATTTTAAAGAGTGATACAAAGGCTCAATTAATCAAAGGTTGGTTATTTGAAAGGATAAACAAAATTGGCAGACCACTAGCTATATTAAACAAGAAAAAAAGAGAGAAAAATAAATTCAATCAGAAATGATAGAGGTGACATAACAACCAATATCACCACAAAAATTTTAAAGGTCCTTAGAGACTACTATGAACAATTCTATGACAACAAACTAGAAAACCTAGATGAAATGGATAAATTCCTGGAAACATACAACCTCCTAAAACTGAGCCAGGAAGAATTAGAAACCTGAATATACCAATAATGAGTAGTAAAATTGAATCAGGAATTTTAAAATCTTCCACAACAACAACAAAAAAGCACAGAGTCAGAGGGAGTCACAGCCAAATTTTATCAGATGTACCAAGATGAGCTGTTATCAATCCTACTGAAACTGTTCCAGAAAATCAAGGAGGGACTCCCCTGTAACTCATACTCTGAAACTAGTTTCATACTGATACCAAAATCAGGCAAGGACACAACAAAAAAAGAAAATCACAGGCTTATTTCCTTGATGAATATAAATGCTAAAATCTTCTCTTTTTTTTTGAGTTGGAGTCTCACTCTGTCACCCAGACTGGAGTGCAGTGGCTGCTCACACTGCAGCCCCAACCTGCTGGGCTCCGGTGATCCTTCTGTCTCAGCCTTCCAAGTAACTGGAACTAAAGGTGTGTGATACCATGCCTGGCTAATTTTTGATTTATTGTAGAGATGAGGTCTCGCCAAGTTGCCCATATGGGTCTCACACCCGTGAACTCAAGCAATCCACTCACCTCAGCCTCCCAAAGCACTGGGATTACAGGCTGAGCCATCGATCCCGGCTATAGATACTAAAATTCTTAACAAAATATTAGCAAACTGCATAGAACATGTCAGAAAAATTACTCATCACAATCAAGTGGGTTTTATTCTAGAGATGCAAGAATGGTTTAATATCCACAAATCATTTAATATGATACAGCACATAAACATCATCTCAATAGATACAGAAAAGACATTACAAAATACAAAATCCCTTCATGGGAAAAAAAAATAGCCTCAGCAGTAAGAAACACAGTGGAGCAGTACACAGAGATCAGGGAGCAGAGTACTTGAATGACAGACACTAAAATCAGGGTATCTCATATCCCACAGTGTGACAGACTCATATAGGAACTGCAGCCAGCCCCATGTGTGAGAGAGAAAGGGTGATCTCGACACACTCTGGGTCAGTTCCTCCACCTGTCTGCCATGTGTAGGCTGTTGGTTCTATGGGAGAAACCTTATCAGGGCATAGAGGTGGGCAGAGTTCACTCAGAATGGGGGCACACCATGCTCTAAACTGAGTGCACGTCTCCCACTGGTGAAGTCCAGTGACCAGCTTCCAGACTGCGAAAGTTTACCTTCTGATCACACCCAGCTAGTCAGCCAATCCCCTCCTGCAGAACAGGAAAGATTTCCTGACAGTCCCACCCACTCACATGGCAGATCCTTCCGTGGCAGAGAACTCACAGTCTTTCAAGTGTTGAGTGCCCACTCAAACAGGGAGGGACGAACATGAATGACACCTAGGGTGTTTCTTGGTGAGAAGATTTCTGGACTGCAAACTGTTAACAGCAGCCAGGGAGCACATCCACCCACCTGATCCTTGCATAGTTCTAGCAATGGAATTGAAATAGGGTGTGATTGGTCAGAATGCTGGGAAAACTCTGCAGCAGAAAGCCACTTCTGGGCAGAGCATGGAGCAGAAGCGAATACTCTTCTCTCTCTCTCTGAGTAATTTATATGGAATGGCAGAAAAGACCCTAGGGTAACAAGACACTTACCATCTACAAAACAACAAAACCAAAGAAGAACAATAAAGAAGGAGGAGCTGCTTTACACAGGTGAGAAAGAATCAAAGGAAAAACACTGGAATTCTCAAAGTCTTAAAGACACAACATCCAAAAAGCAGCTACCAGTGCTCAAACAATGGAATCCACCCAGAACGTCCTGTCCCAGATGGCAGTCATGGAATTCAGAGATTCGATGGCTAAAATGAGAAAAGAAAGCAACAAAAAACTAGAAGCGAAATTCACGCAACCCATAACTGGAAGCAAAAGTGAAGTTGGCCAATTTCAGAAAGACCCATTCTGAAATCCTTAAAATGAGGAACTTTCTTCTGGAATTTCAAGACAACAGCATAGGCATAGAGAGCAGGATCAATCAGGCCGAGGAAAGCATCTCAGAGCTTGAAGACCAAAATGTGAATCTAACACAGGCTATCAAAAGCATAGAGGAAAACACTTAAAAAGAATGAGTAAAGACTTTGAGAGTTGTGGGACTATGTCAAGAAAACAAATGTATACTGGAGAAGTATCCCTAAAGCAGAAAGAGAAATTGAAAACACCATGGAAAAAGCATTCCATAAGATCATCTGAGAAAACTTTCCACATCTCTAGAAAGATGACCATTCAAGCACACGAGATTCAGAGGACTCCTTCAAAGTATCACATAAGAGGACCACTGCCATGACACATATTAATTTGCCTCCACAAAGTAAGTATGAAAGAAAAAGTCACAAAGACAGCTAGAGAGAAAGGTTAGACCACTTACAGGGAAATAACCATCAAAATTGCACTGACTTTTCAGCAGAAACACTATAAGCCAAAAGAGACTGAAGTTCCATCTTTAATGTTCTCAAAGATAAGCAATTCCAGCCAAGAATACCCTACCCTACCAAACTAAACTTCATCAGTGATGGATAATTAAAATGTTTCCCAGACATCCAATCCCTAAGAGAATATATGACCTCCAGACAAGTCCTTCAGGAGATGCTTAAGAAGGTATTGAACAAGAACCCCCTTGACAGGAACTCTAACATTTCAGTAATTAATTTGAATGTGAATAGACTGAATGTACCACTGAAGAGGCAGAGTGGCAAACTGGAACATAATCCAACATTCTGCTTCCTCCAAGAAACTCACAAAGGATACCCACAGGCTTAAAGAAAAAGACTACAAATTGACTATGTACGCAAATAGAAAGCAGAAAAGAACAGGATAGCCATTCTGGTATTAGACAAAGCAGACTTCAAATCATCAAAAGATAAAAAGGACATGGAAAGACACAGCATAATTATAAAAGACTCAATCCACCCAACACAGGAGCACAGGTTTTAGAACACAAGTGCTAAGAAAGACACTCACGCAGTCATAGTCAGAGAGGTCAATACCCCACTAGCATCCAAAAACAGATCATTGAGACAAAAAAAAAAAAATGAAGAGAGCTGGAATCTTAACTCAATACTCAACCAAATGGATTTAATAGACATCTACAGAACACTCCACACAAAAACTATGAACTATACATTCCACTCATTAGCACGTGGAACATACTCCAAGACTGATCATGCTCTCAGACAAAAATCAAGTGTGAAAAAATTTCAAAAAGTTGAAATACCTTGAGTCTTCTCAGATTAGAGTGAAATAAAAATAAATATTGCCAGCAACAAGGTTTTTTCCAAAACACACAAAGACATGGACACATATTGCTGAATGACTTCTGAGACAACACAGAAATCAAGACAGAAATAAAAAGATTCCTGGAAATAAATGAAAAACAAAGATACATCTTATCAGAATATCTGGGATGCAATGAAAACAATGATGAGAAGAAAATTTATAGCTTTTCATGCGTACATCAAGAAAATAAAGAGATTACAAGTAAACAACATCACACCTAAGGGAGCTGGAAAGGCAAGATTGTCTAAATCCTAATTCTAGTAGAAAAATCCAGATTACTAAAGTAAAGTCACAATTGCAATATATAGAAACCAAATATATCATAGAAAGGATCAGCAAGACAAAAAACTGCTTCTTTGAAAGGATAAATAAGATTGATGGACCCCTGGCCAGATTGACTAAAAAAGAGAGAGAGAAAGTCCAAATAAACACAGCTACAAATAAAAAAGTTGATGTCACAACTGGCACTGAAGAAATTCTAAAGATTATCAGAGATTACTATGAACACCTGTATGTAAATAAAATAAAAAATTTAAAAGAAACAAAGAATTTTCTGACATCACACAACCTCTGAAGTTCTAAACAAGAAGAAATTGAAACCCAAAACAGATCAATAACAATCCAGGAGTTCAGTAACAATCCAGGGAATCAACACAGTTAGAAGAAACTTCTCTGCCAGAAAATGCCCTTAACCAGATGACTTCCCAGCTGAATTCAACAAGATATACAAGGAGAAGATTATAACAATCTTATTGAAAGTATTCCAGGCAATTGAAAAGGATGGAACTCTTCCTAGCTCATTTTATAATGCTAACATCACACTCATACCCAAACCTGGCAAAGATGTAATAAGGAAAGAGAATAACAGACCAATCCCCCTGATGAACATAGAAGTAAAAATACTCAACAAGATTCTCGCAAATCAGATCCAACAACACATCTCAAGCATCATTCACCATGACCAGGTGGGCTTCTTCCCATGATGCAGAACTGGTTCCATATTTGTAAGTCCATAAACATAATTCAGCATAGTAATAGATGTAAAACCAATAACCACATGATTATCTGGATAGCATTTGACATCTCTTCTTGATTAAAAAAACTCTTGAACACCTAGGCATAGAGGGAACAGTCATCAGAAAATTAGAGCCATCTACAATAAGCCTGCAGCCAACTTTTTGCTTAATGGGCAGAAGCTAAAGGCATTCCCCTACTAAACATAGTGCTGGAAGTCCTAACCAGAGCAATCAGACAAAAGAAGGAAATCAAGGGTATCCAAATAGGAAAAGAGGAAGTTAAGCTATCCCTTTTTGTAGATATGATTCTATATCTAGAAAACCCAATGGAGGCTGTCAAAAGCCTCCTCACACTAATAAACTACTTTGGTAAAGTCTTGAGTTACTAAATCAATGTGCAAAAGACAGTTGCAGTTTTTAACATCAACAACAAGCAGGCAGAGAAACAAGTAAAAAACACAAGTCCAATTCACAGTAGCCAATGAAAATACCTCGACATCCACCTAACCAGAGAACTGAAAGACCTTTACAATGAGAACTACAAACCTCTGCTCAAAGAAATCAAAGGTGACACAAACAAATGGAAAAACATCCCATGCTCATGGATTAGAGGAATCAAAATTGTCAAGATGTCCATCCTACCCAAGGCAATCTACAGATTCAATGCAATACCCCTCAAATTACCAACATCTTTTTCCACAGACCTGAAAACAAAAATACAGAAATTCATATGGAAACAAAAAAAGAACAGGAATAGCCAAAACAGCACTCAGCAAAAGGAGCTAAGCTGGAGACATCACACTTCCTGACTTTAAACTTTTCTACAAAGCCACACTAAACAAGACAGCATTACAATGGTACAGTAATAGGCACATAGACCAATGAAACAGAACAAAGATTCTAGAAGTAAAAACATGGTCTCTCAACCAACTCATCTTCAACAAAGATATCAATAACAATTAATGGGGAAAGGGGACTGTATTTAGCAAATGGTGCTGGGAAAACTGACTGACCACATGCAGAAAAATGAAACTGGACCATTACCTATTATCATATACAAAAAATCAACTTAAAATGGATCAAAGACCTAAATGAAAAACCTCAAACTTTAGGAATTCTAGAAGAAGACATAGGAAACAACCTTGTGGACAACAGAGTAGGCAATGAATTAATAACCAAGACCCCAAAAGCAAATGCAACAAAAGCTAAGATAAACAGATGGGACCTCATCAAACTGAAAAACTGTTGCACAGCAAAAGAAACCATCAAGAAAATAGTCAATCCAGGGAATGGGAAAAATATTTTAAAATTATGCATCTGACAAAGGCCTGACATCCTGGATCTACAAGGAACTCAAACCAACTGAAAGGAAATACACACACGACACACACACACACACACACACACACACACACACACACACCCTTTAAAAAATGAGCAAAATATATGAACAGAAACATTTCATAGGATGACATACAGGCAGCCAGTAGACACGAGAAAATACTCAGCTTCACTAATCATCAGAAAAATGCAAATCAAAACTTCAATGAGATACCACCTAACTCCAGTGAAGATGGCTGTCATCAATAAGTCAAAAAACAACAGGTGATGGCATGGCTGTGGAGAAAAGGAAACACTTCTACACTGCTTGTGGGAACATAAGCTAGTTCAACCTCTAAGGAAAGCAGTGTGACAATTTCTAAAAGACCTTAAAATTGAGCTTCCATAGGATTCAGCAATCCTTCTCCGGGGAATCTACTCAGCTGAACATAAATAACTCTACAAAAAAGACACCTGTACATGCATATTTATAGCCACACTATTCTCAATAGAAAACATGGAACCAACCTAGTTGCCTATTGAAAATGGACTGCATAAAGAAAATATTGTACATATACATGATGAAATATTACACAGCCATAAGGAAGAACAAAATCATGGTCTTTACAGCTACTTGGATGCAGTTGAAGACCCCCATACTAAGTGAACTATCACAGAAACAAAGAACTGAATACCACATGTTCTCATTCATAAGCAGGTCCTGAGCACTAGTCACATTAGCACAAGGGTGGAATTGGCAGTCGCTAGGCACTGCTGGGGAGGAAGACAGGGAGGAGGGAGGGGCACAAGACAACACAAAGGGTACTCGGTCCACTACCACGGGAAGTGAGGGGCAGCTAGAAGCCCAAACTATACCCCCATGAAGCCTGCTTATGCACCAAATCCTCACTTGTATCCTATAACTCTAAAACAAACAAAATATATTCAGCAAACTGGGCATTGAAGGAACATATCTCAGAATAATAAAAGCCATATATGACAAACCAACAGCCAACATCATACTTAACTGGGAAAATTTGAAAACATTTCCTCTCAGAACAGGAATAAGACAGAGATGTCCACTCTCACCTCATTTATTCAGCATTGTATTGGAAGTCCTAGTCTTTTTCTGACAAAAAAAGGAAATAAAAGGTATCCAGATTGGAAAGGAGGAAATCAAACTATTCCTGCTCATGATCGTGCACCTAAAAAACCAAAAAAACCCCTCCTTTTAGACCTGATAAATGACCTTGGTAAAGTCTCAGAATACAAAATCAATGTACAAAAATTCGTAGAATTCCTATACACCAATAACACTCAATTTGAGAACCAAATCAAAAGCTGGATCCCATCAATACTAGCCACAAAATGAATAAACAAATAAATATATAAATAAAATACCTAGGAATACACCTAACTAATAACGTGAAAGCTCTCTATATGAAGAGCTACAAACACTGATGAAGGAAATCTTAGACAACACAAACAAATGGAAAAGTATTCCGTGTTCTTGGATTGGAAGAATCAATATTGTTAAAATGACCATACTACCCAAAGCAATCTACAGATTCAATGCAACCCAATCAAAATGCCAACTTCATTCTTCACTGAACTAGAAAAAATAAACTTAAAGATGATATGGAATCATAAAAGAGCCTGAACAGCCAAAGCAATTTTAAGCAAAGGAACAATTGCAGAGGCATCATACATTGCACAACTTCAAATTATTCTATAAGGTTAGCATAAATAAAGCAGCATTGTATTGGTACAAGGTTAGATAGATTGACCAATGGAACAGAATACAGAACCCAGAAACAAAATCACATTTCTACAACCAACTGATCTTAGACAAAGCTAAAAAAATATAATAAACAATGGGAAAAGGACACCTATTCAATAAATGGTGCTGGGGAAATTGGCTAGCCATATGCAAGAAATGAAACTATACCCCTATTTGTCACAACATATAAAAGTTAGCTCAATATAGATAAAAGACTTAAATTTAAGACCTGAAAATAAAAAATCCTAGAAGAAACCCCAGGAAAAACTCTTCTGGACATGTGACCAGAAAACCTACTAAATGGGAGAAAAATATTTACAAATTATGCCACAGACAAAAGACTAATATCCAGAATCTACAGGGAACTCAAACAACTCACATGGAGAGGAAAAAAAAAAAACACACCAAAAAGAGGGTAAAGGGCACTTTGAATAGATACTTCTCCAAAGAAGACACACAATTGGCTAAATAACATACAAAAAGTGCTCAGCATCACTAATCATCGGAGAAACACAATAAAACCACAATAAGATATCACCTCACACCATTCAGAATGTCTATTATTAGAAAATCAAAGAAATACAGAAGTGGGCATGGTTGCAGAAAAAAAGGGAACGGTCATCCACTGTTGGTGGATTGCAAACTAGTTCAACCTCTATGGAAAACAATATGGAGATTGCTCAAAGAACTAAAAATTAAATTACCATTTGACCCAGCATTCCCACTATTAGGGATTTACCCAAAGGAAAAGAAATCAATATATAAAAAAGATACCTGTACTCCTATGTTCACTGAAGCACTATTCGCAATAGAAGAAGCATGAAACCAGCTTAAGTGCCCAACAATTGACTAAAGAAAGTGTGGTTTATATACACCATGAAATATATATACCATGCAACCATAAAAAAAGGAATGAAATCATGTCCTTTTCAGCAATGCGGAAGGAGCTGGAGATCAGCATTCTAAGTAAACTGACTCCTAATCAGAAAACCATCTCTAGGTATAATATTCGCTATCTGGAAAATGGGCCATCTGAGTCTCAAATCCCCATCCTAAAGCAAAACCAATTTAAAAAAATTTAACCCTTGAGTCTCAAATGGCCCATTTCTCAGACAGTGAATATTATACCTGGTGATGGTTTTTCTGTATTAGAGATGCTCTTCTTCCCAAACATTAAGGGACTATCTTAGCAATGCGTTAATTCCTTGTTGGGAAGTTAAGTTCTATGTCATGAGATAATGACCCCTCATCATGTTTTATATTTCTTCTATACCCCTGAATCTGCACACTCCAGATCCTATCCCAGAGTTTCAGTTCCTGCTGATACACATCAGTTAGAAACTACAGTTATTTTGGTGGGTACTTTTTTCTCCTGTAGCAGGGATAATAGTCCTCCTGTTGAATTACCTGACCTTGGTTATTGCATCTACATGAAATGAAGGGAGATTCTGGATCTGGAGGACTCTATCTTAGATGAAATTTTAACATGGTCCAGGGGCAAGTAGAACCACTCACCACTACACAAAGTTAGGGAAAACCCTGAAATTATGAAATAATCTGGGCATAAAAAAGCTATCAACACATCTGCCTTGATGTCTCTATCTCAGGTGCCAAGGTGTACACATCCACTGTACAAAGTCTTGTGCTAAATATTTTATAGGCGTCTTTGTCATACAGAAAATAGATGGTATACACATTTTAGCAAGCCTTAAAGTTCAGACTTAATAATTGAAGAATTAGAATAGTATTAATTGCTGGGTCATATGGAAGGTCAATGTCTAGTTCCTTCAGAAATCACCACACTCTCTTCCAAGAGGCTGAACTAGCTTGCATTCTCATCAGCAGTGTATAAGTGTTCCTTTTTCTCTGCATCCTTGCTAGCACCTGTTTTTTTTATTATTATTAATAATGCCCATTCTTTTTTTTTATAATTAATATTTTTTATTATGATATTGTGGGGTATAGTTAAGGGTTAGGTATACAAATATGCTTCATTGAGGCACCCTTGTTGATAATAGGTGTCCCCCCATCAAATATTTACTACCATTAATACCATCTCCATTCCCCTCCCCCCATAGTTTCCCACCACTGTCAGTCATTTTCTTATGGTATTACGTTGGATGATCAAGGCCCACTATATGAGTGAGAACATGTGATACCCAGATCTTTGTTTCTGTGAGAGGTCACTCAGTATTATAGACTCTAGTTCCATCCAGGTTGCCATGAAATTCATGATTTTGTTCTTTTTTATAGCTGCATAGTATTCCATCATGTATATGCACCACATTTTTTTTAATCCAGTTCTCTTTTGATGGACAGCATGGTTGCTTCCAGGTTCTTGCTATTGTGAACAATGCTGCAATAAACATACATGTGCAGGTATCTTTTTTATAGAGTGATTTGTGTTCTTCGGGGTATATTCCCAGTAGGGGGATTGTGGGGTCATATGGGAGGTTGATATTTAGAGCTTTTAGGAATTGCCACACTGCTTTCCACAGAGGTTGCACTAGTTTACACTCAGGAAAAGAGGAAGTCAGGTTATCTCTCTTTGCAGATGACATGATTGTGTACCTTGAAAACCCACAAGACTCTGTCAAAAACCTACTTACACTGATAAAGGCCTTTGGCAAAGTCTCAGGATATAAAATAAATGTGCAAAAGACAATCGCATTTCTTTACACCAAAAATAAACAAACAGAAACCCAAATGAAAAACACAATTCCATTCACAATAGCCACAAAAAAAATGAAATGCCTTGGCATCTTCTTAACCAGAAACGTGAAAGACCTTTACAATGAAAACTACAAAACACTGCTCAAAGAAATCAAAGATGACACAAACAAGTGGAAAAATATCCCATGCTCATGGATTGAAAGAATCAACATAATGATGGCCAATCTTACCGGGGTTAGGTGGTATCTCAATGTGGTTTCGATTTGCATTTCTCTGATGATTAGTGAGGCTAAGCACTTTTTCATGGGTCTGTTGACTGTCCATATATCTTCTTTTAAAAGTGTCAATTCATGTCTTTTACCCACTTTTTAATAGAGCTTTTAGTTTCTTTCCTTTCAGTGTGTTTGAGTTCCTTGTAGATCCTATCCTTTGTCAGATATACAGTTGGCAAATATTTTTTTCCATTCTGTGGGTTGTCTCCCTGCTCTCTTGATGGTTTCTTTTGCTTTGCAGAAGCTCGTTAATTTGAGGAGGTCTCACTTGTCAATCTTATTTCTTATGGCATTGGCATTTTGGGTTCTGAATAGGAATTGGTTCCCAGTTCCAGTTTCCATAAGGGTGCTTCCTGTGCTTTCTAAGATTCTTATAGTTTGAGATTTTATATTTAGGTCTTTGATCCATTTAGAGTTAATTTTTGTGTATGGTGATAGATAGGGGTCCTGTTTCAATCTTCTGCATGCTGTCAGCCAGTTTTCCCAACACCATTTACTGAAGAGGTTCTCCTCTCCCCAGTGGTTGTTGTTGGAGGCTTTGTCAAAGATGAGTTGGTTGAGAAATTGAGGCTTTGTTTCTGGAATAGCAATCCCCCTATTGGGAATATACCCACAGGAACTCAAATCATTCTACATAAAAGATACCTGCATACACATGTTTGTTGCAGCTCTATTCACAATAGCAAAAACATGGAACTAACCATGCTGCCCATCAAAGCTTGACTGAATTAACAAAATTTCATTGTGTACATTGGTACATGTACACAATGGAATATTATACAACCATAAAAAAGAACAAACATATGGACTTTGCAGCAACTTGGATGGGTTTAGAGTCTATCATACTCAGTGATCTATCACAGAAACAAAGAACAGAGTACCATGTGTTCTCACTCATAAGCGGACCTTGAACAATTTTCATAATACTACAGGAAAGGGATTGGCAATAGTAGGGAAACTGCTGGGGGGGGGGACTGACAGTAGAGAGAAACTTCCAGAGGAGGGAGGGGCAAGCCTCATCAACAAGGGTACTTGCATAATGAACATTTGTATACCTAACCCTGAATTGTGCCCCACATCTTTAAAATAAAATAAAATAAAAAGAGGAAAAAAAAAGTATTTTTTTTTTAAGTTGGAGTCCCATTGTGTCACCCAGGCTGGAGGGCAGTGGCATGCTCATGGCCACTGCAGCCTCAACCTGCTGTGCTCCTGCGATACTTCTGCCTCAGCCTTCCAAGTACCTGGAACTACAGGCACATGCTACCATACCCAGCTAATTTTTGATTTATTGTAGAGATGAGATCTCGCCAAGTTGCCCAGGCAGGTCTCAGATCCACTGGCTCAAGCATCCTCTCAACTTGGCCTCCCAAAGTGCTGGGACTAATTGCAACTTGCCTATAGCTGAGTACTCATTGAGTCTATTATATAGCTATTAGAATATATAAAATTTAACTCCACAGCTTGTAACCATGCCTAAAAAGGGAACTTTTCAAACTTGTAGATAAATTACATCATTAATAAATATTTATTTAATGTTTATCCATATGATGCGCTTTGTATCAGAAACTCCATCTTGAGGATGCTATAATTTTTAACTATTATGTGTCCAAAGTCTGAAGTTTACAGAAAACAGAATCACCAAAGTTTTAATGACTCTCAAATTCTTCTCTTTCATAAGATTCACCTACCTATAAATCCCTAAGACTAATTATTTTGATTAAGAAATGTACTTGTGGGTGGAGAAGAAGATGGCATACTCAGTCAGCCTGCATGAGTCCTTGTGTATGAGAGTAAATGTATGAACAAATTTGTGTCTGTGTCTGTGTGTAAGTGGATGTGTGAGTGACTGACAGAGGGGAGACTTGGGAGGAAGTGGCCAGGGCTGTCCTGGTGAAGACACGGTGCCACATCTGCTGTACTTAGACCCTAGTGTTTCCTGGGGTGCAGAAGTTGAGTGCTATTTTCTAAAATCAACAATGCTTTTCTTAGGAAGCAGCCACCAGAGTGACTGCCACTTCCACCACTGTAGTGCCTGGCCAGACAGTGACAGTGAAGGCCATGGTGGAAGCACAGTGAGGGAGCCAGAGGCAGAGTCCCAAGGAAGTAACAGGGAGAGGTCATCCTGAACATGAACTTGCTGCAACCACTTCCAGTACCAGGCTAGTACCAGGCAAGGCCCTGCCACTAAGACCTGAAGTCCAGACACTGTGGATACATGTTAGGGAAGGACCTATCTCTTCCAACCCCATTTGTGGAAGAATCAGCAGCCTGTAGAAAAACTGAGTAGCCACTCTAAAGCCCAGGCAGAGAAGTGCTCCAGGGTGGTCTCTGTGGAAAAGCAGACCTACATTTTAAGATGATGAGTGATCTCTGCATTGCTTTGGGGTTGCTCTTTATGAACTTAGACAGTATCACCCCCAGTTCACAAGCCCTGGTGGGTAACAGTGGATGCAGAACCCCAGACAATCCAATCCCTACCCTGAGTCAGTTGCTGTGTGATAGACACATACAATGGATATGACTGAGAAGGAGCCTGGTGAGTGCCTAGCTAATTCTGCCCCCCCCACCTTAGAAACAAGTAAAAGAGTTCAGGAAGGCAAAGTAGAGGCTGGAGGCTCCATTCCCTCACCACAAACTAGATACCCTTGGAGATATGACCACTCTGGGAGAGGATGGAAGGGGAAGAGAGCCTGGGAGATGCTGAGTCAAGTTATCCCCCACACCATGCCTCCCATTCCCCACAAAACAAACTGGCTATCAATTGCAAGCAGCAGGAGGTGAAGAGTCTAACATCTTAAGTTTCAACACCAAAGAGAAAACCTGCGGTAACAGACCTGCAGTTGCAGAAGAGTGAGCTCTGCCCCCTTCAAAGAGATATACTAAAGCTGAGAATTGTCTCAACATTTGTTGAGGGGGAAATTGGTTTGTTAGTCTTGTTTGTTTGCTTTATTTGGTTGTTTGTTGGTCAGTTTTCTCTTTTCTTTCTTCCTTCTATTTCTCTCTGTGTTTTTATCTCTTCTTCTTTTCCTTTTTTCTCTCCTTCATCCCTCTCTCTTCTCTCTTAAACCCTGTCTTGGATTCAGGAGCTGCAAAAGCATACCCATTGTAAGATCATATTGTGTGGAGAGGGACAGGAAGCCCCAGCTGACCCATTCACCAGATAGCAAGCATTGTGACCCACCAGTAGGTTCTGAATTCTTGTGGCCCCTCCCCCACCCCTTAGCAAGTGCTCAGAATTGTACAGAGATAGCACAATGCCCCACCCCAGACCTGTTCCATAATTGAACAAACCCAGATCCCCAGCTCAGGGAAGGCCAGAAGGAAGAACAAATATCAGAAATGATTGCTTCTCCATTTCCCATCAAACAACTGAATAAAGAGAAAGATAAGAGAATGGTTTCAAATGAAGAAAAACCAAAGAAAATCACTGACAACTTTCAGAGCCCCAATAAAGAGTCAGTGCCTGAAAGGACAGCTACTGGAGCACAAACAATGGCTATCTCCAAGAATAATGGTACATAGAAGATCAGAGAATCATTGGATGAAATAAATACAAATTGAGAAATGCAAGGGCTAAAACTAAATGAAATTTGTAACAGAGTTGGATAGACTCAAGAAAGAATGTTTAGAAATTACAGAAATAAAGACTTTCACACAAGAAATAAATAACAAACTGACAAGAATGGGAAGCAGCATTGACCAAGCAGAAGAAAGAATCTCAGAGCTAGATGACCAAAATGTGGCATTAACCCAATCTATTAATAAATTTAGAGAAAAAAAAAACTTAGGAAGAAAGAAGAAACTTGAAGAGATACGCAATTTTATCAAGAAGCCAAAACTACATCTGAACAGAATACTTGAAGTAGAAAGAGAAGTTGAAAACACCTTGGAACAAACATGCCATGAAGTCATTCGAGAAAACTTTCCTCATCTAGCCAGAGAGGCAACTATACAAGCACAGAGATTCAGAAAACCCCTGCAAGACATCCTGTGAGAAGACCAACCATGAGACACATAGTAATTCACCTACATAAAGTAGGTATAAAAGAAAAAATCCTAAGGCAACAAGGGAAAAAGGTCAGATTACATGCTGGGGGAGACCAACAGAATTACTGCAGAAACATTATGGGCCAGAAGGGATTGAACCCCAATTTTTGATGTTCTCAAATATAAGCAATTTCAATCAAGAATCTCCTGCCCAGCCAAGCTAAGCTTCATCAACAACAAAGAATTAAAATTCTTCCCAGAGATGCAATCCTTAGAATATGAAGCTTTCAGACCAGCACTACAGGAGATGTTTTAAAAGATGCTCTGCACAAAATAAAAATGAAACAAAAGAAAGACCATATACTTCACAAGACCACAAAGACCACACAGCACAACCACAAAAATGAAAGCACAAAAATATATTAACACAAAAGCTAAAATAAAAAAAAAGCTTCATTAGAGCCTTATCGCAGGGAGAAACTTTCACATTTCAATAATCAGTCTGAATGTGAATGGACTAAATGCAGAACTGAAAAGACATAGAATGGCAAACATCTTTAAAAAAAGAAAAGAAAAGAAAAGAAAAAAGAAAAACACAGCCCAACAATATTCTGCTTCCAGGAAACACATCTCATCACAAAGGGTGCTCACAGCTTAAAGTTAGAGAATAGAAGACACATTTTCAGGTGAATGGATCACAAAAGAAGGCAGGAGTCATGATTTTAATATCAGACAAAACAACCTTGGGTGAATGGATCACAAAAGAAGGCAAGAACCATGATCTTAATATCAGACAAAACAGCCTTTAAGCCATCAAAAATTTTAAAAGATACGGAAGGACACTACATAATGATAAAAATTTCAAACCATCAACAAGAAATATCTATCCTAAACATATAGGCACCCAACACAAAGATACTAACTCTAAATATCTAACATATATGCACCCAAAAAGATATTGACTCTAACACTACCATAGCTGAGGACTAACAATCCTAGATAGATAATCAAGGCAAAAATCAGCAAAGATATCTGGAACCTCAGCTAGATTTTTGCTCAAATGGACTTAATAGATACCTAAGGAGGACTCCACCCAACAACCACAGAATATTCATTCTGCTCATCACCACATGGAACGTACTATAAGATTTACCACATCCTTGGCCATAAATCATAAATCAATGCTTAAATAAATTTCATAAGATCAAAATATTGCCATGCACCTTCTCAGAACACAGTGGAATAAAAATTAAATCACTACCAACAAAAAACCCACAAAACCCACAAAGACATGAACACTAAAGAGCGTAATGCTGAACAACTCTGGGGTCAACACAGAAATCAAAAAAGAAATCAAAAGATACCTGGAAACAAATGAAAATGACAAAACATAGTACCAAAGCCTCTGAGATGACATGAAGTCAGTACTAAGAGGGGAATCTATATCTCTGCAAGCACACATCAAGAAAATAAAAAGATCAAAAGTCAACAGCCAAACAAATCACCTAAGGGAGCTGAAAAGGCCAGAATCCCAAAATCCTAACTTTAGTCCAATAATCCAGATCACCAAAGTAAAGCCCAGATACAGGCTATAGAAGACAAAAATATCATATAAAAAATAAATGATAACCTGTAATCCATGCCTTTGGGAGCCTGAGGTGAGTGGATTGCCTGAGCCTGCAGATTCGAGACCCACCTGGGCAACTTGGCGAGACCTCATCTCTACAATAAATAAAAAATTAGCCTGTTGTGGTAGCGCGCGCCTGTAGTTATAGCTACTTGGAAGGCTGAGGCGGAAGGATCTCCGGAGGCCAGCAGGTCGAGGCTGTGGTGGCCGGGAGTGCCACTGCACTCCAGTCTGGGTGACAGAATGAGACTCCAACTCAAATAAACAAATAAATAAAATAAATGAAACAGAAAGCTGATTTTTTGAAAGGATAAACAAGATTGATGAAACTTTAGCCAAAATGACAAAGAAAAAGAAAAAAATCCAAATTAACACAATCAGAAATGCAAAATATCAAGTCACAACTGACTCCAAAGAAATACAAAAGATTATTAGAGATGACTATGCACACCTGTATAGAAACAAACTTGATAACCTAAATGAAATGGAGGATTTTCTGACATCACACTACCTCCAATGTTGTAACAAAAAGAAATTATGACACTAAATAGACCAATAACAGCCCAGGAAATTGCCTCCATCATGAGAAAACTACCTAAAAAAATTAATTCCTGGACAAGATGACATTCCAGTGGAATTCTACAAAATACATAAGGAGGAGCTGATACCAGTACTATTGAAAGTATTCCAGACAATTGAGAACGATAGAATTCTCCCCAAATCATTTTATGAAGCTAACAGCACACTGATACCCAAACTGGGTAAAGAGCCAACAAAGAAAGAGAACTACAGGCCAATATTCCTGGTGAACATACATGCTAAAATGCTTAATCGAGTCTAGCAAATCGGATCCAGCAACAAATCTCAAAAATTATCCACCATGACCAAGTAGACTTCATTCCCTGGGATGCAGGGCTGGTTCAACATCCACAAGATCATAAATGTAATTAAATATATCAACAAATGTAAAATCGAAAACCACATGATCATATCATTAGATGCAGAAAAAGCTTTTGATAAAATCCAGCATCCCTTCTTGGTGAAAACCCTTGAACACATAGGCATGGAGGGAACATATCTCAAAATATAAAGAGCTAGCTTTGATTATATCCACAGCCAACATATTGCTAAGTGGACAGAAATTGGAAGCATTTTCCCTGAAAACTGGAATAAGACAAGGCTGTCCACTCTCACCCCTCCTGTTCAACATAGTGTTGGAAATCCTAGCTAGAGCAACCAGAAGAGAAGGAAATCCGGGGTATCCAAATAGAAAAAAAAGAAGTTAAGCTATCCCTATTTGATGACAATATGATCCTATACCTTGAAAACCCAAGAGAATCTCTCAAAACCCTCTTTGCTCCGATAAAGACTTTAGCAAAGTCTCAGGGTACAAATAAATGTGCGAAAGACTATTGCATTATAGCCTAACAACAACAACCAGGCAAAGAATATAATAAAAAGTACAATCTCATTCGCAATAGATACAAAAAATTGAAATATTTTGGCATCTTCCTAACCAGAGAAGTGAAAACCCTTTACAACAAAAACGACAAAATACTGCTCAAAGAAATCAAAGAATAAATGGAAAAATATTCCATGCTCATGGGTTGGAAGAATCAACATTGTTAAGATGTCCATCCTACCAAAGGCAATCTATAGATTCAATGCAATACACACTAAATTACCAATATCATTCTTCTCAGACCTGGAAATGACAACACAGAAATTCACATGGAAGCATAAACAACCACAAATAGCCAAAACAATCCTCAGCAAAATGAAACAAAGTGGGAGGTATCACACTTCCAGATTTTAAACATTATTATAAGGCTCCAATAATCAAGTCAACCTGGCATTGATTCAAGAACAGGAATATAGACCAATGGAACAGAATAGAGATTCCAGAAGCAAGCACTCAATTACTCAACCAAGTCACCTTCGGCAAAGTCTTCAGTGACAACCACTGAGAAGAGGAGAACTATTCAGTAAATGGTGCCAGCACAACTGGATAGCCGCATGCAGAGGATTGAAACAAGACCCCTATCTATCACCATATGCAAAAATAAACTCTAAATGAATCAAAGACTTAAACTTAAAACCTCAAACTACAAGAATCTTAGAAAACGCAAGAGGCACCCTTATGGAAATTGGAATAGGCAATCAATTCCAGATCAAAACACCAAAGGCCCATGCCATAAAAGATAAGTGGGATTTCACTAAACTGAAAAGTTTCTGCAAAACAAAGGAAGCCATCATGCATAGGAGACAGCCCACAGAATGGGAAAAAATACTTGCCAACTGTATAACTGACAAAGGCCTAATATCCAGAATATATAAAGAACTCAAATGTGCCGAAAGAAAAAAAAAAAAACTAGCAGTCCTATTAAAATGTGGGCAAAAGATATGAATAGACACTTCTCAAAAGAAGACATACTAGCAGCCAACAGATACCTGAAAAAATACTCAGCCTCATTAATTATCAAAGAAATATAAATTAATACCACACTGAGATAGCACCTAACTCCAGTCAGGATGACCATCATCAATAACTCAAAAAACAACAGATGCTGGAGAGGATGCAGGAGCGACTGCTTCTACCCTGTTGATGGGAGTGTAAACCAGCACAACCTCTGTGGAAAACAGTGTGGAGATTCCTAAAATATCTCAAAATTGACCTTCCATTTGTCCCCACAAACCCCTTCTGGTAATATACCCGGAGGAACTCAAATCATTCTATAAAAAAGATACCTGCACACACATGTTTACTGCAGTATTATTCACAATAGCAAAAATATAAAACCAAATATGCTGCCTATAGAACATGGACTGGATTTTAAAAATGTGGAACATATACACAATGGAATATTACACAGCCATAAAGAAGGACAAAATTATGGCTTTGCAGCAGGTTGGATAGATTTAGAGTCTCTAATACTCAGTGATCTTTCACAGAAACAAAGAACTGAGTACCACATGTTCTCATTCATAAGCGGACCCCAAACATTTATCATAATACTGTAAGAAAGGGATTGGCAATAGCGGGAAACTGCCATGAAGGGGGGAACATAACATTAATAAGGGTACCTGATCTAAAACCAGGCAAAGTGGGGACCAAAGGGAGGCCCAAACTTTACCTGTATCATGACCACTTGTACACCTAATCCTGAAATGTACCTCACATCCTTAAAATAAAAAGTAAACTAAAAAAAGAAAGATACGTAACACTATATTTTTGAAAATTTCTGGTTCTTAAATAGATTTTATGAAACACAAGTAAAGAGTCTCTGGATAAATCTTAAGAATGTTGTTTTTTTTTTCTTGATGTAAATCTCTCTGGAACTGATGTTTCTGTCTAAATTCTAAGACTTATCTTCAGGGGAACAAATTAGGTATTTAATAAACTGTAAATTCAAGGACAAAATTATGCTTGTTACTGGAAACAAATATGAGTTTTAAAAAACAGAGCTTCTGAATTATTAAAATCACACGTGCAATAAAAAACTATATCTCATAAGTCACTAGGTTATTATTTGAATACTTTTATAAAAGAGGTATCACTAATTTATTCATTGCCAGAATTATTGACAAGTTAGCATCTATTTGATTAACCCATGTGGTCCTATTTGTGTGAATGGATTTTACCTGCTCACAGATCTTACCTGGAATAATGCTGCCACCATTGACAAGGATGTAGAAAGAGGAATTCGCACACTTACCATTCTGTGAGCTTCTTCTCACACCTGCAGTGATGCCTGACAATTCCAGTGTTTGAAACAACTGTGCTGAGAAACTATGTGGAAAAAATTATTTAGGTGCAATTTCTAGGAAGCAGAGACATCCGAGATGTTACATTAGAGGAAGATCATCTGGGATGATACATTAGAGTTGTTCAACTGAGGGAGAAACTTTGTGTAAGTAAACTCTGTTACAGACACAAAGGACTTGCTAACAATCATAGTTGAAGCAACACACACAAAATCTGTTTAATATTATGTTAGGAATAACAAAATTCCTTACATCTCTGAGAATTTTGTGTAGAAATCAAGAAACTTCAAGAGATAAATAAGTGCCTTGCTGCAATAATTGGACTATCATTTTTCCAGTAATACAATCAACACGGTTTTCTTTTATAGACGAATTGCTTTGCAACACAATTGCTTCTTCACTTCGGTATGCATAGATAAACACTAAACTTTCTTGATCTCGGATATTATCATCAATATAGAGTAATATTTTAATAAGTTAATGAAGTACCAGAATAGAAGAGTTTGCAGATCATAAAACTTCCAAGCAAATTCTTGCTTTTATGTTCTTCACTTTTGTGATAAAAATGACTTTAAATGATAAAGTTTTACTTTTATTTTAAAAGCAGATGTATAATCCACAGAACACGTACACGTGTATACACACACAAACACACACACACACACACACCCCTCAGCCATTTATGAATTTTTAGATTTATGGTAAACTTTATACTTTTAGCTACAAGGCATCATCGTTTTATGATGAAAATCCATGACTCTAAAATGTAAAATACACACACACACACACACACACACACACACACACACACACACACACACACTAGGCTTATGACTGGGAAGATTTATGAATATCTGTGATCCTAGGAACCAAAGATATTATTCGTGCAATGCAATTAAATAATTTATTAATAATACAAAAGAATTATTCGGATGCTTATTTTTGTACTGGTAGCACAGTCCCAACAATACTTATGCTCAAAAAATATTTATGCTTTTCAGCTATCACTTCCTATGCTCTATCAAACAAAAACTGCTCACATTAATTTAAAATAATTACTCCAAAGTACCAGAAGTGTTCTTATTCACAGTTTATAGTATATAAGTGGAAAGAGACCCAACAGCTCTTCTAATTTGTCTTTGTTTTCTGTGGGTGAAGAAAAATAACTAAGTAGGTAGCTTCACATAAAGAGCAATCTGTTGTAGAAATCTGTAATTGTTTAAATAAGCACCTAGCCCAAGACACCAAAAACATTGGACATATATTTGCAATTAGTATGTTAAGGTTATAAGAATTAACAGAATTTTAGACAAGGTAATAAATTAAGTCACAAAATATAACACACAGGAAAACAACACCAAAATCCAAATATAAGTTCATATTTTCTTCTTATGTGACATATAATAACTTAGTTTCTCTCATGTGAATTCTTCCTGGTATTATCCCAGCCCCTCCAGGGCATCTTATTCATGTTAGCTATATTTCTATGTCTTATTCTATTGTAATAGCCACATACTAATAAATGTTTCTTTCAACTTTATCTTTCATTTTCAAAAGAATTAGCCTGAATCTGTATTTAAATATTTTTCTAATTAAAATGTTTTTTAAACTTTAGAGATTCCAGGAAATAAAGAGAATGAAGTAAAAGTCACCTGTCTTTGTTATATAATGACATACAATTTGGCATATTATAAAAGTTTTTAATGGTGCTGTAGAGTTGATTCCTATCATTATTTATTTTTATAGTAACATGATAATTTCCACATTCATCATTATTGTTTAGAAAATAAGCTCTTTTGTAGGTATTAAACAATGTATAATACATATACACCAACAGGATATGCAAAACACTATCCATTGTCCTAGATATGTATTTTGTTTGGACACTTGAGTTGCTTTGCTTATGATAAGCAATGCTTTCTGGACTCTCTGGTGCAATTCTCTTCATTTGTGCATTTGTCAGAATATCTCTAGGGTGCTTAATTTTAATGTCTGGGTCCCAGAATATATGTGCATTCTATTTTATGACAGAATGCCAAATATGACTGTTTTATTACATGACCACCAGGATTAACTAAGCATCCCCTGTTGATTCAAATCCCCTCCACTACTTGACATGGTCAATTCTTCATATCTTTGTTTACCTTTGAGTTTAAAATGATGTCTTATTGTGGTCTTAATTTGAATTTCCTTGGTTTCTGGTATTAGTCAGTTCTTCTTCCTCTTCTCTGAATGTCTCTGGTTTGCATTTTTTGTTTATTTTTCAGTTACTTTTTTATCTCAAAGGTTTTGTAGATATTCTGGTTGCCAAGTCTTTATCAGTCACATAAGTTGCAAATATTTTCTATTTGTTGTCCATTTTCTTATTTATGACACATTTGGTAAACAAAAGTTTCCCATTTTAATGTGATATAACTTGTCAATTACTTCCTGTTTTGTGCTTTTCATATTTTATTTAATAAATCAATCAATCCTCTATATCATGCAGAAATCCTTTTATGTTTTTTAAGATCAAAAACCAGTTACACGTTTACTATCTCTATCTACCGGGATTTATTTTTATATGTGGGATAGAGTTATAATACAATTATGCTTGTCATATGGAAAAACTAACCCTGTGTGATTCATTGACCATTCTTCCTTTCCCTTTTATTTGCATTTCTACCTCAGTCAAACATCAAGTTGCCCCTTAGGTATGGGTCAGCATTTGAGCTTGCTAGTCATTTTTCTAAACTCTATTTGTGAATGATTATGCCAAAATCACAATAAACTAATTTCTAGGACTTTAAAATAACTCTTGATATCTTGTTGAACAATTCCTGTTACTTTTCAGCCTCCTTAAATATTTTCTTAGTTATTTTTAATCCCTCTTTCTTTTCTATAAATTGCAGAAACACCATGGTATTTTCTACATAAGAAAAAAGTAATAAAAAAACTCTGACAATATATTGATTAAAATGCATTGAATTTATAAATTAATTTGGAGACAATTGGCATCTCTATGCCATTTAATATTTAGAGCTATTTGTATGGTTTAATACATTTATACAAGATTCATTATTATTTTTTGTGGGCCGGTGCTGTGGGTATGTAAAGAATTACACAGAAATTAGATTTAAAAAGATAGTTTATTTAGAGAGTAGATTAGAGAAAGCAGGTGAATTCACATCTCCAAGAGGGAGAGGGAGCAGAGTTTAAAGAACGCATAGTGGCCAGAGCTTGAGACTAGGGTCTTCCTAAAACTTCTTTTGGAGGGGGATGGGGGCAAGCAGACATTCACAGAAGTGACATCATGGTGATGAAGTCTGTTTCTGGTTTGTCTCTGACAACCAGATGGATGGGCAGGTAAGTCACATCAATGAGGACAGGGCCAGTGCTGAAAGAACAAATTCTTAGGACATGTTAATCTCAATGTCCTCTTACTTGCCTAGAGTTCTGGAAAAGGATAATTGTCATTTATGAGCTCAAGGAGGCAGAGAAACTCCATGTGGGGCTCTGTCTTCTCATTTTTTATTTATATATTGCCATAGTATCTCCTTGAAATTATATTACATTTTATATTTTTTTATGGTCTCCAGGCCTTCTTTTAAATCTGATTGTCTTTTGTGTTCTATTATTTCATCAAGGTATTTCTAGGTGTGGATTTCTTTCTGTTTTTCTTGCTTTGGATTTTTAAATATTTGAATTGGTTGCCAGTTTCAGTTTCCATAAGGGAGTCTCCCATGTTTTCTAAGATTCTTTGATCCATTTAGAGTTAATTTGTGTGTATGGTGATACATTGGGGTCCTGGTTCAATATTCTACATGTGATCAGTCAGTTTCCCAGCACCATTTACTGAATAGGTTCTCCTCTCTCCAGTGGTTGTTGTTGGAGGCTTTGTCAAAGATGAGTTGGTTGAGAAATTGAGGCTTTGCTTCCAGAATCTCTATCCTGTTCCATTGATCCATATGCCTGTTCTTGTACCAATGCCAGGCTGTTTAGAGTATTGTAGCCTTTTAGTAAGGTGTGAAGTCTGGAGGTGTGATACCTTCTGCTTTATTTCTTTTGCTAAGGATCTCTCTAAGGACTTTCAACAACCTGTTCTGGGAATTTTCCTCCTTATACATCAGACTGTTCATACTATAGCATGCTCACATTCTGGTTTAGCAGCTATTTTAGAGTAATGTTGAGTCACTGACTTATTATTTTATCTCTGCTATCATGTCTGCTATATTAAAAATCTAATGAAGAATCACATCATTCTTCATAAGTAACACAAAATGTTACAGTTAAGTTGTCTGTTTAGATGTAGTCATTTTAAAATTAGGAATTTATAAAATACTTATATTTAACAATAATTAATATTTATCTTGTGGGTGAATGTAATTAAAGAACTATTAGTAGGGCATTGTTAAACTTTAAAATGTTTCAAAGTAACATGTGACAAAATGTCAATTAGTTGATATTAATACTTATGGTGTTATTGTATAGATTATAGTGCATTTTATATGATGATATTGATATTTTAGCTTCTTTTATATTTCTAAATACATAATTGCTGAATGTATATTCAATGCCAAACATGCTAGACAATGATCAAAACCAGAGTCTCAGGAGTGTTAGAACTCATAATGCAACATATTTTCATCTTCTACAATCCAAGGAGACAGATTAAAGGATGGAGAATAAAGCAGTAATTGCCAGATACAGCGTGCTTCACTGGGATCCACCCTGGCAGCTCCAAAAGGAAGCATGCTTCAAAGTCAAAAACCATAACATATTTAATGAGAGATTTCAGCAGGGGCAGGGCGATTTGGTTCAGAGTTGTAGGCTGCTTCAAGTTACTCCCAGCTCACTGACTTCCACGGAGAATTTGGCAAACACCTAGTCCCATTCAAAGATAAATGTTACCAAAAAAAAAAAAAAAAAGGATCAGTGGAGAAACTATACATAAATTCAATCAAAAATGGAGAAAATTTTTTTGACATTATTTCAGAAAATGTATTGACACTAAACTGAATCTTAAAAAATAATAATTTTAAAAGTTTACAGAAACTCAAGGCTTTAGAGAAAAGATTATAAAGCAAGCCAAGGACATAAAAATTCTGGAATAACATTGAAAGACAAAATTAAAACATTATGGAGATGAAAGTTATATCTAAAGAGACAAAATAGGCAGTTTTTCTGTTTTTGAGAAACTTGCCCATGGCAGGTCTTTCTGCCACGAATCTTCCTTTTTTTCTCTCTCTTCTTCTCACTAATAAATTCTACAAAACAAACAAATAAATAAATAAATAAGAAACAAATTAGAAAGAATATAATTAATCTGTTTTGAGAAATCTATGCTGACACAATTGAGAAAAATGAGGATTAGAAAGCAATTAAAGAGAAGATATACGTGACAGACGTTATCCAACACACACATATTATTTATAGAGAAGAGAACAGGACAAATAAAAGACCAATATTAGAATTTAAAGAAAAGATCATCAAAAATAGTGATGTCTACTAGCATCAAGTGTTTTGAGATTATTAGGACACAGGTTTATATTTTGGTGTCAGTAAACCAGTAAAAGTTATCATGTGCAGGCCCTATGACTCAGCAGTACTACATCAATTCACTTATCCTAAAGAAATGCTCACAGAGAAGCATAAAGGTATACATCAAATCTTATTTATTATAACATTTATTATAAAAGAGAAACAGAAGAAGTAGCCCAGGTAGTCGTTCATACAAAAATGCCATACAGTAATTAGATGTAGGAAATCAGTGATAGATGGTTCAATATACATGGTATATGTGGCATTGGTCTTGAATTGAGCTCAAAACACAAGTTAATGACTTTTCTAAAATGGAGCAGAAGGATGGGTATAATAAGATTACATGCAGATAAAGTATTTAAAAGACACACAAGCATAATCAGAAACCAATACTAGGAATGATTTCTGTGGGCATATAGACTATATGCTATAGCATAAAAATGAAGTATATGTATGTCTAAGTAAAGGGAGATAGGTCATGATTATTTTTTGTGTTCAAAAGAAAATAAAATTTTTTCTAAGTTGTTAAAAAATATTGTACTCATATGGCACATAAAATGTTTACTAAAAGCTAATTTATCTTTAAAGAAAAAGACAAATTCCAGGCATTTTGAACAATGTAATAACTTGGAAAATGCAATACAGATGAGTACAAATTCAAAGAGCAAAACAAAATGCCAAGTAACAAGATACTATCCAAAAAGTGATAACACCAGACTAAAAAATAATAATTAATAAATAAATAAATAAATAAAATTCAAGAATAGAGAATGCTATCTCACTAGTGGTGAATATAGAATCAATTTAAATATAAATTTTAAAAGTGCTAAAATTTTATTACAAAACAAAGTGCACAGGTAATAAATCCTAACAATTTTCAGCTAATTATCTGCCTAAAAGATAAATAGCCAAATGGAAAACACAGGAATTAATAGATGCTGTTTAAAGTTGTGGTTAAAACACCTGAGTTCCTAATTTTAGTAATTTGTATAATTTCCTCATTAACAGTTGCAAAAAGTTATTGGAAACTAGGTTCCTTTGAACAAATCCTTTTCTGAAGTTTAGCAACTCCTTAAATTTTGCAGCAGATCATTTTTTGTTAAAATTGAGTAAAAGCTATTCATCATGCATTATTAAAATAATGTTGTAATAAAGTTATAGTTCTACTTTGGAAAATCTTTTTAAATAGATACTCATCTATATTAATATATTTAGTGATATATCAATAGTGTCAAACAAAGGCTTAAAACACTTCTGTAAAGAAATTTGTGAGGCTTTTGGGAGGTGTGACTACCTTCCCTGTGCCTCCTAATTTTCCTTAATTACAAAAAGTAGATAAAATGAATATATGGTATTTTTATACTAATGATAATGTCTTTTACCTTTCAAAAGGAAAATTAGATTATATTTTTTCTTTACATATATGTAATATACTTATGTGTTATATATTTATTATAAATTATATTATATCTATTTATATAATGTATTTGTATACTAAAATTATATATGTATCTAATATGTGTATTTAATAGAGAGATGAAATATTTAGAGTCTGACTAATGTATTCGCAATGGGGATGGAAACACAGTGTTAGATTCTGGAGATATTTTAGATCTAGAACTTAAAGCATTTCCTGAACAATTTGGTGTTGTGGGTGGATGAGAAGAATAGCAATGAAGAGCAGAAATGGCTGAGGAAGAGCACAGATTAGGAAGAATAATGACATTAATTGAAGCAATGAGATTTGGAGGAAAAGAATTATTAAAGTTTAGAGAATGGTGTCCAGGGAACAGTTGGACTTAGTGCTTATTTTCATGTAGGTCAGAAGAAATCTAAGAGATTGGGAGCCAATGGAAATTATTTCTTGAATTCTTTAGTTATAATCCTTTCAATGATGTTAGCAGAATTCATTTAATTTCAGAAGTGCATGCAAGTTATGGAGATTTTTAGACTAGTTTGTGTTTTTGTAGTCCTTTTTATTTTGAACCACTTGTCATTAACAGAAAAGCCATAGAATAAAATGATGACTCCCATTGTGTCTAACATCCAGAAGTAAAATATAATGGTAACATTTTGCCTTACTTATTTAGATTTTCAGAAATAAGACGTTACAAATACAGTTAAATAGTGTATTTACCCATACACACTCAGTCTCTCATTTTCTCCCTGAATGTAATCAGTATTCTGACATTAGCATGATCCTTTCTAGCTGAGCTTTTATACGACTGCATACAAATTCATGCATGAAGCCTTGGGGCCTGTGCCCCAAATTTCACCCTTAACATTACCATTAATCATGATACTTGAATTGCTCAGCAATTTTTAATAATTTGTGTTGTTTCTGAGAATTATCCTTATTGATACATGTGCATCTAATTCATTCATACTAATTATCCCAGTCTCTTGTTTCACTATTTATCAATCTCGATATTAATGAATTTTTAAATTTTAGACTTTTAAAAAATATTGCTGTTATGAATAGCCCTACATTCAACATTCTGAAGAGAATCTTCTTAGGTGTGTATAGAAGTGAAACTTCTGAGACAAAAAAGGATTTATAAAATCGTGTCCAAAGAGTGTTAGCAAATTATCCTTTTACCAGCAAATTAGAGCAGCTCTTTTCTATGTCATGGTCAAAGCTTGCTTTTGTCAGATATTTAAATATTGGCCCCTCTGATAAAAGATACAATATTTTTCATTATTGTTTAAATTTGCCTTTCAATGATTACTGGTGACCATCTGATCATCTTTTCTAGGTATTGTATAAAAATATTTTTGCGCATTTTTGACTTTTTTTAATTAATGTATAACTTTTATGTCTTTAAATTTTAACATTTGATAATTTATGTACATAGTCAAAATATTTTCTTCAGTTTGTGCCTTCTATTTTTCCATTTTGTGAAAATTTTGGACAAAAATATTTCAATAATGATGTGGTCAAATTTATTAATTTTTCTCCCATGGTTTGTGCTTTTTTTCCATCCTCTTTAAGAGATTATTTCCTTTTGCAAGGACAAAGTATTTTTTTAATTTCTTCAAAAATTACACAATTTTACATTTGAGTCTAATTCATTTGTAATTGTTGTGCACATTTGCTTTCACTATCATGTACATTTATTGTATTTATTTCTATGTACTTTATTTTCTTGCTGTCATTTTGCATGGGATACTTCTTTTTTAAGCAATTATTGCTAACGTGTAGCAACACTGCTGAATTCTGTAATTTGACCTTGTGTGCAAAACTTTCTTACACCTCCTATCATTTTTTTTAGTTTTATTACATTGTGGTTCCTATGTTTAGGTTCTTGTCTAATTTAGGAATATCTTTATCTCTTACTTTCTTGCTGTATATATTGAATTATCATATTGCATTGTTTTGGATCACCATTATAATGTTGCAAAATGTTGTATTCCTAATTTTCATGCTAATTCCTGCCATGTATCAACAATATGTACATTTGCCTATAGATTTTTGATAGGAAAAATCTAATCAGACCAGGTAATTTTCTTAATTCTAATTTACTAAAAGTTTTACTCCAAACAAGCATACAACTTAAATGTTTTTTCTACATCTATTGAAATGATTATAGTCTTCTCCCATATACTCTATTTAGGTAGTGAGTTATGTTAATATAACCTCTGACTGATTAACTTTTGCACATCTGCAATTCATCTTACATGATTATAATAGATATTTTATCTGCATTATGGATTCAGCAAACTATATGTCATTATATTTTTGTATTAAAGTTCAAAGTAAAATTGTTCTATTTCTTATATTCTGATTTTCCAGGTTTGTTATATTCTACTATGTAGTTAAAAATAAGAGAGTGGCAAAATTTTCAATTTCTCTCTTTCCAAAAACAACTATTTTAGATAAGAACTAACTATAGCTTTGGTGGTGAAGAGTGAATTTTTAAAGAACTCATTTATTTCAACAGGCAGTTATATATACAATTTTTAAATTTCTTCTGATTTAGAATATCCAATCCATCCTGGTTTCCCACTTGACTTTCTTGTTTTACTACTGAAAGTTCCACATCTGTGAACACTTCCTCAGTTCCATGTAAATTAAATGGTTTTTCACGCTGAGCTGAGTCAATATTGGCCATGTGTCTTGTTTTAAAAAAGTATCTGCATTGTGAAATTTACTGGAGTAAATATACCCTCGCTGTTGTCTTACATAAACATATTCTGTACTATTGTTAGACCCCCATTTGTTCATAGAATTTACTAGCTGTATCTGCTCACTTATGCTGGGAATTAGATGTGCTTGCAGTTGACCTATTTTATTATTTTTTTATGAAAAATCAGCTTTTGGTTTATTGATGATTAATATTCATTTCTTATTCTTTACTTTATTTCTACCCTTCTGTTTTCATTTCATTTTATCAACTTTCTCTGCACTTTTTCTGGATATTATTCATATGGACAACCCCAACCTATGTGGCTATCACCTAGCTGGTAGGCAGACCATGAGAATAGAGGGCACATGCTATTTGTCATGTAAATGGCATAAGGAGCAGAAAAGTGTTGCACAATCAGGTGGAAGAACACTTAAGAATTATAAAATAAACAAATAAAATAATTAATCAATTTTAACTATTTTCTTAGCTTTTCTTTTATAAAATCAAAGTTTATATTTTTGCTTAGGAGATTCAAGTATGTGTCCCCAAATATTTTCCTGATTACTCAATTGCCACTTTGTTTTCCCCCAAAGCCTATTCTTAAAAGAAAAACTATGTTGGAGCATTTGTCTTTGGTCAAGAAAACCTATTCACTGATACTTAAATGAATGCTGTCCTTAATCAACGAACCTGAAAGTTTTATTTTGAATTATGTGCATACTTTATATTTATGATAAATTATCCTTTTCTTGGTGTGTAGCTCTCAGATCATAACCAGTAAATTAATAACAACACATTTTGGAGACAGAAGAACATGGCAACTTGTGGACAAAAACATTTATCATATCGTGAGGATGAGTGCAATTTAAAGCAGAAAATATAGAGTAAATGTCAAAAATAGATTTGGATGTACATTCATTTTGGTCCCTTTTCAGAAATTCTGGTTTTCAGCCGGGCTCGGTGGCACAGCCTGTAATCCCGCGCCTTTGGGAGGCTGAGGTGAGTGAATTGCCTGAGCCCGTGGGTTCAAGACCTGCCTGGGCAGCGAGACCTCATCTCTACAATAAATCAAAAAATCAGCCGGGCGTGGTAGCGCATGCCTGTAATTCCGGCTACTCGGAAGGCTGAGGCGGAAGGATCGCCGGAGCCCAGCAGGTCGAGGCTGCGGTGGCGGGGAGCGGCCACTGCACTCCAGTCTGGGCGACAGAGTGAGACTCCGACTCAAAAAAAAAAAGAAATTCTGGTTTTCTTACTGACTGCTTATGTATTTGCTATTGTCTTTCAGGGTCTTTGTACTGCTCACAAGGAGAACAGAGAAGAGATAGAGCAAATGAGGGGGGAGGAAGGATGTATGTGATATATTTGACAAGTTTTCCTCACTCTTGTTCCATAAAAAAAAAAAAAGCACATTTTTTTTGTGGGAGGAGGTGCTTTTAGCAAAGGCAAGAGGATAAGGCAGGAAAAAGATTATGTCAATGAATTTGTTAGAATTTATGTTTGCTGCCTAGTATCCATTTAGCTTATTCTGATAATAGCACATATGTTTTGCTTTGCTAATACCATTCTTCCCACTCTTTATTTCATGGTATATGAGTTTATTGATTCTATCATAAAACCAGGCATTTATTGACAATTCTAAGGCCCTTGCCAAATTAACTGGTTCAGATATTTACATTATCCAAATTGGTCCAATTAACTATCAAGAAAACATGAGCTTTTTGCTGAACTATAATCTCCCTTGAG
Source organism: Cephalopachus bancanus (assembly GCA_027257055.1). Taxonomy (NCBI): domain Eukaryota; kingdom Metazoa; phylum Chordata; class Mammalia; order Primates; family Tarsiidae; genus Cephalopachus; species Cephalopachus bancanus. The sequence continues at coordinate 999,276 of JAPVLO010000084.1, read as the reverse complement.
TCTGACAATATAATTTTTCAACTTTAAAATTCCATAAAATTGTTACACCAGAAGAAAGGTCTTGGGTCAAAACAAAATTATAAAATGATTTACTTTATGATAGGACAAAATTATTTTCATGTTCAAAATATGTGTTAAACTTGAGGTTTGTGGTTTAGGAAATATAATAAAATTATTTATAAGTGAAAAGAAATAAATGATAGATATATTTCCAGAAAACATTGGAAAAGCCATACTCCGATCCAGTGTTTGATTTACTTTTTAAATTACTGATTTAACATTTAATCATTACATTTTAAAATGAGATTTTGTATTTTTTATAAAACAAGCTTCAACTCATATATTTCAACATGCAGTATTTTTTCCTAAGTTGAAGAAAGGTGAAGTTACTATGCATACATAACTATCTGACATACAAAGATAATTTACAGAGAGACAATTTCAGAATCTCAAGGACATAAGCTATACATATTTCCTTTATCCTTATGAAAACAAATGATATTGTGAAAAAGTGAGAAAACATTCCTTTTATATTTTTTCTACCCCTATGCAGCACATACATATTTGTATACTATACTCCCTCTGCACACTCATACATAATTGCATGTAATCTGCCCACAACATTTGCAGAAGTAATTGTCTTGGAGATAAGCTAATGTTAGTATAATATACCAGCTAGCTCTGGTTAAACAATCAAAAATAACCCCAGGTGAATAATGACATAAACATTCAAAATTAGATTATATTTTCAACCTAAGTAATTTGCCCCTCCAGTCAAATGAAATTTTCTTGCTAATATTTAAGATATTTCCTCATGCCTGAAGATATCTTAGTGTCCTAAAAGGCATCATATTTAAACACAGTATCCCAGGGACTAACCTTTTAACACTTTAGCATCTGAGCAATCATCAGCAGGATTTTCTTGATGGCTGAGAAAAATCGAGTGTCAGTAGAGTATTTATCATCCTACTTTAAGCTTTGCTTCAAAAGGATGATCATCTGATTCCGGTACAGGGTATGGTTTGTTAAAAGTCATGAGTAGAACTAATGTCCAATGTCATTGTTTCTACTTCTTCTCACCAAGGAACTCTAACTCTAATTCATTCATTCTCTCTCTCTCTCTCTCTCTCTCTCTCTCTCTCTCTCTCTCTCTCTCTCCCCCCTTTCTCCCTCCAACTCTTCCTACCCTCCTTTCCTCTTTTCTACTTTCCATTTCTCATCTTTACCTATGTATTAGAATAATTTTCAGTGATTCTATCTCTGCCAGTCATGGTAATATATCTGGGACTTAGGCGGTTAGGCATGCCTACCAACACATTGGAAATAGAGTTCCTATTTCCTATTTGCCACAGCTGCTTGCTCACAAATCCCTTTGGAATATCAAAGACACGATAGTTTGCCCCAAGTTTTATATTCCTACTTTACCTGGCTATTAAGCTCTATGAAACTCTGCAAAGATTACTAACTGAGGGTGTCTGAAGGATGAAATTAGTACTTGAAGAAGGAACAAGGGAGTTACAAAAATATAGTTCACTTGTTTCCCAATTTGGGGTAAAATTAGCCCCAAATAAAATTCTAGTTGCAGACAGATGTCATAGAAAATATCAGTCTATAATATCAGAAATTCCTATCTGCTGTCATCTGAAAAAATACTCCAGAAATTCTACTCATACAGCATAAGAAAGGTACTTTTTAGTAATATCATCAGTAGAGAATCTTAAGTAAGATACTAAATGAAACTCTCAGTCAGGGAATCACGGGTTTCATAAATGACATTTCAGCAAACACAGGATATGATGCACATCTCAAGCTTCAAGGCTATATATGGAAAACCATTTAAAATTAAATTCTTGATATTCCCTTCTGAATCTACTTTTAAAAGTATCAATGATTGAGACTATTAAACAGATTGAATTAACTACTTAAAGAAATTAAAGAGCTCTAATCACGCAAAGTCTACCTCACAAAAATTCAGAGGTTTAAAAGTCTTACAAAGTAGAGAAGTTATGAAATAGTGGATGAAAAAATAGCTTTAAACAACTCAGCATGAAATTGACTTATATGGTCTTTTTGGTCTTGATAACTGAATTTGCTCATGAAGTCATCTTCTACAGTGCCAAATTCTCCTTCTACTTTGTATATCCCCTACTCTGAGATAAAGAGAAATGAACACTAAACAGCCAACCATCCAGTTTAACAATATTCTGGTCAAGTGATCCTAAGTATCCAGTTATAATTGACCATTTCACACTTCAATACGTTTTGCCTGGAGCTAAGAGTATTCAACATAAAATGCAGTAAACATCCCTGTAGCAAATGTTTCTAGAACTTAATCTAGTGACAAGGTGAACATTGCATGGGTATTAATACACAATTGTTCATTTGCACACCAGTACAGTATAAAACATTTCTATTGTACACATTTAGATTATTAAAAATTACACATTTCCCCCACTCCTGCCAAACCAAAGAAATTGGTAACCCAACTGCATGTTCTGTATTACTTTGCCACTCTAAATACACTTTAGAGAAAATGTGCTGGAAAGTAAATAGGAAGACATAAAGATGAGTTACATTCCTAGGAAGGAGACTTCAACTAGCAGCCATCAATAGCATCTGTCCAAGTCCAAGCATCTGCAGCCTTCATATTATGGGAGTAGACCAAGAGCTTCCCAGGGTCTGGGATCAAAGTCAGAGAATGTTATGTTAGTTCGCTGTGAGAGGGAGGGTGGGAAACCAAGGAGGTCACTTTGACGGTAAAAGAGGAGGCACTTTGGGGAACTATGAGGGTAAGAAAGAAGGAAATTAGAATTAATATCTGTGTAAACACCTCTCCCCTCCAAAAATCAACTGCCCTGAGGGAACTATCAAGATACCCTCTTCTTTAAAAAGTAACATTTGCTTATTATTATAAAATAATTAAGGTACAGAAAATACATAAAGAGTTGCTTCAACCAGGAAACTTGAAGAAAGATTGATCTTTTCTAACTGCAGAAGAGATTCTCTAAAGAAGCTGCTTAAAACAATTAAGCAGAAAAGGATTTTTATAGAGTGTTGGGGAATGGAGACACCATAAGGTTCTGGCAATGGGAACACAATGCTCCAAGCACGTGGCAATGAGCTTTTCAGTAAATCAGGATGCTGGATGCTCTGAGAATAAACAAAATGACACTTCTGTTGTTTCCTTGAGGAGGTTATTCCTCAAAGACTTGGCTCTACCTGGGCCAAGTAGAACTTTCCAGCTGGTATAAATGAAGCCTGGAGAAAATGGTTTAAGAGCAAAAGGATTCCAGATAGGTCAGGAAAACAACTTGTATAACAAGATACAGCACTTAAGGGTAAAAATATGCCACCACAGTAAAACGTTCATCACGGATTCACTTTTTCATCACTTCCCATTCCTTCCTGACAGATAATCACCATGGGAATTTAATATTTTTGAATTCCTATACATTTAGTCAGAATATGAACTTACACTTTTAAAAAAATTCATACTGCTTTTGCCGTTTTAAACCCTGTATACACAAAAAAATATTGTGTGTATCACTCCCAGACTTCAAACTTTACTATAAGATGACTAATCAAAACAGCCTGGTACTGGTACAAGAATAGGCACATAGACCAATGGAACAGGATAGAGATTTCAGAAGCAAAGCCTCAATTCCTCAACCAACTCATCTTTGACAAAGCCTCCAACAACAACCACTGGGGAGAGGAGAACCTATTTAGTAAATGGTGTTGGGAAAACTGGCTGACCACATGCAGAAGATTGAAACAGGACCCCTACCTATCACTATACACAAAAATTAACTCTAAATGGATCAAAGACCTAAACATAAAACCTCAAACTATAAGAATCTTAGAAAGCGCAGGAAACACCCTTATGGAAATTGGAACTGGGAACCAATTCCTATTCAGAACCCAAAAGGCCAATACCGTAAGAAATAAGATAGACAAGTGAGACCTCCTCAAATTAACAAGCTTCTGCAAAGCAAAAGAAACCATCAAGAGAGCAGAGAGACAGCTCACAGAATGGAAAAAAATATTTGCCAACTGTATATCTGACAAAGGCCTAACATCTAGGATCCATAAGGAACTTAAAGGTGCCAAAAGGAAAAAAAAAAAAAAAAAGCCCCTTTAAAAAGTGGGCACACGACATGAATAGACACTTCTCAAATTCTTAAAATAAGATATACGGCAGCCAACAGACACATGAAAAAGTGCTCAACCTCACTCATCAGAGAAATGCAAATCAAAACCACATTGAGATACCACCTAATCCCTGTAAGAATGGCCATCATTAATAAAACAAACAACAACAGATGCTGGTGAGGATGCACAGAAAAAGGTATGCCTCTACACTGCTGGTGGAAATGCAAACTAGTGCAACCTCTTTGGAAGACTGTGGCGATTTCTGAAAGAACTAGAAATTGACCTTCCGTATGACCCAGCAATTTCCCTATTGGGAATATACCCGGAGGAGCTCAAATATTTCTACAAAAAATATACCTGCACAGGTATGTTTGTTGCAGCTCTATTCACAATAGCAAAAACATGGAACCAACGCTGTTGCCCAGTGAAGCTGGACTGGATTAAAAAAATGTGGTACATATACACAATTGAATACTATGCAGCCATAAAGAAGGACAGTATATGGACTTTGCAGCAACTTGGATGGATTTGGTGTCGATCATACTCAGTGATTTATCACAGAAATAAAGAACTGAGTTTCATATGTTCTCACTCATAAGGTGACCTTGAACAATTATAATGCTATAAGAAAGTGACTTGGCAATAGTGGAAAACTGTCAGGGGAGAGGGTGTGGGTCTGGCAGTTGAAGGAAACTGCTAGGGGTGGGAGGGACATACCTCATCAACAAGGGTACCTGCATGATCCGTGTTTATATACCTAACCCTTAATTGTTACCCCACATCTTTATAATAAATAAATAAATTTTTAAAATATACTGTGTGCATAATTATGTTAATCTCAAGATATTTTTTCTTTTGAGAAGTATTCATACATGTTAAAGGTTTGCTCTAGTTCATTCATTTTCCCTGTTTAGTCTTCCTTTTGTAAATATAGTACAACACATTTATCTTTTTTGTGTGCTGATGTAACACAGATTGTTTATAATTAATTTAATTACTAAAAATGCTGTTATGAACATCTCTTGGTATATATGTGACATCTTTTTTGTAATGCTAGAGAATTGTTCTCTCTCTAAGGTGGAGATACCAAGGTAGACTCCCTCCAACAGTGTATAATGATTTCTACACAACCTGCCAACAACTAGTATTATCACACATTTTGTTTTAAAACCAATATGTAAGAAAATACTAATTCATTTGGAAGTAATTTTAATTTTTCTAATCATAACTTAAGTTGAACATATTTTCATAAATTTATTGAATATTTTTGTTATATTTTTGTGAATTTCGCCTTCATACTTTTGCCCATTTTATTAATTTGTTTTACTTTTAAAATATATTCTGGAAACAAACATTTTGTTATATATATTACAAAAATCTACATTTTTAACAGCATCTTAGTAAATACTACTTTTTAAACATTTTACCATTGCAAGTTTCATTTTGCTTTGTATAGTTCTTACAACTTTTAAATAAATTTTTCCTTAACTAAAATTTTAAAAATGCATTATCCTTAATTTTTTTCTAAAATGTTTGAAATGTGTATGACTCTTTCATTCTTGTTTAGGAATTTTACCTGAAAAAGATAGTTCTCCCTTCTGGTGTCCAATATCTTTTTTGATGTAATGGTATAGAAAAAAAAGGCATACCCACCCCATCAACTAGCGATAAATATTTCCTGGCTAATAATGGTCTACCTAAATGCGTGTGCGCGCGCACACACACACACAAGCACACACACATACACACACACACACACATGCTGTCAAACTGGTAAACTCTTGAGAGTCTCTTTCTTATTCATTTATCCTTCTGCACTGGAAGGGAAAGGGTATGAATCTAGAACGCTGATCTTTATTTTTAAAATTAGTCCTAACTCCTACCCTGCTTTACAAGTAAGAGTTGAGGGAAGCATATTGAGCTTGCTTTGCGAAAATAGCTTATAATTTCAAATTTGCACTGTTTCATAATCTGCCAGTTTTCATCCAGCTCTTCCTTTTGGCAAGAAACCAGACAAAATCTAAACCCAGTCAACAGATAATGTTTTCTGTTTATAATTGTTAACCTCAAATAGATTCAGAAATTTAATGAAAGTTGAAACAAAATCTTAATGGTGGTAGGAATGGAAAGAAACATATCAAAGTAATTCTAAAATTCTAGTCACAGAAGGATTTAAAAATAACCAAGAAAATTTGAAAATGAAAGCAATAATAAATTTTTAATACCAATATTGAATATTTTACTAAACACCAATAACAATACTGTAGAATTGCTGCACACATAGATAAAAATGAAAGAAAAAGAATTCCTAGGAAGAAGTGCAAGTATATAGTAAGATTTTAGAATACTGAGGGGCAGTCTCTTATAAATAGTATTGTAATAACAAATTAATTATTGCAATATAATGATTGAAAAAATAACCTAGCTAACAGCAGTCAAATCATTTTCAAACAACTAATAATATTAAATATGTGAGTCCATGATATTTATCAAATAAACTTATAAATGTTTATAAGCTATTTGAGTTGAGATAATTAAAAAAATGCAAAGGCAATAAGTATAAAGTTATATATTCAAATATATATAAATTTGAAAATTTATATTGAAAAAACCATCATGAATAAATAGAAGTAAAAAAACACTTTGCAAAACTTGTGTCAAGGGCATATATTTTATGTAAGATATTTTAATACCCATAAAATATATATGTAGAATATAAATATACCAATACATAAATTAACATATAGCTCATATTTTATGTTTTATGTATGCCATGTAAAATATAACAATATTAAATTGACATATTACTTTCTGATTATTATGAATAACTATATAAAATTAATTATGGAAAAGCATGCAATTTCATTATCAAATATACCATTATGAAGATACAGTTGCTCCACAACTTATGATGACCTTTAACCCCCATAAATTTATCATAAGTTGATAATATCCTAAGTCCAATGTGCATTTTTGACTTCACAGTATTTTCAATTTATTATGTGTTTATCCTGAAGTAACCCTATCATAAGACAAGGAATATACTAAATGCATATTAATCTTGCATAATTGTAAAGTTGAAAAATCATGAGCCAAATTATTATTATCAAGGTTGTATATAGTATTATAAAATATGACTAAACCCCTGACCTGTGGGAAATGACACTGCCTCCAGGTGGATTGTATCAGAATTAATTTAAACCAGAGGACTCCCAGGTGATGTCCATGACAGAATTGACTGGTTGGTTTGTGGTGAAACATGCCTCATATTTCAGGTGTCAGATGTATCAAGCAACTGCTTGAGGGTAGAGAGAAGAAAAAAGCACTTTTAGAGGTTTTTTTTGTCTCTAACTTCCTACAATCTATTTATATATATATATATATATTTTTTTTTTTTAATATAGGGCAAACCTGGTAAAGAAAGAAATAGATGACTTGGTTCAAAGTCCTTACAAAATGCCAATAGCAGTACACTAATAATATGTGGTAGTAGGAGTATCCTTATGAATCAAATGCTTTTAGTAGGTTGTATATAGTCTGTCTAATATTTAAAGATGATCCATATCAAAAGAGTTTTCTTAGCACAAAAGATGCTCCAGAGCCTCTATTAGATCCTTACATGTTAATTTTGAAATGAGACATGTTAGTAGACGAAGAAAGGGGACCTACATCGCTGATAATATTTCTCTTTTTTTTTTCCTGTTCTTACAGTTGTCAGTGTCCTTCACACTGTCAGTAAAACTTGGTTTAGTTAGATCTTTGATTCCTGTGAGTCTGATTTGATTTGATACTTTGTGTTGTCTAATACTAAAGTTTTAAAGCAGGCAAAGAACTAGAGCTGCTTTACAGTGATGATTTGGAAACACATAAGTGGAATCAAAATATATTTGTGTTAATTTGCTACAGTACTACGGTTCCCACACAGCCTGCCCCAATTTTGTATAGTCTCTCCTAGAAACCCTTTCTATTTTTTACTTTCTACCATAATTAAGTTTGCCTAATATAAAATTAGTTTAGAGAGAAAAAAGGTAAATCATCCAGTTCCAAAAGCACATGGGTGATATGTTTGCTTTTGTTCATATAAGCGTGGAGAAGGTCCCTGGTGTTCTCCACCTGGGATCCATTTGTAGCTCAGGAAAGACCAGCAAGGAAGAGAAACGCTTGTAGAACGTGCAACATGCTATGTGACCCTTCAAACAGTTATACAAGGTTTAAGAAACTTTAGAGCATTGTTATTCCATAAGCAACATAAGTTATTTATTCAGAGAGATTTGACCCAGGTAGCAGTTCTTCTAAGTCCTAGAGATGGAGGCATTCATGAGCTTCAGCTCTTCTTTATCTCTAAAAATTTGAGTATTATATGTTTTTAAAGTAGCAACTGGGAATTTAAAATAAGAATTAGTTGAATAAATAAGCACTACATGTAAGTCCTCGGGAAACTGTCCCTATTAGTTGATATAATATATGCCTATACATTTAAGATTATTTTATCAGATAAATGTATGTACACTGAGTCTTCACACACATGCACACACACACAAACTTAACAGAGAAAATGATATGTGTTTGATAACCATGAAGGCATAGTCCCTCAAACGTAAGTTTTACTATTTCCTTTTCCGTGTCTTGAAATTCTCTTTTTGTCTCCCAAAGTGTGGAAAAGGGAGATACAGTTTCTATTTCTTTTGGCTTCTGACAGTTGTCTAGAATGCTTTATCCACTGGACATATCTAACCCTAATCAACACACATACGAATGCATACAGCTCTGTACATGGCATTTTTCTAATGGCTACCCTTTCCATTTTTGTCTCTAGAAGACAATTTCACTTTCAATAAGCATCTATTGAGCACATATCATGTGCCAGGTTCTGTAAAAGGTTTTTAGAATGATTACCTTTATTCAGGGATTGTATTTATTTATGGTGTATTTATGAGTAAAGTTAAATTTTAAGATATTTTAAGAAAACCAGTGTTTTCTCTACCTCTAGGTCGAAATTATTAAATGCTTCACAAATGTGACTCAACATTGTAGAACTTCATTCTCTGCACTCAGTTTAAAACATACGTTCTCAGGAGTTGTAAGATTTACTTATTTATTACTAAGTACATACTTCTTATGTTGAAATGCCAAGAGATAATGATTCTAGTAATAAATTACTTCTAGTAAATGTTACTCTTGGCATTATTATTTTTTTTTTGAAAACTAGAAAATTAGTTACTATTTAATTACCAGAGTCAATCAGTTTCAACTTGAGACTGAAAAATCCTTGGTGTGGATACTGATATTATAATTCTTTTTTTCCTTTTTTTTTTTTGAGTTGGAGTCTCACTCGGTCGCCCAGACTGGAGTGCAGCAGCCGCTCCTGGCCACCGCAGCCTCGCCTGCTGGGCTCTGGCGATCCTTCCGCCTCAGCCTTCCGAGTAGCCGGAATTACAGGCATGCGCTACCACGCCCGGCTGATTTTTTGATTTATGGTAGAGATGAGGTCTTGCTGCCCAGGCGGGTCTCGAACCCGCGGGCTCAGGCAATCCACTCACCTCAGCCTCCCAAAGGCGCGGGATTACAGGCTGAGCCACCGAGCCCGGCTGATATTATAATTCTTATCTTTTTCTCCTAAACATTATTAAACATAGAAATAGGGGAGTTATTTTGGAATTGGTATAGTAGAAGATAATTGTAAAAAATTACATAAAGACATATTTTTAAACATTTAGTCTCCTTTGAACAATAACGTAAAAATATTTTCTAATATTCTAATTCAAGTTAATTTTAATCTCTTGGTTAGATATTTTGAAAATCAGCATATTGAATTTACCTCTAATTTTTAAAATTGATTTTATGCCTATTTGGCATATTCTGATTTTCTTTTTCCTTTATTTCAGTGGACCTGAAATTAATCTGATTCCTTATCTGGGCACTCAGCACTATGGTTGAGTGGTTTAATCTTCATCCCTAGGAAGACAACCAAATTCCTATCCACTGAAATGTTGACTGCTCTGTGACTTGGCTTTGCATGTGGGTTTCCATCCGTCAGACATTTCACTGGATTATCTTTATTCTTTTCTAGAAGGCTGTTTAAAAAGGATTTTTTAAAAATTAAAAAGGATAGTGGACCCAGCCCATACTCAGCCTTTACAATCATATAATAACCCAACACTGAAATGACTCTTATTTTTGGATGAATAAAAAATGATACATAAGAAATATTATGGCTTATTCAGGGACTTGATCAGTGTTGAGCATGAGGCTTTTTTCTCCATTTTCCTCCAATAAGTATATGAAGGGAGAGTTTCAAGTTTAATGGATTCCTTTAATTCTCATGTGTCTGAAACTGTCTCATTAAGGATCTAATAAAAAATCTCTCCTTTCTTACTTCTTTCAAAACTTTGACATTAAAGTACTGCAGGTCTCCAAGCTTATCACAATCAATGCAAGGATCTTTTATATCACTCAAGAGAGTGAGTAATATAATGATACACTCCTGCTTCCATGAATTTCTATACCATTGGCAATTTTAAAATAATAATAACAAAGCAGAAATTATAATATCATTGCTGCTATTTTTTATAATGTGAAGTCCAAGAGGGAGATAGTGAATTTATGTTTATAGCAACTCCCAAATGTTATACTTGATTTAATATGCAGCTTAAATGATGCCAAAATAATTTGTTAACTATGCAAAAATAAATCAATTTGTTTGTCCTATAAATAAAAAAAACTAGGCAGGTCATCACATATCTTTTCTCTAGATAATATTAGAAGATTTTTCATGAATTTTTTCATTGCAAAAGCAAGAATCTATAATTAGCTAGCTAGTTATGGCTCTTTATATACAAGTATAGTGTGTTAGTTTGAGAGTGTTTTGAATAATAAATTTGCCCAACTTTCCACATGTCAGAAAATATACAAGCGATATTGAAGGAAAATTGTCAAAGGTGAAAGGACATTGTCCCTTTGGGCTGAATGAGGAATAGGAAGCATTTATATCTGCCATGCTTTTTGTTTGGGAGCATATAAGTACCATTTCAGAATTTTACAAAAGCTTTTAGTTCTGTCTTCTCTTCAATTCTTTTTCTCTCTCTCTCTCTCTCTCTCTCTTTCTCTCTCTCTCTCTCTCTCTCTCTCTCTCTCTCTCTCTCTCTCCTCCCTCCTTTTCTTCTCTCATTCTCTCCATGAGTATCTTTTGGTACTGTGTGTTCTTACTATTTTGTAGGAGTCTCAGAGAGACTGGGAGTTAAGGGAAGATGTGGACAACAACCAGCTTATTAAAAGAGCATTTACTTAAGAAAGTAGTTGGAGAGGTCTTTCAGACTAGAAGACTAATAATTAGCTTAAGAGGTTTGCTACTTTGTTTAGTAGGCATTGGGATTTGATAGAGATTTGCATACAAGAAAGTAATATCTTGTTAGAGAAAACCCTCATACTGATTCCTTTTGTATTATGAAGACTGCCAGAAGGTGAAAGACCCTGCTGGAGCCATGATAAAAATCAGGTAAGCATGCAGAGATGTGGCAGCCTTGATCTGCTCTAAACCTGAGCCATCTCTTTCCTCCAGGGTTCCAAAGCCACTCAACAGGTGCCTGAACCAAAGAAGTGAACAAGCATTGCTGGAATGGACTTTTAAGTTACATGAGACAATATCCTGGACTAAGAAAATAGGCATGGCATGGTGAAGAACTCAGCCTTGGGGAACTAGGATATCTAATACTAGTCCCAATATTCCCTTACAGTGTGGCCATGAGAAAGTTATAGATTCTAATTCTTCATTTGGCTAAAAAAAAGAAAGAAAAAGACACAAAATTATCTCTAGAAATTGAAAGAAGCCAAAATATCTCTCCCTAAAATATTGATGATTGTTAGGTTAAAGACGCTGAAAACATAGAGGAACACTCAGTCTCAGCCTCTGTTTGCCTAATCGCAGGACATCAATCCTGGAGTAAGCAACTGGAGACAACACTGACTTCTCTGCCTGGGAAATGCAACAACAGGCACCAGAGGAATCTAGTAATAGATTTTATTATCTTATTATATTTTCATGCCTTTTAAAAGATGGGAACTGCCCCTGCTTTGTCTTATCACACTATAGGATTGATAACTCTTTTAAAAAATACTATTTAAGCAAGACCCTTAAGCAACAGCATTAAGAGGGAAATATTTTGAACTGAGGCCTCTCCTGTGTGGTAGCTACAGCATGGGTTAATACACTTATGCTTGTTTTTATTTTGTTAATCTGTCCTTGTCCTTTGTTTTTGGGAAAGTGTCTCAACTAAGAACCTAAAGAGAGCTAGAAAATAAAAGATGTTTTCTCCCCTACAGAAACTTCTTGCTATAACTTCGTAAGATAGCATGATTCATAACTATCTTGGCTTCTGAGTTAAAGCACAGAGAGCGTCTCAAACGGTGTCACATCCCTTTGTGTCATACAATGACCAGTTTTGCCACTGATAGCAAGCAAGTTTGAAGGCATTCTAGTTGCTCTGGGACCCATCTAAAGGCATGACACACAAGCAAGGTTTTGCTCTTCCTCCTTGGGAAGACATGCTTTCTACAAACAATCAGTTTTTTGAGTTGCCTTTTTAAAGATGTGATTTCAAATGTACACAGCAGACCTCCTTTACAACTAGACCATGAGTTCTTAGAAACTCAGTAGTTTCTAAGTTCTTAGAAACTCAGAAGAGATCAACACTTACAGTTATTCTCCAATCTTTTTCCCACTTAGAGAGAATCAGACTTGTGGATATTCAATTTGCTGTCAATACCTTTAAAAAAATGCGAGGAAGAAATCCATCAGAATAACTACTGTCAAGGAAAATTGCTTAATTTTAAAGGTACTTGGCTGTTGTTTAGATCTGGATTCTCAGTTCAGTGAACAGAGCGAGAAGGAAAAAAAAATGAGGAGTATTTTCCTCAGTCAGGAATATTCACAGATTCTTGAAATGCTATTGATTCCTTGGACAAGAAAATAGGTCAGCTTCACAGCTTTTTGCCTAAAGATTTGATTTCCATGAATATGCTAGTAAACTGGCAGGTATAGAGCTACCTGGCTCTAAGGAGAACTAGAACACTCATATAGTCCCTGGTGGGTGCTTACTTCTTAGGTAAATGGGGGAGACATTTTCATCATCTGTAGGGTGATCTGGTAGCATCTGTGTATACACTTGAAAGGAACACAGTTAATAATATAAAAAGTCTCCCCAAGTAAATGATAGGTCTTTTGTAAAATCTATATTACCATGGATTTTCAGCCCCGAGTTACCATATTGATACAACAGAACTCTGGTATTTCAAAAACACAGTATTAATCCTTTGCATTTTATAACTTATAAATCTGCTTTAGAATTGTTCACAATAGCAAGAACCTGGAACCAACCATGCTGTCCATCTGAAGAGGACTGGATTTAAAAAATGTGGTACATATGCATGATGGAATACTATGCAGCCATAAAAAAGAACAAAATCATGAATTTTGCAGCAACCTGGATGGAACTAGAGTTTATAATACTGAGTGATCTCTCACAGAAACAAAGATCTGAGTATCACATGTTCTCACTCATATAGTAGACATTGATCATTTACCATAATACTTTTAAAAAAAAAGGAGATGGGGCAAGATGGCGACGGCATAGGTGAACTGGTGAGATTCTCTGAATGGACCAAGGCTGCATACTGCTGAATAGACAGACTGTAAAGCAGAGGGAAAAGTGAACAAAGCCAGAAGACCCTCATAAGGAAGAACAGGTCATTGCAGAAGAGAAATAAAAGCAACCCCACCTTCCCTCAAAAACAGAATTGAAGAGGGGGAGGGAAAGGGGGAGAGGGAGAAAAATCTACAGAAATGAAGAAAAACCAAAAGAAGAGTATGGGTCTCTCCCAGACACCTGGGAGAGCAGACATTGAGAAAACTGACTTTGGAATGCAAACAATGAAAAGTCCCCAGAATGAAGGGTCTCAAAATGCAAATGTAGATATCAAAACAATAATGGAGAGATTAAAAAGAATTGAGGAGACACAAGAAGAAACTAGGAGGGAGCTGATATCTGAGATAACAGTAATAAAGAATACTGTGAATGAAATAAATAATAAATTGATAAGCATGGAAAGCAGAATTACCCAAGCAGAAGAAAGAATCTCAGAGCTTGAGGACCAAAATATAGAAATAACCTAAACTCTTAAAAACACAGAAAATAAGCTCAAAAAGACAGAACAAAACCTTCAAGAGATGAGTGACTACCACAAGAAGCCTAACCTAAGAATAATCGGACTCCCTGAGGCAGAAAGAGAAACAGAGACCACATTGGAACAAGCTTTCCATGAGATCATTCAAGAAAACTTCCCTTATCTAATCAGTGATGCAAAAATTCAAACACAAGAGATTCAGAGAACCCCCACAAGACAACAAATGAGAAGACCAACTCCTAAACACATAATAATTTGCCTAAATAAAGTAGGCACAAAAGAAAAAATCCTAAAGGCAGCAAGAGAAAAAGGCCAGATCACCTACCATGGAAGACCAATCAGAATAGCAGCAGATTTATCTGCAGAAACCCTGCAGGCTAGAAGAGCTTGGAGCCCTATCTTCAAAGTCCTAAAAGATAAACAATTTCAACCAAGAATAACCTACCCGGCCAAGCTAAGCTTCATCAGTGAGGGAGAATTAAAATCTTTCCCAGATATCCAATTCCTAAGAACTTATACTGCCACCAAACCATCTCTACATGAAACACTTAAGAAAGTACTAAACACAGAAGAAAAGGAAAAAAGAACAACATTCTTCACAAGAGTACAGGGAAAAGAATAAAATATACATGAACCAACCTCAAAACCAAAAGAGAGACAAAAAAGGAAAAAAGAAAAAACCAAGTGGAAGAACAACAACTCAATAAGAACTCCATGATAGGGATGAGCTCTCACATTTCAATAATTAGTCTGAATGTGAATGGACTAAATGCACCACTGAAAAGACATAGAATGACAAAATGGATAAAATATCACCAGGCAACAATATACTGCCTTCAAGAGACCCATCTCACTAGAAAGGACATACACAGACTCAAAGTAAGAGGATGGAAAACAAATTTTCAGGTGAATGGAACACAAAAGAAAGGAGGAGTCGCGATCCTAATTTCAGACAAAATACCATTTAAGCTATCAAAAATTAAAAAAGATACAGAGGGCCATTACATAATGATAAAAGGTTCACTCCATCAACAAGAAATATCTATCCTAAACATATATGCACCCAACATAGGTGTGCCAACATTCATAAAGCAACTTCTAGGAAAACTAAAGAAAGACATTGATTCTAACACCATAATAACTGGGGACTTTAATACACTACTCACAACCTTAGACAGATCATCAGGACAAAAAATCAGCAAGGAGATCCGGAACCTCAATGAGACTCTGGACCAAATGGACTTAATTGATACCTATAGAACACTCCATCCAAAGACCACAGAATACACATTCTACTCATCACCACATGGAACATATTCTAAGATCGACCACATAATTGGACACAAATCAAGTACAAGCAAATTTAAAAGGACTGAAATTCCACCATGCACCTTCTGGGACCACAGTGCAATAAAAATAAACATTGACACCAACAAAGTCCCCCCAAAACCCACAAAGACATGGACACTAAACAGCATGATGCTAAATAACTCCTGGGTCAATGATGACATCAAAACAGAGATCAAAAGATACCTGGAAACAAATGAAAACGAAGAAACATCTTACCAAAATCTCAAGGATGCCTTAAAAGCTGTAATAAGAGGGGAATTTATATCCCTACAAACACACATGAAGAAAATGGAAGGAACAGATATTAACAACCTAACAAGCCACCTAAAGAAGCTGGAAAAGCAAGACCACAAAAACCCTAATTTCAGCAGAAGAATCCAGATCACCAAAATAAAAGCCCAAATCCAGGATATAGAAGACAAAAAGATAATAGAAAAAATCAATGAAACAAAAAGCTGGTTCTTCGAAAGGATAAACAAGATCGATGGTCCCCTAGCTAGACTGACCAAGAAAAAACGAGAAAAAAACCAAATAAGCACAATCAGAAACACAAAAGATGAAGTCACATCTGACCCTGAAGAAATACAAAAGATCATTAGAGACTACTACGTACACTTGTATGGAAACAAACTTGAAAACCTTAAGGAAATGGAGGACTTTCTGACAACACACAACCTACCTAAGTTGGAACAAGAAGAAATTGAGACCCTAAATAAACCATTAACAATCAAGGAAATTGACTACGTAATAAGAAAACTTCCTACAAAAAAAGCCCTGGTCCAGATGGCTTTCCAGCAGAATTCTACAAGACATTCAAGGAGGAGCTGATACCAATCCTACTGAAGGTATTCCAGGCGATTGAAAAAGATGGAACGCTCCCCAAATCATTTTACAAAGCCAACATCACATTGATACCCAAGCCAGGTAAAGATCCAGCAAAGAAAGAGAACTACAGGCCAATATCTTTGATGAACATAGATGCTAAAATTCTCAACAAGATCCTAGCAAACCTCATTCAGCAATACATCTCAAAAATCATCCATCATGACCAAGTAGGTTTCATTCCTGGGTTGCAAGCCTGGTTCAACATTCGTAAAACCATAAATGTTATTAAATACATCAACAGATGTCAAAACAAAAACCACATGATTATATCATTAGATGCAGAAAAAGCTTTTGATAAAATCCAGCACCCCTTCTTGATAACCCTTGAACATCTAGGCATACAGGGAACATACATCAAAATAGTAAAAGCCATCTACGAGAAACCCACAGCAAGCATACTCCTAAATGGACAAAAATTAGAACCATTTCCCCTGAAAACTGGAACAAGACAAGGATGCCCACTCTCACCCCTCCTGATCAACATAGTATTGGAAGTCCTGGCTCGAGCAATCAGAGAAAAGAAGGCAATCAGGGGTATCCAAATAGGAAAAGAGGAAGTCAAGTTATCTCTCTTTGTAGACGACATGATTGTATACCTTGAAAACCCAAGAGAATCTGTCAAAAACCTCCTTACATTGATAAAGACCTTTGGCAAAGTCTCAGGATACAAATAAATGTACAAAAGACAATCGCATTTCTCTACACCAATAATAAACAAACAGAAACCCAAATAAAAAACACAATTCCATTCACAATAGCCGCAAAAAAAATGAAATACCTTGGCATCTTCCTAACCAGAGATGTGAAAGACCTTTACAAGGAAAACTACAAAACACTGCTCAAAGAAATCAAAGTTGACACAAACAAGTGGAAAAATATCCCACGCTCATGGATCGGAAGAATCAACATTGTGAAGATGTCCATCTTACCTAAGGCAATCTACAAATTCAATGCAATACCCATCAAATTACCAGCAACATTCTTCTCGACCTAGAAAAAACAATGCAGGAATTCATATGGAAACACAAACGTCCAAGAATAGCCAGAACAATCCTCAGCAAAAAAAACAAAGCAGGTGGTATCACACTACCAGACTTCAAACTTTACTATAAAGCTACAATCATCAAAACAGCTTGGTATTGGTATAGGAACAGGCATATAGATCAATGGAATAGAATTGAGATTCCAGAAGCAAAACCTCAATTTCTCAACCAACTCATCTTTGACAAAGCCTCCACCACCTACCACTGGGGAGAAGAGAACCTATTCAGTAAATGGTGCTGGGAAAACTGGCTGACCATATGCAGAAGATTGAAACAGGACCCCTATCTATCCCCATGCACAAAGGTTAATTCCAAATGGATCAGAGACCTAAATGTAAAACCTCAAACCATAAGAACCTTAGAAGATGAAAGAAAAACCCTCATGGAAATCGGAACTGGCATCCAATTCCTGAACAAAACCCAAAACTCACAGCTCATAAGAGAGAAAATAGACAAGTGGGACCTTATTAAACTGACAAGCTTCTGCAAAGCCAAAGAAACCATCAAGAGAGCAGGGAGACAGCCTACAGACTTGGAAAAAGTATTTGCCAACTCCAGGTCCGACAAAGGCTTAACATCCTGGATCTACAAGGAACTCAAGTGTGCAGAAAAGAAAAAAACAAACAATCCCATTATAAAATGGGCAAAAGATATGAACAGACACTTCACAAAGGAAAACATCCGAGCAGCCAACAAACACATGAAGAAATGTTCAACCTCACTAATCATCAGGGAGATGCAAATCAAAACCACACTGAGATACCACCTAACCCCAGTCAGAATGGCAATTATCAATAACTCAAAAAATAACAGCTGCTGGAGAGGGTGTGGTAAAAAGGGGACACTTCTACACTGTTGGTGGGAGTGTAAACTAGTGCAACCTCTGTGGAAAGCAGTATGGCGATTCTTAAAAGCTCTAAATACCAACCTCCCATATGACCCCGCAATCCCCCTACTGGGAATATATCCTGAAGAACACAAATCACTCTATAAAAAAAGATACCTGCACACACATGTTTATTGCAGCATTGTTCACAATAGCAAGAACCTGGAAACAGCCATGCTGCCCGTCAAAAGAGGACTGGATTAAAAAATGTGGTACATATACACAATGGAATACTACGCAGCCATAAAAAAGAACAAAATCATGAATTTCGCAGCAACCTGGATGGAACTAGAGTCTATAATACTGAGTGGCCTCTCACAGAAACAAAGATCCGAGTATCACATGTTCTCACTCACATAATGGACCTTAAACATCCAATGCAATACTATACGAAAATGACTTACCGCACTGGGAAACTATGGTGGGGGGAGGGAGATGGGATTAACAGTAGCAAATATCTGTCTGGGTACGGGGAAACATCCCATATCAACAGGGTGCCTGAATGAAACGCAATTGTATACCTAACCCTTAACTGTACCCCACAACTTCACAATAAAAAAAAAAGGACTGACAGTGTAGGAAACTATGGGGGGGTAGGGAGGGAAAGGGAGGTAGGACTAACGGTAGTCAATATCTGTCTGGGGACGGGGAGACACCCCTTATTAACAAGGGTGCCTGAACGATGCACATTTGTATGCCTAACCCTTAGCTGTACCCCACAATTTTATAATAAAAAATATGTTTACTAAAATAAATAAATAAATCTGCTTTAGAGATCGGTTCAGTAGGTTTGCTTTTAACTTTTCCATTAAAAATAATACAGAATGTTTTCAGGCAGCACTTGCAGTACTCTGATGTGTGATATATTTTCTGGGTTTTTCTTACAAAATTAGAACCTTTTCTTTCAGTTAGCTACAAAGTATTACAATAAGAAATGACTGTGCTTGCTAATACCACTCTGTACTTTAGGAATAGAGTGCTAAGAGTTAGAGAAGACAAGTTATTAAGTCTCTAGTAATTTCGAAAACATTTTTAAAAGGTTAGCACATGAAGGATTTTGATTTGTTTTAAAAGTGACACAGAACAAGTTTTTGAAGTCCGCAATAAATTGGCCGTTTGAAATGAGTCAGCTGTAAAATATAGATCTGCTTCTGAGCCTGCAGTAAAGATCACAGAACAATGCCCTATTCTGATGAATCAGTAGAAACCAGAAAACAGAAAAGCATGGCTTGTACTCTCCTTAAAGTTTGCTTGCTGGCAGTATTCCTTCCTCCGCATTGAAAAAGTACACTCATTAACCAACTGAATACAAAACAGTGCATTTCACAGTTATATTGTGCTATTTTAGGCATACTAAATTAGCTCTGTCCTGAAGTCCACAGCTTTGGGAAGTGGTTATTTGAAATATGGAGTATTGTGCCAATTAAAAATGGATCAGAAAGAAAATGAAAGTGAAACTTGGAAAATAAAAAAGCATAAGTTATGTGAATCCATACAATCAGAGAGTATATAGAATGACGATTATATAGTGTGCATTATACTCAGTGATAAATGACAGGGCTAAAGATAGTCATGAATTGAAAGTCTCTGCAATATAATTGGAAATTCAGAATACAGAAACAAGTACAAAATGAAAAAACATATTCAAAGTTGGCAGTTCAGTGCAAATAGTGCCTAAGAAAAGAGATAAAAGAGTGGGTAGAGGATATTTAGGAAAATCTGATATTGAAATAAGAAAGTAAAAACAATTAATATAGGCAAGAGAATTAAATTCAACGTAATCTACACTCATCAAGTACACAAAATATATGGCATACATTGAAAGAGGTGCTAGGAAAGCCAAAATAAGCTCTGCTTTACTGCTAGAATAAAATCTATAAAGGAACAAGAGGGAACTTACCATATTTAGGATTCAGCAAACATTTCTGCTTGGATGATAAATTAGCATCAGGTAGTAAGAAGAAATAAAACAGATAAGATAGGAAGCTCAAACTAGAAAATATAGGTGACATTTAAAACACACATGTAATTGTAGACGAGAAGATGAAATTGATTGGCCTGGAAATACATTGGAAATTGTCTCATTGGAATTACACTGACTTGGCAGTGGCAGGGTTGATATTGTAGTCAAGACCCATCAATATTCAATGACTTGTCTGTCACATTGACCATATGGCAATTCAAATCAGTCTTTAAGGGAGCAGGGTGACACATGTTCCTAATGATATGCTGTATTCTAGTATGTCACATCTAATGTACTTCTTTTCATAAAACACAGTTGCCAACCCTGATTCTGTGGAGGAAAAAAAAAAGTGTCACAGTCCAAAATTACAAGCAAAATATTTCTTCTCCATTATAACACTCCAAAGCTCTGGGATTGCTGGCGTGCAATGAGGTTATATGATTCACTAGTGGAGAAGCAGTTGATAAATGTACACTTCACAACCTGGTAAGAGAATGCTTTTTACAGATGACTGAGCACTGTGGGGATGTGGATTGTCATAAGGCAAGCTAACTCCTTCCCTATGTGTAGAAAGGATCCACTTCCATTCTGTACCTCGGCGCTTCTCCTCTAGCAATGCAGGATGACAGAATCATGACTTAAGCCATTTGCAAATTAGGTGCTGGCATATCACAATACTACAGTGAAGCTCCCAGAAGGACAAGCTCTCAGCACTGAAAAAGCTTCTTCAAAAGCGACAAGACAAATATATACCCCAAGGGAACTACACAGTGGCCCTGGCATCTGGGCTGTGATTATGAGCTTAGGGGAAAACACTTAGACTCCCTGAAATACTTTAACACTGGCAGATCATTAACAAAATACAAAAATTATAATAGGGCAAATGTCATTATGACAAGGTATCATGTCAAAATTGATTTGATAAATAAAACCTAAATGGCATTTAGTACTAAGTAAATCAAGAATACTGATAAAGTACAATTCTCAAACCAAAATTATTTGTTTGTGCCTAGCAAAACTTTATTTACCTCATTAATTAAAGACATGAAGGGTATATTAAGGGCTATATTTAAGAGCATTTACAGAATGGAGATTTATATAGTCAGTTGTGAAAGGAATGCTAAATTAGAGGATTGGTTTATTTTTTAAAGTAAAAAAATATTGTATTTTATAAATTGTTGCAGGTTACATTCTAGCCTTGTAGCATGTATTGGGAGAGGATATTGGCCAAATTAATTGTCACAACAAACTTCAGACAAGACTCAAGCAGATTTGTCCGAGCATGAATGAACTTGACAAAACACATATCTTGCTATAATCACTTTGTCTCTTGCCAAGTGTGAGATACATTTTTGTTTCACAAAGCAAACCCCTTTATTGAATGTATTTTCTTCTTTCCACAATGTATGTTCCTGATAATGCAGGCATGGTCTCTGGCTCAGTTCAGTGAATGAACTAAACTCAATGAATGATGACAAACTTTGATGAAATCTAGTTGCCCCCTTCATTTTACTCATATGAAAACTTATGAGAAGATAGGCTTATTTTCTTACCCAGATATATGCCCTTTCAGAACCAGGGGTGGAACAGGACCTTAGGGTTTATGATTTCCCTACAGAACTCTTCTGAACACATCATGCTGCTTGACTGTATAAAAATTATAAAATATTTTATGCATTTCACAAGCTTTATGCCTTAGTGTAGGATTAAGGGGGTGGGAGAAGAAGTTTTACAAAGGTATTCTCACTTTGTAGTTCCCGTGTTTGCTTTATTTATGGCTTCTTAAGTGACAACTTAAGAAATAGTAAAAACTGACACGAATGATAGTAGAACTATCATTCTAATATGTTTGGCCAGTCATTAAATCAGAGACAATGGGGCGCTAGAGTGATTTACTGTTTAGGATCCTAATAATTCAATATTCCAAGCACAAAACAGCTAAAGTAAAGACTAAAGCACCAGGAGTCTTATGACTCCTAGTACAACTCAAGATATCTAATTTTGGAGAAGAAAATTGAGAACCAATGACTACTATATACTGGATCATCTGTTAGCATTCCCAAGCTCTGAACCATGGCCT
Source organism: Cephalopachus bancanus (assembly GCA_027257055.1). NCBI lineage: Eukaryota > Metazoa > Chordata > Mammalia > Primates > Tarsiidae > Cephalopachus > Cephalopachus bancanus. The sequence continues at coordinate 976,738 of JAPVLO010000084.1, read as the reverse complement.
TTAAGGAAGAAAAACAAACATCCTCATTTTTCAATGTTAAATTTCAAATCTAAAGTAATTTTGGTCCTGCATTTTAACATCTATGTTATTAGCAAAAATTATTAAATGGTTATTTTCCCCAAGTTTTATCATGTGACAGTGCTTCAAAGTCTTATATTAAATCAGTTCTACACTAAACAAGCGATTTTCCTCATACAGAATAAAAATTCATACACATAGACAAATGGTAATGAAGGTTCCAAGCATTAAGTACCAAAGCATCCTCCAAACTTAGCACAATTTGACATTACAGAATCTTTTTACTGTCTTCATATTTTGTTTTGTTTGGAAGGGGAATAAAAGTGTATAATACTTAAAGTAAACTCATCTTTATTCAGTATACTGAATGAACCATGTGAATATAAGTGGTTATTAAAATCTGGGTTTTTTAGTAGTAATGTCATCGAAAGAAAATGAATGATTCTAGAAATATTGAAGTTGGAGAAAACAATTGAGAGGCATGAAGTAGCTATAAATGAAAGCCAAAATATCACTTCCCTCCTCTGAATTGTTAGTAATCATTTATGGATAAAATTCAACTTATCTTCTCCATTTCCTTTTTATCAGCTGATAAAAAATATGTGAACATGACCGGGCACAGTAGCTCAGCCTAGAATCCCAGTGTTTTGGAAGGCTGAGGTGAGAGGATTGACTGAGCCAGTGAATTCGAGATCGGCCTGGGCAACTTGGCAAGACCTCATCTCTACAATAAATCAAAAATAAGCTGGGCATAGTAGCGCACGCCTGTAGTTCCAGCTACTTGGAAGGCTGAGGCGGAAGGATCGCCGGAGCCCAGCAGGTAGAGGCTGTAGTGGCCGGGAGCGTGCCACTGCACTCCAGTCTGGGCAATGGAGTGAGACTCAAACTCAAAAAAAAAATATATATATATATATGTGTGTGTGTGTGTGTGTGTGTGTGTGTGTGTGTGTGTGTGTGTACTGTATGGATGCAGTTAACTTTCCTATAGATGAAAGAACGTGGAAGTTCATCTAGTTATTTGGGTTTAGATTATTTGTAACATTTTAAGTAATCAATCCGATTGCTAAGTGAGCATAAACACGGAGCTTTATGTTATACAACTGATAACACAAGTTAAAAATTATGTATACACAAGAACGTTATTGTTATCATAATTATTACAATTATTACTAGAAAATGAAATATTTTAAAATAGCTTTCTGTAAAATCAGCAGATTTTCACTTCTTAGACTGTCTACTATTCATATGGAGAATTCATTGGGAAAACAGATACTACTTGAAATGATGGAACACAATCAGGTCTTAGTTTTTCATCTTATGGAGATACTAGGGAGAAATACAGCATCCAATGGTTCATAATTGTAACAACTGCTTCCATCCTTATGCTTTTATTTAAAACAACATTTTGTTTATGTCTGAGTCCAAAGTATTGGGCATCTTCATTTTAGAAGAAGAAATATGAGAACCTAAAACAATTAAACTCATTGAAGCAAAGAACAGAGTGGTATTTACCACATGCTGGGAGTGGAGGTCATGGGGAGATGTTGGTCAAAGGATGCAATATTTCAGCCAGACAGGATGAATAAATGACATGTATTAGAGGTAATAGGTATGTTAATTAGCTTGATTCAATTATTCCGTATTTGTGTGTGTGTGCATCATAGCATCACTTTGTAGCATAAATACATGCAATTATAATTTGTCAATATTTAATAAAATAATTTTAGTAAAAGAAAAATTAAAATAATGAGAAACACAAAGCTGTAGCAGGTAAACAACACAGAAACTGATATCCTTTTTTATAGCTTCAGTCAGAATAATGCCTCATCTCATTTCCTGTTAATAGTCTAATGAAATCCCAAGGATGCAAGTATCCTTGATGCACGTCTCCTTGCACTATACTTCCTTTATAGGTCTTCTGAAATCACTTGATAGTGCTTTCATTCACTTAGTAATTCCACAAATATTTATTGAGCATATACTAAATGACAACCCTGTGAATGTGAAAAATTCAGACATCCCTGAGTTGACATCCAATTTGTTTTTTGTTTGTTTCTTTGTTTGTATTTTCCAAGTGTCTTTTATGTTTATTGATCCCTTCTATATAACGATCAACAATGTTTCATAAAACAAGACTTGCTGTGTTTTGTGCCAAGTTCTCCTTTGACTATGGTCAAAGTTTTTCTTTTTTATTTATTTATTTATTATTTATATTTTTATTTTTATTTAATTTTTATTTTTATTTTTTTTTTGAGTTGGAGTCTCACTCTGTCACCCAGACTGGAGTGCAGTGGCCGCTCCCGGCCACCACAGCCTCGACCTACTGGGCTCCGACAATCCTTCCACCTCAGCCTTCCAAGTAGCCGGAAATACAGGCATGCGCTACCACGCCCGGCTGATTTTTTGATTTACTGTAGAGATGAGGTCTCGCTGCCCAGTCGGGTCTCGAACCCGCAGGCTCTCACCTCAGCCTCCCAAAGGCGCGGGATTACAGGCTGAGCCACCAAGTCCGGCTTATCTATTTTTTATAAATAATATTTTTTATTATGATAGTGTGGGGTATAGTTAAGGGTTAGGTATACAAATATGCTTTGTTCAGCCACCCTTGTTGATAAGAAAGAATCTCAGAACTCGAAGACCAAAACACAGAACTAACCCAAACTGTCAAAAACATGGAAAAGAAGCTCAAAAAGACTGAACAAAACCTTCAAGAAGTGAATGATTACTTCAAGAGACTAAGACATCCTATTTGTGAAGATAAACAGTGAATAAGGAAATATAACTTAAGATATTGCTGAATGTTCATAAGAAAAATAAAGCAGGTGTTGATAAGAAGATACCCACCATGTAGCTACCCACCAGGGTGGAGGAAATGTTATTTTATATGGTATCCTTATGAAAGACCACTTTTAGGAAACAATCTTTGCACAGAGACTGAATTCAAATAAAAGAATAAACTAAATAAGGACTAGTAGAAGAGAGTTCAGGCAGTGAAAACAGCCAGCATAAAGGTCCTGAAGCAGGTTAGTGTTAGAGGAATCCAAAAAATCTCGTGGGACAGGGCAAAAACTGTGCAGTTTAAAATGTCTGGGATTTGGGAAGGGATAATTTTATGTAGAATTTATAAGCTATGCAAACAGTTTGGATTTGTTTTTCCAAGTGTGCTGGCAAGTCATTGAAGAGCTTTGAAAAAAGCAAAGATGTGGTCTGATTTACAATTTTCAAAAATCACTCTGCTGCTATGTGTAAAAATAAGTATAGAAGGGAAGATCAGAAGGATGGATACAAATGAGAATTTTAGTTGTTAAGAATGATGGTAGATTTGTCTAGAATTCTGACAATGAAAGTAATGAGATGTAGTTGAGTGTTTAACACATTTCTAAGATAGAGCTCACAAGATTTGCTGGTAAATTTAATATCAGGTTAATATAAAAAAATCACCTAATTTTTTTTTCTTGGCTCGCTGGGTAGCTGTTGGTGCATTTTAATGAGATAAGGATGACTATAAAAATCAGGTTGAAGAGGGAAAACTAAGCTCTGATTTTGATGGATTAGGTGAGAGAAACTTACTAGACGTCTAAGTGGAGATTCCAGAGTTAAATTCTGGAATGTCCAGTAGAATTTGGTGCAATGACAGAAATTAGCAATAAAGTAGCCATTAGACACATGGGGTCATTAAATACACTTAAAATGTGACTCAGAATCCTCACATTAATTGCATTTAATTCTAATTAATTTAAATCTAATTAGAGCCTGTGGTTAGTGACTACTACATTGCACAGTTATATTTTAGAAGAACGGAGAAGAATAGTCAGTGAAGAAGAGTTGAGAGTGTCAGGACGGTAGGAGGAAAATCAGGTGTAGGTGACATAGATGGAGACATTTTTCCAAGGGAAAAAGAGAAATGTGGAAGAAGCTAGAGGTATGGAGGAGGGGAACAAGTATGAAAGCAAAACATTCGTAGACATTGCAGTATGTTTTGGTTAATGGAAAAGATCCACCAGCAAGACAAAAACCAAAAAAAGATTGTGCCAATGGCAGACAGATGAACTCGTTCTTGTCCTTATTTTTTCTCACTTTCTTCATGAAAGTTAGAACTCACTGAGAGATGGAGCGTGGAGTTCTAATCTCCAACAGACCTTTTGCATTCCTTTTCCAGAGAAGCCAACATTCCACTGTTGGTACTAAGAGTGTGCAAGAAAGCCGGTGGTGAGACAGAGAGAGCTTGGAGGTGGGCTCATTTGCTGTACAGCGGGTAGAGAGAATCCTATTTTACTGGTAATAGGTGGTATCTTACCTCCATCACACCCTAAGTCTCTGAAACTAATGCTTTCGATGTAATAATTCCTTTCATGTGGTATAGTGGTTTTCTCTTATCTGTAGTTTTACTTCCCATGGTTTCACTTACCCACGGTCAACTATGGTCCGAAAATATTAAATGAAAGATTCCATATGATCGATAACCAAGATGGTGACAGAGGCGGTCAGAGTGTGAGTGTCTCCACATCAACGAGGGGGTGCAGAGGTGAGTGTTCGTGCTAGGGTGTCAGCAAACAGTTGTGCGAATGCTTGGATGAGTGGAGACATAGGAGCTAGCGGCCCAAGACCTCCTGCTTAGGCAACTGCCCTGTGTGGCTGCTCAGATCCCAGCATGCTCTATGGCCCAGAGGCAGGCCCCATTTCTGCAGCACTACCCTGGGGACAAAAGGGAATAAAATGGCAAGGGTCACTCCCTGCCAGCACCGCTTGCCACTGCAGCCTTCAGTGCTGAAGTGGACAATGGCAGGAGCAGCTGCAAAAATATATATACCAGAGAAAACCATCTCAAGTCCCAGCTGAGAAAACCTAAGCACCCCATCACCCAAGGGAAGTATCTGGAATCTGCAGCTGCAACCAAAGACCCCAGCCCCAGCTCACAGTGGATGAGAGGCGGTAAGTTTTCAAGTGACCCAGGACCCTTTTTCCAGTGATTCACAAGACATGTGATTCAGGCAGGCATCGTCCTGATCAGCGGGCGTGGGGAGGGCTGAACATAGGCGATCAGCTGGGGGCTGTTCGCAGCCCTCCCCCAGGGTGCGGGGTGAACAGGGGGACAGATTTGAAACTCTCGGGGTCTGCGTCTGCAACCGAAGAGCCCAGTCCAGACTCGCAGTGTATAACCAACTGTGAGTTTTAAAGTGACCCAGCACCCTTGACCTAGTGATTCGTGACACTTGTGATTCAGGTGGGCAACGTCCTGATCAGCACACACAGAGAGGGCTGAACGTCGGTGGATCAAGTGGGGGCACTTTGCAACTTGCTCCCCAGCTACATGGGATGAACAAGGGGACAGATTTAGAAGTCAGAAAACCCTCCCCCTCTGAAGCCTCTCCCCTCTGCCTGAGCTAAGAGAAACAGAGCTTGAGTCCCACCTGCAAGAACATAAGTTCCAACAGGGAAGAGAGAACCTGCAGTAACAGCTCTGTAGTTACAGAACCTGTCACAAGAGGGAGTCCCCCCTCAAAGAGACACACTAAAGCTGAGAACTATCAACTGTTTTGTTTTGTTCTGTTGGGGGAAGTTTTGGTTTGTTTGTTTGATTATCGCATTAGGTTGCTTAGTTTTTTGGTTGGCTTTCTCTTTTCTTTCCTTCTTCTATTTTTCTTTGTTCTTTCTCTGTTGTTTTTTTTAATGTTTCTTTCTTTTATCTTTTCCTATTTTTATTTTCTCTTTTTCTCTCTTTCTCCTCCTTTCTTTTTTTTTTCTTTCTTTTCCCTCTTATACCTCAATCTTGGAATCAGGGGTTATGCTAGCATATGCACTGTAAGGCCATATTGTGCAAAGATGGAGAGGAGTCCAAGCTGGCCCATTCACCAGATAGCAAACATTACAACCTGCCTGTAGGTTCAAAATCCTTACAGCCTCCCACCAACTAGTAACTATCTAAAACTGTAAACAGAAAGCACAATGCTCCACCTCCAGTTCTACTTCAAAATTGAACAAACCGGAGTCCTGGCTCAAGGAAGGAAAAAGGGTAGTGTAAATATCAGAAGTGAGTGCTTCTCCATTTTCCACTAAGCAACGAAATTAAAGAGAAATATAAGAGAACTGCTACAAATGAAGAAAAGCCAATGAAAAGCTGTGGGTAACCACCATATTCCCCAGCAAAGAGTAAGAGCTAGAAAGAATATCTACTGCTGCACAAACAATGGCTATCTCCAAGAACGACAGTACCCAGAAGGTACTTTTGGAGATCAGAGAAATCATTGGATAGAATGAATAAAAATCAAGAAATGCAAGGGCTAAAACTAAATGAAATTGCAATAGAGTTGGAGAGCCTTGAGAAAGCATATTAGAAATAATAGAAATAAAGGATTCCATGCAAGAAATAAATAACAAACTGACAAACATGGAAAGCAGAACTGACCAAGTAGAAGAAAGAATCTCAGAGCTAGAATACCAAAATATGGAATTAACCCAATCTATTAAAAGTATAGAAAAAAAACTTAAGAAGAAAGAGGAAACTCTCCAAGACATGTGCAATTTTATCAAGAAACCAAACCTACATCTGATCACAATACCTGAAACAAAAAGAAAAATGGAAAACACCTTGGAACAAACATTCCATGAGGTCATTCAAGAAAGCTCCTCTCATCTGTTCAGTGAGACTATACAAGCACAAGAGGTCCAGAGAAACCCTGCAAGACAACTTATGAGAGGAACAACTCCCTAGACATATAGTAATTTACCTATACAAAGTAGGTATAAAAGAAAAAATTGTAAAGGCAGCAAGGGACAAAGGTAAGACTATCTACCAGGGGAGGCTAATCAGAATTGCTGCAGACTTACCTGCAGAAACACTACAGGCCAGAAGGAATAGGACACCAATCTTTAATATTCTCAGAAGTACACAATTTCAAACAAGAATTTTCTACCTTGTCAAGCTAAGCTTCATCAGCAATGGAGAATTAAAACCCTTCCCAGACATCCAATCTCTAAGAGAATATGCTGCTTCAAGACCAACTCTACAGAACATGCTTAAAAAGATGAGGTGAATAGAAGAAAAATTTAAAATGAAAGACCATATACTTCACAAGATCACAAACAAACACAGAAGCAGCAGAACATATAGCATACCTGCAGATATGAACACTCACACATATATGAACACAAAAGCTAAAAGAAAGCAAAACAGCCTTATAAGAGCATTATGTAATGTCATGTCAGGGACAAACTCTCACATTTCAATAATCAGCCTGAATGTGAATGGATTAAATGCACCACTGAAAAGAAAGAGAATGGCAAACTGGGTAACAACACATGATCCAGTAATTTTCTGTCTCCAGGAAACTCATCTCACCACAAAGGAGGTCCATAGAATCAAAGTTAGAGGATGGAAAACAAATTTTCAGGCAAATGGATCACAAAAGAAGGCAGAAGTCATGATCTTAATATCAGACAACCCAACTTTTAAATTATTGAAAATTAAAAAGCATACAAAAGGGCACTACATAATGATAAAATGCTTGATCCATCAACAAGAAATATCTATTCTAAACATATATGCACCCAACAAAGGAGCACCAGCTTTTATAAAGCAGCTACTAAGGAAACTAAGTCAAGATATTAACTATAACACTATCATACCTGGGAACTTAAATACCCCACTAACAACCCTAGATAGATCATTGAGGAAAAAAATCAACAAAGAGATCTAGAACCTCAACTTGACACTTGACCAGATGGACTTAATAGATGCCTACAGAACACTCCACCCAACAAACACAAAATATACATTCTACTCATCACCACATGGAACATACTCTGAGATCGACCACATCCTCAGTCATAAATCAAGCATAAACACATTTCACAAGATTGAAATACTACTATGCACCTTCTCAGACCACAATGGAATAAAAATAAATATTACCACCAACAAAATTCCCCCAAAACTCATGAAGACATGGACACTTAACAGCATGATGCTGAACAACCTCTGGGGCAACACAGAAATTTAAAAATTCCTGGAAACAGATGAAAACAAAGAAACACCTTACCAAAACCTCTGAGGTGCTATGAAATCAGTACTAACAGGGGAATTTATGTCTCTATGAACACACATCAAACAAATAAAAAGAGAACAAGTTGACAGCATAAGAAATCACCTAAGGGAGCTAGAAAGGAAAGGCTACCAAAAGCTTAACTTCAGCAAAATAATCCAGATAACCAAAGTAAAAGCTGAAACACAGGACATAGAAAACAAAAATGTAATAGAGAAAAATCAACGAAGCAAAAAGCTGACTCTTTGAAAGGATAAACAAGATTGATGAACCCCTAGTCAGAATGATCAAGAAAAAGAGACAAAATGCCCAACTAAACACAATCAGAAATGCAAAAATAATCAAGTCACAACTAACCCTGAAGAAATAGAAAAGATTATCAGAAATGACTATGCACATCTTATGGAAACAAGTTTCATAGCCTAAATGAAATGGAGAACTTTTTGACATCACACTACCTCCCAATGTTGAAACAAGAAGAAATTTAGAAAGTAAATAGACCAATAACAACCCAGGAAATTGACTTAGTCATAAGAAAACTACCTACAAAAAAAAGTCTGGATGAGGTCGCTTTCCAGTAGAATTCTACAAAACATAAAAGGAGGAGCTGAAACAAATACTACTGAAAGTATTCCAGACAATTGAGAAAGACAGAATTCTCCCTAAATCATTTGATGAAGCTAACATCACACTGATACCCAAATTGGGTAAAGATCCAAAAAGAAAGAGAACTACAGACCAATATTTCTGATAAATATAAATACAAAAATTCTCAAGCAGATTCTAGCAAATAGGATCCAACAAAACATCTCAAAAATCATCCACCATGACCAAGTAGGCTTCATCCCCAGGATGCAGGACTGGTTCAACATCCACAAGACCATAAATACAATAAAATGCATCAGCAAATGTGAAAACAAGAACCACATGATTATATCATTAGATGTGAGAAAAGATTTTGATAAAATCTATCATCCTTTCTTGACAAAAGCCCTTGAACACTTAGACATAGAGGGAACGTACCTCAAAATAGTAAGTGTCATCTATGGTAAATTCCAAGCCAACATATTGCTAAATGGAGAGAAACTGTAGCATTTACCCTGAAGACTGGAACAAGACAAGGCTGCCCACTCTCACTCCTCCTGTTTGACATAGTTTCGTAAGTCCTAGCTAGAGCAATCAAACAAGAGAAAGAAATCAGAGTTATCCAAATAGGAAAAGAAGAAGTCAAGTTATCCGTCTTTGCTGATCATATGATCTTATACCTTGAAAATCCAAGAGAATCTGTCAAAAAACCCCTTCTACTGATAAAGGACTTTAAGTCTTAGGGTACAAAATAAAAATCCAAAAGAGAGTTACATTCTTCTACACCAACAACAAGCATGCAGAGAGCCAAATAAAAAGTACAATTCCATTCACAATAACCACATTAAAAAAATGAAATACCTTGGCATCTTCCTAACCAAAATGTGAAAGATATTTACAACAAAAAATACAAAATACTGCTCAAAGAAGTCAAGGATGACACAAACAAATGGAAAAATATTTCATGCTCATGAATTCAAAGACTCAATATTGTTAAGATGTCCATCCTACCAAAGTCAATCTACATATTCAGTGCTATACCCATGAGGTTACCAGCTTCATTCTCAGACCTGGAAACAACAATACAGAAATTCATATGGAAATATAAATGACCACGAATAGCCAAAACAATCCTTAGAAAAAGAAACAAAATGAGAGGTATCACATTTCCAACCTTTAAATTTTATTATAAAGTTACAATAATCAAAACAGTCTGTTATTATATAAGAACAGGCATATAGACCAATGGAGCAGGATGTAGATTATGGAAGCAAAATCTCAATTTCTCAACCAATTCATCTTTGACAAAGCCTCCATCAACAATCACTGGGGAGAGGATAATATATTCAGTTAATGGCACTGGGAAAACTTGCTGATCAATTCCAGAAGAATGAAACAGAACCCCTATCACCATATACAAAAATGCACTCCAAATGGATCAAAGACCTAAACGTAAATCCTCACACATTAAGAATCTTAGAAAACACAGGAGACACCCTTATGGAAATTGGAATAGGAAACCAATTCCTGATCAAAAACCCAAAAGCCCATGCCATAAGAGATAAGATTGACAAGTGGGACCTCATCAAACTGAAAAGCTTCCGCAAAGCAAAAGAGAGAGCAGGGAGACAGCCCATAGAATGGGAAAAAAAAAATTGCCAACTGCATATCTGACAAAGGCCTAACATCATCCAGGATCTACAAGGAACTCAAACGTGTGGAACGGAAAAAAAAAAAAAAAAAAAACAGCTCCATTAAAAAGTGAGCAAAAGACATGAATAGACATTTCTCAAAAGAAGACATAGGAGCAACCAACAGACACATGAAAAAATGCTCACCCTCACTACTTTTTAGAGAAATGCAAATCTAAACCACATTGGGATACCGCCTAACCCCAGTAAGACTGGCCATCATCAATCAAACAAAAAATAACAAATGCTGACAAGGATGCAGAAACAAGGGGATGCTTCTACACTGTTTACACTGTTGGTGGAAACACAAACTAATTCAACTTCTATGGCAAACAGTGAGGCGATTCCTAAGAGAACTAGAATTTGACCTTCCATTCAACCCAGCAATCCCCCTTCTGGGCCTATACCCAGATGAATTTAAATCACTCTATAAAAAAAATATGTGCACATGCAGGCTTATTGCGGCACTATTCACAATAGCAAAAACATGGAACTAACCGTGCTGTCCATCAAAACTGGACTGGATTAAAAAAAAAATGTGGTACATATACACAATGGAATATTATGTGGTCATAAAGAAGAACAAAATTATGGACTTCACAGCAACTTGGATGGATTTAGAATCTATATACTCAGTAAGCTATCACAGAAACAAAGAATTGAGTACCATATGTTCTCACTCATAAGCAGACCCTGAACCTTTACCATAACACTATGAAAGGGATTGGCAGTAGCTGGAAACTGCCAGGGTGGGCGGCATACAACATTAATAATAGTACCAGGCAAAATGGAGACCAAAGGAAGGCCCAAACTTCCTGTGCAATGACCGTTTATATACCTATTCCTGAATTGTACCCCACATCTTTTTTTTTTTTTTTTAGCCTCCTAAAGTGCTGGGATGACAGGGTTGAGCCACTGCACATCTTAAAATAAAGGAAAGAAAAATTCCAGAGCTAAATAAGTCATAAATTTTAAATTGTGCACTGTTCTAAGTACTATGATGAAATCTCTCATTGCCCAACCCGGGATATGAGTTATCTATCCCTTTGTTTAGCATACTAGTCTGTAGATACTGCCTATCCCTTAGTTACTCAGTAAGTGTCTTGCTTCTCAGATTGCAAAAAAACACATAGTATTTATATGATTGGGTACTATCTACAGTTTTAGACATGCACAGTGGCTCTTGGAACATATTCTCAGTATATGGAACATTACTATAAATTTTTGTTGTCATGTTACATAACCTCAGCATAATGTTACAGATGACAATTCTCTCCTTGAAATATTCTTGATTTTTGGTCTTAGTGTCACCTTCTTTCCCTGCTCTATCTGATTCTTCCTTGTTCTTCCCTCCATCCAACTGCTATATGATGTTACTTTTCTAGGACTGATTCCAGGCTCTTGTCTTAGCAAGTTTCTTAACTTTCATGATTGTGTCATCCTATTTTCCACCCGGCAGTCAGACTGGTATTCGGAAAAATGTGCATAAGACCATGACATTTCCCTAATTAAAGCCCTCAGTAAATTAAAATACATTTTTCAGCCTAGAAGGCCCACCTACCTAAAACTTTTTTAAAGAAGGTTAGAGTAAATCACATATGTGACTATCTTCCTAATCTCTCACAGTTTGCTTGTCTTCCTCGCCCACTGTGGGTTTCTTTCTGTACTTTGAATCTGTCACACTTTAGTCCAACTCAGGATCTTTGTCCATGCTGCTTACATGGCCTAAAATGTCCTTTCCCCAAAATTACACATCAATTTATCCCTTATTTATCAATGTATTTGTTCCTTTAGATATGAACATTTTATATTAACAAGTTGTTCCCATTATTTTTCATTTGCATTCCATGTTTTTGTCCTCTAAAGCCCTTTTTTATAATTTGTAATTATTTTGTTTATTTGCTTGACTGTAAATTACTTCTATCTCCTAACAAAAACAAAAAGGTAAAGCTCATGAAGTCAAAAAAGTTGTTTCCCATTAAATCCCTTGTCTGCCAAGAAAATAACAAATATAAATTGGTAAAATACTGAATAAATTGATAATTGCTTTGCTTCCTAGCCTGTGATATTCAAAATGGAGTTCTTGGTACCTACCTAAAATTTTTTTAAAGAAGGTTAGAGTAAATGTAAGTAAAGGACCGATCACAGTGTCTGTGGCAAAGTGGTACCCAAAATATGGTAGACAATTTTTAAAATTATAATTGTCATCAATTTTATAGGTAAGTTCTATTCATAGGAAATACAATGATTTTAACAATTTCAAAAATATAAAAAACTACTTCATTAAAGAAACTCCAGTATTTATTTTAAATTCATCCAAAGTCAAGTGAAAGTTACTGTCCCAAATGGACAGAAATATAACTTTAAAGGAAATGTTAAGTAAAGTCAAGCCTAATTTTTCTTCATTAAATCTTTAGAAATTCTGGTTCGCAAAAGTAAGGACACTAATTCTTCAGGACCTCTCTCCCTCTTTTCACTTTCCTTTCTGATCTCTACAAGAACCGGCATATACCCAAGATCTTATGATTCCTTAAGGCCAAATCTATACCTGAGCCTGCCTCTTTATTCAGAAGACTGTAACTGAAACTACTGGGCAAGGGGAGCAGGTATAAGCGACACCCTCGGAGAAGGGTCTTGAGACCAAGACACGTTTGCGTTTTAAAAAACCTGAAGGGCTTTGGTTTGTGAATTCCACCCTCCCCTGTCCCTCAACTGTTTATTTCTAAGAGAAGTATGGCTAATACTCAATAATGACTCTTTTAAATGTATATTATAGTTGACACTTGAACAACATAGTTTTGAAATGTGCAGGTCCACTTTATTTGAATTTTTTTTTACTAAAGTTCTAAGTGTGTCTGCCTGTTCTTTCACCCCTTTCACTTCTTCTGCCTCTGCCTCCCTAAGACTGCAGGATAACCCTTCCCTTTCCTTCTCTTCATTCTACTCAACATGAAGATGATGAGAATGAAAACCTTTATGATGATTCACTTCCACTTAATAATTAGTAAATATGCTTTCTCTTCCTTATGATTCTCTCAATTACATTTGTCCCTTTAGCTTACTTAATTATAGGAATACAATATATATTACATATAATATAAAATATGTGTTCGCAGACAGTTTATATTTTCTGTAAAACTTCTTGTCAGCAGTAGGCTACTAGAAGTTAAGTTTTTGAGGAGTCAAAAGTTATACATGGATTTTCTACTGCACGGGGGACAGTGTTCCTAATCCTCATGCTGTTAAAGAGTAAGCTAAATACACACACACACACACACACACACACACACACACACACACACATCTACTAGATCATAGCTATTCTGTTAATGAAATAACTTTCTGTCACTCACATAGTCACTCAGACATTGGTACTGTTAGGTATTTTCTAGTATGTCTGTCAAATCACCTAGAGAAACAAATGATCTCTGATCAATTTATATAACACTAATGGTAGATGTTCAGCTAACCAGAGAGTAAGGAGGCAATTTAGTGCTTGTTTCTACAATGGAAAACAAATTTCTTCCTTGAATCTAGTCAAGATAAGTTGCTTCTCTTGACGCGTAAATATTTCAGTGGCAACATTGTAGCATAGAAATGCTTTTCACTTACCAGCATTGTGAGGAGGCTTTGTTCCCTGGGCAATCTTGTCTGCCACTGAGGAAACACCCCATGCAGGCTGATTAGTGCCTAGCTGAACCAATTCCAACTGAATTTATTTCCATTGTACCACTTACAATACTTTTAAATTATCTCTTTCCTACATACTCCTTCTCCCATAGGATTTTGTAGAATAAAGAGAAGGCAGTATGGGCAAGTACAAAGCTGCTCAGCTGCTGAGAAGTGTTTTCTTGCCTAAAACATCTCTGTAGCAATGCTTGCTGTAAAATGCTGTTCATACAAACAATTCAGCAACCTTGGTATTTACTAACTTCTTTTCTGGCGAATATGTCTATATCATGATAAGAATAGAAAATTACATTTCTTAATTTATAATGGTCTTGTGAAGGTGTCATTAAAGACTATTTTCTTGACAGAATATGAAAAGTGATTCTTTCAAGTAAATTGCTTAATAGTAAGGATCTGACTCTTTTCACATTATTAAATCTGACTCTAATACACATGCTATTGAAACATATTAAACTGAAATATACGCCTAATATAAAGAAATATAAGATATTCAAGGCATAAAATTATTTCAGTACATTTATTATGGAAACTTTTTTTGACAAGTCAAGAATCCAGTACAATTCAATTTTATTTTGATCAATGTTATTTCATTTCTATTATAGTTTATGCAAAGTATAATAATATTCAAATTCTCTTACTTTCCTAGTTCTGAACATGGCCTGAAATTGTGTGAAAAATGAAATCATGTTTTGTTTAGTTTTGTTTTGTCAAATAGATAGTAATGTTAACATGTATTGAATATATAACGCTAATAAAAGCTTTTAGATAACAGAAGGAATCAGGTCAATACAATAGGTAAAGTGATTTGAGACTTGCTAAAATGAGGGATGATCTTTCAGTAAGATAGGAAAAAAACACGTAAATAATTAATACTTTCACAAGAGATAAATTGATTACCTGCATAACTGAAGATCTCTGAATTCCGTGTGGAGGATACTAATTCATTTCTTGAGAGTATTCTAAGAGACCTTTGACTTTGTGTATTCTTAGAACAATCAAATTTTATTTTAGTAAGTGTTGATTTAGCTCTTGAGATCTTCTAATAGCAAACTCCAAGCTTTTTATTAATAAACAGGCTAATATTTTATTATTATTATAAGATGCATCTTGTGTTCCCTTAATTTTTTTAAATTCATGAATTCTAGGTATTATCTAATTTTCTTGAGATAATAAGGCATTTGTTACCTTAATTTTCTTCTGTTGCCTGGAACAGATATTGGCTTAAAGAAGGAAATTTGTACAACTGAGTTTGAGGGAAAAAATGCATTTCCCTTTAACACTCAAATGACAAGGGAAAGCAGTAACAGATTATTTATTCTTCTGTAAATAATCTGTATTAGTTATGCTCTTTATTAATCATATTTTTTCCTGATCTTACTTTATGAAAAGAAATGGGATGTTCCTTTGACTTTATAAAATAATACCTACACATTTTGATATACATGGAATATCTTGAACTAAGCCTACTTTCTCTATTGAATATTCAAAACACATGTGCTTAGTTTAAAATTAAGATATCAAATTATGTATCTAATGCATATTAATTTTTCTTTATTTTCTAATAATACCAAGTTACTCTAAAGGACTTGAAAATAATGTGTTCTAGTATCAGATACACTCTCAGTCTATGTTTATATTTATTGTTATATTCCTCTTCATTAGGTGTAATATAAGGCTCATAGATTTTTAGTAAAGTCCAAATCTATGGGATTAACAATTTGGCATGTTAGTTTACCTCACCTGTCTAAGCTTGGATGGGAAAGGAGGGTAACCTCTTAACATATCAGCACAGAAAACTGTGAATTTCAATTTATTGAGATTAACATACTCAAGGTGATAATTTTCATTCTCTTGGTTACTATTGTAGATAAATCAAAGCTCTAGACTTAGACAGGAACAAGTTTCTCTCTGAATATTAAGCTTCTTAAGCAGATACACACTTAAGTACAATGAATGCTATCCATTTGAGAAAATGTATGAACAAGGCTTAGAATTCTATTTTAGGAATGCAACCTATTAAATATTCTTAACATTTGGTAATTATAAAAGAACACAGTATTTAGTATGCTAAGTAGTTGATATTTCGACAGTTTTTTTCTATTTGCATAATCATATTTAAATGTAACTAACTCTTTAATGAATATTTTTCATTTATTTCGTATGTTTTTATAACTCCCCAATATAAAACCCATTGTATATTAAGATAAAGTCTTTATTTTTTCATAAAACACAAATGTTGTATATTATATTAAAAGGTTCTCTCAAATGTTTTCAAATTGTATCTTCAGAATAAGAATAGGGAAAAGTTGAGTCACAAACTTTAATAATGGAAGTCACTTCTTCAATATTCTCATTTTACACAGGCATTAAGGATGCATTCCTCAGGTCATACAGTCTAATATTGCTTGTCTGAGTTGCCACTGCCAAAATAAAGGCCATGGAAGTTTCCAGCTGATAAATATATTTTTTTCCTACTCTTTTTATTTACATTTCCCAGAAACTTGAATCAAAGTTTACTTCATGTTACTTCCAATTCAACAAATATTTAATGAATTTTTACTCTACCTATATACAATTTCCCAGCTTCATATAATGCTAATATTTTAAAACTTCAGCATGATTTTTAAAAATTTGAGGCTTCTCTTTGCTTTCAAATGCATCCTTCAGGGAAAAATGTAAATAGATTCAAAAAAAGATGGAGATTCTAGTAAATGATGCTAAAGAGAACAAACACCAAGCCCACTGTAATAAAGGTTTTGGATTATTTAAATATTTGCATGAAATATGGTATTTGGAAATTGCAAGCAAATCTGCCTTCAAGTCAGCTGACCACAATAAACAGCCTCAATTTCAATAATAGTAAATGTGCAGTGGAGTCAAAATGTAATAAAAATCTTTTTTTTTCTAATGTTAAGTTTTCTTTTTGATGCCCACCGGAGAAAGACTGCATTATCTACCCTCCCAAATATCAAAGTTTCTGTCACTATCAGGCAGAAAATAAGAAGCAAACCTTGAAGGCCTACATTGGGGTAGCAGTGTCCAACAATGTTGGCATAAATTGTTATTTGACTCTGTCAGGTTCGCAGAAAGTGAATATGGAAGATTTTGCTGCATTGTCTGTAATGTGGTCCAGATCATAGAATCACTCAGTTGCTCTTTTTAAGATACATGTCTCCATATTAAAATATTTATCCTATGGATAATGTTAGTTTTACAGAAAAGATGTACTGAAAGATATTTATTCATTTGATAAAATGGTTCTTTCTCAAACCAAAGTCTATATTACACTTTTTATTAACTGGTTACCTTGAGCATCATATGGTTTTCTACAATTTATTACTCCTTTTAGAAATTCAAGTTAAGAATTTCAAAGTGCTCCAATAATATCTTGACTTTCAATATATTTGCATTTACTTATATTTTCCACAGTTTATATTTTACAGAGCTTACAGTTGTGCTGCATATGGTTGAAATATGGGTCTGGACATGTTTATCAGCAATTTGGAAATTCATACTCTAGGAAATTAAAAGTAATTCTTGCTTATTTTTAAATTACTTAACCAAAATATGAAATGAATATAAAACTCAGAAGAGTGTAACCATGGTATTTTGAAGAGATTTTTAATGATAATTATTTAAATGTAAAATAATTTTCAGTCTTACACTTAATAAAAACAACTCTAATTAAATTAGGGCTTTGAGATTACAATACTAAAAAGTGCACAAGTAACTTATTCATGAGAAATAACTCCATAAAAAGTTATCCATACATTCTAGTACCTAAATATTCTTCCTTAAATATATGGTCTTTGAAAAATCTTCTCAAATGAATAAATATCCATGTTTTAAAAGCTTTTACAAAGGCAGTGTTAGACTCTGGGTGAGAATTATAATCTGGTTGAACATTCCTCTGTTTTGGTTGTCATTGAAAGACTAATATTTATGCTGAGAGTGATATCAGTGATGAAATAAAAGAGTTTCTTAGAACATTTTTCTTTTTAGTCCAAGTTTTCTAAGTAATTAAATTGGGCTACAATTTGCATACAAATGGAAATACAGATAAGTTATATAATCATGTGTTTTAATGCATTATATATTTCATAGCAGTAATGAATTCATTGACATAAGGATGAGTATCAAGGTTATCAAAGACAGCAAGGAATAATTAGTCTAGTATAATCTTTCATTTTGTTGCAGAATAATGATCATCTCCTTCTGCATTTATTTAGCTTATTTTTTCATTAATTTAAAATTTTTTGAGATAAGTACTTTTTGGATGAAAAACATTTTTACTCTAGTCTACATTTAAGTAGACAAATTTTTAAAAGTCTAGGTATCTAGGGTATACTACTTTTTAGACTAGTGATATATTATGTCAAACATATAGTCTACTTGAACTTCTGAAACTACAATTTGGTCTAAAGTTTCAAAGAACTTCTTAGAGAGAAATAATAAATTCTATGTTGTATTGATACAATTTAATTATATATTTAATATGAAAAATTATGTTTATTTACTTTCATTTTGTATTGTTATGATTGTTAACAGGATAAATTCTTAGAAAGTTCAAATTTCTTATTTACTTTATAAAATAAAATGGATGAATCTTTCATTATGATGACTAGGCATTTTATTTATTGCTAAATACACTAGATCCATTCATTCATCAAACATAATATTGATACTCTGCTAAATGCCAGTCAATAACTTAATCACTCAGGAAAACACTGTTCTCAAAAAGCTCAGAATTCTCACCAGAAATGTGATTTTCTGCTAGAAAATAAGAAATCCATGTACATTTAGATTAAGTATTATCTTAATAATGAAATATTTATAATATTATTAAACAGTCATTGGCAAAAATGGTTTCAATGTTTGATTTGAAAAAATATATGAAAGACTTTCTCCTTATACAATGGCAATTTCTAGCTGGAACTCTGCATTGTTTTATTTTCTATTTTTATTCATATCGACTTATTACTGACAAACTATTTTCTTTATAGGTGTGCTGATGGAGTTAATTTGTGTCACCATACTAGAATATAAGCACATAGCAGGTCCTTGATACATGCTTGTAGGATAAAAGAAGCAGCTACCACTCAGAACATACCTTGTTATCCAAAGCCCAAGTTTGTATCCATAAAGAAACAAATTCAACTAAACCATACTTTAAACCCAAACTTCTCTGATAATTATTTTTTTCTAATAGTTCCTTTATACTCTATATTATTATTTTTTACTTGGAACATTGTTATTTTTCATGTTCAAAACATATTTAACATTAAAAAATTTTTTTAAACTGGTAGGGATTGCTAGAGGAGATGTCAAACCAAACAATTTTTAAATAAGGTGCAACTGGGCTCGGTGGCTCAGCCTGTAATCCTGCGCCTTTGGGAGGCTGAGGTGAGTGGATTGCCTGAGCCCACGGGTTCGGGACCCACCTGGGCAGGTGAGAACTCATCTCTACAATAAATCAAAAATTAGCTGGGCATGGTAGCACAAGCCTGTAATTCCAGCTACTCGGAAGGCTGAGGCAGAAGGATCACCAGAGTCCAGCAGGTCGAGACTGTGGTGGCTGGGAGTCACCACTGCACTCCAGTCTGGGTGACAGAGTGAGACTCCAACTCAAAAAAAAAAAAAAAAAAGAAGGTGCATTTGAAGTCTGACAACATAATAATAGCTATGTAAAGAGACAAAATAAAAATAACAAGTCAATTCTATCTATATATCTATCTGTCTGTCTGTTTGTCTCCAATTACCGAAACACATATATGTATATTTTAGCAATGTTATTAGCAGTCTGAATAATGTCTATAAAGATAACAGATCACCCCAATTAAAGTAGTTAAATATCATATACTTTTCATCATAAATATGTGGGAAAGTCAGATTACTATTGTTATTCAATAAATAAAAAAAAAAAAACAAAGACTGAGATGACTCTACCAAAATTGGTTTGTAGTTTTCAGGCTCACCAGACTCCTCTGATCTTCATCTCAGTAAATGCATCATGAACAACTCTATGCAAACAACCTTGAATCAGGAAGAAATAGAAACCCTGAACAGACCAATAATAAATCAAAAATTAAAAGTTTCCCAAAAAAAGAAAAGTTCAGGACCTGATGGACTCACAGCTGAATTCTACAAAACTTTCAAAGAAGAACTGGTACTATTTTTACTGAAGTTATTTCATAACATTGAAAAAGAAGGAAATTCTTCTTAGCTCATTCTGCAAAGCCAGTATTCCTCTACTACCAAAACTAGGAAAAGACATAACAAAAAAGAAAACTACAGACCAATATCTCAGATGAACATAGATGCAAAATTCCTCAAAAAACTACTAGTAAGTCGAATTCAGTAGCACATTAAAAAAAAAATTCATTATGATCAAGTAGATTTTATCCCTGGAATGCAAGGATGGCTCAACATACACAAGTCAATGAACATGACCTTCCACATAAACAAAATTGAAGACAAAAATTATATGATCATTTCAATAGGTGCAGAAAAAACACTTAATAAAATCCAGTGTTTCTTCATGATAAAAATTCTCAGCAAAATAGGCATAGAAGGAACATTCCTCAAAACCATAAAAGCCGTATATGACAAACTCTCAGTCAAGGTCATCCTGAATGGGGAAAAGTTGAACACGTTTTCCTTAAAACTTGAACAAAGCAAGGATACTCACCTCACCACTCTTCTTCAACATAGTACTGGGAGTACTAGCCAGAGCAAACAGGCAAAAGAAAGAAATAAAGTTCATACAAATTGTAAAAAAAGAAATCCAACTATTTCTGTATGCTGATAATATGATCTTATGCCTAAGGAACTTTGAAGACTGCTCCAAAAGACTCCTAAACTTAATAAATGAGTTCAAAAAAGTCCCAAGACATAAAATCAACACATATTAATCAGTAGCACTGTAATACACCAATAGCGAACAGGCTATCAAATAAATAACTCAATTCTATTTTAAAATAGCTGCCAAAACGTCAAAATACCTAGGAGTATAGTTAACCAAGGAGGTGAAGTATCTTTACAGGAGAGCTACAAAATGCTAATAATAAAAATTTTAGAGGACACAAACAAATGGATATCCATCCCGTGCTCATGGACTAGAAGAATCAACGTTGTTAAAATGACCGTATTACCTAAAGTAATCTGCGAATTCAATGCAATCTTTATCAAACTACCAACATAATTTTCCACAGAATTAGAAGAAAACAACTCAAAATTAATGTGAACCAACAAAGAACCAGAACAGCCAAAGTAATCCTATGCCAAAACAAAAAGCCAGAAGCATCACATTTTCTGACTTTAAATTATACTACAAGGCTATAGTAAGCAAAACAGCATTGTACTGTTACAAGATCAGACACATGAACCAATGGAAAAAAGTGGAAAATCCAGAAATAAAACTAACTAAAACTAACTGATCTTTGATAAAGCAGACAAAAGCATACACTGAGGAAAGATGACCTTATTCAACAAATAGCACTGGGAAAATTGTATAGCTACATGCAAAAAAATGAAACTTGGTACTGATCTCTCAACATATATAAAAACTAACTCAAGATGAATTAAGTCTTAAATGTCAGATCTGAAAACATAAAAATCCTAGAAGGAAACCTAGGAAAAACTCTTATGGACATTGGCCTAGAAAAATAATTTATGGCTAAGACATCAAAAGAAAATGTAACAAAAGCAAAAATAAATAAGTGAGACTTAATTAAACTAAAAAACTTATGCATAGCAAAAGAAATAAACAACACAGCAAATAGGCAACCTACAGAAGGGAGAAGATATTCACGAAGTATACATCTGACAAAGAACTAATATCCAGAATCTACAAAGAGCTCAAACAAATAATCAAAAAGAAAAAGAATTAACCCCATTAAAAAGCAGGCAAATGACATGAACAGACATCTCTGAAAAGAAGATATACAAATGGCCAACAAACATGAAAAAATGTTCAACATCACAAATCATCAAGGAAATTAAAACCCCAATGGGTTACCATCTTACACCAATCAGAAAGGTCATAATTTTTTTAAAATTTTAAAACTATAAATGTTGTCATAAATGCAGTGAAAAGGGAGTGCTTATAAACTGGTGATGTGAGTGAAAATTAGTTCAACCTCTATGGAAATCAGTATGGAGATTTCTCAGATAACCCACAATACATCTACCATTTGATCCAGCAATCCGATTACTTGGTATCTACCTAAAGAAACAGAATGTAATGCAAAAAAGACACCTCCGCTTGGATGTTTATTACAGCACAGTTCATAATTACAAAGATGTGGAATCAACCTAAATGCCTATGCAATGATAATGAAAATGTGTATACACACACACACACACACACACACACACACACACAGAGAGAGAGAGAGAGAGAGAGAGAGAGAGAGACACCATGGAATACTGTGCAGGCATAAAAAAGAATGAAATAATGTATTTTGCAGCAAGTGGAATGGAATTGGAGACCATCATCTTAAGTGAAGTAATGCAGAAATGGAAAACCAAACACCACATGCTCTTACTTATAAGTGGGAGATAAACTAACTGCAAAGGCACATAGAATGGCATAGTGGACGTTGAAGACTCAGAAGGGGTATGGTGGTAGGGGTAGGGATAAATAATTACCTATCAGGTATAATGTGAGTGGGTAGGAATAGAGGGTACACTTAAAGTCCAGATTTTTGGGGGTTTTGCAATTCATCCATATAATGAAAAATCATTTGTATCCTTTAAAGCTATTGAATTTTTTTAAAGGAAAAAAATACAAAAATTGAAGAACTTTTTTTATTAATTAAACTAAAAAGCTTATGCATAGCAAAAGAAATAATCAACACAGCAAATAGGTAGGGTCATAGTTTAGCACATAGGGAAGGGGAGCATTTACTATATCCCTGCGTGTTCTCCAGTGTCAGTTAAAATGTTTAATTAGTAGGTAGGGTCATAGTTTAACATGTAGGGAACGGGGAGCATTTGCTATAGCCTTGTGCGTTCTCCAAGTATCAGTTAAAGTGCTCAATTAGTCATTTATGCATAAATAAATGTATCCCTTATAACAGCTCCTTACTTTAGATTTCTGAATAACTCATGTTCTCAGTAATCAATAAATCCCTACTTTCTCCCTATGCTATATTTTGTTGATGGTAATAACTTGGTTGAATTACTAAACTTACACAAGTAGCTCTGTACTTTTTTCTGTAAAAATTCAAAAACATTTCTTGTATTCTTGGGGCTGAAATGCCTTCTGTAGCCCACTCCAATCTTCGAAAGAAAATCAAAGTGAGAAAATATAGTACAATAAATTAAAATTACTTGAATAATACAAATAGTTTATTTCACTATGCAAATCCGCATCTCACAGTTTGGCCATTGGTGCAGGTTATCTTCTTATGAAGGAGGATGGGAAGAGTTTGTGCCTAGGATTGTTGGGTAAGTTAATAAAAGATTACTGAAATTCTCAACCTACTTTTTCTATAAACATTTTATTTTACAGTAACAGAAATGCTATATATAACTCTCATAAAACATGTAACTCCAGATAGCTGAGTTTTACAGTTAATCATCAATTATTAAACTATTTAACTTGAGAAAATTGTGCAACAATTATGAAATGTCCAACCTTCTACTGGCACTATCATGCTTCTCAGCTGTCTTTTGCTTTGGAATGTATATAATTATTGACTCTATTTCAGATATATTTAATTCACTAAATATAGGGTTCGTTAACTACTGTATTAAATCTTAGGTATCCTTGGCAGATAAAGTTGCAATATATGAGTTAACCTAAAAAAATGTCACTTTTCCTTGATTTCTTTTCACCAGGAAAAGATATCTTACTATTGTGTTAAATGCATATTTTATATTTTTGACAACCTACAGTGATAACCTGAATATCGAATTATGGTCAAGCTGAGGTCATCTTTCTTCTCCTGGGACTCTCTGTATGAATATATCTTTCATCTTATTCAGGACCACCCCACCTTAGACTTTTTCTTCTGGGCTCTGTGTTAGAACAGCAGTTTCCAAGTCAAATAATGCTTCCTATTCACCTATGGAACTTTTCAACAGGCGCATGTGCCAATTTCATAACAGAGTAGAGATTCAGAGTATTTAGATCCTTCTAACTTTTAGAAGAATCCAATGAAATATTTTTTGCTGCACATGGTGTCAATTTTTCTTAAATTTATTTTTACATAAATAATTTTGAGGCTGAGCGAAGCGGCTCATGCCTGTAATCCCAACACTTTGGAAGGCCAAGGCAAGAAGATTGCTTAAGCCCAGGAGTCTGAGACCAGCTGGGGCAACATAGCAAAACCTCGTCTCTTCAAAAAGTTATCCAGATGGAGTAAGGTGTGCCTGTAGTCCCAACTTCTTGGAAACCTGAGGCAGAAGGGTTCCCTGAGTCTGGGAGGTTGTGGCTGCAGTGAGCCATGATCATGTCACCGTACTTCAGCCTTGGTGAAAGAGTGAAACTCTGACTCAGAATAATAATAATAATAATAATAATAATAATAAATTGAGATAATTCCTCATTTTTCTTTCCTTTGAAATAAAGTCTAATCCACATAAATTATAAATTGACTTATGCTCCTAAATCATATTGATACACAGATTACCAGTTCTGGAGACTGACCCTCTTTTTTAAGGACATGCCAAAATAATAACAAAAGAATCCTAATTATAAACAAGTTACTTCTCATTTCATTCAGTCATATGGTTAAAAAAATCTATTTATTACTGCAAGAATGAATAATTCATGTGTTAATGTGGCATAATTTATACTACCCCTTGAGAATGGCTGGCTGTAGAAGTATTAATGTGCATAGGCATTGCACTAATTATATGTTTTATTAGTTTGGATGCATATTTTACAACTTGCATTTTATGTTTTCACTGATGTCTTA
Source organism: Cephalopachus bancanus (assembly GCA_027257055.1). Taxonomy (NCBI): domain Eukaryota; kingdom Metazoa; phylum Chordata; class Mammalia; order Primates; family Tarsiidae; genus Cephalopachus; species Cephalopachus bancanus. Next base: position 951,787 of record JAPVLO010000084.1, on the reverse strand, counting down.
AGGTGGAAAAAGTAAACCATGGCACATTTTAACTGTGATTTATACTTCAGGGGCAAAATTACATAGAAAATATGAGAGTGGAAAAAATTGGCTACAATGTCCACTTCTCATATGTTTCAAGAAATTTTTTATACACTTGGGACTATTGATAGATCAGCTATAATTTCAGCCCACTAAATGAATTTCAGGGACAGTGCAATTAGGTAAATTTTCTGGACTATGTAAGCAAAATTAAAAATTTAATGAACGAATAATTTTAAGTGACTTACTGAAATGTATTGATACTAACCACAGCTGAGTCCAAATTTTTATCAACTTATTAGGGATATATAAATGCCTTGACTAGAACTGAAAGATAGAGATAATATTACTTATTTAAATTCATTAACTTTCTACATCCATTTAAATAACTCCCCCACTAATAACATCCAGAGTTATTCCTTCATCATATACAATGACTTACTTAAAATTAATTTGCCTCTAGCAGACAAAATTAGAAATAAAGACATTATGACAAAATCTGGACAATAACTATATGTGAATTTCTCTTAGGTTGTGAGATCTCAATTTGTCATAATTTAAACAGTTTCAAGTCCAACAATTAATAAATATAGACTTTGCCTCCTATTTAATAGACGCCTTCCATTATCATTTGGTACCATTTTCAGGGAAGGCTTATCTAGGAGATTCAATAAAAGGACTTAAAGTTTATGAGTAAAATTTTTAATATTTAAATAATTTAGCTTGAGTCAGACTACTAGCCAGACAAATTTAAAGCAAACAAATTTTAGTATATTGAAAGAAGAAAATGAAATAGAAAAAAAAGATTGAGTTCTAAGGTAGGGATTTTAATAAACTTTTAAAACTTAGTTGAATGTGGTGACTAATGCAAACACACACACACACACACACACACACACACACACACATTCTCATTACTTTAATATTCAAACAGGAGCACTATTCTTATAATGTAGATAATGTAATTTTCTTTGTCCTAAACAAATTATTTCTGCGTTAATGTCCTTGAGTAAATATGAGCATATGTATGCAGAAACTATAAATGTATATATGATCTGTGGGCAGAATAACACTCCCAACAGAAAATAAAGTTATACTCTATCAATAGGTGAAAACTTTCTCCAGAATTAAATGTAGATGTTTAGTGTACTAAATCATATACAGAGAGGTTCTTTTCCTATTCTAAGAATGCCTTCTCTAAATCTAAAACCAATATTAGGTCTTAACAACACATTGGCAGGAAAAGCAGAAAAGCATTCCTTGCTTCAGAAGAACAAGAAGAGAAAACAATATATAATAGCTTAAGGAGTAATATGTAGCATTAAAAAAATTAAAAATGAATGTTCACATGAGAAAATTATTTAAAATATGTAGCATAAAATATTGAAATGACAAAGAATTTTTATTGAAGTGGGAATTTGAATCAATGTATCTTGACCTCAGGAACATCAAGTACTTAGTGTAAAGAGAAAGTCACATTTTTAAGAATGTATTCATTTATTTTTGGTTAATAAAGTTGTAAACCACTCTTTTCTTTTAGTTAACAGTATGGTTTTTGGATGCCAAATAATTAAGAATTATTTTATGACATTTTGTGTTCCTTTAGCTCTACTCAATTATGTTTTGCTTGTAGAATGTGATATATTAAGCTGAGCATGGTAGCTCATGTCTATAATCCCAGCACTTTGGGAGCTAGAGGTGAGAGGATTGCCTGAGCCCACAGGTTCAAGACCAGCCTGGGCAATTTGACAAAACCTCATCTCTACAATAAATCAAAAAATTAGCTGGGTGTGGTGGCACGTGTCTTTATTTCCAGGTACTTGGAAGACTGAGGTGGATGGATCACCTGAGCCCAGCAGGTTGAGGCTGCAGTGCCCATGACCATGCCATTCCACTCCAGCCTGCGTGACAAACTGAGACTCCAACTCAAAAAAATAAAATGTTATATGTTACACTTCCTTTTAAAACTATTTCCAATTTTTAAATTCCTTCCATTTAATGGCAAACCATTCTCCCCTAGTATTAAGATGTATACACACTGTTCAGCTTCACTAATCATCAAAGAAATGCAAATTAAAGCCACATTGAGATACCACCTAGCTCCAGTTAAGATGGCCATCATCAATAACTCAAAAAACAATAGATGCTGGAGAAGATGTGGGGAAAAGGGAAAACTCCTACACTGTTGGTGGGAGTATAAACAAGTACAACTTCTGTGGGAAACAGTGTGAAGGTTCTTAAAAATCTAAAAATCAACCTTTCGTATGATCCAGCAGTCCTTCTTCTGGGAATATACCCAGAGGAACTCCAATAATTTTATTAAAAAGATGCCTACACACACATGTTTATTGCAGCACCACTCACAATAGCAAAAACATGGAACCAACCATGCTGCCCATTGAAACTGGACTAGATTAAAAACTGTGGTACCTCTACACAATAAAATACTACACAGCTATAAAGAAGGTTAAAATTATGAACTTTGCAGCAACTTGGATGGATTTAGAATCTATAATACTCAGTGATCTATCACAGAAACAAAGAACTGAGTACCTCATGCACTCATTCATAGGTGGACCCTGAACATTTATCATAATGCTATAAGAAGGTGATTGGCACTAGCCAGAAACTGCCAGGGGAGGGAGGTCACATAACATCAACAAAGGTACATAATCTCAAACCAGGTGAAGTGGGAACCAAAGGGAGACTCAAAGTTTACCTGTAAAAGGACTACTTATCTACCTAATCCTAAATTGTACCCCACATCTTTAAAACAAATAAATTAGAAATGTTTTTAACAAGATGTATACACACACATCTACACACACATGTAAATGCTTTCAAAATTCCTTATAATGCACAGTTACTATTTTGAAGACATAGTATCTTAATACATTGGGCATCCTGGGTAAAATGCAAATAATTAGTGGAAAACAAAGATTAACAAAAGAAAAAGAGGCATGAAATTTTGGGGACATGCATTAATATGAAAGTAAATAACAGTTTATTGCAAATGGCTGTGAGAGTTCATTACAATTAACTAAGCAAAATAAACTTTGATTAGGAAATAGAAAAGTATATTCTACTAATTCTTAAGTATGCACAAATTTTCATTCTCCAGAACAAAAAAAAAGTTTTCAACATAATAGGATTATTTTATATAAATCATATGTATTATAATTTTGCATTTTTACTTACCAGATTTTCTCATTGAATTAAATCAACAACACATTGAAGAGACTTATACTATGTTTTAAACAACAGGTTGGTCATGTTAGGGAGTTTTTTTTTTTTTTTGAGTTGGAGTCTCACTCTGTTGCCCAGACTGGAGTGCAGTGGCCGCTCCCGGCCACCACAGCCTCGACCCGCTGGGCTCTGACGATCCTTCCGCCTCAGCCTTCCAAGTAGCCGGAATTACAGGCACGTGTACCACGCCCGGCTGATTTTTTGATTTATTGTAGAGATGAGGTCTCGCTGCCCAGGCGGGTCTCGAACCCGCAGGTTCAAGCAATCCACTCACCTCAGCCTCCCAAAGGTGCGGGATACAGGCTGAGCCACCGAGCCTGGCTGGGAGAATTAATTCACTGAGGATAATGCCATTATTTTATAATTGATAACACTAATACATGCTTTGTATAATTAAATAGTTCTTTTAACATGATAAATTTGATCTTTGGAAGAGGATAATCTTACAGATAGATATGCAAATCACATCTGTCTACATTATGTATATCATATATATGTATACATACACACACACATATATAGATCACATGTATGGATGAATAAAAATGACGTCCATCATTTTCATTGGAAAAAGGATAATTTGAGTAAATTTCATTCCAAATATGTCAGAATAATTATTAAGTTGATAAGACAGCTCTTTTCAACTTTTGCAGTAGGTCTTAAGAAGTAGAGGTTGGATGCTACATTTTTTGATCCAATGCTGACATAAAGTGTAAAGCTATAGTGACAGAAAGTTGACAGACAGACAGACACACACACACATAGAGTGAAGAATATTTGGATATCCTGTACAGTGAGACAAAATGTATTTTAAAGTCAATACAGAATACGCATAATACCAATCCTCAAGAATATGATAGCAGTGTTTCATGCCTTTTTATTATTTCTCATATTACAAGAATGTATACAGGTTATGAATGCATGGAATGAATGCGTGCATGAGTGAATTTATTCATTAATCAAAAATTCAATTAAATAGTAAAATATGACTATGTTTCCCATAGAATAAACCATCTTTAATGTAGAAAGTGAACTTCTTCCAATGTTCTGAGAGAAACTAAAGAATATAGCGTTTGATAGATCTTTATGAGAACTGCTTATCACACTGAACCTTCAAGGAGAAATTATGAAATAGTAGAACATATAATATGTTAGTTCCTATGCAGTTGTGGTACAAGGAGATGATTTAATGCTGCAATGCCTGCTGCCTCTTTCCCCAATCTAAAAGACTATAAATACAGGACACTAGTGCAAGAGTGACTGTTGACACGGCAGAACGCTCACTCAGGGAAGACTGAAGGGGTTTCTGCAGGATATAGTACAGCCTCTGAGGAAAATGAAATTATTGTGTTGCTACATCCTAGGAGCTGCTTCCGTTCAGGTATATCCTCAGTGCAAGTGAAGTTTTGCATCGCCTGGCTTTTGGAAAAGAAACATACCAAGAAAAAATGTCAGCTTTCAGTTGGAATTCATATTAAATTTACAAAGTATAATTAAGTTCATGGGCCAAGAGGGGATAGGCATAATGCTCGTTAAAGGGAGAACAAAAAACAGGAAGGAAGGAAAGAGAGAGGGAAAGAGTGAGGAAGGATGGTAATTAGAAGAGACAAAACAAAATTTAGTTTTGTTAGATAATTAAGATCAATTTTCATAAACACCATCACTGTATAATCATGTAATCAATAATTACCAATTCTAGATAGTTAGCTATATACGATGTAATTTTAAAATTACTGCTTTCAGTAGAATTCTAAATTCAATTGTAATTCCATTTTTGAGTTGTGCTTCCTCCAGTGAAAACCTCATTGCTGCTGATAATGTGAGATAGTTCTGCAACTACTCCAGTTGGAATGTCAGAAACTCTGCCACTACCACACCCACCATGCAGAAGGTTCTGTTGAACTCTATCCAGAAAAAGGATTTCATTGAACATGCATTTTCTCACATTGCTCTTTGAAATCATTAAGAGAGAGTAAGTCTCATGCCTATGCAATAATTTTAAAAAATAAGAAATGGGCTGTGGTTTAAATTTTTGAAAAGTTGCATTTGTACTGAAAAAAAATTTTTTCTGATACTTGAAGAAAGAGGGGAAAAATTTCCAGTTCTAGCATTGAGAGTCTAACAAATTATCAAATTATTCTCCCACTGGAAACTAGAAAACAAAAATATTAAGAAATAGCTATTTTCAAACATTGGGCAATATGTCTCATAGGACAATGATTGTGTATTCTGTTCTAGGAGAACAGGCATAAATAAATAAACCCCTACCATTGCTAACACTTTCTAACTGGAGACAATTGCTGCATTACAGGACAAAACAAAATCCACCATCCCTGCTGAGGTGGGAGACAAAAATTGGAGTTCAGAGAAGGCAAGATATCTAGGGTGTGTGGAACAGAAATTATCACAGTATGTCATGGAGTCATTGCAAGAAAAATTTCTAAGTAATGAGGAAAAGATATGTTGTCATCCCTTTAAAAACAATTTCTAATTTTAAAATCTATTCCATTCAGACTACAACCCATATCCTCTAGAACTAAAATGTATAGCATAAAATTAATAATTACTATAGCATACAGATGACCAACAACCACTTAAATTTTCTCCAATCACAGTAAAAAAAAAAAAATGTATTGAATATATGGATCTACAATAGAAGCACCAGAAGAACTATACCTTACAAAGAGAACTAACTAACTTGACCTTAAAGTTAAAGTTATCTAGACTCATCATAAAACACTTTAAAACAAACCTGAAAGCATACAAACAATTCATAAGCACCTTAACTATTGATCAGAAAAGGATAACTACTGTAAAATAATACAACAAAATCCGGTTCCCAAGATAAAATTTGCACTGTTTTTTATTTACATTTTAAAATACTGCACATACAAACAAGAAAATTGGACTTGTAACTGAGAAAAAAATAATAGTCAATGGAAACACAGAAATAACAGAGATAATAACATTACCATAGAAGGACATTTACAGATCTATTATAAGAGAGGAGGTAAGAGGACGACAGAACCGGTGGGAGCATTAAAGTCTCTGCAAGGGTGAGTGTCCTTAAAGACACTCTGCGTGAGTGGGCAAGTGCAGCTGGGTGGGTTAAAGTTCGTCTGAAGAGAGACTTGGAATCAAGCACCCAGGGTTTCCCTCTGGAGACGGCTGCAACCCACCACTGCCCTGAAATTGGAGCTACTGGCTTGCAGGATCATCAGCCATTCTCAGGGATCTCTCAGGACAAGGCAGTGGAGGTCAGCTGCTCCTTGGTGCTTAGCACCTGGCTCACACCATCATCCACAGCAGCGGACTGAGAGCTGGCAGAGGAAACCATGGAGAGGGTGTGGTGAGGAAATCTGGAACTGAGCCCCACTGCCAGCAAGGTGACACTGTCAGCCACCATTTTCTCTGTCCCAGGACTGGGCAGAGACCTGCATTGACCAACCTGGCTCTGTTCAGGCTCTAACCTAGGACCCAGAAGGATCTCCGCACTCCTCTGGGATCAACCATCGTTGATTCAGAGAGGAAACTTCAGGAGCAGTCACAGAGAGATGAATACCCCACCCCCACACTGGACCAGGCACAGACACATCTGATCTGAATGGGAAACTTGGTGGCAGCAGCAGCAGCAGCAGAGTTGGGTAAGCTTGGATCTGATTCATCCTCCTCCCACAACAGTCGGTGAGGTGGCAGACCCATGCTAAGAGCAATCCTGCCAGACCACACTGAGAGTCAAGGGGAGGACTGGAGACCAGAACCTGCTCCCTGCCATGGTGGCCAGAAACAGCTGTGGAAATGGGAAAGGAATCTGAAGTTCCAAAAACAGCCACAGAGGGAGCTCTTTTTTCCCCTCTGTTTTAGTACTTTGTTTTTGGTTTTGATTTGGGGTTTTTTTTGTTTGTTTTGTTTTGTTTTGGTGTTTTTTAGTTTTTCTGTTTGCATGTGGGTATTTTTGAGAGTGAGTAAATTCTCAGGATTTTTTGATGGTATGTTTGTTTGCTTGTATGTTTTTGTGGAGTATTTTTGTTTTGTTTAGTTTTCTATTTTTGTTTTTGCTTGCTTCTTTATTTGCTAGTGGGTGTGCCTATCTGATTTCCTTCTCCTTCTCTCTCTTCATCTTCCTTTTGTCTCCCTTTTTTCCTTTTTCCATTATTTCCCTTTCTCTTATCTCATTTTGCTTTTAGAGGGCATACATACACCCTCACTGCATGGACAGATTGTAAGGTGGAGGGAAGTGGGCTCCAGGGGCACACACACCTGTCAGCAGATACTGTGATCTGCAGATAGCTTCTGAACCACGACTTCCCCCATCACATCTTCAACCAATCTCAAAACTGCAAAAAGGTCAGACCCCATCCCTACTCTGGCTTCAAAACTGAACAAATCCAGAGGATCTACATAAGGAAGAATAGAGGACTGAGCAAACAGAAGTGAACGCTATCCCCTCAATTAAAGAAAGGGGGAAAAAAGGGAAGAAAACCTTCACAAATGTAGAACCAAAGGAAGAATACAGGTCCCATACAGACCCCTGGGAAGACAGCACTTGAGAATACAGACTTCAGAACGAAAAAATGAAAAGCCCCCTGAACGACTGATCTCAAACCACAAACCCAGAGAACAAGCTATTAATAGAGAGAATGAATAGAAATGAGGAGAAACAAGAGGGAAGGATGAAGATGTTATTAACTGAGATGACAACAATAAAGAATACAGTAAACAGGCCGGGCTCAGTGTCTCAGCCTGTAATTCCAGTGCTTTGGGAGGCAGAGGCAAGTGAATTGCCTGAGCCTGCAGGTTCAAGACCCACCTGGGCAACTTGGCGAGATCTTGTCTCTACAATAAATCAAAAATTAGCCGGGTGTGGTAGCGCATGCCTGTAGTTCCAGTTCCTTGGAAGACTGAGGCAGAAGGATCACCGGAGCCCAGCAGGTGGAGGCTGCAGTGGCCAAGAGCATGCCACTGCACTCCAGTCTGAGTGACAGAGTGAGACACCAACTCAAAAAAAAATATATAGTAAACAAAATAAATAACAATCTGACAAGCATGAAAAGCATAATTAACCTAACAGAAGAAAGAATCTCAGAGCTTGAGGACCAAAACATGGAACTAATCCAAACTGTTAAAAACATAAAAAAGAACAAAGCCTCCAAGAGATGTGTGATTATATCAAGAGGCTGAACCTATGATTAATTGGAACTCCTGAGGCAGACAGAAAAACAGAGACTACCCTAAAACAAATATTTCTTGAAATTATCTAAGAAAACTTCCCTCGTCTCATGAGAGACATGACCATTCAAATACAAGAAATATAGAGAAAGCTTGCAAGACATCAAATGAGAAAACCAAATACTAGACACATAGTAATTCACTTACAAAAAGTAGGTATAAAAGAAAAAATCCTAAGGACAGCAAGAGAGAAAGGTCAGATTACTTACTGAGGAAGACCAATTAGAATAGTAACAGATTTAGCTACAAAAACACTACAGGCTAGATGAGACTGCAGTCCAATCTTCAAAGTTCTCAAAGATAAACAAAACCAACCAAAAATTTCCTACCCAGCTAAATTAAGTTTTATTAGCAATGGAGAATTAAAATTCTTCCCAGACATTCAGTCTCTCAGAGTCTATGCCACCTCCAGACCAGATCCACAAGAAAAGCTTAAGAAAGTTTTAAATGCGGAAGAAAAAAAAAAGATAAAGAACTATCACACTCTTCCCAAGAATCCAGGAAAAAGATTGAAAACACACACATATAACAACCCAGAAATCAAAAGAAAATCAATAAACAAATAAAACAACAATAACAACAAACCCTATAAGATCTATACAACTGCATGACAGGGATAAACTCTCACATCTCAATTATTAGCCTAAATGTGAATGGACTAAATGCACCTCTGAAAAGATATGGAATGGCAAACTGGGTTAAAAAAACATGACACAACACTATGATGGCTCCAGGAGACTCATCTCACCAAAATGGACACTCACATACTAAAAGTAAGAGGATGGAAAACAAATTTTCAGGTGAACAGAACACAAAAGAAAGCAGGAGTTGCAGTCTTAATATCAGACAAAATATCCTTAAAGCTATCAAAAAACTTTAAAAGATACCGAAGTTTACTACATAATGATAAAAGGTTCAATCCATCAACAAGAAATATCCATCCTAAGCAAATATGTACCAACCTTTATAAAGCAGCTTCTAGGTAAACTAAGAAAAGATATTGACTCTAACACTATCATAGCTGGAGACTTAAATACCCCACTAACAACTCTTGATAGATCATTGTGGCAAAAAATCAGCAAGGAGATCCAGAAACTCAACTTGAAGCTTGACCAGATGAATTTAGTAGATACCTACAGAACACTCCACCCACCCAACAACGACAGAATATACATCTACTCATCACCACATGAGTGATACTCCAAGATTTACCACATCCTCAGCCATAAATCAAGCATAAACAAATTCCACAAGATCAAAAGACTGCCATGCACCTTCTCAGACCACAATGGAATAAAAATAAATATCAACACCAAGTAAGCTACTCCAAGATCCACAAAGACATGGACACTAAACAGCATGGTGCTGAACAACTCCTGGATCAACAAGGAAATCATAGCAAAAACCAAAAGATTTCTGGAAACAAATGAAAACAAAGACACATCTTACCAAAACCTCTGAGATGCCATGAAATGAGTAGTGACAGGGGAATTCATTTCTTTATGAATACACATCAAGAAAATGGAAACAACCGGGCTCGGTGGCTCAGCCTATAATATAATCCTGCGCCTTTGGGAGGCTGAGGTGAGTGAATTGCCTGAGCCCGCGGGTTCGAGACCCGCCTGGGCAGGGGAGACCTCATCTCTACAATAAAATCAAAAAAATTAGCCGGGCATGGTAGCGCATGCCTGTAATTCCGGTTACTCGGAAGGCTGGGGCGGAAGGATCACCGGAGCCCAGCAGGTCGAGGCCACTGCACTCCTGTCTGGGTGACAGAGTGAGACTCCAACTCAAAAAAAAAAAAAAAAAAAGAAAAGAAAATGGAAACATCACCTTGTAACAGTCTAACAAATCATCTAAGGGAGCTGGAATGACAAGACCATCAAAACCCTAACTTCAGAAGAAAAATTCAGATCACCAAAGTTAAAGCCCAAATACAGGACATAGAAGACAAAAATCAATGAAACAAAAAGATGATTCTTTGAAAGAATAAACAGGATCGATGGATCCCTAGCCAGATTGGCCAAAAAAGAGAGAGAAAGCCCAAATAAACACAATCGTAAATGCAAAATATCAAATCACAACGGATTTTGAAGAAATACAAATAATTATCTGAGATAATTATGCATACCTGTATGGAAACAAATACAAAATCCTATATGAAATGGCGGACTTCCTGGCATCACACAACCTCCCAAGGTTGAAACAAGAAGAAACAAGAAGAAATTGAGACATTTAATAGACCAATAATAACCCAGGAAACCAACTCCATCATTAAAGAAAAAAAAATCTAACCACAAAAAAGTCCTAGACCAAGCTGGGCTCGGTGGCTCAGCCTGTAATCCTGCGCCTTTGGGAGGCTGAGGTGAGCGGATTGCCTGAGCCGGCGGGTTCGAGACCCGCCTGGGCTGCGAGACCGCATCTCTACAATAAATCAAAAAATCAGCCGGGCGTGGTAGCGCATGCCTGTAATTCCAGCTACACGGAAGGCTGAGGTGGAAGGATCACCGGAGCCCAGCAGGTCGAGGCTGTGGTGGCCGGGAGCGGCCACTGCACTCCAGTCTGGGCGACAGAGTGAGACTCCAACTCAAAAAAAAAAAAAAAAAAAGTCCTCGACCAGATAGCTTTCTGGTGGAGTTCTACAAAACATACAAGGAAGAGCTGATACCATCCTATTGAATGGCTTGGGATCAAGCCATTGCAGAAGACAGAAGTCTCATCAAATCAATTTATGATGCTAACATCACACTGATAACCAAACTGGGTAAAGATCCAACAAAGAAAGGGAACAACAGGCCAATATGCCTGATGAACATAGATGCAGAAATACTCAAAAAAATTCTAGCAAATCAAATCTAACAACGTATCTCAAAAACATCTACCATGATCAAGTAGGCATTATCCCCAGGAGTTAGGACTGGCTCAACATCCACAAGACCATAAATGTAGTTAAATACATGAACAGAGGTAAAAATAGGAATCACGTGATTATATCATTGGATGCAGAAAAGGCTTTCAATAAAATTCAGCATCACTTCTTGATAAAAACCCGTGAACACATAGGCATAAAGGGGACATAAGAGCCATCTGCAATAAACACACAACCAACATATTGTTAAACAGACAAAAATTGGAAGCATTTCCCCTGAAAACCAGAACAAGACAAGACTACCCACTTGAACTCTTCCTGTTACACATAGTGTTGAAAGACCTAGCTAAGGCAATCAGACAACAGAAGGAAATCAGGGGTGTCCAAGTAGGAAAAGAGGAAGTCAGGTTATCCCACTCTGCTGATGATATGATTCTACACCTCAAAATCCAAGAAAATCTGGCAAAAAACCCCTTGCACTGATAAAGGACTTTGGCAAAGTCTCAAGGTACAAAATCAACATGCAAAAGTCAGCTGCGTTTCTAAACTCCAAAAACAAACAGGCAGAGAACCAAATAAAAAGCACAATCCCATTCACAATAGCCACCAAAATAATGAAATAGCTCAGCATCTTCCTAACCAGAGAAGTGAAAGACCTTTACAATGAAAATTACAAAACACTGCTCAAAGAGATCAAAAATGACACAAACAAATGTGAAAAATATTCCATGTTCATGGATTAGAAGAATCAACATTCTTAAGATATCTATCCTACCCAAGACAATCTACAGATTTAACGCAATACCCATTAAATTGCCAGCAGCATTCTTCTCAGACCTAGAAAGGACAAAACAGGAATTCATATGGATACATAAATGACCATAAATCACCAAAAAAATCCTCAGCAAAAATAAATAAATAAAGCAGGAAGTATCACATTCCCAGACTTTAAACTTTATTATAAAGCTACAATAAGCAAAACAGCCTGGTATTGATACAAGAACAGGTATATAGACCAATGGAACAGGATAGAGATTCCAGAAGCAAAACTTCAATTTCTCAGCCAACTCATCTTCGACAAAACCTCCGTTAACAACCACTGGGGAGAGGAGAACTTATTAGTAAATGGTGCTGGGAAAACTGACTGACTACATGGAGAAGATTAAAACAAGACCCCCACCTCTCACCATACATAAAAATCAACTCTAAATGGATCAAAGTCCTAAATGTAAAATCTCAAACTATAACAACCTCAGAAAATGCAGGAGATACCCTTATGGAAATTGGAACTGGCAGTCAATCCCCTATCAAAACTCCAAATGCCCATGTCATAAGAGATAGACAAGTGGGACCTCATCAAATTGAAAAGCTTTTGCAAAACAAAAGGAACCATCAAGAGAGTGGGCAGACAGTTCACAGAATGGAAAAATATATTTGCCAACTGTTTATCTGACAAAGGCCTAACATCTAGGATCTACAAGTAGCTCATAAATGGCAAAAAGAAAAAAACAAACAGCCCTGTTAACAAGTGGGCAAAAGACAAGAATAGACACTTCTCAAAAGAAGACACGAGCAGCCAACAGATACATGAAAAAATGCTCAGCCTCACTAATCATCAAAGAAATGCAAACTAAAACCACACTGAGATACCACCTAACTCCAATCAGGATGACTATTATTAATAACTCAAAAAACAAAAGATGCTGGAGAGGATGTGGAAAAAAGGGAACCCTTCTACACTTTTGGTGGGATTGTAAACTAGTACAGCCTCTGTGGAAAACAGAGTGACAGTTGCTAAAGATCTAAAAATCAACCTTTCATATGACCCAGCAATCCCCATTCTACAAATATTCCTGGAGGAACGCAAATCACTCTATGAAAAAGATACCTGCACAGGCATTTTTATTGCAGCCTTATTCACAATAGCAAAAGCATGGAACCAACCATGCTGCCCAGAGAAAGTAGACCGGATTTTTAAAAATATGCTACACATAAGTGATGGAATATTATACAGCCATAAACAAGGACAAAATTATGAATTTCACAGCAACTTGGATGGGCTTAGAGTCTATAATACTCAGCAATCTATTATAAACAAAAAACTGATTACCACATGTTCTCAGTCATAAGCGGACCCTGAACAATTATAACACTATAAGAAAGGGATTGGCAGTATTGGGAAAATACCTGAAGAAGCAGGGGCACACTTCATCAATAAGGGTACCTAATAGCAAACCAGGTGAAATAGGGAAAAAAGTGAGGCCCAAACTTTACCTGTGCAACACCATTTGTATATCCAACCCTGAATTATACCCCATATCTTCAAAATAAAATTTTTTTAAATATCAGTTATAAATATGTCCTATCTACTAGAGAAAAGTAAATGATGACATTTGCATAATGAAGAGAGAACTAGAAAATACAAAAAAGAAACCAAAAGGAATATCTAAATATAAAAATTACCCAATTGCTAAAATGAAAATATAATTAGATAGAGTCAGCTTCAGATTATAAACTACAGAAGGAAAACAAATCAATGAACTAAGACTGAGAAGTAGGCAAGGATTCCAACTCTCATCACCTTTATCATGGACATCAGTTTTTTGCAAAAGCACAAAGGAGGAAATTCATACATAGATGGACTAGAATAGAGAGACCAGAAATAGACCAAGTAATATATATTCAAGTGATCTTTGACAAATAAGGAAAGTAAATGTATTGAATAATAAGTAGTCCTAAACAATTGGTATGGGAACTATTGGAATTCAATATGCAAATTTTTTTAAAAATAGACTTTACAGCTTTCACAAACATTAGCTCCAAGTTAAGCATAGATCTAAATGTAAAAATGCTAAATGACAAAACTTCCAAATAAAAAATATAGGAGAGACTTCCGGCAAGATGGTGACAGGAGAGGTTAGACTGCAAAAGCCAGTGTTCATAAAGATTCTCTACCTGAGAGGGCATGTGCCAGCGGGTAAATGAAAGTCTGTCTGAGGGGAGCTTGGGTTCAGGCACCAGGGGCTCTCCTCTGGAGGTAACTGCAGGATCATCTGCTATTCTCAGGACTCTCCTGAGAAGTGCCTGCTGACTACAGCTAATGCTCATTGCCGGGCAGCCAACCCTCACCATCACCTGTGACAGTAAAGCAGTTGGAGCCCTGAATCCCACTTGTGGAGAGAGAAGATCAAGGAGAACTAGAGAGGAGCCCCACCCCTGGTGAGAAAACACTGACTGCAGCCCTTTTCTCTGTCCAGGGACCAGACAGAGACCAACATTGCCCCGCCCAGCTCCACCCAGCCTCAGACTTGGGACATAAGGTAATCTCATTAAAGTGGGAGAGACAGAAACCCCTCCCTCATGCTGGATCAGACACAGGTCAGATCTGAGTGGGAGACTTGACAGGCAGCAAGGTGGGTGAGTCCACATATGATCCACCCTCCTCCCACAGTAGGCCTGGGGCATCTGACCCAAGCTGAGAGAAGCCCTATCAGCCTATGCTGAGGGCAGAGGGGAGGGGGTGGAGATCAGAGCTGAAAAGAAGTTTGACTTACAGGAACTACCTCAGAGTGAATTTCTTCTCTCTTTTTTTGTTTTTGGTATGTTTGTTTTACTCATGTTTGTTTCTTTGTGTTTTGTTTTAGTTTTTTTTCCTCTCTTTCTTTCTGTTTTCAATAACATTTTTGTACTTACTTTGTTTCTGTTATTTTATTGCTGTATTTTTTATAGACTTCCTGTCTGTGTATGGGAGAGTACATCAATGGAAGTGTTTTGTGAGTTTGTGTGTTTGTATGATTGTCTGTATGTTTTAGTTTTTTATTTTTATTTATTTATTTTTTTTAATTGGAGTCTCACTCTGTCGCCCAGACTGGAGTGCAGTGGCCACTCCCAGCCACCACAGCCTCGACCTTCTGGGCTCCGGCGATCCTTCTGCCTCAGCCTTCCAAGTAGCTGGAACTACAGGTGCGTGCTACCATGCCCGGATGATTTTTGATTTAGTGTAGAGATGAGGTCTCACCAAGTTGCCCAGGTGGGTCTCGAACCCGCGGACTCAGGCAATCCACTCACCTCAGCCTCCCAAAAGCGTGGGATTACAGGCTGAGCCACCAAGCCCAGTTGTTTTAGTTTTTTTAAATATTTTCTGTATTTGTGTCTCTTTTCATTTGTTAGTTGGTATATCTGTGTTTTCCCTCTTACTCTCTCTCTCCACTTTCCTCTCACCCTACCTCCTTCGTTTTTCCATTCTTTTCCTTTT
Source organism: Cephalopachus bancanus (assembly GCA_027257055.1). Classification (NCBI taxonomy): domain Eukaryota; kingdom Metazoa; phylum Chordata; class Mammalia; order Primates; family Tarsiidae; genus Cephalopachus; species Cephalopachus bancanus. The sequence continues at coordinate 936,167 of JAPVLO010000084.1, read as the reverse complement.
GCTTACCTAATTTTGCTTTCAGAAAGCAAACCTATACCCCCACTGCATGGACAGATTGTAAGGCAGTGGGGAGTGGGTTCCAGGGCACCCAGGACTCTCCTGAGAAGTGTCTGCTCTCAGTGGATATTGGGATATCCAGATAGAATCTGAATCACAGCTCCTCCCTCAATTAAATCTCAAAACTGCAAAAAGTACAGTCCCCCACCACAGTCGATCTTCAGAATTGAACAGAACCAGAGAATCCACATAAAGAAGAAGAGGAGATTGAGAAAACAGAAGTAAAAGCTACCCTTCCCCCATCCCTGAGCAACAGAATTAAAGAAGAGGGAAAAAAAGGTCAAAAGGAAAATCTACACAAATGATGATAAAACAAAAGAAGAATATGGGTCTCACACAGACCCTTGGGAGTTCAGTCACTAAGAATACAGACTTTGGAGCACAATGAAGAGCCCCCAGAATGACTGGTCTCAAGTCACAAACCCAGATATCAAGACATTTATAGAGAGAATAAATAGAATCGAGGAGAGCCAAGAGGAAAGAGTGAAGGAGTTGATAACTGAGATAACAACAATAAAGAATACAGTGAAAGAAATAAATAAGAAACTGATAAGCATGGAAAGCAGAATCAGCCAAGCAGAAGAAAGAATCTCAGAGCTTGAGGACCAAAATGTGGAACTAACCCAAACTGTCAAAAACACAGAAAAGAAGCTTAAAAAGACAGAGCAAAACCTTCAAGAGATGAGTGATTATTTCAAGAGGCCGAACCTAAGATTAATTGGACTTTCTGAGGCAGAAAGAGAGACAGAGACTACCCTGGAGCAAACATTCCATGAAATTACCCAAGAAAACGTCCCTTATCTCATCAGTGATGTGACCATTTAAAAACAAGAGATTCAGAGAAAGAACCCCTGCAAGACAACAAATGAGTAGACCAACTTTTAGACTCATAGTAATTTGACTACACAAAGTAGGTATAAAAGAAAAGAATCCTAAAGGCAGCAAGAGAAAAAGGTCAGACTACATACAGGGGAAGACCAATTGGAATAGCAGGAACTTTATCCACAGAAACACTTTAGGCAAGGAGAGCTTGGAGCCCAATCTTCAAAGTTCTCAAAGATAAACAATGTAAACCAAGAATTACTTAACCAGCTAAACTAAGCTTCATCTGTGATGGAGGATTAAAATCTTTCCCAGGCATTCAATCCCTAAGAGCATATGCTGCCTCCAGACCAGCTCTACAAGAAATACTTAAGAAAGTATTAAACACAGAAGAAAGGAAAGAAAGAATGGCAATGCCCTTCACAAGAATGCAGGAAAAAGATTGAAAACACACAAAAATCAACCCAAAAGTTAAAAGAAAGAAAACAAATATCAACAACAACAACAAACTCTGTAAGAACCTCATGACAGGGATAATGTAAATGACTAAATGTACTGAATGTAAATGGACTAAATGTACCACTGAAAAGACATAGAATGGCAAAATGGATAAAATATCAAGAGGCAGCAATATATTGTCTCCAAGAATTTCATCTCACCAGAAAGGACACTCACAGACTCGAAATAAGAAGATGGGAAACAAAATTTCAGGCAAACGGAACATGAAAGAAAGCAAGAGTTGCAACCTTAATATCAGACAAAATACCCTTTAAGCCATCAAAAATTTAGAAAGATACACAGGTATCTTTCTAAAGGTCACTACACAATGATGAAAGGTTAAATCCATTAACAAGAAATATCTATCCTAAATATATATGCACCCAACATAAGAGCACCAAGTTTCATAAAGCAACTTCTAGGAAAACTTAAGAAAGATTTTGACTCTAACACTATCACAGCGGGAGACTTAAATACCCCACTAACAACCCTAACAGATCATCAAGACAAAAAATCAACAAGGAGATACAGAACCTCAACATGATGCTTGACCAAATGGACTTAATTTACACCTATAGAACACTCCACCCAACAACCACAGAATATACAACCACCACCACATGGAATGTACTCTAAGATCGACCACATCCTTAGTCATAAATCAAGCATAAACTAATTTCACAAGATTGAAATTCTGCCATCAAGAGAGCAGGGAGACAACACACAGACTGTGAAAAAAATTTGCTAACTGTATATCTGACAAAGGTCAAATGTCTAGGATCTATAAGGAATTCAAATGTACCAAAAAGAGAAAAACAAACAGCCTGTTCCAAAGTGGGCAAAAGATACAAATAGACACTTCTCAAAAGAAGACATACAAGCAGCCAACAGATACATGAAAAAGTGCTCAGCCTCACTAGTCATCAAAGAAATGCAAATTAAAACCACACTGAGCTACCACCTAACTCCAGTCAGGATGGCCATCATCAGTAATTCAAAAAACAACAGATGTTGGAGAGGATGGGGGAAAAGAGAACACTTCTACACTGTTGGTGGGAATGTAAACTAATACAACCTCTGTGGAAATCAGTTTGGTGATTCATAAAAGATCTAAAAGTCACCTTCCATATGGCCCCAAAATCCCCCTACTGGGAATATCCCTGGAAGAAGTCAAATCAGTCCATAAAAAAGATACCTGCACACATATGTTTACTGCAGTGTTGTTCACAGTAGCAAGAAATGGAACCAACCCAACAAAGAGGACTGGATAAAAAAAAATGTGGTACATATACATGATGGAATATTATGCAGGCATAAGGAATAAAATCATGGACTTCACAGCAACCTGCATGGACTTAGAGTCTATGATATTGAGTAATCTTTCATAGAAACAAATAACTGAGTATCACATGTTCTCACTCATAAGCAGACCTTGAACAATTATCATAATACTATAAGAAATGGATTGGCATTAGCAAGAAACTGCCAGGAAGGGGGTGAGGAAGTGGGATTGGCAGTAGTGGGAATCTGCCTGGGGAAGCGGGGGCACACCTCATTAACAAGGGTACCTGCATAATGAACATTTGTATACCTAACCCTGAACTGTACCCCACATCTTTAAAATAAAAAAATTAAAATTAAAAAATTAAAAATATAGTAGAAAATATGTGATCATGAATTTAGTGATGAATGTTTAGATATAAACTCAAAAGCATAATTCATGAAAAAAATGATAAATTAAAGTTTATTAAATATATCTGCTCTGTAAAAAGACCATGTTAAGAGAGTCAAATGATAAGTCACAGTGGGGAGAAAATATTTGCAAAATGTGTAACTGATAAAGAACTTATACTACAGAATATACAAAAAACACATAAAACTCAAAACCAAGAATACAAACAACCCATAATTTAAAAGACCAAAAATATTAACATACCTGCTACCAAAGAAGATACAGATGGCAAAGAAGAATATCTAAAGAAGAATATCTAATATTATTTGTTATCAGGGAAATTCAACTTAAGACTACAGTGTGATATTATTAGCTTCATTAAAATTGTTAAAATCCAAAAATGCATTGACATGACCAAATGCTAGTGAGGTCAAAAACAAAAACCCTTCATTCTTGCTGCTGATGGGAATACAAATGGTGTAGCCACTGTGCATGACTGCTTGCAAATTTCTTGAAAAGATAAGCACAACCTTACCACAAAATTCAGCAATTGTGTTCCTAGGTATATCCTCAATTAATTTTGAAATACAAAAACCTGCATGTAAATGTTTATAATTACTGAAATCTGGAAGCAACCAAGACGTCCTCAGTAAGTAAAAGGATGAACAAACTACAGTGCCGCTATGCAATGTAACATCATTCAGTGATACAAAGAAAGGAGTTAATAATTCACAAAAAGACGAGTGAGGACTTTAAGTTCAAGTTGCTTAGTGAATAATGTCAATTTGAAAATGCCACTCTAGTATGATTACAATTATGTAAAATTCTTAAAGGGCAAAACCATAGAGATAGTAAAACAAGTAGTGGAGTTAAATGCTCGGAGAAAGGGAGAAAGATGAAATGATGAAGTACAGGAGATTTTTAGGGCAGTAGAACTATTCTGTATGAGACTGTAATGATGCATCTGTGACATCATGCATTTGTCAAAATTCATAAAACCTTACAGCACAAAGAATGAACTGTTATTTTTTAGTGTATTTTATTATAGAGATGTAGGGTACAAGTGAGGATTAACTACATTGGTAGGCTGTGTGCAGGTTAAGTTTGGACTTCCAACTGGTCTCACTTCCCCTAGTAGTGGACCAGGTACCCTTTGGGCTGTCACTTGCCCCCCACCCTTCTCTATCCCTTGTAAGAAGTTTGGCGCCAATAATGACTCCACACCTGGCCAGGACCAAGAGATTTATTAAAGTGGCTGTTACAAGGGAAAAGGGAAAGGGTCTGTGGAGAGAGAGAGAGGAAGTGAGAGAGAGGCGGGGAGAGAGCTGCAGAGAGGGAGAGAGCGACAGAGAGAGACAGAAAGAGAGACCGAGAGAGAGGAACAGAGACCAAGAGAGAAAAAAAAAGAGAAACCAAGAGAGAGAGTTGCGGGAGAGGGCTGTATTTATCAGCCTGACAGGGGCCGGAAGGGGCGTGCTATGCTCCTATTGGAGGAGCTGCATGGGAGTAGGGTGGGGCCAATGCCGTGTTATGGACCTATTGGACACATAACAAGGCTGGCTACTGATTGGAGACTTGCAAGTTTGAAATTGACGCGCCTGGGAAGGTTTGAAATTGACGCGCCTGGGAAGGTTTGAAATTGACCTCGCATGGGAGGTTTGAAATTGGCATGCACGGGGAATTGTGCTCCCAGAGGCCGGACAGAGGGCCTTTGTTGTCCTGTGTGTCAGCGCCGTTTGGGGAGCCACCCCTTTGGTTGCTTCCTGCACCTTTCATCCCTCCCCTAGCAATGCCCAGAGACTTTTGATCCTGCCCTTGTGCTACTATGATTATTATTCGGGTCCCACTTATAAGTGAAAACATGAGATATTCAGTTCTTTATTTTTGTGATTTATTATTTAGTATGATGGTCTCCAACTTCATCCAATTTGCTGCAAAGTCCATAATTTTGTTCTTTTTTATAGCTGTGTGATGTACTATCATGTATATGTACCACATTTTCTTTATCCAGTCCACTTTTGATGGACATAGAGTTGGTTCCATGTTTTTACTATTGTGAATAGAGTGGTAGTAATCGTGCATGTGCAGGTGTCTTTTTTGTCCAATGATTTATGTTCTCTGGGCGTATTCCCAGGAGAGGAATTGCTGAATCATATGGAACCTCAATTTTTAGTTCTTTTAGGAATCACCACACCGCTTTCCATAGACACTATACTATCTTGCATTCCCACCAGGAGTGCAGAAGCATTCCCTTTTCTCCACATCCATGCCAGCATTTGTTGTTTTTGACTTATTAATGACAGCCATCCTTAACAGAGTTAGGTGGTATCTCAATGTAGTTTTGATTTGCATTTTTCTGGTGATTCATGAGGCTGAGCATTTCTTCATGTGTCTGACATGAAGAAATGTTCTTGTATGTTGTCTTTTGAGAAGTGTCTGTTCATGTCCTTTGCCCACTTTTTAAGTGGGACCTCATCAAACTGAAAACCTTTTTCACAGCAAAAGAAATCATCAAGAGAATGAGGAAGCATCTCACAAAATGGGAACAAATGGTTGCAAATTATGCATCTGACAGTGGACTAAAACTCAGGATGTACAAGGAACTCAAATTAACTGAAAGGAAAATAATGAACCATTATTAATGTTCACAAAAATCAATAAGAAGCTGCAGCATCTCAGGATGGAAAGCAGATTGTGACAAGAGAACCTAACAACAACAACAAAAAAAATTACCAAACATTCTCAATGAAGGGGTTGGAGAGACTGGAGACAAGGATTCAGCTAAGCAGTGTTTGTATTCCTGATCTAGAGAAACTGTGAGAAAATTAACGTATGTTGTTTTAAGCCACTGGGTGTTGGGGTAAAATGTTATACAGCAATAGATAACGAATAAAATCGACTATGTAACACTCCACCTGATTAAAGTTATTTCCAAATAGAAAACTCGCAGTGTGTCATTGATTCATTTTATCCATTCTGTTTCAGTTAATGCCTTCACATTCAGACCCCCCCCCAAAAAATCAACTACAAATCCAATTTTATTCTCTCTAAAAAGTATCTCACTGAGATATGTTACAAGAATCCATCCTCTCTTTTTTTATTTTATTTTATTATAAAGATATGGGGTAGAAGTCAGGATTAGGTACACAAGTAATCTGTGTGAAGGTGAAGTTTGGGTCTTCAACCGGTCCTTACTTTTCCTGATTTATTACCATGTTACTCTTTGTGGTGTTATGTGCCCCGCCCTCCCATGGCAGTGTCCTCTAACTGCTGATCCCTCCCTTGTGTTATTGTGATTAATGTTCAGGTTCCACTTATGAGTGAGAACATGTATTCAGTTTTTTGTTTCTGTGATAGATCACTAAGTATAATCGCCTCCAAGTCCATCCAATTTGCTGTGAAGTCCATGATTTTGTCCTTCTTTATGGCTTTGTAATATTCCATCATGTATATGTACCACATTTTTGTTATCCAATCTACTTTCGATAGGCAATAGGGTTGGTTCCATGTTTTTGCTATTGTGAATCATGTGGCAATAAACTTGCATGTGCAGGTGTCTTTTTTGTAGAATGATTTGTATGGAAGGTTCATTTCTAGTTCCTTTAGAAATCACCACACTATTTTCCACAGAGTTTGGACTAGTTTACATGCCCACGACAGTGCAGAAGATTCCCTTTTCTCCATACCTGTGGCAACATCTGTTGTTTTTTGATTTACTGACAATGGCCATCCTTACTAGAGGTAGGTGCTATCTCAATGTGGTTCTGATTTGCATTCTTCTTATGATTAGCGAGGCTGAACATTTTTTCATGTATCTGTTGACTGCTCATATGTCTTCTTTTGAGAATTGTCTATTCATGTCCTCTGCTCATTTTTTAATGGGGTTGTTTGCTTTTTCCCTCTCAGCTCATTTAAATTCCTTGTAGATCCTACATGCTAGACCTTTGGCAGATAAACAATGAGCAGATTTTTTTTTCCCATTCTATGGGTTGTCTCCCCACTCTCTTGATGGTTTCTTTTCCTCTGAAAAACACAACTTTTCAAGGTTGAGAGAAGAAAATGAAATACCAAACAGATAAATATCAATCCAGGAAATCAGCTTCATCATAAGAAATCCACAGACAAAAAAAAAAGCCCTGGCCAGATGGCTTTCCTGCTGAATTCTACAAAATATACATAGAGAAGTTGCTACCAATCTTATCAAAAGTGTTGCAGGCAATTGAGAAAGATGAAACCTTCCCCAAATCATTTTATGAGGCTAACATCACACTGATACCCAAACCTGGCAAAGACCCAACAAGGAAAGAAAATTATAGACCAATCTCCTTGATGAACATAGATGCAAAATTTATCAGTAAGATTCTAGCAAATCACATCCAACAACACATCTCAAGAATCATCCAGCATGACCAAGTAGGCTTCATTCCCAGGATGCAGGGCTGGTTCAACATCTGCAAGACCATACGCATAATTCAATACATACTGAATATACAAACAAGAACCACATGATTATATCATTAGATGCAGAAAAAGCTCTCAACAAAATCCAGCATCCTTCTTGATTAAAAAACCCCTTGAACACCTAAGCATAGAAAGAACATTTCTCAAAACAGTAAGGGCCCTCTATGAAAAACCCACAGTCAAGATATTGACTCAATGGACAGAAGTTGGAAGTATTCCCCCTAAAAATGGGAACAAGACACATTTGCCCACTCTCACCCCTCCAGTTTAACATAGTGCTGGAAGCCCTTGTTAGAGCAATCAGGCAAGAGAGGGAAATTAGAGGAATACAAATTGAAAAAGAGGAAGTTAAGCAATCCCTCTTTGCAGATGATATGATCCTATTCCTTGAAACCCCAAGAGAGTCTGTCAAAAACCTTCTTGCACTAATAAATAACTTTGGTAAAGTTTCAGGGAACAAAATCAGCATGCAAAAGACAGCTGCATTTCTATACACCAGCAAACAGGCAGAGAACCAAATAAAAAGCACAATTCCATTCACAGTAGCCACACACACACACACACACACACACACACACACACACACACACACACACACACAAAATGAAATACCTTGGCATCTGCCCAACCAGAGAAGTGAGACTTTTACAACAAGAATGACAAAACACTGCTCAACAAAATCAAAGACAACACAAACAAATGGAAAAACATCCCTTCTTCACGGGGTGGAAAAATGAATATTGTCAAAATGTCCATTCTTTTCTCTTCATTTCTGCTACTACTACATTAATTCTGTCACTCATAGTCCCCCGCCTATTTTACTCGTGATGACCTCTATTATGGACTAGTAGTTACCCTAATGTCATCCTTTTGGAAGTCACCTGCAGTGGTCTCTCCTAGAACAAGTCCCATTAGCCTTTCTAGCTATACTGTATGTCCGTATCCCTGTATTAATTCCATTCTTAATTGAAATAGCTAGAATAATTTATATGACACACTAAATCATTACTGGCATTGTCTTTAAACTTTTCAACTTGCTGTTTCTTCTCCTACTCAGTCTAGCCTCTACTTGCTTCAAAAGTGAAAACAAACAAAAACTGTAGCCATATCACACTTCTGAGAAAGTTTCCTGTTGTAATTCATTTTTAACAGAATAAAGTTTAAATTTCTTGTAAAAAAAAATATGTGCCTATGACTAATTTTGAAGACAGAGAGAAAATCATATTCGGTTTTTTATCTTCAGAAATTTAAAAGCTACTTTTCATAGGATAAGTGCTCAACAAAACCTGTTAGATGAATATATAAATAATTTCATAATTGCTTTATGAATATAGAGACGAATGGAAAGATAGATAAGAGCATAAATCCGAATTGCTGTAGTAATATGTATATGTTTCCGTGTCTTTATAATATTTTATTATATAATATCAAGAATTATATTAAGCAATTGTGATGGAAAATCAATAAAAGGAATTCAGAAATAATTCATTAAATATTAATATATAAACATAAATAATAACAAATATACTATGAGTGTCCTAATTTTGCAAGGGGATTTCATGTAATTAAACTCATTTAATTCTCATACAACTAAAGTGACTGCTTTTTGGATTTTTTAATCCCCAGTTAACATATGAGGAAAATCAGGAAGCACAAAATTAAGTGATTGAGAATGAAAAATAACATAGCATAAATTTGAATAAATATTTTTTCCTCCTGAAAATCATATTCTCCTGGCCGTTTATCAGTTTCCAATATGTCATATAACAATACCTCTGTATTTTTCCTTATATTTAGTGTGATACACATATTGGTAGCAGTCTCAACATAAACATTGTCACAAATGATGATTTTCTCAATGCTTTACTGTCACAGAGGCTCACTGCTATTAAATATATGTTAGATTCCTTATGAAATTGTTCTTGGAGTTTTCAGTATTGAGAACCACATTAAGCAATCTGTATTATTTCTATGCCATTACCAAGAAAGTTTTCATCTATAACTTACTTTATCTTTGGTAACCTTGCTGTCATTTGGTAGCACTAGGGTTAGAAAATTTAATAATTATATATAATTTTCTCAATAAAGTAAAATAACTGTTTTCATGTGATCCACTAGGAGGTATGTCTACCACATTTAAAGACATTACTTTGATACATTTCATTTAAGATGGGAGAATGGATAACATTCATCTCCCACTGAATAAGTCACACACACACACACACACACACACACACACACGCACACACACACACACAACCCTGTCATATTCATATTTTAATGTTTATCACAGATAAACATTACTGAAAGATATTGTAAGGAATAGAACAAATTATTCAAATGGAGAAACAATAGATATCAAAATAAAGATGAAAAGAGAGTTAGAGTAATCCTAGTATCTTGATAGTCAAGTGTGTGGAAGTCCACAGGAAGATCTAGGACATAACCCACAGTGCAATTAGAAGCCATAATACATTTTTATGGAAAAGACAAAAGACAACCAAGGATGGAGAAAGGAGCACTACTATTAGATAGACTCACTTGGGCATCCGGTAAAGATATGTTTTCACCTTAAGTCATTTTTTTTTTGTACTTAAAAAAAAAAATCAGTCAAGGAATAAAGACAGGAAGGGAGAAAATACTAAAGTAGCATTACATGACTTTGGATTTCAAGTTCATAAAGAAGAAGAGTCACTTAAAATTATCATTCAATTGCATAATTGGAATGTGATTAATGATGTATTAAGATGATATAAATACCATCTTGTCAATATAAAGATGAGAATATTTACATAGAACTCTTATAGAAAAGTTAGGCAACTATATTTTGATGTGTATGATTACAATTGCTTACAGCATGTTGAATTACAGCTGTCCAGAAGACAGTGGGGATGACTTTAGCTTGACATTATTTTAATAGGCTGTTTCATTTTTTTAAAAAGAAAAAAAAACCCTGTGGAGAATTTGTCATCCTTAGTTGTTTTTTTTAAATAACTAGATCATAATTAAATATGAGACTTCAATGATGAGGAACAAAGATTAAGCTTGATATATAGTACAGAATTACGTATGTCCTAGCCAACTGTGCCAGAGAAATGAATTGAAAGCAATCAGAGCTGCCCTGATCTTTTGGGAATAAGGAGGCTGAGATGCTGGCTGGCAGAGGTGGTCAGAGCATGCTGTAATTGCCATTCTTGATTGGATTGGGGTAACATGTCTCAGTGTGCCTGCTAATCCCTCTATGATATCAAAGATCTATTTTTCTTGAGTTAGTTGTGAACAAATGCATGGTGTTATATTGAAACCCCTCAAAGGGCTTTAGATTAAAATGGAATTTAATCATTCATTGAATGTGCAAATGAGAAAAGTTTAGTTTAGTTTGTTTTCTTGTTTTACCAAAAAGGCAACAATGAATAGATTTTCTGGGTTATGTAAGAAAATATTTTGAAACAAATTTAGAAAAAACAAATATATAATAGAATAATTATATCATGTACATAGTTGAGTTTCATTATATGTTCACATATTTAAGGAACAGCCAAAACACATGAGAAAGTATATGGAAATATAAGGTAGCATACTTCCATAAGTATATGGAATTTGAAAAGCAAGGTAAAAATAGGAAAAAGTTCAATAATAGACAAAAAAAATCATAGGGAACATAAGAGTAGTTGTTTTACATACATTTAGTGAAGGAAAGAAAGTGAAAGAATGGTACTTTTTACTTTAGGAAGCAAATCAAAGCAAAATGGAAATGAATATATCAGTTGGAGATTAGCCTGAGTAGCCTTTAGGACCCAAGATATCTGTTGTGTTTTTGCTCTTTATGGTCACTGAAGCAGAATGCCTATATTTTTACATTCTTGTGGATTATCTTTCCAGAAGTTAATGTTATAGTTTTGTAAATAGTCAAATAACTCTCTCCTCAATCTCTCCTTACTTTCTAATCACTCTGCGGTGCCATTAGATGATTTACTATTTAAAATTTAGCATTCATACTCTTTAGAATTATTCAATTACCTCAGTATTATTTGCCAATGACTGAGAGTGTTCATTCTCATAATTCGGTTCCTGTTATCATTCCATTTTGTGTTTGTTAAACTACCTAAAATTTCCTATTTTGAGTTCTGATAGACAAGATTATACAATACTAGCTTACAGTTTTAATTGTTCCAAATCAGTTTTAATGACAAGGTTTTAGAAACAAATTATTTTAAAGTAAGTTCCAAAATACTTGCAAGCTATGTATCTGACAAAGGCCTAACATCCAGAATCTACAAGAAACGCAAATGAACTGAAAGGAAAAAAACAAACCCATTAAAAAGGGGTCAAAGAACATGAGCAAACACTTCTCAAAGGATGTCACATAAGCAGCCAACAGACACATGCAGAAATGCTCATCTTTACTAATCATCAGAGAAATGCAAATCAAGACTACAATAAGATAGCTCTTAACTTCAGGAAGAATGCCTACCAGTGACAAGTCAAAAAACAACAGGTGCTGGTGCAGATGTGAAGAAAAGGGAACTCTGTTACGATGGTAAGAATGTAAACTAGTCCAACCTCTATGGAAAAGTGTGATGATTTTTCAAAGAACTAAAAATCGAGCTTACGTAGGATCCAGCAATCCCTCTCCTGAGAATAAGCCCAAAGGAGCATACATTGCTCTACAAAAAAGACACCTGCACACACAGTTGCTGCCACACTATTCTCAATAGCAAAAACATAGAACTAGCCCTGCTTCCCATCAAAAGTACACTGGATAAAGAAAATGTGGTCTGTGGTACATAGGCGCAATGAAATATCATGCAGCCATAAAGAAGAACAAAATCATGGCCTTCACAGCAACTTGGATGCATTTAGAGACCGTCATTCTAAGAGAACTATCACCGAAACAACTGAATACCACATGTTCTCACTCATAAGCAGGCTCTGAACATTAGTCACATTAGCAAAAGGGTGAGATTAGCAGTCACAGGGCATGGCTGGTGAGGAGGGGAGAGAGAAGGGAGTTGGGCACATGCAACACGATGGGTACCTGGTCGACCACCATGGGAGAGAGGGCCAGCTAAAAGCCCAAACTTCACCTGCATCATATATTTATAATTATTATTTCATAGAATTCCAATACCTGGTAATATTTTATCTGATACCCTCATGTAAAATGTTGCCAGATAAATTATCAGTTATTTGCTTCATTCTTTTTCTTAGTATGTGAATTATATTTTGAGCGTAGTAATCATTTGGGCATTTAAATATTTGGACATATCAAGCAAATCTATATGCGCCTCTTTCGTGAACTGCATATGATGATAACTGTTCCTCAGGAAAAAAAATAACACTTCAGGAGATATTGCATACAAGCATAAGTGAACATTGTTTAATGTGGCACAATTTAAATGGATAACTATAAATGCAGCAATAACTTATATGTATATAAATCACATAGGTATATAAATATAATTATAAACAGAGTAGTTAAAATAAAACATAAATTACATTAAAATGTCCACTTGAGCTACACTTATGAGACAATTCAGAATTATTTAGATTAGATTGTAGCCAAATAATCTTTACTTCTGTGGAATTTTATCTTTCCTCAATTTCTTTTTATTTACCAGTAAGTATCACTATGTTGCTGTTTTGGGGGGAGTTTTTTGTTGTTGTTGTTGTTGTCTATTTTTTTTTAAAGCTGTTCCCACATTATTCTAGCAGAAAGTGAAACCGAAAGACAAACTTACAGGAATCAAAAAGCCTGCAAGATTTAACTCATTGAATTTTCTACACCCTCTGGGGAATTTTGCTAGCAGAAAACCCGTGGATAATGATATTTGGGTTAACCATACAACATAAACACTCAGTCTTTACAGTACACCTGTTGACAAATTACACATTTTGTCCTTTAAAGTAATCTTCTGAAATTTAGAAAAATGGAGTTTAATGGCTAGGGTAGGAACAAAAATGAAAAGAGGCAAGAGAAAAAGTTATTTTGCAAGGAAAAAATTATAAAGAATGTATTTCAAGGAACAAGACTTCATCTAGCCATGATGCAATGCCTAGCTAATTAATTTGAAAAAAAATAATTGAGATAATTAACTTCAAATTGAACAGGATTGTCATTTCCATAGGAATGCACACAGTGAATGAGGATCATGGTATTAAATTACCTCAATGGGGCATATCTTTCCAGGTGTTTTCATTTGCCTGCTTGCTTGGTTTGTTTTCAACATTTAGTGTAGCATGACGAAGAATCCTAGATACTCCTGAGCAAAGCCCAGCAACTGTAAGCAGGTTGGCCAGAGTTGTTTACACCATCTGCAGCTCAGCTACTTAACAAATTTGACTCAAGAAAATTGGAGAAGGCCTGTGCTTTAACCCATCACTTTTCAGTCACGGTTTTGGGACATTCTGATGTATTATTCTCATTTGTAAGATATATCAGGACTAATTTGTCATAACTCATAATATATTCAGATTACAAATTAAATATCTTCTTCCATTAAAATGGTCTCAGAGTTGTATCTCTTAAAAATACATTCTCAGCCGGGCTCAGTGGCTCAGCCTGTAATCCCGCGCCTTGGGAGGCTGAGGTGAATGGATTACCTGAGCTCGCGAGTTCAAGACCCGCCTGGGCAACTTGGCGAGACCTCATCTCTACAATAAATCAAAAATAAGCCGGGCGCCTGTAGTTCCGGCTCCTTAGAAGGCTGAGGCGGAAGGATCGCCGGAGCCCAGCAGGTCAAGGCTGTGGTGGCCGGGAGCGGTCACTGTACTCCAGTCTGGGCGATAGAGTGAGACTCCAACTCAAAAAAAGAAAAAAATACTTTCTCAGTCACTCAGAGCTAGTATGCTGCAAACTGGCACCTAACAAAACATTTATTTTATTTCTGGAAATAAAAACCCTAGAATCTGTATATTGCAAGGTAAACCTCATCTCTTATAACTATTACAGCCAAAAAAATAGGGTAAGAATTGCTAACCTGAGTAGTTACAGGGAAAAAAAAGATGGAAAATTAAAGGTACCAGACGTGTACAACAATATGTGTATGTGTGTATATATTAGAACAGATACATGTATACATGCATGTTTGTTAACATGTGTGTATACATATGTATGTGCTAACATACATTTATGAGCTAATAAACACACATACACAGACACACACACACATACACATATTAGCTTTTTGAACCTCCATAACTTTTGACTATGTTAACTATGTTTTTACTATTATATTCCAATCAGAGCAATTTTTTAATCTTTCTTTTTCAACTGATGCACCTAAAATAGAATCTGGCACCATATTAGATACTCAGTAAATATTTTGTTTATAAGTGACTGAAAGAAAAAATGAGTGGATAAAGTTGTCCTGGAAGAAAGTAGAGACCTAATACAAGATTTAGCTATTGCCACAATGAAATATTTGTGTTTCACAGTACAGCTCGGAGCAGTGTTTCTCAGCCTCAGCACTAGTGATGAATTTAGGCCATGAGTTTCTTTGGGAGATCTGCTTCATGCATTGCACAATGCTAAGCAGTATCACTGGCCTCTACCCACCAGATACCAGTAGCACCTCCTACTCAAAAATGTCTCTAAACTTTACTAAATGTCTCCTGGAGGTGAACCACTAGCTTAGAGGAATACTGTAATTCTACAATATTAAAGTCTCAGTTATTTAGCTAACTAAAAATTATTTTAGTTTTTTAATAATTTGACGTTTAATGAATTTGCAGGTTCATGAAAACCTAAATTGTGCTCTTTAACACCATAATGAGCCTTCGAAAATGTACTTAGCCTCATTGAGCACCTTGTACTTTGCTCGAGCCAGAAACATAGCCACTGTTTGGTTTTCTCTCTAAATAATGATATTCAATTACATTATTCTGTTATGCTATTTTCATCCATTTCAGTTTTCTCTCCTAGAAGGAGTTTTAAAGGTATGGTAACCCAGTAAGAACAATTAAACTTCCACAGTTTACTGTGCTTGAAGACAAGGACAAAAGTAAACTCTGGGCCTCAGCAGGGCTTGATTGTTCCCACCTTGTGAAAAAGTCACTCCCTAGTCTTTATGTTTCTTCACAGAGAAGCTCTATTTTCCATAATGGGTTGAATTATGCCTTTCCAGCTAAGTCCAATGATGGTTGTGCTTTTAAGAAGAAAAGAAAACCCAGAGCCAGAGGAAAAGATCATGGGACCCCAGTGGCAGAGATTAAATTCATGCAACTATAAGCTGAGGAGTGTTTATTGCCGCCAGAACTTGGAAGATGCAAGGAAGGATTCTCTCCTAGAACATCTAGAAGAAACTTGGTCCTGCTGACACTTTGAATTTGAACTTCTGGCCTCCAGAACTTTGAGAGAATAAACTTCTGCTATTTAAACCACCAAGTTTGTGGCAATTTGTTAAGGCATCCTCAGGAACTAATTGCCAATGATAAGACTTTAGAAGAAATACTCCCAGTTTTCTTTTCTTGATTTACTCGCACAAGGAAAAGAGCAGGGAATGTTCACCTCGTAGTCTCCAGGGTTTTCTCCCTTTAAGACCAGAGTCAGTAGCAGAAAGGGCTCACAATGCTCTGTGCTCTGCTGTGGGGTAATCCCAGCGGAGCTGGTCTTCCCACAAGGGAAGTCCTGTGATTTTGTAGAGTAAACTCAACTGGGGAATGGAAGGGTTACATTAGAAAGACCATCTGGGCCAGACTCTGTGACTCAGACTGTAATCCCAGCACTTTGGGAGGCCAAGGTGAGAGGATTGCCTGAGCCCATGGGTTCAAGACCAGCCAAGGCAACTTGGTGAGACCTCATCTCTACAATAAATAAAAAAAATTAGCCAAGTGAGGCAGCACATGCCTGTAGTTCCCACTACTTGGAAGACTGATGGGGAAGGATCACTGGAGCCCAGCAGGTCGATGTTGGGGTGGCCATGAGAGTACCACTTACTCCAGCCTGGGCAACGGAATGAGACTCTGACTCAAAAAAAAAAAAAAGAAGAAGAAAGAAAGACCACTTGGCTTCAGTTTCACAACACATTCTCCAGTTCTATTTCATTTGTAAATAAAGTAATTAAGTAATTTGTAATAAGTATTAAGTAATTTGTTAGTAATAAGTCTAAGGCTTAATATTCTTTCTGACTTCCCTGTGTTATTTTTTAACTCGTTTCTTATGTCTAAGAAAAAATAAAAGTCTTATTTATTAACTCTCCAGGAAACCCAAAATTGAAGAGAAATTAAGTCTACTTCTACCATGCTTTGATCCTAAGCTGAGAAGCTGATAAACTCAGTAACTTTCATACCAGGGAGAGGAAGCTGAGGTTTTGGGCTGTAATTAGCATCTGAAAGATAATAGCTCAATACATGTTTGCTAGACAAATGCAGATTAACCTGGGATTAGATAAAATAGATGACCAATTCCCCTGTCTTTTGAATACAAAGCAAAAATATAATTTCCAGAGTTGTCATTGTAAAGATGGTGGGCCTTTTGACTAAATAGAGTGCTAATATAATGGAGAGTTTTTTGGGGGGGTTTTGGTTTTTTTTTGAGTTGGAGTCTCACTCTGTCACCCAGACTGGAGTGCAGTGGCCGCTTCCGGCCACCGCAGCCTCGACCTGCTGGGTTCCTGCGATCCTTCCACCTCAGCCTTCCAAGTAGCCGGAATTACGGGCGAGCGCTACCACGCCCGGCTGATTTTTTGATTTATTGTAGAGATGAGGTCTCGCTGCCCAGGCAGGTCTCAAACCCGCGGGCTCAGGCAATCCACTCACCTCAGCCTCCCAAAGGCGCGGGATTACAGGCTGAGCCACCGAGTCCGGCTCAATGGAGAGTTTTTTAAAAAGCTGAGATCCCTTTCCGTGACCTGAATGTTTGTGTCTCTCCAAAATTCATATTTTGACATTTACTCACAAATGTGATAATATTAGAAGAGAGGGGCCTTTGGGAGGGAATTAGATCATGAGGGCCAAGCCCACATGAATGGGATTCATGACTTTATAAAAGATGCCCTAGAGACCTACTTTACCTCTTACATTACGTGAGGTCACAGAGAAAACATATCATCTACGAACCAGGTAGCAAGCCCTTCCCAGACACAGAATCTGCCAGTGCTTTGATCTTGGACTTCCCAGACTCCAGAACTGTGAATAATAAATTTCTGTTGTTTATAGTCCATCCAGTCTATGGTATTTTTGTTATAGCAGTTCAAATTGACCAAGAAATCACTGAGCATAAATTATCCCCACTCCTCCAGTTCTGAATTAAGGAGAACAAAATATCTATGATGTGTTTTTGCTCCTGTCAAGTTGAATTACAATTACACTGTTGAGGAAAAGAGTAAAATGCCAACTGGATGCTGTAGAGGCTGTCATTCTCAGACACAAAGTTCAACCCAGAGGAGGCCAAAGACAAAGCTTCATGTTCCCAAGAGGTGTGTTTTCTTCAATTATATTTTTAATTTCCTTCCCTACTGTGTTGCATCTGCCTGGATAGTGGCTTAATTTAAGATTAAGTTTTGATGAGTTTAACCGATATGAAACAGATACATCACATGCTTTTACACAATTTCCTATATAGACAAAAGAAGTATTTTCTCCTAATTAAATTCCTACTTACCTTAAAACCTAGAAAGAAATTTTGTTTTATATTTCTATATCATCAATATTTAAGCAAATGCTTGTTTTTTGAAATGAATTTGAGGTTGAAGAACCTATTTAATATTTTTTAAAAATTTTTAGAAAAGATTATGATATAGTCATATAAATTCAAGAACAGATCAATAAAAACACATATATATACACATATGGCTATACATATAATCATATATAACTATATGATAAAAAAGATTAATGAATAAATAGCTGTGAACCAACCACCCAGGAGAAGAAATACATTTTTACCATTACCACTGTTGTGTCAAAATGTCCCCTTAACTTCATTTCTCTCCTGTCTCTCTAGGGTAAACCATTATCCTGACTATTATATTAAAATTTCATCACTGGACTTCTGGCAAAATGGCAACAAGGCAGGTTGGTCCATGAGATTCTCTGCGTAAGCAATTGTCCATAAGGTCTCTTGCTCTCCCCTGGTGGCTCTGGCTTCTGCTGCCACCAGCCTGCTCTTCAACCAGACACACAGGCCTTGAGCTGGCAGAAACCAGCCCCACACACTGCTCTGCTGCCACCACAGCCTCAACCACTACCACCACCACTAACTGCACTGGCCTGCAGGCTGGAGGCACTCAGTTTCATGCACCGCACTGCTGACATGGCCACCGCCACCACTCCTTCCCATAGTTGCTCCCTCTCCCCACCCAGGGTGGCCCTTGGCTCCCGGTAGTGGAGCTCCTCCCACACACTGCACCCTGATGCAGCCACTGCTGCTGCCACTCCCTCCTGCAGTCACTCCCTCCCCCCACCTGGGGTGACCCTTGGTTCCTGGCCCTGTGCAGCTCTGGGCTCCCACATAATCTGCTTCATTGCCCGGTCCCACCCAAGCCACCCAGTGCCATGCCAACCTGCAGCTCCCGGCTGTCTCCCACTCCGCCTCCCCCAGCTCAGCCCCCAGTCAGTGGGTCCAGAGAGCAGCTGGAGCTGTGAGACCAGGCAGAGACCTGCATTGCTCTGCCCAGCTCCGCCAGTCTCCAATTGAGACCTAAGTAGTGGCATCAAACTGGGAGAGGCAGAAGCCCCTCCCCCATGCTAGATCCCATACAGGTCAGATCTGAGTGGTAGACTTCTCAGTTAGCAAGCTGGCTGAGCTCAGATCTGATCCACCCTCCCCCTGCAGCGGACCTGGGGCATCAGTTCCTAGCTGTGAACAACCCTACCAGCCTGCAATAAGAGCTAGAGAACAGTACTGAGAGAATGTTGGACTTAGAGGAATAATCTAAGAGAGTGCTCGGTTCCTTTGTTTTCATTTCCTTAAAATTTTTATTCTTTGCTTGTTTTACTCATCTCTTTTTCTTCTCTTTTCTCTCTTCTTACTGTTATTAATAACGTCTTCGTGTTTGTATAGGGGAATAGTATCAATAAGGAAATTCATTGGCTTGTGTGTATGATTGTATGTTTTAGGGGTTTGTTTTTTTTTATCTTTTCTGTCTTTGTGTCTCTTTTCATTTGTCAGTCAGTACATTTGTCTGTTTTCCCTCTTACTCTTCTCACTCTCCACCTTTCTCTTCCCCCCTCCCCGTTCCATTCTTTTCCTTTTTCTTAACCCATTTTGCTTTCAGGAAGCAAACCTATTCCCCCATTGCATGAACAGAGTGCAAGGCAGTGGGAAGTGGGTTCTAGGGTATCCATATACCTATTGATGGATACTGTATGGATCACAGCTTCCCCCTCAATTAAACCTCAAAACTGCAAAAAAGTACAGCCCCCAACCCACAGTCCAGCTTCAGAAGTGAACAAAGCTACAGAATTCACATAAGGAAGAATAGGAGATTGGGTAAACAGAAGTACAAGCAACCCACCACCCCTGAACAAAGATTTAAAGAAGAGGGGGAAAAAAGGAAGAATCTACACAAATGAAGAAAAACCAAAAGAAAAATATAGGTTTCACACAGACCTCTGGGAGATCAGACACTGAGAAAACAGACTTAGGAATGCAAACAATGAAAAGACACCCAGAATGACTGGTCACATACTACAAACCCAGACATTAAGACATTAACAGAGAGAATAAAAAGAATTGAGGGAGACAAGAGGAAAATAGGAAGAAGTTGATAACTGAGATAACAGCAGTAAAGAGCACTGTGATTGAAATAAATAACAAGTTAATAAGCATGGAAAGCAGAATTAGCCAAGCAGAAGAAAGAATCTCAGAACTTGAGGACCAAAATATAAAACTAACCCAAACTGTCCAAACCATAGAAAGAAGCTTGAAAAGACAGAACAAAACCTTCAAGAGATGAGTGATTATTTCACGAGGCCGAACGTAAGAGTAATTGGACAACATTAGGCAGAAAAAGAGACAGAGACCATCCTGGAACAAACATTCCATGAAATTATTCAAGAAAACTTCCCTAATCTCATCAGTGATGTGAAAATTCAAACACAAGAGATTCAGAGAACCCCTGCAAGACAAAAAATGAGAAGACCAACTCCCAGACACATAATAATTCACTTAAACAAAGTAGGTATAAAAGAAAAAATTCTAAAGGCAGCAAGAGAAAAAGATCAGACTATCTACTGGGGAAAACCAATTAGAATAACAGATTTATCTACAGAAACCCTTCAAACCAGGAGAGCTTGGAGCCCTATCTTCAAAGTTCTAAAAGATAAACAATTTCAACCAAGAATAACCTACCCAACCAAGCTAAACTTCATCAGTGAGGGAGAATTAAAATCTTTCCCAGATATCCAATCCCTAAGAACTTACACTGCCTCCAGACCATCTCTACTTAAGAAAGTGTTAAATACAGAAGAAAAGAAAAAAAGAATGACAACATTCTTCACGAGAGTACAGGGAAAAGATGGAAAACACACATGAATCAACCCAAAAACCAAAGGAAAAACAACAAACAAATAGGAACAACAACTCTATAAGAACCTCATGACGGGGATAAATCCTAACATTTCAATAATTACCCTTAATGTGAATGGACTAAATATACCACTGAATGACACAGAATGACAAAATGTCATGAGGCAACAATATATTGTCTCCAAGAGACTTATCTCACAGGATAAGACACTCACAGACTCAAAGTAAGAGAATGGGAGGTAAAATTTCAGGTGAATGGAACACAAAAGAAAGCTGGAGTTGCAATCTTAATCTCAGACAAAGTACCCTTTAAGCTATCAAAAATTTTAAAAGATACAGAAGGTCACTACATAATGATAAAAGGTTCAATCCTTCAACAAGAAATAACCATCCTAAACATATATGAACCTAACATAGGAGCACCAACTTTCATAAAGCAGCTTCTAGGCAAACTTAAAAAAGATATCGACTCTAACATTATCATAGTTGGGGACTTTAATATCCTACTCACAACCCTAACAGATCATCAGGATAAAAAATCAGCAAGGAGATCTGAAACCTCAATCTGACTTTTGAACAAATGGACTTAATTGATACCTACAAAACACTCCACCCAACGACCACAGAACATACATTCTACTCATCACCGCATGGAACATACTCTAAGATCGACCACATCCTTGGACATAAATCAAGCATAAACAAATTTCATAAGATTGAAATTTTGCCATGCACCTTCTCAGACCACAGTAGAATAAAAATAAATATCAACACCAACAAGGTTCCCCCAATACTCACAAAGACATGAACACTAAACAGCATGATGCTAAGCAACACCTGGGTCAACACAGAAATCAAAACAGAGATTAAAAGATACCTGGAAACAAATGAAAATGAAGAAACATCTTACCAAAGTCTCTGGGATGCCATGAAAGCAGTAATAAGAGGGGAATTCATGTCTCTACAGACGCACATGAAGAAAATGGAAAGATCACAAATTAACAGCCTAACAAGTCACCTAAGGAAGCTGGAAAAGCAAGACCATCAAAACCCTAACTTCAGCAGAAGAATCCAGAACACCAAAATGAAAGCCCAAATCCAGGATATAGAAGACAAAAAGATAACGCAAAAAATCACGAAACATTATCCTTTCTTTGAAAGGATAAACGAGATCGATGGTCCCCTAGCTAGACTGACCAAGAAGAAGAGAGAAAAAGCCCAAATAAACACAATCAGAAACACAAAAGATGAAGTCACATCTGACCCTGAAGAAATACAAAGATTATCAGAGACTACTATGTATACTTGCATGGAAACAAACTTGAAATCCTAAAAGAAACAGAGGACTTTCTGACATCATACAACCTCCCTAGGTTGAAACAAGAAGAAATCGATACCCTAAATAGACCAATAACAATCAAGGAAATTGACGATGCTATAAGAAAACTACCTACAAAAAAAAAAAAAACCCTCTGGACCAGATGGTTTTCCATCAGAATTCTACAAAACATACAAGGAGGAAATGATACCAATTCTATTGAAACTATTCTAGGTGATTGAGATAGATGGAGCTCTTCCCAAATCATTTAACGAAGCTAACACCACGCTGATAACCAAGTCAAGTAAAAACCGAGCAAAGAAAGAGAACTACAGGCCGATATCTTTGATGAACATAGATGCTAAAATTCTCAACAAGATCCTAGTAAACCGGATTCAATAACACATCTCAAAAATCATCCATCATGACCAAGTAGGCTTCATCCCTGGGATGCAAGGCAGGTTCAACATTTGTAAGACCATAAACGTAGTTGAACACATCAATAGACATTAAAAACAAAAACCAGATGATTATATCATTAGATACAGAAAAAGCTTTTGATAAAATCCAGCACCCCTTCTTGTTAAAAACCCTCGAACATCTAGGCATAGCTGGATCATACCTCAAAATAGTAAGAGCCATCTACAAGAAACCCACAGCCAGCATACTGCTAAGCAGACAGAAATTGGAACCATTTCCCCTGAAAATTGGAACAAGACAAGGATGCAACTCTCACCCTTCCTGTTCAACATAGTTTTGGAAGTCCTAGCTAGAGCAATTAGAGAAGATAAGGCAATCAGGGGTATCCAAACAAGAAAAGAGGAAGTCAAGTTATCTCTCTTTGCAGACGACATGATTGTATACCTTGGAAATCCAAGACGTTGTGAAAAACCTCCTTGAACTGATAAAGAACTTTGGCAAAATCTTAGGGTATAAAATAAATGTGCAAAAGACAATCACATTTCTATATAACAATAATAAACAAACAGAACCCCAAATAAAAAGGGCAATTCCATTCATCATAGCCACATGAAAAAATGAAATATACTGGCATCTTCCTAACCAAAGATGTGAAAGACTTTTACAATGAAAACTATAAAACACTGCTCAAAGAAGTCAAAGATGACACAAACAAGTGGAAAAATATTCCATGCTCATGGATTGGAAGAATCACATTGTTTTATGTCCATTCTACCTAAGGCAATCTGCAGATGTAATGCAATACCCATCAAATTACCAGCAACATTCTTCTCAGACCTAGAAAAAACAATACAGGAATTCACATGGAAACATAAATGACCAAGAATAGCCCAAAAAATCCTCAGCAAAAAACACAAAGCAGGAGGTATCACACTCCTGGACTTTAAACTTTATTATAAAACTACAATAATCAAAGCAACCTGGTATTGGTACAAGAACAGGCATATAGACCAATGGAATAGAATTGACTTTCCCAAAGCAAAACTTCAATTTCTCAACCAACTTATCTTTGACAAAGCTTCAACCTCAATTTCTCAACCAACTTATCTTTGACAAAGCCTCCACCATACACTACTTGGGGGAGAAGAACCTATTCAGTAAATGCTGCTGGAAAAACTGGCTGACCACATGCAGAAGATAGAAACAGGACCCCTACCTATCCCCATACACAAAAATTAACTCTAGATAGATCTGAGATCAAATTGTGAAACCTCAAACTATAAGAACCTTAGAAAATGCGGGGAATACTCTTATGGAAGTTGGAACTGGCAACCAATTCCTAATCAAACCTCGAAGTGCCCATGCCATAAGAGATAAGATAGACAAGTGGAACCTCATTAAACTGACAAGCTTCTACAAAGCCAAAGAAACCATCAAGAGAGCAAGAAGACAGCCCACAGACTGGGAAAAAATATTTGCCAACTCCATGTCTGACAAAGGCCTAACATCAAGGATCTACAAGGAATTCAACCATGCTGAAAGGAAAAAAACAAACAGCCCCATTACAAAGTGGGCAAAAGATATAAATAGACACTTAAAAAAAAGAAGACATACAAGCAGCCAACAGATACATGAAAAAATGTTCAGCCTCACTAGTCATCAGGGAGATGCAAATTAAAACTACACTGAGATACAACCTAACTCCAGTCAGAATGGCCATCATCAATAACTCAAAAAATAACAGATGCTGGAGAGGATGTGGTGAAAAAGGAACACTTCTACACTGTTGGTGGGAGTGTAAACTAGTACAACCTCTGTGGAAAACAGTGTGGCGATTCCTAAAAGTTCTGAAATTAGACCTTCCATATGACCCCACAATCCCCCTACTGGGAATATACTGAAGAACTCAAATCACTTTATAAAAAAGATACCTGCACACATATGTTTATAGCACCATTGTTCACAATAGTAAGAGCATGGAACCAACCATTCTGCTCATCAAAAGAGGACTGTATAAAAAAAAAATGTCGTACCTATACACAATGGAATATGATGCAGTCATAAAGAAGAAAAAATCATGAACTTCGCAGCAACCTGGATGGAATTAGAGTGATCTTTCACAGAAACAAAGATCTGAATATCACATGTTCTCACTCATAAGTGGACCTTGAACAACTACTGTAATACTACAGCAAAAGGATTGACAGTAGCGGGAAACTTCAGGGGAAAGGGGGGCGTGGGGAGGTGGGATTGACAGTAGTGGAAATCCGCCTGGGGAAGGGGGGGCATACCTCATCAACAAGGATAACTGCACAATGAATATTTGTATACCTAACCCTGAATTGTACACCACAATTGTAAAAATAAATTAAATTAAAAATTAGCAAAGAAATAGGAAGATGCCAAGGCATTTCATTTTTTGTGACTATTGTGAGTGGATCAAAGACCTAAACATAAAACCTCAAACTATAAGAACTTTAGAAAATGCAGGAGACACTCTTATGGAAATTGGAACTGACAACTATTTCCTGATAAAAACCTCAAGTGCACAGGCCATAAGAGATAAGATAGACCCATGGGACCTCAGCAAACTGACAAGCTTCTGTAAAGCCAAAGAAACCAACAAGAGAGCAGGGAGACAGCCCACGGACTGCGAAAAAATATTTGCCAATTGCGTATCTGACAAAGGCCTAACATCTATGATCTACAAGGAACTTAAACATGCTGAAAAGAAAAAAAACAAACAGCCCCATTACAAAGTGTGCAAAAGATATAAACAGACACTTCTCAAAAGAAGACATACAAGCAGCCAACAGATACATGAAAAAATGCTCAGCCTCACTAGTTATCAAAGAAATGCAAATTAAAACTACACTGAGATGCCACCTAACTCCAGTCAGGATGACCATCATCAATAACTCCAAAGCAAAAGATGCTGGAAAGGATGCGGGGAAAAGGAAACACTTCTATACTGTTGGCAGGAGTGGAAACTAGTACAACCTCTGTGGAAAACAGTTTGACGATTCCTAAAAGGTCTAAAAATCAACCTTCAATACAACCCCACTATCCCCCTTCTGGGAATATACGCGGAGGAACTCAAATCACTATGAAAAGGATACCTGAACACGCATGTTTATTGCAGCATTGTTCACAATAGCAAAAACATGGAACCAACCATGCTGCCCATCGAAAGAGGACTGGATAAAAAAATGGGGTACATATACATGATGAAATATGCAGTCATAAAGAAGGACAAAATTATGAACTTCACAGCAACTTGGAAGGACTTAGAGTTATAATACTGAGTGATCTATCACAGAAACAAAGAATTGAATATCACATGTTCTCACTCACTAGTGGAGCTTGAACAATTATCATAATACTATAAGAAAAGGATTGTCAGTAGTGGGATTCTGCTGGGGGAGGGGTATATACCTCATCAACAAGTGTACCTGCATAATGAACATTTGTATACTTAACCCGAATTGTACTCCACATCTTTAAAACTAAATTTTTTTTAATGAAAATAAAAAAAAATTCATTGCTACTCATTACAACTTTTATAACACGTGTGTGCATATAAATATATATGCAAGTGTGGGAATATATGTATAATACTAAATGCAAATATTGATATTTTTTATTTCTATATATTCATATATTTTAATGCACATATGTACTAAATATTAAATACATTGTTAATTTTACAAGTGCATATATAGAATTACCAATGTATTCTGTTTTATTTGCTCTTTAGTTCTGTATAATAGCAACTGTACTCTGTATACCTCGGAGGCACTGTTACTCAGTCATAGCTGTGATTTTTTTGTTGTATCTTGTACGAAGAGGGACCACCAAAAAACAGGAATTATTTTTTGGAGGACAACCCCCATGTAGTACATCTAGGAACCCATCGACATCAGTGTATCTGCTAGCATTTTTGTAAAAGGTTGCATTCAGCTTCTGTGAATTTTTTTCTTGGAAATTCTTTAGACACTTTGCCTATTTCATGATGTGTGATTTGTGAATGCACCTGACCACACCGTGCTGAGTGTCAGCAGTTTTTGACCAAAACCAGCACAATCCCTATGCCCTACCCTTCCTATTCACCCAATCTTACCCCAAGTGACTTTTTTTTTCTTGTTTCCCCAGATGAAAAAAAGTCCTCAAAGAAAACATTTTGCCTATATGGAAGAAGTGAAACAAAAAATGGCAGTGTCCATGATGATGTGGATCTGTATCTCAGCTTCACCTTCTGCTCTTGGATTGGGTGGGAAAGTGGGACAATACGTCAAGAAGTATTGGAGTGAAGATGTCATGAGGAGGGTGTCTATGTAAGAGTGTGGCAGTGGTGACAAGAATGGGAGATTGGTTACATACAGGAGAGTTGGTTAATTAAATAAATATATTAAGCATAATGGAAACTCTTTTTCTAACTGTTGAAAAAGTAGAAAGAGAGGAAGCTAGAATGGTTTCCATGGTGATGGATAGGAATTATTAAAGGCAGATGTAAGGATGCAGGTATGTTAAGTGTATAGAGTGTATACACATACACACACACACACATACATGCATCATTAGGAATGAGCACAGTTACCTATATATCTGATCCTGAATATTACCCCACAACTTTAAAATAAAATTTTTAAACATAAAATAAAATAAAGGAATGAGCACAGCTTCCGACCAGATTTTATTTCTACATACCACGCTCCAATAAAAGGAACCAGTGCTCTCTAGAGAAATAACTGAGTCTATGATATAGCTCAGAGTACAAGATGAGCTCGGATCACGTTCTATTGCTAACAGACAAAGAAGTGCTCCAGGAATTATGCCAACATACCAAAAAGACACAGAGGCCATCTCGAATGGACGTCTACTAACAAAATGTGGAATAAATTAAGCATTGAAATGAATAATAATAGTAACAGTTGATAATCCTCTGGATAATGATTATGTACCATCATCTTCCATATAAGATAGATCAAAAACACAGGCATTAGTGATATACTCTATTGTCAACCATGGATCTATCTCCGACATCACATTAGAAAACCACCTTCCTATTCCAATTAAAACAAACAAGCAAACAAAAGTTAAACTAACAAACAAATAGAAACAAATTATAAATTGGTATCATTTCCAAATGTACTAGTGAACATCTTCAAGATGCTAAATATCCCCTTGGCTTTGCTAGCATA
The DNA here is from genome assembly GCA_027257055.1 of Cephalopachus bancanus. Taxonomy (NCBI): domain Eukaryota; kingdom Metazoa; phylum Chordata; class Mammalia; order Primates; family Tarsiidae; genus Cephalopachus; species Cephalopachus bancanus. Next base: position 908,247 of record JAPVLO010000084.1, on the reverse strand, counting down.
TAAGATTGAAGTAATGCAAATAGTTAGATTCATGTTAACTATAACATGAATTGCAGTATTTTTGCAAAGCTGTACTTATGGATATGGAGAATGAGATAATTGAGCACAGAAATAAATATAACTTTTTTCCTTGAAAATCTTTATATAGTTATATAGTTTTTAATAAGTGTTATTACTATATTGTGATATCTGCAAGCCTGTTAGTATATTTTCTTTTATATGCTTCTATATAGTATCAAAGTCAAGTAAAAAAAAATGCCTAGGCCACATTAAGGCTACTGACATTTACAGAACACTGACATCATGTAACCCAACAACTGAGAGAAAATACACTGACATTCTTTTCAAGTGTGCATGGTAGGTTTGCCACGACAGACTATAGTTTGGGCCATAAAACAGATCTGACTGATTGATACAGAAGCCTGTTTGAAAGTGTTTTCTACCTGTAACAGAATCATATCAATTATCAATTGCAATAAGATATATAACAAAATCTTAAATATTTGCCTACTAAAGAACATACTTATAAATAATCTAAAAAACAAAAGCAAAATATAGCACAGAAAATTAGAAAATATTTTAAAATAAATAATAGTGAATATAAAACATTTTGAAAAGTATGAGATGCAGCAAAAGCAGTGCAACAGGAAATGTTTAACACTACAGTTTGATGTGAAAAGAAGAAAATTTTCTCTTTAGCTAGAGAAAAAAGAGCAAAATAAACACAAGGTAAATTGAAGAAAGGAAATATAAACATAGAATCAGGAGCCAATAAAATAGGAAATAGAAAACTTTAAAGAAAAATAGAGCCCAAAACTGCTTTTTTGAAAAGAGCAACAAAATTGATAAATTCTTGCTACACTAATCAAGAAAAGAGGAAAAGCAGAAAACGACATACCAAGAATAAAAGCAGGTTAGTAGCAAAGTTTCTACAATTATGAAAAGGAAAATAAAGAATATTATGAACAATATTTTGCCAACAAATTTACAAACTTTAGCAAAATATAAATTGCTTAAAAACCAAAGTTGACTAAAATTAATTTTATTTTTAAAAAAATGAAACAAATTTGAAGAACCTGATGGCTATTAAATAAATTGAATTTGGTACCTAAAACCTTCCCGTAAGGAAAATGCTGTGCTTCAATGATGTCAATGGTACATTCTATCAAATATTCAAGAAAAACAAAGACCTGTTATGCACAGATTCTTTCCAAAAATAGAAGAGAAGAAAATATTGCTGAATTCATTTTTAAAAGGTAAACATATCCTGACACCAAAACTAAACAAAGCAATAAAGGCTACTACTCTCGGAGGTAGAGTTCCATCGGGTTCTAGGAAATTTTAGTGAGTGATAAAATTATTCTGCATCTTGATGGGGGTGAAGGGAATGAGGAGATAGGTGTAAAGTCATACACATCTATTAAATCATTAAATTGTACATTTTAAATGACTAGAATTTATTGCATATAAATTACATCGTGATAAAGTTAAGAATTTTAATTTCAAAAATGTTCTAGAATTAAAATTGTATGACTGGGCTAGAAATATAAAGCAAAGCGTGTAGTTGAATGTTAACAATTGAAACAAAAACTGGAATTAAACTGAATATGTAGGAGTCAGTAGACACACTGTAGTTGGTTCTTTAAATCTTCAGCGGTCTGTAGGTGTTGTTATCTGTGCTGTCTTTATTGCTGCACTCATGTGCTGTAAATATTCCTGGCTTACCTTTTCAGTTAAAGATTATTGCAAGCTATCAATTTGTTCTGTGGAGCAGACATTCCCTGTGAGTCAAATCACAAAGCAATTTGAGAGTCAATCAGATATGTTTCATACAATTTGGTTATTATCACCTGTATATCATATACAACCATAGACATGAGTGGTAATTAGGATACCACAGCCTGTCCGCTTGAGTAAAGAACTAAGAAATTTCCTCAGTTTTCCCAGCACCATTTATTATAAAAAGTATGTTCTGTTCATGTGTGTTCTTGGCACATTTGTTAAAAATCTATTGACTATAAATGCATGGGTTTATTTCTGGGCTCTCTATTCTGTTGCATTGGTCAATGTGTCTGTTTTTAATGCCATTACAATCCTTTTTGATTAGTTTAGCTTTGTAACTGATTTTAAAGTCAGGTAGTATGATCTCTCCAGCTTTGGTCTTTCTGCTAAAGACTGCTTTGGTTATTTAGAATCATTTGTGGTTTCGTATGAATTTTATATTGATTTTTCTATATGTGCAAAAATTGGAATTTAATGATTCTGTATATCACTTTGGGCAGTTTGGCATTTTAGCAATCACTATCTTCAAATTCATGAACATGAAATATCTTGCAATTTATCTGTTGTCTACCATTCCTTTCATTGATATTTTATAACTTTCAATATACAGATTTTTCAACTCTTTTGATACATTTATTCCTAAGTATTTTATCTTGTTTTGTTTTTTATGCTATTGTGAATGAGATTGATTTATTAATTTATTTTTCATATAATTCCTTTTTAGTATATTAAAAAACTACTGATTTTTGTTTTATGGTTTTGTGCTCTACAACTTTACTGAATTGAAATAAATAAATTACTTAAGTGTAACTGAAACTGTAAGACTACTAGGCCATAGATGAAAATATAGAAGAAATGTTTCACAACATTGGCCTGAACAAAGATTTATTGGATACTACCACAAAAGTACAGGCAAAAATATCAAGATAAACAAGTGAAATTGCATCAAACTAAAAAGCTCTGCACAGCAAATAATTAACAGAGTAAATGATAATCCATAACATGGGAAAAATGACTTATCAATCATAGATGTGATAAGGAGCTAATATCCAAATATATTAATAACTCAAAAAACTCAATAGTAAGAAAACAAATAACCCAATAAAAAAATAGGCAAGAGACCTAAATAGACATCTCTCAAAAGAAGAAATACAATTGGTCAATAGATATATGAATAAATGTTCATCATCATTAATCATCAGAGAAAGGCAAATAAAAATCTCACCTGTTAGAATGGTTATTATAAAAAAGATGAAATATAACAAGTGTTGACAAGGGTATGGAGAAAAAGGAACATAAGTGCATTGTTGTTAGGATGCAAATTAACAAAGCCATTATGGAAAACAGTGTGGTGGGTCATCAGAAAACTACAAGTAGAATTACCATATGATCTAGTAATCCAAAGAACCCAAAATCAGTATGCCAAAGAGATATCTGCACTCTTATGTTCATTGCAGAATTATTCACAATAGTGAGGATATGAATGCAACCTAGATATCCACCATCAAATAAATGGATAAAGAAAACAAACAATGGAATAATATTCAACCTTTAGAAAGATAGAAATTCTGTCAGTGGAGATAACATGGATGAACATGGGACATTGTGTTAAGTGAAATGGGCCAGACACCAAAAGACAAATTCTGCAGATCTTACTCATGTGGAATTTTTAAGTTTGACTCGTAGAAATAGAGAGTAGAATTATGGTTACTAGAATATGGGGAAGGAGAATGGATAGGAAAAGAGACGATACTGGTCAAAGAGTGCAAAGTTTCAGATAGACAAGAGGAATAAGACTTAGTGATTTATTGCACAGAATGGCAATTATAATTAATAATAATACATTGTGGACTTCAAAATTGCTAAAAGAATAGTTTTGAATGTTTTTCCCAGAAAAAAGGATGCTTGTGAGGTGATGGAACTGATAATTGGACTGATTAAATCATGTCACATTGTAAACATATATTAAAACACTACATTGTGCCCCATAAATATTGACCATTATTTATTCATAAATTATGAATAATTTTTAAATTACATAAGGAAAATAAAGAAAAGAAAAGGAAAGGAACAAAGCAGTAGAAATTGGTGTCCAGCAGAGGCAATCCCTTAATATTTCAAGGGGAAACTTTCATCACCTGGAAAAAAATACATAAATACCCCCTAACGGATACATTCTCAAGGAAGACATTTACTTGTAAGATCTTGAAACAAATGCTAAGAGGGTTCATATCCTCACTCATAAGTTCACTCAATATTTCCTTAAACCAGGACTCTAAATTAATTGATTAACACAATTAATCAGTTTCTGAGAGCATCGGCTTCAAATAGTCCTAAAACAAGTTGGCTCTTTGTCATTTGAGTCAGGAGGAAATCAACCTTAAAAACGGAAACTATGAAGATATTGCATGCTTTTACAATTGCAAATTAAAATCTTGTTCCCACCAAATGGTTTACAATAAAATTGTAATATGCTACATATTAAGAGGAAAAATGAGTTTCCTCACCAAATGTTGATTTCTACTTCTGGTTTCTGTACTAAAATGTAAAAGCTGCTGCCCAGAGAAGTTCTTCTGAAGACTATGATTACTTATGTCAGGACAATTAATTTGCCAAGAATTAGGAAGGAGATAACTGATATGTATTTCCTCTTTGTCCTGTGGCCTCTCACATCTACTAACTGCGCAGTGTTTTTGCTTACATTATCTGTGGGATTCAAAATACAGATGCATCTCTATTCTTCTTTATATACAACTAAGACAATTATGCCCCAAGCTTGAATGAAAATTCTAAATATAATTTCAATATTTTTTTTACTTGAAAGTTATACTACCATACAATCACATGGAAAAGAAAAAAGTCTTGACCCTTCTCTCCTACCACACACAAAAAATAACTTGAGGTTTATCATAGATCAAAGACTAAAAGAATTCAACCTTTAGAAGAAAATATGGAGGAAATTTTATGAAAACAAGCAAGCAAAATTTTCTTGCACAGGATATAAAAAGCTCTACTCATAAAAGGCCTTTTCAGATCTTTATAAGAGCGTACATAAAACTGAGTAGTACTCTTAAAGTTTGTGTACTTTGTCGCATAAGAATTGTATTACTTTTAGAAAAATGCAAAAATCTTACAAATGGTTTTAGTAATTTGAAAAGAATTTTAAATGTCTTTCTCTCTTCAAGTGAATTGTTTATATCTACAATCCATATTTATATTCCAAAGCCAAAAATCCTTTCTATATTTAGTTTTTTGTCGTATTACATTTTTCATGAGAGTAATAGAAAGTAATGTAACATTGTTATATCTGATTTGACAGTCCAGATATATACTTACAGTGAAGAAAGAAATAATACTACTATTACACTTGCAAAGAGAGAAAAATATTGTACAGAACTTGCTGTTGTTCTGATGGTGTCACTCATGGCTACAATGTTTGGTGCTGTGTTCTCAAACCCTGGTATGTTCTTCAGAATCATTTATCCAAAAATGTCATTGTGTAGGTGTCGTAAGAAGAGATCAAGCACTTGGCAACTGACTCCTGCTAACAAGACCCATTAAAGAGAGACATAAAAATCAATGTTTTATTTCATAATAATACAGTTATTTATGAGCATGGTGTCAAAAACAAAAGTAGGCTGGGCACAGTGGTTCATGCCTGTAATCCAAGCACTTTGGGAGGCCACGGCAGGAGGATAACTTGATCCCAAGAGTTCAAGATCAGCCTAGGTGACAGATCTCATCACTACAAAAGAAAAAAAATTAACCAGGCATGGTGGTACGTGCCTGTAGTCCCAGCTACTTGAGAGGTTGAGGTGGGAGGATCACTTGAACCCAGGAAGGCAAGGCTGTGGTGAGCCATGACCATGCCTCTACATTCAGCTTGGGTGACTGAGTAAGACCCTGACTCAAAAAAAAAAAAATAAAGCGAAAAGTAATTGGGTGATATCAAGGGTCATTTCATTCAGACTATGAAATTCAGGTTGATGATAAGGAATATACTCATGTCTTTTAGTTACCATGCCTATATTTTGAGTCATATATGTCTATTATAGAAAATTCTTACACTTTTATATTATGTACAACAAAGATTATTTAAAATATTTTTGTGGGACTACAATTGGTTGACCTAAGTCTGATTTCATGCTAATAGAAACAACACAGAAAACTACTATTTGGATGCACTCATATTCTGTCCACTTCATGGAACAACCCAGGAAAGCACAACCTTTGGCAAAACTGAGAAGGCAAGAAAAACAGAGAAAAGTGTCTATCAGTTGGTGCTTAAGGAAGGTCAATGGAAAATAAATTTTAACATTTAACTATTCATTTTTGATAAAGCAGAAATTGCCCAGGATTTTGTTTTAACAGAAAACAGAAATTTGAAAGCATCAGATCTCTAGTGCCTGAAGGGAGCAATTAAACTTACTTGTGCTTTGTGAGTAATTGTGTTGCTTGAAGCAAGCCCCTGGCATGACTGCTGTGGGAGTCTACAAAAGTAAAGCAAGTTATTTTCTTTTAGAACTTTCTTATTTTTTTTTCTCTTAATATAATCTCTTGAAGGGCACAGAGACCAATATTTGATATGTTTAATAGATGTGTGTATTTATTTACCAGACTGCCTGTCACTGTATTTACATGTTACTCACTGAGGTTCTGTCATGAGAAATGAATTTTCCCCTCCCCACCACCACAAGGAACAGAAGAACTCGGCATTACTTCAGCAGAGCTATGGGGTGACTTTCCAGTCAAGTCCTAATGGCTAAATTTGCTGCTACATGTATTCATTACTTAAAGCCAACACAGAACCCCATTTTATTTTGGGCAATTTACCATTAACGTTCCATCTGTCACCTTTGCTTATATATTTGTACCCAGGAAACTTTACTATAGGAAGATAATCCAAAGTGACATAATCTAAAATTCATATAAATTGGGATGTTGTCACATTTTATCATGTTGATTTTGCATTTTAATATAACTGCCAAAAATATTAATCATATATCCAATAGTGACACATTAGTGTTTTCTGACTTACTATTGATTGCTTGATTGAACAAATAGTTTTTCTTTTTTTCCAGTCTGTTTTACTGTTTTATTAAAATGTAAGTTACATTCAGTAGCACAGTAACATTCACTCTTTTGAGTATAGGATTCTATGAGTTTTGACAAATGCACAATCAAGGTGTTGAACATTTCCATCACTCAAAATATTCTTTCATATTCCTTTATAGTCAACATAATTCCTATTTTGATCCCATGAAAAACATTGCAGTGTTTTCTGTTACTATGCATCTTCCTTGTCCCGAAAGTCATATAAATAGAACCTTACAATATGTAATGTAGCCTTCTTAGTTGCTTATTTTACTTAGTATAATGGATTGATTGCATATGTTGATCAGTATATCAGTATTCCATCCCTAAGTAGCACTCTCCTGTGTGGATCTACTCAGTTTATTTATCCAATCATCTGATATAAGTATCTAGGATTGGGATTGATGGGTCACAAAAGTAAATGTGTGCTTATATTAAGTAATCTCCAAAGTGTAACTTCCATTTTGCATTCCCTCCAACAAAATATGGTTCCAATAATTCCATATCCACACCAGCACTACATATGACAGATTGTTTGAGGGTTTTGTAGCTTTAATGTTGTTTGTTGCATTGTTTATTTTGTATTTGTTTTCCTGTTCTAATAGGTGTGCGGCAAACAGATCACTTTTGAGTATCTAACACATGACAAGTATGTACACTGGAGATATGGGCAGTGATGTATTGGAACTGACTCACTGGCTGATTATGTGAGCCAACTCTCTCAACTCTGCATTCAATTATGTCACATGAATACCTTGAAAATGGACATAAAACCACAGAAACAACCACAAGTAACCATGGTGGTAGTTTTGTTGTTAGTTTTGTTGTTTTGTTTTATAGAGTCAGCTATTTATCATTCACCAGCACACTAGTCACTGTCCTCACCAAGCATATGTTTTAGAAACACATGGTGATTGCAACAAAAGGGAAAATCAATGTCTTGCAGAACATGTAGGAAAAACACTTTACTATAGTGTGCTGAATGCTGTTAATGATCATAAGTTCAGATTAAGTTAAAAAAAGAAAAAACAGCTGGGACCAGTACTGTGCTGTAGTTTCATTTCATCAAGAGACTTGAGAAGAAAGGATCCCTTGAGGCCAGGTGTTCGACTCTACCCTGGCCAACATAGCAAGACTGTCTTAAAAAATAATAATAAATTTTTAAAAGCTCATATCCAAATATGTAGACATAATCTTCAATTAATACCACTCAATTAATATCACTCCTCCTGCATTCCAAATTGATGAAAAGATCTATGATTCATATCTAACAAATATGCTACGATTCTGGTTGGGGAGGAAGTGGAGGCCAATTGCATGCTGCTTAATCTCCGGCAAATTGGTTAACTCTTATGAGAAAGTTCATTTTTAGGAATAAAAATCTCAACTGACTCAAATTTAGCCTACTGCCTAGCCTAGTCAAACATACTTATTAATTAAGTCAAATGTCACATATTCTATTCCTAGTTCTTCAGTGAGGAGGGGAGATTTTTTTTAAATTAAATAAAAGATTCTGAAAAGACTGTGTGTGAGTGGGTGTTTGCCGGTGGGTGTGTGAAAGTCCGTTTGAGGTGAAACTCCAGTCCATGCACCTGGGGATCTCATCCAGACGTGACTGCAACTCCCCACCATCCTGAGATTGGAGTCACAAGTGCACAGGATAATCTGCTGTTCTCTGAGCTCTCCTGAGAAAAATGTGGGGAATACAGCTGATCTACACCACTGGGGCCCAGCCACACCATCACCTGTGACAGCAAAATGGCAGGAGCCCCAGATCTGTGGAGAGAGCAAGTTGGAGAATGCTAGGGAGGAGCTCCACCCACCAATGAGGAGCCATTTTCTCTGTCCTGGGACCAGGCAGAAACCTGCATTGCCCCACCTAGCTCCACCGAGCCTCCAACCTGGGACCTAGAGGTTATCTCATTAAAGTTGGGAGAGACAGACACACTTCCCCCATGCTGGAACAGGCACAGACACATTAGCTCTGAGTGGGAGACTTGACAATGGTGACAGCAAGCCAGATGAGTCCAGGTCTGATCCACCCTCCTCCCACAGTACTCCATGGGGCATCTGACCCATGCTGAAAGCAATCCTACCAGCCTGCGCTGAGAGCAGAGGACAGGGGCTGGAGAACAGAGCAGAAAGGAAGTTTAAGATACAGGAACAGCCTCAGGATGAGTTTTTCTTTTTTTGGTTTTTTTGCTTGGTTGGTTGGTTGTTTTTTGATTTAGGTTTTTTTTTTTTCTTTTCCTCTTCTCTCTTTCTGTTTTTGATCATGTTCTTGTACTTGCTTTGTTTCTGTTATTTTATTGCTTTTTTTAGACTTCCTGTTTGTGTATGGGTATTTTTGAGGGAAAGTACATCAATGGGAGAATGCGGGATGGTGGGGGGGTTATCGGTTTCTGTGTTTGTATGATTGTCTGTATTTTTTTTTATCTTTTCTGTCTTTGTGTCTCTTTTCATTTGTTAGTCGGTATGCCTGTCTGTTTTTCCTCTTCTTCTCTCGCTCCACCTTCCTCTCTGCCCCCTCCTTCCTTTTCACATTATTTTACTTTTTCTTACTTCATTTGCTTTCAGGTAGCAAACCTATTTCCTCACTGCATGGACAGATTGTAAGGCAGTGGGAAGTGATTTCTAGGGGGCCCACACACCTGTCAGTGGATACTAGGATCTACAGATAGTTTTTGAATCACAGCACCTCTCTCAATTAAATGTCAAAACTGCAAAAAGTACAGCCCCCCACCTACATTCCAGCTTCAGAATTGAACAAAGCCAGAGGATCCATATAAGGAAGAATAGGAGATTGAGCAAATAGAAGTAAAAGCTACCCTCACCCAACCCCTGAACAACAGAATTAAAGAAGGGGTAAAACAAAGAAATGAGAGGGAGAGGAAAATCTACACAAATGAAGAAAAACTAAAGGAAGAATATGGATCTCATACAGACCCCTGAAAGGTCAGACACTAAGAATATAGACTTTGGAACACAAACAATGAAGAGCCCCAGAATGACTAGTCTCAAACCACAAACCCAGATATCAAGAGATTAATAAAGAGAATAAATAGAATCGAGGAGACAAGAGGAAAGAATGAAGGAGTTGATAACTGAGATAGCAGCAATAAAGAATACAGTGAATGAAATAAATAAACTGATAAGCATGGAAAGCAGACAGACTCCCATGACATCTGGTCTTTTGTTATTCCGAAATGTTTCATATTTTATGCATAAATATATTTTATAAAATAATGAATATTTAATTGACAAGTTCCTCAAAAAATATCCATTTTAATCTTGCAATTCAGACAAAATTTCTATTTCTCAAATTAATAATGATATAATAGATAGGTGCTTATATAGAGAGATATAATACAGAAATATATACGATGTATATCCATATACACATGAAGATAAGAATTTACAAAAAGCAACTACACTAGACAGTTTCTATAAGAGCAGAGGTAAGTTTTAGAACCTCAGATAAATCTTACTCAATGCAGAACTCTAATGAGAAAGTAAAATATAAAAGAGGTTTTGAAACAGAGATTCTCTAACGTAGCTCACAATACAACATTGCTGCTTAAATTCACTCATTCATTCATTTGAAAACTACTTATTAAGAAACTGCTAGGTGATTGACACTCTTCTATCTTATGGATACTCAATAGTAAGCAAAATAGTCAAGTCCCAACCTTCATAGAGGTAAAAAATATGGATGAATTTCAGATGTATTTTGGGTGACAAATTTAGGACTTATTGAGTGATTAAATGTCAGGGATGAGGAAAGTGAAAAATAAGGGACAAATGAGATTGGAAAGATGGCAAGGAAAAGGTGTGGGAAGAAATTATATCAAGGGTTTAGACTGAAGTGTCTAGCTGAATTATATTTGAAATTTCATGTAGACAACTGTATATTAATGTTAGAAGAAGTTTCTGAGAGAAAAATAAAATTAGGAGTTGCAAGAATATGTGGACACGTATCACTTAACAACAGGATATGTTCTGAGAAATTCATCCTTAGGCAATTTCATCTTTGTGTGAACATCATAGAATGTACTAACACAAAACTTGATAGCACACCCTGGTGCACACCTTGGCTATATGGCTTTCTCTATTTCTCTCAGACTACAAACCTGTACAGTCTGCATTTTCTTAATTGCTGCCAGTTTCAGAGATTGTTCTTCAACTGTTTCTTCCTTCATAATTGCTGTACAAATAGGTTGAGCGTCAAAATTAATAAAAATGATCAATAAAAGTAGATTTATAGCCAGGCTCGGGGGCTCAGCCTGTAATCCCGCACCTTTGGGAGGCTGAGGTGAGCGGATTGCCTGAGCCTGTGGGTTCGAGACCCGCCTGGGCAGCGAGACCTCATCTCTACAATAAATCAAAAAAAATCAGCCGGGTGTGGTAGTGCATTCCTGTAATTCTGGCTACTTGGAAGGCTGAGGTGGAAGGATCGCTGGAGCCCAGCGGGTCGAGGCTGCGGTGGCTGGGAGCGGCCACTGCACTCCAGTCTGGGTGACAGAGTGAGACTCCAACTCAAAAAAAAAAAAGGTAGATTTATAAAACGTTCCTCAGACTAGATTCACTTGCCAAACAAAATATTGATCTGCTCAACAAAATTATGCTTTTTGTTGTACAGAACAGATTAATATTAAGACAATAAGCTTTGCTAGAGATTTTACATTGCTTAAGTGTTCTTTAAGTTATACTCTAGAAGTAGTTTCCTGGAAGATAGCTATGTACATATATCTATTATATGTATACATATATGCACGCATTCTACCTGATATTCTTAAAGCACTATAACATGTCATCAAATTAATTCTGATATTCTTAAAGCACTATAACACCTCATCAAATTAATTCTGATGACTAGAAAAACTTAGGCAGACACGGAAATACGACAAAAAAAAATGAACAGAGATGTAGATGAGGAAAAGGGATGGAAAATAGTTTAATTGAGAAGTAAGATTGTAAAAGTCCAATGAGATTTATGAGGGTTTACAAATATGACAATTCATCACCTTTGGCCCTTAGAACTCATTTCAGCACTAATGGTTAAAAGGGAGACTTAAAATGCCTAATCAACAAAGTCCTATTTTTGAGAGATGATATATTTTCTTAAAATTAACCTTGTTATTTTCTGTGCTCTGAAGTCCTACTACCTTCTATTGAAGATACATTTTGTGGATTAAATCTTAATGAATTTTTGGAGAATACTGATGTATAGGAACATAAAATAAAATGAATTATCTAATGATTTTTCTCATTACTGCAGATTGATGACTTCCTTATTGTCTGGTTGGCTGCAACTCGCTTCCTAAAGAGTTTGAGATAAGGCACCAGATGATTGAAATAATTTACTTTTTTAAAAAAAGTATTAAAGAGTCATGTGAATGTGTGTACCCACAACCAGTCCCATATGCTTCCTGATGAATCCATCCAACTCAAAAGAAGCCTCAGTGTTTTCTACCAGTGACTTAAGGAATAATTCAACAGAAAAATACAAATCATAGAAAAAGTTTTCTTCCTATCACATATTACTACCTGATAATAAAATGCCTCTTCAGTTGTTTTGTCCCACTAGAATTAAGGGAAGGGAGTCCTTGTTCTTCTCCCAGCTGCCACCTAGAACCCCGCCAAGCACACAAGTGAGGTGCAGAAATTTATAAATAAAAGTATATGTTTATCAAAGCCAGGAAGGAAATCTGGGAGTTAGTATAGCCTAGAGAAGATAATTGGTATTTATAACTTCACTCTTCTGCTACCTAATCCATGTTCCTTTTTCTTCAGCCTGCATCTCAATTAGTTGAACAGCTTTCATTTGTGCAGTAACCCAGCCCATAGCAGTCTTGTTGCCAAGTTGTTTCGGGCTACCATTAATTTTTACCAGTGTTTAGTGACAACCCAATTTCCCCTTGATAATCTGAGCTAATAATTCCTGCCAAAATGGTAATCCAGCTTTTTTTCATCTATTGGCTCAGTGACATGAAGATCTAATATGGCAGTCTCAATCTCCAGTTTAATAAAACTGTTGTATATCTTCTAGTGGAAACATTTTTTTTTTCGGTTTAAACTGAGCTAAAATGTATAGGATAAAAGGCAAAAAAAAAGTGAACTGGTCATTATATATAATAGAAAGACATGACATTTTCAGGTTTAACCTTTGATTTTTGGTTCTATGAACTCTAGTCTTGAAAAACAATAGTTACAAATATCAGTTTGTTCAGAACATATGCTATGACACAAACTTACAGAAATTGAATATCCAACAGACTCATCTTTCTTGCTAGTAAGTCAGCTGCTTCTGGTTGTGGAGATAGATCAGTGAATCCTGAGATTGTCAGTCAATTGTCTCATTTATTTTATCATAAAATAAGTGCTTGTCAAAAGAACTGTTGTGTGAGACATTTTAGTGGTGAACAGGCATTCACTTATGCTGTGGATGGTGTGCTGGTAAGGTAAGCAATTCCATATTTAAAATAAACAACTCTTGAAGTGATAACAAACTCACTCCCCTGGGTGAGGGAAAACTGTCCTCCTCTTTATTCAACACTGTATAAGCAACTTGCCATCAAGAGACTGAATGGTCACCTCTGAGTGTGGTGCCAGATCAAAGCCTCTGCTTGTCTGCTTGGAGGCCAAGGCGAGAGGATTGCCTGAGGTCACGGGTTCGAGACCAGCCTGGGCAACATGGTGAGACCTAATCTCTACAGTAAAATTAAAAAAAAAAAAAAATTAGCCGTGCATGGTAGCACCCACCTGTAGTTCCAGCTACTTGAAAGACTGAGGAGAAACATTACTGGAACCCAACACGCTGATGCTGGGGTGGTCTTGAGCATGCCACTGCACTCCAGCCTGGGTGATGGAGTGAGATTCCAACTCAATATATATATATACATATATAATATAAATATTTTTCATTCTCTTTGTCCATTTGAAGTCCTTTCTTATACTGTTTCATCAAAATTCCTTTTTTTCTCATCTTCTGCTTTTATTCTTGTTTCAACCTGTATGTTTTGTTTTGGTATTTTGCTCCTTTTTTTGGTCTATCTATACCATTCAATCCAGTTTGAACTTCTATCACCCAAATAGTGAGCTCATTTCTTATTACTGCTGCATACCATTCCATTGTCTAGATAATTGCTGACAAATTATTTTTATACTAAGCATCTCTGTGTTTTAACTGGTAAACTTAACTTACTAACAATTATATTTTCTGTCATACTAAGATTTAGTTATGACATATTTTCATCTTGTTATTTAACAGAACTTTATATTTCTTCATTCCTGTTTTTCGTCAGATGAAGCAATTTATATGCTGTTGGTTTAAAAGTTATACATTATATTTTTGTTCTTATAATGGTAGCTTAGAACTTAAAACTCACAGGCAAGCTTATTGATTTCTTAGAGTTATCAATATCTTTATCTTCTTCCTGATAAAGCAAGTCTCTAGAAGTCTGCTTTTTTTGGCTGTTTATACCTTTCAAGCCAGTTTCGGCTTCTATCACTCAAACTGTGAGCATGGTACTCAACAGGCAGTTTTTCAACCTTTACCTACTCCCTTGCTTCCCACATTAAGAGTCCTCGGTGTCCATTACTTCCATCCTTATGTCCATATGTATTCAGTTTGAACTCCCCCTTGTAAGTGAGAACATGAGATATTCAGTTTTCTGTTTCTATGTTAATTCACTTAGAATAATGGCCTCCATTTGCTACAAAGACATAGGTTTATTCTTTTTATGACTGTGTAGAATTCCATGGAGATAAATATATATATATATATATATATCACATTTTCCTTATCTAATCCACCATTGATGGGCACTTGTCTTTGTCCATGTTTTTACTGTTATGAATAATGCTACAATAAATATATAATTACAGGTGTCTTTGGGGGTATATTCTCAGTAGTAAGATTGCTAGGTTAAATGATGAATCTATGTTTATTTCACTGAGTTGTCTCCAAATTGCTTTCCACAAGCACTGACCTATCATATATTTCCACCAACAACGTATGAGTGGTCCCTTTTTTCTGCAACCTCACCAACGTCTGTTGTCTTTTTTTGTTTTTAATAATAGCCACAGTGAGATGGTATCTCATTGTGGTATCTCATTGTGGTTTTGACTTGAATTTCTCTGATGATTAGTGATGTTTAGCTCTTTTTGTTTGTTGGCTGCTTGTGTGTTTTCTTTTGAGAAGTGTCTGTGTCTTTTGCTCAGTTTTTAAGGGGGTTTTATTATTCTTTCTTGTTAATTCATTTAAGTTCCTTATAGATTCTGGATATTAGTCCTTTGTCAGATGCATGGTTTGCAAGCATTTTCTCCCACTCTGTAGTTTGTCTACTCAGTTGACAGTTTCTTTTGCTGTTCAGAAGATCTTTAGTTTAATTGGGTCCCACTTGTCTATTTTATAAATTTTTGCTACATTCGCTTTTGAGGACTTGGTCATAAATTCATTGCCTCACCTCTTAAGAGAGTTCTTCAACCTGCTTTTCTAACTCATTAATTAATTATCTAGCTAAATCCATCCTACCATTTAGTCCATGTCTTGCATTTTTTATTTTAATCATTAAATTTCTCAGCCTTAATATTTTAACATAATTCTTTTTATGATTTTTTTCCTGTTATATAATCCTAAGATTTTCTCTTATCTTCTTTGTGCAGTTTGGCTTGTTTATTGTAACATTTCAGTCTTTCTGTTCTAAATATTTTGGTTTGGGTAATTTGTGGTAAATCTTACCAATATTTTTCAACACTTGGATCCCATCTATTTCCAGATACTCAAAAGTTTACATTTTCTCCACACACTAAAAGTTATATATGGCTGTATGATAGTTCTGGCCAATGAAATGAGTAGAGGGTATCTCCATCTGTTTCAGGATGATGGGTTGGATTCCAGTACTTCAGTCTCCAGGCAGCATTTTCTTTTTCCTGGTAACCAAGAAAATCACATATTCCAAATGGTACAGCTAGGACTCTGAATGACAAATGGAGAACCCCTAAACATGTGCTTGCTATATAGCATGAGTAGACACCACTATTTTTATTTTTACATGACTGAGATTTTTGTACTCTTAATACATTTATTTTTAGAGCATTTTTAGACTTACAGTAAAATTTAAAGAAAGGTACAGATACTCCCCATATACTATCTGATCTGACACATGAATAGCCTTCTCCATTATCAATATCCCCACCAGAATGGTACATTTGTTAAAAGTGATGAACCTACATTGACACATTGTTATCACCCAAAGAACCTATTTTACATTACATGGTTCACTCCTGATGTACATTTTATAGATTTGGACACAGATATCTACCATTATAGTGTCATTTCACTGTCTCAAAAATCCTCTGTGCTCGACTTAGCCTTCCTTCCCACTTGACCCTTGGAAACCACTTTCTCCATAGTTTTGTTTTTTCCAGAATGTCACGTAACTGGAATCATATAGTATGTAGCTTTTCAGATTGGCCTTTCCTACCTAGTAATTTGCATTTAAGTTGCTTCCATGTCTTTTCATGGCTTGATAGCTCATTTCTTTTTAGTGCCAAACAATATTTCCTTGTCTGGATGTACTACAGTTTGTTATCCATTTACCTACTAAAGGACATCTTTGTTGCTTCTAAGTTTTGTCAAACGTGAATAAAGCTGTTATGGATATCACTATGCTGTTTTGCTTTTGTGTGTATGTGGAGGGGATGGGCAAAAGTTTTCAACTCCTTTGAGCTGATGCCAAGGATCATCATTGATAGAACATATGGTAAAAGTGTGTTTAGATTTGGAATTTTGTATTTTTTGTCAGCACAGCAAAACCTGTTCTGACTGATATAGTCATTGTCTTTAATATTGCAATTATTTTGGTTTGTGAACTTATGATCAGCTCTTCCATTTGGTATTACACATTAAGGAAAAGCCAATTAAATAGAGGAAAAAGAATGAACTCCAGTGGGAAAAGCCTCAGTTATACTGCTGTTAACTTTAACAACACTCTCTTAGGTAGCTATTCTGGTCAAGATTATGTATTTAAACTCTCATTGTAAAGAAACAATGGCTGGACATTGTCTCCAACATTCTTATTTTAACACACCAACCTAGTTTGTTTGGAGAGGAAGTAGAGAGTGAATGCCCATAGGCAGTTGGTCAATTTCCATCTGTTTGCATCAAATCTTTACATTACCAGGATTTTTGTGAAACTTTTTTGTTACACTGAGGGCTCCAGCACCAGTGATCTAAGTCACTGACCAGGGAATGGTGATGCAACAATAAAATATTCTATTGAGTCTGCGTGCATGGAAGTGAGCAGGTGGGTGAGAAAAAGTACGTCTGAGGGGAGACTCAGGATCAAGCACCCCATGCAGTGCTCCCCTCCAGAGGTGACTGCAACTCACCTCTGCTCTGAGATCAGAGTCTCTGGCATGCAGAATCATCCACCATTCTTGGGAGGAGGCAACAGAGATCAGCTGCACTGGCAGCGCGAACTGTGGAGATGACCCTCAGAGAAAATCTGGAGCTGAGCCTCACTGCTGGCAGTCAAAGAGATGCTGCCCACTGCATTTTCTCTCTGAGGACCAGGCAGACACCTGTACTGGCCCACCCAACTCTGTTCAGCCTCCAACTTGCAACTTGGAGGTGATCTCTGCACACCTCTGGAACCAACCATCACTGGCCCAGGGAGGAAACTTCCAGAGCAGACACAGAGAGACAGATGCCCCAGTCCCATGCTGGATTAGGCAGGGACACATCTGCTCTGAGTGGGAGTCATGACAATAGCAGCAGCAGCAGACAAATTGGGGTGAGTGTGGATCTGATTCACCCTTCTCCCCCCACAATCCGTGGGGCATCTGACCCATACTGAAAGGAACCTGGTGGTCCTCTGCAGAAAGTATGGAGGGGAGGGGCTGGAAACCTAAGACCAGTCGTTACCTCAGTGACAGCCAAAAGCAGCAGCAGTGCTTGGGACTACCGGTAAAAAGAAAAAATAATAATAATAAAGCAAAGGAACCCCGAGTTCCAGAAACAGCTACAGTCACAAGGGAGTTCTTCCCCCCCCCGTTTTTGCTTATGTTTTTGTATTTGTTGTTTTTGTTATTTCTTGTTGTTATTGTTTTTAGTTTTTCTGTCTGCATATGGATATTTTTGAGGGCAAGTGCATCATCAGGTTCTTTTGGTTTGTATGTTTTGGGGATTTGGGGGGTCTTTGTTTTTGTTTTTATTTCTTCCATTCTTTATTTGTTCGTTAGTGTGCCTGTTTTCCTCCTTCTTCTCTCTCTTCATCTACCTTTCATCTCCCTTCTTCCTTTTTCCTTTCTTTTCCTTTGTCTTATCTCATTGTGCCTTCGGAGGCATACATAACACTCTCACCGCATGGGCAGATTGTAAGGTGAAGGAAAGTGGTTCCAAGGGACCCAACACCAGTCCGTGGATATCGTGATCAGCAGATAGCTTCCGAACCACAGCTGCCCCCATCACACCTTAATCAAATCTCAAAGCTGCAAAAAGCATAGACCCCCATTCCCACTCCGTCTTCAAAACTGAAGAAATCCAGAGGATCTACATAAGGAAGAATAGAGGATTGAGCAAACAGAAGTGAAAGCTATCTCCCCATCACTGAGCAATTGAATTAAAGAAGTGGGGGGGGAGGGGAATGAAAGCCATCACAAATGAAGAAGAACCAAAGGAAGAACACAGGTCACATTCAAACTCCTGGGAAGACTGCACCTGAGAATACAGACTTTGGAGCTAAAACAAAGAAGAGGCTCTAGAATGACTGTTCTCAAATCACGAACTTCAATATCAAGATATTAATATAATGAATAGAAATGAGAAGAGACAAGAGGAAAGAGTGAAGGAGTTGATAAACGAGAAGACAGCAATAAAGAATACAGTAAATGAAATAAATAACAAACTGACAAACATGGAAAGCAGAATTAACCAAACAGAAGAAAGAATCTCAGTGCTTGATGACCAAAATATAGAAAACAATCTATCAAAGGAAGGGAGGTATTTGTAAGCTGGCTAACCTGATCTCAGATGAAAATTTTTAGAACATTTTGTAGAAATTCTATGGCATGCCTCATACGTGATTTTAAACACAGATATTATTGTATATTATACAAGATAATATATGTAAAGTTGTTATTAATTAAATTTGTTTTTTATTTTAAAGATTTGGAGTATGATTCAGGATCAGGTATACAAACACTGATTATGCAACTACTCTTGTTGATGAAGTGTGCTCCTCCCTCCCATGGCAATTTCTCTCAACTGCCAATCCTGTCCTCCTACCCCTGACAGATTCCACTACTGCCAATCCCTTTCTTATAGTTATGATAATTGTTCAAAGTCTGCTTATGAGTGAGAACATATAGTACTCTATTCTTTGTTTCTATGAGAGATCACTGAGTATGATCGACTCTAAATCCACCCAAGTTGCTGTGAAGTCCATATATTTGTCCTTCTTTATGACTGAATAATATTCCATTGTGTATATATACTACACTTTTTAAAATCCAGTCCAGCTTCGATGGGCAACATGACTGGTTCCATGTTTTTGCTGTTGTGAATAGAGTTGCAACAAACAAACGTGCGCAGGTATCTTTTTTGTAGGATGATTTGAGTTCTTCTAGGTATATTCCCAATAGGTGAATTGCTGGGTCATATGGAAGGTCAATTTCTCATTCTTTCAGAAATCGTCACACTGTCTTCCAAAGAGGATGCACTAGTGTGCATCCCCACCAGAGTGTAGAAGCCTTCCTTTTTCTCCACATCTTCGCCAGCTGTTGTTCTTTGATTCTTTAATGATGGCCATTCTTAGGATTAGGTGGTATCTCAATATGGTTTTTATTTGATTTCTCTGATGATAAGTGAGGCTGAACACTTTTCACATGTCTATTGGCTGCCCGTATATCATTTTTTGAGAAGTATCTATTCATGTCTTTTGCCCACTTTTTAATGGGGTGGTTTGTTTTTTTCCTTTTGACGTGTTTGAGTTCCTTGTAGATCCTAGATGTTAGGCCTATGTCACATATACAGTTAGCAAAAGTATTTCCCATTCTGTGGGCTGTCTCACTGCTCTATTGATGGTTTCTTTTGCTTTGCAGAAGCTAGTCAGTTTGATGAGGTCCCACTTGTCTATCTTATTTCTTATGGTATGAGCACTTAGGGTTCTGATCAGGTATTGGTTGCTGATTCCAATTTTCATAAGGGTGTCAGTGCATTTTCTAAGATTCTTACAGTTTAAGGTTTTACATTTAGGTCTTGGATCCATTTAGAGTCAATTTTTGTGTATGATGATAGATAAGGATCCTGTTTCAATCTTTTGCAAGTGATCAGCCAGTTTTCACAGTGCCATTTACTGAATAGGTTCTCCTTTCCCCAGTGATTGTTGTTGGGGACTTTTGCAAAGATGAGTTGGATGAGAAATTGAGACTTTGCTTCCAGAATCGCTACTCTATTCCATTGGTCTATATGCCTGTTCTTATACCAATACCAGGCTGTTTTGATTACTGTACCCTTATAGTAAAGTTTGAAGTCTGGAAGTGTGAAACTTCCTGCTTTGTTTCTTTTGCTAGGGATTATTTTAGCTATTCGTGGTCGTTTATGTTTCCATATGAATTTCTGTATTGTCACTTCCAGGTCTGAGAAGAACAATGTTGGTAATTTAATGGGTATTGTGTTGAATCTGTAGATTGCCTTTGGTAGGATGGACATTTTAACAGTGTTGATTCTTCCTATCCATGAGCATGGAATATTTTTCCATTTGTTTGTGTCTTCTTGGATTTCTTTGGGCAGGGTTTTGTAGTTCTCATAGTAAAGATCTTTCACTTCTCTGGTTAGGAAGATGCCGAGGTATTCATTTTTTTTTTCTTTCTTTCTTTTGTGTGTGTGTGTGTGTGTGTGTGTGTGTGTGTGTGTGTGTGTGTGTGCTATTGTGAATGGGATTGTGCTTTTTATTTGGGTCTCTGCCTGCTTTTTGTTGGTGTATACGAATGCAACTGTCTTTTGCACATTTATTTTGTACCCTGAGAATTTGCCAAAGTCCTTTATCAGTGCAAGCAGGTTTTTAATAGATTCTCTTGGATTTTCTAGGTAATGCATCATATCATCAACAAAGAGGGATAACTTGACTTCCTCTTTTCCTATTTGGATACCCCTGATTTCCTTCTTTCGTCTAATTGCCCTAGCTAGGACTTCCAACACAATGTTGAACAAGAGGGGTGAGAGTGGACAGTCTTGTCTTGTTCCAGTTTTCAGGTGAAATGTTTCCAGTTTCTGTCCATTTAGCAACATGTTAGCTGTGGGTTTATCGTAGATGGCACTTATTATTTTGAGGTATGTTGCTTCTATACCTAGGTGTTTAAGGGTTTTTATCAAGAAGGGATGCAGGATTTTATCAAAAGCTTTTTCTTCATCTAATGATATAATCATGTGGTTCTTGTTTTTACATCTGTTGGTGGATTTAATTACATGTATGGTCTTGCCAATGTTGAAGAAGCTGGGGAAGAAGCTTACTTGATCATGGTGGATGATTTTTGAGATGTGTTTGGGGATCCAATTTGCAAGAATCTTGTCGAGAATTTTTGTATCTGTGTTCATAAGGGATACTTGTCTGTAGTTCTCTTTTTTGGTTGGATCTTTAACCAATTTGGGCATCATTGTGATTTTAGCTTCATAAAATGATTTGGGGGAATTTCATCTTTCTCAGTTGTCTGGAATACTTTTAATAGGATTGGTATTAGCTCCTCCTTGTATGTTTTGCAGAATTTTGCTTGAAAGGCATCCAGTCCAGACTTTTTTTTTTTTTTTTGTAGGTAGTTTTCATATGACACAGTCAATTTCCTGGGTTGTTATTGGTCTATTTCATGTCTCAATGTCTTCTTGTTTCAACCAGGGAAGGTTGTGTGATATCAGAAAGTACTCCATTTCATTTAGGTTATCAAGCTTGTTCCCAATAGGTGTGTACATAGTAATCTCTGATAATCATTTTTATTTCTTCATGGTCAGTTGTGATTTGATCTTTTGTATCTCTGACTGTTTATTTGGCCTTTTTCTCTCTTTTTCTTGGTAATTCAGGCTAGGTCTCCATCAATCTTGCTAATTCTTTCAAAGAGCCAGTTTTTTGTTTTGTTGATGTTTTCTATGATATTTTTGTCTTCTATGTCCTGTATTTGGTGTCTTATTTTTGCGATTTGGATTCTTCTGCTAAAGTTGGGGTTTTAGTGATCTTCTCTTTCCAGCTCCTTAGGTGATTTGTTAGGGTTCTCAATTTGTGTTCGTTCCATTTTCTTGATATGTGCTCACAGAGATATAAATTCCCCTCTTAGAATTGCTTTCATGGCATCCCAGGGGTTTGGCAAGATGTTTCTTCATTTTCATTAGTTTCTAGGAATCTTTTAATATCTGCTTTGATTTCAGTGTTGACCCAGTAGTTGTTCAGCATCATGCTATTTAGTGTCCATGTCTTTGTGGACTTTGGGGAAATTTTTTTGGTGTTTATATTTATTTTATTCCACTATGGTCTGAGAAGGTGCAAGGCAATATTTCAGTCTTATAGAATTTGTTTATGCTTGATTTATGGCCAAAGATGAGATAAATCTTGCAGTACATTCCATTTAGTAATGAGTGAAATGCATATTCTGTGATTATTGGGTGGAATAATCTGTTTGTATCTATTAAGTCCATTTGGTCGAGTTGTCAAGTTTAGGTTCTGGGTCTCTTTGTTGATTTTTTGCCTTGATGATCTATTTAGGGCTGTTAGTGGGGTATTCAAGTCCCCTGCTATAATAGTGTTAAAGTCAATGTCTTTTTTTAGTTTACTTAGTAGTTGCTTTATAAATGCTGGTGCTCCTTTGTTGGGTTCATATATGTTTAGGATGGGCATTTCTTGTTGATGGATTCAACCTTTTATCATTATGTAGTGTCCTTTTGTATCTTTTTAAATTTTTGATAGCTTGAAGGTTGTTTTGTCTGATACTAAGATCATGATTACTGCCTTCTTGTTTGATCCATTTGCCTGGAAACTCGTTTTCCATCCTTTAACTTTGAGTCTGTGTGTGTTTCTTGTGGTGAGATGAGTTTCCTGGGTTCATCAAATGATTGGGTCATGGTTTCTTATCCAGTTTGCCATTCTGTGTCTTTTCAGTGGTGCATTTAGTCCATTCACATTCAGGGTGATTATTAAAATGTGATTGTTTATCCCTGTCATGAGGTTCTTATAAAGTTTTTTCTTTGCTTGTTTTCTTTTGGCTTTGGAGTTAATGTATGTGTGTGTTTTCAAGTTTCTTGTTGCATTGTAGTCTCTGTTGATTCTGTGCTCTGCTGTTCTCTTGGGAAGTGTGTGGTCAGTCTTATTTTTTTTTTTCTTTCTCTGTGCTTAATACCTTTTTAAGTGTATCCTGTAGAGCTGGTCTGGAAGATGCATAATCTCTTAAGGATTGGATATCTGGGAAGGATTTTAAATCATCCATCACTGATGAAGCTGAACTTGGCTGGGTAGGAAATTCTTGGTTGAAATTGTTTATCTTTGAGGACTTTGGATATTGCATTCCAGTCCTTCTTGCTTGTAGTGTTTCTGCTGATAGGTCTGCTGCTATTCTGATTGGTTTTCCTCAGTAGATAGTCTGACCTTTCTCTCTTGCTGCTTTTAGAATTTTTTCTTTTATTCCTACTTTGTGTAGGTGAATTACTATGTATCTAGGGGTTGGTCTTCTCATTTGCTGTTTTGCTGGGGTTCTCTATCTCTTGTGCTTGACTGGTTGCATCTCCAGTGACATGGGGAAAGTTTTCTTGGATTACCTCCTGAAACACTTTCTCCAAGTTGTTCTCCACTTCCCTTTCTTTTTCTGGGATACCAAGCAGACATAAGTTTGGCCTCTTGATATAATTGCACATCTCTTATATGCTCTGTTCTTTCTTTCTGAGTCTTCTTTCTATGTTTTTTACAGATCAGGTTAATTCCATGTTCCAGTCTTCAAGTTCTGAAATTCTTTCTTCAGCTACATTAATTCTGCTTTCCATGCTTGTCACCTTGTTATTTATTTCCTGGATGAAAACTCTTATTCTTCCCTGATCCGGACTCTGGATTAGTTTTATTTTGAAACTGGACTATGAGTGGGAAGCTTTGCTGTCTCTTGTAGTTTTTTAAGTTGAATAAGGTAGTGGATGGGGCCCTAGGATTCAGGAACTACTTTCAAATTACAATATTTACTGATTGTGGTATGTGTTCCCAGAGACCCACTCCCTACCACCACTCTATGTGATGATCTAAAGCAGGGCCAACACAAAAAAACAATTGAACACACACACACACACAGAGACATACACACACACCCCAAAGCAAACTGGAATAACAACAAGTTGAAACAAAACAAACAACAACAAAAAAAGAAAGAAAACTGAACACACACACACACACACACACACACACACAGCACAAAGTGAATGGGGAAGAAAACAGAAAGACTGGGGGGGGAAATGGAATTCAGATTGAAACCTCACACGTATATTGACACACACCTTAAGCTATATATTTTTAAAAACCCAGAAGAACAAAAGAGCAAAAACAAACCAACAACAAGATTGAAAGATGAACACTCAATCATTCACATACACATAAACAGAAAACAACAAACAAAAGAAGAAACAGAAAAAAGAAAAGAAAAAAAGAAAAAAATTGGGGGGATGCAGATCAAACCCTCACATACACATTCATGCACAAAGAAAAAATATTTTTAAAAATAGATGAACAAGCAGGCAAAAAAAATTGAAAAATTAAAAATACAACCTGCCCTCTTATGGCAGCTCTGTGATTGTTCCTCTCATCTGATCTCTCCTGCAGAGTTTCCACCTGTTTCACTCTCTCCTCAGTGTCTGGAGCAGGGAAGGAGGAGGGACAGTGGAGGTGGGTGGGGCTGCAGTCATCTGCTCCCACTCTCATTTGCTTAGAGAGATCTCCTCCAGTGGAGAGGAGTGGGATTGTCTCTTCCCCAGGTATGTACTCACAGGGACTGCCCCAACCAGGCCTATCCTGGAATGATATTCTCCTTTGCAACTGACATCCAGGCTCCACATGTATTTGTCCCTCTCAGTCGTGACCCAGCTGTGTGGGTCTGATGTTCAGAGGATTGCTGGGGAGGAGGAGGTTGGGTTAGTCCTGGACTCACCATTGATCTCTTTGAAGTTCTTCCTCATCCTTTTCTAGCCATACCCTTTGTCCTGCAGCTGGAACAGAGTAGGGGTGGAGCGCCTGGGACTCAGCCCTTGTCGGGTCCCTCTGATGTTTGTGCTTTCAGGATATTCCCTCTGGGTCATGATCAACCCCTGAGTGGTTGATATGCCAGTCACAGAGATCGGGTCTGCTGCTCCTTGGTAACTAAGTCAGTACTTTCCTGCCTCACCTTCAAGATGGTGGCAGGGTGCCTCTCTTGTCCTTTTCAGTGGGACTCTGCTTCTGGGCTCTCTCTGCTTCCCTTGCTGTCAATGCCAGGTCAGGTGCTGAAGTAGTGAGGCAAACCCTGGAACTGGCAGTTTCTCCTACTGCAGTGGTGAGACAAAGCCTAGGGCACTAGTCTCTCTCTGCTGCTTCGTCACAGGAAAACTAACTTTTGTCCATTTTTTTTTAAATGGCACTCAGCTTTGGCAACCTAGGAAGAGCCAGAGACCAAGCAGAGAAGCTGCAGCACCAACCGTTGCACCAGGGCCCTGACTATTTGCTCACAAGCCCCCACTTTGTCAGTTTCTCCCAGTATTTTCTTCCCAGGAAGGGTTTCATTGATCTAAAAATACATATATGCGGCGCTCGACTTAGACATCCAAGGAATCACTGGAGTTCAAGCCCAGCAGCTGTGGCACCAGCCACTGCACCAGGAGAGCCCTGGTCACTGGTTCCCTAGCCCTCACTCAGTAAGCCACTCACAAGCCTGCTCACTCCCTTACACCGGGACTTGCACAGTCTGACTGATTCAGGCACCATCTTCCCGACCTCTCTCTTTTTATAATTTACTATGAGACATCAACATGTTACAGCTACTAAAAGGAGGATTATGGAACTTGTAGCAATTATATTTTATAAGAGTTGATCTATAAGTCTATTCTATTTTTATGGTTTTTAATAGATTTCCACTAGTAGACATTGTCAGTTGACATTTATGAAAATAAACATATTTTTAAATGTATAATTTGTATCTTTTCCATTACTGTAGTTAAAATGGCACTAGAAATGTGTCCCTTGGTGCCTTAAAAGTTTAATAAACAAGAATGAAATGATTCCACAATCCAAAGAAATTCAGGAAAAAACTGTGCCCATCTTTAAATAGTGTTATTTTCTATTGCAGGGACAGTTATATGGTGTGAATACACTAGTTCATTTTCTTAGAACATTTACATGAGATTTTCCTTAGTGCCTACAAATGTTATATCTTAATTATTACCCGTGGTTGACTGATTGCATCAATTGTCCTAATTCTTTCCCTTCTGTATATCTCATCCTGTCATATATCTTTATAGTGTATTTCCAGATGGATTCTGTACCCAGGTTGGGACTTACTTTAGTCAATGCAACATAAACAAACATGATTCAGATAGAGGCTTGAAAATAGTTACATAATAGGTCTTTTTTGTTCTTGTACATCTGCCACAAATTGTGCCAGTAGATAACTGAAACAATAAAGGATATTTAACCCAGTACCTGAGAATACCAAATAAATTAATTTCTTAATGAAGAAACAATAACTATTGAGTGGAGAAAACAAACCTTCACCTTGTGATTATAGTTAACATAATTCAATAAAGGACAAATGAACATCATGTGCTTATGGATATGATACCCTGAGAATACAAAATGCATAATATTTACCACAAAGAAATAATTGAGGAGATATTTTATGGTACAAGTCAAAGAAGGTACAAGTCAAAGAAGATGAGGATAATTTTTTAGCAATGTGTCTTCTCTGAGCTATCACAGCACTTTGCAACTCCTTCTATCATAGCACACACTTGTAATTAACACCTATTCCTCCTTTAGAGTATGTTTTATATAAAGAAAGAACTGTTCAGAATCTTCTCACTTCTACCACCTCTTCAAGTGTCTCCCACAGCACCTAGAATATAGTAAATGTTTATTAATGAGTAAACAAATGAATTAATGTCAAAACCTACTCAAGTTCACCCAATTGGTAATGGTGATCTGTATTCACAACCACTCTATTCCAATGCCTCCCTGAGCAAACTGTTATATAGTTTGTCAATTTGAAATAATGTTATAGTGGAGGAGTGGCATGCATAAAGCAAATCTTAATGAAGATTGATAGTGAATATTTGTCAGTGTATCTCTAGATCACCAAGAAAAGATTTTGATGGATGAATATAAGACTTTAAAGTAACTGTTCTAATCTGGCTATGCCTGATAAGACTATCCATAAGGATTATTTAGTATCACAGAACAGTTAATGATTATTTGATATCCTACAAAGGTATATTTTCCAACTTAGCACAAGTGAGAGATAAATGGTTCACAAGCTGCATGAAAGTTTTATTTCTTCTAGTAACTTAGGAAGCTTTCTGCATTGTTCTCTTATGAGTTTTCATTAATGCACATGAGTCCTCTAAGTATCTTATTTCTAAATCAATTCAATGGAATTCCTAACACTAAAAACCTGAAAAAATCATTATCACAATGGTAAAAGTGCTTGGTGGAAATTTATATAAATAAGGTCATCAACATTACCATGTATCTTACATTATTTGTCACAGCATATGTGAGTGTTGTTTAGCTCTTTGGATCCTTAATAATTTTAAGTGAGCCAATGCTCCTTCAAGGGTTCAAAATAAAATTTTCCACTTCATTTTTACTGTCTTTGGAGAGTATGTGTTTTTTTAAAAAGTAATATTAACAATGATTAAATAGGACAAACAATAAAATTTGTCTATGGTAGCACACCCAACTAGATGTGGTTTTCTATCAGAAAACTAGTAGTCATGTTTCTTTGTGTTAAGTGTATATGTTTGTGTATGTACAATTTTGACCTGGAACCAGGATGATATGGTACATCAAATATTGTTCTTTGAAAAAGGAAAATATTTTTAGAAGAAGGAAATGAACTAATTAACATTCTCCAGCTTATTGTGAATGAGGAATTGATGATAAAAGGTTCAGTACTCTGCAAAAAAAAAAAAAAAAATCTTATTAGAGTTAAATTGTTTTCCTCTCAACAAATGAGCAGATACTACTTTTTTTCTCATTAGGTAAAACGTTTGCCTAGAATACTTTTAAAGTTGCACTAATCTCTTTGGGCTCTTGGCAATCCAAAAGGAAGCAAAGAAATGGGCTTACTAAAGTCCTTGAATTTAATATAATGCTTAGAGAAAAGCATCTGGGACCATTTGAAACAACAAAAGAAGCACCTTCCTCTGTTGTACCAGTTTTCTAGTTTCTATGGGGTAAGATCTGTGTCTTATTCTTCTCCCTCTGCCCACTGTAGACTGCACTGAGTTCTACTCAAAATAGTTATTAAATCCACATTTCTTGACAGATTGTCTGACATCACTGTAGGAAGGTCTCTCTCTTCCCTATGGTTCTGGTTATATAAGACATCTGGAAATGATGAAACTTATTAATCTTCATACTCCCATAACTTCACAGCTAGCTTGAATCACATCATGAATTAATAAAGGATCCTAAGTCTCTTACAGCAGTAGATATTAAAGGCTTCTAATTAGAATAATATGTATAAAGTTCCCATGTTAATATTATATTCCAATAAACATAAAACAGAATTCATTGAAGCAATTCTTAGTTCTTGGGGAGTAATATTTTAGCACAACTCATGCTTTCACTTACTAAATGACAGCAAAACCAAGAATCTTCTGTAATTGTGATAAAATGGTGACTTTCTATTGTCACAGTTTGAAATTCGACTTTCAAAACTTTCCAAAAGAATGGCATAGATCTCCTTTAAAGACTGCTCTATGAACTCTGAATCTTGTAGCACTGCTTGAATTAATATTTTGGAGGTGAGAGTAATGTACTTACAGAAAGCACAAAGCAGTAATGATTGTCTAACATCCCATAAATGAACAATCTCAGAAACTGAAAAAAGTCACTCACGTATGGCAGTCTCCAAGATGCTGTAGCATATAAGAAAACATGGGTTTAGATGTGTGGGACCCATCTCCTTCTTCAAGGCATTTTACTCCCTAGTGGTTCTGAATCCTTAAACTCTACTTCATTTGACGGTTGTATTGTTGTAATTGCTGTTGTTATTAGCACAAGTATAACTGACTATGTGAACCTATAATTGACATTGAATGAAGTTAGTAAAATCAACAAAATTGGCATTAATAAACACTATTTAATAGTCAATATTATATGCCCTAAGAAAGCTGGAGTCATTATTAAGTTGTTTTATATTCCTCTCAACACCCAACATCTTCTGATTATACTCTGGGTCTCTATCACAGACCACATGAAGCATTGGCTGTTGTGTTTGGACTTGACTTTTTTCTCCTCCTTTAAGCTACATTTCAAAATATAACTTTAGGGACTTCCGGAAAGATGGCGATGGGGCAACCTGGTCTGTGAAAACCTCTGCAAAGAAGAACTGCAGTGGGTCTCTGACTCTCACCCCAAGGGCTATGGACCCCAACATTGCAGCCTGCTCTTCATACAGAGCTCGGCCGTTGCCACCACTGGGGCATCGCAGCGGTCTGGACAGCCACTGCAGCGCAGACGCTGCTGCCACAGCCACCGCAGCCACCACAACCACAGCCACCGCCGACAGTAGCACATCGCACCACCCGGGCCGGAGGCAATCCACAACTTCAGTCCTTGAAGCCCCTTCAGGGAAGATCTGCTGGGATCGCTGCCACCTCTCCTGCGGCCGAAACATCCTGCCCGCCTTAAGTCTCCTGCCGTCTGCCCTGAGGCAAGCAGCCATCTTGCCATCTTCAGCCTCTGCCGTCCCTGTCCGGCCCCACGCCCTCTGGGGTGAGCAGCTGAGATAGCACCACCTGCTGGCGATTCAAGGTAACAACACCGAAATGGGAGAAACAAGCTTGATAAAGGCATAGGCCAGAGTGGTGAATGAAGGGTGATCTGAACTGTCCTTCACAGCAGACCAGGGGCAACTGACCCTAACTGCAAACTAATTTACCAGCTTGAAAAGAAAACTAGAAATCAGACCTGAAAGGACATCGGACTTAAACAAAATGTCTCTGAGTGTGCTTCATTGATTCTGCTAGTTTAATGACTTAATTCTATTCCTACTGTATTGTTCCTTTTTATCTTTTTGCCTCTTCCTTTTCTTCTCTTTTCTTCTCTCTGTAAATGATATCTTTGTATAGAGGAACAGCACACTAATAAGGTGGTTGGATAGCTGGTATGTTAGCATCACTATATGTTTTATTTTTGTCTGTATGAGAGTTGGTTCGTCTGTAGCTGTGGTCTATTATTTTTATCTGTTTCAGTATAGGCCTCTCTCTCTATGTGTTGGCACACTCATTTGTTTCCCCCCTTACTCCTCTATCTCTCCACCCCCCTCTTCAACCCATTGTCTGTTCCATTCTCTCCCCTCTGCTAACCACATTTTATTTCAGGGAGTAAACCTACAGCCCACTGCATGAACAGATTCCAAGGCAGTAGGAAGTGGGTTCCAGATTATTCACACACCTGTCAGCGAATACCAGGACCTGCAGATAGATTTTGAATCACAGCTCCCCACTTAAGTAAATCTCAAAACTGCAAAAAGGACCACCCCCAACCTACAGTGCAACTCCAAAATTGAACAAAGTAAGAGGGCATACATAAAGAATAGGAGATTGAACAAACAGAAGTAAAACCAATCCCTTTACCCCCAAATAACAGAATTAAAGAAGATAG
Organism: Cephalopachus bancanus; assembly: GCA_027257055.1. Classification (NCBI taxonomy): domain Eukaryota; kingdom Metazoa; phylum Chordata; class Mammalia; order Primates; family Tarsiidae; genus Cephalopachus; species Cephalopachus bancanus. Next base: position 877,492 of record JAPVLO010000084.1, on the reverse strand, counting down.
TGATGTGGAGGAAAGGAAAAAGTAGGGAGAGGGAAAAACCGCACAAATGAAAAAAACCAAAAGAAGAATATCGGTCTCACACAGACCCCTGGGAGATCAGACACTGAGAAAACAGATTCTGGAACACAAACAATGAAGAGCCCCCAGAATGACTGGTCACATGCAACAAACCCAGATATCAAGACATTAATGGAGAGAATTTAAAAAATTGAGGAGAGACAAGAGGAAAATAGGAAGGAGCTGATGTCAGAAATGACAGCAGTAAAGAATACTGTGATGGAAATGAATAACAGACTAATACGCATGGAAAGCAGAATCAGCCAAGCAGAAGAAAGAATCTCAGAGCTCGAAGACCAAAACACAGAACTAACCCAAACTGTCAAAAGCATAGAAAAGAAGCTCAAAAAGACAGAACAAAAACTGCAAGAGATGAATGATCACTTCAAGAGACCAAACCTAAGAGTAATTGGGCTTCCTGAGGCAGAGAGAGAAACAGAAGCCACACTGGAACAAACCTTTCATGAAATCATTCAAGAAAACTTCCCTCATCTCATTAAGGATGAAAAAATTCAAACACAAGAGATTCAGAGAACCCCTGCAAGACAACAAATGAGAAACCAACTCCCATACACATAATAATTTGCCTAAACAAAGTAGCTATAAAAGGAAAAATTCTAAAGGCAGCAAGAGAAAAAGGCCAGACTACCTACCAGGGAAAACCAATTAGAATAGCAGCAGATTTATCCACAGAAACCCTTCAGCCTAGGAGAGCCTGGAGCCCTATCTTCAAAGTTCTAAAAGAGAAACAATTTCAACCAAGAATAACCTACCCAGCCAAACTAAGCTTCATTAGTGAGGGAGAATTGAAATCTTTTCCAGATATTCAGTCCCTAAGAACCTACGCTGCCACCAGACCACCTCTACAAGAAACTTACTGAACACAGAAGAAAAAGAAAAAAGAACAACAACATTCTTCACAAGACTACAGGCAAAAGATTAAAAACACACATGAACCAACTCCAAAACCCAAAGAAAGACAACAAACAAACAGGAACAACTCTGTAAGAACCTTATGACAGGGAGCATTTCTTGCATTTCAATTATTAGCCTAAATGTGAACGGACTAAATGTACCACTGAAAAGACATAGAATGGCAAAATGGATAAAATATCATCAGGCAACAATCAATTGCCTTCAAGAGACTCACCTCACTAGAAAGGACACCCACAGACTCAAAGTAAGAGGATGGGAAACAAACTTTCAGGTGAACGGAATACAAAAGAAAGGAGGAGTAGCGATCTTAATTTCAGACAAAATACCCTTCAAGCTATTAAAAATCAAAAAAGATACAGACGGCCACTACATAATGATAAAAGGCTCAATTCATCAACAAGAAATATCTATCCTAAACATATATGCACCCAACACAGGTGTGCCAACTTTCATAAAGCAACTTCTAGGAAAACTAAAGAAAGATATTGCCTCTAATACCATCATAACTGGGGACTTTAATACACCACTCACAACTCTAGACAGATCATCAGGACAAAAAATCAGCAAGGAGATCCGGAACCTCAATGTGACTTTGGACCAAATGGACTTAATTGATACCTACAGAACACTCCACCCAAAGACCACAGATTACACATTCTACTCATCACCACATGGAACATATTCTAAGATCGACCACATACTCGGCCATAAATCAAGCATAAGCAAATTTAAAAGGACCGAAATTCTACCATGTACCTTCTCGGACCACAGTGGAATAAAAATAAACATTGACACCAACAAAGTCCCCCCAAAACCCACAAAGACATGGACACTAAACAGCATGATGCCAAACAACTCCTGGTTCAATGATGAAATCAAAACAGAGATTAAAAGATACCTGGAAACAAATGAAAATGAAGAAACATCTTACCAAAATCTCTGGGATGCCCTGAAAGCTGTAGTAAGAGGGGAATTTATATCCCTACAAACACACATGAAGAAAATGGAAGGAACAGAAATTCACAACCTAACAAGCCACCTAAAGCAGCTGGAAAAGCAAGACCACAAAAACCCTAATTTCAGCAGAAGAATCCAGATCACCAAAATAAAAGCCCAAATCCAGGACATAGGAGAAAAAAGATAATACAAAAAATCAATGAAACAAAAAGCTGGTTCTTTGAAAGGATAAACAAGATTGATGGTCCCCTAGCTAGACTGAACAAGAAAAAACGAGGAAAAAACCAAATAAGCACAATCAGAAACACAAAAGATGAAGTTACATCTTACCCTGAAGAAATACAAAATATCATTGGAGACTACTATGTACACTTGTATGGAAACAAACTTGAAAACCTTAAGGAAATGGAGGACTTTCTGACATCACACAACCTACCTAGGTTGGAACAAGAAGAAATTGAGACCCTAAATAGACCAATAACAATCAAGGAAATCGATTGCATAATAAGAAAACTTCCTACAAAAAAAAGCCCTGGTCCAGATGGCTTTCCAGCACAATTCTACAAGACATTCAAGGAGGAGCTGATACCAATCCTACTGAAGGTATTCCAGGCAATCGAAAAAGATGGAACTCTCCCCAAATCATTTTACGAAGCCAACATCACCTTAATACCCAAGCCAGGTAAAGATCCAGCAAAGAAAGGGAACTACAGGCCAATATCTTTGATGAACATAGATGCTAAAATTCTCAACGAGATCCTAGCAAACCAGATTCAGCAATACATCTCAAAAATCATCCACCATGACCAAGTAGGCGTCATTCCTGGGATGCAAGGCTGGTTCAACATTCGTAAAACCATAAATGTAATTAAATTCACCAATAGATGTCAAAACAAAAACCACATGATCATATCATTAGATGCAGAAAAAGCTTTTGACAAAATCCAGCACCCCTTCTTGATAAAAACCCTTGAACATCTAGGCATATGGGGAACGTACCTCAAAATAGTAAAAGCCATCTACGAGAAACCCACAGTCAGCATATTCCTAAATGGACAAAAATTGGAACCAATTCCCCCTGAAAACGAACTAGACAAGGATGCCCACTCTCACCCCTCCTGTTCAACATAGTATTGGAAGTCCTGGCTAGAGCAATCAGAGAAGAGGAGGCAATCAGGGGTATGCAAATAGGAAAAGAGGAAGTCAAGTTACCTCTCTTTGCATATGATATGATTGTGTACCTTGAAAATCCAAGAGAATCTGTCAAAAGCCTTGTTACATTGATAAAGGCCTTTGGCAAAGTCTCAAGATACAAAATAAATGTACAAAAGACAATCGCATTTCTCTACACCAATAATAAACAAACAGAAACTCAAATAAAAAGCACAATTCCATTCACAATAGCCATAAAAAAAGAAATACCTTGGCATCTTCCTAACCAGAGACATGAAAGACCTTTACAATGAAAACTACAAAACACTGCTGAAAGAAATCAAAGATGACACAAACAAGCGGAAAAATATCCATGCTCATGAATTGGAAGAATCAACATTGTGAAGATGTCCATCTTACCTAAGGCAATCTACAAATTCAATGCAATACCCATCAAATTACCAGCAACATTCTTCTCAGACCTGGAAAAAACAACACGGGAATTCATATGGAAACACAAACGTCCAAGAATAGCCAGAACAATCCTCAGCAAAAAAAAAAAAAAAACAAAACAGGTGGTATCACATTACCAGACTTCAAACTTTACTATAAAGCTACAATCATCAAAACAGCTTGGTATTGGTACAGGAACAGGCATATAGATCAATGGAATCGAATTAAGATTCCAGAAGCAAAACCTCAATTTCTCAACCAACTCATCTTCAACAAAGCCCCCACCACCTACCACTGGGGAGAAGAGAACCTATTCAGTAAATGGTGCTGGGAAAACTGGCTACCACATGCAGAAGACTGAAACAGGACCCCTATCTATCCCCATGCACAAAAGAACCCTAGAAAAAGAAGGAAATACCCTCAGGGAAATCGGAACTGGCATCCAATTCCTGAACAAAACCTAAAACCCACAGGTCATAAGAGAGAAGATAGACAAGTGGGACCTTATTAAACTGACAAGCTTCTGCAAAGCCAAAGAAACCATCAAGAGAGAAGGGAGACAGCCTACACACTGGGAAAAAGTATTTGCCAACTCTAGGTCTGACAAAGGCTTAACATCTTGGATCTACAAGGAACTCAAACGTGCTGAAAAGAAAAAAACAAACAACCCCATTATAAAGTGGGCAAAAGATATGAACAGACACTTCACAAAAGAAGACATCTGAGCAGCCAACAGTCACATGAAGAAATGCTCAACCTCACTAATCATCAGGGAGATGCAAACCAAAACCACACTGAGATACCACCTAAGTCTGGTCAGAATGGCAATTATCAACAACTCAAAAAATAATAGCTGCTGGAGAGGGTGTGGTGAAAAGGGAACACTTCTACACTGTTGGTGGGAGTGTAAACTAGTGCAACCTCTGTGGAAAGCAGTGTGGCGATTCCTAAAAGCTCTAAAAATCGACCTTCCATATGACCCCGCAATCCCCCTACTGGGAATATACCCTGAAGAACTCAAATCACTCTATAAAAAAGATACCTGCACACGTATGTTTATCGCTGCGTTGTTCACAATAGCAAGAACCTGGAAACAACTGTGCTGCCCATCAAAAGAGGACTGGATTTAAAAATGTGTTACATATACACGATGGAATACTACACAGTCATAAAAAAGAACAAAATCATGAATTTCTCAGCAACCTGGATGGAACTAGAGTCTATAATACTGAGTGGCCTCTCACAGAAACAAAGATCCGAGTATCACATGTTCTCACTCATATAATGGACCTTGAACATCCAATGTACTGTACTATAAGAAAATGACTGACAGTACTGGGAAACTATGGGGGGGGATGGGATTAACAGTAGCAAATATCTGTCTGGGGATGGGGAAACACCTCTTATCAACAGGGTGCCTGAATGAAACGTAATGTACACCTAACCCTTAACTGTACCCCACAAAATCATAATAAAAAATATTAAATATATATATAACTTTATCAGATATCATTTCTATCTCTCCAAAAATTAGACTCTGAGGTCTCTCTAAATTCTGCTTTTAAAGTTCGTAATTTTCTCATGTCTGCACCTTACTCCATCTTCTTTCTTCTGTCTGAAATACTTTTCTTGCTTCCCTTTCTCTTCCCCTTTGATGGAACTCTGCCATTTTAGTGAGATATTCCACCACTGTTGGCAACGCTATCCCTTTATTTCTCTGTCTCTTCTCCTCTCTTTTACCAAGTAGCACTTTCTACAGGATATGCTTCCTTCTTCCTCAAATTCCCTAAGGCATTACAAATACCCTTAATCAAATTTACTATAATCTGCATTGTACCAGAGCCCTGTGTATGATCATCCAGTTTTATAACCTTTACGTGGAAGGGGATTAATCCCTGATAACCTATAAATTCTCTTGAGGGATGTACTGTCCTATATATATTTTCAATTTAGAAATTATTACTTTGAATTTCTCTTTCTGATTTGGGATTTGGATGCATTTTATATAATCCATGAAGCCCTTCAAAGGGATAATCATTAATGTAGTACTCTTTGAAAAATTATATTTTGGAGTGAAGAGGACAGGATCTGGACTCGGATATAATTTATGCTAGAATTCTACTGTGTATCTTAATTGTTCTGTGAGCTTGACCAGTTATTTAGCTACAAATATCATTTACTTCATCTGTAAAATAGTCAATATATTATACTTAACAAACATTGAACTGCCTCTAAGATTAAATGAGACAATATATTTAAAGTAGTGCTGCTACCACTAAATGAAGTCACTAGAGAGTAGCTAGTTGGTATTCAACATCATTTGACTGATGATAATTTTAAAGATATCTAAAAAATTCTACTAGGTAAATAATGTGCTTTTCATCTTACATGTTTGAATCTATGTATATGGCATTAACTTGGGTAATAAGGTATGGAGAAACATTTACTGGTAACTGTTACAGGCTTAGGCTATGAGAGTAAAAACTTTACCATGATATCTGAGAGCTAATCAAACAAATTAGAGCTAAACAAATTGAGGCTTCGGGCTAAAATGTGCATTCTGTTCACACTTTGATAAGTGTGGCAGGACTTTAAACATTGTAATGTCACTTACAGATATATAGTTATACAATTTGCACATGCTCTGAGTTCACAAAAGTGAATAAGATATGACTTCTTCCCTTCTGAAAGTATGCAAGTCCTGTTTAATTTGCTGTCTGCCAGTGTTCAAGGTCCTTAGTTCACTTCTATAAAGAGCATTATAAGGAGGTATGCATAAAATGAAGGTTGATAGAACAGAGAGCTAAAATTAGCAATTTTAAATAAAACTGGGTGTTTGCTACTGAGGTTGAAGTAGTAATTAAAAGTCTCCCAAATTTAAAAAAGTCCAGAATCTGACAGACCCACACCTAAATTCAACCAGACTTTCAAAGAACTAGTACCAATTTTACTGAAGCTATTTCATAAGACTGAAGAGAAAGAAATTCTCCCTAATTTATTCTTTGAAGTCAGTATCCTTCTGATACCAAAGCCAAGAAAAGACACAGCAAAAAAAAACAAAAAAACTACAGATCAATATCCTTGATGAACAAAGATGCAAAAATACTCAATAACATATTAGCAAACCAAATTAAACAGCACATAAAAATAATAATAATTAGCCACAATCAAGTGTATTTTGTCACAGATATGCAAGGATGGTTCAACATATCCCAGTCAATAAATGTGATTCACCACATTAATGGATGGAAATAAAAACAAAAACTCATATGATCATTTCAACAGAAGCGGAAAAAGCATTTCATAAAATCCAGCATCCCCTTATAACCAAAAAAACCCTTAACAAATATGCATTGATGGAACATTCCTCAAAATAATAAAAGCTATATATGGCAAACTCACAGTCAATATCATGCTGAACAGAGAAAAATTGAACACATTTTCCCTCAGAACTGGGACAAGTAAAGGATGTCCTTTCCACCACTCTTATTCAACAAAGTACTGAAAGCCCTGACCAGAGCAATGAGGCAAGAGAAAGAAATAATATGTATCCAAATTGGAAAAGAAAACAAACTTACTCTGTATGCCAATGACATAATCTTATACCTAGGCTATCCTAAAGATTATTCCAAAAGACTCCTGGACTTGATAAATGAATTGAGTAAGGTTTCGGTATTAAAAAACATCTACACACAAATCCCTATCATTGCTACATGGGGGGGGACCCAAGAGAAAATGGAATTGATTTATAATCATTGAGTATTTATTCTTACATATTTAAACTTCATTCACCTTCAAAGTACTCTCCATTTGATGCAAAAGACCTATCAAGACACTTTTTCCACTGCTCAAAACAGTTTTTGAACTCATCAATTTTGATGCCCTTTTAGTGCTTCTGTCATTTTTTTGTTTTGTTTTGTTTCACCTCTTCCATGTCAGCAAATGTTTCCCTTTGAAGACAGTTTTCAGTCAGGGAAAAAACAAAAAAGTGACTTGAGGTGAGATTGAGTGAATATGGAGGGTGGGACTTGGGGGGTCACACCACTTGGGTCAAAAACTGCTGAAACTCAGTGTGGTTTGAGCAGATGTGCTTGTAAATCACCCATCATGAAATGGGCAAACAGATGAAAGAATCTCAAAATAAAATCACTGAAGCTGAACACAACTTCCCACAACCAGTCTAGCTGGTAGACAGATGCCAATGGGTTCTTAGAACACTCATCTAGCAGAGGAAAGTTGTATTATATGGGGTCCACCTTCCAAAAAAACAATTCCAATTTTTGGGGGGTCCCCCCCTTGTATACCAATAGTGACCAAACTGAGAATCAAATCAATAACTCAATTCCATTTACTATAGCAGCCCAAAAGCCAAAATACCTAGGAATATATTTTACAAAGGAGGCAGAAGTTCTCTACAGGAGAACCAGAAAACACTGATTAAAGAAATTGTAGAGGACACAAACAAATGGAAAACAATCCCACGTTCATTGATTTGAAGAATCAACATTGTTGAAATGATCATATTACCCAAAGTAATCTGCAGATTCAGCACAATGTCAATCAAACTAGTAGCATCACTTTTCACAGGATTAGAAGAAAACAATTCTAAAATTCCTATAGAACCAAAAAAGAGCCAGAATATCCAAAGCAAAAAAAAGAAAGTTGGAGATATTAGATTATCTGACTTGAAATTATACTGCATGATTATAATAATCAAAACAGTACAGTACTGGTACAACGGCAGACATGTGGACCAATGGAACAAAATAGAAAATCCGGAAATAAACCAAAATGCCTACAACCAACTGATCTTTTGCAAAGCAGATAAAAAACATACACTAGGGAAAAGACACTCTATCCAACAAAGAGTGCTGGGAAAATTCGATAGCTACATGTAGAAGAATGAAATTTGATTCCTATCTCTCACTACAAAAATTAACTGAAAATGGATTAAATACTTAAATATCAAACTTGAAACCATAAAAATCTTAGAAGAAAACCTAGATTAATCTAGACAAAGGATTTATGGCTAAAAATGCAACAAAAATAAATGCAGCAAAAACAAAAGTAAATAACTAAGACTTAAACTAAAAGCCTTCTGCACAGCAAAAGAAAATAATCAACAGAGTAAGCAGGCAGCCTACAGAATGGGAGAAGACATTTACAAACTATACATCTAAAAGGGGCTAATATCCAGACTCTAGGAAGAACTCAAACAAATCAGCAAGAAGAAAGCAAATGAATCCGTTAAAAAGTAGGCAAATGACGTGAATGGCATCTCTCAAAAGATGATATACAAATGTCCAACAAACATGTGTAAAAATGGCTCAACAATACTCATCATCAGTGAAATGCAAATTAAAACTGCAATGAGACACCACCTTACACCAGTCAGAATGGTCATTATTAAAAATCAAAACCAAGAGATGCTGGCATGAATGCAGTGAAAAGGGAACGTTTATATACTGTTGGTGGGAGTATAAATTAGTGCAACCTTTATAGAAACTGTTATGGAGATTTCTCCAAGAACTAAAAGTAGATCTGCCATTTGATCCAGAAGTCTTACTACTAGGTATCTAACCAAAGAAACAGAGGTTGTTATATAAAAAAGACACATGGACTTGCATGCTTATTGCAGCACAATTCACAGTTGCCAAGATGTGGAATCAACCTAAATGCCTATCAAGTAACTGCTCAATGGATAATGAAAATGCTGAGTATACACTCTATGGAATATTTTCCAGTCATCTTTTAAAAATGAAATGATGTATTTTGCAACAACTTGAATGGAATTGGAGAACAGCATCCTAAGTGAACTAACATAGGAACAGAAAACCAAACACTGCATGTTCTCATGTATAAGTAGAAACTAATATAAGAATCTGCAAAGGCTTAGAGAATGATATAATGATCATTGGAGATTCAGAAGACTGAGGTGGGAAAGGGTAGAGAGATGAAAATTCTTCTATCAGATACATTGTGCACAGGTGGGAGTGAAGGGTATATTTAAAGCCCAGACTTCTTTGCCATTATACAGTCCAACAGTTTAATCTAAAACTATTTGTAACCCCTAAAAATAAAATAAAAATGATAGTACAATAAACAAAAGTGAGTGCTTTTTCTAAGTTTATGTGTCACATACATTTAAGTGAGACAGAGCAGAGAAACTAAACTCCTTCTGAAGCAAGAGCATTTGTAAAAGCATCTGAATGGAAACCACAATGAAATTACCCAGAAACACACAATGCAACTTGCTTCTATTTAGTTAGGAACAAAAGTGTTCACAATTCTGTCCCTCTGAACATTTGCTGAATTGTGTACATGAGACAGCTGCGGTGCACTGACCTGTAAGACAATAGATACAGAGAAGGCAGGCAGGGACAGAAACAATCCATGCAAATAAAGGGACGCCAAAGGTTGGGGTCAAAAAAGGGGGAACAGCAAGTATTTGTCTAAAAATAGTGGGGACCTCCTATTAATATCCATGTCTAATATATAATTTCTTGAAAATTTCTTATAACCAAAACTAAAGGAGAATTCAGAACTGAGAATGACTTGAGAAATAGTATATGGAAACATCTGAGAAAATATAAAAGAAATGAAAATACAAATACTGAAGGAACCAGGGACATATTGCATTGTTGCTTAAGGGATTATGATAGATTCTAATTTGTTTAACATCTGCTCCCAAATCATACTGGGTTCACTTTAATTCTTTATTCATTTTGACCCTAATGTGCTTCTCAGCTTCATTTCTTTTTGCATTTCCTGGTTCTGTACATTTCCATGAAAATATAATAAGGCAGATTTTAGCTTTAGAAAAAAAATTCATATGGCAGTTTTCAACTGGATTATGAACAAATCAGCATGAAAATCCAAAGATTTAATTTAAAACTAGCCATTTTGAATAGGATCATGAACATAGATACTGTTAGACATCTACCAGAATATTGTTTATTTATTTTATTGTATGTGTGGACCAGAGAAAGCAAATTTCTTAATAATAAATTTCATACATTTTATTGTGTCTTAACTCTAGAGCTAACTCAAGGTGGTACTTAATAATCCTTAGTGAATCAAACATAAATGCCGAGAAAGAAAGGAATAAAAGAACACCTGAGTATGTGTAGGACTCTTTCTTTTAATACCAACCAGGAGACCAAAAGTTTAGAAAAATTTTCTATAAATTTTGTGGGAAGCAAAATTAGCATTATTAACACTGAATTACACAGTTGCATGAATCTCAAGTGATAGCTGTCCGAGTACTGTCTGATGCATCGTGAGTAAGTCACTTAATCCTTTTTTTTTTTTGAGTTGGAGTCTCACTCTGTTGCCCAGACTGGAGTGCAGTGGCCACTCCCGGCCACCGCAGCCTCGACCTGCTGGGCTCTGGCGATCCTTCTGCCTCAGCCTTCCGAGAAGCCGGAATTACAGGCGTGCGCTACCAGGCCCAGCTGATTTTTTGATTTATTGTAGAGATGAGGTCTCGCTGCCCAAGCGGGTCTCGAACCCACGGGCTCAGGCAATCCACTCACCTCAGCCTCCCAAAGGCGCGGGATTACAGGCTGAACCACCGAGCCCGGCTCACTTAATCGTTTTAAAGTATACCACTTATATGTGAATTGGAGATAAATGTGTAGAATGTAGGATGCAGCTTTGTTATGAGAATAAAATAAACCTATATTGTAAAAACGTTTTCAAATCAGAAAGTGCATCATAAGAACATGTAAAGCAAAGACACAAAATTTTCAACAAATATTTATTGGAAACTATTCTATGTTGCATAAATTTCTTAAACTTGGTAGATAGAGCAATGAACAAAATTGATCAAAATCCCTACCTTCATGGAGCTCATATTCTAGTAGAGGAAAGTAATAAAAACGAGTTAGTAAAACCATAGTTTGTCAGCTGGTGTTAAGCTCTATGATAAACATTTTAAAAGAGGAAACGAAAATAAGAATCACTGACGTTAGCAAGGAAGGAAAATTTAAACTGGGTGAAAAAGGAAGGTGAAATGATGATGTATCACTAAAGATGAGGAAAGATTAAAAAATGAGTCATGTTAGTATTTGATGTAAGAAAATCCCAGGCAAAGGACACAGAAAACGCAGATGCCTCAATCTGGCAATATGCTTAGCATGTTTAGGAGGAGCAAGAAGGTACGGCTGCTGCAGCAGATCCAGCAAGGAACTCATGTTGGCATTGGGAGTCAGATTGCATTAAGTCTTTGAAAGCTCCTGTAAAGATGTGCAATTTACCTCCCTGAGCTAAGTGCCAATAGAGGTTATCCAGGCAGAGGAGGAACTTACCCATTCACCCTTTGAAGGATCTCTATGACTACTGAGTTGGTAGACACATAAGATAAGGGTGAAAATACGATCACTTAGGGCCTATTGCAAATACCCAGAGCAGAAATGGTGGTGGCTTAGATTGGGCTATCTGCATTCAAGGTGGTGAAAAATGGTTTGACTCCAGATATACTTTGAAAATAGAGCAGAGAGTATTTTCAGATGGATTGTGTGTGATCTTTGAGTCAGAGACTACACCAAAATTTTTGGATGAAGCAATTGAAAGAATGAGTTGTCATTTACTGAAAGGGGTACTGTGAAAAGGTTAGGTTTAGCAGTTAAATTTGGATATACAAATTGGAAAGGAATTGTTATTGATCTATTTAGTGTCTCAATTTCTTCTTGTTTCGGCCTGGGAAGGTTGTGTGGTGACAGAAAGTCTTCCATTTCATTTAGGTTTTCAAGTTTGTTTCCATACAAGTGTACATAGCAATCTCTGGTAATCTTTTGTTTTTCCTTGGGATCAGTTGTGACTTGATCTTTTGCATTTCTGATTGTGTCTATTTTGGCTTTTTCTTGGTCAGTCTTGCTAGGGGTCCATCAATCTTGTTTATCCTTTCTGAGAATCAGCTTTTCATTTTGTTGATTTTTCGTATTATATTTCTGTCTTCTATGTCCCGAATTCAGGCTTTATTTTTGTGATCTGGATTCTTTTGCTGAAGGGTTTTGGTGGTCTTGCTCTTTCAGCTTTCTTAGGTGTTTTGTTACACTGTTAACTTGTAATCTTTCCATTTTTTTCATGTGTGTTCATAGAGATATGAATTATCTTCTTGGTACTGTTTTCATGGCATTTCAGAGATTTTAGTAAGATGCTTCTTCATTCTCATTTGTTTCCAGGAAGCTTTTAATTTCTGTGTTAGCCCAGGAGTTGCTCAACATCATGCCATTTAGTATTCATGGTCTTTGTGGGTTTGGGGGGAACTTTGTTGATGTTGATATTTTTATTTAATCCACTGTGGTCTGAGAAGGTGCACAGCAGTGTTTCAATCTTATGAAATTTGTTTATGCTTGATTTATGGCTGAGGATGTGGTTGATCTTAGAGCACATTCCATGTGGTGATGAGTAGAATGTGTATTTTGTGGTTGTTGGGTGGAGTGTTCTGGTAAAGATCCAACAAAGAAAGAGAACTACAGGTCAATATTCTTGACGAACATAGATCCTAAAATTATCAACAATATTTTTGCAAACCGCATCCAACAACACAATGACCAAGTAGGCTTCATCCCTGGAATGCAGGGCTGGTTCAGCATTCTCAAGACCATAAACTTAACTAAATAAATCAATAGAGGTAAAAACAAAAACCACATGATTATATCATTAGAAGCAGAAAAAGATTTTGATAAAATCCAGCACCGCTTCTTGATTAAAAGCCCTCAAACATATAGGCATAGATGGAAAATATCTTAAAATAGTAAGAGCCATCTAAGAGAAACCTACAACCAAATACTGCTAAACAGACAGAAATTGGAGCCATTTTCTCTGAAAACCAGAACAAGACAAGGATGCCCACTCTCACCCCTCCTGTTCTACATATTATTGGAAGTCCTAGCTAGAGCAATCAACAGAGAAGGAAATCATGAGTATCCAAATAGAAAAAGAGGAAGTCAAGTTATCCCTCTTTGCAGATGACATGATTCTTTACCTCAAAAACCCAAGAGAATCTGTCAAAAACTTCCTTGCACTGATAAAGAACTTTGGCAAAGTCTCAGGATATAAAATAAATGAGCAAAAGACAGTGACGTTTTATACACCAATAATAAATAAACAAACCCATATAAAACACAGTCCCATTTACAATAGCACAAAAAAAAAAATGAATGCCTTGGTATCTTCCTAACTAGAGAAATGAAAGACATTTACAACAGAAACTACAAAACACTGCTCAAAAAATTCAAAGATGACACAAACAAATGGAAAAATATTTCATGATTATGATTGGAAGAATAAACATTGTTAAGATGTCCATCCTACCCAAGGCCATCTCAGATTTAATGCAATACCCATTAAATTACCAGCAGTATTCTTCTCAGAAATGACAATATAGAAAATCATATGGAGACATAAACAACCACAAATAGCCAAAACAATCCTCGGGGGGGGGGAACAGTGGGAGGTATCACACTCCCAGACTTTAAACTTTATTATAAAGCTGAAATAATCAAAACAGCCAGGTATTGGTACAAGAATAGGGATATAGACCAATGGAACAGGTTAGAAATTCCAGAAGCAAAACCTTAATTTCTGAGCCAACTCATCTTTGACAAAGCCTCCATCACCAACCACTGGGGAGAGGAGAACTATTCAGTAAATGGTGCTGGGAAAACTGACTGACCACATGCAGAAGATTAAAACAAGAGCCCTACCTATCACCATACACAAAAATCAACTCTAAATGGATCAAAGACCTAAATGTAAAACCTCTAAGAACCTTAGAAAATGCAGGAGGCACCCTTACAGAAATTGGAACTGCAACCAATTCCTGATCAAAACCCGAAGTGCCCATGCCATAGAGATAAGATAGACAAATGGGACCTCATCAAACTGACAAGCTTCTGCAAAGCCAAAGAAACCATCAAGAGAGCAGAGAGACAACCTACAGTCTGAGAAAAAATATTTGCCACCTGCATATCTGACAAAGGCCTAAAATCTAAGATCTATAAGAAACTCAAATGTACTGAAAAGAACAACAACCAAAAAAACAGCCCCATTACAAAGTGGGCAAAAGATATGAATAGACACTTCTCAAAAGAAGACATATGAGCAGTCAACAGATACATGGAAAAATATTCATCCTCCCTAATCATCAAAGAAATGCAAATTAATACCAAACTGAGATACCACCTAACTCCAGTCAGGATGGCAATCATCAAAAACTCAAAAAAAACAACAGATGCTGGAGGATACAAGGAAAAGGGAACACTTCTACACTGTTGGCAGAAGTGTAAACTTTTTAGTACAGCCTCTGTGAAAAACAGTTTGGCGATTCCTAAAAGATCTACAAACTGACCTTGCATTTGACCCCACAATCCCTCTACTGGGAATATACCCGTGGGAACTCAAATCTGTCTATGAAAAAGATACCTGCACGTGCAGCATTATTTACAATAGTAAAAACATGGAACCAACTCTGCTGCCTATCCAAAGAGAACTGGATAGAAAAAATGTAGTGCATATACACAATGGATGATAATAACTCAGCCATAGAGAAGGACAAAATTGTGAACTTCGCACCAACTTGGATGGATTTAGAGTCTATAATACTGAGTGATCTATCACAGAAACAAAGAACTGAGTACCACATGTCCTCACTCATAAGTGGACCTTAAACAATTTTCATAATACACTAAGAAAGGGATTGGAAACTGCCGGGGGAGCGGCGGGTTTGGCAGTAGTGTGAAGGGAGGAAGATGGCACACCTCATCAACAAGGGTAGCTGCATAATGAATATTTGTATACCTGACCATGAATTGTACCCCACATCTTCAAAATTATTATTTTTTTAACTGGAAAGGGATATAAGATATCTAGGAGGAGCTATTAGGTGCAAAGTTAAAAATATGCATTGGAGTTAAGGGAGAGTGTCAGACTGGAGCTAGAGAAGGCATTTTTAAAGCAATGAGACTGGATGTGGTCACCATGAGAGTAAGTGTGAACGAAGGAAAACAATCATTCCAATCAGAAATACTGTGGTCCTTGAGCATCTAAAAAGAGATGGGGAGAAACCTGCAAAATCAAGATCAGTAGGGAAAAAATAAGAGAGAGTGATATACTGGAAGCCAAGTGAAAAGTGTTCCAAGGGGGCATAAGAGCTAGTAGATAGATGCATCATACACTGATAAACCAAGTAAGAGGAAGGAGAAAATTGACTGTTGGATTTAACAGCATGGGTGTTAGAATGACTACGAAAAGAACAGTTTGGCGGAGACAGAAAGAGGACAATTAATTGGCATGCAATCAGGCAAGAAGAGCTGGAGAAGCCAAACGCACTGACTTCATAACCTTTCCACGGAGTTTGTTGCAATAGTGTGTGGGGGAGAGGGAGGGGAGTAAAACAGATAGGAAAATGTTGGAGGAACTGGAGTTTGTGTCTGTCTGTTTTTGAGATATAGCAGTATGTTTTTACCTTGACTGCCATGACGCAGCAGGGAAGGAAAATTTGATGATGCATGGAGAGAAAACGGTGAACTGCTGAAGAAATTGTCTTGTGTAGGGAACACATTACAGTTTAAAAGTACAAAGAAGGGCCCTAGACAAAGACAAAGATCCTTACTGCAGTGACAAGATTAGCATAGGATACGGATGGTGGATGTGATCCAATGGCTGAGGATGAGGAAACACTCCTCTGATGGAGGAAACACTATCTCAGAAAAATAAGACTCCCAGTCACCAACTTCTACAGCTCCTGCTGTGCTTTAGGCACTGTTCAAAGGGCTGTATTTTTATGAGCCTTTAATGCTAACAACTACGTGAGGTAGGTATTATTATTATTCTCAGTTTATAGATGAGAAAACTTAGTTCTAGAGAGGTTAAGTGACTTACTTGAAGTCACATTGAGAGCCACTGACAGCCATCTAGGACAGGAGGCAGAGGCATGAGAAAGAATAAGAGTATAGCAGAGTATGCTGAGACCCTCTGGGAGATTAGTAATTATGAAATTAAAGGAGTGGGTATAATTTACTGTGAGGTAGAGTTAACAGAGAAACTTTTAACAACTTGCTAAAAGTTTCACTCTCAGCATAAAGATTAAGTTCAGTTTCTTCATTTGTAAAAATACAGAGATAGATTAAAAGTAACACCATATGTTAACAGAGCTGGATAGTCTATAAATGTAATCTTTTCTGTTATCATCAGTGGCAATGTTTCTTTCTGTCATTTCAGTCCAAACTATCGTGCCCTTGCCAACATTTGACTATCTATTGGCTAAAAGCCAACAAGCTTGCTTGATTCATGAAATTAAATTTTTTTCCCTTAGACATATGTTCCAAAAGTGCCACTTGGTTTTGGTGATTTCTCCACAAATAAGTAAGAGCTTTTCATTTCCTTCTGGATTTCACAACTGAATTCTGTGACCTCTTATGGATCAGGAGCCACAAAATTGGGACTGGAACTAACTTTAAACCAGTGGGGGAGGTGGTGAGGTGGTGAGCATCTTACAGCATAATTTTTAAGACATCTTGGCTCCTGATTCCAGCAACTCATAGAAACATTATGCATAAATTATATTCCTCAGACAAGAAGAAATTGGCTGTCTGCCTGTCCACTTCCTAAGCAAAACTCTTGCTCAGAGCTGGCTTATTCACACCCTGGTTGGGTTTTCAAACCTCACTGAGAAGTGTGCACAGTTACTGTACTCATGTTGGGTTTGGAAACGGTACAGCAGTACTGACTTCATTAATATCTGGAAGTACAGAACTAGGAGCCAAGTTTAACATAATAATGATGACCAAAAAAATCCAACTATAAATTAACATTTTGACAACTCTTAAAGTGATGCTGAAAGAAGAATATTTGCATTATTTCAGAGAAAAATAAAGTAGAATTGAGAAAAAGCAAAAAACATAAAAACTTTCTTCACCTTGTGACTGATCTGGAATGGAGGTAGTTAACTGATTTGACTACACATTTTGACTTTCTTTATAGACTTGAAGTTTACTTTATTGAATTATTTGTGGGATCATAAAGCCATCTATAATCATTGAGCGATTCAAATGAATCAGATATCCATTTAGCAGTGAAGTTGTCTAGAATTTGGTTTTTGTCACCTCAGTTCAAAATGTATCCCTTATATTAATTCTTCCATATGTACTATATAATCACTCAACCAATTTACTGATTTTGAAGACATACTTCATGTGCAACAATGCTGAAGATTTAAAGACATACGCGTTTCTTAATTCTCCATATCGTATTAGAAATAACACTAACGCTATTAATAAGGGTGCTTGAATGATGCACATTTGTATACCTAACCCTTACTGTACCCCACAATTTTATAATAAAAAATATGTTTTAAAAAAAAGAAATAACACTAACGCTGATTTAAATAGTAGATGATCTTTGAAAACCCGTTTCCTACCAAACAGCACAGTTGCCAAGAGTGGTCGGTATGAAGGAAACACCTGAGTTTAAAATCCAGTTCTGACATTGACATGCTCTGTCACCTCAAGCAATTCACTGTACTGGTCTGAGCTTCAGTTTTCTAAATTAAAAAATGGGATATACAATTGCTCCTAGTTTGCAAAATGATTTTGAGGATAGACTGAGGTAATACATGTGAAGTACTTAAAACACTGCCTGCCCATAGTAAGCCTTAACAGGAACTTGCTTTTGTTTTTATAATTATTACTATTATTTGATAGCTACCATTTGCTTATGTGTCCTCAGTACCTACCGCATGTGTTTGATCACCATGAATTGAATGGAAGACAGAGTCCAAGTGGTGAAGCGTTCCAACATGAGCTGGATCACACAGAGCCACAGGTGTAACAGGGCACATTGACTTCTCTTGGAGGTATGCATTAGGTTTTATAGACAAATTGTGTCTCTTCAGAACACGTCATCAACTAATGTGGCAGTAAGTTGGGGTTAGCTTCTCCTAAGTTGCCTCCTCTACCTTACAACAAATACATGTGTGTAGGGGGCATGGGCAGAAGAGACTAAAGACCACTCGAGAGATTGTCAAAAGACAGGGGATCAACTCTTATTTAAGAAAAATAGGCTGGGAGTGGTGGCTCATGCCTATAATCCCAACTCTTTAGAAGGCTGAGTCAGGAGCATAGCTTGAGTCCAGATGTTCAAGACCAGTCTAGGCAATAGAGTGAGGCCTCATATCTACAAAAAGTAAAAAATTAGCTGAGTATAGTAGCATATGTCTGTAGTCCCAACTACTGGAGAGGCTGAGATAGAAGGATTACCTGAGCCCAGGAGGTCGAGGCTGCAGAGAGCTGTGATTGTGCCTCTGCATTCCAGTCTGAGCACCAAGCGTAAAACCCCAACTCCAAAACAAACAATAACAAATACAACAAAATCATTTTTTTGTACTTACAACAAAATGTAGGATCACTTCGTTATCAGTAATATTTTATGATAAAAGCAATATTTTACTTATTTTATTGTGAAATACAGCATGAATATAGAAAAGTGAATCAAATGTGTTTGTTTATATATATTCATATACTTTAAAAAATAAAATTACTAGCAATGTCAAAACCACTCAGATCAAGAAACAGGACACTGCCAGTACCCTGATGGCACATTTACCCTAAATAAGCCCTACCAGGCACGGGGTCATCATTGCCTTTGGAGGAAAACCATTATTTTCACCTTGCTGATAATCATTTCTTATTTTTTACTATATAGTTTAACAATGTGGTAAGTATTCTTAATTGATATAGACTAATTTTGCCTCCTTTTTAACTTTATATGAATGACTCATACCATTTGTTTTCTCCTGTTTCTTGATTCTTTTGTTCAACATTTTGTTTGTTTCCAGGTTGGTTGGTTGATTGTTTTTTTTTTAAGGGTAGTACTATGGTATGCAAAACTCAGAGGAAATGCGTTATATATGCATACTGGTACATATATGTGAGATTTTCTGTACTGTGTACATATAGGATGCATCTATGTCTTAAATTTTCTTGGTTTTAACTTTGTTAGATAATACCAGATAATATTTTTGAAGTCATTTTACCAAATGCCAACAACATTGGATAATTTCACTGGTCACATTTTTTACAGCATTATGTATTTTAACCTTTGTAAATGTGTATGGTCTGTTAAAATATTTGTGGCATCTTGTTGGAGTTCTGATTTTCATTTATTAATCAAATGTTACCAGTCATTCGTTAGATTGCTTTTTCGGTGAGGTTTCTATGAGGTTATTCTGGCTCAGTATTTCTGTTGTGTCACCGGATTTTTCTTTTTAAATTGATTTGTAAGAGTCCTTAGCATAATTTGGAAACGAGTTCTTGGTCAGTTATATGAGGAGGACCCAAAAGAAAACAGGGATTATTTTTTGGAGTGTGGGTCTCTTGTAGTACAAGGATACCCCTGCTAGATAAGTCTTCTAGTAACCCACTGTCATCAGTATACCAGCTAGTGTTGTTTGTGAGATGCTGTACTCAACTTCGGTGAATTTTGAGGAGAAGATTCTTTCAACGCATTTGCCCATTTCATGATGGGTAATTTACAAGATCAAACTGCCGACACCACCCTGGGTGTTCATCAGTTTTTGACCAAAAATGACATGACCCCAAGCACCATCCTCCCTACTCTTCCAATATCACCCCAAGAGATCCTTTTTTGTTCCCTGGAATGAAAAAAGTCCTCAAAGGGAATTGTTTTCCAGTGTGGAGAAGGTGAGACAAAAAACAACAGAAGCACTAAAAGGCATCAAAATTGAGACGATCAAAGACTGTTTTGAGCAGTGGAAAAAGCATCTCAATCGGTATATTGCATCAAAAGGAGAGTACTTTGAAAGTGACTGAAATTTAAACATGTAAGAACAAATACACAATTTTTTATAAATAAATTCTGTTTTGAGGGGGTCCTTCCTCATATGTGTTGTAGAAATCATCTTGCACTCAGCAGTTCATCTTTTTGCTCTATTCCTCCTGTATTTGAATAAGGAAAATATTTTGAATATAATGTGGTTAATTTATCAATCCATTATTTTATGACTATGTAAGAAATTCACAATGTCATGAAGCATTCTCCAATGTTTACTTCTGAAAGATTAATAATTTGGATTTTAACATTTTTCATGGTTTTTCTTTTATTATGAACAATTTTTTAAAAGATCAACATTGAAATAATATTATAGTAAATATCTGTATGCCTTCCTTTTAGATTCTACCTTAATATATTATTATACATGTTTTATCAAGTACCTATACATCCAACTATTTATCCCTCTATAAACATACTAAGAATTCTATTTCTTGATATATTTCAAAGTAAGTTGCAGATAGTGGACATCCCCAGAGATGATCAGCATGCATATTATTAACTACTGTTCAGTATTTATTTACAGTTTTTTTAGATGTAAATTTACTTAAATGAAGTGGACAAATCTGATGTGTACCTTCACTGAATTTTGAAAAATATATACACCTCTGAAACCCAAACCTCTATCCAAATATAAAATGTTGTCATATACTCAGAAAGTATACTCCTATTGCTTCCTGGTCAGTCCTCACACCATCACTTTCAGGAAAAAAAAAATAGTGTTCTGATATTTTTCACCATAGGTTACTTTTACCCATTCCACAAGTTTATACAAATGAAACCTTTCAGTATTAATATGTACCATTCAGATTTTTTGAGATTCATTTACGTAATTGGGTTTCTTATTTACATTATTTGTTACATTATTTGTTTTCTTATATTGCTAAATAGCATTCTTTTGCTTGAATATACCACAGCTTATTATTTCTGGTTATTCTTTTGTGTAGATCTAAATTATATTTGATACCATTTCCCTAGTAAAGAACTTTTTAAAAAATAACATTCTTGTAGTACAGATCTGCTAGTAGTGGAGCCTCTCATCTCACCTTTATTTCACCTTCATGTTTGAAGGATATTCTTTCTGGGTATAGAATTCTAGTTTGACATTTTTTTTTTTAATACTTCAAAAATTCCATTCCTTTCAGTGGTGGGATGCATAGTTTCTGATAAGAAGTCAGGTTGCAATTTTTATCTTTATTTTATCTACTTTGTATTTAATGT
Organism: Cephalopachus bancanus; assembly: GCA_027257055.1. Classification (NCBI taxonomy): domain Eukaryota; kingdom Metazoa; phylum Chordata; class Mammalia; order Primates; family Tarsiidae; genus Cephalopachus; species Cephalopachus bancanus. Next base: position 855,862 of record JAPVLO010000084.1, on the reverse strand, counting down.
GTCTTTTTTCCTGTCTATTTTAAGATTTTTTTAATCACATGTTTTAAGGGATATTTTATGTGATTTGGTGTGGTTTTCTTTATATTTATTTTTTTCTTGGTTTTCCTCAGATTTTTTGGATCTGTGAGTTTATAGTTTTCCTCAAATATGCAAAATCTAGGCTACTAAGTCTTCTAATTCTTCTCAGTCCCACCCCTTTTATTGTTGAATTTCAATTACATACATACCTTTCTTGTCTTCTTTCACACATTTACTTACATATTCTTTATATTATTAATAATTTCTTCTGACTCACTTTCCATTTCTCCTGCTAGCACATCTTAGTCAGCTGCTAGTCCTTCTACTAAGTATTAAATTTCAAGCTGTTTGAAATTTTTATTTTAATTTATATTTGTTTCAAACATCCTTAGTAATGTTATTACGTTTTCTGTCACTGAGATATATTCAAGCTTATATTTTCCCTCTGCAAATAGTAAACAAATTGTTGCATGATCTATCTAAAGTTTGCTATCTAAAGTCCTTATACGTCTAGAGTTTTTTTTTTTTTTCTACATGTTTTCCCTCACTGTGTTTCTTACCTTGAATTTTATTCTTACATTTTTTCTTCCTAGTGTTCTTTAAAAATATATAGGTGCGAATTGACCAAAGCCTGGGATGATAGATTCTTCTTTTATATTAGCTACGAATTTCATGTTGTAAGGTCCCTAGACCATAGACAGGTAGTGTGTACCAGAGCTGTGTATTTACATTGGAACTGGATCTTTGCCACAACAACTCAGGGACAGTCATTTTTCCTTTTATTTATTTATTTATTTATTTGTTTGTTTATTTATTTTACCCTGCTCCTTTAGAATCAAGATATAGTGACTGTCAGTGAGGTCCCAGCCAGGTCCCCTCAAAACTCATCACTTCCGTTCCTCATAGTTATTTCTTACTGCATGCCCCTGATAATTCTGGAACCGTGAAAAAGCACTGGTATATTTTCCAGGTAGACTAGCAATACCGGTGATGCTGACAATCCTAAAAAGAACACTCAACTGATGATGAATGAAAATTGATAGTGAAAAATAAGTTTCCTTGTCCCTCTGAGGAGTGTTCTGTGCCATCCCCCAGGGCGCTCCAGTGAGATAGAGTCACAGTTTCCATGGGCAGTAATCAATTATTCAATCCAGCCTGTTGATCTTCTTTCCTTCCCTGGCTCACATCCTCACTCACTCTCTGGAATCACTCTCTCAAGGAAGCCAGCCTCCTGCTTACCCTCTCTGTGTCTCTATTTCCTCTTAGTTGTTGGCCAAGGAGCGTCTTACTTCCTTATCAGCTCTTTTATATGTCTAATGAGTTTTAGGCATTATCATTGTAGGTTTGATCTGAATATTCAAACTTGAAATTACTAGAAATAAGAATCTCTGAGAGTAATTTTAAATACAGGATCTTCAGTAGTTAGACAATAGTAAAATAGACCTTGCGGTATTGAAAAATACTGCATACCTATTCAGTTGTTTCAGTTGTATACAGATCTCTACCAGCTTAAAGGAAGATGGTACATTTTTTTTGACCAAGGTCAAAAAAATAAATAATTTCTACTCTTTTTTTTTGAGTTGGAGTTTCACTCTGTCGCCCAGACTGGAGTGCAGTGGCCGCTCCCAGTCACTGCAGCCTCGACCTGCTGGGCTCCGGCAATCCTTCCACCTCAGCCTTCCAAGTAGCTGGAATTACAGGCGCGCGCTACCACGCCCGGCTAATTTTTTGACTTATTGTAGAGATGAGGTCTCACCAAGTTGCCCAACGGGTCTCGAACCTGCGGGCTCAGAAATTTCTACTCTTATATCTTTATACCAATAGGAGAAAATGATTAGCTGTCAGAACAAAGGGACTGCAGGCCCGTGTAAATTCAAACTGTATGTAAGCGACCAGATACATCTTTGTGGGAATTATTGCAAAGGTTTAGAATTATATGACCTATGTATTTTTCTGTGACTGAGACCTCAGAAACAACAATGTCCTGTGCTTGAAACTGGACAAGTTTAACTCAAACAGAACACTATACTACTTATATCTTATTTTATAAGAATAATCATATGTCTTGCAAAGTCAAATTATCAATTTTATTATTAGCTCTAGTATAAATGTAATTAAGAGTGCCACCCCTTATGCTGTGGTATGCCACCACACGCAAGAGTTCCCTAGCTGCATTTGGGAATTGTTGTCTGGCTGTCTCTGCACCATTCTTTCTGCACATGCTTTCAGTGTACCACACACACACGTCAAGCACAAAATACAAGTCTGCCAAGTTGTGATATTAAAAAAAAAAGCATTTGGAGAAATTAATAAAATCTCATGAAAATATAGCTTCAAAAATATCAAGAAACGAGGCATGAAATCAAGAAGACTTAGGTAGAGATTATGAGGGCAGAGAAGTGATTTTTCTGTTCAGTATTTCCTAGCCTGACTTTTTTATTTTTTCTCTATATTTTCATGACAATAAATCAGAACTAATATTAAATTTAAATGATTTAAAAATCATAAAATATTTTTATAACTTGTTTATCTCTTTTCATTTCTATCATCTTAAAACTCACTAAATTAAATAACATTTGTCTTAATAACACTTTCAAAAAAATGTTCAGAGCAACAGAATTCTAGTTTGATTAGTTAAGCCAGTAGCAAGGTGTCCATTCTCTATTAAATAAATTTTCATGACTAATTTTTCAGAAATACGCCTATTAGAGTAACATTAAAACACTTGTGACTTATTACATATAAAACAAATGCCCCTCTTTCACGGAGTCTGTGTAATTATGTTCATAAAAGCTATCCCTCTGAGGTACTCACTATGCAGTAGATGTGGCTTACATGCCAGGTCATGTAATCCCAATGCTCGTCCTTCAGTAATGACCAGGGACATTAGGCCTAAACTTGGTGAAAGATAGGGGGTGGGTACAGAACGGGGATTGAGAATTAGAAGAAAATGGCAAAAAGTTTTGGACACTGATGTAATCACTTATCAACACTCATGATCAAAAAGCTGCTTGTTGGGCAACTCCCTTGGGTCCCCTCCCACTGTGGGAATTTTTCTGTCCTCTCAGTAAACCTTGCTTTCTCAAAAAAAAGAGCTGCTTGTTGGAGAGCAGGGGACTTTTTCAGGAGGCACATCCACACTTACACATACAAACACCACACACACACACACACACACACACACACACACACACACACTGTGTCCCATGCACTGCAATTTCTCTAAAGGGTCTGTGGACTCTGCCTGGCCTCTGTATGCTTCCCTGCCACCAACTTTAGCTATACAGTCATCCCTATTTCTAAAATGTCTCTGCTCCAGAACTGATTGAATTTAATAGCATCGCACTGACCCTCAGGAAATAGATATATATTCTTGCCAAATTGGGGGCGTGCTAGCCCCATCTGATCCTGCTTTTCTCACCCTCCATATTTCACACCTCCAGCACTCTCCCAGCAAAGAGTCTTTTGGGGTCTCTACAGGCCTCACTCCTAAGGACATATTTCAAGACTTTTCCAGAATATTCTCACCTTGTACTTTTCCAGAATATTCTCACCATGATGTACACAACTCAAAACACCTCCACCCAGGACATCTCTGTAAGTATCCCCTTGAGGTCTTTCTGAGTAATTTGACCTAGGGTAGAGATCATACTCTCCAACTCCAACAGAGGGAGGAAAGAAACTTCCCCAGCATTTCCACTGGGTGGACACTCTCTTACTTCTAGGAATGTTTCCCAACTTCTCAAGTCTTCTCTCACTTTCTACTGAGATAGGAGATTGAATTTTATAGCAATCACCAGAAAGGCTGCTAGGCTCCTTCTCAATTTCATTGTTAGAATTAAGAAGGAATTCATTTGTCATCTATTTTCATCAGCTCAGCAACTTTTGCTGAAACTCCAAGGCAATAAGAAAAGTTTCATAAACAACCAAATAAAGTAAGAACTATTACCCCATCTTATCCCTAAGAAAACTGACCCTCCAAAGATGAGATGATATTCCAGAATTACTTGACTATCAGTAACCCGTACTGTCTCCTTTTCACATTAAATGTCTTTAAGAACAGGCTGGTTACATACTAAACATCCATGAATAAACATTTGTCAAAAGTTAGCATTGTCTCTGTCCTAAGTAGGCACTATACAAAATGTTCACATATTGACTACTTAATAATTGTTTCTCTGCAAACATTTTTTCCACACTGGATTTTGATATGACCTTTTGATGGATTTTTTTGAAAGAGGAAGATCTTTATATGACATACCCTAGAATTGATAGATTTCTTTCATCAGTAGGTTCCCATTAGAATTCCTTACTGACACCCTGCCATCTTCTTCTGTCACATATAGTGCTAGTAAGGAATAGCACAGTATACCCTTTCCCTCACAACCTTAGAGCTAATTCAAACGCTGTGAAACTCCTTAGATTGAAATCCTGAGGTTTCCTGACCCACCTAATGATTGTTCTCTCGAGCAGTGTGTGAGCTCTGAAACTGCAGTGTCAGAGTCAGAGTCCGACCAACTTTCTCCCATGTTTCCTCCAGTTTCATTTAAGAGAAAGTGGCAGGACAAAGCCCTCAGTAAATGAGGTACTGAATTGCCATCGGTTTCTAAGAATACAGGGCATGTTTATTGGTCTCCCGCTATACAAGACCAAATGTGTGAGAAAAAATAAGATAAAACCTTAATATAGAAACTGTCACCTTGTGAATTGAATGAAGGAAATCAAACAAAAGCCACAGGAAGGAGAAATGTGTAAGGAGCACATCATAGCACAATTCAGCCAAGGTCACCAGCATATCCTTAATGGAGAAATCACAGGGCACCTTCACTCCATTCATAGAATAATCAGAACAGGGGACCTTCCCTATGTGTCAAAGAGAGCCCCACTCCCTGTGAGGTTCAGATACAGAAGATTACTGGGAAGCTGACCTGGAACCTTAGCTGCTAGAACAATGAAAGGCTATCAAAAGTACTTTGTGAAATTGTCATAGTCAAACACATACAGTCAAATGACTTTTCTAAGGCAAATTTTGCTTTTTGTTCCTTTATTTCAACAATTATAAAATTAATTGTGGGCTTATTATATACAAAGCTGTGGGCTTATACTTTAGAGAAACAAAGATAATTAAGATATGTTTCTTTCTCTCAAACATGAGAGAGATGAGATGATGAGAGATGAGAGAGATGAGAGATGTGAGAGATGATGAGATAATGACGTTATAATGCATGCAATCTTTTCTGATGCTCTCAGGTAACTACTTTGTTGATATATTGTTTTGAGGAGACAGTTCACTTTCTCAGAAGTCCTAGAAATGTCTCAAATCCAAGACTGCATATAAACTTTGAGACCTTTTAGATGATTTGTGATCGTAAATTCCCTTTTCCTCTGCTGTATACAGCAATATTTTCCCACATTTCTAGGCCAGGAAATCTTGAGGCATCTAGAGTCTCAGTCACCTGATAATGATGCCATAATTCAGAGGAATCTGTAGAAATTTATAAGCATGGTAAAGGTAATTGCTAGAATTTCCACAGACTTGTGGTTGCCATCAAGCTCTTGGTTTCTTTATGGGTGATCACCTTCCCTTTTTTCAAAACTACTGCCAAGCAGTAGTTTTTGACATGTATTCATTTTTTTTAACCTGGGAAGGGAAATTTCTGGAGCAGGGAGAAATATGAAGAACTTAACTCTTTCTTCTTTTGGCTGGAGAACTTCCTATTTTCCCTGAATTCCTGCAGAAGATTTTCAGCTCACCGAGTCATGCATTACTAATATGTTTCCGTATCATAGTCTTATAATGATATAATAATGTTTTAAGTATTGTATATTATATCATATAATTTATATCACTCTTCCAAGCAAGCATTTCTGCCCTGTTTTTACAAATGAGAAGATAAAAGCTCAGAGAGGTGAGAAATTGTGTATGCTCATGAAAGTGAATAATCTGTAAAGTTGACAATAAGATAATGTTCTCTAATATGTATTTCATGCTGTAATATAAGGTAAGTTAGAAAGTAACCCCCCTACCAACATCAAAGCAGTTGATGAGGGAACCCTAAAGGGTGGCAGTTAACCCTAAAGAAGGGCATAGACTTTGATGGAAGGAACTTGGATACTGGATGAGAAGAAAGCAGATAACGCAACCCATGTCTGTTCTGGAAATCAGTCATCTCTTCACGCTGAACTCCAGAAGCTGCTTTCTGAACCTTAGTGAGGAAAGGGCTAAAAATCTAACAGAGAGGCATGTTTTCTTGTAAGACTTCAGAGCATAGGCCCACATATAAAGCCTTCAAACAAATCAACGGTGAAGACTTCATTCTTCCCACACAGCACAGCTCCATCTTCATGCCAGTGAGTAGGCCAAGAACATGCTGCTCTGACACTCTCCAAAACTTGATGCATCTTTAGTGGTGTTAGGCACTTTAGTGGTGACAAAGAAAACAGGAATAGGGCCAAAATGGGAGAATTAATCAACAATTACACTAGGAACTTAATAAGGTCTCCTCATGAGCATCCTTGAAATATGCCCCAGAGACTCACAAAAATTAATGCAAATATTACATAAAGGTTAAAGACTCAACTAGTGCTAGTGGGGATAAATGTCAAATTAATAAGAGTTATTATTGCTAATTCAGCTTCATTATAATCCTTAAGATTATATGATCTGAAGTGTGAAGTATGAAAAGTTGCAAAGAATTATGGGGATGAATAGCATTTAGAGAAACACAGTCACCACTTCCAACACCATCATCATTATCATCATCTCACATCAACAGCAACAGAAAGTCTTACAAGGGAGAGGGTTATAAAGATTTTTATAATGTAATACTTAGAGTAATAAAAGTAAAGTATACAGTTAGAGTAAAGTTTATCATGCCCTTGATTCTCTCTTCTTTTTATGCCCACATTCATCTGTACCCTAGATCATCTCAGCATATAGTGTTTCTACACGACAAAGGTCTTAGATGTTTGCTGCATGCGATTCTTTGTAATTTTACTCTGGATATAACCTCTCCAAACTGATAAACTCAAAGCACAGTACAGGAGAATAATTTTTATGTTGTTGGAAAGTAAAACCCTTCCCTTGAACAGACTTCAAAGGAAAACCTCCCTGCACTAGGAGCATGCTAAGTGATCTGATTTCATGAAGGTTGGTACCAAAATCCATTTCCACACAATGTCTGACTTTTAGCAATTTAGTCAAAAATAAGAGAATCAAAGACACACTCCTCAAAGTGCAAATGTGCCTCACCACATCCTGATGACAGCAGGAAGAGAAAATACTCACTTACATAACCCTCCAGGATACAAACTCTTCTCATGTAATTAATGAGAATGACTCTGCAGAGTCTGGATGGATTTGCTTTAATCTTGGCAGCCATAGTTTATTATAGAAGAATCCCTAGTTGTTCTGGGATCTTTTCTCAGCTATTTCTATATTGGCAATGGTTATCAGAGACTAAGATATAATATCCTTGTATTTTTTGTTTTTAATAAATCCATCACATTGGGGATAAAATCTTGCTAATGATTATAACAATTTTTGTTACTTACACTTCCCTAGTTAGAAATTTTCTTAGCTTCTCCTGAAATAGAACCAAAATATGGAATAACATGTATATTGCTAACTGACCAAATGTATCAGCAATAGGAATATTTGCATTTTTTAAAAAAATAAAATCATTAGCAGAGTAGTGAATGTTTATTATGAAAAAAGGGGCAATATATAAAAGAAGAATGAAGTTGAGAATCATCTGCTGTCTCAGCATCTAGAAAAATGGCAATCATTCTGGTGTATTTCTTTATAAATTCTTTGCTAAATATACTTTTTTAAAACATAGATTCAATCATGTCAAAAATAACAACTGAGCTGGACAAAGTGACGCTGCCCTAGTCCCAGCTGCTTGGGAGACTGAGTTGAGAGAATCTCTTGAGTCTGGGAGTTTGAGGCTGCAGTGAGCTTTGACCATCCTACTACACTCCAGCCTGGGCAACAGAGCAAGACCTTGTCTATAATAAAATAAAAATAACAATTGTCAGGTGCCTACTTGGAGGAACTGAAGAAGTTGACAGAAGGTAAAATAAACTGAGAACTGAAACATACCGAAAGGGTAAACTGAGGCAAGGTAGGCCAGTGCCACGGGAATAATGCAAAGATTTGCAAAAGTTAAGCAAAAGGGTTTATAATCCACTTTCCATAGACAGAAAGGGTCCTACACTCACAGGTAAGCGTGGCTCAGAGGTTTTGGTGCAGGGTGTATTTAAAGTTAGAGTTTTTGTTTTTTTGTTTTTTGTTTTTTTAATGGGGAAATAGGAGATAGGTAAAAGTTTTCCCGGCTGCATTCTTAGGCGTTGACAATATAAATCAGGTGCCTTGAGGCTGTTAGGGCAACACATACCTTGTGACATCAGGCAGGAGACTGGTGGGTAGTCATGGAAAGTCGATCAAAATAGATTGTTTTTTTGTTTTTGTTTTTGTTTTGGAGTTGGAGTCTCACTCTGTCGCCCAGACTGGAGTGCAGTGGCCGCTCCCGGCCACCGCAGCCTTGACCTGCTGGGCTCCGGCGATCCTTCCGCCTCAGCCTTCCCAGTAGCCGGAATTACAGGCGTGCACTACCATGCCCGGCTAATTTTTTGATTTATTGTAGAGATGAGGTCTCGCCTGCCCAGGCGGGTCTCGAACCCATGGGCTCAGGCAATCCACTCATCTCAGCCTCCCAAAGGCGCGGGATTACAGGCTGTTTGGTCAGCCTGACTTCATATACCTAAAAAACAAATGCACAAAAAGAAACAGTCAAGGGTTACAAGCAATTATGAATTTTACTCAAACAACAGGTTCTGTGAGCTAATGATCAAAAAAGGGCTAAAACAAGCTGCTGTTTTAAGTGTGACTCACCTGGGTAGACTACTATGATTGCCCTCTCACCTTCGAACCAAAGTTTCTCCATTGTAAAAGTTAAACTCTTAACCCTTTCACATACAACACTGAAACTAACATAGTTAACATATTTTTAAAAATCAGTAATGTTTTATAATAGATAAAGCATTTCAAATATCATTAATTATCTCAATAAATATTTATAAAGTATCTACTACATCACCAGGCATTGAATGTGGTTTATTTAGTATCTAATTGAATATTTTGAGATTCGGAATGAGGTATGTTTGTTATTCTGAGCATTGAGACCAGTATCAAAATTGCCTGATTGTGTTAACCTTTACTGTGGAGTCATTATGTATATAAGGGGGGACCCCAAAAAAAGCCAGAATTATTTTTTGGAGGGCTAGCCTCTTACCCAGAAAACTTACCTGATGGAGAACCCATCGGCATCAGTACCGGCTAGCATTGTTGTGAGAGACTGTGTTCAGCTTCAGTGAATTTTGTGTGGGAGAGTCTTTCAAAACGTTTGCCCATTTCATGATGAGTGATTTAGGAACACACCTGCCCACACTCACTGAAAGTTCAGCAGTTTGGGACCAAAAACCACATGACCCCGTGCTCCTCCCTCCCTCTTCACCCAATCTCACCCCAGGTGAGCTTTTTTGTTTCCCCAGATGATAACAGTCCTCACAGGGAAACATTTGGCTAATGCGAAAGAGTTGGAAAAAAAGAAATAGCAGAAGCACTAAAAGGCATTAAAATTGGCAAGTTCAAAAACTGTTTCAAGCAGTGGAAAAAGCATCACAACAGGTGTATTGCATCAAAAAGAGAGTGCTATGAAGGTGGCTAAAGTTTAAACATGTAAGAATAAATACCCAATTTTTATAAATACATTCCGGGTTTTATTGGGTCCCCCGTTCATGTGTGCACGTGCACAGGGCTCATCCTCTCCTCTAAGTTTGGGAAGTTAAAAGTGAAGCACTCGATTTGCTCAACGCTTACTCTGTCGCCTCCTGAGCCACAGAATGTCTGGCTAAAACTACAGATAAGTTTTTTTTTTCCCCTCCAAGGAAGCAAGAATATTAGGACCCCAGGTCTTAGACATCAGATGGTTTTAAGCACAATAATGACAGCAGAGATCATAGTGACAAATACTGAAAGCCTGATGACTATACACAGCAGGCCATCAAATATGGCCCATGCCAAACCCCAAATACTGCTGTATATACAGTATGGAAAAGGTAATGGGGAGTAACTTTGCAGTGAGAAAACCTGACAAATACTCCCTTGGCCAGATTAGAATCAACAGTGAACAGCCATGTGGATGGTATGTACCTTAATGTGAATGTGAAGAAAATAGAATTTATGTCTGTGGTCTTTCTCCTTCAAAACTCAAAATCTCAGTGTGACCATGAAAAAAACAAACAAACAAAAACCAAAGAACACTCTAAAAATACTTAACCCCTACTCTTCAAAACTAGCTAAGTCATCAAAACAAGAAAACTCTGAGAAACTGTCCCAGCCAAGAAGAGCCTAGGGAAACATGATGATTAAATAGAAAGTGGGCTCCTATCAGATGCTGGAATAGAGAAAGAACATTAGGTGAAAAAAAAAGGAAACCTGAAAAAAACTATGAACTTTAGCTTAATAAAAGTCCAAGAGATTTTCCTCAGAAAGCAATTTTCAAAAAAGCGAGTGCCCCTCTGGTAAATCCTAAACGGGACAAGTTACCTCATCCACATTATTCTTGGAGTATCACTGACTGCCACTTTCCAATAACCAGTGGTCATTTTGACAAGTGAGGGCACCACAGAGGAAGGAGTCGGGACCTGAGAAGAGATTTTTTTTTTTCTTATTACAAAGGGGAGAAAGGAAAAACTCTTTAGGTTATGAAAAAAGGAAAACTCTGTGAGATGGATGGGAAATTCAGGGGAAACGTTGGCCAGGTAAAGGGAACAGGAGACTCCAGTTGCACAATTCACTATGAACATGAAAGGCAAGCACGAACAGACGGGCAAAGGGGAATCGTGTCCTAAAAGAGGAACTGCAGTCAGTGCCAGTGAATCAGCATCTGGTGCAGGAGACTAGAGACAAAAGGTCAGACAGGGCAACAAGAGTAGGCAAAGAGAGGATGAAGCTTGGCAAGGGAAAATAGGTCAGAACATGGATAAGGCAGGATTCAAGATCTCATTGCTGTTTGGATTCTGCCAGCTGGATGGCCTGGGCTTCTACTGGCTGACCTGAAGGCTCAGGGTAGGGTGAAGAGAGCAGGAAATACTATGACATTATAATGTCACAGCGTGAAATATGAACCTCCTACGGTTTTTGACCATTTAGTCCCATGCCCAGGAGTGGCGCAGATGAGAGGCTAGGAAAAGAGAGTAAGAACCATTGCTTGGTTCTAATTTAGCAAATATTACTCAGTCACTGCAACTCAGAGTGTGTGCAAACCACTCCAGTGTAATCTCATTTTTCATGCTTTCGTGTGTTCCTCTAGCCTCCTCTGTCTGATGTGTGGTATTTGGAGGGAAAATAAGTTTGAAAACTAGCACTGTCTTCAGCGAACATTTGTATACCTAACCCTGAATTGTACCCCACAATTTCAAAATAAAAATTAAAACAGGAAAAAATAATAATAAAGTTACTCTCTTGTCTTGCTAAAAAAATAATAATAACAATGATCACAAAGAATTCTAGGTTAAGAAATACATGAGAAAAGAGACTGTAATTTCTAAAGATTTTCACAAATGCTAAATCTCATACTATTTGGTATTAGATTTTAAAATAGTAGATTCATTTATTTTCATCAAGTTGAATTTTGATTTATTTTTCGGAATTACCTTATTTGGAGAGTTTAATTTCTCTGCATTGAAGAAAAAAGAAGAGTCTATATGTTGACTAGCTCTTAACTCTTATAAGATGATGTTTGAGGAGCTATAATTTCTAAAACACAATATACAATGATGAGGCCTGTGCTTTAACTTATGGTGGCTGATCTGTCTAAAAGTTCTCTATAAATAGAGTATGCAAAAATTTATAGTCATAAAACACATAACTAAAGTTACATCGTTTTATATCAAGTTCATGGGATTTAATTTAATACTTCAAAACAAATTTGATGAAATAATTTAATTGTGAAATCATCTTTCTTAAAAGTAAATATATGTAATATTTTGTCATTTAAAAGTTCTTCACATATCCACTGTATTGAAATTCTACAATTTGTTTCATTCATATTTATTTTAAATAAAAGTAGTTAACTAACAAAGAAAAAGAAATGAAGCCTGGAGGATATTAGCTCTTTGCCATTTGTTTTCTTCTTCTCTAAGTTCCATAAGGTTCATTCTCACTTCTACATGACTTCTAGAGTTATTCAATCTCAGTGTATTGATGAAGACAAGAAAATAATAGGAAATTCAGACACATAGTACTTGATAAATTTCTATGGGTCAGTCTAACGCAATATTAAACTGACAGTAAACTCAAAATGGAAAATAGGTCTGAACCACTCAATGGATAGCAGCTCCCAGGAAAACTCAGTGCAGAAAATTTGCAAAAGTCTATCAGTCCTTGGCGGAAAAGGTGGCTGCTGTCAAGTGGCCATTCCTGGTGTGTGTGACAGAGGGGCAAGCAGAAGCTCTAGAAACAATGTAGCCTTGTGTTTACACTTGATGAAATAAGAACGGATTTTGAGCATCATGCTGTCCACATCTGTCTACTTAAAGCTAAAGTTCTCCGTTTTCTCCACTTTAGAACACCGTTTAGATAAAGATTGACCAAATTTAGATTCCTGAACACTCCTAATAAGTCGTGTTGATGGTGCGTGATATACATGTAATAGAACAACATGTCGGAGTTACATACCATAACATGTTAGAACAAATGAACTGTTCAATTGCCCAAAATCCACAAGATGGAACATCCTAATGATGTCTCTCAACTGTATAGTACAGCGTGAAATAGTCATGACTAATCTTAGAGTTTATTTGCAAACAGTGAATGTTCTTCACTTTGTGCTGCTGCTACAGAGTAAAAACATAAAATACATCCCTGGATCTGTTAGCTTTTTTATTCAATTTGTCATACCTGATTGGCTTAATTGGAACATTTCCAATGACGCACATTGACATCTGTCATCCTTTCCCCTTCCCCAATTTCCCTCAACTATTGAAAACATTTTAAGTATGAATTAGGTAACCAATTAATTTAATTTGGATGAAGTGTATTTGTTACCTAATGATATTTTTAAAAAATAATGAGCCTTCACATCAACAAAAGAATTCATACAGCTCATTGAGTGTTTCCTGTTGTAGAACACACAGTGTAGCATCTTAATTCATTCTTCAACCAAAATTCCTTAGATTCACTTTCATCTACAAAAAAGTAGATCTTTATAGATTCATCTTTTTACACCTTTAGCATGGACTTATACTAGAAGATCGGCGATTAACTAAAGTCATCTATATATTTGTTAAATAGATGACTACATTAAAAAAAAGAGACAACCATTAATAAAGCAAGAGTTTTGAACCACAATTAAGATAGAGTCCTTAAGACAGTTTAGCCTGGTTTTATCTCCAAATTGGTAAATCCCTTATGCGAGGATGTTTGTTATTTGAATCTATATATTTCTTCCTCCTCCTCCTCCTCCTTCTCCTCCTTTCATCATTTCTACATTTTTATTGGTCCTCTTTCATGTACCAGGAGAATACAAGTTTTTCAGCTTGGACTGAGAATGTTCTCATACCACTACTAATACACAAACTGCAGTCAAATCTCTATCACTCCGTATTTATGGAAAGGGGGGAGATAGTGCATCCTTGATTAAGTCTGTGTTCCCCACCTATAATTTTTTTAAAGCTTTACTGTCCTGTTCCAGAAGCTTTCTACAGAAAAAGTTTTGAGGCACATGAAGCCCTATAAACATGTTTGTGTTATAATCTTAAAAAAAAAATCACTTTCAATTACTGAAAATTTGGATAATAAAGTATAGAATCTTCTGAGTCGATTTCTTCCAATGCACATTCTATTAAATTGCATGTTGAACATGTCAGCTAATATTAAACTTTACATCTCCCTTTCTATTATGGCTACAAATGATAAGGATAATTGGCTTTTGTCAGAAATATGATTTCTAAATTGAATTAACTTGCATTAAAATACCCTGTCATTACCCCAAAATGATTTTTCTGTAGCAACATCAAACAGCCTACTTCCCTCAAACTGCTGTAGTCTTAGAATTGAATATTTGGTGGTTTTCTTCAGGTCTAAAAGGAGTCCTTGCTAGACTCTGTGGGAATTCAAGGCAAATATTACAAGGCCTTTTTTGGCACCAATAATCTACTGGAAGAAATAATTACTCAGGTATAAAGTTTTACCAGTCATAAAACAGTTGTGAGAGATGTTGAATTATTTCCCACATTGACTTAAAATTGAAAGAGTAATCATTCTGGGTGCCTCTTTAAAAATGCAGCCTCCAGATGCACCCAAAATTCTAGCACTATAGATTCAGATGCTACCATCAATCTCTAACAACCCATCAAATCCAAATAAAAATAATAATAGATTTTATATAGAAAACTGATTGTTGTTCTCTTCTATGATGGGTAAATAAAATGTCATTAGTAGAGTTTGCTATTTTTATTAATCTATGCCATCTAATCCAAGTAAAAATAATTTCTATAATATGCCAATACTATTTGAGACAAATTTTTTAGGTATACTCACTCCCCAAAGGCTTCCTCCCAAAAGACTGCCTCCTATAAACACTTTTTGTGGGAATAACAAGCTGTCACAGGACAAGAAAGCTGTATTTTTAATAAGTTCCTCCTTCCCAGTCTTCAAGAATAACCCTCACATCCCACTCAGGTATCAGCCTCCATAGAATGAATAACTTCAAAAGTTATGCCATCTACTGTAGGATCATTTTCACTGCTTTTATCTTTGAGATTTGCTTGTTCTCATTGCCTTCAGGTTGGATCTTTGCTCAGAATGTCAAGGTTGTCTTACTGAAGTCTTTATTAGAAAAATGGCAGGTATTTACATTTCAGGACCCAAACAAATGTTTCAAAAAGAGCCCCTGTATCCAGTTTTGATTGTCAGGCAAAGAACGGACTTTACTTTTCAATTGTAGTGGCAGACTGTTCACTATACTTAACCTGAGGATAGAGATATTTTCTGAAATGTCATGAAGGACAGATTGTAAATGTCTTAATCATATTTGGTTCCACTGGGCTACTTGGATTTATTTTCCAGCATTCACTTTTAATGTCACATTTTCATAAGATGTGATATGCTGAGAAGAACTCTCTAACAGTAGTCAGAAAATGTTGGTTCTAATCCTGCCCTCTTATTTATTGCAGTACACTATGTGCTAGGACCTGTTCAAAGCACCAAGGAAGAAGACAAATAAGACAGTTTTTGCCCTTGGGAGGGTCACTGTCTGGAACAGGAGAGAGACATGCATGAAGATGGAATTGTCATGCGACGTGGTAAGTTGGGACAGAAGTTGGTGCACGGAATTCTGGGAGCCGACGAGGAGCTGAACAGCTTCTCTGCAGGCTCTTACAGAGGTTGGTGGATGAGATGAGGCTGGAATGGGGGAAAGAAAGAGCAGGCAGTGGAGGGTGGGTGGTCCATGCAAAGACAACGGTCAGAGATGAGAAACCATCTGATGTATGCTGTGAGAATGCAAATGATGCTGTTCTTACTCTAGAATAAAGCATACTCCCTAGCTGATAGTGGTCTTGGATGAACCCACAAACAAAAAAAGGTGGGGCCGTGGAGCAGCTTGAAGGCCCTATTCTTACATTTATCCTGGAAACAAGAGAAACTGTTGCAGGAGGTTTTAACTCCACTGTCAGCTAAACCAGCAACCTCGGGTTCTTGTCCTACAAGCAAGAAGATTAAGGAACGCAGACACCAAAAGGATGAGTGAAAGAAGGGGTTTATTAAGCAACAAAGTTCGCTAGAAAAAGAGAGGGGACCCAAAATGGGTAACCCAGTGCTAGAAGTATTTTGCGGTTTTTATCTTATCTTTTCTAGGGGCATTCCTCTCATTTACATCTCATTCGCTCCTTACTTTCTGAGACCCAGTTCTTATTGTGCATGTGAATCCTTGACCAAAGTTACTCCATCTTGAATATTATCCATAAGTACCACCAAAAAAGCCCACTCAGGGAGGTAAAACCTCAATGCTAATGCTACGTTAATCATAGTATAATAAGCCAAGGTCAAGTTAGGACATTTAGTTAATCTACTGAGCCTGCGTTTAAGCAGTAAAAAGTCCCTTTTAGCAGTACATCCTGGGTTGAAAGGATGTTCTTAACCACACTAACCTCATTTCCAACCAACAGTTATATAATGAGGGTGGTACAGGGGGTGTTCTTGCATGTGTTAATTCTCCTCAAGACCCTCCATCTCTGTCTGCCTAACTAGCTTCTGACTATCTCCTCTCTTAAAGCCATTGAAGGTTTTAAGCAGAGAAGTCACTGCTATGATTTGTGTCTTAGGTGTATCACTAGGACAGCAAGGTGTTATACTACACATACAAAGAGATAATGGCCAAACCATGTACAAAATTAGAACTCTGGTCCATGGCCTGCAGCAACCTGCCCAGGAAATCAACCCCGTATTTACAATAGTCAGCCCAGGAAGCCAGACTACTCTAAGTCACACTGTAGATGCTAGAATCAGGAGGAAGGAGAGCAGGAAGCAGTCACAAAAGACAAAGCTCCTGGTAATCTTCCTCCAGTCTTCAAGAATAACCCCTACATCTTATTCAGGTATCAGCTTCCACAGAATGACTAACTTCAAAAGTATGCCATCTACTGAGAACCTACTGAGATAGATGCTCAGCCAGCTATCTCTAATAGCAGACCATGAAGCCAAACAATTGTCGGTAAAATTGGCTCTGCATGGCCAGGATGGGATAAGTAATGGCCAGCTTCCCTAATGTGAGTCTCCACTTGGAAGAGGGTCAAGTACAGGGAGCCAGATATGATCCCCTAGTCAGTAACAGTGAAGGCTCCACTTCTAACTTTGCTCACCTCCTGCTTCTTGTGTCCATAGCCTCCACCAGGGCACCCCTAGAGCCTTTTCTTTTGCCCACTGTAAAGTATTTCCACTTCTCTGCCTGACTCTGAGGCTCTACCAAACACAAGTGATGGTAACTGACTCCCTTGCTGTAGCAAACTCTCAATGAACGGCTCTTTACTTTTCTCATTTGGTTGATCTTTGTTTATTTCCACAAAGACTAAGAATCGGTTATAAGCATTAAAGGAGTGTAAACCTGGAAGCAGGAGGGTGATCAAAAGCAATATAAAATAATAAAAATAAGCATGTACTATATATCTGCACTCTACTAATCGCATTACCTCTTAGAACCTCATTTATTTTCTGAAACAATCCCTGTTGCATGTACCATATGTGAGCCATACTTTCAGGTAGAGGAAATAAACTAGTTCATGTCACAATTTTTGCAACTAGTAAGTAATTCCAACTAGGTCTTTCTGACAACAAAGCATATGCCCTAAACGTTCTGTCAATTGCCTCAAAACCAAAGTCAACAAAGAGCCAGACCTTAAGATTATTGACTTAAGACAATTAACGACTTCTCTGTATTGTGGAGTCTCAAAAGGGAGATGAAAACAATAGAGTGGCAAAATATTTGGGAAGTAAAATATCAGAATTTGGTGACTGTCAGGTTATGGCTGGTTATGGGAAGCTGGATAAGGAATCCAAGGTAGTCTCATATTCTGAGCGACTGTTATCCCCCTACTTGTGTCCCCAAAGACCCTTTCTGACCTACACACTTGTAAGACCTGAGAGAGAAAGCAGGGGGCTTAGGGCCAACTTCTCCTGGGAACTCGGTCTAGTCACCTAATTTCTCTTAATTTTATCTGCAAAATGGGAAGAAGGTCTTGCCTACCAGCCATGATTGTCTTCTATATAAAATAAAACAGCGGCTTTAAAAGTACTGAAAAGTTGTGTGTGGATACTTGTTTCAGATAAGTTTTGGTCATACAGAAAATATTTTGTAACATATCTGATGATAAACTAGAATGCTTATACTGTTTTTAAACTTAAAGTGGACTTTCAAGAAAATTAGTATGTCTGTTTCTCACATTATGTGATTTAAAAGTTATTTTTAATATGCAAGGTTACTTCTATCTTTTGATTCTTACTAAGATCTAAGAAATTCCCTGAAAATATTTTTGCTTTTTTAGCAAGTAAACACAGCTGAGAAGTATGTATATTTACATGAGATTATAAAATGTCAAATCTCATTTGGCCAATACTGTTTGTAACAGTGGAAAAACAATGCAATTCAGAGGATGTAAGCATGCAGAAGCAACCAAACCATAAGCCTTTGCCTCAAGTGGCCAAAATACTTGAACTTTCTTTTTCTTTCTTGACTATTTAACTTGCCTTTCTGTCACAAGCTAGACCTTATTTCCCAAAACAAGTAAATATGGAAAGAGAGATGGGTATATATTTTATATATAAATATTATATATATGGTATTTTCCAAACTAAGTAAAAATATAGAAATACACATATGTGCACATACATTCTTTTCTTTGGAATTCAACAGCCAATCCAAGACTGCTTATAAAATCCAATCAAAACTAGGTTCCTGGAATATAAGGACAATGTGTTACAATCAGCTTCAGGAGCTGCTCTGTAGGCAACATCAGACATACCGGTCTGAATTTCACATTCTCTGAATTTTTTCTTCTTCTTTTCTTGACCAGATCTCAGCTGAGGCAAGTTATACAATCAGCAGGTGTTGGAGTATTATAAATGATAACACAGTATAACCAGTATGTACCAAGAACTGTACTGTCTCATTTTTTGAAAAATATTTTTTATTGATGTTATTTTTAATTGACAAATCATACTTGTATATATTTATGGTGTACGATGTGATAATTTGAGATGTGTATACATTGTGGAATGATTAAATCAACCTAGTTAATGTCTCTTTCTTATGCATTGTTGTGATAAGGCATTTGAAATTTGCCATCTTAGCTATTTTGAAATACATAATACATTATTTTTAACTATGGTCAATCTCCTGTGTAACAGTTTTCAGAACCTACTCCCTCTGTCAAACTGAAACTTTGTATTATTTGATCAACAACTCCCCATTTCTTTCTTCTTGACCCTGCCTCCAACCTCTGGTAACCATATACCTTTTGCTTCTACTCTCTGCTTCTATGAGTTCCACTTTTAAGATTCCACATATAAGTGAGATCATGTGACACTGTTTTCCTGTAGCTGACGTTTTTCACTTAAAGATGAAAGACAAGTATTGGCAAGGATGTGAAGAAAAGGGACTACTTTAACACTGTTGGTAGGAATGTACATTAGCACAGCATTTAAGAAAAATGCTGTGAAGAAAGTTTCCTCAAAAAATTACAAATAGAATTCCACTTTTCTGGGTGTATATCCAAAAGAATTTAAATCAATACATTGAAAGGCTATCTGCACTCTTGTCTTTATTGCAGCATTATTCACAATAGCCACAATACAAAATCAATTTAAGTGTTCATCAATGGATGAATGAATGAACAAAATGGTGTATATATACAAAATAGAATATTATTCGGCCTTTAAAAAGATGGAAATCCTTTCATTTGTGACAACATGGAAGATCCTGGAAGACATTATGCTAAGTCTCATTTTTTGAAAAGTATGACTTCTCTTATATAGTTCTAATGACCTGAAGAGCTAGATATCAGTATTTCCCTCATTGTATAGTTGAAGAAACATAGTAAGAAAAGTTGAGTAATTTGTAAATGTTCACACAGTCCAAAATGTATATGCACCAAAATAAATGAAAGAAAACCTCATAGAACTAAAAGGAGAAATAGAAAATTCCACCATTGTAATTGAAGATTTTAATGCTCTTCAGACAGTAATTAATAGGTCAAGCAGAGAGAAAATTGTTAATGATATAGGAGATTTGAAGAGAATTACTAATGAACTTGATCTAATTGACAATTGTAGAATATTCCATCCAACAAAACAGAATATGCATTCTTCTTAAGCTTGGATGAAACATCCACCAATATAAATAAATCATATTTGAGGCCATAAAACACAGCTTAACCAATTGAAAAATAAAAATTATACAAAGTATGGTCTTGTATTACTATGGAACAAATTGGAAATAGACAGCAGAAGATATGTGAAAAACCTAAAAATAATTGGAAATAACTTCTAAATCAGTTATAGATAAAATAATAAATCTCAAGAGAAATATAAATATATATTGAGATAAATGAAACTGAATATAGAACATAACATTTGTGAGACGCAGCAAAAACAGTGCTTAGATAGAAAATCATAGCATTAAGTGCTTATATTAAAAATTAGATCTCAAATTAATAATTTAGAAAGCTAGAGAAAAAAGATCAAAACAAGTCATAAGCAAGCATAAGACAATAAAAAATAAAAATCAAAGCTAAAATCAATTATTTAAAAACAGGAAATCAATAAAGAAATCAAGAAAACCAAAACCTCATTCTGTGAAAAGATCAATAAAATAAATTAACCTCTAACCTGGCTAACGAAGAGAAAAGAGAAAATATATAAATTATTAAAATCAGATATGAAATAGGGGACATCAATATCAATTTCATGGGTTTTAAATGAATAATAAAGAAATATGAATAATTCTATTCCTGTACATTTGACAACTTAAACAAAATAGACTAATTTCTTGAAAGACAAACAATCAAACTTATACAGGGAGAAGAGATGATATGAATAGCTCTATATCTATTAAAAATTGAAACAGCAATTAATAACTTTTTTTTCTGGTGAAAATTAACTTTATTTTTCAGCTTCATCATGACGTAGTAACAAAACTAGTACATACAAGGATACTGGCATTGGGCCTGATTGGAGAAAATGCCTCTGGCCCAGTTGTAAAAAGATGGAAGATAAACAGAAGTGGGAGTTGTAAAAAAACGGGAGTTCAAGTGTTAATTGCGCCATAATCTGTGTGACCAGAGGCTACTTTTCCTAAGCCTGTTTTCTCACCTGTCAGTGGATTGGATCAGTCATTTTATCACCGTAACATTCTGAACCATTTGTAACTGATGTGTCCCTTGTGGTCATGTGAGAGGCCACACTACTCTGTTACAGGCTGAGGACAGAAGGCCACAGTGAGTGGTCCGGGTGCTTTGAGTACCTGGTCTTGGCTCAGAGCCACACTGGTGTTTGCTCAGGTTGGGCACCCTAGGCACAAGGCCGGGTGTCTTGAAAGGCTGGGGACACCACAACTAAACGTCAATGGCAGGAACAGAACAGGGAAGATCAGCACCTATTTTGGAATGAGGAAGCCCGTGAGTTAGGATTCTTTCTAATTCTTCTGATTTTTCTACCCAGGCTGTTTTAAACCAGGTTCTCCAGCCTGGCAAAATCTGCCCACATGGAAAAGCTCTGAAGTCTTCTGCAACCTGTTCTCCAAATGTATTTTCTCCCATCTTTGTTTTGACAAGCCTCTAAGCAACGCAAACGGCCTCTCAACGGGTGGTGTCTCCAACCACCCCAGCGTGCTCTAAGACCCTCATCTCTTCCACTGTCCGCCATTCCCTCTCAAAACTGAACGTGGGCTCTGCTTTTTCCTTCTGGCTTGAGGTTCTCCTCCCAGCATCCAAAATGGTCATCATGCCTTGAGCAGATGCTGTCCAACAGGCCAAGAAATCATTCCCTCACCTGGATGGAAAGGCTGCAAGTTGAGGAAGGTGTGAAGGCTGATGAGAAGCCCCAGGAGTTAAGGCAAGACCCTGAACATATCCCTGTGTCCACTCCAGAGAGTGGGTTAAACTGTCTTTATCTTCTAAAAACCATAAGATTAAAAAATTGTATTCCAGACCAGGTGTGGTGATTCAAACCTGCAATCCTAGCACTTTGGGAGGCTAAGGCAGGAGGACTGCTCAAGCCCAGGAGTTCAACACCAGTCTGGGCAGCATAGTGAGACCTTTTCTCTATAAAAAATGCAAAAATTAGCCAGGCGTGGTGGTGCTACTCAGAAGGCTAAGGAGGGAGGATCGCCTGAGTCCAGTAGGTCAAGGCTGCAGTGAGCCCTGATTGTACCACTGCACTCCAGCCTGGGGACAGAGTGAGACCCCAACTAAAAAAAAAAATTGTATCCCAGTGTTACACTGATAGTCTAATTCTATATGTAGTCTAAATTCCTATATGGTCTCCAGAATAGGATCCATGGACAAGCAGGACAGAGTAAGATGCCTAGCTACAGCAATGATGATCACAAACTGCTCTGTGTTTTTAATCTTCCTGTTTCTGATTTAAAACTATGAAGTGATTAACACAGCTCCTGCTCAAAATTAATGCTGTAGTGTCATTTAGGTTATAGGAAGTTTCTGTTTATAGTCCTTACACTCTAATTAAAATGTATGTCTTTCCTCATGACTGGTAATTAGTATCTTCCAATTTGGTTACTTGTGCTCACTAACTGCTACTTTATTTTATTTATCTTTAGCAGGTCTAGGCATTCCTGAAAACTGCTACTTCATTAAACTTGGAGTTACAGGTTGGGAAGCAAATGGATACCACTGGGCGCCCCGTTTGTTTCTAGGGAGAAGGAAAGTTTAAGTTGCTCCTTGCTTGTAGGCAGAAAGTAGACTCCCAGTCCTGGGAGTATTTTGTTCCTTGGGGGCAAAGAGTTGAAAAGGAGAGGTGACACAAAAGATGAAGGCGTTTTTAATGGCCAACAACTCTCTCTACTGTCTGTTCTAGCAAGAGCTAGGATCTAATGCTCTCTCTAGACCCTGGACGGAAGAGAAGGAAGTCAGTGTTGCCAGGATCCTGCAGGCCCACATGTCTCCAACACCCTAGTTCTGGCTTTTGCTTCTCCCAGCAGCCTGAGGCAGACACAAGTTACACCTAGCCTTGGGCAGTGAGTCAAGTTCCCAGGCACTGAATTGTGTCAAGCCTCAGAATTCTAAGTGTTCATGCCTGCTTTCTGAATTCGCTCAAAAGGCTTAGCTTTCTTACCCCTCTGAGGTTGGCATGTGAGGACCAAGAAGGCACTGAGGAGTGGCCTACCCTTCAGTTGAGTGGAACTTTGGTGCTAACTCTCCTCCTCATTCTGAGCTCAGTGGGTGCCCCTTCTCCAGTACCCTACTGGTTCCCTCTACTCAGAACCACCTGCATCTGCCAAACTAGAGAAAATAAACAACGGAACTGTCTCCATCCCTGCCCTGATGGCTCCTTCCCTCCTTCCAGAGGACATGTGTGGCCCCCACACCTTTTGGGGTCTTAGATTCGATTTGAGCCTGGAAGATAAAAGGGAGGGGGTTGAGTCGGCGCCTTCATGTTTCCAAACCCACCCCGCTCTGAGTATGAGAATCATAATGGCTTTGTCCCTCAAGGTTCCCTCTGCTTTGACTCCAGAGTCCTCTTTCTCCTCTACACAGGGTGGGGGGCCTTTATTGGTGAAGATAGGCATCTAGCCAGAGCTGCCCCAACCTCTTCAGTGAGTGGACAATATCGGCAAAGGCTGAGAACAGGGACTTGGACTGGTACTGTATGCCGTGCTTGGCACACAGGGACTGCACCAGGGGGGCCACTTTGTGGTAATTGTGCCAGGGCATCGTGGGAAAGAGATGGTGCTCAATCTGGAAGTTGAGGTGTCCACTGAACCGGTCATGGAAAGTGGATTTGTGGACGTTGCGTGTGGCCTGAAGCTGGGTAGAGACCCAGTCCATGTTCCAGTCGCGATCAATGTACATGGGGATATGGATCATCTGTGTCACCCACACAAACCAGTTGCTCTCCAGGAACCTGACCATGAGGAACAGGCCTAGGAAGACTTTCAGCCCCAGCAGCGGCACATAAGGGAGGAAGACACAGACAGAGAAGGTGACCATCCAGGCCAGGTCCATCCACTTCTTCTGCTGGATAACAAAATAGAAAAGATACCACTGGAAGTAGAGAGGCAGCAAGGCTGGAGGCCGGATCAGGAAGAAGTATTTGTGCTGGTGGTTGCATGGCAAGTACTCTTTCTTCTGTTTTCCAAGCTCCACAGAGAGGAGCTTCCCCAAGGCAAAGAAGAAGGGATGCATGTTGATGTCTGGGTCTTTGCGGAAGCAGTTGGCCTTGGCATGGTGTTGGAAGTGCTTGTGGTTCCGCCAACCGGCCGGTGCCCCCTTCATGTGGCCAGTCACACAGGGATGGAGCATGTGGTTCCACCTCGATGTGCTGAAAACGGACAGGTGCCCAAAGTCATGCGGCAGCCAGCCAGCCTGGGCCTGAACTGCGCTGAGCAGCCCCGCGCAGAGAACGAATGGCATGAAGGATGCCCCAAAGATCCAAAGGGTGAGCCAAGCAGCCACATCCAGCAGCAGGATCGGCAGCAGGTCTAGCAGGAAGAAGACGTGGTTGGCCTTCACGAGTCACATCTGCTCCATGGTGGCCCACATCTCCCGGAGCTGTCGGTCAGCAATTTGTTCTTGGTGGGCTCAAAGCTGGGCTGCTCCAGAGAGAGTTCTCCCATCAGGAGAGAGTTCATGGACTTCCTCACAAGGCCCATGTGGATGTGGAATGCCACACAAAGGGATCCTGGGCTGGGCTTTACCCCTGGGTGTGTCTGCAGATAGCTTTCGCCCAAGAATGTGGGTATAGGTGAGAAACAGAAAGGATGTGGCATGGTGTTGGAAGTGCATATGGTTCCACCAACTGGCCAGGTGCCCCCTTCACGTGGCCAGTCACAAAGTGATGGAGCATGTGGTTCCACCTCGAGGTGGCTGAAGACTGGCCGGTGCCCCCCTGCATATGGGCCAATCACAAAGTGATGGAGCATGTGGTTCCACCTCGAGGTGCTGAAGACTGGCCGGTGCCCCCCTGCATATGGGCCAGTCACAAAGTGATGGAGCATGTGGTTCCACCTCGAGGTGCTGAAGACTGGCCTGTGCCCCCTTCACGTGGCCAATCACAAAGTGATGGAGCATGTGGTTCCACCTCGAGGTGCTGAAGACTGGCCGGTGCCCCCCTGCATGTGGGCCAATCACAAAGTGATGGAGCATGTGGGATCACACAACATGTGGTTTTTATGCTGGGGTGGGGCCATGCGACTTCTCAGTCTCTCTTCGTGGAACTTTCAATAAGTCCCTCTCCCAGAGCTAGGGTTCTTCGTCTTCGCATTTCTCCCCCTTCCCTCCGCTGCCGTTCTGGGGAGGGTTTCAGATGTCCCCACTCGGAGCACCCCTGCCCCGGGCGACTGACTTGGGGTCCTCGGCGACAAGATTCACGTCCATGGGTCCGGCGACCCCAGGCCCCTGCCAATTAATGACTCCTAAAAAAAGAAAAAGCACCAGGTCCAAAAAATCTCACTGCTGAAATCTGCCATACGTTTAAGGAAAAAATAATACCAATTTTCCACAAAAGAGAAACATAGAATACTTTCTGACCCATTCTGATTTCAGAATTACCTTAGTACCCCAGAATCAGATAAGTGCATTACAGGAAAATAAAACTACAGACTAACCTCTTTCATGAATATTGATATAAAATTCCTCCACGAACTATTAAACCAAATCCAATAATGTGTAAGGACACTTATACTCTACGACAAAGTAGGATTTGTTTCGGGCATTCTAGATGGGTTCAATAATATAAATCACTAATATAATCCACAGGTTAAAAAAGACAAATCACATGAGCTTACTTTTTGCTATTAAAAAAATGAAAAAAAAATCCAGCATAAAGGACCACATGTTGTGTGACACCATTTATATCAAACTTCCAGTATAGACAAAGCTATAGAGACAGAAGTGGTTTAGACATTTCCTAAGACTGGGAGAGCTGGGAAATTGGGGGTGAGGGTGATAGCCAAGCTGTGTGGGTTTTTTGGGTGAGGACCTTCTGAAATTGGTTGTGGTGATATATGCACAACTCTATGAATTCACTAAACCTCATTGAACTGTACACCCCAAAAGGGTGAATTGAATGTGAATTATTTCTCAAAGTACAAACAAACCTGTTTGAAAAAGAGCAGTCATGGCCAATGTGCCCAGTTAATATTTGTAAAGGGCTTGGTAGAGTACCTGACACAAAAGTTAATACTATGCACAGAATTCTATATTCATAACACCAAAAAAAAATTGAGAATTATAGAGGCTTTGGAATTAGACATTAGAGAACTTTAGTTTATTCTCTTCATCTGGCAAGTGGGGAACTGAGATTCAGGGAGTTAAAGTTATTTTCCTTTTCTCACACCAGAAATTGAAATATATTCAAGAATTAGGTACCCACTGTCCTGATTTTTATAACAGGGCTCTTAGTTCTGTACTGCACAGGACTGTTCTTTAGGGACTTTCTTTTCAATTTACTACCCATCATGCCACCAGGTTGATTTAGGAGGTGATTTAATTCAGATTCTTTTTGTTCTCAGGTTTCACTTATTAGATATAGTTGCCCTTGGATTGGTACACCCTAATGACCGTTGATAGCTATGAAAAAAATGAGATAGAAATATTTGTTGAATGGATTGTTTGCAAGAGTTCTTTTAAATATGTAATAATTTATGATGGATGGTTTTGAGATGATATTGTTTAACTATAATTTTATGGTTTTAAATTGTTTCATTTTAATGTGTGGGTGAATAGCAATTTAAATCTGAATTTCCAGTAATGACCTATTACAAAAACTACTTTTGACTGAGCTTGCAAATTGTAGACTGTGTCTAAACTGATATTCCAGTTACTTCATTCTTGCTGTAATGATCCTGTGGATTCTGGAGACTGAAGTCATAATGCATAATGATAGAGACTTTAGAAGATAGAAAGGAATAAACATGAAACCTCATGTTTTTTAATGGAGTTTTTATTAAGCAAAAGAATCTGTTTTGATGAAAAGGCTTGAAATTGCTTCCACTTTGAGATATCAAACTGAGAAAGGTTTCCTTTTTTTTCTTTTTATCAAAATTTTAAGTTTTGTATTAATGACTTCATGGATTTCCTTAATTAGAGGCATTCTGGTGTGTTTTTATAAATACTATTATTAACAGTCTTTATGTGTTCTACTTAAATCTTTACAGGAAATATATAATTTATAATAAACACTACTACTTTCTCAATCATTATAGCAGAAATCCAGGCATAGTGGTAATTATGAAATAATATAATTAATGTTTAAGATTGATTAATGAATACTACAGGCTCTTTTCTAGCAGTTAATATGTGTCCACCTGAAGCAATGATATTGAGTCATAGACAGAGCTGACAACTACAGAGGGTATCAACTTACTATGTTAACATACAGGAATATGCAGAATTATGCTAGAAAATGGTGACCTAAGGACATTCTGATGTCTCTTTTAAGTTACACAACTTCTCTTGAAGACACAGTCCCAATTTTTAAAGTCCTTATATCACAAAGCACCTTTGTCTATCAAAAATATTTCTACTTCATGTCTTCAATTGTTTGAAGGTTTTTTATAATTCATCTATGATGAATCACTGTGTGTGGAAGTGTTCTTTCGCAGGAAAAGCATATGTGTTAACCTAACCACTAACTAGCTACATAGCCTTGGGCAGATCCCTTAACAAAAATTACCAATGGCTACAAAAGAAAAGTCAATATTTCTTTTAAATTATCTAATTTATTAAAATAAATAAAAACTAAATACCCATAAAATTTTAAGAGCAAGGGGGAACATGGTAATAGCCTCTTCATCCTTTCTGCTTCAAAATGTGTGTTCTGAGATGCTTCTTCCACAAAAATTTTTATAATCAAATACAATTCAAAAATGTTCCGTGTTATTTTCCACAAAACTAATTCACTTTGGAAAACCAAAACCTCAAAGAAACGCTCAAACATGGAAACATCTTAGCTTTAACAAAGACTTACAAAATTATTTGAAAACAGAAACAATAAGATTTGAAAACAGAAACAATAAGATAAGGGAAGAATAATCAGTAGGCTATAAGCAAGATGTAGAATTCTATAGCTTTATAAGTATATTTAGATTTTTTTCTTTTCTTTTCTTTTCTTTTTTTTTTGTTGAGGTAGGATCTTGCTATGTTGCCCAGGCCAGTCTTGAACTCCTGAGCTCAAACAATCCTCCTGTCTCAGTCTCTCAGCAGCTAGGTCTAAAGGAATACACCACGGCACCAGGCTTAAAGTTTCGGATTAATAATAGACTAAAAAGAGTAAGGGCTTTGAAGTTAAAACAAAATGAGACAAAATATTAACCTGTATTCGGATTCTACTTATTATAGTAGCTGTTTGGCTTTTGGGTCAATTACAAAATCTTTCTGAAACTCACTCTCCTTGTGTAAAAATGATGCTAATACTTAATAAATATTTATCATAAGCCTCTCAGAGCTTATTTCAGTTCTGCTAAGCAGCAATACTTGCCCAGCCTGTGGGATCACCTCTCTGTGTTGCCGACTTCCCTGTGTTTGGCCTAAACTCTGTGCTCTTTCCCTGCTCCAGAGATTTTACTTACACAGTCTTTTCTAAATGGATGACAGTCTGAAATTCAGCGCTGAACTTCTATGCCTGTAAGGAATGACAATGCATATGTATAGACACTACTAATAAACAGCATCATATAATTAGTAAAATAAATAAAAACTAAATACTTATAAAATTTTAAGATAGAGGGAGAATATAGTAATAGCCTATTCATCCTTTCTGCTTCAAAATGTGTGTTCTGAGATGCTTCTTCCACAAAATTTTTTATGATCAAATACAATTCAGAAATGTTCCGCATTATTTTCCACAAAGTTAATTCACTTTGGAAAATCGAAAACTCAAGGAAATGCTCACACATGGAAACATCTTAGCTTTAACAAAGACTTGCAAAATTATTTGAAAACAGAAATTTTTTTATATAGCATCTATTAATATCTTGTAGCATACAGCTTATGAAATGTTGCCAAAACTCTTTCTTTTTAAAAGATAATACACCTGAAATTGGTGACAGATTTTAAGTGATATTATTCATATTAATGCAGTCTAGGAGGAGCATAATTGAAATGCTCATTGATCACAGACCACACTGAATTCAAGGGATAATTGGATATGAAGAAATATTGGTTCATATCTTGCAATAAAAGAAGATTTAAATATTCCTTTTAGAAAACATTACTGAAGAATATTGTCTTTTTAATTGGACATTTCCATAATCCCTATAATAAGAGGCAGAGAAAATATATACTTAATTCTTATATATTTTTAGTGTTTTTTTCATGTGATAGAAGGAACCATAGATAATCGGTATCCTTTTTACATGAATAACTAGGTTTGTATAGTGAATGCGTACATTCTGAGAATACATAAATACAAACATTCTTTATACAAATGTAATTATCTGCACGGTTTAATTGCATCCCCCCAAAGTTCACATGCTGAAAATCTAGCCCTCCTCAGAATGTGATTGTATTTGGAGATAAGGACTTCAAAGATGCAAGTAAGGTTAAATGAGATCATTACACTGAGACCTAAACCAATTTTATTTGTAACCTTATAAGAAGAGAAAATTAGAACACAGACACCCACCAAGAGAAGACTATGTGAAGATGCCGGGGGAAGGTGTCCATCTACATGCTAAGGAAGGAGACCTCAGAAGAAACCAGTTTTTCTGAAATCCTGATCTTGGAATTCTAGCCTACAGAATTTTGTGAAAATAGTTTTTGTTGTTTGTCACTCAGACTGTGGTAGTTGCTAAGGCAGCCCTAGCAGACTCATGGACTATTCATATCAAAATGGTACTCTACTATATAAACTTAACATAGTAATCGAATTTTAATTACAGTTGACCCTTGAACAACATGCGGGCTAAGAGAATGGAACCCCACGCAGTCCAAAATTTACATATAACTTTTGCCTGCCTCAAAACTTAACTTTTAATATCTTACTGTTGACCAGAAGGCTTATCAACAATATAAAATCAATTAACGCATACTTTGTATATTGTATTGTATATTCTTACAATAAAGTAGGCTAGAGAAAAGAAAATGTTATCAAGAAAAGTGTATGAAAGAAAAAATGTATTTTCTATTCATTAAGTGAAAGTGGATCATCAGAAAAGTCATTCTCATCATCTTCACATTGAGTAGGCTGAGGAGGAAGGAGGAAGAGAAGGAGTGTTCTTGCTGTCTCAGGGTGGCAAAGGTGGAAGAGATGAGGAACCAGGAAAGGTAGACACGTGCAGAGTAACTTTTATTGAAAAAAAAGTCACATACAAGTGGATCTGTGCAGTTCAAGCCCGTGTGGTTCAAGCATCAACTAGAATCATTTGAAAAAAAGTAAACACCCAGATCAGTAAAGAAATTAAAACAATCTACGCCACACAAAGTACACAATGTCATCACAGCAGTGGCACTGTTATTCTTTATATCCTCTTGTCTTCTCTATAAAGACAACCTGTGCATTACCAACCCTAGTACTCCATATGCTTTTTGAATCCTTTAAGCTATACACAACTGGACATCTCGGACTTATTCCAGACTCTGAAAGAAAAGTGACTTCTCATAAAATATTTCATAGGAAGCAATCTTATTGACATTCGTTTCATAACTTATGTGCGTTCACTAAACTTCGAATTAAAATTGTGCCATTTTGGTAGACTAACATTCTCATAGACTTCAAGCAAAACAATGCCAATATCTATGTTGATAATTATGCCTAAAAATTGTAAAGGAAATTTAAAACGTCAGCGTAGGACACTTATGGAACATTCAATAACCAATATGTTTGACATTTTACCCTGGAATTAACTATGGAACAATTAAAACATGATTTGACTGATAATATTAAGCACATACATAACTTTTCAAGAATACAGCCATTAAGTCAAGGAAGACCTCTCATTCCAGCATTTCATCTCAGGTCCACAGACTATTCAGTTCTCCTCGTCTAAACTTCATTTCTTCCAACCTCATATTAATAACTATGTATTTATTATGTAGTAAGTTACTTCCTATTTCATGCTTATGACATTAGATGTTTATATTACATAGCATAATTATTTAAAATTCATATTGATAGTTTAATTGTAATTGTTCATATCATCTTTAATTTATAAAACTCAAAATACTTCTGTATTAGTTTCCTAGAGCTACTATGTATTCTTTCACAGTCCTAGAGGTTAGAAGTTCAAAACCAGGATGTCAGCAGGGCCACACTCTTCCTGAAGACTCTAAGAGAGGCTCTGTTCTTTGCCTCTCCCAGCTTCGGAAGCCTGTCTGCATTCCTTGATTTGAGGACACATTGCTCCTATCCCTGCCTTGCTAGTCACACTGTCTCTTGTTCTTCTCGTTATCTCCCTTGGCGTCTCATATGAGGACATTTAGGATTGCATTTATGGTCCAGCCAGATAATTCAAGATAATCTCCTCATTACACTGAGACCTGAGCCAATTTGATGTGTGCCTTCATAATAAGAGGAAATTAGGATACAGTCACACACAGTCACACATGACATGATTTGCAACCTAATGACATCTGCAAAGACTGTTTTTCCCAAATAAAGCAACATTTCACATTCCAGAAAATAGGACTTGGCCATGACTCAACCTACTACAGTTTCCCTCTTCACACATACACAAAACTGATTCTTGTTCAAAACTGTATGTATAATTATAATAAATAAAATACACTAACTTCTAAATTTTTTATTTAACAGCTTGTGAATTAAAATTTTTAGCCCAATACATAATTTTCCTGCTGTAGTAGAACTCTAATCTGTAATTTTCCACTTTCAACTTATTTGTGTTATATATTCCCTGAAATTTGAAGATTAGATAAATGGGAAAGCTGTAATTATTTGTATATATATTTTTCTGATTACTCCTCCTTCAAACTCCTTTGCAGTTGCTAGATAATACTACTCGTTTTTGTCATTATAAGCATTTGTCTGTTTTTGGAGAAAACATCTCACCCAAATGACCAAGTATTACTACAGGCCAAATCAACAAATACTGCAACATTAACCATCTCTGATTGGGGGAAAGGGTACCAAAAATCTATTACTGATCTGCTTATTTCAAGTAATTCCTAATATGACAAAATACAACACTACACAGAAAATTTAGCAAATCACTCGAAGCATATTATAATGAGATTTGACCTGCAATTTAATGGCAGGATATATTATTGATCCTTCCCTAGCCCTTTGATCCCCTATTCAATTTAACACTCAGTTTCTGTCTCATTCGATAAATATTATTTTCTGAGATTTGTTGCATTTGGCAAGAAGGCAGAAGATGCATTACTAGATTAAGAAGACTTCAAATTTACATTTGAAGGAGAATGAGGCAGAGATGAATCACCTTAGGCAAAGTTCCTGCTTTCAATGAGCCTATCATTATGGAGGTGATACAGTTACCCACCTCTACGGTTATGCTATACACCAATCAGGTATAATTGAGACAATAAATCTGAAAAACAAAATACAAAAGAGTGAGTAGCAAATTCTGACAGAAAGGATTGGGGAAGGCTTAATGGAAAACCTCTTTATCAGTTAAAACACTTTTTATCCTTCAACCTCTGTATCAAATGTATGAAGGCTTCTTATGGAGTCTTCTCCAGTGTCTTCAGTCAGAATCAACTAATATTGCGGCACTCACTTTGCAAGTAATTTTACCAGTAACATATGCCAGTTGATTCATGCATCATGTTACACTTATTACTATGCTTGACTGTTTTGTTTCTTCCCCCTGGGATTTTAAGATTCTTGGGAAAAAAAGGAATTGTATCATATTCACATTCCATCAAATATGCCAGCTCACTGCCATGTTTGGTGAAGAATTAAATAAACATACATTTGGTGAGTGAATTACTAAAGAATACCAAAGACTTCCACTTTTGGCCACAAAAGATTAAAAGTTGCCAGAATTACTCTCCCACTGTTAGAAACTAGTCCCAGAAAAAAAAAATTATGAAACAACTACATAGAAGGGAAGCAAAGAATGTCATTTCACCATCAGTTCGGGTTAGTCCCTGGGGGAAGAAAATATAGGAGAATGCGGTGGTCTCTGTGACTTGAGGAGACAGGAACCATTGTTCAGTGATGTTAAGGGGACTAACAAAATACACAAATAAATGAACAAATATTTGACAGATAAAGATTGTGTTTAGAGAAACCAAGGAACTTGTCTCAATAAACACATTTATATTATGTTAAACAGTTTCAAGTATATTATTTCATCAATGATTTGAAGTACGAATCTTTTTAATTTCCATTTGGCAAACCAGAAAAGTAAAGTTCAAAGAAGGCATAAGCTGCTCAAATGTACAGGGAGGGTAAGAGAACAGAGCAAGTACTTTACCCCGGATATTCTACTATCATGTTTATCCTCCGATGCTAAGGGAAATTTAATTTAATTTAATTCCTCTTTGTCTGATTAATCTTTAAATATTTGAAGACAAATTTTCCTCTCTATTCTCCAGACAATATTATTTTCATTTTCATCATGTTAGCTTTTTAGATAGCCACATCAAAACTCTGAATTTTATTCAGTTTTTGACAAATTAATACTCATAAACACTTTCTTACATATTCACTCAAGAGACATCAATATGCTCAAATGTTTAGGAGCAAATGTCCAGGATGAAAAACGCTGGGCTTCCTGAGCAGTGGCAGTGTCTGAATAAAGTCTATGGCAGTAATTGATGATTAGCTGTTAGCTCAATCTGAGACAACTCCGTTGCCTGACTTCTAGTAATAATCTGTTATAACCTTCAGCAATACTAAGATTTGAAAGCAAAGTCGCCAATTCAGAAGTAATATTTCTACTTTCTCTGATAAAGAACAATTATTTTATGCTGTTTATTTCTAGATAACAGAGAAATTGAAGTATATGCAGAGAGTTTATACAAATGGCTAAATATGGGTACAAATTTCATTTGAGCGATTACTGAAAAAGAATTGGGATAGTTAAAAGATAATGAAAAATCCAGAGAATTTTAAACATTAACTTTTGTTTGTTTGTTTGTTTACACGTTTGTTTGAGTGTCAGGCTCCCACTGTGTCTCCCAGGTTGGAGTGCAATGGCGGAATCACAGCTCACCACAGCCTCAAACTCCTGGGCTCAAGTGATCCTCCCGCCTCAGTCTCCTAAGAAGCTGGGATTACAGGCACACTCCACCTTGGCCAACCTAAATGCTAATTTTTAATATGTAAAAGTGTTCCTACAGAAGAAGGACCAAGCTTATTTTATATAGCTCTTTCAGGCAAATATGTAGTTAGAAATGTCAAAGTGAGTATTTGAGGGTCAAAGCAAAGCACACATTCCTAACAAGGTAGTAAAAATTAGTTGCCATTTTGTTCCTGGAAATATTAAAGCAACAGATGTGTAATTTTTCAGGGATGTCATGAAGTGAACCACATTTGTACACTCTTATGCAAGATTCCTTAAGCTAACCCCAAACCACTGAGCAACAGATGTGGTCATGGTCACAAAACCTCTCTGAACCAAACAGCAAGGTCTCTCTTCTCTGTTCCAAGTATGCCTAGTTACTCACTTCTGGCTCTATCACCCATTGAGAAAGTGCCTTTTGGACTTGATACTGATATCTGGGTTTTCAGAATTCAACTTCCTGTTCTCCTTAAGACCTTTATGTCAGAGCTACTCCCTGTGCTTGCTTCCTTCTCTAGAAACTCCTTAGTAATATATGATGCCGTCTCATGAGCTCACATTACAAATGGAATTGTACTCACAGTACTGCACAGTAGATTGATTTAGATAACCTACAAAATACCTACTAAATCCAAGTTTCTATCATTTTATAGTTCGTGCTGCCTGCATTTTAATAAAAATAACTTTCAAATACTTAAATGATACTAGTAATTGATTTACTGAAAAAGTTATGCCCTACATGCTTATATACCTTAATAGAGTAATTTTGGTTAGTGTTTTTATATATTAACATTTTAATAAAGCTGCTTATGAATTAAATTTCATTTTTCTAACATAGTACCTCCAATTACAATATGAGCACTATTGACTTGATTTCTGTTCTGTTCAATTTAAAATAAAAAGATGTCTAGAGGGTCTCAGGTTCCTAACTGAGAATTCTTTTACCTTATTTGGTCTTTCCTCAACCTCTTTGTCCTCCACCTTCACCTATTTCTTTTTTATATTTTGATTTATGTGCTTCTGTTATACACGGTATCATTCCAACTTTATTTTTAACTTTAGGGAAAAAAGTATTACTACTGTTTATTATTGTATGCCATCTTCCTGTAAATGGCTATAACTTCCAATGTATCTGATACTGACAAATAGCATATATTTTTCATTATTTCTTTTTAGTGCAGAATTTTCTATGGAGCTGTCAACCTCTGACCAAGTTTTCTATAAGATTTAGGAAAGTTATTGAAATTTCATTTTCAACTAATGTAATAAAAGTAAAAAAATGTTGTATCTTGATGACTTTTTAGCAATCTGTAAGATTTTTCGTCTAAAGTTATCAAAAATACAACCCAGAAGTTTTTATTTATATCAGCTTTTTCAACATTTCCAGAGCTTCTTGATCCAGCTGAATCAACATTGCTACATTTGATAATAAATAAATAGCTTTAAGTTCCTCACAAGTACAAAAGGAAGTGCTGCATAAAAAATGTGTTCACTTATTTTTTGAATATTTTGCACAACGTATAAATCTATAAATATATGTTAATTAATCTAGACCAAATCCATTCCTGTTTTTGTGAAGATATAAGATCAGTAAAGATAAATCATAAAAAGTTGTTAAAGTCTTAGTAATTTTTCTGGTAACTAAAATAGTATGAAAAAGAAAAAATATATAATTTGTGGGTTCTGGTTGCATTGTTTCAAGTGGCCACCATGATTTATAATTATAATTTTATTTTTATTAACTCTGATGTTTGTGTTATTATTTAGGACAAGAATAACCTCTCATTCTATTCAAATTTTAACGTTTTCCTTTAATGCAGATTAATCACCGTAAACATATTTTTGAGCACAATTGAATAAGGGGATAATTTTATCATCTCATTAGTGTTCAATAAACTTTTCTTAATGTCTATACCAACCATATTTTGATGTATAATATCGGCCTTGGCAAATATTTAATGGGAGGTCAACTTTTATTCATTAACTATGATTCTATGGATTAGCATTCCATATCATTCCTGTGTGCCTAAAAATTACACCTACAATGCATTGTTTACAATTTTCAGCTTCCATTTATGTCATAGAGCAAGAATAGAAAAAAATCATAAAGGAATCTTAAAATTCTACCTTTTTATATCGTTTTATACCAAATCCAATATCAACATTTTAGATATTTGATTTTATTGCATTTTTCTGAATCATTCTCCTTTTGTTCATAGACTCAATACCACTTTTTTTTTTGCTGCACTCATATATCATCAGCTTCTTAAACATATAAGTAAATTAGCATGCCTACAATAAAAACTCAAGTAATATTAAGAATTAGGCACAATATAACTGCCTCACATATTTCATAAAGTAGAAATCTTCTAGGGGAGGTGTTGGTAAACTTTGTGTTAATGGTCATATATAAACACTTTTGGTTTTGTAGGCAAGAAGGCTTCTGAACAATAATTCAACCCTGCTGTCTTAGTGCAGTGTCCTTCGAGAGAAATGAAAATGAAAATATAACATGTCAAAACTTATGGGACACAGTGAAAAGGAAAAATGTATAGCTATAAATGTTTACATTAAAAAACAAGAAAATCTTAAATCAACAACCTAACTTTATGTCCTGAGGAACTACAAAAAGAAGTATAAACTAAACTGGAAAGCTAACAAAAGGAAGGAAATAATAAAGATTAGAGCAAAGATTAATGAACTAGAGAATAGAAAAATGATAGGCCCTCCTGGGCAACTTGATGAGACCTCATCCCTACAATAAATCAAAAAATTAGCCGGGTGTGGTAGTGCACGCCTGTAGTTCCAGCTACGTGGAAGGCTGAGGCAGAAGGATCACCGGAGCCCAGCAGGTCGAGGCTGCGGTGGCCAGGGGCGGACACTGCACTCCAGTCTGGGTGACAGAGTGAGACTCCAACTCAAAAAAAAAGAAAAATGATAAGAGAAAATCAATGAAAACCAATATTGTTTCTTTGAAAAGATCAAAAAATTTGAAAAAACTTTAGTTGGATGAACTAAAAAAACTAATTATCAAAATAGAAAATGAGGATGAGACATATATTATTTTAGATTCTACATAAATAAGAAGAATTATAGGAGAGAGTACTATGAACAA
Source organism: Cephalopachus bancanus (assembly GCA_027257055.1). Taxonomy (NCBI): domain Eukaryota; kingdom Metazoa; phylum Chordata; class Mammalia; order Primates; family Tarsiidae; genus Cephalopachus; species Cephalopachus bancanus. Next base: position 818,725 of record JAPVLO010000084.1, on the reverse strand, counting down.
GCACATCAGCAGTTAAGTTAACCTAGATTAATGAACACACTTCCAGGAACATAAAACCTACCTAGGTGAAATCACAAAGAAACGAAATTGAAAGAACTTATAATAGTAAGGAGATTGATCCAGTAATCAAAAATCTTCCCCAAAAAGAAGAAAAACCTGGACTTGATGACTTCACCGATGAATCCTACAAACCATTAAAAAAAAAAAAAACTGACACCAAGCCTTCTCAAACTTTTCCAAAACTATTGAAGATAATGGAACACTTCCTAACATTGTATGTGGCCACTTTTACCCTACTACCAAAGCCAGACAAATAAAATACAAGAAAATAAAATTTTAGACCAATATTTCTTATGAACATTGATGCAAAATCCTAAACAAAATACTAGAAAACCAAATACAGTGACATATGAAAAAATATATACGTCATCACCTAGTGAATGTATTTCTGGAATGCAAGGATGATTCAATACGGGAAAATCAATCAATGTAAGATATCACATTAAAAGACCAAAATAAATTAAAAAAATGATCATAATGAATGCAGAAGAAGAAGCATTTGACAGAATCCCACACTTTCATAAGAGAAACAGCAAGCTGGGAATAGAAGGAAACTACCTCAAAATAATATGTCATATATAGAAAACTCACACTGAACATCATATAGTGATAGTCTGAAAGCTTTTCCTTTAAGATTAAGAACAAGGCAAACATGCCTTGATTTTTGTCATTTCAATTCAAGATAGTGCTGGAAATTCTAGTCAGAGAAATTAAGCAAGAAAAATAAATAAAAGCCATCAAGCTGGACTCGGTGGCTCAGCCTGTAATCCCGCGCCTTTGGGGGGCTGAGGTGAGTGGATTGCCTGAGCCCATGGGTTCGAGACCCGCCTGGGCAGCGAGACCTCATCTCTACAATAAATCAAAAAATCATCCGGGCGTGGTAGCGTATGCCTGTAATCCCGGCTACTCGGAAGGCTGAGGCGGAAGGATCGCCGGAGCCCAGCAGGCAAGGCTGCGGTGGCCGGGAGCGGCCACTGCATTCCAGTCTGGGCGACCGAGTGAGACTCCAACTCAAAAAAAAAAAAAAAAGCCATCAAATTGGAAAGGTTGATATAAAATTATCTGTCATATATGATACAACCTGACATTGGAAAAAATATTCCATGAAAATTGTTATAACTAATAAATAAATTCAGAAAAGTAGTAGGACACAAAACATCACTTCTATTTATTCAGACTGTCAATTAACAATCTGAAAAGAAAATTAATAAAGCAATTTTATTTACAGTACCATCAAAAAGAATAACATACTTAGGAATCAACTTAACCAAAGAGGTAAAATACATGTACAATGAAAACTTTTTTTTAAATGCTGAAAGAAATACATAAGATATAAATAAATGAAAATACAGCCTACATGCATGTGTTAAAAGACAATATTGTTAAGATGTCAATATTACCCTAGTGATCTGCAGATTCAATGCAGTTCCTATCCAAATCCCAATACTGCTTTGAAGAACTAACATTTTTTTAAAAATCTAAAATTCAAATGGAATCCTAATAGATTCCAAACAGTTTCCCTGCCAAAAAAAAATTGAAGAAGAAAAAAGCCTGAGGACTCACACCTCCTGGTTTTAAAACGTACTGCAAAGCAAAGATAATCAAAAGAGCCTGGTACTGGCATAAAGACAGGAAATAGACTAATGAAATGGAATAGAATGTACAGTCCAGAAGTAAACCCCTGATAATATAGTCAAATGATTATTGACAAGGGCATAAGACTATTCAATGGGAAAAGAGTCTTTTCAACAAATGGTGCTGGGAAAACTGGATATCTACATGCAGAAGAATAAAGTTGTGCCTTCACCTAACACTATATACAATAGTTAACTCAAAATGGAACAAGGCCTAAACATAAGATTCAAAACTGTAACTTTTCATAGAAAACAAGACAAAACTGTACAACATTGAATTTGATGATTTATTGGATATGTAATAAAGGCACAGCCAACAACAACAGAAACAAACGAATTATACTTTGCAAAAATTTTTAACTGTTGTGCAACAAAAAATATTCATAGAGTAAAAAGGTAATATACAAAGTGGAAGAAAATATTTGCAAATCATATTTCTGATAAGGGATTAATATCTAGACTAAAACAACGACAAAAAATACCGCCCTGATTCACAAAGGAACAAAGAACTTGAATTGACATTTCTTCAAAAAATGTATAAAAATCTTTCTTGTACATATTAACCAACATGCTCATTAAAAGATGCTCAACATCACTAATAATTAGAGAAACTCAAATCAAAACTACTAATGTGATACTTTACACCCATTAAGATGACTAATATAAAAAATATACTGAAATGGCAAGCGTTGGTGAAAATGTAGAATAATTGGAACTCTTCTCCACTGGTGGTAGAAATGTAAAATGATACAGCAGCTGGGGAAAACAGTATGACAGTGCCTCAAAAAATTAAAAATAGAATTGCCATATGATCCAGTAATTCCACTTCTGGGTATGTACCCAAGAGAATTGAAAGCATGATCCTGAAAAAATACTCATTCACCCAGGCAGCATTATTTACAGTAGCTAAAACATGGAAACAACCCTAGTCTCCATTGGCAAATGAACAGGCAAGAAAAATGTGGTATAGACATAATGATGGAATATTATTCAGCCTTAAAAAGAAAATTTTGACATATGCAACAACATAGATGAATTTTGAAGACCTTATGCTAAGTGAAATAAGTTACAAAATGGCAAATATTGTATGATTTCATTCATATGAGGCATTTAGAACTGTCAAAATCATAGTGACAGAAAACAGAAGGGCAGTTTCCAGAGAGGGATAGGAAGCTATTGTCTAATGAATACAGAGTTTTAGTTTTTTAAGATGAAAAATGTTCAGAAGATGGATGGTGGTGATGGTTGAACACCATTAAGAATATATTGAATACCGCTGAAATGTACACTTAAGATGGTTCAGATGGTAAATTTTGTTTTGTGAATTTTACCACTATTTTTAAAATTTGGAAAATGAACAGACTGTGTGCTGAATTTTGCTTGCAAGTTGTATTTGCCAACCCTTGTTCTAGGGTCTACTACTCTGGGCACAAGCTCCAGTGGGCCTTGGGAACCAGTCACTACATTTTGGAGAGGGAACACACATCATTAGGTACTCCAGAGCTGAAATGTAAGTGGAGAACAGTTAAGAGAAAACACACAGCATTAGATACCCCAGAGAGTCGATTAAGTGGAGAAGAGTTAAAGAGATTTTTATTACAGTTATTATCAACTCAGAGCTAGCCGGGCTCGGTGGCTCAGCCTGTAATCCCGCGCCTTTGGGAGGCTGAGGTGAGCGGATTGCCTGAGCCTGTGGGTTCGAGACCCGCCTGGGCAGCGAGACCTCATCTCTACAATAAATCAAAAAAACCAGCCGGGCATGGTAGCGCATGCCTGCTACCATGTAATTCCTGCTACTCGGAAGGCTGAGGCGGAAGGATCGCCGGAGTCCAGCAGGTCGAGGCTGCGGTGGCCGGAAGCGGCCACTGCACTCCAGTCTGGGCTAGAGAGTGAGACTCCAACTCAAAAAAAAAACAAAAAAACCTCAGAGCTTACTTCCTACTATCAGAACAAAAATGACCCTGATTTTTAAGTGTACTTTATAAATAAGATGCTGATTCATAATTTGTTCTTTTTCCAGTCTGATATCTTTGACCCTTATTTTGTCTTTGGCCCATGTCCTAATATAATTAGGCAAATGCTTTCCCAAGTAGCTATGTATTTAAACTATATTTTACTTTTTAAAACACAGATTTTTAAAGTTAAACCAAAAGTTTAATTTTTGGAGGACATAAGGGGTATAGTTTAAGGATTGACCCTTCAATACATTTGTGAGAAGGAAGATGGGTTGTCATGCAGCATAGATTTTATGATGTATCAGTCATCAAATGTTCATTAGAAATAGTACTTAATCTTTAAGATGTGAGTCATCTTACCTATAGCCTACAGAAATTTGTCATAGAGGCATACAATATAGGAAGTCATTAGCTGAGGAACAGTAATTTTAAATTGATGCATATATGCTACTGACACCTTTTACATTGCTCCCCATTGGCAAAGCCCTATCACATTTCCGGTGCTCTCTATATCTGAAAACTTTTCCATCATGAATAATTCCTTCAAAGTTCCATAAATTGGACCCAGATTTATGTGATGTGGCTGGGGTTGTGGTTGTCACTCAAGTTTTCTCTCTTTTTCAACTTACAACCAGAGCATCTAACCTTAGCTTGCAGGCTATAGTCCCACAAAAATTTACCTTGAAAAAGCCTTTCTTAAACTTAAAATGTGGAAGTTTTTAGAACTCAGAATTGCCTTCATGGGGGGCAAAACTCTAGATTCATGACGAAGACTATTTATTCATCAAATATTTGTTTATCGCCAACTATGTACCACAGCATTTCTAGGTGGCAAAATATCAATATTTATTTCTTGATCTCAAAATGCAATAGCTAAGGTGTATGGGATGGGACAAGTGAAACAAACATGTAAATCAGTATAGCAGTCTAATTACAATATCACAGCAGAATATTGTGGGTAGGTGATATCAAAGCACAGATAAGTAAATCATTATCAGCTTGACATGAGATAGTACAAAGACATATAAAAATGAGGCCTCAAAAAAGGTTGAAATAGTGTAATAAGCTTTGAGAAATATGAGGAATTTTAAAGAGAAAAGATTACTACAGAGAGAGGGAACAATATGTAAAAAGACTCAGAAGGGTGAAATAGCAAAATGTGATTTGATCTGGAAACATAATAACATAATATTCCGTATGATTAAGATAAGAGTATAACTGGAGAAGAAACAAGAAATATATCTGGAAGGGTAGACAAGACTTAGAGTTGATAGGTTGATAATTTTTAGGCTAAAATCGATAGAGGACTTGGAAAAATTGAGGTAAAGTAACAAGGTCAGTTTGGTAATATATGTTGATTACCAAGTAATATCCAAGTAAATGTGTTGGGTGTAGAACACACCAGAGAGAGTTCTAGATTGTAGCTTCATATTTGAGAGTCACCTGCATGTTTATGGCTACTGAAAACATAAACTTGGAGTGAAAATAAATGGATAGAAAGATAGAACATAGGGCAAGAAATGAAATATTAAGGAATACACGTCTCAAGAAGGACAAGAGAAATGGGAAGCAGTAACCCACAACACACACACAAAAAAAGAAAACAAAAAAGACATATTTCTAGGATGTGGTCATGATTAATAGACATCATGTAAAATGAGCAAAAGACCCACACAAAATGAAGACCATTACCTTAGCAAGAGAACTGTATGAAATAAGAGGTATGGATGGTAGACAGCAATTTGTTGATAGAAGAATGAATGATGAGAAAGTACAAACAGTAAATTTAAACTACCATGCTTTAACTTAAAAAATAATTTAATTCACTATATTAACAGACTAATGAAGAAAAAAACAGTTAATAAACAATAAATGTCAAAACCACTTGACAAAATTCAACATTACTGGTAAAACAAACAAAAAATGTGTGGCAACCTAGGAATAAACAGGAACTTTCTAATCTGATAAAGGTATCTACAAATACAGTAAAAAAAAAGTTAGCTCTCACAACATGTTTAATGGTGAGACTGAAAGTTATCTATTAAGTTTAAGAGCAAGATAAGGATATCGTCTCTCTAAACTCTTATTTTACTTTGTACTGAAAGTTATAGTCAGTGCAATAAGACAAGAAAAGTAAAGTCATACAGATAAGAAAATTTAAAATTAAAGCCTTCTGTATACACAAACAACATGATTGTTTATATAGAAAATCCCAAAGGAGCCGGGCTCGGTGGCTCAGCCTGTAATCCCGTGCTTTGGGAGACTGAGGTGAATGGATTTCCTGAGCCTGCGGGTTCGATACCCACCTGGGCAACTTGGCGAGACCTTATCTCTACAATAAATCAAAAAATTAGCCGGGCGTGGTAGCACGCACCTGTAGTTCCAGCTGCTTGGAAGGCTGAAGTGGAAGATCTCCAGAGCCCAGCAGGTCGAGGCTGTGGTGGCCTGGAGCGTGCCACTGTACTCCAGTCTGGGTGACAGAGAGACTCCAACTCAAAAAAAAAAAAAAAAATCCCAAAGGATTTATAGAGAAGCAATCCCCTACATCGCATTATCGTCAAAAGAACCAAAAATTTACGTTCACACAAAACTTTACGCAAATATTTGTAGCAGCTTTATTTGTAATTTTTAAAAATTTGAAGTAGTATAGATGTCACTCAATGAATGAATGAAAAAGTAAACTGTGATACAGCCAATACTGGGCAATAAAATAAACAAACTATTGATTTACATAACATGGGTGAATCTTAAATGAATTTTGCTAGTAAAATGGTAAGATAAAAATACATATTATACAATTCATCTTATATATGACACTCTAAACAAAGCAAAAGTTATCCCAAGGCAATCAGGGGTTGCTGGGTGTGGAGGATAGGGAAAAAGATTTGTCTATAAAGGGATAGCACTGGAGAATTTGGGGGTGATAGAATTGTTCTGTTTAAACTGCTGTAGTGTATAAACAACCTACGCTTTTGTCTAAACCAAGAGAACACCATGCCACAAAAAGTAAATTTTACTATATGTTATTCTTTTTAATCTACCAGATTGTGAAGAAATTGTATTAAAAATCAACTACTTGATCATACTTAAGGCGATGTGGAAGAAATAAACATTTTAATAGCTCTGGGAAATGTTTTGACTGGATACTGTTGTGCTAAAGGAAAGAAGGAACTGTAAACTGTAAACAACTGTACTCTACTCAGTAAGTTTTTTTCTCAGGAGTTTTGGGTTAAGAATTCTGAAACTAGTTGTATACTAGAGTTGAACAGGGTAGCAAATATGTGATAAATTATGAAAGCCATGTTCTGACTATTGAAGAAAAAAATTAAAAATAAAAAAAGAGAGAAGGCTAAAATAAACCTCTTAGGTCTGGATTATGGTCAGCATTCTCAATGCAGAATAATATTTTTAAGTGTATATGCAAATAAATAGAGACAAATAAGTATGCATGAATTATTATAGACCGATGCATGTACTCACTTTATTCACAGAGAGGGGATACAAGCAGTGGCACTCTAGCAATGAGCACACTTTGTGCTTAGATCTTTGTCTCTAAATGCCATTCTTCAGTGAAGTGTTTGGTTCCAGAACTGTAGCAGGAAAAATACAAGATGAATCACTGGAAAGTAAGAAAGTGCTAAAAAAATTTTAAAGATATAGAAATGTAGAGAAAGACAGAGAGAGGGGAAGGAAGGAAGGAAGGAAGGAAGGAAGGAAACAAGAAATTAAAAAATCACTATTAGAACACCTCAGGAATAATGGCCACTGCCAGGATCCACCAGCAAATACCAAAATTACGTCTGATTTTCAGCTACATCAACTCTAACTCTAATTAAATTGCAGGATAATAATATCACTGCAGAATTGTTATCCAAGACTAGTAAGTTTAAATAATTCAGGGAAAATAAAACTCACCATCGATTTAGAAAAAATTATTGAAGACTAATGGCAATTCAGAATCACTCGTGTATATGAAAAACATTGGATTCATGAATATTTAATTTTTTTTGTTTCAAAGATGTATGCTACAAGTCAGGATTGGGTACATAAGTGGTTTACGTACAGGTGAAGTTTGGACCTCCCACTGAAACATTGGGTTTAAAAGTTGCATGGATTTAGATGGTCAGCTAACTTCATGACTTTTCATGTCTACTTTGTTTTACTAGTGGAGCCATATAAAGACTATTTTATTTCAAAAGTACAGAGAGAGTCAGTTTTGTTCAGTCCACTGACTACAAGTAATGATTAAATATTATTAAACAATTAAAATTATTCAAAATTACTCCATTCTCTATTCTCATTCCTACACTCCCTTCCACTAAATTTGCACCTCTTTCTATAATTTCTATTTGATGAACAGCAATATCACTCACAGAGAGGCTCAAGTTAGAAATTTGGGAATAATTTTGACTTCTTTTCTTCTAATCAGTTCATTCACTGTGTCACCAAGTGATGTGGAGTCTCATTAAACGAAGCACTTATTTCCACTGCTGAAACTTCAGTTTACGACTGTAACGATTCTTTACTGGGTTACAGAGACTATCGCATAACTTATCTTCCTGGTTCTTGTCTCACTCCACTTAACTGTCAAAGTCATCTTTCAAAGATGCAAATCTGATTGTTTCATCTCTTGCTTGAATTCTTCCAGTGACTCACTACTTCACGCATGAAAGCTCCTTATGGGTTGCCCTTCCTCATTTAGATTTCCAGCTCCAAGGAGTATTTGCAGTTCTTTTAGGGTCACATTTTTCTGAGACGGCCTCTCCTCTCTTCTCCAAGGAGACCTCCCCTCTCCCCATCCCCACTGCAAGCTGCCAATCTCCAGCTCTTCTTTAGGTTTCTGTGTGACTATCAGGTGTCCTAGAGACCACTCTTGAAATTTGACAGGTTGCAGTTGGGGTCCCGTCTACTGACCCCCACTCCTCACTTTCACCATATCCCATTCACATTGTTTTAGAACTGTTTGTTTATCTGCTCTTCCACCAGAGTTTGCAATCCTCTAAGCCTCAGCCATATTTTATTATTGTTGCTGTTGTGATGAACCTAGAACAGTGCTTGTGATTTAATATGCATTCAGCAGTTAATAGGGGGATGAATTAAAAGACACAGAGCACTTTGTGACCTGTGATTTGTCACCGCTCCAAACCTATTACCCAAGTATGCAATACAAAATGATTTAAAATGACAGTCTGATCACACATCTATAGTTTCAATTATCCTTTACAATCAAGATTTTCTTATAGATCCCAAATGGAAATAGGTAGTCAGGCATTTTATTTTCTCGCATGAACAATTTTCTCACTGTTGGATCTTTAAGGAAGTTATTGTTGGACTTTATCCCAAGTGGAAAGCGTTAGACTGTTTCTACTAATTAAAGAGTTTCTGAAACTCCTACTTAGAACTGCATTAGACTTTGCCTTAAACACTAAACATACAACTTTTTTCCTTTAGGGATATGTTCTAGGAGTCTAGCTGAATTTTCTGTTTTTAAAAGCTGAGGATTGAGGAAAGAGATTCACACTCATGGAATGCACAGGCATGGACAGAGGATGGACAATGAACATGTGCATTCTCCCAGTGAAGTCCCAAAGTGGATTGCATGTTCCACCTATGCACTTGGACTCCCTCTCTCTTGCTCTGCACTGATTAGGCTCTAAATGCCTTCACATAAACTCAGCCTAGCGAGCCCTGATCTTAACTTCATGGCATACATCTCGCCCACCACCATGGGTGGTCCCTCTCAAGGCTGCACAGAACCCTGCTGGGTGCCTAGGTTCTCTCATACATGTGCAATCTGGAAGCATGGGCGTGTTTACATCCCGCGGGGTGAACATTTACACAACTGGAAAAGGGGGCTAGATAGTAGATGAATTCTTCCCTCCTTTGCCCGGAAGGTAGTGCACTGTGTGGTGTGATAGTACTAAGCAGTCAGTCATGTTAGAAGTGGCCTGTTTAAGATTCCTAAAAGATCTAAAAATCAACCTTTCATAAGATACCTCCCACCAATCCCCCATCTGGGATTATACCCGGAGGAACTCAAATCACTTTATGAAAAAAAATACCTGCACACACATGTTTATTGCAGCTCTGTTCACAATAGCAAAACCATGGAACCAACTGAGTTGCCCAACAAAAGAGGACTGGATAAAAAAAAATGTGGAATATTACACAGCCATAAAGGACAAAATTATGAATTTCACAGCAACTTGAATGTCTATAATACTGAATAATCTTTCACAGAAACAAAGAACTGAGTACCAAATATTGTCACTCATAAGTGAACTCTGAACAATTATACTATAAGAAAGGGATTGGCAGTAATGGTAAACTGCCAGGGGAGGGAGGAGGGGCACACCTCATCAATAAGGGTACCTGATCTCAAACCAGGTGAAGTGGGGACCAAAGTGAGGCCCAAACTTTACCTACACATTGACCATTTGTATACCTAACCCTGAATTGTACCCCACAGCTTTAAAATTTTTTTTCAATGGCCAGTTTAGTAACATGTCTTTACATTGTCTCTGCCTCCCTTCCTCCCTGTCTCACTTCTTCATCCCTCACTTCTACTGGCGGGCTCGCCAATAAAACATTAAGAGTATTAACCCTCTGCCTCAAGCTGTGTTTCCTGGGAATCCCAAGCTAAGTGATTTTGTCTGCAGAAACATGTCTCTGCATGTGTCTACTCTCTGGATTAACCCTGAAGTGAATAAAATGCTAAGTCACATCATGAACTTTGGACCAGAGCTCATTCGTGTTCTAGCCAGGCATGCAAACTTCGGAATTTACTTTGCAGTCCTAATTCTGTAAGACCTCAAAAGGAATCGGCCATAATTTTGTACCCCCGTTCTCAGCATTCAACACTACCCTATGCAGCTCAATTTCAGAGATCTGACTAAGATCTGTACTTACTATTCCTTGTGATTTTACAGCGCCTCTAGACAGAGTCCACCTCTCTAGAATTCTGCATTAATATGGCATTTGATTCCATACAAGCACGGCTCGATTTAACCTCGCTGTTGTTGTTTTTCAGATATTTTGATTGCAAGATTGAATCAGAGATTTCACAGTAAAGGTCAGGGAGAGATCAGTATATATAACTTCATAAGTCAGACATAGGTGCTGTAACAGGGGACTGATAAGTGGTCCTAAAGCAGCAGAATGGATACGGGGCTTTATCATACAGAGTGACAAGAGAAGAAGACAGAGAGAATGTCAAAGAAAGGGGACAGTTGAACTAGGTTTCCTACATGTGCACAAGAAGATAGCAGTTAATAAATACAAAACTGTGATCTATGCATAACTGAGTTACTACCATTGATATTAACTCCCAAAGAGTCCAAGACAGTAGAGAGAAAATATCTCTTATTCCTTATACATCGCTGCAACCTCCACAAAAACCTGGTCTTCCATCTACTAGTAGAACATTAATTGTTTATTAGAATATGAACAGTAGCTCCTCCCCTCAATGTCTTCCCTCATTGTCCCCTGCGGTCCAACACACAGTCATGTCTTCTGCAGCCACTCTACTCATGTGACTATAATCCATAGTGTGACTCATAGTGCCATGTGTCTCATGACATCCAAATGACACCAGCTATGCTTAGTGAAAAGCAAGAAGAGAAGACAAAAACATTTCCTTCTACTCAGTAAGACCCAGGGGGGATGTAAAATAAATGTTAGTCACTCTTTGTGGAATTTTTTTTCTCTGTAAAGAAAAACTGGTATTTATATGAAGATTAGAGCAATTTTCCTGATTTCAAAAGTTAGTCTGGGAAGATTATTTGGATGACATATAACACAAGTCAACTCTAAATCTTAACATTTAGTGTCTTTAATTTGAAAGATTGCATTTCATCACTTATTTTTTGCTATTTTCTAGTTTTGTTTTTATTTAGGACTTTAGAAAATATAAGCAAAATAACTTTCATGCTTTTCTTAGTCATGGCATATGCATAATTTTTAACTTTACTTAGTATCCTTACTGAAGTCGTTCCTTTATTTCTTTGTTTTATCCCCCTAGGTATTGGTTTGCTATGAATGTTCTGAATATTTTGCATAGTCTCAGTACTGGGAATAAAATCCTCTCGTAACCCTACGTATTCTCTCCTAACAATAAGGAATTAGTGTGGATTGTTTGAGAATACTGGTCTTAAGCACATCTAACAATGATAAGAAGCTTATATGTTACGGCAGATCATATAATTTGCACCAAATATTTCATTTTCTTTTTTTCACTGACCTTCATTGGCGGGGAGCATTATGCAAAACCTTGTGACATGCTTTAGCCAATGACATGTAAGAAGTGATGTGTGTCATTTCTGGGCAAAAGTGTTACGTGATTCATCATATTCCTTTTTACTTGGCCATAATGGGGCAATGTTCCAGATAAAGGATGCTTCGTCACCTTGAATCCTAAAGAGAAGATGACACGGGCAAAAGCAGAGACAAATCTTCAATGAAGACTGATCAGGAAATAAGCCTATGTTTTCATAAGCCATTGAGATTTTGAGACCATTTATGATTACAGAATGATCAAGCCAATTCTTACATATATACTTGCTTCCAAAGAATTCTCTATCTAAGAAGGGGGACTTTCCAAGGTGTGGTAGGCAGAATGACCCCATCTCAAAAGTGTTTGATAATCCCTGGAACCTGTGAATATGTTGCCCTGTATGTCAAAGAGGCCTTTGCAGATGTCATCTAAAGCTAAGATAGAGAGGTTTTTTGTGGATTATCCAGGTGGGCCCAATCTAATTACATGTACCCTTAAAACCAGAGATGTTTCTCTGGTTGGAGGCAAGAGAGGTAAAGCAGAAAAGTCAAAACAATGATTCAAAGCATGAGGCCGGGACTATATAATGAGGAGCACAGCTCACCTTAAGGAGCTGAGATGGCCTCCCAGCTGGCAGCTCACAAGAAAACCAGGATCTCAGCCCCAGGGCCACAAGAATCTGAATTTGGCCAATGGCCTAAATGAGCTTGGAAGCAGATGTACTCCTAGAGTCTCCAGAAAGAATGTAGGAATCAAGGAACCTTGATTTTGCCTTGTAATAGTCTAAGCTCAAGACTTTGCTGAACCACACCATGCAGCAATCTGACCTACAGAACTGTGAGATAATAAATGTTTGTCTTTCTAGCAACTAAATTTGTATTAATTTGTTATGACAGGGATAGAAAAAAATACACCAGTTCTGAAGTTGCAGAAGTAATATGCTTGAACTAGTAAAGGACATGCACATTTTCAGTAAGTTTAAATGACTTAACTGAATTTATTCTGGTGGTCATTGATAGCAAAAAATACAGGCTGACAATCAACTTTGGTCTCACACTGACTATCACCCCTAGAGCAAATCAGGTGTTTTATAAGGGTTTCCATCCTGCAAAATAAAACTAAACATGTTTACTTCACAGAGTTTTGGGGATAATTTTTTAAAGTAAATGCATGTAATCCAGTCCTTATATATGATTCATGACCCATTACTGATGGTTAAATAAATGAAGAAATGGAGAAGTTAGTAAATAAGAAGTGGCTGAGATTGGCCACATGGCCCAATTTATAGAAACATTAGGTTTCCTCTATTAAGAGTGGACAATATTCTCTCCCAAGCAATAATCTGTCTTTGATATTTACAGTCAATCTGTTCAACAAAAAGATACATTGCTGTTTTTAAAATAAGACAGGTATATCACACCAATACTGTATATTCAATTAATTGAATTTATCTACAAGCCTTTTAAAATCTATTTCATCATGAAACTATTAGTGATATCCATCTTTGTCATCGTTTCACACGATGATGACTACAAATAAGAGTGTATCATTTTGAACCATGCTGGGTTAGCCTGCTTATTGTGAATATTTCCCAAAATTCTGAAGGAATAAGATAAATAGAAATGATAAAAGCTGTCTTTCACTGGATTGCAATTTCTTACTTACAATAACCCTGCATTCATCTTTCCTTACAATGAGCAATGACTGAGTACCTACTATTTACACAGCACAGTTGTAAGTATAAGAGTGAGTCAGGATAAATATAATATGCTCCTTGCCCCTGTAAGAATCACTATTTAGTTGGGAAGCCAAATACATAAACAGTCATTAATGTTTCCATTGTTATAGCAATGCACTGTAGCTCAAAGAAGGGGGAAAATTAACTTTGTGGGGATAGTAAGGAAAGCCTTATGAAGGAGGAGAAATTTGATTTGGTCCGTGAGCAATTATTTGCACTGCTATTCATTTTATGCTTACCAGCTCAAAATTGTTGTCTTGTGATGAATATTATTTCAAATTCAGAAGGCTAAAGGTATACATATTCTTTTTTGTCATAGTGTCTTCCTAAATCTAAGGTAGGTAAACTTTTCTCTAACGAGCCAGATGACAAATAATTCAGACTTTGCAGCCACATGGTCTGTGTCATGTCTACTTTATTCTGCAATCCGAGGGCAAAAGTAGCCACAGCCAATATGCAAGCAATAATATATAAGAGGCTGTGTCCCAATAATTTGTTTGTCTTGTTTGTTTGAGTCAGAGTCTCACTCTATCACTCAGGCTGGGTTGCAGTGGCATGATCACGGCTCACTGTAGCCTCGACCTCCTGGGCTCAGGCTATCCTTCCACCTTAACCTCTTGAGTAACCTCTACAAGTATGTATTATTACGCCTGGTTAATGTTTTTTATTTTGTAGAAACAAGGTCCCACTATGTTGCCCAGGCTGGTCTTGAACTTCTGGTCTCAAGTGATCCTCTTGCCTCGGCCTCCCAAAGTGCTGAGATTATAGGTATGAGCCACTACATCTGGTCTTTCAATAAAATGTATTTCCAAAAACAATCAACTACCCAAATTTTGTCAGTGGGCTACAGGTAATCAACTCCCATCTTAAATAAATAATATAAAAATATAAAATAGTGAAAGGGAATTACATTGTGTGCCAAGACTTGTGAAGACACATAGATTGAAAATGAGCAGCTCTTGTTTTCAAAAAGCAAATGCAAAAGTTTATCAGTACATAAGATACACGTCAAATGAATTACACCAAGATTTATGCTTATAACTTTAGACTTAGACTTAGTATCAAAATTGAATCAGGAAATCACATTTTATCTCCTTTTGATATGTGGCTTCAGAGATTGACTAACATTTCAGGGGTTCGGGGTGTTTTCAGTAAGTCCACTCTGTTCAAAACACTTCAGCCCAGGTCAGTCATAGGAAAGCAATCATACCTTCTATTGAGTTATTATGCCCAAGATAATCCATATCAGTTGGAGGGTAAGACCGTGTTTCTAGGTTAGAATTAGAAGCAAGATGAGAAACAAGAACCGAAAGGAATTTTATTTTTATATGTGATTGGATTTAGTAAAGAGAAGGAACAGCCTGCAGTTCACAAACAAAGAACCCGTCTTGAGAGGCAGATCACCAGCAAGTCGGGTACAGGGGTTTGAGATCTGGAAGATCCAGCAGATCCCAGGTTAAACTGCACGTGCTCAAGCAAGGTGGTCACTAGGTAGCACCAGCGCTATATTAAGGGTATAATATCATTCCTACTGAGAGTACAACTGGGTTAGTATCAGAGTTGAAAGACAGGAAAGACTTTTGAAAACCAGGCTAGTTGTCAAAGCTTCATACTTGAGATGAGATAAAACCAGGGCATTGAAGAATAAACAGATTTAATGAAAAAGAGAAAACAGAATTCAAGGACAATAAAGATACCGGTCATATTAGAGTAGATAAATTCACATTCACAATGGAAAATAGTAGGACATGAGATGAAAAACATAGGACTAAAAGAATGTAGTGACCTTTGCAAAAGATCCTCTTGTCAAAATGTTACAGAGGCACAGTTTAGGTTTTTCAGCAGAGGTGTGACATGTTGCTGGAGAGATTCTTATTTGGTGCCATGATTAGAGATGAGGTGTGGTGTGGGAGCAATATTCTTAAAATCCAGTCAAATGGTTTGCAGTGTGGCATAGAAATGAATCATTGTCGGCCCGGATTTGGAAGATATCAGGGGGAATCGCGAGAAAATTTTAATTTTTGACATAGTGAGGAAAGAAGAGAGACCTGTCACAGAGAACTCCAAGGTTTTGAGTGAAAGTAATTGGAAAAATGGTAATATCCTTAGAAGAGAGAAGGAAATTGAAGAGTAAATCTAATTTGGAGCATATACAGCAGATTCACCTAAAGAAACGTCTAGAGGATGAACTTTCTATTAACTTTCAATCTTGTGTAAATGTGCAAGAGACTTTTTTTTTTTTAATAATGGAGAAGTAACCTTGGGAAAAATGCTCTGACTTTCCAAGCAGCCTCTCTACCCACTGTCAGGAGCATTTCATTATATACAGCCTAGGTTTTCTACACTAGGCTATTCCTCAGCTAGCAAGGTCACGTCACACAGGCTGAACTCAGTGAGATATGGACCAGATAAGGCTTCAGGGTTCAGGAGACTTGGGGGGGAGGGACTGCACAGAATATTGGAGACAGGGGGATATATAGCCAAACCTCAGCACTAATTCATCTCAGAACTAACTGTCCTCAAGAAACAAAATTGTCTTTCATGATAGGAATAATATCTTCATTTTATTTTATTTTTTTAGAGTTCAAATCTTGTTCTGTCACTCAGGTTTGAGTGTAGTGGCATGATCATAGCTCACTGTAATGTCAAACTCTTGACCTCAAGTGATCTTCTTACCTCTTTCTCTTGGACAGCTGGGACTACCGGCACTTGCCACCACTCTGGACTATTGTTTTAAGTTTTTTGTAGAGACAAGTTCTTACTGTGTTGCCCAGGCTGGTTTCAAACACCTGACCTCAAGTAATCCTCTCTTCTGAGTCTCCCAAATCGTTGGGAATACAGACATGAGCCAGTGTGCTGGGCCAGAAAAAATATTTTCAATAAATATCTATGTATCAGTGCTTTTATTATAGATCACAACTCATAATTCTTTAGTCTCCACTAATCAAGGAAGAAGGATGTCTAATTTTATGCATCTTGATCTCATAAAGAAAAAACTAAATAAAATTGTAAAGATTCAAGGTGTAGTTGGAAACACACAAATGGACATGATCTAAGATGTGAAAGCTAGAATTGCGTCTTTTGAGTGCCCATGGAATTTGAAACTATGGGCGTGGTTAAGTTCTTCAAGTGCAAGAACACAGAGGGAGGAGCAGAGAGCTAGGCCTGACCACAGATAGTGCTTTAACTATCTCAGTCTCTTCTGAATGACAAGTGCACACAGGCTGACCATCAAAGGCATTCCCACATAAGAAGCAAAAGCTAGTGCTATAGTATCCTGCCAGGAAGAAAGAGCAATTGGCATGTATTGAATGAGTTCTATAATGTTTTAATAACATAACAAAACTATTGTCTACAGGAGATAAGTAAGTTGTGTTTTTCCACCAAAAGCTTTTCCCCCCAACTACTTTAATTATTTGAGTAACCTTTAGTAAAAATGAAATAACAAGCCAACCCTACATATTTCTGGGAGTCTTACTACCCTGATATTCTAACCTTTTTGGAGGCAGTAATAACTTTTCCTAATGATGGCCTTAAAATCTTTTATGGAAACAGCGAGACCTCATCGCTACAATAAATCAAAAAATCAGCCGGGCGTGGTAGCGCACGCCTGTAATTCCAGCTACTTGGAAGGCTGAGGCGGAAGGATCGCCGGAGCCCAGCAGGTCAAGGCTGCGAGTCTGGGCAACAGAGTGAGACTCCAACTCAAAAAAATAAATAAATAAATATTTTATGGAAAATTACAAGAGGCCTTTCTTCATATAAGAGGCAGTAAAGAGAAGAGAGAAAGCACATGAACAGAAAAGATTGTGCTAAGTGAAATAAGCCAGACACGGAAAAATAAATAAATTTTATATATATAATATATATATATCTTTATAATATATATATATATATATATCTTGCATGATCTCACTAGTAAGTGGGATCTTTAAAAAAAAAAAAAGAGGTAAATTTTCATAGAGAAGAAAACAGTGGTTCCCAGGCACAGTGGGGAGGAAATGGAAAGATGTAGGTAAGAGAATACAAAGTAACAGATACACAGGATGAAAAAGTTTAGAGGTCTGATGTTTGACATAAAGACTTTAGTTATTAAAATTGTACTGCAGCAAGGCTCGGTGACTCAGCCTGTAATCCCGCGCCTTTAGGAGGCTGAGGTGAGTGGATTGCCTGAGCCCGCGGGTTCGAGACCCGCCTGGGCAGCGAGACCTCATCTCTACAATAAAAATCAAAAAATCAGCCGGGCATGGTAGCACATGCCTGTAATTCCGGCTACTTGGAAGGCTGAGACGGAAGGATCGCCGGAGCCCAGCAGGTCGAGGCTGCAGTGGCCTGGAGTGGCCACTGCACTCCAGTCTGGGCGACAGAGTGAGACTCCAACTCAAAAAATAAAATAAAATAAAATAAATAAATAAATAAAATTGTACTGCATTGGGGATTCCTACTAAATGAGAAGATTTTAGCTGTTCTTAACACCAAAAAAGAAAAATAGGTATGACTATGTAAGATCATGAATATTTTAACTTGCCTCAATACAGTAACCACTTTATTGTCTATATGTATTCCATAACATCATGTAGTATATCTCACATATACACAATAAAATGTATTTTTAAATAGTAGCTTTTTCCCTGTGGTTAAAAATGAAAATGAAAGTTGGTGAGTCTTCTTAAGAAGAAAAACAAAACTACAGAGGTAGAGACTAAGAATCTCAGGAAGTAAGTCAGGAGACCATAGACTCATTCCCTCTAATTTAGTGTTGCTTCTGCACTACTCACCTTCTTTTCTTCTGTCTAAATTCTTCTCAGGTTTAATGTCTGCATAAAGAACATTTAAACTGATCTTTGTCTCATTAACAAACTACAGAACTGTTCATCAAATAACTGTAGGCTTGTTTCCTGGGTGGATCAGAACTTAAAATACCTATTAGTGACTTTTCTTTGTCTAGAGGAATAGTCTAAAGATTATTTTTTGGAACAAGTTGTCTGTTGAAAATACCTTTTTGCTGAGAATAATTATATTTGCTCAAATCCTTTTTCCAAATTGACTTAAAAGAGAATCGGCTTTATTTTGTGTAAAACCAGTATCCGTAGTTGAGCTAATTGGCTTCTCCAGTGTGTTCCTGGTGGAAGTAAAATATGTGTGTTGTCAACCATCCATATGATTCCTTTCTCTTTAACTTGAACACTATCTATGTTATCATATTCTATCATTACAATTCTTACTTTACTCAGGAGAGAAGCCAAAGCTTATCTGAAAACATGGGGGGGGAATGGAAAAGATACAAACACTCTTACTTGCTGAAATAATGAGAAGTGCAGTTAAAACTGATAGAATACTAAAAGGGGGATATAGTTCTGTTATGTTGATTTGCTAAGGAAATGGAAGATGTGAAGAGAACAAATTATGTAAAACCATTGTAAGATAGCAGGTGGTTAAAGGGAAAACAAAGTGATGGTTTCAAAGGAAAGCTTGCTAAAGTTTTTATGTGCATGTGTTTAAAAAGGGGAGAACAACAAAACCTAAATTATTTGGTAAAGACCAGTGGCAAGGTAAAGTTTAAGATTTAATAGAAAAGAAAAAATTGGTGACTTTAGGTCCAAAGTAGCTAAAAGCAGAGACAAGACAGTGACTAACCTTTGGAGGAAAAAAGATATATTTCTCTCGTGCGCTTTTTTAAAAAAAAAATAAATAAGGTAGAGTAATTAATGGTAATGACTGTTGAATTTTCGGGGGAGAAGGAAAAACTTTAAACAGTTCAAATAAAAATAAAATTGCTTTTTTCTCTTATTGTGGGAACAGTAAAAGATGCTATCACAAAAAATGGGATTGATCCCTTTGAGAGGTGTGGAAAAAAAATTGTGTCACCATAGTAAGATATAGCATAGAAGTGCTGTAGAATGATTTTTTTAAATGACGCTCAATAACAAGAGGCGTTTACCTGGTGTTAAATATAGACATGATGTCTGATAGCCTAGAAAGATAGAAAGGGATCGGGGAAAGAGCGGTGGTTAAAATACCTATTAGTGACTTTGTTTAGTCTAGAGGAATAGTCTAAAGATTATTTTTTGGAACTAGTTGTCTGTTGAAAATACCTTTTTGCTGAGGATAATTGTATCTGCTCAAATTCTTTTTCCATCCCTTTAACCACCTGCTTTCTTACAATGGCTTTACAAAATTTGTTCTCTTCACACCTTCCATTTATTAGGAAATCAACATAACAGAACTATATCCTCACCTTTTACTATCCTACCAGTTTTAACTGCACTTCTCATCATTTCATTATGAAGAGTAGAATTAGTGGGATGTAAGAGTTGGGGAAGGTGAAAGAGGAAGTGTGCATGGAGCAATTATGAGTGTAGCCAAGGACCCCGGTGGCACCATGAGTGCAGGACACTGAGTCTGAAGGAAATTGAAGACCCTGAGGAACTGTGGATGCATGCGAACATTCTGTCAGAGTGGAAACTGAGAGTGAATGCACACGCCAATCCAACAGTGTCCTTTTTTTACAATGTGGGCTCCCCCGGCATCTGGTCTTAACTCGATCTCTGGACTCAAAATATATAAATTCCCAAAAAGTTTAGTTCTTAATACCTGTTACCTTGTCTTGATCCCACATCTCTGTGTGTTTGATAACGGAATGCATCTACTCATTCACCCTGGATTATCTGGTCCTGATTCGGGTTTCTTTCTCTGCTTAGCTGTCCTCCGTCCCCTTCTCAGCTTCTGGCTGACATGCAAGGAAAAACTGCATAGTGCAATGCTACAATATGCCAGAAAAACAGCAGAAGACAGATCCTAGAAAGAACAATGGATAAGGATCACAGGAATTCAAGACTTATGGAGGCTTTCTCTAGAGATGAGCAAAAGGTAGTTATGAAGAATGACTAGAAAGCATAGATTAGCCTGGCCATAAGTGGAGAATGGCAGTTTATAGAAACCTAAAATAGTGTAAAATAATGTTCTTCTCTCCAGATGTCTTACCAAGATTTGCACAAATTCCCATAAAGATTTTTTCTTATGTCATCAAAAACCATGATAAATGATCTTCCCTAGCCAAGCGCGGTGGCTCAAGCCTATAATCCCAGCAATTTGGGAGGCGGAGATGAGAAGATTGCCTGAGCCCAGGGGTTCAAAACCAGCCTGGGCATCTTGGAGAGACCTCATCTCTACAACAAACCAAAAAATTAGCCGGGCATGGTAGCGCACGCCTGTAGTTCCAGTTATTTGGAAGGCTGAGGCAGAATGATCACCTGAGCTTAGCAGGTCGAAGCTGTGGTGGCCTTGAGCATTCCAGCCTGGGCGACAGAGTGAAACTCCAAATCAAAAAAATAACAAATAAAAAATAAAACCTGCCAGGCTTGGTGGCTCAGCCTGTAATCCCTCACCTTTGGGAGGCTGAGGTGCGTGGATTGCCTGAGCATGGGTTCGAGACCCACCTGGGCAACTTGGCGAGACCTCATCTCTACAATAAATCAAAAAATTAACCGGGCATATTAGCGTGTGTCTGTAGTTCCAGCTACTTGGAAGGCTGAGCAGAAGGATCACCAGAGCCCAGCAGGTCGAGGCTGTGGTGGCCGTGAGCGGCCACTGCACTCCAGTCTGGGTGACAGAGTGAGACTCCAACTCAAAAAATAAAATAAAATAAAATAAATAAAACCTTCCCACTGTAAACAAGTGTTAAATTTGGTTTCATCAAGTAAATAGAACCTAAAACACTTCTTAGTAGACAAATGATAAATAAGAATTGTATGTATAGGATAGCAATTTAGATCTCAAAAGAACCAAGCAAATTCTTGGTTTCTCCAGACAGGCACCACAGCAATCTTTCTAAACTCTTCATTGAATAATTTTCCTACCCTGCTTAAAAGGTCTCTGACAATTTCCTGTGGCCTATTAGAGTCAGTCTCCTTGCAGAGTAACTTGCATCCTGGTTTTCCCTAGACAGTCCCAGTTTGCACTGTCTTATCATAATTACTTACAGCTTTTCCTTTCACTCTAAAAGGTATACCAGTTAAGATGATAAATCGCATGGTCACCACATATTTAAGGACTTTGATATCTCACCTCAAGCTACCAAAAACTTTCACGCCTCTCTTCTTTCTATCGCATTATGTATGTCCATTCTTTTCACTGCCTCTAAGGCTTCTTGCCCACCCTTAAACCTATACCCATTTTTCCACCCAGCAAATTCCAACTTATCCTTCAAATCCTGGATCAGGTGGTACCTTGCTATGAGAGGCCTTCTCCGAGCCCTGATGATAAGCTTGTCGCTCTGGTTCTGTGATCCACAGGACTTTGCGCACACCTCCACTCTTGCAATTATAGCATTTTACGGAACACACAGGCTTACTTACCTTATGTTCTTCATCAGACTGATATCTTTGAGAATATGTTTAAGCGTATCCAAAACTAACACATTTATGAGCTCCAAGAAAGAGCCTATGCATTGGCCATCTCAAAGAATAGAAGCCAAAGCATCCATTTAAAAAGTCTGAAACAAGCTGACATTCTCAACTCTTCCCTCTTGCTCATCCTTTTTCATTTCACTCCACAAAATCTTGTAAATTTTACCTTCTGAATTCTCACTTCTATTATCTTTATCAAAGTTCAAGTAATAGCCATCTCTGATGTAGACCAAGTCTATGGTATTCTAAACAATCTAGCTGCAGATACTCTGGCCTATTCTCCATATTTTGGTAAGCGTGTTCCTTTCGAAAATAAAATAATAAACTCTACTGGTATCTCTGTTGATATTCTAACAATGATGTCTCATTAATCTAAAGATAGAAACCCTAATTCTGATCTTGACCTGCCAATGTCTATTAATCTAAATACCTAGCTTTATCTACCCAGTGCTTATTCATCCTTGAAATAGCTCCAGGATCACCTTCTCAAGCTTTTATGACTTCCCCAAGTCAAATTTCCCTATTTTAAACTTAGCATTATGCACTGCTTGAGTGTTTGACAGAGTGGTTGTTTGTCTTATTGCATGTGTTAATTTCACTTATATACAGTCCTCTAACTAGACTGTATACTTCACAAAAGCAGGGTCCATTTCTGGTTTTGTCCACCATGCTAGACCCACAAACCCAACTATAGCAAATAAATATGTGTAAATTATTAAATGATGACTTGATGAATGAGTATCTCACTTGTCTTTATAGCCTCAGTGGTAAGGATGACTCTTAGAACATAGAAACAGAGAAGTAAACAGGAGCCATGTTCCAGATATTTTATATTTTCTTTAGATGAGTGTTTAATTGTATTATTTGTCTTTATTGGGGGAAAGTGAGTTTGTTCTATCTTATTTAGATTGGAAAGGCTGAAATAAGGGAAAGAAACTTTCCCTATTTTCACTTTTTACTTTCCCTGGGAACTTTTATTTCTCAGTCACACTCTAGAATGTAATACTTTTGCTCTCATTTCCTGATTATTAAAATTACACCTCAAGCAGATTAAATGAGAACGTGTGATTGCAGTAATTACTTCCAAAGAAATAGCATATGGGTCTTTGAAATATTTAGTGAAGATCTGAATTATCTAGAGCAGGCAGTAATATACTTAACAGCCTCAGGATTCAGTCAGGGAAGGCAAATGAATGAAACATGAGAGTGTAAGACAATATGGAATAGTGGGGACTGCCAAGTTCTAGAGCATCATGTCCTGCCCAGAATCACTCAGATTCCCAACTGGATTTAACTACAAAATTGCCATAAAACCACATAACATTAATGTATAATGAAAGGCTATATTGTGTGTACCTTTATCTGGTATATCATGGATAATATTTATATGACTTGACTTAATTTGTTTTAAACCTCCAGACTAAATAGTAACAACTTATTTAGATAAAAACTGTCAAATTCACACACACACACACACACACACACACACACACACACACACATCTTAACTTCCTTAATGCTGTGCTTTCAATGAAGTGTGTTAGAAAAACAAATCCTAAAGTATAATTGTACACTTGTTAATGGGTTGATGAGATGTTTTATTTAATTGACTTTCTTCATGCTGTGCTTCTTGTGTCAGGAAAAAGATAGTTCTTGCTGTCAATTACTTCCTAATTTTTCTCATGTTCTATGTTCTGCCAATTTCACTATTCAATTATAGCAATATCCATTTTTCTACTTACAGGAGTTTAGGTCTGGAATGACCTGCATATTTGAAAGAGAGGATTAAATCAGAGTCAATTCTGCTACTCATGTTGATGGAAGACAGGAATATTATGATAAATGAAATCTACTAGTAATCCAAAAAAAGGTCATTTTAGACAAATGCATCAGCATCCTACTAGAATGACTTGTATTAGTCTTGCCAACAAGAAGCAAATAGTGTATTTCCTTCTTCAACATATCACTCATTAAACATGCAAAAGGGCAGCATGTTGGCCAAGGGGAGAGTAGCAAGAAGAAGTTTCAGGGTGCCATTATACACCAAGTCAGCTTCAGAAGAGATGAATCAGCCATTTATTCTTTTATTTATGAAAACAGATGGATGCAATATTTTTTATAAAAGAATATTGAAAGAGTTATATTAAAATATCTTATTCCCTTAACTTTAACAAGTTACAGTCTATTGTTAGGATAAAAACAGACATTCATTCAGTTTTACAGGTAAGGAAATTAAAGCCTTTATCAAAGCCAAAATGAAAAAAAAAATTCTAAAATGTAGGCACAAGAGAAAACAAACCAAAAAACTTAAAAGCTGGTTTCTAACAGACTACATTTTTAAATCACTTAACACACTTCCAAGAAAAAGAAGGCACCATGAAATGGAATTCTCTGAAGAAGTCTGAGTGCCATTAGAAAATTAAGAGATGATTGGAAAGAACAAAAAACTGAAGAAGTGTTTTTTGTTAATGGTTTCATTTTTCATGAAAGGAGACATTAAGCCATGTGTGTATCCCAATAGGAATGACCTCATGGAAGAGGAAAAAATTGCTCAAGAGGGAGAAGTACTTTCAGGAGGTAAGCTCCTGCTAAGTTGAGTGACAGTCAGGCAAACAGCACAAGTGGAGGGGATTGAGTTTTATACAATCAAGAACTCTTCAGCCACAAAGTGGAAAAACATGCACCCAGGCACTTCCAGTCCCTAATCACACAACTACATGCCACAGCTACCTCTGACCTGTGTAGAAGCTTGAGATTGGTTTCCATAAAAGAAACAAAGAAATAAAGTGCCACTTCTAGGCTAAAGCAGTCGGGGCTTCTCCACCATTTTCTGTCACTACGGTGACCACAGAGGCCACATGTTGAAGACGGTCTCAACAACAGGGTAGTAATCTGGCCCTCTAACACTGTGCTTGAAGGAAAGCTATTTAGAAAAGCCACATGACCAGGAGGAGATACATGGACTTTATGTGAGTGAAAAGCAAACTGTCATAGAAGCCACAGAGATGCTGAGTGCTTTCTCTTAGTAGTCATAATGCTTAGTGAATATTCATAAAATAGAAAGCTGAAAGTGGGCCTGGAGATACAGACGGCTTGGTAGGTTTCATGGAGAAAAGAGGGGGATAGCTTCTAAATTGGTGTTATTAAAAAATGACCCAGGTTTATAAGGCAAGAAGGAGGGAAAAGAGAGCTGTTGCATGATGTTTGAAGCCAAAAACAGGCATACATTTGTCATTTTGGTAAATATGAAAATAAACATATTCAAGGAGGTTAGTAGGAGTGCTGGGTAGTGCCAGGACTACACCTCACTCTAACACTCTAGCCCGCAGCAGGGGTAATGCACCTACTTTAGAAACATTTTTCCAGCACCAGCACCTCTTGCAGCCCCGGATAAGGGCTACAAATGTAGCTTACCCGCAGGGGGGCCACCATCACTGCAATAGCCCTGCCCATGGAGCAGAGAGGAAACTAGGAGGCAGTGCACTTCCACACAGGGTAGAGGTAGCCCTGCTCACTTGTGGACTGAGGGAGAGATATAAACTCTCCACTAATAAGACTCTGCTTCCCTTCTACCCCAATATGAAAGAGTTGATCCCACCTAGAAGTGAGGTCACTTCACACACCCAAGAGCGCCTGTGCCATAGTAGAGCAACTCTTGGCCACATGCCAATCTTGCTGACAAGAAGCATGGGGTGCGGAAGGGCTGTTGGAGCTCAAGGTCAGCCAGGGCTCCTGGTACTTGTGCAGAAAGGAGGGAAACAACTCTGAAACAAAGGAAAGAACTTGCCCCACTGCCACCAGGTTGCACCAGTGAAGCAGTGGCAAACTGATTTCCCTAAATCAACCACGTTTCTTGCCATCTCTGACTCTACTACAAGTGGACCAGAAGGGGGAGGTCAGAAAAAAACAGCCCACTAACTGCCACCCCAATAGTAGCAACTTTATCTCATGAAAAATAAGATGAGTGGATTGCCTGTACCCGCGGGTTCGATACCCGCCTGGGCAACTTGGCAAGACCTCATCTCTGCAATAAATCAAAAACTAGCCAGGCCTGGTAGCGTGCGCCTGTAGTTCCAGCTACTTGGAAGGCTGAGGCGGAAGGATCGCCAGAGCCCAGCAGGTCGAGGCTGCGGTGGCCAGGAGCGGCCACTGCACTCCAGTCTGGGTGACAGAGTGAGACTCCAACTCAAAAAAAGAGAAAAATAACAAAACAAAAATTTTAAAAGTTCTGCCCTCACAGATGAGAATGAAGCAGGAAAAACAAACAAACAAAAAGGCCTTAACAAATTCACACCCACAAAGGGGTTTCCCAGATCCCAAGCCATGGAACCAGTTATAGAACTAAGACTCAGTGAGATGAATGAGAAAGTGGATACTCAAAAAAACAGTTCAGAAAGTAAAAGCTACCCTAACCATTCTAAGAAAGAACCAAACAAAACTTTTGTAAGTGAAGAATTGTCTCCTAAAATTTCAAAACACAGTAGAAAGCCTTATGGCAGAATCAATCAGGTAGATGAAAGACTCTCAGAGCTTGGACATTGAACTATTGAATTAGCACAGTCTGACAAAAACAAGGAGAAAAGAATTAACGAAAATGAAGAAAGCCAATGCGAGATCTGGGATTATGTAAAGAGACAAAATCTATAGTTGATTGGCATCCCTGCCTGAGAGAGAAGGGGAAATTGAAAACACTCTGGAACAAGTCCTCCAAAATGCCATTCAAGAAAACTTCCCCTATCTCACTAGAGAGTTGAACAGATTTAAGATATTCAAAGAACTCCTGTGAGGTATTACATGAGAAGACCACCCCCAAATTACATAATAAGCTATCTTTACAAGGTGAGCATAAAAAAAATTTTTAAAGGCAAATAGAAGTGACAGACGAGTTACTAAGGAAGACCCATCAGAATTGCAGAAGACCTCTCAGCAGAAACTTTACAAGCCAGAAGGGACTGAGGTCCTGTCTTTAACATTTATAAAGAAAAGCAATTCCAGCCAAGAATTTTCTACCCCACCAAGTTAAGTTTCATTAATGAAAGAGAATTAAAATCCTTCTCAGACATCAAGCTCCTAAGAGACATGCCACCTCCAGACCAGCCCTATAAGAGATGCTTAAGAAAGTTCAAAGCGTCCCGCGCCTTTGGGAGGCTGAGGTGAGTGGATTGCCTGAGCTCGCGGGTTCGAGACCCGCCTGGGCAGCGAGACCTCATCTCTGCAATAAATAAATAAATAAATCAGCCAGGCGTGGTAGTGCATGCCTGTAATTCTAGCTACTTGGAAAGTTGAGGCGGAAGGATCACTGGAACCCAGCAGGTCGAGGCTGCGGTGGCCAGGAGCGACCACTGCACTCCAGTCTGGGCAATAGAGTGAGACTCCAACTCAAAAAAAAAGGAAAGTTCAAAGCACAGAAACAAAACAGACCAAAAAAATTGTTCCATCCATCAAAAAAGCATAAACAAGCACAGAGTTTACAGACCATGTAAGTCAACTACAAAGCCTAGAATGCAAAGCAGCCTCTGAACAGCAATATGACAGGAATAAACCCCTCCATATCAATAATTAGCTTAAATGTGAATGAACTGAACATAACACTCAAAAGACATAGACAGAGTGGCAAATTGGATAAAGAAGCAGGAACCATCCTTCAGCTGTCTTCAGGAAACTCATCTCATTCATGGCACTCACAGGTTTAAGGTAAAGGTTTAGAGAAAGATGTTCCATGCAAAAGGAAAACAAAAAAAAGCAGAAGTAGTTATTCTTATTTCAGACAAAACAGATTTTTAAAACAACAAAAGTTAAAAAATTTTTTAAAAGCCACCCCTTCAGTTCCCTTCCCACTGTAGGAGATTTTCTGTCCTCTCAATAAATCCTGCTTTCAAAAAAAAAAAAGCACTACATAATGATAAAAAGCTCAGTCCACCAACAGGAAGTATCCATCTTAAATGTACATACACTCAACACAGGAACACCCAGATTTATAAAAGAATTTCTAATTAAACCGAGAAAAGACATAGAACAGTCATGTAATAATAATCAGAGATGTCAATACCCCTGTAACAGCCTTAGATAGATCATCAAGGCAGAAGACTAACAAGGAAATCTGGACTCTTAACTCAACATTCAACCAATTTGATCTAATAGACATCTAGAGAACACTTCACCTAACATCCACAGAATACGCATTCTTCTCATCAGCACATGGAACATACTACAAGATCAACCACATTCTCAGACATAAATCAAACGTGAACAAATTTCAAAAGGCTGAAACCATTCCAAGCATCTTCTCAAACTACAGCACATAAAAATAAATATCATTACTAACAGGAACCTCCAAACACACAAATATGTAGAAATTAAAAACTTCCTTCTGAATGACTTTTGAGTTAATACAGAAATAAAAATATTCCTAGAAAAAAAATGAAACCAGATACATCATACAAAAACCTATGGGATACCATGAAAACTGTGCTGAGAGGGAAACATTGCAGGCATACATCAAGAAAATGGAGAGATCTCAAGTCAACAGTCTAATGCTATACCTAAGGGAGCTGGGAAAACAAGAGCAATCCAACCCCCAAAACATTAGAAGAATGGAAATCATCAAAGTAAAATCATAGTTAAATGAAATAGAGACCAAAAAAGAAAGAAATCCTACAAAGAATCAAAAAGTCAACTCTCTGAAAGCTAAATACAATTGACAGACCCCCTGCCCAGATTAGCAAAGAGAGAGAGAGAGAGAGAGAGAGAGAGAGAGAGAGAGAAAATCTGAATAAACACAATTAGAAATAAAAAGATGATGTTACAGCTCACTCTGAAGAAATACAGAAGTTTATCAGAGATTACTATAAACATAAGTATACGAGTAAGAAAAAAAAAGCCTAGAGAAAATAGAAAATTTCTGGCAATATACAATCTCACAAGATTGAAACAGGAAGAAATAGAAACCCTAAACAGCCAATAACAATCCAAAGAATTAACTCAGTAATAAGAAACCTCCCTACCAAAAAAGCTTTGGGCCAAATTGGTTCTCAGCTGAATTTTAAAAGATGTACAAGGAAGAACTGATGCCAATTCTACTAAAAGTATTTCAAGCCATCAAAAGGAAGGAATTCTCCCCAGTCAATATCATCCTGATATCCAAAAAATGGCAAAGACCCAACAAGGTAACAAAACTTCAGGCCAGTTTCCCTGATGAACATAGATGTAAACATTCTCAATAAGATTTTAAACAATTTACAATCAACAGTACATTATAAGGATCATCCAATATGAGATTGATGTTTCAACATATGCAAATCAATAAATGCCATTGACCACATAAACAAGTGTAAAACCAAGAACAATACGATTATCTTAATAGACACAGCAAAAAGCATTCGATAAACTCCAATATCTAGTCAGGCTCGGTGGCTCAGCCTGCAATCTCAGCAGTTTGGGAGACCGAGGTGAATGGATTGCCTAAGCCTGCGGGTTCCAGACCAGCCCAGGCAACTTGGTGAGACTTCGTCTCTACAATAAATCAAAATTTAGCCAGGCATGGTAGCGTGCACCTGTAGTTCTGGCTACTTGGAACGCTGAGGTGGAAGGATCGCCGGAGCCCAGCAGTTTGACACTGCACACCAGCCTGGATAACAGAGTGAGACTCTGACTCAAAAAAAAAAAAAAACAATCCAAATATCCTTCTTGATAAAAACTCTCAAACACCTAGGCAACAAAGGAACTTTCCTCAAAATAATAAGAGCTATCGATGACAAACCTGCAACCAACATCATACTTAATGTGCAGAAGTTGGAAGTATTCTCCCTAAGAACTGGAGGAAGACAAGGATGTCCACTCTCACCCCTTCTTTTTAACATAATACTGGGAGTCTTAGCCAGAGCTATCAGCCAGGAAAAAGAAAGTAGAGGTATCTAAAAGGGAAAAAGAGAAAGTGAAATCATTTCTCTTTGCAGATTATATTATTCTAAACTAGAAACCCCTAGAAAGTCTGTCAAAAACCTCCTTGCACTAATAAATCATTTCAGTAGCATCTCAGGATACAAAATCAGTTGCATTTCTATACACCAACAGCAAGAAGGCTGTGAACCAAATAAAAAACACAGTCCGATTCACAATAATTACCAAAAAGAGCCTGGGCATTCATCTAACCAAAGAGGTGAAAGATCTTTGCAATAAGAACTACAAAACACTGCTTGAAGAAATCAAAGATGCCACAAACAAATGAATAAACATCCCAGGCTTATACATTGCAAGAATCAGTATCGCCAAGATGTCCAAGGCAATCTACAAATTCAATGCAATTCTTATTAATCTATCAGCATCATTTTTCACAGAGTTAGAAAGAACAATGCTGAAACAAATATGGAATTTTTTTTAAAAATCCAAATAAGTAAAGTAATTATCAGCAAAAAGAACAAATCTGAAAGAATCACACTCCCAGATTTCAGACTTTGCTACAAGCCTACAGTAACCAAACTTCAAGGTACTGGCACAAAATAAACACATAGACCACCACTGGCACAGAACAGAGAATTTGTAAATAAAACCATGGACTTTCAACCAACTCATCTTTGTCAAAGCTGGTAAAAACAAACACTGGGGAAAGAAAATCATATTTAGCAAACAGTGTCAGGAAAACTGGCTAACCACATGCAGAAGAATGAAACTGGACCCCTCCCTATCACCATACACAAAAATTAACTCAAAATGATCAAGGACTTAAATGTGAAACCTCAAACTATAAGAATCTTAAAAGAAAACTTAACGATCACTCTCTGGGACATTAGCTTAGGAAATGAATTTATGGCCAAGTCCTCAAAAGCAAATGCAGCAAAATCTAAAATTGACAAGTGGGACTTTATTAAACTTAAAAGTTTCTTCACAGCAAAAGAAATTATCAAGAGAGTAAAGACACAGAATGGCAAGAAGTGTTTGCAAACTATGCATCCAACAAAAATATAACTTCAGGATCTGTAAGGAACTCAAATAAATTGGTAGGAAGAAAACAACCCCACTGAAAAGTGATCAAAGGACATGAACAGACACACTTGTCAAAAGAAGACATACAGGCACTCAAAAAACATATAAAAATGTTCAGTCTAACTAATCATCAGAGAAATGCAAATCAAAACTACAATGACATACTACCTCAAACTGGTAAGGACGGCTACCATTAAAAAGTCAAAAAACAATAGATGTCGGTGAGGCTATGGAGCAAAGAGAATGTTTCAACACTGTTGGTAGGAATATAAGCTAGTTCATCCTTTGTGGAAGGCAGTGTGGATATTTCTCAAAGAGCTAAAAACTGAGCCACCCCAGCAATCCTACTCCTGGAGATATGATCAGAGGAACACAAGTCACTCTACCAAAAAAGACACCTGCTTGTGAATGCTTATTATGACACTATTCAGAATAGCAAAAGCATAGAACCAATCCATATGGATAAAGAAGTGTAATACATGATGTAATACTATGCAGCCATAAAGACCAAAATCATCTCCTTTGCAGTGATGAACCCAGCTGGAGACCACCATTTTGAATGAACTATCACAGAAGCAGAACATTTAATTCTGCATGTTCTCACTAATATGTGGGCACTAAACATTGAGCACACAGGCACAAGAGTGTGCGCAATAGATACTGGGTACCACTAAAGGAGCAGGGAGGGAGGGAAGATAAGGAATACACAACCACTCATTGGGTACCACGTTCACTATTCAGCAAGGAGAAGGCTTGTGAGAAGCCCAAACTTTGTCTTCATGCAATATACTCATGCAGCAAATCCTTACATATACTCTACAATAGAAATTTTTTTAAAAATCTAGGTGAAGAATATGATAACTTCTGGCAGACCTAAGGATGAATCATAAAAGGCAGAGTAAGGGATGATGGCCTTTGTTGCTTTAAATAGCACTATGGCACAACAAGTAAATCAAGAGGAGAGAACCTGGCAGCAAATTCAAAATATTTACTAAAGACTTTATCTCTCAAAACTAAGCATATTTCATGTTTAGTTGTTCCCCCAATTTTAGGCTTACCATACAATTATAATCTTTTGCTGTTTAACTTTTTGTATGTCTAGCTTCCCAAAATAACTAGACCTAATAGCTAATAGCTCCTTGGTTTGCAAAGATGATACATAAAACTTGAGTCCCACAGCAGCAAAAATTCTCCCATGGAGAAATGCTCAAAAAGTCTTTCCTGGTGGAACATTTCCTGATGAAGGGTAAAACCACCTCCGGTTTATTGAAGGCTGACAATGTGCTTAATGGTACCCTATATGGATTACATACACCATCATATGTAATCTCGACTATACACATGTGAGGAAGGTGTTGATTTTAATGCCCTCACTTTAAATAGGAGAAAATGAAGATTTACTGAGATGAAGAGATTTGCCCAATGCTGTACAATTAGAAAGTGGTAGAGTGAGATTCAACCCCTCACAACCAGACTCCAGAGCCAACTGCTTTCCAAAAAAGTCAATTCTCTCACTGTAGAGGTCCCCTTGATAAAATACTCAGCACTTACTATTTATCATGTCACTTATGCTGAGACCCAAAGGGAGCTGAGGGAAGTGAGAGCATGCAAGAGAAATTGTGTTTCTACTGGTGCTTCCATCAAATAAATAACAATTTAACCTTGAAAAGAGTCATTAAAAAACACTAAACATGCTGATACAATTCTAATCTTCCCATCTCATTCTTCTAGCAAATTTATCTAGAATTTTTAGAAGAAATACTGCTTATGAAATTCCTTTTTTAAATAAGGAAGCTATATTTAATTTATGTGGGCTTACTCTTTAGTCAAAATACACTTAAGTCTCCCACTCAGTCACCTTTCCACTGCTTTAAAGGAATGAACATTGTTATGTCAGTTTAAATGTTCAATGATTTGCTGTAGCATGCTTTTCTTTCTTGGGAATTGACTGTAAAAGTAGGGTGCCATGAGATCATTGGTGTGTCTTCTGCCAAGCATATTTCAATAATGTGAAAGTGCCAAAGATTTTTGGTGAGCAGAATTCCACCAGAGTTAAAATAAGCATTATGGTCTTAATCACTACCCATGTAAACAATTTGCGAAGAAAAATAATTGCACTATCCAATTAGTTTCCTCCAGTTCTGGTACCAAATCCTATCAGATGTTTTGTTCTGGAAAGAGCTAAGATTTCATTATCACCTTTCCTGTTCTGTTGTTCATATCCATAATCATTTTTATTAATCAATATACTCTGTTGTTATTGGTTGAATTAATCAAGTAAATTTGTCAGATTTCTCATGTAATGACTGTGAGGACAGTAGAAATTGAACCATTTAAAGGTCTTATTTCTTCTAACATCTAACATATAGAGAATATATATATTAGATGTTATATATAAATGAATATATTAAATAGAAGTAATAACAGTATCCTGAAACATGTCAGTTGCTGTGGAAACTGGGGTAGTTTCTTAGCTTCCTATTCCTACTAATAACAAATTAACACAAATTTAGCACCTAAAACAATAAGAATGTTTGATATTACATTTCTGAAGGTCAGAGTTCAAAACTCACTTCAGCAGTCTACATGAAATGGGTCTATAATGCAGCATTCCTTCTAGAGGTCCTGGAAAACAATCTATTTCCTTACTTGTCTGAGCTTCTAGAGGACACCGTATTCCTACCCTCATGGTCTCTCTCTAACTTTAAAGCTAACCACGTAGTTTCTCTGCTTCTTGAACTCTGCTTCCGTCCTTACATTTTCTCTCTCAAACTCTGATCTTCCTGCCTCCCTCTTGCAAAAGACCATTTTGATGGCATTGGACACAACTATATGATCCAGGATAATCTTCCCATCTCAAGATTCCTCATTTAATCACATCTGCAAAATTCCTTTTGCCATATGAGGTGGTTAATTTTATGTGTTAATCTGACTATGGTATGCCAAAATAGCCGATAAAACATTATCTCTAGGTGTGCCTGTGAATGAGTTTCTGAAAGAGATTAGTATTTGAATCTGTAGACCAAATGAAAAAGATCCGCCCTTATCAATGTAAGTGGACATCATCTAATCCACTAAGGTTTGGATTTAAAAAAACAAAAAACAGATGCAGGGTATATTCACACTGGAGCTCCTGATTCTCTGGTCTTCCGACTCTAGGAGTTACACCAGCAGCCATGCACCTGGTTCTCAGACCTTTGTATTCAGATAGAATTACACCACTGACTTTCTTGGTTCTCCAGTACACAAATAGTGAATGATGAAACTCAGCCTCCTTTATTGCATGAGTCAATACCCATTAAAAAAATCTTTAGATGTAAGAAATAATAAATAAATCTATAGATGCATATCTGTACATATACATCTAAACACATACACACATACATATATTTGGGTATAGAGAGAGAAACACACACAGACATAGATATATAGAGAGAGGAGATCTTATTGTTCCGATTCTCTGAGGGACCCTGCTTAATACACTGTGTAAAGTAACATATTCACAGGTTCCACAGATTAGGATATGGATATCTTTGATTATTCTGCCTACCATAAGTAGTAGAATAGGAAGCCAGCTAAAAATAAGAAGAGCTGAGTTCCAGCCACTGTTCTGGTATCATAGGGGTGTGGAACTCATATACAACTGGTGTACCACTACATTCACCCTCCTTCGCAGACATTCCATTTCACACCTGAAAAATCAAGACCCAGAGAGAGTCCCTGAGTTGATAAGAGAGTAAAAGTGGCAGAAGTCAAAGAAAACACAGGTTCTGAAGCCAATACCATTGCCCCTTCTGCCATATCTCACTGAGATGTGACTTTGTGCATCTAATGTGTGCCCATGGGGTGGTTGAGAGACACACAAGAGATAATGTAAATGAAAGTCTTTTGCCTCCATAACATGCTATACTATAGGAGGCATTTTTATTACTTCCACAGTAAAAATATAGTGCTGTCAAACAAGCATCAGATCTCTTTCTTCCCAATGGGCAGAGACCAAAGACTTGAGATGAGAAAACATAGCAAGTGAAAATTCAGTACTTGACATAAGGGAAAAGAGAGTTAAAAATCACTTTCTGCCTGGTAGTTTTACTGAGAGCCAATCACAATTCCCCTTCACTCACAGAGATAAATTTTAAATTCAGCATCAAATTGGTTATTTGCGAAATGCTTAGATATTTAGAGAGCAAAGGAATTATAGGCGAGGAAACATCAGCTTTCCACTCCATGTCTGCTCTGCTGACGCACATTTCCATTTACAGGGATGAAAATTCTAAATTGAGCTTCAAACATGTTTAGGGTTTCTTCTTAAAATTAAATTGTCCCTAAAATTCACAGACTTGTATTTAATATATAATTGTTTCAGGGGTAAGCTTCACCTGTCAGTACATGGGAGCATTGCTAATGAAATAAAACCAATAATGCTTACATCTAATGGATTAATCTTGACCACTGGGCAATGATGGAAGAAGATCTAACTTTTGGCTCCACTGTGGTTTGTGCATGTGGACTTAAATCTTGGAAATGGCTTTTGAATAGAAAAACCTTTAGGAGAGACTTAATATGCTGAATTTGGGGAAAGGCAAATGAGCTTCACGCAACCGTTTTATCTCTAAAATGACTAAATTACTTAAGGGAAAGTAGATTCTCAAAGTTCAGTGACTGGGTATGGGGTAAGCCCACCAGTCTTCTTCTGGTTAGATTTGGGTTTTAAAAAAAAATCTTGCAGGTCCTGTGAACCATTTGTTAAGAAGAGAGGAAGCCTTTGCCGTAGACCTTGAGAGAAGTTTGAAACTGAGAACTCTTACTCCTTTGGCTGGCTTCTATAGCCTTGACACTAGGTTTCTGCAGCTGTAACTGTGAATCATTAGACTCAGGAATTCAAGGCGAAAACTCTGTGCCCAAGTTCATAAGACGAGCAGGATTCTCTGCATGTCAAAGCCCACCTTCCACATTCAGTTTCACCAGAGTTGATAATCTCTGAACTCAGCAGCTTTGGAAAATGGTTTTAATAATTTAAAAGTATGAATCAGTCTCAGAGACTTGTGTGAATTCTATTTCTCAAGTTCAGAGGTTTTGAAGCTATGGCTTGGTGTTAGGTCATGCCTGTTTCTTGGTGTTCTTCTAGATAGGGGACAAAATGCATGAGCCCAAGTGGCAGAAGCAAACTGAATTGACTTCAAAATGTCTCCTGAGCATCACCAGGTGAATGGTGTTGAAGAGACAATGTTTGTTCCCTCAAAATCCATATATTGGATTCCTAGCCTCAAAAGAGATGGTATTAGGAGGCGGACTTGGGGAGGTGATTAGATCATGAGGGTGGACACCTCATGAATGGGATTAGTGCCCTTATAGAAGGGAACCCAGAGAACTCGCTTGTCCCTTTCACCATGAGGAAGCTGACCGTTTGTGAGGTCTAACAATTAAATCCGTGACCTTGCCACCATTAGCTTACATTGGTCACAGTGTACAAACAACTCAGTAAGGTTCCATAACCTTGGTATATCAGTATCTCATAGTTGTGTTCATGTCGACACATGGCAGAGTCTTGCTGAGTGGTGTTCATTATTGTTGTTGCATGTTTTTGTGTTTCACTGCAGGAATGTTGGAGCTTGAATTCGAGCAATGAACAAACATTAAATTTCTTGTTAAATCTGGCAAGAGTGGTAGTGAAATCATGACACGTTCGTCACTGCTTAGTTAGGATAATATCACGCCGAAGATGGCAGTGTATAAATGGATTAAATATTTTTCTGAGAGGAAGGAAAATATTTTTGATGAAGAGAGGCCAGGATGGCCAGTAACAAGCAGAACTGATGCAAACATTGCAAAAAATCATCGAATTGTGTGTCAAAATCATCAGTTGACTGTGAGAAGCACAGCAGACCAAATAAACATCGAGAAACAAGAAAATCTTAATTGAAAATTTTGGCATGAGAAAGGTATGTGCAAAAATGATCCTGAAGGAGCTCTTGCATCACGACAATGTACCAGCTCACACAGGTACTATGAGGGAGATTTTAGCAAACAACTAAAACCCAAATAACTGTAATGGAACACCCTCCCTACTTACCTGATCTGGCCCCCAGTGACATTTTGCTTTACCCGAAGCTAAAGGAAAAACTGAAAGGAAGACATGACATTCAGGACATCAGGGGTAATACAATTACAGCTGTGATTGCCGTTCCGGAAAAAGAGTTCCAAAATTGCTTTGACAGGTGGACTAGGCTCTGGCATCACTGCATAGCTTCCCAAGGAAAGTACTTCAAACATAACTGTGGTGATATTCAGCAATGAGGCATGTAGCATTTTTTTCTAGGATGAGTTCACCAAGTTAATTGTCAATCTTTGAATGCACCAGGAAGAGAACTCTCCAGATGCTAAATCTACTGATGCCTTGACCTTGGAATTCCCAGCCTCCTGAACTTTGAGAAATAAATTTCTGTTGTTCATAAGCCATGCATTCCAAGCAGACTAAGACATAAGACAGGAAAAAGATGTGGAGGCAACTTCTACATAGTAATACACCGGCCACTCTCTGGCCATCCGAATCTTGGCACCTTAGTATCCAAATTATTTAAATGCAAGCCTGGATTAGCTTAAGAGGATTTTTCTGCTACACAATGGCCCAACCAGTCAGTTGGTAAAATGTGCTTTAACCTCTCGTTTACTGCCACCAACACACACAAACACACACACACACGCGTGCGCACACAATTTTATTAGTCCTTTAACATTGTGTACTCTGCTTTTTCTAACTGTAGAGAAGACAAAATAAACAGTAGAAAATTCTAAATCTTTTCTAGCTGGCATTGAATTTGCAATAAGAAGACTTCCTTCAACTGAACACATTGTAACCTGCACACTCACTAACACACACACACACTCCCTCATACTCTGTCACTCTCTCCAGACTTTGTCACTGTCTTGGCTCTCCTCCTATGACCAGCAGGATCCAAATAGAGAGTACAATGGAAGCCATGAACAATTCCCAAAGCAGAGACTCTGTCCTTGAAGCCCTACAAATTGGCTGACTTTTCTTTTTGGGAATACACTGATATAATGCAATTGAAAAGTGTTCTGACCTCCACTGCTATGACCAGCAAACCACAGCAGCACAGATATGGTTCAAGTAAGCAAAATAAATAAATGTTGTATGCGTAGTCTTGATTGGCATATTTAATGTCAAATGATAGTGCATAGTCATTCTCTTGAATTTACAATCTTTAATTATCAAACCCTATCCTGAGTAAAGAGAGAATCCTTTTCCATCACAGAAACCCATCTTTTCTCTGCTTCTTAGCAACCTTTGTAGAACATGAAGACAGTGTGGGATCTGCTTATATAATACATAGGGCTCAGCGTTCTCCTCCAAACTCTTTTCTTAGCAAGACCTACCTAATTAGTTTTAAGATTATTTTAAGAAAACCTCCTTTTGGGAAAATCTCTCTGTAGTCTTAATCTCTCTGTAATCTAAAAGTTTAAGCAGCATCTTTGAATTGAAAGTAACAAAAAGATACCAGTGACAACTTGCATCCCTAAAAATGGGTCTGGTTAAATGGATTTCAGCTGGGGGTAAATTTGCCCAGCAGGGAACATCTGACAATATCTAAAGACATTTTTGTTGTCTTTAGATATTGCCAGAAAAGCTACTGGCATCTAGTGGGTCTAAGCCAGGAATGCTGCTAAACATCCTGTAATACATAGAACAGCCCCCACAACAAAGAGCCCAAAAGTGTTAATGGTGCCAAGATTGAAAACAAACAAACAAAAATAATTGTATATCACCACAGAGAAAAGAGATTTTAACAGAAAAAGGAGAGAGGGATAGTTGAAGTCTCTGTTCTTGTATTCTATGAGTTACTGTATTAGTTTACTATTGCTGCTGTAACAAATTACCACAAATTTAGTGGCTTAGAACAACTCAAATTTATTATCCTAACAGTTAGAGAAATAAGTTAAAATGTGTTTCACTGGACTAAACCCAAGGTTACTGCAGGGCTTTATTCCTTCTAGAGGCCCTAGGGGAAAATCCATTTCCTTCTGGAAGCTGCCTGTAATCAGGGGCCCCCTTTCATTTTCAAAGTCAACAGTGGCAGGTTAATCCTATGATGCCATCTCTCTGGCATTTGCAGCACCCTTGTAATTGCATTGAACCACCCATAAAATCCAGTATGATTTTATTTTAGGTCAACTGATGAACAATCTCAGTCTTACCTACAACCTTGATTCACCTTGCCAAGGTATATAACCTATTCATATTCATATTCATTTTCTAGGCATTAGGAAGTGAACATCTTTGTGGGGGGCATTTTTCCTACCTACCACAGTTATTGATTTGTAAGAAACCTAGGTGACATCTATGCTAGTTCAGAAGGGGCAAATCACAAAATATTATAGAAGCACCTGAATATTCATGGCACTGAACTAAGCAATTTATATTTCTATTTTGTTCTTAATGTTACCAATGGAATCCCTGTCCACTCACAGAACAGAGTGAAAGACCACAAGTAAAAGAGGTTCAAGGTCAAAAGAGTCTAGACTATCAACTAGCTTCTCACAGTGTCCCTCTGCCTGTAACCTTATATTTCACTACTCCCTCCCCAAACATCGTCATGCTTCTATATAAATGAACAATTTCCTGCGTCAGTATCTCTCATGATCTTCCGTCTCCTTACATGTCAGTTCTGCTATTAACATATTACTTATTCTTTACAGGCCATGGAACAATCTACCATCTCCTTTCCCCATTACACAGCTCCCCCCAAATCGATACAATCCTTCTTCTTTAAACACCTGGTAATTTTATTTTGCCAACCATCATCTTAGAATGTGTATAAAGGGAAAAGAGCATGAGTGTCATCACAGTATACTTTGTTAAGTGTCATGCATAGTATTCATTAACAAATACTTATTAAAGTAAATTGAATGGGATTCTTGTTTCTTTTCAATTTATGTCTATTGTAATAAAATATATGCAACATAATATTTACCATTTTAATGATTTGTAAGTGTGCAATTCAGTGACTTTCATTATATTCACAAGGCTGTGTACCTATCACCACTATCTATACTCAAAACTTTTTCATTGCCCCAATATAAACTCTGTATACATTAAACAATAACTCCCTTTCCCCATAGCCTCTATTAACTTCTATTCTGCTGTCTCCATGAATTTGCTTATTGGAGGTGGTTCATGCAAGTGGAATCAAATAACACATGTCCTTCTGTGTCTGACTTATTTCATTAAGCATAAAGTATTCAAGGTCTATTCATGTTGTAGCATATATCAAAATTTCACTTCCTTTTATGGCTGAATAGTATGCAACTGTGTGTATATACATCACTTTGCTTATCCATTCATCCACTGATAGACCCATGGGTTGTTTCTACCTTTTGACAAAAGGAAATAATGCTGCTATGATCATTACATCCATTTACCTGTCAATTCTCTGCTTTCAGTTCTTCTTGGGTATTTACCTAAAATGAAATTAATAGACAAATGGTTGTTCCATGTTTAACTTTTTGAAAAACTGGCAAACTGTTTTCCAGAGTTGCTGTAGCATTTTATAAAAGAAAACAAAAATATGTTTCTAATTGATACATGCATTTTAAACTCAAAGTAATTGCTTTTTGTACAGATTTAAAACATTTTTAGAATCAGTAAAAATGTATCATTGGATTTAACCTTTTGTTCTCAAAGAGGATGGGTAGCAAAATATGTCTAAGATGTTAGAATTTTTAGAATTTGTGAATGTATGTTAATCTCCAGGCATCCTAGAGTAGGAAAAGTAGCTAGATAAAACTAACACACATAGTAAACTATGTGATATAATGTGAAGTATGAGTTAAAACTATAAAATAGCATAAACTTATGTAATGGTTCTAAACAAGTAAGCATTTCACAAAACAGTCTGAATACTGGAGGTGTGTCTTGAGAAAAAGATGCCATTATAAGCCATAAAATTCCTTTTAGCTTTTATTACATATCTGTTAATCAGTTTTATTAAACTGAAAAATACACATTGTTAAACATTTGGTATCTTTTTTTTTCAATTAGGTCAATTTACATCTTTTTCTTTA
The DNA here is from genome assembly GCA_027257055.1 of Cephalopachus bancanus. Lineage (NCBI taxonomy): Eukaryota > Metazoa > Chordata > Mammalia > Primates > Tarsiidae > Cephalopachus > Cephalopachus bancanus. The sequence goes on along the minus strand of JAPVLO010000084.1, from coordinate 777,593 downwards.
CAAAATGAAAGAGTTGTTTTGCTCTGTCTGATCTAATTTAGAGTACAGGAAGACAGAATTCATATTCAGTAGTGTCTCATTGCTGGTATAATTAATTTGTGTTGGATTTGTCATACTTTGTTAAATAAGAAGCCAGAATATTTTAATTAAATGATAGTATCTTTTTTATACTGCACCTTCTGACTTAACAATTATTTTAATATGGAATATAATTTAAAAATGGAAACATTGCTATCTTGACTCTCCAAAAAGAAAACACTAGAATGTTAGCCTAGGTCAAAATCATATGTTATTGTCATTGAGGTATATTGATGAAATTGCTTTTATTTTATCTTCAAAAATTCAATATAAGAAAGTTTACTCAAACACAAGGAGGGACCCAAAAAAAGGAACCTATTTATTAAAAATTGTGAATTTATTCTCCCATGTTTAAGCTTCAGTCACCTTTAAAGTACTCTTCTTTTGATGCAATACACCTATTAAGATGCTTTTTACACTACTCAAAACAGTTTTTGAAATTGTCAGTCTTTAAGCCTTTTAGTAATTCCACCATTTGTTATTTCACCTCTGCCACATTGTCAAAATGTTTCCCTTTGAGGACTTTTTTCATCCAGGGAAACAAACAAACAAACAAAAAGTCACTCAACAAGATCCGGTAAATAGGGAGGGTAAGGCACAGGGGTCATTCCTTTTCTTGGTCAAAAAAAATTCACTGAAGTCAAATACAGCCTCTCACAACAATGATGTCGATGGGTTCCTAAAACAGTTACCTAGCAGGAGAAACCTGTACTACAAGGGGCCCGCCCTCCAAAAATTAATTCCAGGTGTGTGTGTGTGTGTGTGTGTGTGTGTGTGTGTGTGTGTGTGTGTGTGTGTGTTGCTATCCCTGTGTATGCTTAAGAAGCTTGTTTTGAATTGAGAATGTCACAAGGACTAATTTACTATACAGCTTCTTTTTCCCATCTTAGACAGTACTTATGTTATATAAAAGGAGTTATTCTTGCTGCTTAAATGTTACTAAAACTATTGATAGCTGTGCGTATCATCCACTTGCAGCTATAGTAACTGGTGACCTTCACTTCCAGGCTTAATCTTGCTCTAGTGCTAAACCAATCCTGACCAGGCCAGGAAGACCTATTAAGCAATATCAAACTGAAGGGGACTCATTAAGCTACCAGTCAGCCTGGTACACAAATCACTAAGCATGAACTCTGATCCTCCATGTACTTGTAAATTCAAGGGTCTCCACATTTGCCTATTCCCTGACAGACTAACTTCAGCAGTGAGTTGAATGTTCTCAAAAGCACTTCTATGTCCCACAATGATTTCACACTTTTCCCAACTCCCTAGATTAAAACTTATTTTATTTCTGGTTAACAGGAAATAGATGGGTGGAAAAATAGATAAACTGTTCTGACTAGTATGTGTAGTCCTTTCAACCATGTGATTCTAGTTCTTCTCAACAGATCCTTTAGTTTACTTGACAAACTTCAAAGTGAAAATAGTCTCTTCACATGAAGCCAAAGAGAAGGTCCTCAACTGACATTTATTGTGCCCTGACCAGGTAAGCTCATCTCTTCAGAACTACGTCTGCAAAGTGGCTGAGTGTTTATGCCACCTGATTGTCCATGCAGTCTTTTCTGCTGTGTTTGTTATTCTCCTTTTGCATACCAACTCTTGGTGTTCTCTGCAATTATCTTCCCACCATGTTCTAGGAAACACACCTGTGGATTCCATCATGCAGGTTACCTTGCCCTCTTGCTTCTGGTTAAGTTCAGTGATTTGGATGCACTAGCAAGAGACTAGAAAGTGATACAGACTGAATTCTAGATATTTCCCTATTCTGACATCATGGTCTGAAGGTGGCTGTATCCTTATGACTAATGTCCCTACTGGGGCAGACACTTCTCCTCCTGGAGGCCTAGAAGTGGTTCCACTTTCAATTCCTAGAGACCTAAGAGTGGAAATGTTCTCCCGGTTTCCACACTCACTAGTCTCTGGGTGCCTCAGCACCTCCTGCTGGTTTCCTAAGCCCTGCACATGTCTCTGTAAATCATCCTTCATTAATCTGTTCTCAGAATCTGATCTCCATGTGTTCTATGCCTTCTGTCAGAACTCTGATTGATAAATCTCTCAGAAGGTCTTCCTAGAGGAGAGAACTTGGACTTAGAAACTCAGTTTAGATCTCTAAGGTCTTTTATCTATGTCCAGCACACTTAAGACAGAGAATAAAAGGAGTTGGTGGAAAAGTTTTAAATGCAATACCCAGATCGCATTCACTGTGAGGCATCAGACTGTGACAGGCTGCATACAGAATGCTTATTTTCACTCCATGCAAAGCCCAGTCGACCGATTTGGAGGAAAAAAAAAAAACCGACAACACATTCATTGAAGACATTTCACCTCCCTTCAATCCCAGTGTGTCATGCTCTGAATCTGTTAACTTTGACAGGTCTCAAATGTTCAGCTGTGCCAACCTCACTTGTCAACATTTTTGAACTACCTGTAACTCTAACCCTTTCAAAAATCCTTTTAGTAAGAAACTCTCAGCTCTTTGCCTTGTTAAAAAAAAATCTGTTATTTATCCTGGCTAAAGTAGGTCCTGCCTAATAAGTAATATTAAATTTTATCCCCCCATGACTTTATAATTTTAAACATTTGGAAGATGGTTAATGAGGATTCTGCCTTCTTTCTCGGTGCCGAGCTCTTCAAAATAATATGTGGTTATCTTACCCACCAGGTGCCAGTTCAAGTAATAAAAAGGAATACAAATGATTTTTTATTATGTTAGTAATTTGAATCATAATTCTGTTTTCCTTCCATTTACAGCAGCAGCATAGTGAAGCAGAATCAATGTCCTCTAGACAAAATATCATTACACTGGAATTTAAAGTGTATTCTCAATTTTGCTGTATTAATAAATTGTTTCATGGTTTCTGTTGTCTGATTCTTTTAAAGGAACTAGCAAGTGGTTTGAACTTATTTTCAGTACCTTGGCAATGCCATCAATACCCCTTGTGTCCCTTGTAGAGTATTGAATAAACATTGTCCATCAGATCAATAAGGAGCTATATTTTGCAAGGAATGTTCCCAAGAAGGTGTGTGTCAATGTGTGTGCACATGCATATAAGTGTGTGGGTATCAAAATCTCATCTGAACATAGTTCCTTTTGCCATGGAGAACTGGCACAGGATCTTTCACTACAAAGTCTTTCTAGAGCCTGGTATAATTTACTGTCATTCATTCAGGTGGTACAGACTTTTTCTCAATGAAAAAGAATAAGAAAACTTTCTGTGGGACCAAATGTAGATCTAAATGGGAAGAGGTAAAGTCAACCTCGTGTTCTACAGAGATTCTCCAACTCTAGTCACCCCAGAAATCCTAACCTGTGACCTACTACCCATAGCACAGTAGCCTCGCCTCTCATAAATCAGAGTCAGAATTATGTGGCAAACTTCCAAAAGGGAATAGGAATTTTATTCTTTTTTTTTTTTTTTTTTTTTAGTTGGAGTCTCACTCGGTCGCCCAGACTAGAGTGCAGTGGCCACTCCCGGCCACCACAGCCTTGACCTGCTGGGCTCCGGCGATCCTTCCGCCTCAGCCTTCCGAGCAGCCGGAATTACAAGCACATGCTACCACGCCCGGCTGATTTTTTTTATTATTATTTACTGTAGAGATGAGGTCTCGCTGCCCAGGCGGGTCTCGAACCCGCAGGCTCAGGCAATCCACTCACCTCAGCCTCCCAAAGGTGCGGGATTATAGGCTGAGCCACCAAGCCCGGCTAGGAATTTTATTCTAATGGGGTGGAGGATTCTATTTCTAACCATTTGCCTCTGCTGTCCTTCGTTTTCCCTAACCCCCATTCCCTAAAGCAGTACTCAAGCTGTGCCTGCCGGAGACCAGCTCCAGGAGAGAGTCCAGGCCTGAGGCGGGAGAATCAGGAACGGTGAAGAGGAACGACAGGAATCAACTTCTTGGGTAGAGTTCAGGACTCTGCCAATTTTTATTCAATTCTTACATGCTTATATAGTTTTTTTTTACTGACCCCTGTACCCACAAAAATGCAACACATGTTACACATTAAATGCTTACATCATGTTTTTCCTTTTGTTTATGGGAAAGTTGACCTTTACAAGTTTCATTTTGTTCCTTCCTGCTACCGGTGGTGGTGTTATTTACATCTGGATCAACAGACAGGAACCGAACAACAGCTGCCAAAATTTATTAACTATGCCCTCTAACCTCTAAGTCTCATATTTTTGCTAATCTATTTCCTTTCTATAATACAACTTAGCAGCACTATATTGGCTTATTCTTAAATTTTATATAATTCGTTTATCTTTACCTTTTATATTTACTATTCTGTATCTATTACAAATTTATATTCACTAAATTTCACCTTTATTCTACCTTATTAATCTTAACTGTTTTACCTATTTTCTTATAACATGCTGTAATTTAAAACCTAAATATAATCTTATACTTATATATACTTTTACCTCTATCTATAATATTATGTATTTAATATATTTTATACCTATTTCTAATTTTATTTACTCTATTCTTTTAATCTAATTACCTAAATATTATTCAAATCTTAAACTAATTTATTATCTTATTTCTATTCTTTCTTTAATTATTCTATAATCCCTCTAAAATCTAAAATCACGTCTGCGGCTTGTTTTTCTCAAATGCCGTTCAAAAACATTCTCTTATGTCTCAAGGGGGAATATTTTTCTGTTTTTCCTTCGTTAATTTTCTATACATAGTTTCACTGTTTTCTTAACATCCTTGCACATCCTGATTAATGTGTTATTTGTTACAAGGGAAGTGTTCTTTAGGCCTATGCACGCATTCCTTTAAGACTAAAGGGGGCCCGTCAATAGGATCCATGGGGCTCTGCCTCCATCATGGCCGCTTTCTACTCTCAGCCAGCGTTTTTCCCATATTCAGGTAACCTCCATTTTGCCTTGTTAGGGGTTGCGGCTTCCAGCATGTGCCAATGGACATCATCTTGGCAATGGTTCCCAGTTACCTTCCTGCAAATACACATACAATTTTTATCCAAGGACAGCATAGTGTCTGGCTTATCAAAGCACTCCCACAAATTCCCATGATTTGACTAATAGACAGTCAGATTTCTTATCATTTGAAGGTTACCACAATGAATTGATATACTTTCCTCTAAGATAAAATGAGCTAGGCATTTACTTAACTGTACATTCTGGATACAGTTAAATAAATAATTACTATTAGTTTTTTTATTTTTTGTGTTTTTTCTTTTGTTTGCTTGTTTGTTTGTTTGTTTGTTTTAGAGACAGGGTCTTGCTCTGTCACTCAGGCTGGAGTGCAGTAGCGTGATCATAACCCACTGTATTCTTGAACTCCTGGGCTCAAATGATCTTTCTGCCTCAGCCTCCCAGTAGCTGGGACACCAGCGTCACACCACCACACATGACTATTTTATTTTCATTTTTGTAGAGACAGGGTCTTGCTATGCTGCCCAGACTGTATTAAGTTTGTGATAAACTAAAAACATCTGAAATAATGAGGATTCTTGTGTGGCTAATGAATAGAGAATTCAAATTTTACCTACAATCCCTTTTCTTAGCAGATATGGCTTCTGAGTACTGCTGAATAAATAAGAGCAAGAAAAAAACATGTTTGGCCAAAACACACTTAAACATGTGATTCATCATGTGCAATCCTCCATGCCACAGGAAACAGCTTGACAGCCTTCTGTGTATCTCTCCCAAGCCCATAAATCTTCTAACATCATGCCTGGGGAGTGAGGAGACATTCCTAAGGCCGTCTTGTTCTGAGCCTCATACTGTCTGATTTTCCCATAATGAGCACAACTACCATGGTGACTAGAAGTAGTCCATTTACCTGAAGTCCATTGATCAGCATTATTTTGTTCCTACTAGTAAGGTAAGAGAAACAGTAAAGATCTTTTAAATCAAATCAATTAATTGAAGCATCAGAATGAGCAAAAAGAATAACAGGAAAGTTCATTGCAACGCCATTTGAAGTCATTCCGATTTTAGAAAACAGTTTAACAATTATCTGCCTTCACTGAATTGTCCCTGGTGTTTTTAAAATATCAAGCATGTATATGATTATTGACATTCCTCAACAAAAAATATTCAAGTGACATACCCTCCTTTACCTGTCCTTGTAGTGTAACTTCTATTCATGTTTACCTTGTTCTTTAGCTAATAATACTAATTTTATACCTTATCAAACTAGATGTTTCTTCAGAAAAGGGGCCTGTATTATTTATCTCCAGCATCTTCAGACAGCAAGATAACTGGCAGTGAGGACATCTCAAGACATAATCCTTATATTAATAGGATAAGCTTAAACAAATTAATAAAAATATATTTGTATTCCAAGGTAGCCTGGATTATGTTCTATCTCTGATTAACATTGTGAGTCAAGTTTAATGGGGTGTTTTTATGTAACCCTCTCACCAGATTGCCTCCAAGTGATAGCATATAAATATCTAAGAAACTTGAAAATTTACCTAATCCAACCTTTTCATTTTACAATTGAGAAAAATGGGTTCAGGGACATAAAACAGGTAATTCAGGGCCACAATGGCCCTTCTCTCCCGATGGAATCAAATGGAGGTTGGCATATTATACTGCGTGATCAGCTGGTGAAGGGGAAAGGAAGAAGGTTGGTGGGTGTCAGCACCAGCGGACTCTCCTGCAGCAGTGGAAACAGCCAACATCTCTCCTCACAGTCACAAACCTTGACATTCCTCAGAATTTTTTTCATGGGACATGACTCTGCCTTCTCAAAGAGCATAATTATTAGCCGGGCTCGGTAGCTCAGCCGATAATCCCGCGCCTTTGGGAGGCTGAGGTGAGTGGATTGCCTGAGCCCGCGGGTTCGAGACCCACCTGGGCAGCGAGACCTCATCTCTACAATAAATCAAAAAATCAGCCAGGCGTGGTAGCGCGTGCCTGTAATTCCGGCTGCTTGGAAGGCTGAGGCGGAAGGATCGCCGGAGCCCAGCAGGTCGAGGCTGCGGTGGCCGGGAGCGGCCACTGCACTCCAGTCTGAGTGACAGAGTGAGACTCCAACTCAAAAAAAACCAAAAAATAAAAAATAAAAACATTGTACAGGTCAGGCATGGTGGCTCAAGCTTGTAATCCCAGCACTTTGGGAGGCCGAGGCAAGAGGATTGCTTGAGCTCAGGGGTTCAAGACCAAGCTAGGCAACGTGGTGAGACCTCATCTCTAAAATAAATAGTAAAAACAAAATAAGCCAGGCGTCGTAACATGCACCTGTAGTTCCAGCTACTTGGAAAACTGAGGCAGAGGATGGCCTGAGCCCAGCAGGTCGAAGCTGCCATGGCTGTAAGTATGCCACTGCACTTCAGCCTAGGTGACAGAGTGAGACTCCAACTCAGAAAAGAAATTTATAAACCTTAATTTTAAGATACTATATTTCTAAAAAATTCTAAGCATCATCTCAGCCTTCAGTGACTTGCAACTGTTTTTGTTGTTGAGGGTCTTGTCCATGTTGCTGGATGCTGTCTGAACAGGATGATCAGTGCTGAGGATTGGAGTAACTGTGACAACTTTTAAAAATAAGACAACAGTGAAATTTGTTGCATCAATTGATTCTGCCTTTCATATAAATGAAAGGCTGCCTGATAGCATTTTACCCAGAGTAGAACTTCTTTCAAAGGAGTCAATGCTCTTTTTTTTTTTTCATTTCTGAATTCTTTATTTGGGTTCATTTTTGTTCTCATTGCGGGTCTTGCTTTCATTCTTTTTTTCCCTGCAATTTTCTATTGAATGCCAGATACATTTAGTTTTACCTTACTGAGCACTAGAGACTTTTACATTACTATAAATCTCCGTAAGTTGTTTTTTGTTTTGTTTTTATTATAAAGATATGGGGTACAATTCAGGGTTAGGTACACAAACATCGATTATGCAGGTCCCCTTGTTGATGAGACATGCTCTTTCCTCCCCTAGAAGTTAAACCCTGCTGCTGCCTAGTCAACTTAGAGTATGTAATATTCTAAATCCTTTATTGTCACTTCAACAGTGTTCACAGAGTCTTCACCAGGAGTAGATGCCATCTCAAGAAAACACTTCATTTTCTCATCCATTAGAAGAAACTCCTCACCCATTCAAGTTTTATTATGAGATTGCAGCAATTCAGTCATGTCTTTAGACTCCACTTTTAATTTGAGTTCTCTTGCTATTTCTACCATATCTGCAGCTACTTCTTCCTCTGAAGTCTTGATCTTCTCTAAGTCACCCATGAGGGTTGGAATCAACTTCTCTCAAAATCCTGTGTATACTGATATTTTGACCTCCTCCCATAAATCACAAATGTTCTTTTTTTTTTTTTTTTTTAATCGAAATCTCACTCCATTGCCCAGGCTGGGCACACTCACAGCCACCCCAGAGTCGACCAGCTGGGTTCCAGCGATCCTTCTGCCTCAGCCTTCCAAGTAGCTGGAACGCTACCACGCCCGGCTAAATGAATGTTCTTGATGGCCTCTAGAATGGTGAAGTCTTTCCCGAAGGTTTTCAATTTACTTCGCTCAGGTCCATCAGAGGAATCACCATCTATGGCAGCTATGGCCTTATGAAATGTATTTCTTACGTGATAAGACTTGAAAGTCAAAATTGCTTCTTGATCAATGGACTGGACTGCAGAATGTATGTTGTGTTAGCAGGCATGAAAACAATACTCATCTTCATCTCCATCAGAGACCATGGGTGACCAGTTGCATTGGCAATGAGAATCAATATTTTGAAAGGAATTTTTTAATCTGAGTAGTAGATCTCAAGAGTGACCTTAAAATATTCAGTAAACTGTGCTATAAACAGATGTGTGGTCATCTAGTCTTTGTTGTTTCATTTATAGAATGCAGGCAGAGTTAATTTATTAAGGATCCTTGAATGTTCAGAATGATAAAAGAGCAATGGCTTCAACTTAAAGTCACTAGATGTATTGGCCCCAAACAAGAGAGTCAGCCTGTCCTTTAAAACTTTTTCCAGCTACTCGGAAGGCTGAGGCGGAAGGATCGCTGGAGCCCAGCAGTTCGAGGCTGCGGTGGCCGGGAGTGGCCACCGCACTCCAGTCTGGGCGACAGAGTGAGACTCCAACTCAAAAAAAAAAAAACTTTTTGAAGTTAGGCATTAACTTCTCCTCTTTAACTATAAAAGTCCTAGATGGAATCTTCCTCTAATACAAGGCTGTGTCATCTACACGGAAAATCTGTTGTTAAATGTAGCCACCTACGTCACTGACCTTAGCTAGATCTTCTGTATACTTGCTGCAGCTTCTATATCAACACTTGCTGCTTCACTTTGCATTTTTATGTTATGAAGATGGTTTCTTTTCTTAAACTTCATAACCCAAACTCTGCTAGCTTCAAAACTTTCTCCCACATCTTCCTCACGTCTCTCAGCCTTCATAGAATTGAAGAGAGCTGGGGCCTTTCTCTGGATTAGACTTTGGTTTACAGGAATGTTGTGGCTGGTTTGCTCTTCTATCCAGACCACTAACACTTCCTCCATATCAGCAATAAGACTGTTTTGCTGTCTTATCTTTCCTGTGCTCACTAGAAAAACATTTCTACTTTCCTCCAGGAATGCCTCCTTTGCATTCACAACTTCACTAACCATTTGGTTCAAGAGGCCTAACTTTCAGCCTGTCTCAGCTTTCAACATGCCTTCCTCACTAAGCTTAATCATTTTTAGCTTTTGATTTACAATGAGACATGTGAAAGGAATTTTTTTTCTGAGTAGCAGATCTCAAGAGTGGCCTTAAAATAGTCAGTAAACTGTGCTATAAACAGATGTGTGGTCATCCAGTCTTTGTTGTTTAATTTATAGAATTGAACACTTAGAGGCCACTATAGAGTGATAAATTGTCCTAATCCCAATATTGTTGTGTCTCTGGGAATGAGGGGCTCTAAGAGAGGGAGACAGACGTGGAACAGGTTGGTGCAACACAGAACACACATAACATTTATTAATTAAGTTTGCCACCTTATATCGGTGCAGTTCATGATGCCCCAAAACAATTCAATCGTAACACGAAAGGTCACTGATCACAAATCACCCTAAAGGATATAATAATAGTGATAAATTTTGAACTATTGCCGAAATTACCAAAATGTGACACAGAGACATGAAGTGAACACATGCTGTTTAAAAAAAAAAATGTCACCAATAGACTTGCTGGATGCAGTCTATTTCACTTTGTAAAAAAGGCAGTATCTCAATAAAGTGAAGAGCAATAAAACGAGGCTTTCCTGCCTTCAAATAATTACTTGCCCTCACTGATGATCCCTAAGCTCAGAAAAAAAAAAAAATGAAGGGGCTAGATTATAACATCTCTCAGGTTTTCTTCCAGCTCCAACAGTCAGTTCCAACCGCAGCAATTCTGTTACTGCTCTAGTGTAGCAATTGCCCGCAATGAAGTCAAGCATACACCAGTATGAGTCTACAGAAATAACTTCACACACTCTGGTCTGTGTGTGACTGGGAAAGGCCAGAGGCTGATGGATCATAGCTTCGAGAAATATAGTCACATTATCAAGATGACTTCAGGTCCAATTTAAAAGCCGAGTCAGAAATAAGGAAAGACATTCCAGAGAATAGCACAAACGCTAACAAAAAATACATACACATTGTATGTAATGACTACTGATCCCCAGTTAAATTTTTGAGTCCTAACTGCACCCAGAGAGCTTAGTCAACACCACCATATTTTAAATAGATTGTACAAAGAATATTCCAGCTGTTAACTTTCCCCTCTTACCCAGTGCTATATGTGTGAATATATCCATTATTTCTAGCCTTTTTTGATCCATATGAGCAAGTTAGGGTCCGATGTCCTATCACCTTCACAGGACAACCCTCTGACTTAGGTAATAAGCAATAATATCACACTACCTTCCAACCCGTACATGCCATTCAACTTCACTGACTCTCCAGTGAGATCTTTATTATTCTGCCTTGTTTCCAGGATTCCATCCAGAAACACACATCACATTTAGTTGTCTTCCTTCTGGTACTCTTCTAACTGGAAGATTTCCTGTATCTTTCTATATTCTGTTTGAGCATCATCGTTTTGAAGATTATAGAACTTAAATATTATCCTGAATCTGACCTGTTTTTCCTCATTACTAGACTCAGGTCATGCTTTCTTGGCCAACAAAACAGAGAAGTTGTGTACTCTTCCAAGCTACACTTCAGGGGCCTTCGATATTGATATAGCCTGCCAGTGGGAAAGTTAACTATAAATAACCAGTCTTTTTTTTTTTACTGGGTTTCTCCATAAAATCACTTTCTTCCCCATGGTTTTTGATACGTTCAATTTTATAGAGAGATAGTCCAGGATTATATAAATATACTGTTCGTCGTCTAACCTCCACCCACCAGCCTTGATCTGCATTGACAAATCTATCCCAAATCAGTAGCCACAATGATGGCAAGTAGGTGGTGTTTTATATTCCATTATGCTTTCTTTACTTTTATTAGCAGCATTTTACTATAAGAAGAGTCTTCTCCTTCCCTCAATTATTTATTCATAAATTTAGTTATATTATCATAGACGTATAGATTTCAATTTTTATTTAGTATGTTATATTCCATCTGTATTATTATTAATATCCAGGTCCAATTGTCCCAAATTTGGTCAGTGGGAACCTCCAAAGGCACTCTCATGTCGCTGTGGCATGTTCCTATTTTTTTTTCTCATTTTCTTACTTTGTGGCACAATAAGATACTGCAGGTTATCTTGGTTCTCCCGTGTCCTAGACAACTAATCCACAATTTCTCTAATGGACCCAGATTCCTTTAGCGTAGAGTGTGCATTTAGAAACCAATAACTAGATGCTTATTATGCTTATTGCTACTAGAGTGTCAATGTTTGTAGACATACTCAGTGAACAGAACTGAAATACACACACACACACACACACACACACACACACACATACATATATCTGATGATTATACGTCTATATATCTATGTCTATAGATGCATTTTTATAATCAGTTCATACCAATACTTCCAATTCCAATCTCACACCTCATGATTCTTCTTAGTCTTGTCTATAAATATCTTCTCCAACAGAGGTAAACTTCCATCTCTAGATCATCCTCACTACATTGACTTATAAGATCAGTTCACTTATTTGCTCAGGACCAGCAGTTTTTAAACCACAGTGCTCTGCACCCTAGGCCCTGACACACACAATGCTAGGGGGAGTGATGGGAGGGGACACTTTATATCTCCCACCTCACCTCTCACCCTGCACTGCACATCTGTTGGCATCAGTAAGCATACCATCTTTAAGTCACCATGCAGCACACCTCTCCCCATCTCATGGTCTGGTGGTGACCCTGCTGCCAATTTTCTCTGTGCTGAAAAGAGAAGAACCATTACACTTGAAAATGAATAATATCTGAATAAGAATAGAGATTGTCTTAAGTAAAACTGAATTACAAGAGAAGGTAATTTGGGCACCATTTAACCCTCTCCCTGCGTCTTTTTTTTTTTTTTTTTTTTTTTTTTTTTTGAGTTGGAGTCTCACTCTGTCGCCCAGACTGGAGTGCAGTGGCCGGGGCCTCAGCCTGCTGGGCTCTGGCGATCCTTCCACCTCAGCCTTCCGAGTAGCCGGAATTACAGGCATGCGCCACCACACCCAGCTGATTTTTTGATTTATTGTAGAGATGAGGTCTCGCTGCCCAGGCGGGTCTCGAACCCGCGGGCTCAGGCAATTCACTCACCTCAGCCTCCCAAAGGCACGGGATTACAGGCTGAGCCACCGAGCCCGGCTCCCTGTGTCTTCTAATGTGCTGGAAGCTTCCTCTCTCTCCCTAGCACAAGCATTCAATAGCCAAGACAACCCCAAGGAACCCTGGTGTGCCTTACCCTTCTTCATTATCAAATCACTCTCAGTTACTCTTCCCTGCAGTTCGACCTAGCTCTTTCAGGTGTTAAGAGAAAAATTAAAGAAATTTGTCATTGGGGGAATTCACACAACACAAGGAAAATGAAATTATGATATTCAAACAGACGTTATAAAAGACATTAGGGGCAAGGCACTTCCCAGTCACTCTTACAAGCACATCAAAAAAATGACTACTCTGATTATTAAGGTAAACACACAAACATCGGAATAATTTTCTTCACCATTTTCCAATTCCATAGTAAAAAGTAAAAGCAGTTACAGAAGAAATGCAAGATGTGTATATTATTGAAGTTTCTGGATAACTGTTGCAGGTAACTTTCTTTCTTGTCTCTTGTTTTATTTTTTATGTATGTATGTATTTATACATTTATTTATTTATTTATTTATTTATTTATTTATTGGCAGTGACTAAATCAGGGTTTACAAATACTAAATAGTCCTGGACTAATTTGGAAAGAAAACATCATTATACTCTGCTGGATGCAATGGTTCACACCTGTAATCCCAGCACTTTGGAAGGCCCAAATGGGAGGATTGCTTGAGCACAAGAGTTCAAAACCAGCCTCAGCCAGGCTCGGTGGCTCAGCCTGTAATCCCGCACCTTTGGGAGGCTGAGGTGAGTGGATTGCCTGAGCCCGCGGGTTCGAGACCCGCCTGGGCAGTGAGACCTCATCTCTACAATAAATCAAAAAATCAGCCGGGTGTGGTAGCACATGCCTGTAATTCTGGCTACTTGGAAGGCTGAGGCGGAAGGATCGCTGGAACCCAGCAGGTCGAGGCTGCGGTGGCCGGGAGCAGCCACTGCGCTCCAGTCTGGGTGACAGAGTGAGACTCCAACTCAAAAAAAAAAAAAAAAACAAGCCTCAGCAATACACTGAGACTTCCATCTCCATCAAAAAAAAAAAGCCAAGATATTAGCCAGGTACACACCTATAGTTCCAGCTATTCAGGAGGCTAAGGCAGAAGGTTTGCATGATTGCATGATAGAACTCGAGGTTGCAGTAACCATGATTGTGTCGCTACACTCCAGCCTGGAAGACAGAGTGAGACCATGACTAAAACAAAAAAGAACAAAAGAAAAGATAATACCATTAAACTGCCAAAATAAGTGATAAGCAATAATAATTACAATAATATTTTAATCTATAGTAAATATTCCTTTAGTGTGACTTTTTACTTATAACGAATACTGTAAGGTGACATTTAGATTTATCATCTTAATCACAATGATAGACTCAAACTGTTACAGTAATGAAAACAGCAAATAAATATATTGACCACAAGACTGATCCTTTTCTAAATAAAAATGTATGTATATTTCATTTAATCCACACATTAACCCACTTGGCCATTATACATACTGCTACTTATCAATATGGTACATTTTTAGCACTCAAAACATATTTAAGATAAAAAGATGACTTATTTTCAGTAGCATTTCTCAAATATTTCATATTTGCATAATATGCATTTTAATAGTGTTACTCAAGTCATATGTTTTAAGGAAACACAATTACTTTCTCATAATGGAAAATCAGTTATGTATATAAGATGTTAATTTATACAATCATTACATCTATCCAGCAGAGGTTTTAAACTAGTTGTTAAAAACGCCCAAGCCAAATATGTTGGGGAATTATGTAAGAGTACAAATTATACAGCAGAAAAAGAGAAAAATGCCAAGTATTAATTCCAAAATTATAATTCAATGAGATCAGACGAAAAGATGTGTGTTTTTCTCCATCTCACCAAAATAAGGAAAAAACAAAATGCTTATGAGAGTAAAATTCTTTTTTTTTTTCATTTTTGATAAAATGTAAATCATCTCTTTAATCAAGGAAACAAAAGCATAGAGAAGACCAAATCACTCAGAGGTTGACTGGAAAGGAAAAAAATAACTACTATTTCCATAGACAAAAAGAATAGAACTTTGGAGAAATGTATATTGCTACCATCACCACTTATAAGGCAAAATGTGGTCCAGGGACCAGCAGTATTGCCTTCACTTGGTACCTATTAGAAATGCAGACTCTTGGACCCTACTCTAGACCTACTGAGGTAGACTTTGGAGTTTAAGATCCCCCAGTGGTCTAATTTGCCCTCATCCAATGTATTCTCCATGTAGCTACTAGAGGGATTAACAAAACAAATCTGGGACTTGTGTACCCTTGCTGAAAACTTCTCAGTTGGATTATTTCGCACTTTAATATTAATAAAACAAATTCTTTCATAGTCTACAAGGCCCTTAGAGATCTCAAACCTCATTCCCTCCCACCCCATCCAGAACAACTGCCTGCTGATCTTATTTTGCTCCATTCACAGTGGACTTCGTCAGAGTCCTTTGATTTTTTAATTATTATTTTAGATTCAGAGGGTACATATGCATATCCCTTAAATGGGTGTATTGAGTAACGGTGAGTATTGGGCTTCTACTCTACCCATCATCTAAATATTGAACATTGTGTCTAATAGATTATTTTTCAACCCTTGCCCTGCCAACCTTCCCCCACCTCATTCCCCTCTTTTATAATCTATTATAAATTGAATATATTATTTCCATCTTTATGTCCATGTGTACCCATTATTTAGCTCTTACTTATAAGTGAGAACATGCAATATTTGATTTTCTGCTTCTGAGTTACTTCACTTATGATAATGACCTCCAGCTCTATCTATGTTGCTGCAAAGGACATGACTTTTTTTTTCTGGAGATATAGAATTCCATTGTGCATATATCCCACATTTTCTTTATCCAATCAACCTCTGATGGACATTTAAGTTGATTCCATATCTCTGCTACTGTGAATCCCGCTGTGATAAGAACAAAAGTGCAGGTATTTTTTTTTATACAATGATTTCATTTCCTTTGGGTAGACACCCAGGGATGGGATAGCTCAAAGAGGTAAAAAATAGAATTACCATTTGACCCAGTAATGCTCCAGCAGCTTAAAGTATCCTCACTTTCAGAGCTTCACACGTTTCTTCTGCAATGAAATGATCTTTCCTTTCACTCTTAATTTGACTAAATCCTGCTCATGCTATAGGTCTCATTTCAAACTTGAGTACTTTTCTCAGAGAAGCTCTTTCTAAAGCCCCACAATTTAATTCACCTCCTACTTCTTAGATGTTCTCTATTCTTGGTTTTTATCTGTCATAGCAATTTAGTCTCTTAGTTACTGTTGTGTGTACACACTTATATGTGCACCTATTTGCGTAATGCCTGTCTCTTTCACTAAGCTATAAGCCCCCTTGAGGACAGAAACAGTTGTGTTTTGTGTGTATTTATCACTTATAAACCTACCTGAACATCTGTATTTGCTGGGTTAGCAAATGTTGATGAAGAAACAACGTTGAAGAAAGAGATAAAATAAGTTATTACGAGGTGATTTGTTAAAATCGTATCGTTTATGATTTCCCTTATAATAATAACAAATTTCAAACACAAATAGATGATGTAAAAATTAATAAAATTAAGTCCAGCCATGGGTTGATTTCTCACTCTATCATTTTAGATTCGCTCATCATATCGATAGATTCAAGAATATCATTTATCAAGTCTACAAAACACCCAAACTGGTCTTCTTCTTTTCAAATACCTAATCAGTCTTATATCTTCTTGTTTCTATTTACATAGCAAAAAATATATAATGTCTTCCTTCAGCCAAATCTACTGAAAGATCAGTTATAATTTTCCTGAAAACACAAATAAAACCAAAAGTAATATGTATATATGTACATGTGTACAATTGTCTCTTTTATAGCACAAGTTTAAAATGAGTGGGTTCACTTATATGCGGACTATCTTCCATTTTTGTCACCTTTGAGACAGCAGGACCAGTGTCTCTTCTTCCTCTGCCTCCTCATCTTACTCCATGTGAAGACAACAAAGATGAAGACCTTTATGATGGTCAACTTCTACTTAATGAGTAATAAATATATTTCTCTTCCTTATTATTTTCTTAATAACATCTTC
The DNA here is from genome assembly GCA_027257055.1 of Cephalopachus bancanus. Taxonomy (NCBI): domain Eukaryota; kingdom Metazoa; phylum Chordata; class Mammalia; order Primates; family Tarsiidae; genus Cephalopachus; species Cephalopachus bancanus. Next base: position 760,656 of record JAPVLO010000084.1, on the reverse strand, counting down.
CTTTCCTTAGCTTATTTTACAGTATACTATATTACAGTACATAATGCATATAACATACAAAATCTATGTTAATTGACTATGTTATCAGTAAGGCTTCCAGTAAATATAGACTACTAACAGTTATGTTTTGGGGGAGTCAAAGTTATACATAGATTTTTGACTGTGCATGAGGTCCCCACCATTAGTCTCTATGTTGTTCAAAGTCACCTCTCATTGTATACAGGGTGGGGAGACCAAAAGAAACCGGAATTTACTAACAAAAAATTGTGTATTTTTTCTTACCTTTTTAAATTTCAGTCACCTTCTAAGTACTCTTCATTTAATGCAAAACACCTATCGAGATGCTTTTTCCACTGCTCAAAACAGTTTTTTAACTCATCCATTTGTATGCCTTCTAGTGCTTCTGCTGTTTTCTGGTGTCACCTCTTCCACATTGACAAAACGTTTCCCTCCGAGGACTGTTTTCATCCTGAGAAACAAACAAAAAAAGTAGCTCTGGGTAAGATCAGGTGAATGAGGAGAGGGGGCCAAGGGTCATGCTGGTTTTGGCCAAAAACTGCTGAACACTCAGCACAGTTTGGGCAGGTTGTTCATGTGAGTCACCCACCATAAGATGGGTCAACATGTTGAAAGAACCTATAAAAAAAATTCACTGAAGCCTAACGTAGCCTCTTACAACAACACTAGCTGGTACACTGATGCCGAATGGTTCCTAGAACACTTACCTAGCAAGAGAAGCCTGTACTATAGGGGGCCCGCCCTCCAAAAAATAATTCCAGTTTTACGTTTTTTCTGTCTTGAGATCTGTGCTATGAACCTTCATTTTTTTCTTGTCTTCTTCTCAAAAGTAAACTCTGTTTTAAAACTTTGAAAAGATAATAATATTCCAGGGGGTTTTTTTGGGGGGAGGGGGTCTTTCTCGTGTGTGTGTGTGTGTGTGTGTGTGTGTGTGTGTGTGTGTGTGTGTGTAATCTTGGGAAAGAAAATAAGCCAGTGAAAAGTTAGTGAATAGAACTGATTGCTTTATTCACTCATCAAATATTTATTGTGTACCCATTACTATGGAAAAACTAGTCTAGAAGCCTCCAGAGATACGGTAACAAAATAATAAAAAATCTCTGCATTATGGAGCCTGCACTTTAAGAGGGAGGAAAAATATGAAACAAATACAAATAGATATAGGTGTAGATACAGGTATATTCATATTAAGGAACTCCTTATTGCCAAGTGACTCATCTCTGTGGCAAACATGAGATGAAGCCTGCCACATTTCCACAAATTGATTCCTGTGGTCTCATGTTAGCCACTGTTTGATTAAGAGATAAAAGCCTGGAGCAGAAGAAGTAAATAGTAACACAGATTTGAGAATTGTGTCTGCTAGAGAATATACATGTGGGTTTGGGCAAAACAAATGAACTGAATGCAAATAGGTCAAGAGCTGACTACATTTTGATGAAATTGTACTGAAAGTACAAAATAATCCTTCGGTGTTACCTTAAAACAATCTCTCTAACCTTCAGACATGTGTGGACAGAAAGCAGACTGTGAAAGATGTGGGGATCTCAGAATGACAGAGAATGATCTGGTGAGAACTACCCAGAGACCTGTAAAGACTATTTACACACAATTATCCATGGTTGCTTTTTTGTTTTTTGTCTCTCCCCACCATACCCCTTCTACTGGTGCAGAAATTTATGGCTACCTTAAAACATGCTGAAAATTTTGCTGAACTTTATGTGTGGAACCTGTGTTTCTGAATTATGCTATAGAAAAAAAGTAATCCCTATTCTATTTTGAACTTTCTGAGCAAAATATAACACGTTCTATGTATGAAATTTGGAGGTGTATGTAATACAACGACTTTTATTTCCCTAACTTTCCTACCAAAGGTAATCATCTCAATCCCAGCCTTTGACTATAGAGATTGGCCCAAGAATAAGTACATGTCAGTATACTATAAAACATATTTGCTTGGGATTTCAAGGAAATAATTTGTATTTTATCTTCTGAAAAATTATATCAGGAAAGCCTGTCTCTTCCTTTGGTTGGAGTTGTATATACTGAAATATCCAGAAAACTTACATATCATTTTTCTACCATAAGGCAATTCTGAGGAAAAGATGCCAGAAACAGAAGAACAAAGACCAAGAGACAGAAACACAAATAGGATTTTGACTAGCCAAGCAAAAATCTCACCTGTACCCTCAAAGCTAGTTTACTTGGATTTCTGTTATTTAAAAATAAAGCTGTACTTCTAATAACTTTGAACTAGTTATTATTCCAGGAAATACACTTTTTTAAAAAAAGAAAAAGTTTTTTCAGAAATTAAGATCTGTTTGGCTGAAGTTTCTCACTGAAACTTTAAGTGTTTAAAAAGTGACAGCAATTAAAATGTTCATCATTAAGGTCAATGTGAACTTAACATGATATATAATTTAATGTAGGACTATGTAAAATAAAATACTAATGATGGACAACGTATAGCAATGTGTATGAAGATATATCCACTTATAACAAAGTAGCCCAACCTGCATTGGGCATGATAAGCTAGCAAGTTGTGAGAAGTTTACAGATATGAAGAAATATTTTTCAGCCATACAAATATAATTTGTTGGGAAGAACTGATATTTATTATTGCACTATTAATTTCTAAAATTCACATGTACACGATGGCTGTATTTATAAAACAAGCATGCCAAGAGATAAACACCACAATTGGTTATATAAAAATAAAACATCAAGATATCACAGTGATTGAGTTTGTATTGCTTTTGTTATCAGTTCTCAGTCAATTTGTGGTGTAGGTATATTGCATTTATTGTGGAAAAGGAAAATGAAAATATACTATTTGAAGTCCCAGAAAAAGACCTAAATGAAAATAATGGTCAAAGAGCTTTCTGTCATTGAAATTTAATTTGCTCAGTACTGAATTAAATAACCCATGATGCAGTCTGAATTCTCGTAAAGGGTTTAGCTTTTAAAATTCCTAGCTCATATGTGTTTAGTATGAAAGTTCTCAAAGCACAGAAGGAAGTTTACCACAGTGGTTAAGATCAAGGATTCTTGGTCCTTTGTAGATTTCCAATTCATTCAGAAATCGTTATTTGTATGACTTTGGGCAAGTTACTTAAGCTGGTTGTCCCTTAGTTTTCTATTCTGTAAAAAGGGGTTGATAATTACAATATTTACCCCATGAACTGCTGAGAGAGTTAAATGAATTAATATGAATGAAGTGCTTGGTTAACAGCTTGGCATGTGGTACTAAACAAGTAGTATAAACAGATTACTGATTATTATTATTTTAATACTGAAACAGACATAAAAGTTTCTATGAAGCTAATGATACACTAAGTTAATTTTTAAAAAGTGGAAATGATATGCAGTGTATTGTATTGCCTGAAAATTTTTAGAATTGTTAAAGACATACTCAACTCTGTTTCCCCTCATAAAAGTTGCCATTGAGCATGGTGCCTTATGCCATTGGGCATGGTAATCCCAGCACTTTGGAAGGCTGGGGCAAGAGGATCACTGGAGCCTGGGTGTTGGAGATTAGCATGGTCAACACAGAGAGATCCTGTCTCTACCAAAAATTAAAAAATTAACTAGGCATAGCGGTGCATGCTGATAGTCCTAGATAATCAGGAAGCTGAGGCAGGAGGGTTGCTTGAGTCCAGAAGTTCGTGCAGCAAGTCATGATCACATCACTACACTCCAACCTGGGTGACAGAGCAAGATCCTACCTCAAAAATATAAAAAGTTGCCATCCACAACAAGACCTATTCGTGGTAGATCAGACTTGAAAATAACCCCTTTGACAGCAAGATCAAGAAAATCTCTCCTACCGTGAAAGAGGAATCTGCTTCATGCCTCCAATAGGAATAGTTATTCACAAAAGGTACACAAAAGACAACATTCTGTAATACTGTATCCTCTAGTAAAATTAACTTTCCATGGAAAAATGTAAAGCAAAATAAAAATATATGTGAATAAAAGTCATTGTTAAGTCAAAGCAAGAATGTAGAATTTATGCCAACTTCCTATCCGGCCAAGAACCGTTTGCACGTTTGGGTTGATGTTCAGTTCAGTGAGTGAGAACCTAATTTGTGAAGAAATGTTTCCACAATAATCATAAAAACAGTCTTCCTAAGCTGCCTACAAAGCAGCTGAAGGATGCCACAGGAGAAACAGTGGATTTGCCTGCCACGTAGTCGCTAGCTGTGTTCTCTGCCCTTCACTGGCCACTCCCATCCACTGCCTATCAAAGATGGCCTTGTAGCGTTACAACACTCACATTTAAGGAAGGGGAGTTGCAACACCTTTCTCTACCTTCTCTAAAGTCAATAAAAATGCATCCCCTCTGATATCAACCAGCAGGTACTCTCCTCTTCTTTATAAGAGCATCCTTTAATGATGTCTAATGTTTTCATTAAGGGATGGGAGTGAAGAAAATTTGTTAGAAAAGTTTCTGTGGAGCAAAAGATAAATGGCCCCCCATAACTTTAAAGATGATAACCGAAACCTCTAGATATTACTTATGAATGAAGAGGAGAGAATAAGATAGAAAGAGAAAAATGTGCAAAACTTTCCTTTTTCTGATGCTCTTCCAACTGCATTATTGTATTTGAACTGATTCATACAACCGTTTTATCAGGTGAAATAAGCAAAGCTAAATTTTGACCACCCTCCCCAATTCATTGGATGCCCATGTCGTCTTAGACAATCCACTCAACGTTTCTCAAGATCCTCATCTGCAAAAGTTTTAATGCCTATCAATAGGCAATATGAGCACAGTTGTGAAAGAAGTATGAAACTGTATGATGTTGTGAAAACTCTCCAATGCCAGAGGTAAACTTGTTACAAAGTTCCTAAATATAAAAATAGTTGACTAATGTATTTCTTTCCAAGTGCAAACTCTTCATTGAAAAGATTTTATATAGAACTAGGATGCTTTGAAGTTGTTAACTGGTACAAACTGTCAATTACTTTCAAGGAAAATAATTTTTTCTGTACCTATTGTCCAAACGTTAGAGAAATAGAGATAGAATTATATGTTAGTTGCAAGTACTTTCTGTGAAAATTATGAGGTCACTTTTTAATCTTCAATTCAGATATTAAAGTTATCAATTTAATTTTTTTAAATTTGAAATGATGCCTAAAATATAAATATGAATTATTACAACCATTAGCCAGATTGCTCTCATTTTTATACCCAAAAGACATAAAAAAGGATTTTTTAATTATTTTATTTTATTATAGAGATGTGGGGTACAAGTAAGGATTAGCTACACAAATAGGCTGCATGCAGGTGAGGTTTGGGTCTCCAACTCACCCTCACTTCCCATGGTTTAGGACCAGGTACCCTTTGTGTTGTTACACACTCCCCTCCCTCTCCTGGCAGTGCCCAGAGACTGCTGGTCCCTCTCTTGTTCTATTGTGATTGATGTGTGAACATGTGGTATTCAGTTCTTTGTTTCTGTGATAGATGATTTTTTAAAAGGCAAAGTTATAAAGGAGGTAACAAACAACAATATTCTGACATCAACCGGGTGACATTGTAAACATGCTTTCCCATCTATGTATTATTTATTATATTATACAATATATAATGACAGACATTTATTATATGATAATAAGACTTCCCACTCTGCTACTTCCATATAAAGCTTCTTATGCAATGAATAAGACATCTGAAATTAAATTCTGTGAGCCATTTTGAAAGAGGACTAGACCATTTTAACTAAAATCTCCTAAGAAATGAGCCCAGAGAAAAAAATCTCAAAATAATGTTTTCTCAGTTTTTAAGAGCAGAACACAATGATAATTATATCCATTTCAGGAAGGTCTTATTATACCTCAGTGCTGCTATACCCTGCATGGTATAAGTTTAAGGAACTTATATAGAATCAATAGTTCAATGAGCAGTTTAAACTGCTCATTGTAATATATGTAGCAAGACTAGATAATTATAATAATTCACAACTGGGGAAAGGAGTGCCTTGATTGTTTGTTCAGATGCCTCAAATTTTTATTTTTGGTCCAGACCATGATAAAAATTTAAAAGGATAATTTGGCAACTGGCTACATATGGTGTTATGCATCATCGTCCTCCAAGGATATAGAGCAACTTGGAGTTTGCTCTAGAAGAAGCCACTCTATAAGGTGACTAACACACCATCTAAGCACTTGTGGATTAAAATATCTGCACTAAATCTAAAGATAGATTCATATCAAAACAACTGCATCAACATAAACACAGGCAGTAATTATATACTCATCACTGACTTGTTATTTTAAATGTTGTTACATGTCTATGTAGATGACCTTAATTTCACCCTTCTATTCATTTTTCTTTAGCCTCCTTTCTTATCTCCTCCACCCTAAAATCAAATTAATAGAGATTTAACAGTCATTGATGGCAATAACTATAAGTAAATAATTCTTTTTTTTTCCTGTGATAATTTCCATCTGAGGACTTACCAAATAGTATCTTGCATATATAAAGATAAAGACCCAAAAACATTGCTTTCAAGTAACATATGCACATTCGTTAAAAATAGCTTTAACGTAAAACAGCAAATCAGTAGTGCTTACCTACACTTTACTTTCCAATCTATTTTTCTCGTCACAGAAAACTTGGAGGCATTTTAAAGTTTTCAGTGTCAAGACCAGGAAATATCATGCATTTCTGGTGCACAATTAAGGCATCGATAATAGCAAGTGTGTGAGATTATTTTAAAACTATACATTCAAGTTAAAGTTTATAATTGAAATCACATAATGCAGACATAATGCTCTGGCTTTTGAAAATATAATTTAAAGCATGTACAAACAAGAAGTATGTATACTCATAAACCTATTCTGCATTGTAACTGGATTGCAGCTTATCATTTTTGAGTAGCACTTCAAGAATTTCAAAATAGTCTCAGTTCTCCATACCAAAGAAGCTGTCAGAGAATCTGCCAAGGGAAGCCTGATGCTTCACTCAGAGCAGTAAGGGAAGGGTGGAAAGGAGGTGAGAAGGACACTCCATTGACACACACAACGTGAAGTCTTCCATCCTTATGCAAAACTTTAAAAGTGCTATAACTCACTAGCATTAAACACATGTCTAGACTGCTTTGCAGACAAGTTAGCCCAGCAAGCAAAGGACTAAGAGTGTTTATTTGAAGGGGTATATTAGAGACATAAAGTTCACTGTTGAATGGAGTATATTTGCTTTTTAAAAAGATAGTGGATATTTAAGGTAATATATAAAGCTTGTTACTATTTCAGAAAAATTATATCCAAAAAAAGAAGAAATAAAGTTTCATAAGCAATTAAGATGCAATTAAGAATTGGTGCTAATTCAGTACAGTAACATGGTGTCGCCTAGGAGCAATAGGCAATACCAGATAACCTAGGTGTGTAGTAGGTTGTGCCATCTAGGTTTGTATAAGTATACCCTATGATGTTCCAACAACGAAATTGTCTAGTGATGTATTTCTCAGAACGTATACTCATTGTTAAGTGACACATGACTGTGTGTGTGTGTGTGTGTGTGTGTGTGTGTGTGTGTGTGTGCAATAAACAAACCTTTTAAAGCAAGGAATTGAAAACTTAGAAATTATTTTTATGTACCTTCAAGGCATAGAATTAGTAACAGGCTATTTCACTTTAAAAAAGTGACAAAGTCCAGTAGTCAGCTCCTTATGGCCTAGTGCAATTAATGATCCACCCTGAAAAACAACAAATTGTCCACCATTCAGACTGATTACAGTCTATACAAGGGAAGTGAACAACCTCTACTTGAGAAGATGCATTGCTTCAATGGCAGGTTCTCCCTAGCTCACCCTTTCTGAGGTTTACCAAGATTTCTTTATCTTTCTGGATTCATGATCTGTCACCTGTTACAATGTCTAACACTGGCAGCTTTCCCTATGGCCCTTCCCTCCATAATTGTGCCAAGCAAATATGATATCTACAGCTAAAGGGAAGGGGAAGGGCTATGTGGGACCCTGGTTGATGTTGCAGCAGAAGAAAGCAGGACAAGGGTGTAATAAATTCATCCTAGCTCTAGACACTTACAATAACAATAGAAGAAATAAAGACAGTCTTGAGAATCAGAACACTTCTAAGCAGAAGACCAAAACAAATGGAATACAAAAATGAGCAAAAGAGTTAGTAGAGTCAACAGAACAAGGACAACACTAACTGGCAACCTCAGATTTACTTCATTAAGTGTTGACATCATTCATTAAGGCCTGGCATTTTGAGTAATGACTGAATTTCCCCCTGATCAGTATTATTTATTCAGTGATAAAAATAATAATAACTACAGAGGATCAAGCACAATATAAGAGGTACAAAACTGATGTTTCTCAAACACACATTCTTTTTTTTAAAAAAAATATTTTTTATCATAGTAAAACATACATAGCATAAAATTTGTCATTTTAAACATTTTAACTATATAATTTAGTGACACACAGTGCATTTACAGGTTACACAACTATCAACAGTATCCATTTCCAGAATCTTTTTATCATTCCAACAGAAACTCTGTATCCTTTAAACAACTCTCCATGCTGCCCTACCCGTAGACCCTGGTCAAACACATATTCTTTTTCAAAAAATTAATATTTATACTGTTAAAAAGCCTGTTTATTGTATTCCAATACTAAAAGTAGTACATAAGCTTTTTATGTATGCTGTGTTCTTCAAGAAAGACTATATCCAAAAGATTTTCAGATAAAGACTGTATTAATAAACTTGAAAAGAAATGAAGACTTTGCAGAACATAAAATGTTTACTTGTTTTACAAATAATTGTTAGTCCCCTAGTAAAAACCTAGCAGAAAGAAACACTTGCTCATCCTTAATGATAAAACATATTGACCTAAGTATCTACTGTTTTATGCAGAATGTCTCTTTTGACAAAAAAATTATGAAGCATACAAAAAATACAAGAAAAAGCCATAATCTAAAAATAGAAAACAATCAAGATCCAGACCCAGATATGACACAGGTGTTCAAACTATCAGACAGTAGATTTTTAGAAACGATTATTAATATGTTAAGAGTACTAATGGAAAAAGTAACCAACATGCAAGATCAAAGAGATAGTCTCAGCAAAGAGATGAACCTACGAGAAATAATTCAAAGTGAAATGGTAGAAATCAAAAACACAGTAATAGAAGTGAATAATGACTTTCCAAGGTCATCAGATGAACCAATAAAACCAAGAAATCACTGAGCTTAAAGGTAAGCTAACAAAACTTACTCAACAGAGATGTGAAGAGGAAAATAAGTTGGAAGGAAAGGGAAGGAAACCCAGAGCATCCAAGAGTTATAAATAATACCAATGCATCTAACATACATGTAATTAAAATGACAGAAGGAAGTAAAAAGAGTACAGGGAAGAATAAATACTTGAAGGAATAATGCCTGAATAGTTTCCAAAATTAGTGATAGATACCAAACCAAACCAAAGATTTAGATTTAAATAGCTCAGAGAACACCAAGCAGGATAAATATCCTCAACAAAAATCTCACTTTAGCATATTCCATTCAAATTGCTGAAAGACCAAATACAAAGAAAAAATGTGAAAGCAATAGGGATACATATTAACTACAGAGGAACAAGGATAAAAATTACAGTAGACTTTTCATTAGATGTCATGCAAGCAAGACACGATACTTCAAACTGAAGAAAGAAAAAAATACATCAACCAAGAATTACATATTCAGTGAAAATATGTTTCCAATGTGAAGGAGAAATAGACTTTCAAAGACAAACAAAAACAGACAATTAGATGCCAGCAGACCTACTCTTATGAAAAGTTAAAAAGACGTTTTTTAAGCAGATGAGGGACGATGTAGGTCAGAAACTTAGACCTGCACAAAGAAATGAAAAATATCAAAAAAGAATAAAAGTATAATAATATGTTTTAAAAATTCTAGTTTCTCCAAAAGGTAATTGACTTCTTAAATCAAGACAATCAAAACAAGAGTATTTGTTAACAGCATATGTAAACGTGAAGTGTATGACACTTGGACAAGGAATGTGAAGAAATAATTCTGAAATCCTGTAATCCTTACAGTTTAAGATTATGCTGTATTAAAAAAAAGACATTTCCCCCAATTTTAAAACAATCCTAAAAATCACAATTATTACCAAAATATTATTCAACTATCAATAATTCTTAATAGAGCTATTGCTCTATTCTCTTTTTAAATTAATATTATATTCTCTTTATTTAACATAGTATTGTAAAATTATTGTCATATTAAGAGGTAACCAAATGTATATAGCTCAAAAATAAAGAAAAAAGTATAATAATGGTACATTAGCATTTAATTAAGTTATTATTTTGGATTTTGTGGTGTTTTAGTAATTGTCAGTTATTTAGTATCAGTGATTTGTTAAGATGCCTTTTCTTATTTTATTTTACCTTATTTTATTTTTTTTCCATTAATCAGTATTTTTTATTATGGTTTTGTGGGGTACACTTAAGGGTTAGGTGCACAATTACCTTTCATTCAGGCACCCTGTTGATAAGAGGTGTTTTCCCATCCCCCGACAGATATTTGCTACTGTTAATCCCATCCCCCTTCCCCCCCATAGTTTCCCAGTACCGTCAGTCATTTTCTTATAGTATTGCATTAGACGTTCATGGTCCATTATATGAGTGAGAACATGTGATATTCGGATCTTTGTTTCTGAGAGAGGTCACTCAGTATTATAGACTCTAGTTCCATCCAGGTTGCAGCGAAATTCATGATTTTGTTCTTTTTTATGGCTGCGTAGTATTCCATCATGTATATGTACCACATTTTTTAATCCAGTCCTCTTTTGATGGGCAGCATGGTTGTTTCCAGGTTCTTGCTATTGTGAACAACGCTGCGATAAACATACGTGTGCAGGTATCTTTTTTTAGAGAGTGATTTGTGTGCTTCAGGGTATATTCCCAGTAGGGGGATTGCAGGGTCATATGGAAGGTCAATTTTTAGAGCTTTTAGGAATCGCCACACTGCTTTCCACAGAGGTTGCACTAGTTTACACTCCCACCAACAGTGTAGAAGTGTTCCCTTTTCACCACACCGTCTCCAGCAGCTGTTATTTTTTGAGTTGTTGATAATTGCCATTCTGATGGAGTTAGGTGGTATCTCAGTGTGGTTTTGATTTGCATCTCCCTGATGATTAGTGAGGTGGAGCATTTCTTCACGTGTTTGTTAGCTACTCGAATGTCTTCTTTTGTGAAGTGTCTGTTCATATCATTTGCCCATTTTATAATGGAGTTGTTTGTTTTCTTCTTTTCAGTACGTTTCAGTTTCTTGTAGATCCGGGATGTTAAGCCTTTGTCAAACCTAGAGTTGGCAAATACTTATTTTATTTTATTTTTAAGGCAAAGTCTCACTCTGTCGCCCAGGCTGGGGTGCAGTGGTACACTCATGGCCACCGCAGTCTTGACTTGCTTGACTCAGGTGATCCGTCCACTTCAGCCTTCCAAGTAGCTGAAACTCTTTTCTCATTTTAAATAAACCTTTATTTTCATTCATAATTTAGTGTTATTATGAATTTTTTATAATTTTGTATTTGATCATTTTTAATCAAATTTTATACACTTCAGGTTTCACAAAAATCTGAAACTTTTCCCTTGTTTGAAATGAGAATTCATAATTCTATGGTACTTTATAGTTGATTGGCATAAACTATAAAGTGGAAGCTTTATAAATAATAGTACCCAAAGCCGGGCTCGGTGGCTCAGCCTGTAATCCCGCGCCTTTGGGAGGCTGAGGTGAGTGGATTGCCTGAGCCCGCGGGTTCGTGACCCGCCTGGGCAGCGAGACCTCATCTCTACAATAAATCAAAAAATCAGCCGGGCGTGGTAGCGCGTGCCTGTAATTCTGGCTACTCGGAAGGCTGAGGCAGAAGGATCGCCGGAGTCCAGCAGGCAAGGCTGCGGTGGCCGGGAGCGGCCACTGCACTCTAGTCTGGGTGACAGAGCGAGACTCCAACTCAAAAAAAAAATAAAAGTAAAAAATAATAGTACCCATCTTCTCAGAATATTCTTAACTACAAACAGAATGAGAAAAAGAAATTAATCCTTAAATCATTGTATTATAGATTATTAGACAAGTTATTTTGATATATTGTAAGGATGCAGCATTAGTATATGTTTCTTTTTCCCCACTGTCTAAAAATATCCAAGAAATTATCTAATACAACCTTAATTCAGAGACAACTCATGCCCAGATCAAGTGACCTTTCTACCATCAACAGCAACTTGTGACAGATTTAAGATGATAATTCACTTCTCCCAAATGTAAATCATTTGTGACTAAAATAAAACTGGAAAAGTAAACAGAATGAAATAGGACTTCCAGTAAGGACTAGATGACTCCAAAGAGGAAATACAGATTTTCAGAAGCTGAGGGGCCAGCCTTGAAGAGGTCTGAGGAGGCAAAAACTGCGAGAGCAACTTGCCAAGATCATGGTAATGTCTTGCATCCACCTAGTGCTCAATATTGAAAACTCCTAAAATAGATACAGTTTTAACTAATTCTTTACATAAGTCCAGCTTGCCCATAAATATGCCCTCTTAGAGACATTTAAAAATGGCTGCATGACACGGCTTACAGCTCTTAAGCCAATCCAGGCCATCTCTTCTTTGGTCCACTACACCGCCTCTACCCCACCAACTCTAAGCCTAGCCCTTTCTACTCACCACACTTACTGCCATGTTTCTATTTAATTCACACTATTCATCTTCCTGCTGTTAATTACAGCCCAGTTTAGACACAATTTCTTACATGACTCCCGAACTTCCCTTAGCAATAGACATGCTCTCACTTCAATCTTGAGGAAACAATAGCTACATCCATTTTTTTCCTCTGGTTTCCCTGCCTCAAAGCAGTGAGTTAAACAAAAGTAAATCAAATGTGGCCCTCAGATTGTGTCTATTGCAACTAGCAGAAGATCTATAATTTTAATAAAGCTGGGTGCAATCCCTGAAGCATTTGTATCATCTATAAATTTTTACCATTTCTCTGAGGCGGAATTTAATCTATTATGTCACTTTCCTGTAGTTACTCAGACTTTGTTGATTTCCCAAAAAGAACTTTGACTGAATATCAATATGTTTTAATTCAAGTGCAGAAATCAGCACAATCAGGACTTTTGCAAGTTCTTGAAATCACCTGGCATCTCACAAAACAATTATTTTGGCAAAAGTTTGTGAAAACATCCAGTACTTCTTAACATACTTATTATTACATTCTATACCTTGTGGAATGAAAACAGATCCCCCCCCCACTTTGGAAAAAATTCATAATACTTTTCCTTTCCTTTTCAAAATCTTAAAAATAATTTATTTAAAAATATTGTCTTTGATAAGATTCCATAGGGTCTTGAGTTTTTTGCACAGCGTCAAAAATATTTTCTATTTTAATTTTTGATTGACAGATAATATTTGTACCTATTGGGGTACAATGTGGTATTTTGATTGTTGAAATACAAAAAGCTTCCTTCTAACGGGACACTATATAATTCTAAATGAGACTTTCTGACTTGTGCCAACTCTGTCTTATCAGACAGAAAAATGGACATGAATTATTTGCATCATGTCCTAACTTAAATAATTTTTTTTTAACTTTTATCTCCCCCTGTGTCATAACTAGTACACTGGAAATAATAATAACAATAATACATGGCTAGGACAATTTAAATAATAATGGTTTTTACCTTACATTTTTGTTACCTAATATATGCTGGGACTAATAAATTTATTATTTATATTATCTTCATAAATGCCTAGATAGTATATATTATAATTCCACGTTTGTGACAGAATTAAGGCTCATAAAAATGAAGTGATTCCCCCCAGTCATGCTCAGAGTCAGATTTTATTCTGTTCTCTGCTCTTTTCCATGCCTAAAATAATGTTTGTACACAGCAGAAGGCCATAAATACTCGTCTGATGAATAAATGAACAGGAATAAACCTAGATCGCCTGTCGCTCCAGCCTATACTTTTTCCACATACTGTGTTCAGCTTTATCCTAAAAATCATTTCAATAGTCAAGTGGCAAAATGGGAGCATAATTCTAAACAAGAAAAACAATATACAGGGATAGGACACTCATTCCAAAAATATATTCTAATTTACAGTATCATCATCAAAATACATTCAGGTCTGTGCCCCGTTCCATGAAGAAAATTGCAAAGTATAATTTGATGCCGTTGGTAAGCCATGAGTACCAGTCCACATGCCAGCCTAGAGCAGTGTGCTAATATTCCCAAGCCTGTTCTCTCCAGGGCAGGAGTCCCACCTTAGCCACTGTTACCCAGTGCTGCCATCATCAAGATTGACAGAGCAGTTATTTGTGCCTCTCAAAGAGAAATTGGAGCATAACTTAGCAGGCTACACCTTCCTTTTAAGTCAGGGTTTGTTTTTTTAAAAAAACAGGAACTCACTCTGTTGTTCAGGCTGCAGTGCAGTGGCACAATCATAGCTCATGACAGCTTCACCTTCTGGGCTCAGGCAGTCCTTCTACTGCAGCCTCCCAAGTAGCTGGAACTACAGCTGCACACCACCACACTCAACTCATTTTTTTATTTTCGTAGAGACGAGGTCTTGCTATATTGCCCAGACTGGTCTCGGACTCCAAGCCAACCAAAATAGTTTTTGTTGTTGTTGCAGTTGTTGTTGCTGTTTTTCTATTTTTTGTAGAGACAGGGTCTCGCTTTAGTGTCCAGGCTGGTCTTGATATCCTGGCCCCAAGCTATCCCTGGGCCTTGGCCTGCCAAAGCACTAGGATTGGAGATGTTTGCCCCTGAACCCAGCGAGTCAGGAAACTTTGTTCCTCCTTGGCCACAGCTACTAGTAAAGGAAGTTGGCAATAGTAAAGAGGATTATGAGGTTTTTCACCTGTGTGCCTTATTTAGCTAGGTCAAAAAGATAACATACCATTCTCATTACCAGTAAAAATGTTATTCCACCTTGTCGATGTTTTTTGGCTGAGTAGAAATGTACCCATTGAAATTGACTCACGCTAATTCAAAGGATTCTATTATAGACAGTGTTGATGTTCTCTTCCGGATAGATGATTGAGAAACTGAAGGACCTTGTTATGATCAGTTTATTGCGTGGACATAGAACACCATCACAGGACCAGCTAACTGATACGTCCTTGAGCAACCTACAGTGCTACTGACAAGAAAAGAGTATGAATCAGCAAGCTGCATAGATAAACAAAAGTTTGCCACCTCTTTTATATTTTGAAATGATAATTTTATAATATGGGAAGAAAATATTAGGCAGAGTTTTACTCTCTGCCCGCTATAAATGGTGCTATCCAGACTATGAATATGACAAGATGATCACAGATGTATGGGGATGGCAATTTTCTCTAATGTTCTGGGGAATGTTCATCATATAGAAGATTTCTTCCAATTCACTCTAAAATATTATTTTTAAGGGGAGAGAAGTATAGGTATTATCTTATTTAGTCACAGTCACAACTATTATAGTTGCCAAAACCTGCCATATTTTCATGAGAATTCTTCATTTTATAAGTCATATTGGTTATGCTGTCACTCAAGGCATAACTGCTGACAATTGGAAAGTCGGGAAGGTTATTTCCACTGTAAGTGACATACAAAGATGTCACAAATAGAAATCTTTCTAAGAAACACAGAAAAATGAAAGACACATGAAATAAATCCATATCAAGCAAAGGTAGAAACATTTTAAAATAGAAAACAACAGATAAAAATTATTTTATTTTTCTTCCACGTTTTTATTTAAGTTTTTAAATATTTTGAAGATGAAAACTGGAACACATTGGTTATTATGTGTGTTTTTTTTCATTTTTAAATCTAGATATTTTGGCATTTAATCTAGATGTTTGGTATTGCGTGAAAACAGCCTGTATATGTCTCAAGCCTTTTGGTTGTCTAGGAAATGGTCTTAAACACACACATGAGGAAATATTTGTTAGGAATTAAGTTCAGTGTGTATATGCATGCAGGCATGCCTCAGTAGACCTGAGAATGCTCCATTCTTCTTTCAGTTCCCTTTTCTTCCTTCAGTGTTCATAAAAAGTCATATGAGAAGAACAATTGCATTGCAAACATCAAGGGACCAATGTGTTTATCACTGTAAGAATGTGTCAGAACCCAGTAGAGAGTCTAACAAAGTGTACATTGAAAACATATCGTTGAGAACATCTCATAGGTCTAAGGGGAGCTTGCTGCCTAACTTGGAATGGTTGCAGCCCAACCTGACCAGACTCAAGGATGACACTGGCTTAGGTTAGCAATCCTGAAACATGAACTTAAGAGACAGCATAGCCATGTGGTCAGCCAAGTAGGTTCTAAAGATAGATTTGAAAATGTGTGACCTTGATCAAGTTATTGACACTCTTTTATCCTCAGGTTTTTTATCTGCCAGATGGTGATTAAAAAGTATATCTACTTCATACCTACCTAAGCATCATTTCTACTTTACCTTTGTAAGAACTAAAGGAGTTAACATTTGCAAAAAGGTCTAGAAAATCAATAATATGTAGTGAGCATTATGCAAATATTATTATTATTATATATAAAATATATACAATATTATTATTACTCTACTATTATTTTTATATTATTAGAGCATGGGACTGTGACTTTCAAAGCACAGTGGTCTTATTCACTGAAATCTATTTTAATCAGTGCTTGAATTTTAATAGATCATATTAATATGCCTTCTTCCGTGAGAATAGGGCCAGAAAGGATCCATTAGACTAGTCTGAAGGGAAGAACAAAAGTTCCTTTTTAACAGATATATACAATTCCATAAATTTAACAGTCATATATGCATATCCATACCTAGAGATTCATAGAAGACTGTAAGACCTCTGTCTTCAAGAAACTTAGGTATGATAAATTAGTTGTCATCATTGCTCTTGATATGCCTTGGGAGGTAGGAGAGCTTAAAATATGGGTTTAAATACACATAAAGCATGTGTTCAAAAGTTGGTCCAATACCAATTTGACAAACTAAAAATGCATTGAATACTATTAAGATAACACAAGGAAGGCAGAAACTAATAATTACATAAGACTGTAATTCAGGATGCTGGAAAAGGGAATACTTCTACACTGTTGGTGTGAGCGTAAACTAACACAACCTCTGTGGAAAACTGTTTGGCGATTCCTAAAAGATCTAAAAAACGACCTTCCATATGACCCCGCAATCCCCCTATTGGAAATATACCTGGAGGAACTCAAATCACTCTGTGAAAAAGGTACCTGCACAAGCATGCTTATTGCAGTATTATTCACAATAGTGAAACATGGAACCAACTGTGCTACCCATCAAAAGGGGACTGGATTAAAAAAAATGTGGTACATATACATGATGGAATATTATGTTGCCATAAAGAAGGACAAAACTATGAACTTCACAGCAACTTGGATGGACTTAGAGTCTATAATACTGAGTGATCTATCACAGAAACAAAGAACTGAGTATCACATGTTCTGAAAGTGGACCTTGAACAATTATAGTACTATAAAAAAAGGATTGGCAGGTAGTGGGAAATTGCCAGGGGAGTGGGGCGGGATTGGCAGTAGTGGAGAATGTCAAGGGAGGGGAGACACACCTCATCAACAAGGGTACCTGCATAATGAAGACTTGTATACGTAACCCTGAATTGTACCCCACATCTTTAAAATTAAAAATAAAAATAAAAGACTGTAATCCTTCATGGTGCTGTCTAGTGTCATTTGTCCAGCATTCAGATATATGTGCTACAATAGCATTATGAACATCAAGGGATCAATGTGTTTATTACTGTGATAGTGCCGGAGAACCCAGTAGACAGTCTAATAAAGTGAACACTGACAACATGTTATAGTTCTAAGGGAAGCTTATGGTCTATTATGGGCCAACTACCGGTCTAGTTACTTGTGAATAATACAGCACTGAAAAAAGACAGATGAACAAGCAAGTAACAAATATAATACATCAATTGTGATAAGTACTGTGAGAAAACTAGAGCCAAGTAATACCTGAAATTTACTTCAAACAAATGCTTATGCAATCAAGGAAAAGTGTCCTCTTACAAAAAGTTTGCAATTGCCTACTTTCTCATTTATCTTCATTGCCATAGCGACCCACATTCCACAGAAAACAGAAAACGACAGAATTGTATCAGGATGCACCTGAAAAGCCAACATACAAAGTGTCTTTTGCCTCCAATTTTGAAATGTTGATTCTTGGTTTATTTTGAGGGCTCTTGAAATCACATTCTATGTAGCACTCCTGTGCAGAGAAGAATTACCACAACAAGCTAGAGACAGCTATATCTAGAAAGTCCTACTGGCGTCTTGGCCTGTGGCTGATGTCTGGCTACTTGGATTTCAAGAGGGTTCCTGAGTTTAAACTAATAATAATGACTCACTGTGCGTAAATTATAAGTGCAAACTATGTGGTTTGCACTGAACCCTGCTTTCTCTGGAAGTCTAAATGTCTTCTGATGGTTTTGATATATCCTCAGCTAAGGATGCATGCATGATCTGCTTCCTCAAGAAGCAATAATTCACATGTGTTGTCATAATTCAATGCTTGGCAATGTAAGCATGATGTTTGTGACTCCATAAGGAGCGGACTCTTGGAATCTTGCACCTGGTTTTCTAAGAATTTTCTCCAAGTGCCTTTTCTTTTTTTTTTTTTTTTTTTTTTTTTTTTGAGTTGGAGTCTCACTCTGTCACCCAGACTGGAGTGCAGTGGCCGCTCCCGGGCACCACACCCTCAACCTGCTGGGCTCCAGCGATCCTTCCGCCTCAGCCTTCTGAGTAGCCAGAATTACAGGCATGTGCTACCATGCCCGGCTGATTTTTTGATTTATTATAGAGATGAGGTCTCGCTGCCCAGGCAGGTCTCGAACCTGCAGGCTCAGGCAATCCACTCACCTCAGCCTCCCAAAGGCGCGGGATTACAGGCTGAGCCACCGAGCCCAGCTCCAAGTGCCTTTTCAATTTGATTATTTGGCTTTGTATTTTTTTCACCATAATACATCTTAGCCACGAGTATGACTATATGCTGCATCCTGTGAGTCCCCCTAGTGAATCACCAAATCTGAGGATGATCTTAGCACCCCCAACACAACTCTCCAGAGTCATGTAAACTTTATCTGGGAGTTGGAAACAAGAGAATTGAGGTAACTGCCCCCACAACCAATAGCTCATGTTAACAGTCAAATGAATGCCAAGTACACAGGGCAGTTCTACATGGTAAGACAATCTACTACAAAAGAATATTGATATGATCACTTAGGGAACTTCTAAAAAGTAAGGTTGCAGATTGTAACAGTACCTAATCTTAAAGAACAAAGATAAGAGAAATACCAAGCAAATAATGTTGGCCCCCTGGCAACTTAAGCAGAAAATTTAGTATAAATCCCTCATTTATTAAAAATTGTAAGCTAGAAAACAGTTATAGAAAAAAAATGTCTTCAAAAGATGTAAAATATTTTCAGTGAGTCTGAGACATCTTGATACAAGCCTAGAAACTTATCTGTTTTCTGTTTAATGCTAGAATTTTCAGTTAGATATTTAAAGATGAATGACAGACTTCAAGTACACATATATTTTAATGGAAATGGGAAAAAGTAAAAACTCCATAAAAAGAAAAATGTAAACATGTATAGGGTGTCATAGTGGTTAGGTAATCCAACCTAGAAAACCTAAGGAAAGACTTTCTATTGGGGTTATAGAGTCTTATAAATGATGATTACATATTTCAAAATATATGAAATAACAAATTCAATAATTGTTTCCACATGTATTTACCAGTCAAAGCAATGAGTGATTGGGTGTGTGTAAAAATTAATTTGGTTGCATTATTTTGTAAATGTCACAAGTATATAAACGTATAAAAATATACAGAGTTTAACTCTGAAAATGTGTATCAATCTGAAAGGAAAATATGGAAGGACATTTCCTGATTTGTTTACTTTTTTCACACAAAAAAATTGTAAATCACTAATTATAATATTAGATGTGGATTCTGAGACAGAGACCCAGATAATTTTCTTCAAATAATAATTTAGAAGAAAATGGACTTAGAGTCCACAATATTGAGTGATCTACTGTCACAGAAACAAAGAACGGGGCATCACATGTTCTCATTCATAAGCGGACCTTGAACAGTGATCATAATACTATAAGAAAAGGATTGGCAGTAGTGGGAAACTGCCCAGGGGAGTTGGGGAGAGACGGGGTTGGCAGTAGTAGGAATCTGTCGGGAGACGAGGGCACACCTCATCAACAAGGGTACCTGCAAAATGAACATTTGTATACCTAACCTTGAACTGTACCCCAAATCTTTAAAATTAAAAGTTAAAAAAAGAAAATAATAATATTAAGGATATTTGAAAATTCTACATCTGATTTACATCTCTGAAATCATAACGACTATTGTACCAAAAAGAATATGGCGTTACCTGAAAAGAGCTGATGTAAACTAAAGGTAGCCACCAGCTGATGGCGAAGAACCACAGATTTTAAAATAATGAAACAACCACCGACGGTCTCTGTAAGATCCTTGTATCACGTCTAGGCCTCTGAAGACCCTAATTTGGTTCTAATTTAAAGAGAAAAACAAAATGAGATATGTTAGTACATTTTTATATAAACTGTTCACATACAACAAATAACTTTATAAAATATTTTTAGGGTGGTAAAATGTATATAAAACATAAAATTTGATGAGACTGCTGGGCTCGGTGGCTCAGCCTGTAATCCCGCGCCTTTGGGAGGCTGAGGTGAGTGGATTGCCTGAGCCCACGGGTTCGAGACCCTCCTGGGCAGCGAGACCTCATCTCTACAACAAATCAAAAAATCAGCCAGGCGTGGTAGCGCGCGCCTGTAATTCCGGCTACTCGAAAGGCTGAGGCGGAAGGATCGCCGGAGCCCAGCAAGTCGAGGCTGCGGTGGCCGGGAGCGGCCACTGCACTCCAGTCTGGGCGACAGAGTGAGACTCCAACTCAAAAAAAAAAAAAAAAAAAAATTACTGGAGAAATTCATGTAAAAATGCACTGCAAATAAATACCCACACATACACGTTTTGTGTATATATAATTTATTGTGTATCTCGGTCCATTCCTGCAGCTATAATAAAATAACTGAGACTGGGTAGTAGGCAAATAATATAAATTTATTTCTCACAATTCTGGAGGCTAAGAAGTCCAAAATCAAGGCATCTATAGATTCTGATAAGCATTTGCTCTCTGCTTCCAAGAAGATATTTTCTTGCCCTATCCTCCCATGGTGGAAGAGAGGAACGCAAAGGGGAAATAAGCACTAGGGTACTCACTTCAATCTTTTTTTAAAATACTGCACCTCTTGATACTATTACTTTGGGTATTAGGTTCCAATATATGAATTTAAGAGGAATAGGTACATACAAATCAACGTATTCCACCTCTGGCCCTCCAAAATTCATGTCCTTCTCACATGCAAAATTCATTCCATTTCAATAGCCCTGAAGTCTTTATTTGTTCCAGCACCAATTCAAAAGTCTAAATCTAGAGTCTTATCTATATATGGTCTAAATGATACATGGGTGAGATTCAAAGTGCGATTCATCCTGAGACAAATTGTTCTCCAGCTGTGAACCTGTGCAATCCCACACATTATGTGTTTCTAAATGCAATGGTGGGTTAGGCATGGGATAGACATTCCATTCCCAAAGGAAGAAATAAGAAAGAAGAAACAGGTAACAGGTTCCAGATAAGTCTAAAACCCAAGAAAGCAAATAACATTAAATCTGAAGACTTGAGAATAATATATTTTGACTCCATGCCTTGACTTATGGACACACTGGAGCAGGCATTGGGTCCCCAAGGCTCTGGGCAGCTCCATCCCATGGCTTCGCTGGGCATCGCCCATTCAGCAGCTCTCACACATTGACCTCATATGTCTGCAGCTCTCCCAGGTTGGGGTTACACGCCGGTGGCTCTTCTGTTCTGGGTCTCAGGGATGGCTTTGCTCCACTAGCGGGAACATTCTGTGTGGCCCGGTCCCCATAACTCCTTTGGGCTTTGCCCTAATCGATCCTCTGTGGTGGTCCCATCCCTATGGCAGTTCTCTGCCTGAGTCCTGTGGTTCTCTGAGGCATCCTTTGAAACCCAGGTGGAGTTAGTTATGCCTCCACAATTCATGCGCTATGCATGCCTGCAGAGTAAGCACCATGTGGATACCACCAAGGTTCACCTCCTGTGTCTTCTGGAGTGGTTGCCTGAGCTGTACTCAGCATGCTTGAGTCTAAACTGAGATGGCTAAGGAGCACCATGCCAGAATGCAGGGAGCTAAAACTAGATGCATTCCTGAGCTCTGAACCCCAAGGTTACACAGGCTTCCTGGGCCTCTCCTTTGAAACTATTCTGCTCTCAAGGACCTGACACTCTGGGTCTGAGACAGAAGTTGTAACCTCAGAGGTCTCTGAAATGTCTCCAGGGTTGTTCTCTTGTCTTGATGAATAGCATCTGGCTTTCTTTTATCCATACTTACCTCCATACCTCCTTATCAAATGGTAGCTTGATGATGATTCAAAGCACCATAAAATGCAGAAAATAAAAGCATTATTAATACAAAGATGTTTTGTGTTATTTGTATCACTGTTTTACATCTGCAACTGGACTGTGCAGGTTATACGGAGCTTAGGGCCTATTATTAAGATAACTAAATGTGCAATTCATCTAAATATTATCTAATTGATAGCCTGTTCTACCCACAAATGAGAAAAACAAGTAAACAAACAGCCAGTTCTCTTGGAACTTTAGCTGCTTAATTTGGCAAGACCCATTATTGTCTGCTTTGGCTTTAGCTTTTAGTGTGTAAAGTATAATTCTGCAAAATTAATCTATTTCTAATACAAAATTACTGAAGTCACGTAGCAAAAGGAATTCTCCAGAAGAGAATTGTTAAAAGATATTCAGTAGACTTTTTTTTACTAAATTTGGTACATAAAATCATTAATTTTAAATGTCAACTTAACTGGGCAATGGAGTGTACACATATTCAGTCAAATATTATTCTGAGTATTTCTTTGAGAATGTGCTTAGAAGACAGTAATGTTTGAATCAGGATAATGAGTAAAGCAGATTGTCGTGCCTAATGTGAATGGACCTCAACCAATCAGTAGAAGGCATGAATAGAGAAAAGGTTTTTATGTCTAATGACCTTTGATCTAGCACATTGAGTTTTCTCTCACCTTGAACTTGAACTGAAAAAATTGTATCTCTTGGAGCTCCAGCTTGCTGATTCACCCTGCAGATCTGAAAAGACTTGCCACCTCCATGATAAATCTTATTATGAGCTGATTCCTTATCACAAACAAATTTTATGTGATATATACATCCTACTGGTTCTAGAGAACTCGGACTAATGCAGTCATGCTAACGATTTATCCCAAGTGGAACTAATGATGAGTAGATTCCCCTGGATTTTGTAATTTGTGGACTCAAATTTCTGTTACAATGACTCCCAACTCTAGGGTTTGATGGCAATTAATTTTATAACTGCCAAATGAAAGGTGGGTTTTTTTTTTCAGTCTATTAAATATTCCACTAAGGAAAACAAATAAATATTATAAGTACATGAAATTACCAGATTCACACATTTTGGAACAAGAACTTGTCAACTCATACGTACAAATGTCATCAAGATTACACTAGACAGTGATTTTCTTCATGATAGTCATAAGATCATTTATATAGTATAGGCATAAAAACAGTACATTTGATTTTTAATAGGTTTACATATTTATTAAGCATAATAATAATTAATAAGCTGAGTAAGTAGATCTCTTTCACACAGTGAATATGTGGAATAAAATCACAAAATCATCACCTCAGTAAACGCCACACTGGAAGCTGACTAAGGAATAACAGACATGGCTAGAAACACAGTAGAAGACAGGCAGAATAGGATTTTGAAGCAAGTGCCAACATATAGAAGAGAAGAAACTTTTTCATGTTAGAATGGAAATTATAGCTATGAAAGACAGACATGGAGAGATCCTATACACAAAATTGAAGATTAAAAAAATGATAAAGAATAGTACTGACAACTTTTTTAACAAAGACTTTATACTTTTTGGATTCAGAGTCCCATCTAAATTATAAACTACTCCGTTGCCAACCCCCCCACCTTGTATCGACCACAATATCTGTCTCAAAGTCACACCATGATAGATGCCACATTAATGTATTGGATTTATACAGTAAAACCTGAAACTCAAGAGATGCTGCTTAGATTTTATTAAAGCCAGATGTTGATATTAAGCCCGCAATAATTTTCAAAATTAATATGTTTACAAGAAAGCTGCCATGCAGCATGACATGAATTTTATCATCTGAATTCTTCTGTGGTACTAAAGCATCATTTTATTTTATTACAGACATTTGTGACAACCACAGCATACTCACTTCTCAGTTTAATAATGGAAAGCAGACTAATGTCCCATCTGTCATGCAGCCTTCTGCTTCTACATGTGATCTTCGTGAATTCTGAAAGACTTAATCACTGGAGTGGAAGCACATATATTTTTTGTCATGTAAAATGCTACTTGTGAATATTCATTTGTGCGTTTTTGCACATATTCCAATCCTGTTTGCATAATTCCCCTGAACTAAAACTATTCAATGAAATCTCAGGTGACGTGATAAGAGCCATACTTCTTATAGTTAGGGTTGCCAGAGTTAATAAAAAATAATATATGACACACAGGTAAATTCAAATTTCATATAAACAATGAATATATGCTCATATGAATATATTTAAGCATGTCCCCTAGAGTAATTGTTACACTAAATACATTTTTGGTTTTTATCTAAAATTCAAATTTACCTTGATATCTTGTGTTTTATTTAACAAGTCTCTTTGTAGTAGAACAAAGCCTCTTTCTTATCTGTATTTAATAAAACTTACTGCTTCTTGAATATAAAAAATGAAACCATGTAGACCACTTATTGTTTGGTCAAGGACAAATGGGAAAAAAGATGACTTGTAGGTGGTAAAGTAAAAAAGGGAAGAAAACAAGGTATGTAGTGTGGGCCCAGTTGTGGCCATTGGAGGACATTTGGCCAGATGGCCAGTAAATGGCATCCAAGAATGTGGGGCAATGAACAATGGAAGGTAGGAA
Organism: Cephalopachus bancanus; assembly: GCA_027257055.1. Classification (NCBI taxonomy): domain Eukaryota; kingdom Metazoa; phylum Chordata; class Mammalia; order Primates; family Tarsiidae; genus Cephalopachus; species Cephalopachus bancanus. Next base: position 735,483 of record JAPVLO010000084.1, on the reverse strand, counting down.
AGGTAAATTGAAATGAAAACATCATGCCCATGTGACAAGCCAACAGTACTCCTGAGGAAACAGCGTATCCCAGACTGTTTCTGCCTCATATACTTCATCCTGAATGGAAAGCAGTTCTTCAGGTAGTAGAGGGAAAAAAAAAACTAGACTCCAGTGTAAGAACACCTAGATTCATGCCTTAGCCCTGCCACTGGTTAACTGGGGTCATTTTGTGTTGGTCTTTGACCATCCTGCCTCTCAATATCTTGGTATGTAATAAAAGGATGATAATATCTCTGCTGCCAAAAGCAGACTGGACCAAATAAGATATAAAAACTATAATCTGTTTAATTCATTATACAAATACAATTTTCATGCTTATCCTATCACTGATTAACATGAGTAAAGTATTATGGTAAATTCTCAGACTACAAGACTGAATAAAGGTAAAGAGATATATAACATGATACTTGTTCATTAGTAAAGGCAATTATATATACAGGCCCTAACTAATTTGTATGACTCGTTAGAATTATTAAGGAAAACTCCTCCTTTTTCTCTTTAGTTTATTATGTGGAGAGTATTCTTGTTTCATAGTCCTACTTATTTCAGGGAGAATAACTACAATACCTCATCACTGGCTCATTTACCTCCCAATCCAAATATCTTACTTCTATCAAATTTATATTATTACATGTAGGGAAATACAGTTTTATTTTCCGATTATAAGAAAGAAAAGGCATTTCAAAAAATTTTTTTTCTTTTTCACTATCCAAAAATCTCTAAATAAATTTTTTTTTAAATAGAACCAAGCTGCTTCTATTGGAAGTAATCATTTTGGGATTTGAACATTACTTATGAAGCTCATTTTCATTCAATAAAGCGTGACACATTCTCTTAAAAAGAACTGCCATGATACAAATAGCTGCAATAAGCTCATTTCATCTAGAAAACCAAAGTCCTATTTTGCCTCAATACTCATCTGCTGAACAAGGTCAGGAAAATGTTGATAGCAATTTCACATTTACTTGTTCCAGGTAAATGGTGAAATAAAATGTGACATGAATGAGAAAGATGGAATAGAAAAATCAGATAGAGCGAGATTATCAAATCTTGGCTTTTTTTTTTTATGTTCAGAGAATAATATAATTGTGGAGCATTCTTTGACATTTAGTTCAGTAATTAAACAGGTGTCTAGTATTTAAAAGCAAACCTCACATTTCTGAGATAACTTTTTTCATATATTGGTAACACTTTAGGTGAGATATTTTATATATTCCAATCTTATATAAGGTTCCCTCTCTTAGAAAAGTTGATTTGCATTATTCAGAGGATGATAGTTATAAATGTCAGTGAAGGTTGTCTCCTTAGTTAAAACAAAATACAAAGAGCATATATTCGTGGATCCCAACCCCACACATCAAGTTAGCTTTCCTCTGTTACACAACTATGGTCCACACAGCTGACTTGGTACACTGCTTACTTAGCCATGGCCCTGTAGGATCTGCCATAATAATGTGTAAACAGGTAATGCAATGGGCTCACTTAACCCAAATCAATGAGTGTCTCCTCTAGAGCAGGCATTGTACTGAATACTGCCAAAAAATGTGTCTGTCCATGGACAAGACAGATGAAACTCAAATTCTAAGAGAAGATGGAAGGGAGGGAGAGAGAAAGGAAGGTACAGAGGAAGTGAGGAAAGAACCTACTTTGTGATCTAGAAAAAAAGGACTGGTAAGAGGTATGAGTGTATAAACAAAGAATTGAAATAAAGAATGATAGCAGGGGATTGTTCTAAGATGAGGTGATTAGAAAACATCTCTCTGAAAAAGAAACATTTAAACTGAAAACTGAACTCTGGGAATGAGGTAGCCATTGCCCATTTGGTTGGTGGTTCACATTTTATACTCTACGAGTTCTTCTTTGGATGTTATGTCTAGATATCTAGCACGCCATATAAAGCCGGGTCTTGTTGGTTGACACAACCCAAGTCTAGAATCCAAGGCAAGATTGAACTCATAATGAAGTCTGACTTAATTCATAAAGGCAATGTGTCCAGAAAATGACCATGGTAAACAAGATAAAAGATTATATAAATTTATTTGGATGACATTATTTTAAATGATGAAAAGAAGTAAATAAATTGGAGGCTAACTACAAATACTTACTATGCAGACTTTGGGTTAGATAGTTATCTAGCAGGGGAGATACCCTGATCGCAAAGGTGGTTTTCACAAGGGGAGGCTTATCCATTGCACTCCAGATATGCTGACCCCTGCTATTTCCCCAAATGTGGGAAACTCGGTTGCATCATTTGTGGTAGTGAAGGATTCTGTTCGCACTCTCCCTTGAGAAAAAAATTTGGGGTTAGTTGTTTAAGTAGCCACAAGCTACTCCTTGTCACATCATCTCTAGGACTTATTGGCTGCCTTCCTCTGTCCACTTCTTCCCATCACCCTAAAAACCCTACATTTCTTCAGAGGGTTTTATAATGTAAAAGTAAAATATATATTTTTGGATGTGAAGCCCATGACCTAGGTGAAGCCAAATAAAACATTCCAGTCCCCTTGGGGAAAAAAAGTAAGTTTAGAGCTAGCTTCATGACTTAAACTGGTCCCATGAATGAATTTTGAGGCTTTTTCTGGGCATGTGGGAAGCCAGATGCTCATTCTTCTTAACAGCGGTATGATATCTAGCAGTGAAGACGGGAATTTTACTGCCTTGTTACACGTGGGAAAAGAATGACGGAAGAACAAGAAAAGAGCCTGGTGAATCGGAAACATGAGTTGGAGCCTTAAACTATCCCCTGAAACGTGTGCCACTTCTACATATTTCAGTTGGTCTTTTTTGCTGGGGCATTAATTTCTACTTATTATTTAAACCAGTTGAGTTAGGTTTGCTAGTCAAAATGTCTTCTATTTACGACCTAGCTTCTGGTTTGGATTCTTTTCCACTTGTGGACTAACTATCCCCTTCACTGACTCTGGTTTCCCTGAGCAGATAACAAGTTCTCTTTCCAGTCATCTCCCTGGCCTCTGAAGCTTATTAGACCCTCCTACCACAAGAAACTGCTCAGCTAGGCAGCATCTTACTCTAAAGTAATCAGCAGGCCAGGCCAGTGCTCATGGAATCATTTGGAACTCAGCTTGAATAGTCTTTGACCCTACGGTCTTTGAGGCACGTTGTTGCAAACGACTAAAAACATTCTCCAGGAATATAGCAAGATTGGAACAGAAATAAAATGACCTTGGCCTATTGGCATATATTCGGAGTTTAATGTGATTTTTCAAAAAGTCAGCTGTATTTTAGAAAACAAATTACTTCAAGTTTAAAGATTTTAGGGCTTGAAATTAAATGACTGCCTATGTCCTACATGAATATGAATCTTAAAAACCAGCCTAAGTCATATGTCTCTGTGGAGATGAAACTCTCTTGTGGCACCCAGTTGGATGATCACCTCTGGATGCATTCAGTAACATATGGAATTATTCATGAAACTGACATGTGCCAGTGTTCCACTTTGTATCAAACACTATTCTAGGTCCTATGAAATCCATATTAGGAATAAAAAAAAAAACCCTCACTTCTACTCTCAAGGAACGCATGCTCTGGGAGATCCAATCAAGTAAATCATAATAATAGCTCAATGTGATAAAAGTGTTGCCATCTCTCATACAAACGCAGCAAATCTGCCCCCTGTATATTGGTCACTAGATTGTTGTTTTTACACATCCAGTTGTTTTCAACATCACCCAGTGAAGAAGAATTTCAGTCGTTTAGAATCTGTGGGCTTCCCATGCCCCACAAAACTGCACCCAATGTCTGCTACCAATAGGTATGATAAAACCTGGAGTTATAAACAACTGCAAGTTGCTGTTTCCCGTTGGAGCTTTCTGACTCAGAGATGCCCCACCAGGCTGAGCAATGTCACCTAGATACACAAACCTCCTCTCGAGCCCCCTCTCCCCCCAGGAGTCGCCTTGTCTGTCTCTCTCCTTCTAAATGGTGGCTTCTCACACCTTACCTTCTAGAGGTCTCATGCCAAGAGTGACCCTCCCTGTATACATATCTGTGGAAATAAAGCTTGTGACTATTGCTGCCAACTTCTGGTTATTGCTTCTTTCCCCTCAACTAGCCCTGAAATCCCCAAACTGATTCCCTACAGAACTTAAACCAGATTCAGTGAGAGGGTATGACTTAGGAAAGTTGAAGGGACAGGTAGAATTAGAGGGGGTTTCCTGGAACCAGATGTTGAAAGCTGAATAGGTGTTCACCCGTTAAAGAAGGAATAAGGACAATTACAGCAAAGGGAACAGAATGTGCGAAGTTCCCAAAGTATGGTACCTTCTGGATATGACCCTAAAGAAATTAAGTGTGGATGGAGCATCTCAGGCAGAATGGCGAGAAAGGAGGCCAGAGAGGTACACGGTAAGTAGGGCATGTATGCCATGCCGTGGGGTATACATCATTCTGGCAGCAGTGAAAATCTGTTAAGAAATTTTAAGCAAAGCAGTGAGTGATCAGAATTTCACTTTAGATACATCAATTCAGCAGCAGCGTGGAGAATGATTTTGAGGAAAACAGTACTAGAAAACGGTTGTCCAAGAAGTCATTATAGTAGTATCAGTGAGAAATGATAATGCCTTCAGGGCAAGGTGTGATAGGAGCTATGGAAAAAATAAAATTTATTCTCACTTATATGTGGGAGCTGAATGGTCACAAAGATAGAAAGAAATAGTAGGCACTGAGAACTTCAGTAAGGAAGGAGGCTGAAGGGAGATTGGGGTTCAGAAACTACCTATAAGGCACAATATCTGGGAAACGGGTCATCTGAGACCTAATCCCTGCTACTGCACAATATTCCTTACATGGTTGTGTACCCCTTGAATCCAATATTAAAGAAAAACAACCTTATTCTTGACCCAGGGGATTCAAAATTTAGGCATTGTGCATAGAAAATATTAAATTTTTAATCAGTCTTTCCTAGGACATAAAAGATGTCATCTAAAGGAGTAAAGTCACTCCATAATTTGCATACAGAATGTCCTTTTATTTCTTAAGTGGCCGAGCTTCAATGTCAGGACTTCTTGGCTACCTTACGCTTCAGACTTTTTATACTTTTTATAATTATGATGATAGACTTTTCCTAGAATTTTGTATAGATACTTCTTGAATCAATTTCTCCCGCCCCCAATGTTTCTGTTTTTAACTATGGGCCCACTGCTCACATTACCACACAATAAATTCTTCCTCTTTTAGCTATAATGATCACCATTCAAATGTGGTCCCATTTTCAGTACATGTCATTAGCAGGCCTTTCCTATCGCCTCTACAAAAACTTATTCAACAATGGAATTCACACCTAATTTTTTCTTTTTTCATATTCGTTTACAAAAATTTATAATATCTAAAAATAGAGCTATATACATGATCACATTTTTCTTATAGGGGCTTTAACATTCATATATTATCATCTGCTACTTGTACTCTAAACATATCTAGAATATATTGTGCATTACCTTATAGTATTCTTTTAAAGAAAAATTCTAGAATAAATATCTTAGTACTTACTGGAAATAGTTGAGTCTCTTTAAGCTGTTCGTCTTTTGGATGACTGGAGTTATAAATGCTGTTAAGTAAGTGCCAGATTTCAGATCCTTTTTTTCCTGGACTGCTAGAAAGTGAATGGATTCATCTTACCTCTGTTCTGTTAGGAAACTTCTGTTCTGATATCTTCTCCCACTTATTTGCATTTTAACATATTTCAGGTATATTTATGAACTACCATATATCCTTGCTAGAACATGCTATATTATAAATAAACAATTTGAAAATATGTATAAAATAATGCATTTGATGTGTACCAATAATGTGCAAGAAACTTTCTTTAGGTTATATATAGTTTATTTCTCCCACAATATCTATCATATATTCATACTAAAAATCAAGATTTTGGGGGACCTAAAGTTCACTTTTAACATAAAGAACATTTTAACTTTTGCAAATATTACAAAAATTCCGGACCGCGTGAACTCATTGTAGGTCCTTAGAAGGTGCACGGGTAAGGAAGAGGCCCTGATATAAGCTTCCTTAGCTTCAAGGTCAATCTGCCTCTGCCTCTGTGTATATGGACTACTTTTGCTGTGCGAGTCACTTTTTATGCACTCTACTGTGTAAGCTAGAGCAATCTTACAGAAAAATTAGCCTGGAGAGGTTACGTTTATCTTTCAGTGTCAAAGGATTGGTGTGCAGTAGATGTGTATTTGATCTGTTAAACTATATTTATGGAATTCGTTATATATCAGACACTGTCCCAAGCACTGCCATGCTGTGACATCCCAGACAGCTGTGCTCCCTGTTCCGATCAAGTTTTTTGTGGAATAGCCACTGGACATTCAACGGCTTCTTTCTTTTTCATTCATTATGTTAAGAAAGAACAGTTTAAGACACATTTTAAGATTTCTGTTCATTTGAAAATTACTGTGCATTTCAAGTTCTACTGGCTTGGCTAGGATAGCTGAAGCCCTTGTTTCCTTTTGTTATTTAATTGCCAGCATAGATCGACATTTTATGGATCTTTTGGATCATTAATATATAGAAAATAGTTCAGAAAATTAATCTATTTTGTCTTCCAAAGGTGTTACTGTTTCAGTAAGATTCAGAGGCTGATGACCGGGTTGATCTTTTTTTTTTAATCAATATTTTTTATTATGATTTTGTGGGGTACAGTTAAGGGTTAGGTGTACAGTTACGTTTCATTCAGGCACCCTGTTGATAAGAGGTGTTTCCCCATCCCCAGACAGATATTTGCGACTGTTAATCCCATCCCCCTCGCCCCCCATAGTTTCCCAGTACCGTCAGTCATTTTCTTACAGTATTACATTGGATGTTCAAGGTCCATTATATGAGTGAGAACATGTGATAGTTAACTATTTTGTACCATCTTGGTCTGAGCACGTTGCAGAAAGTAGGGTGAAAAAGCTTTGGCATCTCAAATCTTAAATCTCACCTCTTAAATCCTGGTTTTCAGTTTCTTTCCTAATTTTCAGGGAACTGTTGGCCTGAGCTCCTTGTAAGGCAGTAGGACTACTGAAACCTGAAGAGTTAAGAAACTCAGATTTCTGAGTCCCCAACTCTTAGGCCACTGACTCAGAGTTTCCAGAGACAGAGCTGCATTTGAAATCAAGCTCCCCAGTGAGTCCACAATCTGGAGAGCACAGCTCAGAGACAATGATGAGATCACAATAATTCTGATGTTTCAAACTAAAGAACACAAATCTATTATTTAAAGATAGGATCATTAAATAACTTGATGTTATAATGAAATTGTGGTAACTATGCATTCCTCCCCTTCTTCCTGAATATTTCTTGTCTTTACTTCCACACCAGCATTCTCTCCTGACCACCTCTTCTTTATGTGTTCCTCTTTGGGTATTAACTCTTCCCATATTAATGTTCCCCAGAAATCATTCTTGGTTCATGTATGTTATCACTATTTGTAGACTATTCCATACTTCTATCCTCAACTACGGATCATAGGCTAGTCCCGAATTTTGAATTTCATAACCCAGAACGTTTTTCTGAATTTTGAAAACTTGGTACTAGTCCGCTCTCTAGGGTAAATTCAAATTGAATGACCTCAAAGACTTCAAAGCCAACACAATTCTAGAATGTTATCTGTTATTCAGAAAGATTCTCTAATACTTCTTTCTGAAAATAAATTTTTTTTTCCATAGCTCCTATCACACCTTGCCCTGAAGGCATTATCATTTCTCACTGATATTACTAAAATGACTTCTTGGATAACCGTTTTCTAGTACTGTTTTCCTCAAAATCATTCTCCACGCTGCTGCTGAATTGATGTATCTAAAGTGGAATTCTGATCACTCACTGCTTTGCTTAAAATTTCTTAACAGCTTTTCACTGCTGCCAGAATGATGTATACCCCACGGCATGGCATACATGCCCTACTTACCGTGTACCTCTCTGGCCTCCTTTCTCGCCATTCTGCCTGAGATGCTCCATCCACACTTAATTTCTTTAGGGTCATATCCAGAAGGTACCATACTTTGGGAACTTCGCACATTCTGTTCCCTTTGCTGTAATTGTCCTTATTCCTTCTTTAACGGGTGAACACCTATTCAGCTTTCAACATCTGGTTCCAGGAAACCCCCTCTAATTCTACCTGTCCCTTCAACTTTCCTAAGTCGTACCCTCTCACTGAATCTGGTTTAAGTCCTGTAGGGAATCAGTTTGGGGATTTCAGGGCTAGTTGAGGGGAAAGAAGCAATGACCAGGAGTTGGCAGCAATAGTTACAAGCTTTATTTCCACAGATATGTATACAGGGAGGGTCACTCCTGGTATGAGACCTCCAGAAGGTAAGGTGTGAGAAGCCACCATTTAGAAGGAGAGAGAAGGACAAGGCGACTCCTGGGGGGAGAGGGGGCTTGAGAGGAGGTTTGTGTATCTAGGTGACATTGCTCAGCCTGGTGGGGCATCTCTGAGTCAGAAAGCTCCAAAGGGAAGCAGCAACTTGCAGTTGTTTATAATCCAGGTTTTATCATACCTGTGGGCAGCAGGCATTGGGTGCAGTTTTGTGGGGCATGGGAAGCCCACAGATTCTAAACGACTGAAATTCTTCTTCACTGGGTGATGTTGAAAACAACTGGATGTGTAAAAACAACAATCTAGTGGCCAATATACAGGGGGCAGATTTGCTGCGTTTGTATGAGAGATGGCAACACTTTTATCACATTGAGCTATTATGATTTACTTGATTGGATCTCCCAGAGCATGCGTTCCTTGAGAGTAGAAGCGAGGGTTGTTTTTTTTTATTATTCCTAATATGGATTTCATAGGACCTAGAATAGTGTTTGATACAAAGTGGAACACTGGCACATGTCAGTTTCATCAATAATTCCATATGTTACTGAATTCATCCAGAGGTGATCATCCAACTGGGTGCCACAAGAAAGTTTCATCTCCACAGAGACATATGACTTAGGCTGGTTTTTAAGATTCATATTCATGTAGGACATAGGCAGTCTTTAATTTCAAGCCCTAAAATCTTTAAACTTGAAGTAATTTGTTTTCCTAAATACAGCTGACTTTTTGAAAAATCACATTAAACTCCGAATATATGCCAATAGGCCAAGGTCATTTTATTTCTATTTTAATCTTGCTATATTCCTGGAGAATGTTTTTAGTCGTTTGCAACAACGTGCCTCAAAGACCGTAGGGTCAAAGACTATTCAAGCTGAGTTCCAAATGATTCCATGAGCACTGGCCTGGCCTGCTGATTACTTTAGAGTAAGATGCTGCCTAGCTGAGCAGTTTCTTGTGGTAGGAGGGTCTAATAAGCTTCAGAGGCCAGGGAGATGACTGGAAAGAGAACTTGTTATCTGCTCAGGGAAACCAGAGTCAGTGAAGGGGATAGTTAGTCCACAAGTGGAAAAGAATCCAAACCAGAAGCTAGGTCGTAAATAGAAGACATTTTGACTAGCAAACCTAACTCAACTGGTTTAAATAATAAGTAGAAATTAATGCCCCAGCAAAAAAGACCAACTGAAATATGTAGAAGTGGCACACGTTTCAGGGGATAGTTTAAGGCTCCAACTCATGTTTCCGATTCACCAGGCTCTTTTCTTGTTCTTCCGTCATTCTTTTCCCACATGTAACAAGGCAGTAAAATTCCCGTCTTCACTACTAGATATCATACCGCTGTTAAGAAGAATGAGCATCTGGCTTCCCACATGCCCAGAAAAAGCCTCAAAATTCATTCATGGGACCAGTTTAAGTCATGAAGCTAGCTCTAAACTTACTTTTTTTCCCCAAGGGGACTGGAATGTTTTATTTGGTTTCACCTAGGTCATGGGCTTCACATCCAAAAATATATATTTCTCTTTTACATTATAAAACCCTCTGAAGAAACGTAGGGTTTTTAGGGTGATGGGAAGAAATGGACAGAGGAAGGCAGCCAATAAGTCCTAGAGATGATGTGACAAGGAGTAGCTTGTGGCTACTTAAACAACTAACCCCAAATTTTTTCTCAAGGGTGTTTGGTTTGCTGCCTCTGAGTCAGTTTAGTTAGGATAACGATCTCCAGCTCTATCCATTTTGCTGCAGGGACATGATTTCATTCTTTTTCTTTTTTTCTGGTTGTGTATTATTCCACAGTATATATACCACATTTTCTTTATCCAGTCAATTGTTGATGGGCCCTAGGTTGGTTCCATGATTTTACTATTTTGAATAGTGTTGCAATGAACATGACATATAAGGTACAGGTATCTTTTTTTTAATATATTGATTTCTTTCCCTCTGGATAGTTCCCTGGTAGTGGGATTGCTGGGTCAAATGACAAATCTCCAGACTGTTTACAATCTCACCAACAATGGATAAACATTCCCTTTTCTCCACAACAGTGCCCATGTCTGTTGTGTTTGACTCTCTAATAATGGCCATTCTGACTGGTGTGAGGTGATATCTCCTTGTGGTTTTAATTTGCATTTCTCTGATGATGAGTGATATTGCATAGTTGTTCACACTGCCTGACTTCAAGTCATACTATAAAGCTATAGTAAATATTTTCTATGAAGGGCCAGAGAGTAAATATTTGGAGTTTGGGGTCCTAGAGTCTCTGCTGTAACTTCTCCATGGCAATGGAAAAGCAGTCATAAAGAATCAGTAAATGACTGGGCATGGCTATGTGTCAATAACATTTATTTATGGACACAAATTTAGACTTTTCATAATTTTCATGAGCCACAGCATATTAACTTTATTTTGAATTTCAAAAACCACTTAAAAAGGTAAAAACCACAAATGGGATACCCTTATGGGAATAAAGGTTTTTCTGACAAAAAAAAAAAAAAGAAAGTTAAAAACCGTTCTAATACAGTGGACTGTCAAAAAGAAATTGGGTTGGATTTTGCCACTAGCGCATATTTTTCCAACTCCTGAACTACATATTACTTTGTAAGAGTCCTTCCTCCTCTCAATACAAGAACCTTAATTAGATATCATTTATAATGAACATCAAAATAGGTGGCTAGAAATAAAGGTCTCCCAGTTTGATTCAAAATGTTATTTTGTCATTTTAAGCAAAAAAAAGCCTCCAAGATAATAGAAAATTTATCATATCTTGAGAAAACATTTTTAATAACATAGTATAAATTTGTTTTATTCTCTGTTGGAATTTTTTTTTTTTTCAGTCGGAGTCTCACACTGTCGCTCAGACTGGAGTGCAGTGGCTGCTCAAGGCCACCACAGCCTCGACCTGCTGGGCTCCGGCGATCCTTCCGCCTCAGCCTTCCAAGTAGCCGGAATTATAGGCATGCGCTACCATGCCCGGCTGATTTTTTTATTTACTGTAGAAATGAGGTCTCACCAAGTTGCTCAGGCGGGTCTCGAACCCACGGGCTCAGGCAGTTCACTCATCTCGGCCTCCCAAGGTGTGGGATAACAGGCTGAGCCACCAAGCCCGGCCTCTGTTGGAATTTTTGAAAAGAAGCACCAAGATATCTCTTATGTAAATAGTCTTTGCTTTTTTAAAAAGAATTTTGAAAAAAATACCTCCCTCTTTCCATCTGCATATCTGATTTAAATGCCTGATTGATTCTGAGAATATTGATTGAGGGTAATTTAACCTTTTACAAATCCTTAATGCTATATATAGCCTTATATTATTAATACTAAATATTTGTTAAAGTTTGAAAGTAAAGCTCAAATTGCCTAAAGCTTTGCCACATGCCTTTCAGATGTGAAATACACATTCAATATCTTATTTTTTACCTTTTTAATTTAAATGCAAGTAGCTTGTGTGATAGTTCATATTCAACAATCTTAGTTCAAATAATCCTTTTTGCAATTAACTAATTTAAATGATTTCCACCTAAAAGTCTTCCATTTAATTAAAATGAAATTTATATATGCCTAACTCAATTTCAGTTTTTTCGGTTTCTTTTTTTTTTTACATCTAGTATGCTTTGGTATATATATGAACTGACATGCCGTTTCTTCAGTGGTTAGGCACAAGCAAGCACAAACTGAATGCACACAAATTATCTAATTTATACCAGTGATAAGGAAATATAAATTATTAGGCAGTGGAGATCCTAAATTCCTAGTCTCCAATACTTAACCCTTCCGAATCTTCCATTTGCCTAGCAGGCAAACTTACCTGTCTCTTATTAGAATATTGTACTCCCCTTCCAACTGTTTCAACAAAGTAGATCTCCCGCCTCTCATTAAAAGCTAACCTTTCCATCTATATTTGGGACCTAACTCTCTCGTTTTCTTTTTCATTTTTTTTTTGAGTTGGAGTCTCACTGTGTCACCCAGACTGGAGTACAGTGGCCGCTCCCGGCCACCGCAGCCTCGACCTGCTGGACTCTGATCCTTCCGCCTCAGCCTTCCAAGTAGCTGGAACTACAGGCGCGTGCTACCACACCCGGCTAATTTTTTGATTTACTGTAGAGATGAGGTCTCGCCAAGTTGCCCAGGCGGGTCTCGAACCCGCAGTCTCAGGCAATCCACTCACCTTAGCCTCCCAAAGGCGCAGGATTACAGGCTGAGCCACCGAGCGCGGCTCTCTCTTGTTTTCTTAAGGATCTTACCCTATAGGTGATCTCTTGACTTTTCTGCACATTTAAAGTCTTTAAAGAGAAGAACTCTCAATGAGTTCCTTCTGATCAGAGGTTGTTGGTTTTGTTGTTGTTGTTGTTTTGGATCTCAATTAGGACCAAGTTAGATTAATTATAGTTCTGTTTCATGATCCACTCTCATCATCAGTCCATTCATGGGCTTGTTTCATTTAATTCACTTTTTACTATTTTATTTTAAATAATGTGAGTTTTTTTCTAAGCTCACTGTTGGGTTCCATTGGTCTAACTGTTTTTATGTCTGTGTCATGCTGTTTTGATTACCGTAGCTTTGTAGTGGATTTTTTAGATCAGGTAATTGAAGCCTTCAGCTCTGTTCTTTTTGCTTGCGGTTGCTTTTACTATCTGAAGTCTTTTGCAGTTCTCTACAAATTTTAGGATTGTTTTTTTTTATTTTGTGAAAATGTCATTGGAATATTGATAGGTATTGCAATGGATCTGTAGAGCACTTTGGGCAGTATGGGTGTTTTTAACAATATTAATTCTACCGATCTATGAACATGAGATATGCTTCCATTTGTTTATCTTTTTTAATTTCTTTCATCAATGTACTATAGTTTTCAGCGGGCATATCTTTAACCTCTTTAATTTTATTCCAAAGTATTTTTTGTAGCTAACATTAAGTTATTGATTTCTTTTTCAGATAGTTTGGTTAGTGTATAGAAATGCTACAAAATTTTTATGTTATATTCTGCAACTTTCATTTATTAGTCCTAACAGTTTTGGAGGAAGTCTTTAAGGTTTTTTATGCATAAGATTATATATCTGCAGAAAGAGACAATTTAACTTTTTTCTTTCTGATTTGGATTTCCTTTGTTTATTTCTTGTCTAATTTTTCTGGCTAGGACTTCCAGTATTATATTGAATGACAGTGGTGAGAGTGGGTATCCTTGTCTTGTTCTTGATCTCAAATAAAAAACTTTCAACTTTTTACCATTAAGTATGTTACACTTGACCTTTATGGTGTTATGAATAGAAGGGATATCATGAACATCCCTTCTGTTCATATTTTTTTAGAGTTTTTATCATGGAAGTATGTTAAATTTTGTCAAATTGTTTTTCTGCATCTATTAGATGATCATATGGCTCTGTCCTTCATTCTGTGAATGCAGTATATCACACATGTATTATGTTGTATATGTTGAACCAGCCTGCATACCAGGTATAAATCCACTTGATCTTTGTGAATGATCTTTTTTTTAATATCATGAATATATGACTTTTTATTGTTATAACGTTTTGGTTCAACAGCCTCAGGATCTGTTCCTTAGATTTGTTATATTGTCTCTTTATCACATAAATAATATATTTTCTTGGTAACAGAAATAAAGCTGGTGACGTTATCATGTTGTTGTTATTATTATTTATATAATAAAATGAACCTTTTAAAGTGTACAATTCGGTGGCATTTTTAGTACAGTCCCAATATTCATCTTTTGTTTTTATCTGCTATGTCATTTTGAGCCAGGGGATATTATAAAAAATAGACAATTGTCAATGGAGTTTCCAACTTTCAAGGAAAAAAATAGAGTCTAAGAAATTCAACTTAAATTGAAATATACTTAGATTTTTTTCTATACAGCATTTCTTCTTTTATATTTTTCTCCCATTCATCTTGAAGTGGAGTTAAATAATTTTCTAGGGTCCTTTTGTATGTATAGTTAATAATTTATCTCAAACGGATCATTGTTTTCTTGGCAATGAATTATCCTTAAAAGGTGCTGGTAAATTTGGCTTGCTTTTATGTTGCTGAAAATTTTTTCATATATATTCCTCAATCATAATAGGCTGTAATTTCTTTTCTTGCTGTGTCCCTGTTTGGCTGTGGTATCAGGGTAATGTTGGCCTTGAACCAAAAAAAAAAAAAAAGGTTTAGAACAATTCCTTTCTCTTTAATTTTTTTTTTTTTTGAAGCCTTTGAGAAAGTTTCATATTAGTTCTTATATAAATATTTGGTAGAGTTCAATGGTGATGTCATCTGGTCTAGGACTTTTCTTCAATGGGCAGCTTTTGTTACTAATTTAATCTTCTTACACATTTTGGTCTGTTTAAATTTTTCATCTTTTCATGATTCAGTCTTGGTAGTTTGTATGCTTCTATGAATGTATTTATTTCTTCAAAGTTATTTAATTTGTTGGTGTATGTCACTTGTGATATCTCCTCTTTCATTTCTGACTTTATTTAGATTTTTCTCTGTTTTTTTCTTAGTCTAGCTAAAGATTTGTGAATTTTGTGTAGGCTTGAAAACCTAATCTTCGTTTTACTGAGCTTTTCTGTTGTTTTACTATTTTATTTATTTCCACGCATCTTTATTATTTCTTTCCTTTTACTAACATTGGACTCAGTTTGTTCTTTTTCTAGTTCCTTGAGGTATGATGCTAGTTTGTTTGAGAGCTTTCTTCTATTTTGATGTAGGTGTTCATTGTCATACACCTCTCTGCTGAACTGCTTCTGCCGCATTGCATAAATGTTGGTATGTTGTGTTTATATTTTCACTGGTCTCAAGATATTTTAATTTTCTTTTTAATTTTCTCTTTGACTCATTGGCTATTCAGAAGCATGTTGTTTAATTCTCACATTTAAAAAAGCAATTTCTTAATTTTCTCTTGTAGATTTCTAGTTTCATATCACTGTGATCAGAAAAGGTACTTGATACGATGTCAGTCCTCTTAAACTTGTTAAAATTTGTTTTGTGACCTAACAGATGACCAATCCTAGAGAACGCTTCAAGTGTGCTTGAGAAAAAAATTGTGTATTTTGCTGTCAGATTGAATGTTCTGTACGGGTTTGTTAGTCCATTTTGTCTAAAATGAAGTTTGAGTTCAGTGTTTCCTCCGTTTACACTACAGAACAATAATTTACCATATAATTGTGAATCATTGTAGTTTATTCATATTAACTATCTGTATAATATTCTACTGTAAGAAATTATCACACTTTATTCCTCCATTTTTTGATTTAGAAAAATCAAGTTATTTATCGGTTTTTGCCATTATGTAAACAATATTTCTGTCAACATTCTTATACTTATCTCCTATAAGCATATATAAGAGTTTCCCTTGGATATGTACCTAAATATAGAATGGTGAAATCATAGCATATGTGAAACCTGATTTTAGAAGGCAATGTCAGCATGTCTTCATGGTGGACTGTATCTATTTACTTTCCCACTAGCAATCTACAGAAGTTCCTGTGGATACACGTTTCCTTCTCCACTTGGTATGGATGAATTTCTCATTTTTCCAATAGAATAGCTGTAAAATGCTATTTAATTGCTCTTAAATTGAATTCCTGTCATCACCAATAATACTGAACTTCTCTCTATATATTTACTAACTTATGTTTTCAGTAAAATTTCTGTTCACCTTTTGTCAATATTTTTGTTGGGTTATTTGTGCTTATATTTTGTTAATATGAATTTGATTGCACATGTGAATTGTTTTGAGTTTGTGACTTAGCTTTGAAATGCTTTTAATTTCAAAATTTACCTTTGATACATAGAAGTGATTGATTTTAATCCTTTACGTTTAATAATCTTATCTTTTATAGAAAATTATGTACATGCCTTGTTTAAGACACTGACTCTAATCTGAAGTCTAAAAATATTCACTTTTTTTCAGTATTTGAATATTGTATTTTCTACGTTCAGTTTTCAGCATTTAAATTACTTTTTCCTACTCAATACAACTCTAGACATACATGCATCAATCAGTTTCAGGAATTAGCTAGGGTCATTTTGCCTATTGTGAGCCAAAATCACACTTTTATTTACCATCATTTCATAAGTATCATGGTAACTGTTCCAATTCTTTTACACACACTCATTTACTTCTAGGACATTCTAGAATTATCTTTAATTTTCTGACAAATCTTTGTTGAAATTGCATTGAGTCTAGAGATCGATTCAAAGAGAAATGCTCTCTCTATAATTTAAAACCTCCAATATATTAGCATAGTTTACCTCTCTATTTATGTAGTCTTTTTCTTTTAGTTATAATTTTAAAGATGTGGAGTACAATTCAGGATTAGGTATACAAATGTTCATTATGCAGGTACCCTTGTTGATGAGGTGTGCACCCCCATCCCCGGCAGTTTCCCACTACTGTCAATCCCCTTCTTATAGTATTATAATTGTTCAAGATCTGCTTATGAGTGAGAACATGTGATACTCAGTTCTTTGTTTCTGTGATAGACCACTCAGTATTACATACTCTAAGTACATCCAAATTGCTGCAAAGTTTATAATTTTGTCCTTTATGACTGCATAATATTCTATCGTGAATATGTACCACTTTTTTTTTATCCAGTCCTCATTCAATGGACAGCACGCTTGGTTCCATGTTTTTGCTATGATGAATAAGGCTGCAATAAACATGTGTGTGCATGTATCTTTTTTATAGAGTGACTTGAGGTCCTCCAGGTCTATTTCCAGTAGGGGCATTGCGGGGTTGTATGGAAGGTCGATTTTTAGATCTTCTAGGAATCGCCAAACTGTTTTTTACACAGAGGTTGTACTAGTTTACACTCCCACCAAAAGTGTAGAAGTGTTCCCTTTCCCCACATTCTGTCCAGCATCTGTTGTTTTTTGAGTTATTGATGACTTGAGTTAGGTGATATTTCAGTGTGGTTTTAATTCGCATTTCTTTGACGACTCATGAGGCTGATCATTTTTTCATGTATCTGTTGGCTGCTTGTATGTCTTCTTTTGAGAAGTGTCTATTCATATATTTTGCCCACCTTGTAATGAGGTTTCGTTCTTTTTTTTCTTTTTAGCACATTTGTGTTCCCTGTAGATCCTAGATGTTAGACTTTTGCCAGATATAGAGTTGGCAAATATTTTTCCCAGTCTGTGGGCAGTCTCTCTGCTCTTTTGATGGTTTCTTTGGCTTTGCAGAAGCTTGTCAGTTTGATGAGGTCCCACTTGTCTAGCTATCTCTCAATAATGCTTTAAATTTCCCCCAAGAAATATATTAAGCATATTTTTTTAGATTTTTATTTCTGGGTATTTCATATTACTTCATAGTCTTATAAATGATACATCCATTTTTATTATATGTTCTAGCAATTTATTGCTGATATAAAGAAATTTATTTCTGTTTCTATGTTCATCCATCTAGCCAATATTACAAACCCTCATTATTTCAAACAGCAACCTATGCATTCTTTTTAATTTTCTATGAAAAATTAAATATAGGCACAGGTAATTAACTTTGTTTTTTGCTTTTTTTATTATAAAGATGAGGGGTAAAATTTAGGATTAGGTATACAAGTGAACATTGTGCAGGTAAAGTTTGGGTCTATATTTGGTCCCCACTTTGCCTGGTTTGAGATCAGATACCCTTAACTTTGAGGCTCTCTTCTTCACTATATAATGCATCTAGAGCTATAACTTTCTATCTTTATACTGTTTGACTTCAGTTTTGATGTATACAGCTTTTATCATTCAGTTCTAAATTTTTTAAACTTTCATTACCATAATTTTTTCTTAAACTTATGCATTTGTTAGAGTGCTTTCTTTTTCTTTATAATTATTATGGTTTTTTTAATTACTTTTTTTAAATTGGATTCTCACTCCATCGCCCAGGCTGGAGTGCAGTGGCACGCTGCGTCGACCCCAGCGTCGACCTGCTGGGTTCCAGTGATCCTTCCACCTCAGCCTTCCAAGTAGCTGTAACTACAGACGCGTGCTACCACACGTGGCTAATTTTTTTTTCTTTTATTGTAGTGATGAGGTCTCACCAAGTTGCCCAGGCTGGTCTTGAACCCACGGGCTCAGGTAATCCACTCGCCTTGGCCTCCCAAAGTGCTGGGATTGCAGACTGAGCCACTGAGCCCGGCCAATTACTATTTTTTAAATTCTAACTTAATTGTTTTGTGATCAAAGGTCATGGTCTGTATGAAATATATCTTTGATATGCACTAAATTCTTAATCTCTTAATATCTGGTCAACTTTATAAATGCTCCTTGTGTGCCTGAAATAGCATGTACATTCTTTCATTGTTGAGTGTATATTCTTTTTTATGCTGTTTTAATTCTATTTTAAACACCTGGTCCATCTGTTCTAATATTTCTGCTTCTTTTCAAATTTTTAATCCAGCAGTATTTTTTTTTACTCAATGTGCTCCTCCAATCTCTTGCTATTTTGACCCATGAGAACATTTTATCCCAGGAGAAATATATCTCTGCACTAGAGAATGATTCAATCTGGCTTTTTATAACCCAAATCTGCAGAAAAAGGACCAGCGACTTAAAATTATCTTAAACATATTAAAAGAGGTAAGAAAAGTTGAAATAAGAAAAGATGACAGCTACTTTTTTCAAGCATGTGCAGGCAACAGATGAGTCCAAAGATGATCTTATGTGTCTATGTATAGCCATAAGTACAGGTAAGCCTTATCTACCATTAAACTACTTATCTCTAAAATTAACTCTAAGGTTCAATTTTCACCTTTGGTTCCCCAGGAAGAAGCAGCAACAGAAGGATTCCTCCCTAGACCTGTACTTCCTCATGGGCAAATATATTCCTATGACACCATGGTAAAATGCAGAATTGACTTCAAAAATCCTGGGTGAGGTCTGAGATTCTGCATTTCTGACAATCTCCCAGATCAAGCTTCTGTTACTGGTCCTAAACCATACTCCAAGTGGCCCTGGCTAGATTTAAATTCTCCGGGTTGAAGAGGGAGAGAATCAGAAAGCAACCTTCTAAAGATAGTTATTGCCTACTGGTTTTCTGGTTTTTCTCATTTTCACAAAGAAAATGAGGGCACCATCTTGAGTTTACTCCAGAGAACACCTGGACCAGAAGTGTTCAGGGCAAACGAGGGGGCTAACATTAACATTACAGTCCCAAGGCAGGGTCAGAGGAGGAGAAACAAATGATTCCAAAGATTTGGAACAAAGTTACTACCATGTAAGTGGTGTGTGTGTGTGTGTGTGTGTGTGTGTGTGTGTGTGTGTGTATAAAATCCTTCTCTCTCTCTCTCTCTCTCTCTCTCTCTCTCTCTCTCTTTCTCTCTCTGTCTCTCCCTCTAAATACACATGCATACATACACCATGCGTTACTGACATTTTCTCTGTTTTTCTTTTCCAGTTACTCAGGGTAAATTGTATTCGAAAGAGATAGAAGGCAAACTAATGAATGACTTTGGTCAGGGCCCTCTGGCTTTAAACAATTTAAACGGGCACATAAATAATAATACTATACATTACAACTCTGTGACTCATCTCCTCAAATCTTTTATATTTGGTCTTCACAGGAGTTGTCTGTATTATTTTTCTACATGCTTTCGCCTCTGAATCACTTCTTAACACATCCAAGTGGGCTTTTAAATTCATCACCCCTACCGAAACAGTTCTAGCAAAGATCACTAAACACTACATGTCACTAAGAACACCAAACAATGTTTTATTATAATGATTAAATGCGAACGTCTGTATTTAGATTGCCGGCCATGGAGCATTGGTGAGGATTGAAAGAGTTAGTGAAGATAAAAGCTTAAAGTAGTATACGATACACAGTAAACACTTAAAAATGCAAAGCTATTAAGATCTGACGTGAATTTTTATCATCTTCAATTCTGTTGTTTTGTCATCATCCAATACTTGAAATACTACCTTTGGGGTTCAGATAACTCATTCTTCTAGTTTTCTTCTGACCTTTCTAGTTATTTCTTATCTTTCTATTTTTGAGGTTCATACTTCTTTCTAACTAGCCATTAGATTCTTAAGAGTCACAAATCTAGTTCCTATAATCTCTTTTTATCTCTCTTTAAATGGCTTCTGTAGATGATCTCATCTGCACCTGTAGCTTCAATTACACTTCTATACAAATGACTCACATTTATTTTTACTCAAAGCCCAGACCTCTCTTTGGACCATCAGCACATTAATGAACTGCATATTTGACATGCCTTGTTTGAAGTGACATCAGAACCTCAAATTCAGCATGTCCAAAAATCAAATCCATCATCACCCTTCACTGTAAATCTGGACGTTTTCTGACGTTTTCTGTGGCCATGAAAATCCATTTTTTGTGCAAGCCAGAAACTCACATTAGCATAAATCCACCACGTGCTATTGCTTTCACCACTGATATACCTCTAGCATCTATACCATTCTCTCCATTTCCATACTATCTACTATAAATTTCTATCTCCTGTACCTTCAATATAGAAACAGCTTTTTTATTGTCTACACGTGACCAGTTTTAATTACTATAAACTTTACACCACATTATAACCAGAATAATCTTTTTTTATACATAAATCTGATGATAATACATCTCTCTTCAGAACCATCAAAGGCTTTCCACAGCACTTTGGCTCATAAAAATGTCTTAATTTTGCTTATGGAATTCTATGTGGCTTAATCCCTATTTCCTTCACCAATTTTAGGCTGAAAACACTCAACTTTGTTCTCTCTAAGTCAACCATACTGTTTCTATCATCTCCTCTCTTTTCTTGTCATTTTCCCCATTCAAGGTCATTATCTATACTATTCCCTGTGTCTGCAGTGTTCATCCCTCTTCTCTTGACTGGGTTAACAACTGCTCACACTTCTGATCCCAATTCAAATACCTCATCCTCTGTCAAGCCTTCCATAACCTCCAAACTAGTTCCCCCAATATGGGCTCAGATAGCTCTATGCGACACTCAATGTAGCACCTGTCACAATTGCAATTTTACCTTTGGTTGCATGATTTTGCTATTTGCATTATGTCTTTTCTTAGATGAAATTTATATTTGAGCAGAACCATGAATTAACAGAGGATTTGGTGATTAATATGCATTCAATAAATACATGTTATGAAAAAATGAAATTAATATGTGTGCACTCCAAAGAGCAGGACTGCATTAATTACAAGAAGGATTGCCAAGTTAAAACTGAAATTTAACAGGATAGGTTCTAGGACTGGTTCTGGCCTGGATTTTCCATAGACTTTCTCTACTGTTCACTACCATGTGGTTTTATTTATGGATAGATAGCTAGATCTCTAACTTCAGTCTTTTAATTTCTCTTCTTCCTCCAACATCATGCTTCTCCACTTCTTATACAAGAAATGAATTTGACATTGGAAATTAATCCATGTAATTTGGCACAGTAAAATAAAAAGATCAAAAATTATATAATTTTAATAAATGCAGAAAATTATTGACAAAATCCAATGCATATGCATAATAACATTTCTTAACAAATTAGAAGTAAAAGAATCTCTCTATTTTGATAAAGAGGAACTAACTCCAAGTCTACAGCAAATATTATATCACTAATGAAATAAAGCACTTTCTCTCATTAGATTGGAAATAAGACAAAAATGCCTACTTTCACCAATTATATTTAGCTTTGTACAGGAAGCCATCACCATGCAATAGGAAATAAAAAAATTATGAAACCACTGGAAAATAAATTAAAAGTTTTATTTATAGATGATGACTGAAAAATTCAAAATACAGTCATATACCATATAATTACATTTTGGTCTATAACATACCAGATATACAACGATGATCTCATAAGATTTTCATAGAGCTGAAAGATTCCTATGACCCGTTGACATAAGAGCTACTGTAGCACTGTCAGACAACTCATTACCTTTTCTATGTTTAGGTGTACAAACGTCATGCATCACTTAATGACATTTCATTCTAAGAAACACGTACTTAGGTGATCTTTTTTGTTATTTGAACACCATAATGGAGTGTGCATACACAAACCTAGATGGGCTAGCCCACCCAGTACAGCCTATTGTTCCTGGGCTACAAATCTATACAGTATGTTACTGTACTATAATACTGTAAGTATGGTATTTGCACATCTAAATATATCTAAACATAGAAATGGTACAGTATAAATATGGTACTATAATTTTATGAGGTCACAACTGCATATGTGATCCATCATTGACTGAAATATTGTTATGCATCACATGATTATACTTGCCATTCCCAGTTCCTCAAAGTGGTGGATCCAGTTATCTCCCTTATACAACCAATTCCTGGCGACCATCTTCCTGACAGAATCATCTAGATGCAACCTACTTGACTCACCCCACTGACCCTCATGTCCTTCATGGACTGTGCATATATGCCCTGTGACCACCTCTCAGTCACAACGTGACTCCACGGAACTCACGTCTGCTTGCTGCAGACTTACCAATTAGAACTTTCCATGGGTAATTATCTGCTTGGATGATGTCCTGGACCCCCAAAAAGTCTTTCTCCTCAGGTTCCCTGTTCTTTCTCTTATTCCCCACTCAATGATTGAGCATGTGTGTCCAGGATGGCTCTCACATTCCCGTTGTCCTGCAAGACATGTTGCCTCTGCTCTCTAGATCTGTGGGTAAACACTGCTTCTGTTATTTTATGTTTTGTGGAGTTGCTTTCTCTGTGTCTTACCAAACTGAAACACCTAAACCTAACTCTCTTGTAGTCAGGCTCTCCTAGAGAGTGGCTAGTACAGAGCCACAAGGGTGTCTGCCAGTATAGACAAGTTTCCTATGCGAGGTGCACCTGATCATGAGTTGGACACTTAGGTTTTAGACTCCCCAACAGAATAATGAAAGGCACTCTGTAGACCTCCACAATGAGATCGTGAAGCCCCATCAGGGTAGGGTTAGAGTTTATGGCCACTCTCCAGAGAGACCTCAAGATAATATCAGAGGAAAATACAACAGAAATCTGTTTTGACTGATAGCCATATAGCTAACCAGTTTTCATTGGTGTGTGCATGTTATATCGATTTCTTTTCATTCATTTTGAGCCCACTTTTGTCTTTATATTTAAATTTCATTTCCTGGAGGCAACATAGAGTTGTAACTATTTTCTTTGAATCTTACAACTTCTGCTTTTAATGTGAGCATGTAAATCATTTAAATTTAATTTAATTATCAACAGAGTTAAACTCAAATTTATCATATTACCATTTGTTTTCTATTTATTTGCCCCATTTTTCTTTATTTTTTTTCACTGTTCTTGACTACCTTTGGGTTAATAGAGTAATTTTTGTGATTTCGTATTGCTTACTAGTTAGGTTTTCTTGTTTTATTCTTTTATAGTTGCACCAGGGTTTACAATATATGTCTTTAATTTATAGTCCATCTTCAAATAATATTAAACCATTTTATCTATGATTTAGAAATCTTACAACAGCATGCTTCCACGTGCCCTCCTGTCTTTTGTGTTACCATATCATACATTTCATGCCTACATTTGCTATTTAGCCCACAGTGCGTTATTATTGTTAATATTTTTCCTGCATTACGTTAAAGGTATCATCCCATTTTCTTTTGGCTTGCATAGTTTGCTATTAGAAGTCTGATTCACTCATAACTCTTTCTTTCTGTATGCCCTTTTTCTTGAGCTACATTTTAAGTTGTTCTCTTTATTACTAATTTTTAGAAATTCGATTATGATGTTCCTGACTGTTACTGTTGTTGTAGTAGTAACTTTTTTACAATGTATTTTTTAGCATCCTGAATCTGTGGTTTGTATATAGTGTGAGAAACATTATTTTTGAAACGATTTTCCCTCCCTTCTCATGCTGGTACTTCAATTTCCTAAATGATTGACTGCTTGATACCCCACAGCCCACTGAAGATTCGTTTCTTTTGTTAATCCTGTGTTCACTAATCTGCAGTGTCTAATGTGCAGTTAATCCCATTCAGTGTATTTTTATTTCAGATAATACATTTCATCTCTTTTAAATTCCATTGAATTTGTTTTGTTCTCACTTGTTCATGCTTTTCTCCGCCCTCTCGATTACATCAAATCTATGCAATAACACTTAACTTTTTTCCTAGTTTCATTATTTTTGTTATTTCTGAGTCTATTGATTTATTTTCTCCAAGCTACGGGTCATATTTTCCTACTTCTTTACATGCTTGGTAAGTTTTAAACTGATGGTATAAATTATGAATTTTATATTATTCAGTGTTAGATTTTGGAGCATTTCTTTAAATAGCACTAGATTAAATTCTGGCGCATAGTTAATTATGATCAGTTTAATCTTCTTAATGCTTACTTATAAAATTTGTTTAGTTAGGTCCAGAGTAGCCTTTATTCTAGAGTTAATCTAACCCTACTCTTAAAGTGATACTGTCTGAAGGCACTACCTTATGCTCCATGATTTATAAGGTCTTTCTGCTTTGGGTTGGTGATAACACAAATTATTGCCAGCTTAGTGTGAGCTCCAAACATTGTTCTGCTTATTCCTTTCTGGTGCTTTTTGTCCCTGTCATATGCAGATCAATGCTTAGCCAGTGATCTACAGATCTCTGGACTCTTCTTCTTTGTTGCACCTTCCTCTCTGGAGTTTTGCTGCACACACACTAACTACTTTGGTCTTCCTGAACTCTGATCACCGTCTCCTAAATACAAGTAAACCACCAGGTTCTATTTATTTCCCCCTCCCTTCACTGCAGCAACTCATGCAGTAAATTAAGGGGCTAGAAGGGTGCATTTAATGTGGTTCTCTTCTCTCAGAATTACAGTCCTATGTTCTCTAGAGTCCAATATTTTTTTAAAAACAGTTGTTTCCATCTCATGTTTTTCTAGTTGTTCAAGTAGAACCCACGGGCTCAGGCAATCCACTCACCTCAGCCTCCCAAAGGCGTGGGATTACAGGCTGAGCCACCGAGCCCGGCCATCCTACCTTCTTATACTAACTTCCTTGTCCTCAATAAGAACTCTTCTGGCCTTGTTAGGACAAACCACATGTGAAAAGGAGCTGCTACACCCTTTCAGTTCACATCTAGTTTTCCGAATTGCTGCCAACTTTGAGCACCTGTATACTGATGACCATACATTGAGCACACCTTCAGAGGTATTATACTATCCTTTTAAAATATTAACACAAACAAGAATAATATTTCCTTTTCCTTGTTTCTTTTTAGCACCAAAGCGATTGATATTTTCAAAAGGAAAATTCACTAATAATAACAGAGAAGGAAAAAAGGAAATCATTACAAAACGTACAAAGAGTTTTAAAAGATTCACAGAACAGATCTTTGAAAATCTGTATATTCTCTCGTTTTTTAAAACTGGAATTTTTTAATTAAAAATTGTGTATTTATGGCTCATTCCTGTAGTCTTACATATATATATATATATTTTTTTTTTTTAGTTTTAAGATGTGGGATACAATTCAGGGTAAAGTATACAAATGTTCATTATGCAGGTACCCTGGTTAACGAGGCATGCCCCTCCCTCCCCTGGAAGTTTCTCTCAACTGCCAATCCCACTTTCCCTCCCCTGGCAGTTTTCCACTACTGCCAATCCCTTTATATACAGTATTACAGATATTACAGTATTATGATAATTGTTGAAGGTCCACTTATGAGTAAGAACATGTGGTACTCAGTCCTTTGTTTCTGTGATAGATCACTCAGTATTATAGACTCTTAAGTCCATCCGCATTGCTGCGAAGTTCATGATTTTGTTCTTCTTTATGACTGCGTAATATTTCATCATGTATATGTACCACATATTTTTTTACCCAGTCCTCTTTAGATGGGCAGCATGGTTGGTTCTATGTTTTTGCTATTGTGAATAATGCTGCAGTAAACATGCCTGTGCAGGTATCTTTTTCATAGAGTGATTTGAGTTCCTCCAGGTATATTCCCAGAAGGGGGATTGCGGGGTCATAGGGAAGGTCAATTTTTAGATCTTTGAGAAATTGCCAAACTGTTTTCCACAGAGGTTGCACTAGTTTACACTCCCACCAAAAGTGTAGAAGTGTCCCCTTTCCCCACATCCTCTCTAGCATCTGTTGTTTTTTGAGTTGTTGATGATGGCCACCCTGACTGGAGTTAGGTGGTATTTACACGGGGAGTGTAAACTAGTATATTCTCTATTCTAGTTGAAAAAGGCTTATAGAGTATAACGAGGCTGTCTGTCTCCCCACTCTGTCCCTGGCTGGGCCTCATCCTCCACCTCAGTAACCACTCAGGAACAGCCTTTGAGCATCACATTTCCTTGGCTCTTTACTTACTTAATGTCACCAGACCTAATTCTACTTCTTAAGCTTTTCATATAAAGAAACTGGATGGAATGGTAGTGCCTGATACAAAGAAATATAAAAGCTTTCAGCTCATAGCCCAGCTCCACGTGGCAGTGCATGGTCTACTTCCATCAATTCACAGTGAGATTGGACCTCCTTGATCATTTTTGTACAATAATTATATTTGCATATGATACAGAGTTGAATTATCTCACCATACCTCTTTCCACATTGTTTGGGAAGCGGATGTCATGATAACAAGTAAGATCATTCACCACCATAATATGTCATAGCCATTTTTTTCCCTGAATATACACAATGGTAACCAAAAAGAAAATAATGTATCTTTATATCTAGAAAGTAAAGCATAATTCTCAAAAAAAAAAAAAAAAACCTTGACCCCTAAGAGAAATATAGGATTTCCCTACCCTAGATTTTGTTTGTTTTTCCCGTAAGAATGGTGTATCAATGTCTGTTGCTGCTGTTACAAATTACCACAAATTTAGGAACTTAAAATAACACAAATCCACTATTTCAGAGTTTTGTAGGTCAGAAGTCTGCATTGACTCAACTGGTTCCCTGACTCCTGGTCTCACAGGACTTAAATCAAGATGTCGACTGGCCTGGGCTCATATCTGGAGGATCTGGGGAAGAATCCACATCCACGCTCTTCATTCAGGTTGTCAGCATGATTCAGTTCCTTGTGTTATTGGTTGAGATCCCTGTGTCCTTATGTGCTATCAAGTGGATGCCTCTCCAAGCTCTTGAAGGTTGCCCGCACTCCTTGTCACACTGACTCCTCCGTCTTCAAACCTGATCACCTGCATGATCCAGGATAATCTCCCTATTTTAAGATCTGTCACCTTAATTGTGTTTGCTAAGTCTATTTTGTCCCGTAAAGTAGCATATTTACATGTTCCAGGGATTAGGGCATGAAAGTCACTTTTTAAGGGACGTGGGGGAAGGATGCACCATCAAGATTTACATTTCTAGAACAAGACAAATAATGTGTATCCATTATTTGCCTTGTTCTAGAAATGTAAATCTTGATGGTACTGTAAAGTTAATGAGATCACAGGAGGAGTTGAGAATGAGTCTTGGAAGGAAAAAGTTTATTATACTCACAGGTCCTCGAGAGGGGGACACTGCAGTGGTTTCAATCAGTGGAAGCAGTAGGTTTCAATCAGGTGGCAGAAGACAGGAAAGGGGAAATTCTAGGCCAGAGCCTTTATTAGGGTTTTGGCAGGAAAGAGAAAGTAGGACCAGGTAAAGAATTTAGGTCTGGCTAGTTTGTGTAATTCTGGCAGGTTTGAGGCTTATAGAGATGGTCTCTAGTGGCCTCATACCTGACCCTGGGATGATTTAAAGCAGAGGAAATAATGGCTTGGAGTACCAGAGTTAGATCAGGGCATGGTTGGGACAATAGATTCAGGATTGACTGGTGTGCACATAACAGCAAATTGCTATTATCTTTAAAAACTAGCTAGTCCTGGGAGGGGTAGTCTCTCCCTGGGTCTGCAAGGCTACCAAGTGCTAGAGCATCAAGAGTACAGAAAAAAAGAAAAGATAGTTAATATAATTGGCTGTGTAATAGCCAAATAGAAATAAACTAATAAATACAGACTCTAAGAAAACACAGAGCAGAACACTCTCCTATTCTGTGGTACAGATGGAACTGCCATTGTTTCTCATCATCCTTCCATAAGGGCAGGCCCTTAACCCAATGTTCTGAAAAACATTTGTGAGACTTTAGGCAGTCTTTGTGTATACATGCCCAAGCAAGTAGATTAGGGGTCTTGTATTATATGTGAACTCTCAGACCTAGAATACTGTGGGCTTGATAGAATTTGCAACTTAGAACTATCTAGTTTGTACCTACTTAGTATGAAATATGCTACCTCCTTTCATAGATTTTATCTTTTTCCACATCTTACGTAGTCTCATTATTTTTATGGTATGTATGACAGTCTTTCCTGCTGGTTCTCAGGTCGCAAGCTACTAACAAAACAATAGATTATTTTCAGTCTCCCCTGAGCTATATACTCAGCAGTGCCCATCTGACATCAGGTTATTATTACTGGTTGTTGGGGAAAATATCCAAAAAGCATTTGCTCCATTTTAAGCACCTTTTGTCTACTATGTACTCTCAAATAAGTTTGAGATCTAGTGCTGTTCTGTACTCAAATTGTTCAACCTAACTCAAGAACAAAAGATGGGAGGAAGGGATACATAAGATTTGCCTGTTGATGTTCTCTTTAGCTTTACACATAACACAAATGAAAGATATTGACTAATGGTGGATAAATATAATTTAGGAGAAAGAGGATGTTTTCTGCAATTGATCACCAAGCATGAGCTGTGCTAAACAATTAAAAGTTAGTTTTTTTGCATTGGACAACGACTTCTTTTGTCATTATACTAGATTTTTATAGATCCAAAGACTTAACGCCTAAGCTTATTTAAAGAGCAAACATTCAATCCAATATCCTCATCTAGATACTTCTGTTTACAGACATATTTATATAATAAACTCTAGGCAGCTAAGCAAACACTATATTTTTAAAGAGCTGATTTTAAGCTGAAGAATCAGCGTAATAACCAAAAGCAATACAGTTTCTGGCTTCTGGAACTATAAAATTAGCTA
This sequence comes from Cephalopachus bancanus, assembly GCA_027257055.1. Taxonomy (NCBI): domain Eukaryota; kingdom Metazoa; phylum Chordata; class Mammalia; order Primates; family Tarsiidae; genus Cephalopachus; species Cephalopachus bancanus. The sequence continues at coordinate 706,198 of JAPVLO010000084.1, read as the reverse complement.
AGTAATGACATGCTTTTCAGCTGATTAATTTTTTCTAGCTTGGACATCTGCTGTCATTTGAAAACTGTCCAGTATGAATATCTGAAGCAGATGGGAACAGCATGGAAGATGTCAGATTGGCTTGTGGTGTAAGTAATATTTGCTTCTTTTGGACAAGGTTTTCTGCAGAAAAAGATTGCTCTTGGCTCCCAGTTTTAGCCTTAGGCAGTGGTCAGTAATGATAGGTAAAAGTAGACTTGGCATCTTATCTGGAAGAGACACTGCCTTCCATGAAGCAAAGTCTCCAGGCTGCTACTTAATGTTGCTTTGATGCTCACATGTTGTGTGATTAAACACTTGGTGAAACCCTGGGGCTGCCAGCTGGACGTGATTTGACACCCTTATTAATCTTTAGAAATGTTCCCACTCTCATCCAATCAGAAAAGTTTTGGAAAAGCCCCCGTGCCTTGTGGCTGTATTGCTTCCAGTAGATAATGCCAGTTGGCAGTTATCTTTTCATTAACTGATTTGAGTATTTCAGGATAACTTCTGTTTTCACGAGCTGGTCTGAGTATTTCAGGATAACTTTTGTGTGTTGTAATTGCATGGGTAAAAGCTGTCCAGGGAAAGTGGATGTTGCCTATCAAAGGCACCTGAGAAATGTTGTAAATCTTTGAAATCTCCAGAATCTCTAGAGCCAGAATATGGCACTTCTCCTTCTGTGACTGGTTATCCTTTGAAGCCTGGCCATAAGCCTCAAAACCTGGCATTTAGCTTGCTGTGCCCAATGGCAAGGCACCACAGAGCATGGAGTTCTCAAGCCTAAAAACTTAGTCCTTCGAGAACAACACTTCTGTGGAGTGCTCATGATGGTCTGGGCCTTTTATAGGTGTTGGTACACTAGTGATTAAAAGCAGTGTTTGCCAAAGAACTGAATACCACATGTTCTCACTTGTAAGTGGGCCCTGATCACTAGTTACATTAGCAAAAGGGTGGGATCGGTAGTCACCGAGCACTTCTAGAGGAGGGAAGGAAGGAGGACAGTGGGGGTCACGTGACCACACAAAGAGTACCTGGTTCACTTCCGGGGGGGTAAGGGCCCTGACTTCCTTAAGCAGATGCCTTTTATGCTTTTACACAAAGGGAGGAGGAGTTTGGGGGGACTTTCCAGTCTTGTTACCATTTAATTGGGTAGCAGCCTCTGGTTGTCAGCTCAATCGTGAAGTTGCAGAGACATTTGGAAACTTTAGGTGATTTTCCCCTGGCACCTGATTGGTTGTTGCTAAGGGGAAAGTGGGTCAAGGGAAGGGGTTGAAGCTTAAACTGGAGCTTTGCAATTTTTTTCCCATAACTGAAACTTTAAACAGCTACAGGTTATGTTTTAAAGCAGAAAACTAAAATGGCTGTGCTATTGTTCACAAGCCGATTACATATTTATTGGGTTATAGCATGCTCTTAACCTGAGTCCATGGTATACTCTATTACGGTTCTCTCAAACTTTTCTAAAAAGCTGAGAAAATCTATCTCTTTTTCAACGTATTTACCTACTAGTAACTTCTTAGTCCAATACTAATATTTTGAAAATTACCAATTATTTGACAGTAGAAAATGATGAATGCATTCTAAATACAAGATTTGATATATAGTATACATTTTTGTGACACCTTATCCACAAATAGTTTCTATAATACAAAATTATGACAAGTTAATAACTAATATTTATTAAATACTTAATATGTGTTGGAAACTATGTTAATTGCTTTGCAGACATTGTGATAATTTAGTGTTTACAACAGTACCGTTAGCCAGATACTAATATTATCTCCCTTAGTCAATGCCTAAGAGGTGGAGAGAGCTGAATGGTTTTACTTTGGTAATTCAGTTCTCCAGCCAAGAAGTGACACATTGCTCTTCCACTCACATCTTGAGCCAAAACTAGTAGCTTAGCTCCTCCTAACAATAATAGTGCTAGGAACTAGAAAACTTCCATGTATCTGTAAAGAGAAGAACTAAGAATATTTAACGGCATAAACACAAACATATCTCTCCATCTGTCTGAAATTGCATTACCTTCAATCTCAACATTCATTGTTTTTCAGTTGAAAGCATTGTAGTTCTTTAAGTTATAAATCTCCACAAGGAAAGAGCATACTAATCTGTTATCTGATTAACAATTAAGTTTAAATTACCTGAGAGAGAATAATATGCTTTGAATATGTGTGACAATAATGTTCATGATATGGAGTGATGTTCTAGTGACAGGTCTGATGTGCAACGTCCCATGAGTCACATGCATGCATAGATCCTTGAGTGTATAACAGGAAACAGAAGTGAGAATACAAATAGGATGTTGATTGAAACCAAAGACAAACTTGTTACTTTGTGTTTTTTTTATTTATATTGAAACTCACAAGTGTTTTTGCCACTGAACTTCTTTTGAGCAATCCTCACAATTCTTCTCAGACTTAAGCCTCAAAGTCAAGCCTCAGCAACTCTTCTGTGCTCTAATAAAACACCTTCCTGTCAAGGCCAAGAATTCAGTCACCTTACTTCTCCCCTAAATAGCTGGTCCCTCTCAGGACCGGTTACAGAGTTAGAAGTGCTGACTTTCACTTCTTTCAACCCCCTTTCTTTTTTATTTATTTATTTATTTATTTTGTTTGTTTGTTTGTTTGTTTTTTGAGTCGGAGTCTCACTCTGTCGCCCAGACTGGAGCGCAGTGGCCGCTCCCGGCCACTGCAGCCTCGACCCGCTGGGCTCCGGCGATCCTTCCGCCTCAGCCTTCCCAGTAGCCGGAATTACAGGCATGCCCTACCACACCCGGCTAATTTTTTGATTTATTGTAGAGATGAGGTCTCGCTGCCCAGGCGGGTCTCGAACCCACAGGCTCAGGCAATCCACTCACCTCAGCCTCCCAAAGGCGCGGGATGACAGGCTGAGCCACCGAGCTCGGCTTCAACCCCCTTTCTTGATAATTGTCAAAAAGAAATGACAGAATGAAACTGAGGAAGTCACAAAAGTTCAATAATTTTTAATGAATTATGAAAACCATTACTTTTGATCTTCTTTTTTTTTTTTTTGAGTTGGAGTCTCACTGTGTCACCCAGACTGGAGGGCAATGGCCGCTCCCGGCCACTGCAACCTCAACCTGCTGGGCTCCGGCGATCCTTCCGCCTCAGCCTTCCAAGTAGCTGGAACTACAGGTGCGCGCTACCACGCCCAGCTAGTTTTTTTTTTATTTATTGTAGAGATGAGGTCTCGCCAAGTTGCCCAGGCGGGTCTCGAACCCACCGGCTCAGGCGATTCACTCACCTCAGCCTCCCAAGGCGCGGGATTACAGGCTGAGCCACCAAGCCTGGCTTACTCTTAATCTTTACCACAACTTTGCTGGGATGAAAATAGATGTGCTTCAAAAATACCTATCCCAGCCCAAAGCATAGATATTTTGTGAATAATGGATGGTGCCACAAAGCTATTACACCTGTGGTTACAATGTATTACAGCTAAAATATACTGATCAAAGCAGAGTCCAGGAAGGTTCCAAATACAGTTTCCAGTTGTCTTCTCTACAGAGTCATGGGCAGTGGCGAGACCTCATCTCTACAATAAATCAAAAAGTCAGCCGGGCGTGGTAGCGCATGCCTGTAATTCCAGCTTCTTGGAAGGCTGAGGCGGAAGGATCGCCGGAGCCCAGCAGGTCGAGGCTGCGGTGGCCGGGAGCGGCCACTGCACTCCAGTCTGGGCGACCGAGTGAGACTCCAACAACAACAACAACAACAAAAAGCTCAATAATGACAAATAGGCATGAAAATTAGCACAACCAGAGAAGGTCACTCTGGTCTAGGTATCCAGAGTTCTTATCAGTGTTCTATCTGTAGGTATGTTGGACTATCCACCTGGATGATCTGGGTGTCTAGCCCCTCTAGAGGTCAAGCTGTTCCGTTGTGAGCCAAGAGCCCCACTCCAAATCACATTACTACACTCATATCAGAAACAATGTTCCAAGGGCTTATATGTTATCTCCCAGAAGTCAAGGACAAAGGCGACACCTTTCTTTGAACAAGATTAACTTCTTTAATACACACACACACACACACACACACACACACACACACACAGAGGGGGGGGAGAGATTAACTTATTCACTATACATGCATACACACACAGCTATACTTGAAGTCCACTTATACATTATATATTGTCTACTTGCAGGGAAAAACAAAATGGAACAAAAGAAAATGTCTATTTATTGTGGTCACTGGTGAAAACATCTGTAAACATTCCCTGTTATTGGGATGATTTGTAAAGAAGTCGGATTTTTTCAATAATGCATTGTACAATTATGCTACAAAGAAAAAACGAGGGTACTAGTACTTTTAAAGCAAGTGGGATTAATTATGCAGTTTTCACCATCTAAAACTGAGCTTTACATCCTCTCCGTTGACCTGATTAACTCAATCTCTAGAGATCTTTGGTTTTACTGTGAAGTTCAGGACATGTCACTACTGATGAATAAATTAATGGTATAAAGGAATCAAAGTCAAAATTAGCATGAAATTAGTATCCCACTGCTCACTACCTTCAGAGAAAACTAAATTTATTAGGACACCTGTTGATAAGATAATCAACTCTGACAAGTTTTGGCCTTATTTTAGACACCTTTGGTATAATATTGTCACAAACCCTATGCTGTTTCAAAAGTATAATATCTGGACCCTCCCCAAAGATTGCTATTACATGATCCTTTCAGCTTTTATAATCTCAAAAAAATAAGAGCTTAACACAAAGAATCTTGAATGTGAAATTGTCATGATTATCCTTTAAATTTACTTTAGTTCATCTTATAGAGGCTCTGGATTTACTGAGGTGTTACATTTTTTGTGCAACTATTTTGGCAATCTAACAAAAGAATTTTTACCTAAATGGACTTTGGATAAATAGTGATGAAAAAACCCAACATAATAAGAAAACACCCACTTAGAAATAGGTACCATTTATCAAAAATCTATATTGTTCACAGCTCTTTGGAAATATGTCAATGATATGATGTTGACTTTCCTTAGAACATGCCACACCAGGAAAACTTCCAAGAAAAAAAGTAGATCTGGGAAAGGAGATAGCATGGGACAACAAAAAAATTAAGTATAAATGCTATTAAAACTTTTTTCTCTTTGTCCAAGAACTGTTTATTTCTCAATTTACTTCTTCTGAGTCCTATAAGCAGGTATCTCAAAATATTATTGAGATAATTGATATTGGAGAAAGACAGTTTAAAGCAGTAGTCCCCGACCTTTTTGGCTTCAGCGACCGGTTTTGTAGAAGACGGTTTTTCCACAGATGGGGGTGAAGAAGGTGGGTATGATTTGGGGATGATTCGAAAGTGTTGCGTTTATTGTGCACTTTATTTCCATTATTATTACTTTGTAATATATAATGAAATAATTATACCACTCACCAAAATGCAGAATCAGTGGGAGCCCTGAGCTTGTTTTCCTGCAACTTGACGGTCCCATCTGAGGGTGATGGGAGACGGTGACACCCGTAGTGTGTTGCTTATGTCCAGTCTACTGCATAATCTTGATTTAGCTGCTGTCATGGCAGAAAACCTTGCTTCACAAAGATAGGATGTTGAAAATGGAAGCAGGCTTTTCAGTGCTTATCTGACAGGAGGCAGAGCTCAGGAGGTCATGGGAATGATGGAGAGCAGCTGTAAATACAGGTGTAAATACAGAGGAAGCTGCTCGCCTCCTGCTATGCGACCCAGTTCTTAACAGGCACAAGGGCTGAGAAGCCCTGGTTTAAGGCATCTGCTGTGTATGCCTATTCTTGTACCAATACCAAGCTGTTTCGATTATTGTAGCTTTACAATAAAGTTTAAAGTCTGGGAGTGTGATACCTCCTGCTTTGTTGTTGTTGTTGTTGTTTTCTGAGAATTGTTCTAGCTATTCTTGGTCATTTATGTTTCCATATGAATTCCTGTATTGTTGTTTCTAGGTCTGAGAAGAATGATGCTGGTAAACTGATGGGTATTGCGTTAAATCTGAAGATTGCCTTAGGTAGAATGGACATCTTAACAATGTTGATTCTTCCAGTCCATGAGCATGGAATATTTTTCCACTTGTTTGTGTCATCTTTGATTTCTTTGAGCAGTGTTTTGTAATTTTCATTGTAAAGGTCTTTCACATCTCTAGGTTAGGAAGATACCAAGGTATTTCATTATTTGTGGCTAATGTGAATGGAATTATGCTTTTTATTTGGGCTTCTGTTTGTTTATTATTGGTGCATAGAAATGTGATTGTCTTTTGCACATTTATTTTATACCCTGAGACTTTGTCAAAGTCCTTTATCAGTGCAAGGAGATTTTTGGCTGATTCTCTTGGGTTTTCAAGGTATAGAATCATGTCATCTGCAAAGAGAGATAACTTGACTTTCTCTTTTCCTATTTGAATAGCTCTGGTCACCTTCTCTTCTCTGATTGCTCTAGCTAAGACTTCCAAAACTATGTTGAACAGGAGGGGTGAGAGTGGGCATTCTTGTCTTGTTCCAATTTTCAGGAGAAATGGTTCCAATTTCTGTCTGTTTAGCAGTATGCTGGCTGTGGGTTTCTCATAGGCTCTTACTATTTTGAGGTATGTTCCATCTATGCCTAGATGTTCAAGGGTTTTTATCAAGAAGGGGTGCTGCATTTTATCAAAAGCTTTTTCTACATATAGAATCGAGAGTCCAGAAGCAAAACCTCAATTTCTCAACCAACTCATCTTCAACAAAGCCTCCACCACCAACCACTGGGATAGACGAGAACCTATTCAATAAATGGTGCTGGGAAAACTGGCTGACCACATGCAGAAGATTGAAACAGGACCCCTACCTATCCCCATACACAAAAATTAGCTCTAAATGGATCAGAGACCTAAATGTAAAACCTCAAAGTGAACCTTAGAAAATGCAGGAGACGCTCTTTTGGAAATTGGAACTGGCAACCAATTTCTGATCAAAACCCTAAGGTCCTATGCCACAAGAGATTAGATAGACAAGTGGGACCTCATCAAACTGACAAGCTTCTGCAAAGCCAAAGAAACCATCAAGAGAGCAGGGAGACAGCCCACAGACTGGGAAAAATATTTGCCAACTCCATGTCTGACAAAGGTCTAACATCTAGGATCTACAAGGAACTCAAACATGCTGAAAAGAAAAAAATAAAAGTGGGCAAAAGATATGAATAGACAGTTCTCAAAAGAAGATTTACGGGCAGCCAACAGACACATGGAAAAATGTTCAGTCTCACTAGTCATCAAGGAGATGCAAATTAAAACTACACTGAGATACCACCTAACTCGGGTCAGAATGGCCATCATCAATAACTCAAAAAATAACAGACGATGAAGAGGATGCGGGGAAAAGGGAATACTTCTACACTCTTGGTGGGGGTGTAAACTAGTACAGCATCTGTGGAAAACAGTGTGGCAATTCCTAAATGTTCTAAAAATCGACCTTCCATATGACCCTGCAATCCCTCTACTGGGAATATACCCAAAAGAACACAAATCACTTTATTAAAAAGATACCTGCATACATATGTTTATCGCAGCATTGTTCACAATAGCAAGAACATGGAACAAACCGTGCTGCCCATCAAAGGAGGACTGGATAAAAAAAATGTACATATACAAAATGGAATATTACGGAGTCATAGAGAAGAACAAAATCATGAACTTCACAGCAACCTGGATGGAATTAGAGTCTATAATACTGAGTGATCTTTCACAGAAACAACAAACTGAGTATCACATGCTCTCACTCATAAGTGGACCTTGAACAACTACCATAATACTATAAGAAAAGGGTTGACAGTAGCGGGAACCTGTGGGGGGAGGGGGGGCGGGGGGCGGGATTGACAGTAGTGGAAATCTGCCTGGGGAAAGGGGGGCACACCTCATCAACAAGGGAACCGACACAATGAATATTTGTGTACCTAACCCTGAATTGTACCCCACAATTTTAAAATAAAAAAATTAAAAGTTAAAAAAAAAATAAATTTTTAAAAATAAAAATAAAGTACCTGCTAAATACACATGCCTCTAGGACCAGTGGTCTAGAGATGTCACCAATAACCACAGAGCAAAGAAGCCTAGCAAATTATAATTGAACAGTGGGATCCTAGACTTTATTATACTTAAAACAAAAAATCAAAGTTTGCATCTTCTATAAAACTGCTATTGAAGATATTGCCCATTTTGACATTGAGAACCCGTTTCATAAAGTCAGCAAATTATAAAGTAAATCCTTTTATGTAGTGCCAAGAAAAGGTTTGCTTCTTCTAAAGTGATATGGTGTTTTATCAGATAAGAAAACGCCAGCAAGTCATGTTTCTTCGTTTTGACTGCCAGGAACTCAAAACTAATACCCTTCTGCTATCAATCTCTTGTGAGTAGTCTTTCTTCTTGCAGGGGAATGGGGCTTCACACAATAAGTAGCAACCCAGACCCAGTAGATTTAAATCTGAAAATAGGCTCAGAAGATAGGAAGACAACGACATCTAGACATTTTCAACTTCATCCTATCACAGCAGTTATTCCCTTGGTTCACCATGCCTGAGTGTAGTCATCATGGATATTTTCATTTAAAAAGTTAATTAAGTACTGAGAGAGAGAGCAAAGAGAGAATTTTAAAAACTGTGTAAACACTGCTAGCTGTGTAAACACTGTTTGTCTTACAACATTCTGGTTTCCAATTCTTTCAAACCAAAGCCTGTTTACTCCCAGGGTCTCGGAACTCCTTTCTCATTCTTCATTTTTATTCTCGAGGAAAAAGACAATCTTTTGTCTGAATTCCTCATTTCCTTGAGAAACTTTGAGAATTTTGATATTTATTTGATTATATGTTCTTCCTCAACATTTTTTTGCCTTCAGTCTTTACTTTAACCTCCATATATTTATACTATAAACTGTTTCAAATTACTTCTCAAAGAGAGACTAAAATACAAATAAATCAACCCATAAATTGAGAGCCAGGCTAATTATAGTGCTAATGAACACTTCAGTGAGGCATTAAAGCCCTGGTTTTGGATTGAATTGGCAAAATGTGTCAATGGCTTCTGGGTTGCAAAATTCCACAGGACCCAGGAGACTTGGTATAAAAAAGCAGTTTACAGTCCTTTTCCATCTTAAAGAAAATAAAGTTGCTTTGCATTTCTGTGAAATAGCAAATAAAAGGGTGAACTTGATCTGTTTTTATTTCAGTATTTCTCTCTTTACTTAATTACGACTCAGGTTTGCTCTCTCTAATAACCCATTTTGCTGTTTCAGGCAGTCTGTTTTTAAGCAGGCGACAGAAATCAGGACACACCACTCAGGCAAGTGAGTCATATATGTAAATCATTCTGCTTGGGCAAAGCCCTAGGTTTTGTGTTGCTAGTTACCCAACACAGCTGGGAAAAAAATTGTATATATTCACCATCTTCCAATATATTATAGTGCTACTTAATTTTAATCACCTCTTCTGATTCTATTGTCTGCTAGGAAAGAGCTAGGTGACAGCATGGCATTGCTCCATAGAAGATTTTCTAGTTTTCATTGTATTCGACAATCACAACATAGAAAACTGAACAGCAAAATGCCACAAGAGATAAACAGGGCCAGCTATTGAGCCCAGCTATAGAGAGAGAACTTTAAATTTGCTATGACACAAAACAACAACAATCTCCTGATATTTATTGTATCAGGATCGTTACTGCCATCATGAGCTATACATTATGTTTCAGTTTTAGTTGCTTCAGTGATACATCACTGTTTGCTACGAATGCTGCACTTTCTATAAAGGAAGGAAAAAAAGCAATTGATAAGTGAGCCCCATTCTTCTAATCAAGTGAGAAAACAGGAACATAGAACGGAATGTGTCTTGACTTCCAATGTCTTCTGCGTGCTTTTTTTTTTTAAAGACACGGGATACAATTCAGGGTTAGGTATACATATGTTCATTATGCAGGTACCCTTGTTGATGAGGAGGATCTCCTCTCCCCTGGCAGTTTCCCACTATTGCAAATGCCACCTCCCCCCATACCCTGGTAGTTCCCCACTACTGCCAATCCCTTTCTTATAGCATTATGATAATTGTTCAAGGTCTGCTTATGAGTGAGAACATATGGTACTCTGTTCTTTGTCTCTGTGACAGATCACTGAGTATGATAGACTCTAAATCCACCCAAGTTGCTGCAAAGTCCATGTGTTTGTCCTTCTTTATGGCTGCATAATATTCCATTTTGTATAGCTGAGTCTCACTCTATTGCCTAGACCGAAGTGCAGTGGCATGATCATGGCTTACCATAGCCTCGACTTTCTAGGCTCAGGTGATTCTCCCACCTCACCTTCTCAAGTACCTGGGACTACAGGTACGTGCTACCACATCTGGCTAATTTTTTTAAATAGTTTTGTAGAAATGAAGTCTCGTTATGTTGTTCAGGTTGAATCTGTATGATCCTTTACATAGGGCTTAAAAGAGACAATCTAAAAAGAAATATACTTTTAAATATGTATTTGTTTATAGACTATACTGTATTATCAAAAAATTAAATTATTAAATCAGTTATATGTGACGTATAAGTAATGTTTAATAAATAAACTTCTCAAAATAAGTTTTGAAAAATCTGAACTTCCTCAATGTCAGTTTATAATTATATATGTGTGTATGCATATATGTGTATGTTAACATAGATATATATGTATGTTGTGGATGTATATGTATTATATACATCCATATATAATTTATCTGCAAGTATAGATACACATAACTGTAATGTCTTATTACATTTGAGAATCTGGCTGCTGGTGCAAAATTTTAGCCTTCATAAAGTTCATTCATACATTTACTCTTGCAGCAATTAATTTATTCAAAAATATTTATTGAGATTTTTGGGCAAACCATTAGGTTCATTGATGGATTTAAAAATGATTAAGCCTGCTGCTTATTCAAAAAGAGATTACAATCCATTTAAGAAGACAAGGAAGTTATACAAGCAGCTAGTATAGAAGCAAGAATAATTAAGAGCCAAAAGACTGGTGCCAAGGAAGATCTGTTCTTTCAAATAAATGCAATTTGAAAATTGGAGGCTGTCACATCTAAGCTAGGTCTTAGAAAACGAGTATAGTTGCAAAGGGAAAAGGAGAAGTCATGTCATTTCATTAGAGTAAATGACTTAAGAAAATATAAAGAGACAGGAAAAAGCTTCCATTGAACTTGAGACCATCAAATTTAGCTACGATGTTAGCTCTATTTTTAGCAACTGATGTGAAAGATGAAGTTAGAAGAGGTAGTTGTGGTTCAGAGTAAAGGATTAAATGTATGCCCGAAATGTGTAGTCGTCAACAAATAAGCAGCAGAGATTCACTGAAATGTTCCAATGGGTGAGTTAAGTGACCGTTGCTGGCTGTGTGGGCTTCATCTAAGCATGGCATGAACCATGGATTAGTGTGAAGAGGAGTCATTAAACAGTGGGTGTGCATCTGAGTCCACGGAAGGTGATAACAAGGGTCTGGGTACTTATAGTGCTGAATCCTAAAAGAGAGGCAACATGTGTGTGTCTGCGTGTGTATGCGTATGTATTTGCCTGTAGTTGGTCTGGGGTTGTTACAGGTATAAGGAACAGATTTTTTTTTTTTTAATATTTCAGGTTTGGGAGAAATTAAAAATAAACAATTACTTATTATATGCTACATATTTACAGTTTTGGTAATCAGGAGATGGACATCTTTGGGGTGGAAAGGAAGCATTTTTCCACGTGCTACTTAGAATCCCTAGTGGTAGAGACCAGGCATCTGTATTTCCATGTCTCCGGGTGAGCTTGTGCAAGTACAAAAGCCTAAAGTTTTAAAGTCTGAGCAGTCTTAAGACTTTAAAGCCAGGCTTGTGGTCTCTTTAGCAATACAATTCCCTCTCAAATGAAGTAGATTTCCTACGTGCTTCCAATGAGTTCCATGTGCCATTATCCATAACCAAATTACCTTTCTAGAAATAGACAATAAGACTCCTTAATTCTTCTGACTTTTCTTTTCTTTTCTTCCCCCCCCCCCCCCGCCGGTCTTAATGACAGGTACCTCAAAGTCATCTAAAACATAAGCTGGCATACAGAGGAAGCAACCTTAGCTCCTACTGTTTGGGAATGAAGAGAACATGGTTTTCCAAACCATGTCAGATCCTGAATACCTCCACTCTCTTTTTCTTTCCACATCTACCCTCAAACCTCACATCTGTACTTCCCCTCACCTTACACTTAATGCCTTACTAAAAACAGAAAGTAAGAGTTAATGCTACAACACTTTCCAACCACTTCTTCTAGAGCTACCAGCAGTCACACAGTCTGCCCTGCAAGCTAGTACAGGTGACTGTTTTACTAAACATTAGCCTAGGCTTTGTCAGCTTTTCAGAGTGTGATCTCTATTTCTACACTTCCAAGTATCCAAAAAATGCCCATGTTTCATGTTGTTATACTTAGAGCAGCATCTTATTTTAAAATGCCTATTTCTGTAGGCAAGACTGCAGCAGCAAATAGACCTGAAATATGTGTGTGGCTTATTACAGCAGAGTTTTATTATTTTATAATAGTCTGATGTAGGTGTTCCTGGCCAGAAGTGGTTTTCTTCTAAACAGGAATTTAAAGAGCTGTATCTCATTCCACTGTGACTCCATCGGCCTCTAAGTTCTCACCCTAATCTGCATCCACTCAGTAGGAGAAGCAAACAGGGGAAGATACACAGCATGACAAATGTCACTTCCACTCACATTCTGTTAGATAAACTCAGTGACATGAGTTACATCTCACACCTAAATCCGGTTGAAGCAGAGATATGTAATCTATCCACATCCAGAAGTAAAAGAAAGATTTTTGTTTGTTTGTTTGTATTTGCTTTTGGTCAACATCTAACATATCATACCAGCTAACAATTATTTATTTATATACCTTCACATTCGATGATTTGGTACAGCTTTTAAGTAAATAGAAAGCCTCTTTCTGTGAATGCAAATCCATTTATATACATTTCATATAATCTCAGACACATTCAAAAATTAGCAAATTTATTGTGAGAATTTTTTAAGAGTTAGACCAGGTTCTTGTTCCAAAAACATAGTGAAAAAAACTTAATAGCCTCTAACGCATTCTTCCTCAGAATTCTATTCCCATTCTCCCCATAAACTAATACACTGTGGTCTGTAAACCTTGAAGTCTGTTGCTCTACAGAGAATTCTCTGAACTGCTACCACGCTTCGGAAACAAAATTGACAACACTTGTCCACCTAGAAAGGGTCAGCCAGGTCCTTACTTTCCCCTTTGAGTTAGTACCAGATGTTCTGGCATTTCTAGTGTAGATTTCGGGATTGAAAATGTACTTGGGTACATGGGTACCATCATGTCTCAGCATTTGCCCTCTGTCTAATCTTTTTGAATCACTCGTCTATTTATACACTGTATTGGTTTCTTATGACATTTGTAACAAATTGTCACAAATTTGGTTAAGACAACAGAAATATATTCTCTAGCAATGCTAAATAAAGGCAAGAAGTTTGAAATAAGTATCACTAAGCTGAAATCCAGGTGTCAACAGTGCGTCGCTTCAGAAATCTAGGAGAGAATCTGCCCCTTAGTTCTGGTGATTTCCAGCATTCCTTGACTTGTGCTACCTCATTCCAGTCTTAAAATCTCTCTGCTCTGTCTCCACAGGCTGTCTCATGAAGCTTTAGAGGAAGATCATCTCCTTGCTTCTTCCAGCCTCTGATGGCTGTTTGCATTTCCCATTGTGTGCTACCTAAATCCAATCTCTGCCGCTCTCTTCACATTGTTTTTCCCTCTTCTGTCTGTAAAATCTAGCCCGCCTCTCTCAGATGAGAATGCTTGTAATGGCATTTTCAGCCTACCCAGGTAATCCAGAATAATCTCTTTATCTCAAGATCTTAATCACGTCTGCAAAGACCACTTTTTCCACATAAAGCAATATATTCAGTTTCTAGGGATTAGGACTTGATATCTATGGGGGGAACATTTTTCAATCTATTACATATATACCCAGTGTCAAATTTTTATTTCAGAAAAACCTGAACACAAGAGGCTGACAGCGAGAAGACCAGTTGGGATTTGTGGACATAGTTATGCTAACTAATTAAAATATTTTCCATATCCCCACTTTAATTTCTCCCCAGAGACTAGATAAAGAGAAAGCAAGCTGTCTTCTTTATCTTTTTTTCCCTTACATATCATAAATATAAAAAATAGATAATGATAAGTTCACACAAACCAAGTTATATTGAAAATTCAACTTAGTTTTACTTGAAACTTTACACAAGAAATTGAGGCTCTGATTAAAGGTAAATAACATCAGAAAGAAACTTGATTTCTGGTATAAATTCACCTGCTATAGTCTCTAATTATGCCTCACTTTTTTTTCACTTGAAACTCTTAGAATTCTAGAACCAAAATGGGTCACTGAGATTGTCTATTCTAATTCTTTTATTTTATAGATGAAAAAATATGCCTACAAGGAATAAGCTCACCAAAGTTACAAAGTCTGTTAGCTTGCCGAATTACTTTTCTTTGGCTTCCATTGTAGTGCTCTGCCCTTTTAGACTGAGTGCTATGTCCATTTTCTTTATTGTTGCACACAGAGTTGCAATGTGCCTTTCTAAATGATTAATCGTCCCTAATATAGAAAGGTATAGATGTTGCCCTTTAAATTCTCCATTCAGACTTGAACATAGAATAATAACTCTCCCCCAGAATCCACTTCAAACATCCAGGACAATGTGGACCAAAAAAAGTTAAATACAGAGGAAAGAAGTTGAAGAAAGTCACTACCAGGAGAAATAATGACTTTTCGCTAGACCAACATTGCCTCCTCAACGAGGCTGAATTTTAAAATAACAATAAACGAAATAAAAAAAGTCAATTAACTTAATTTTTAAAATACAAAAAGGATTTAAAACATGACCTGGATGGGGAATTGTATTATAATAGCCTTCAAAATCATTTTCTTGTAGGCTTAGGACATTAAATATGTTGTTTCATGGTAGTAATTTATTGACACAGTTTGATGTCTGTCCCTCCAAACCTCATGAAGAAATTTGATCCCAATACTAGAGGTCGGACCTAAGGAGAGGTGTTCGGATTAGGGGAGTGGATTCGTCATTAATAGATTCATGTCCTCTCTGGGGGGAAGGGAGAGAGTGAGCCAGTTCTCACCTATTAGATCCCACAAGAGCTGGTTGTACCCCACCCCCCAGTCTTGCTCACTGTCTTTGTGACCTCTGCACACACTGACTTCCTTTCACCTTCTGTCATGAATAGAAACAGCCCAAGGCCCTCATCAGAAGTAAATGCTGGTGTCTATGAAATTGTGTTTCTTGTACAACCTGCAGAACTATAAGCCATGCAAACCTCTTTTCTTTATAAATTACTCAGCCTCGTGTATTCTTTTAAAACAGCACAAAAACAAAGAGCCATACAAAAACTTGAAGAGAAGCATTGCCTGTGAGGCTTTCCTTGGACTATATAAAATAGAATCAAGTAGAAATCAAATGCATACACGTAATGACCCATGACGCACAGTTTATATCTTTACCCACTGTTTACATGCCGGCAACCCATTCAACCATCAGAAACAGTAATCAATTCAACTCAACAATTAAAGCAAATTGAAATTATCAGCATGATTATGAAAAATAAGTGAATGAATGACATGCTAAGTTTTCTGGTTATGCAACTGTGCAAGCATTCCAAAAAAGCCATTATGAACCTGGTTTGTGGCCGAGCATTTACAAGTGGGGAATCCTCTCCCCCAGAAAAATAGAATTGATTCATTAAAAAATGTGTATTTATTCTTAAATGTTTAATAATAAACATTTAAGTACTCTCCATTTGATGCAACACACCCATTGAGATGCTTTCCCCGCTGCTCAAAACAACTTTTTGCTTTTTCATTTGAGCTTTTGGAAGTATTTTTTTAAGTCTTTATTTCCCAGATCACATAGATATTTGCCTATACAATCTTCTACTTGGTCTACAAATTACCTTTCAACTTGAGTAATTAATCCATTTAGAGTCTCCTTTAATATATGTTAAGTGAGGAAGTAGTTTATTTTTCTTAATATAATAAACTTGTTTTCCTATTATCAACTGCTAGTCAAGTTGTCTTTTTTTTATTGATTTGAGAAAGATGCCCTGTTACTTTTTAACCGGTGGTTAAAAAGGTTTATTAAAGAAAAGAAGGGGGAATGACTGGCTCTATAGAGAGAAACCAGCAGCCTTTGTTCTCTTGCTGGTGACTTAAAAAAAACCCAGCTGAGGCATATTGGGCTCCAAGAAGCAGTTTAGGGAGTCTGAGCTGTCAGTCCCCTGGCCTTGAGATGCAGATGTCGACATGGGTTACAGGCTGCTGGTCCCACAGCCCTGAAGAGCAGATGTCTGCATTAAACCAGTCACTATCAACGATGTTGTTATTCAATTGTCTCTGAAATTAAGCCTTAGGAAAGCAAACATTGACAGTCAGAACCAGGAGGTCACATAGCTTTGGGATGACAGGATGCTGTTAGAGCAGTGTTAGTTTTTTGGGCCATTGCAACTCTGTGAGGTTCACATGATGAGTTGTTTTAATTATAACCTCCTCTCCCACCCCCCTTCAAACCCTATCACATAGCACCCCACAATCCCCCTACTGGGAATATACCCAGAGGAACTCAAATCACGTTATGGAAAAGATACCTGCACGTGTATGTTTATCGCAGCACTATTCACAATAGCAAAAACATGAAACCAACCGTGCTGTCCATTGAAAGAGGACTGGATAAAAAAAATGTGATATATATACACGATGGGATATTATGCAGCCATAAAGAAGGACAAAATTATGAACTTTGCAGCAACTTGGATGGACTTAGAGTATGTAATACTGAATGATCTATCAAAGAAACAAAGAACAGAGTATCACATGTTCTCACTCATAAGTGGACCTTGAACAATTATCGTTATACTATAAGAAAAGAATTGGCAGTAGTTGGAAACTGCCAGGGGTGATGGGGCGGGATTGCCAGTAGTGGGAATCTGCCCAGGGTGGGAGAACACACCTCATCAACAATGGTACCTGCATAATAAACATTTGCATACCTAGCCCTAAATTGTACCCCACATCTTTAAAATAATTTTTTTAATTACAAATGTAAAAAAAAGATGCATTGAATTACTCCTGGACTTAATTCTCTAACAGAACTTTTTAAATGTTTGTTAAACTCCAATTATATTTATAGACTTATTTGAGATGAAATGTTTTTTCTAATAGTATTATGTAATCCCATATAAGAAAATGAAGAGCTCTCTTTATTCAGATTATTTGCGTTGTGTCTTTTTAGAGATTAACATCTTGTCCAAAGAGGTCCTATTTGCCATATACTAGGTCAATTCCTAGGCACTTTTCATTGTTTTCTGTTACTGTGAAATAACACTTATGCTTTATTACAACTTTTAATTGATTTTTGCTTATGTAGAGAAATACTGACTTTTATAGATTCAAATCTGGCAACCTTACTGAGCTCATAAATTAGTTCCATTGCTTTAATAGTTGAGTTGGTTGTTTTCTCTATTTGGAGAGTCTATTTCTCTATTTAAATATATTTAGATAAAAATATATTTACTTTTTTTTCTATTACCAATGTCCAAGTACATATAACAGAAAAAGTAATAAAGGGCATTCTAGTATTATTCTCATTCTTAAAAGGAATGAATGTAACTAAATCTTTTCATTAAGAATAATATTTTACATAGACTTTGGGTACATAAACTTTACCAAGTCAAAGAAATTATTTTATGAAGCAAATTGTCTAAGAGTTATTTTTGTTTTTTTAAATCATAAATATGTGTTCTAACTTTCCAGTGTTTTTCCCTGCAACTATTGAGACAGTCAAATGATTTTGGAGTCATCTGCTGATTTATAAGTAGTTGCTAAGAGCTTTTGGCAGTCTCACATGTTTATGGAGTCAACAATTTGTAAATTTAATAGAATTAGATCCCAGAGAGATCAAAAAAGCATTGCGATAAACCCAACATTCTGTTCTGTTTTTCCTGTTGAGGTGGTTATGACTTAGAGCCAAGAGTCTATGAGGCTGAGAAGTCTCAAAAAGGAGGGTGAGAAGACGAGCAGAGCATTTGGTAATCCCACATGGTTCTCAAGACAAAAAAAGACTAGTTCAGAGCCTGTCACGGATGAGAAATCCTAGGTAAAAATCGAAAAAAACCAGAATTCCAGATAGGACACTGATGGGACTATACCTTAAAGAGTACTCTCAATTTAAAATAAATAAGCCTCCAAGAAAAGTGATATCCAGCATTAAACAATTTAATTCCCATGTTTAACAGTCTTCCCTACTCTGACCGCCAGCAATCAAAATAAAATCCTCTGAAAGGCTATGACGTCATCTAAAATCTCAAACTGTCTCTACAAGTTTTCAGACATAGTATCAGAAAACCATTTAAAATGCCCACGAGCGTCAAAGGATAGAAGAAAATGACTGGACTGGATAAAGAGCATGAGGTACATATACACAGGGGAATATTACACAGCCACAAAGAAGAACAAAATCATGGCCTTCACAGCAACTTGGATGCAGCTGGAGACCATCGTACTAAGTGAACGATCACAGAAACAAAGAACTGAAAGTCACATGTGCTCACTCATAAGTGGGCCCTGAACACTGGTCACACTAGCAGAAAGTGTGGATCAGCAGATGCTGGACACTGCTAGGGGGGTATGAGAGGAAAGAGGAGCCTGTGACAACACACTGGGTACCTGGTCCACTCTCAGATGCGAAAGGGTCAGCTAGAAACCCAAACTTCACCTGCAGGCAACCTACTTATGTAGTGAATCCCCACTTGTACCTCACAGCTCTGAAATGAAACATATTTTAAAAATAATCACACACCTTTACTTTAAAAAAAAGAAATTATTTAATTTCCTACTAGAGCTACCATTTTTGTGATTTAGTAAATTCTCACACAGACTAAAATAAAAAAGAAGAAGATGAAAATAAGTGGAGATAAGTGGATGAAAATAAGTGGACAACTAGAGTTGTCATACACATCCTTTAAAATAAACATAATTTTTGTGTGTGTGCTAAAAACAATAGATGAAAAGAAGGGGAAATTCACCATAGGACTGTAATCTTTAATGAAATGAATCTAATGGCCAAGTAGGTATTTTTGAGCTGAAACATACAATAACTGAAACTTACTTAGAATTTAATATACAGGAGCTGGGCCTGGTGGCTCAGCCTGTAATCCCAGCGCTTTGGGAGGCCAAGGTAAGTGGATTGCCTGAGTCCACAGGTTCGAGACCCACCCGGGCAACTTGGTGAGATCTCATCTCTACAATAAATTTAAAAATTAGCCATGCGTGGTAGCACGCGCCTGTAGTTTCAGCTACTTGGAAGGCTGAGGCGAAAGGATCACCAGAGGCCCCAAGCAGGTCGAGGCTGCAGTGACTGGGAGCAGCTACTGCACTCCAGTCTGGGTGACAGAGTGAGACTTCAACTCAAAAAAAAAAAAAAAAAGAATTTAATATACAGGTTTAACAGCTGATTAGAAACAAGGCCAGGCACAATGGCTCATGCATATAATCCCAGCATTTTGGGTGGCTGAAGCAGGAGGATTGCTTGAGCCCAGGCACGCAAGACCAGCCTAGGCAACATAGCAGGACCTCATCTCTACAAAAAATTTAAAAATTAGCCAAGTACGGTGGCATGTGTCTGTATTCTCAGCTACTTGGGAGGCTGAGACAGAAGGATTGCTATAGCCCAGGAGTTCGAGGCTGCAATGAGCCTTGTTCATGCCACACTCCAACCTGGGCAACACAGTGAGACCCCAGCTGAAGAAGAAAAAGAGAGAAAGAAAATCAGTGAGTTGGAAGATTGATCATTGAATGTATTCATACAGAAGCATGAAAAAAAGAAGATACCAAAAAAAGATTTATATACAGTATAAAATATAACACATTTACTATATAAATACCGAAAAAAGATATAGCTATACCTATCTAAGAAAGCCTAGCTTCAAAGCAAAAAAAATACTAAAAATAATGATATTTTATAATGAAAAGGGTCAAAATACCAGGAGATACAATAATTATAAATTGTGTGCATGCTTTCAATAACATAATCTCAACATATACAAGGCATAAATTGTTGGAATTAAAAGGAAAAATAGGCTGGGCTCGGTGGCTTGGCCTGTAATCCCAACTTTGGGAGGCCAAGCCAAGTGGATTGCCCAAGCCCACGAGTTCAAGACCAGCCCAGGGAATTGGGGGAGACCTCGTCTCTATAATCAATCAAAAATTAGCTGGGCAAGGTAGCTCGCGCCTGTAGTGCCAGCTACTTGGAAGGCTAAGGCAGAACCATCACCGGAGCCCAGAGGCTGATGCTGGGGTGGCCATGAGTGTGCCACTGCACTCCAACCTGGATGACGGAGTGAGACTCCAACTCAAAAAAAAAAAAAAAGTAAAGAAAAATAGACCCATCTCAAATCATCCTTGGAGACTTTAACAAATCACTCTCCATAATTAATAAAACAATCAGACAAAAATTTAGTAAAGCTATCAAGATACTAGTAGCATTATTAACTAATAGCAACTAGTAAACAAAATAGAATATTACACCCCCCAAAATGGAAGGATACACATCATTTTCAGGTGAACATAGAATATTTATCAAAATTAATCATATTCATATAATTCCCTGTATGATGTATGATTTAAATTATGTATAATATGTTCATATGATATAGTTAAACATTTCTACAAAAAAGTTTATCAAGTGTGTATCTTTAAACAAATATAATAGAAACATAAAAAGAACTATAATCAAAAACGTAAGCATGCATTTCAAGAAGTTAGAAATAGAGCAGAAAGAATGTAGATGCCAAGAAATAACAAAGAACAGTTATCACTAATATAGAAAATCAGTTCAGAAAATCAACAAAATCTCAGGAAAGAGAAAACAAAAATCACTATTAGAAAATTGAAAAATCAGACATCACTATGGACCTTATGGACAATAAAAGGATAACAAGCCATTATAAACAATTTAACCCAAATAAATTTGACAATTTGATTTAATAGGCACAATATAACTTAATAAATCTAACATAAAATAAATTTAAAATGTAAATACAGTGTGTGTCCACATATTAAAGGCATATGTAATTTAAAACCTTTCCATAGACAAAAATCCAGATCCAGATGACTTCACTACATTTTCACACATCTTACAAAATCTCTTCCAAATAATGTAAAAAGAACTATTTACCAAGTATTTCAGAAGGCCAGTCAAACCTTGATATCAAAACTTGATAAAAACATTAGAAGAAAAAGTAATTATGGAGCAATCTCTCCCATAAACAGAGGTGCAAAAATCTAAACAAGATATTTGTAAATTGGATCCAACGAGATATGTATAAAGAATACTATAGGACAGGTGCAGTGGCTCACTCTTGTAATCCTAAGAGTTCAAGATCATCCTAGGCAACATAGCGAGACCTTGTACAAAAAAATCAAAAAACTAGGTGGGCATGGTGACACATACCAGTAGTTCTAGCTACTTGGGTGACTGAGTTGGAAGGATCACCTGAGCCCTGGAGGTCAATTCTGTGATGAGCCATGATTGTGCCACTGCACTCCGGCCTGAGTGACAAAGTAAGACTCCAACTCAAAAAAAAAAAAAAACCAGAATTATATATCATAACAATAGAAAGTTTATTCCAGATTAGTTTTCCATAGAATAATTAGACAATATAATTAAAAGCATTTATAGACTAAATGAGAAATCTTTTTATAGCATTTATTATTATACTATAAGATAAAATTTGTATCAAATCCCAAAACAAAACATTATAAAATTTAACACAAATGTTTTACATAAATTCTTAATAAGCTAGAAATAGATTAAAGCATTTTTCTTACACTAATAAAAATATCTACACTTACAGCAAATGTCTTAATGAAAAAATGTAAAATTTTTTTTCAATCTTATAGTCTAAATCAATTTAAATAAATTAACTAACATTAAATTAAGAACTTTCACTTAACAAAAAAAATTAGTAGAAATAAAAGATAGACCACTGACAGAAAAAGTATTAGCTATTTACTTTTCTTACAAAATAGTTATTTCCAAAGCATGCTTTTTTAAAACCTCAATTCAATAAGAAAAATGATGAATATTCAAAATATTATAATCAACATTTCATAAAATATATATCCAAATAGCCAATAAACATATAAAAAGGGGCTCAGTCTCATCAGTCATCAAGGAAATATGCACAAAAGCATGATCTAAAACTAAACACACATTAAAATGGCTAAAATTATAAAGTCTAATAACACCAAGTCTTGGGAAGATTGTTGAGATGCTGAAACACTTGTACATTTGGGGCTCAGAAAATGATACACCCAAATATACCACTTTTAAACTGAGAGCATCTGAGAGAAGCAAATGTGAGGAAGGGCGTTCTCTAAATGTCCACTAAGTACCCAAAGGCCAGGATCTTCTAGAAGATACTCAAATGTGAATCGCTCCCCTAAATATCTCATCAACCACGGGAAACTGATATTGTAGAAAGGAAGATTACAGTTAACACTACATCCAGAGCCCTGACAAACTTTGTCCCAGGCTATTGTCAGTTCTTGTATTTCATTCATCTCACCTAAAAATCATTTACTCTTTCACTAAACATGTCCAAATCCTCCGCTTCCTTCTCGCTTAACATGAGGATGTTTAAACTTTGACCATCTGCCCCTTCTTTGAGTTTCATACTTTGTATGACTCCCATGTGTTCAGACACTAACAAATTTCTATGACTTTTTTCCTGTTAATCTATTATTGTCAGATTGTTTTGCAGACTCAAATTCTCAAACCTTCAGGGTGTGGATGGAAAGTTTATTTTGCCTTTACAATACACTGGTTGCAGAAGTTTAAATTAGTACAAGAACTTTGGAAACTTGGTAATATCTAAACCCTAAAATACAGCAAGTCCATCCTTAGGGACAGGGAATATGTAAACAAAGAAAGAGAAACATGTGTACATGATGAGCACATGTATATAATATCTTGCCAACATTTTATATTATTTTTCCAAACTGGAAACAATCCAAATATCCATTGGCAATAAAATGGATAAATAAATTACCTGGAATACAATATAGTAATGGAAATGAACACATGCTTGCTTCAGGTAATTATGCGAAAGTTTCCCTCAAACATAATTTTTTGAGTGAAAGAAGCAATACACACAAAGTATGTATATTTCTATAAATTTCAAAAGCAGGCAAAACTAATCAATAATGGTAAAAATCACTATAAAGGTACTTTCAGGATTGGCTGAGTCATAGCCGATATTGGGCAAAATAGTCTAGGGTGCTCATAATATTCTATTTCTTTTGCTGTTGTTGTTTTGTTTTGGTTTTTTTGAGTTGGAGTCTCACTCTGTCGCCCAGACTGCAGTGCAGCGGCCACTCCCGGCCACTGCAGCCTCGACCTTCTGGGCTCCTGCGATCCTTCCGACTCAGCCCTCCTAGTAGCCGGAACTACAGGAGCACACTACCACGCCCGGCTGATTTTTGGATTTGTTGTAGAGATGAGGTCTTGCTACCCAGGCGGGTCTCGAACCCGCAGACTCAGGCAATCCACTCACCTCAGCCTCCCAAAGGCGCGGGATTACAGGCTGATCCACCGAGCCCGGCTATATTCTATTTCTTGATGTGTGCTGTGGGCACATTGGGGCACCACTAGGTGAAAAATAATTGATCGGTCACACTTATGGCTTGTGCAACTTTTTCTACAAGTAGCACTTCAATAAGTCTATAGATAGATAGATAAGTCTGTATATAGATATATATGTCTATATATGTCTATCTGTAGATAGATATAGATATATCTGGGCAGCTACCCCATAAAATAACTCAATGGAAGAGTCCGGCAACCCTACAACTGGGTTTGATAGGAAGATAATGCATCAACATGCAAATATAGCTGATCATTGAACATGTGTTTGAACTGTATGGATCCACTTATATGTGGATTTTCTTCTACTTCTGCCACCCCTGAGACAGCAACACCAACCCCTCAATTTCCTCCTTCTTCTCAGCCTATTTGATGTGAAGACCATGAGGATGAAGACCTTTACGGTGATCCATTTTCACTTAAAGAATAGTAAATATATTTTTTCTGCCTTATAATTTTCTTAAGAACATTTTTTCTCTAGTTTGCTTTATTGTAAAAATATCGTATATAATACATATAGCATACAAAATATATGTTAATCCATCACTTACGTCTTCAGTAAATGCTTCTGGTTGATAGCAGGTTATTAGTATTTAAGCTTTTAGGAGTCAAAAGTTATACATGGATGCTGGACTGTGTGAGAAGTTGATGCTCCTCATCCCTGGGTTGTTCAAGGGTCAAGTACGCACACATAAAAAAGGATGACTGGCCTGTCATGTCACTTTCTAACATGTTAAGTTAGAAATTTAAAGCAGTATTTTACTTGAAAATTAAAAGAAAGCTAAGCATTATTAATACTGAAATTAATAACACATTTTGTACTAATTATGAGTGTTCATAAGCTTTAATTAAGAAAAATAATAGTCTAATTAAGATTGTGGTGTTGTGTTTTAAGTACCTGAGAGAAAATGCATCTTACCCTCATTAAACAGAATAGATGTTGTTAATTACAATTAGCCATTTCACAATTTTACATTATGACACTTATATCCTCTATTAATATTTTAATCTAGATGATCTTGAAAGTTACCAATCTATTTAATTTTAAATATTCTCCAAATTGATATCAGAAATAGCTATCATTCCTTTATTAAGTAAAACTTAGAAAACTCCAATACATAAAAAAAACTTTTACACATAAAAACTATTTCTCATGTAAGATATTTATAAGGAGAAATTTATTGCATTAACTGAATTTAAAAATATCTTTACAATTTTTTGAAATAAAAGTAGGTCATAATGGTAATTGTGAAACTAATTAAATTAAATATTCTGTACTTTCGATATTTAACAAAATACAACTAAGATTGTCTCACTAAACTCTGAATGGTGAATGTTTCTTCTAGCAAATTAATCAGTGGTGTTTCTGGACACAGGCACTGGTCACACTGCTGCAGGCTAACCACTTTCTATAACCCAGAACAGCTGGCCATCAGACCACCACCTCTAGACAGTTTTCCTTAGAACAACTAAAAGCAAATATAAGGCCACACTGTCAGTCAAAAGATCTAGCTGTTAGATCCTTTACTTCAGATGCAATTTTTCATTTGAAAATGCCACATTTTATCTACAGACTTTCTATTTGATCAAGTATGGATGTGAAACGCTAAAATGAACTAATGAAATAACTCTTCAACATGATAAAAGCTCAAGTGATGGTTAACACAATCACTATCATCAAATGCATATATTAGGTAACAATTAAATCAGCTTTTTGCTTCTATGGCAATAGCCAATCTTTTGTCTCAGTAAAGAGGAAGGTCTATGATTATAACCAAACACATTATAGTCAGGATATATAGGGGATCGAGCCCCAATTTATTACCGGATCATGTTCCTCACACTTTCTTTCTTCAATGTCTCTCACTATCAGGCAAACATACTCTTAGCATTCATTCAATTTTTCAAAGTCTTTACTTATATAAGACAAAACACACAATTCCATTCAAAGATCACTATTCTCTCCTGTGGCAAAGTGCACACATAGACATTGTCGTGATGTGATTCATTTGTCTGTTTTAGTGTGCTTGTTTTTATTTTCGTTTGTTGCTTTGTTTACTGGAAAGGGAGGGAAAGAGTTTTGGAAACAGTATAGATGCTGCTATGAAGCAGGAAGTTTGGATGTAATACTATGTAACTAATTTGGAGATGGCAAATTGAAAATAATAAGTTAATGTGTTTTTACCCAGAAAAGCATCATCCAGCACTTTTTAAAATATACGCAGACTTGACAATTAAAAATGAAAGTGCCTCAGCCTATAATCCCGTGCCTTTGGGAGGCTGAGGTGAGTGCATTGCCTGAGCCCGCGGGTTCGAGACCCACCTGGGCAGCGAGACCTCATCTCTACAATAAATCAAAAATCAGCTGGGTGTGGTAGCGTACATCTGTAATTCCGGCTACTGGGAAGGCTGAGGCGGAAGGATCGCTGGAGCCCAGCAGGTCGAGGCTGCGGTGGCCGGGAGCGGCCACTGCACTCCAGTCTGAGCGATCGAGTGAGACTCCAACTCAAAAAAAAAAAAAAAATGAAAGTGCCATTGCTATTCTATTGACTCTGCTGCCTATTTAAACTGTGAATGAGGGGAATATAGAAAGACTTCCATTCATGAATCTGTCCTTCTGAACATGGCAAGCCATATAAATAAGTACATCTTTTCATTTTTATTTTTTTAAACATATATTTTTAAATGACCTATTTAAAATGAGAAAGTGAGTCATAATGATTTTCCTTGATTTAATTCTTAAAGGCTTTAGCTATTTTCCACAAATTGCACCTTTTGAACTATGAAACAAATTCACAGTTTTACGTTATTATTAAATGTTTTAGAGTTTAACTACAATTAATTTTATTAAAAATCAAAGCATAAGTAATAAACAGAAAAAAAGATTTTAATAATTAAGCCATTAAGACTGTACCAGTTACATGAAAGTGAATTCAATAGGCATTGTCTGTGTTTCAGTATTTGATTTCCAAAAAATGTGATTGCTTATAATTCATTGTTTTTAGTGAAGTACTTAAAAACAATGAATTCTTAGCAAAACCTAAATTGTTTTCTTAACCTAAAGAGTATTTCTAACATAAAAAAAAATTAGGGGTCAGGGGAGGTGGCTCAGCCTGCAATCTCAGCATTTTGGGAGGCCAAGGCGAGAGAATTGCCTGAGCTCAGGGGTTCGAGGCCAGCCTGGGCAATTTGGTGAGACCTCGTCTCTACAATAAATCACAAAACCTAGCCGGGCTTGGTGGTGTGCATCTGTAGTTCCAACTATTTGGAAGGCTGAGGTGGAAGGATCACCTAAGCCCAGCAGGTCAAGGGTGGCTGTGAGTGGGCCACTGCACTCCAGCCTGGGTAACAGAGTAAGACTACAACTCAAAAAAAAAAAAAAAAAGAAAATTAGGATTCTGCATTACAATTTAAAAGTAATTTTTCTTTTACTTATTTATTTTACTTGAAAAAGAAATATTGCAAGAACACCTTGTAGATAAGCTCTAAATTTTAATAGAATCTGCAAGTCACTTATATAAATTGAGTTCATTTGAATCACATCTGTGAGGTTGGTGATTAAAACAAGTGTTAAAAATAGGATGTGTCCTAATTCAAATGTTCTTTGAATAGTATGACAAATAGATACTAGTACGGCCTCGGTACTCAATGCCTTCCATAATCCCTTCTCCTTGAGTATGGGCAGGACTTATGACTTGTTTCTAGCCAATAGAATCTAGCAAGAGCGTTGAAATGTCATTCCCATGATAAGGATATGTTCTGTGGCAAAAGTGATGAGTGTCACTCTCATGATTATATTACTGTACATACATTAGGCCTCACCATACTAACTATACTCCCATGCTGACTGTAAATGAGTAAGCTGCTGTGTTCTAAAGAACCTGGGACAGACTCATGTGGCAAGGAACTATGGGAGGCATTTATTTGCAGAGAGCATCCTCTTGACCAACAGCTAGCAAGCAGGGACCTCTGTTCCACAGCAAGCAGATAACTCTTGCCAAGACTTGAATGAAATTGAAAGTAAACCTTTCCCCAGCCAGGTCTCTGATGAGACCACACCACATTTGACACCAGGACAGCAGCCAGATGAAAAACTGAACCAGAGACTCTGTTAAGCTATTCCCAGATTTCTGATCTACAGAAACGGAGATAAGTAGGTATTGTTTCAACCTGCTAGATGGGTGGTGATTTGTGAAACAGCCGTAGAAAGCTAATACAAATAGTAACTGTTTCGTTTACATCTCGCTTCTGGGAAAACTGACATTTTCTAATATTGTTCTCTCGTGTAAAAACGTGGCATGTATTTCCGCTTGCTCTGATTCTGTTTTTACATCCTTCAGTAAGGATATAATCATGTCCTTATACTTTATGTATGTATATAATGTTATTTTTTAATTAAGCCTTTTATATTTTGTTAAATTTGTTTTTAATTATAATTGTTGTCACATTTGGAAAAAGGATTTTCACAATTTTGTTTCTAAGTGAATTATTAATAGCATTCTACTATTAATGAATACTATTACTATTACTGGTGGGTTACCAGAGACACGTTATCTGTGTGCTTATCTTGCATTCAAGCATTTGATCAAATTCCTTTACTAATCTAGTAAGTTTTTAATAATGTTGCCTAGGCTTTTAAAGTTGTAACCATTTCATCAACAAAGAGTGATAATTTTATTTATCCTTTTATAATACTTCTTTTCCTCTTTGATTCCTCTCTAATTCACCCAGGTTTCTGCCTAGTGTGTTTGGCAACGTCTTTACATTATTACAGCCTCTGAGTTTTTGTTCTTTCAGATCCTTGTGTATCATTTCAGGGAAAACAGTTTGTTTTTCTAGACAGACTTTGCCCCTCCACTGTCCTTCTGAGTGATAATTCTAATGATAGAAGATGTTCTTCCAGGTTTGTACAAACCATGTGATGCTTTTGAAATCAAAAGTTACATTCGAGGCTGAT
Organism: Cephalopachus bancanus; assembly: GCA_027257055.1. NCBI lineage: Eukaryota > Metazoa > Chordata > Mammalia > Primates > Tarsiidae > Cephalopachus > Cephalopachus bancanus. Next base: position 677,466 of record JAPVLO010000084.1, on the reverse strand, counting down.
ATTTCCTTTCCTTTGTATTTTCTATAAAATGTGAGACTAGAGACTACAACACATTAAATATGTGAAATAAACACATAAGTGAGGCTAGTGTATCCGGAACCAAAGAGAATTTTGATTAAGAACCCAAAAAAGAAAAAAGCCACCAGAATGGAAAACACTTATATTTGAATAATGAAATATATTCAACCAATCATCCAGTTATTCCTAACATCAAAAGACAAAATTACAACAAATTTAAAATATCTTAATTGGCTTTTATGTGAAATTCTAGAATGGGGCAACACCTCATTCCATAAATAAAAATGAGTGTTCCTATGAGCTGAGCAGAAGAGTTTGCATTTACAGGCAAAAGAGGGTTGAAGAAAGCAGATATTGAGAAAAAGACTAGGTTAGTCATTTCAGAGTTACTTTCCTTTTAAAGATTAAAGCAGGAGGAACTTCCTAATCATGCTGGTTAAAACAGGCCTGTTTAAGGATTTGAGTATTTCTCTCTCTCTCTCTCTCTCTCTCTCTCTCTCTCTCCTGATTTCTTGAAAGCTCAGATAAACAACTGGATTTGGCTTGATGGAGTGGAACTTTGGTATGAGTGACTCCATTTTAGTTTGATGTGTTGGACCTAGTGCAGGAGCTCAATGCAAACCAACAGTATGGCATTAGAGCTAGTTAAGGATTCCAGGATTCAGTCTCCTCAGTATAAAATGAGTGGAACGTTTCAAGGGAAGAACCTCCCAAAAAATGGAATTATCTTTTGGTGGGCAGGCCATTTATTGTACAGACTTCCCACTTAGGTAAGTGCTCTAAAACCCATCAGCATCAGAGGACCAGCTAGCATGGTTGTGAGAATCTGCGTTTCTCTTCAGTGGATTTTTTTTGAAGATTCTTTCAACGTATTTTCCCATTTCATGATAGTTGATTTACATGAACAACCTGCTCACACTGCACTGAATGTTCAGCAGTTTTTGACCAAAAACAGCATGACCCCAGTGCCCTCACCCTCCCTATTCACCCAATCTCTCCCTAAGTGACTTTTTTTTTTTTTTGCTTCCCCGGATGAGAAAAGTCCTCAAAGGGAAACATTTGCCAATGTGGAAGAGCTGAAATGAAAAAACAGCAGGAGCACTGTTTAATGAGTTCAAAACTGTTTTGAGCAGTAGAAAAATCATCTCAATATGTGTATTACATCAAACAGTACTTGGAAGGTGACAGAAGTTTAAACATGTAAGAATAAATTCACAATCCTTTATAAATAAATTTCAGGGTTTTTTGGGTCTTTCCTTACATTATAATAAGTACTGAATAGGGTTATGAGAGACACTCAAAACTGGAAACACAAACACAAACTTGGATGCACTTTTCTGTAACTATATCATGTGATTTTTTAAATTAAAAGTCAAATTTGGCAAAATCACCAACGGTTGATTTGAGCGTATTCTAGAAATATGAAATGTTATAGAAAATTATTCATATTCTTATTTTCAGACTTGAAGAATAGCGCAATCACACTATATGTTACCTCACTTTGACATACACTTACAAGTTATGATGAAACACAACACATCAGAATGTATACAATTAATCTTCAGGCCCAAAAAGACTATTTTAAGATTTATTTCATTTTTCATAGTTTTCTCTTTGCAATTTTTTTACCTATTTTAATCTGTTTTGGAGAGATGAGAAGGGAGCAGCAATTTTATTAAGGTAATGATTTAAAAGACAACATAATAGATGAACCTTACATCTATTATGGATAATTTTCTGGAAAATATTTTTGTACAAGAACTGGAGATAAATGGTTGCTTAGGCTTTTTTTTAATTTTGAAGATGTGAGGTACAATTTAGGGTTAGGTATACAAATGTTGATTATGCAGGTACCCTCATTGATGATGAGGTGTGCCCCTGCTTAGACCTTTTAAAAAATGTTTTTACCGACTTTCTAAATCAGAGATTAACCTTATGTATTTGCCATTTTATAAACTTTGGTTTATCAGGTCAATTCTTAAAATTGTATTATGGTCCTTAGATTTTACTATGAGCTAACAAAATAACAATACAAGTAATATTTAAGCTAAGAGCCTCAAAGTATGAAACTATACCTGTTGTTTTATGCACATAATTGTTTTTAGTATTTGTCATTTAAAGGGAAATTTGTTACTGTTTTTCTCTAATTTTACTGCTCTTGAATTCTTTCACCAAATTCATACATTTTTGTCACATGGAAGATAGACAAGCTCCTTAGAAAGTAGAAATGTTCAAACAAATGTTGGCAGCTGAAGAAAGTTGGAGGGTGGAGGGGGGCGTGTTGAAAAATTATCATATAAATTTCCAAGGACAAATCTAGTATGTCCAATTTATGTATGGTTCAGACAGCATTATTTTTCTGGATGAGTGTATGGTCTTCTGGATGTTAGATGGAGATTCACTTTTCGCATTTCACTGGGCATCGAAACACCTGTGCTACCTGACCTCTGGTAACTTGCATTAAGAGGCCAAGAGGAAGTAAGGTGATTAATATTTATGAACTCCAATGCAAAGCTGGAAAGACTAAGGAATTGTACTATTCATTGATCTGTAACATATCCCAAGGTAAACCATAGAATAAAGTGAATTTCTTAAGCATGAAACCAGATGTCTGGTCAAAAATAGATCTCTCACTGCATTAGGACACCTTACCAGCAGAGACTAAAAGTTTGTTGCATCGATTCTTACTGCGGAAATTCTTAATTAGTTCTGGCTTACCTAATTTTTAAATTAGTATTTAAGGAATAAGAGCATTTAAAGAATAAGTAGAAAATCAAACAATTTCGATTTTTATCAATTATATTTATAATATTTTCTACTTTAAAAATTATACAACACAATTACATATATTACACAGACATTGTTAAAAGATAGCTAAGGAATGATTTTTATAAATAAGCATGTTAAGTATATCATCAATTTCATCTACAATTTACTATTTTCTTTAAGTTACATACACTTGCTTTCACTTTTTTCAAGTTTAGACTCTGAATATCTTATGCCTGAATATAGACCCTACAAACCTCAGAAAAATCATGGGAATTATTTGCTAAAGTAGTATCTTCTAGAAAATATTTTTTAATGTGCTAAAATAAGAGCAATAAATTAGAAACAGAACTAATACTTAAGAACAATTCTGGTCAAAAATATTTTTTAATTAACTTAAAATAGAATTATTTCTGAATAGCAGCAAACGAGAAAAACAATTAAAACTAGAAATCCAAAGACAAAAATGACTTGAAGAAAAACACACGTTTTTGTCTTACAGTTTTTTTTAAGATGACTATAGAGAAAACAGCTGTTAAGAAACACAAAATGCTAATTATAACATTTAGTTAAGAGAAATGATTATCAGCAAAAGTTTAAAAAAAGGGAGAGGCATTATAGCAATGTAAATTAAATCACATAATGTTGGCATTCAACTGAATCCATTTTATCTTGTTTGGAGCAATCAAGAAGTAAACAGAAAGAAAAATTAAAAAGCTTGCAAACATACCATATTAGAAAACAAAACAGTGAGAGCTCAAGTTGCTGGCCTGAACAAAGGTAGGGTGCAGAGAGAAGGAGGAAATCACTGCTGTGAATAAAAATCTCTGCTCTACTCTCTTTTGTGGATGCTCTTTCAGGTTTGGGGAGGAGTAAACCAGAACTTTGGGAAAACTCTTCAAACAGACACAAGAATTAGCCATTAAATATATTTTTATTTGGTCAATTATTATCTATATAGACTTAAAGTTAACAACCACGGACATCATTTTACTTGGGATTTTAGACCCAAGGGCAAGCATGAATCCCTTTAAAATTTGAAATAATAGCTACAGCCTGGCAAAAGTTGAGACGGTCAACTAGATTCTATTTATTAATAGAAAGAAGAAAGCCATATTCAGATGTGTCTACCCACATAGCTGAATGATTCATCTTTGAACCTTAATTTCTCTAGAATGGGAAAAAGAGATCCTTATCACAGTACTCCTTTACACAGTTTTAAATTCTTGAAAATATTTTATCCAAAACACACTAATATAAGTAATCAAGAATGTTAAGCATCCCTATGTTTACTGTAAGCATCCAAACACATCTGTACTTCCCATACCTGAAAACGTAATAAGACAATTCTACCCCTCCATGACAAGCTAGTTGGGGAATGTGCAGAACTTATCCAATGACATATTTTAATGACTAAACTAAATAATATGTACTGCATTTTAATTTAGTAAATATATTGAATTCTTATTGTGTGTCAAATGTTGAACTAGTTAATGGAGTACAAAGATTAACTATGCATGATCCTTAGCCTCGAGGATCTCATGCTATGGACAAAACATGGAAGAAATGGTAGCTGCTAGTTTCCAATCATCACAGAATCCTGCGGTGTCAATATTATTATCCCTAAATTAAAGTGAGGTGACTGAGGAACATAAAGTTTAAATAACTTGTCTAAGTTTAGCCGAAGAAATTGCAACCTCTTTCTACCATGTCATACACTGCACAACAGTCTCTGCCATTTGCCTCAGTACAGTTACTTCTCAACCATCTTCCTTGAAGTTGAAAAACCCTAAGCCCTTTACTATTTTAACTTAATTGTTATATCTACAGCTTCTTGTTCATTCCTTCATCAATGACTGAGGACTCACATGATTAAGTAGTAGTAGTGAGTATGTTGTGCCTGAAAGCTCTCAGTCATTCCTTCTAACAACCTGCATTTTACAGCAAGACAGAGAAACACTTCCTGAGTCCCATAAAATGTAAGCCCTCCTCTAAACCTGGTGCATTCCACACAGATCTCTGCAGCAAAGGTATTCTGAAAAGTATTCCAGGAGAAAGGGATTGGGGAAAAAGAACTGAGAATGTAAAGACACAGAATTCATTGCTGGAAAACATGTTATTCAGGAAATTGTTGTTGCTGCTACTATTGACATTTTCAGATGCAGCCTGAAGCACTGACAATGACAAATGATCTATGTTGTTAGCTGAGACTATAAAGTCAACAGGAAAACACTGAACACGAGTCAAAACTTTGACTTAACTGAAGCTCTTTAAAATTCTCATCAGGCATTGTCTGACATATACCATAGCATAAATTACCCTCTGGCTTTGCCTAAAATTTTATTTTCTTCCCAACTCTTAAGATTCCTTTGACCTGTGGGTCACAACATTGAGATAAAATCAGTCTTAGCATTCTTTAAGAAAGCATATTTGTGAGAATTCCCCCTCATCACTTAATTATCCATGAGAATAGGGAAAAGAGGAGTGATAAGGCAGTGTATTATAAAATCTACAAACATAATGAAGCTTATTTCACTGATCCAATGAAGTAGACATTGTTTTTAAAGTATATTAAAGATTACTAGCAAAGACTGAACTAAAAAAAAAAAAAATTGTTTACTTCAGTACTTAGCACTGTGCCTGGCACTCAATAATGTTTTATTGAACAGATGAACCTCTCAGTCTACTAATCTCTATTGTTCTATAGAACATTTTTTTATTTTACCTTTTCAAATTATTTGCAGTGAAAAAACATAAATTCAGAAAAAACTTTAAAATTGTACATTCATCATGATAACCCTAAAATACTATATATACACCCTGCAATGTACTCTGATTTTTTCAAGACATATATTTTACTCAAAATAATTTTAGTTCTGAATGTATTTCATCATATTTAAATGCTCTGGAAAACCTCAGCCAAGCATAGTCACTCTTGCCTAGCTAGAAAGATTCCTGAGATTTCATTCAGGTGTAATTAATTTACTAGGATGACTATAAAACAATACCACAAACTCAGTGGCTCAGAACAACAGAAATCTATTGTCTCAGAGTTCTGGGAGCTCAATGACAAAATCAAGGTGTCAGCAGAGCCATTCTCCCTTTGGAGACTCTAAAAAAGTCTTCCTTGCCTCTCTTAGATTCTGCAGGTAGCCTGCAGTCCTTCGTGTTCTAGACTTGTAGATATATCACTCCAATCTCTGCCTCTAACCTTCACACGGTCTTTCTCTTTCTGTGTCTCTGTTTCCCTCTGCCCCCCGATTTCCTCTCCTTATAAAAACACCAGTTATTGGATTTAAGGCCCAGTTTGGTCCAGCAGAACCTCATCTTAAGTCCTTTATATCTGCAAAGACCTTATTTGCAGTGAGGTCACATTCAGATGTGAATGAGCATAAATTTTTGGAGAACACTATTCAAATCAGTACACCAGATAAAAAGAAGTTTAGTACTTTCAGATTAGTACAGTATTAGGATTCTAATGTGCATAAGGAGTATTATTTATGAATTGTGAATTTATGAATGAGTATGTTCATTAGTATACAAAATATATTGAAGTTGAAGAAACTAGATAGATATTAGTCTATCGTGGAGTAAATTGGAGTCTTCCATGAAGGATCAGCCATATCAAAGGAAAGTGTGCGTAGGGTTGATCTATAGTCAAAAGACAACTTTCTTTTTGTTTGTTGTTTGTTGTTTTAGAGACAAGGTCCCTTTCTGTCACCCAAGCTGAAATGCAGTGGCACAATCATAGCCCACCGAAGCCTGGAACTCCTAGGCTCAAGCAATCCTCCTGTCTCAGCCTCCCAAGTAGCCACCATACTCAGCTAATTTTTTTAAATTTTTTGTAGATGCAAGGTCTCATTGTGTTACCCAGACTGGTCTCAAACTCCTAACTTCAAGCAGTCTTCTCACTTCAGCCTCCCAAAGTGCTGGGATTACAGGCCTAAGCCACCATGTCCAAACAGCCAGTTTTTATTCCATCATATGTAACTACTCATAATTCTGTTATGTGAACAGCTCCAAGAATTAAATATTCTTTGCCAATGATTATAGACAAGCACACCTCTAGTTAACCATTTTCTTCTGCCATGATGTTGCTTCTAACCTTCATCTCATTCCTTCCAAGTAATCAGACATATCATGGGGGGGGGGAAACAACTTAAGTTTATTATATTTTTTTAAATCTCTGCACATGTTCATTGTTTTCATACTCATTACTTTCTTTACATTTGCTATTCCTTCTGCCTGTGGTACATTTCCTCAAAACATTTAATTGGCCCACCTCCTCACTTTCTTCTGGTCTCTGCTTCAATCTGGATTCCTCACAAAGGCCTTCCTGACCACCCTATCTAGAATAGCTACCCGTCTCCCTCACACTCTTTTTATCCTATTTGTTTCTGTCCTTCATATCACTTATGGCATGATAAAAATATAGTTTACTTAGAGATTTGTATATTGTCAGTATACACTGCTACACTACAAATTCTGTAAAGGCTGCGACTCTCTATCCATTTAACTTTTGCATTCCTGGCACTGACAAATATGGTAGTAGGCTGGTCAATGGCAAATGCTTAATAAAAACATGTGGCATGAGTAAATTAATGAGTGATTTACAGTATATTATGTCTCTGACAAATTACTTCCTGTACTAGCAATTGGCCTTCATAAACATGAACAAATGTGTGACTTCCATAATTCTTCCTTTCTAAAACGTGTCTGATTCTTGTAGATTACCAGGGATAGATACACGAATGGGAAGAGCTACTTTCCTCATGGTGAGTCTAACAGCCCTTGCTAATAGAAATCAATAATATATAAATTAGCCAATTACTCATTAAGGATTTCACTGACAAATGATTTTTCATTTTAGCGTACAATTGGAACAAGCAGTCGCATTTTAGAATAGTAACTGGTTGTAATAACTTATGATAATAATTCTAAAAGCTTTTTTACTGCTATCACATGAACATACATCATATGCATTCTACTCTTAATACATTCTTTTTTTCCAAAATATTAAGCTGAGCATGTGTTTTAGGGCATCAATTAATCATCTCACCTTTTCTGCTATCCCTGAGTTTGTAACCAAATGAGATTACAGGAGCCACTTAAATGGAGACCAAAGTGACAACTTTGTTTTTCATCACCTGGTTAAAGAGTATGGCTTTAGATCTATGGTCAAAAGGACTTTATAACAGCTGGGCAAGGGAATTTCTCTCCCCCTTCTCTAAGTTTACTTCATATGAAAATCAAATGTATCCATTTTTCCATTGTTTCATTAATGCTGTGTAACAGCCAACCTCAAAATCACAGTGGGCGGGCACAATAAACATTTTCTTGTGCTTTCAATGCTATGAGTTAGCCTATAAGTTCTGATCTTGGCTGGCCTCACTCATGAATTCAAGATTAGCTGGCAGACCAGCTGGCTGGGTTTTGACTGGTTTAAGGTGCTATGAGTTGGGACAACTTATTTCTGCTGTGAGTATTTTCTCTTCCTCTAGCAGGTGAATCTGGGCTTGTCCTTATGACACAATGGGCTGCAAAGAAAGCCAGGAAAATACAAACATACTGTCACTTCTACTGTATTCTGCTAACCTAAGCAAGTCACAAACCCAGTTTGTATTCAGGAGATGGGAAACCAAGCTCCACATCCTGATGGGAGGAGCTGCAAAATAACATCGCAAGGGCATCCATTCAGGGATTAGTGGAGGCTTGGGTCAATTTTGCAATCAATCTACCATAGCTGGATTTTACAAGCACTCTCTTTACAAGCTGGCAGACCCAACAAGAGTCTGAGAAAGGGCAGAACTGATCCTGCCAATTGCTTTCCCAAATGAGGAGGGAGTGAGGAACAGAAAGAGAAGAATGTGAGATGCCCAGTACCAGGAGAAGGGATAACCTGTCTAACCCATGTGTCTACATACCATCACGGATCCAGCCAATTCTATCCAAATAAAATGAAAAACAGTAAAGGTAAAACCAGTATTTGCTGCGGCAAAAAAAAAACCACTGCTGACTGACAGTCTCTCACACTCTCATGAATTCGTTTGCTGACTTTCTGTCAGGTAAACATAGTGTTGTTTGTTCTTCTCTTTTTTTTTTTCTCAGAAAACTGCTATGCATTTGGCTTTTCCAACAAACACAAACAATTTCACTTAAAAGATCTGTTTGTGTTTTAATTACTGCAAATCGTAATATGGGATGTTAGACATCTAGAAATGGCATGGATCGTTTTTTTTTAAATTCTTCAGGGCTGGGATTATTGAAATGGAGCATCATGTTTAGGATATATGCCAGGCAAACAAGTAATTTCTCCTCTCAAATTATATATAACACTTGTAACTTGCTGGAATCCTTTGGAAAAATCTATTTTTATGGACATACTTAAAGAAAGCTACTCTCATTAGGTGTTGTTTTACTATCATCAAAGTAATATTTGAGTCTATTTTAACAGAATATTATTACAATGAAAATTGGTCAAGTGCTTAAGACAGAAAATAAATCTTGTTTTATTTTACAATAAAAAATATTAGCATATGTCTTAATGCATAACATGTAATTTAAAATATTTTCTTTTATATTGTTTTACAATATAACCATTAGTTTGCCATGTTGTAAGTTTTTCTTATTATTACTATTTAACTTAGAGCTTTTTAATAGTTTTAAAATTTAATAGAATCAGCCGGGCTCGGTGGCTCAGCCTGTAATCCCGCGCCTTTGGGAGGCTGAGGTGAGTGGATTGCCTGAGCCCGCGGGTTCGAGACCCGCTTGGGCAGCGAGACCTCATCTCTACAATAAAATCAAAAAAATCAGCCGGGCATCATAGCGCATGCCTGTAATTCCGGCTACTCGGAAGGCTGAGGCGCAAGGATCGCCGGGGCCCAGCAGGCGAGGCTGCGGTGGCCGGGAGCAGCCACTGCACTCCAGTCTGGGCAACCGAGTGAGACTCCAACTCAAAAAAAAAAAAAAAAAATTGAATAGAATCAAATGTTAAGCACTGGTTTCCCATTTCTTTATCACACAGTTCTAATGTAAAAAAGTAATAAATGCCTCCTTATATGTTTTAGTATTCTACATACAGATTACATATCAAGCAAATTATGCATGAAATTGAAATTAAGAAATGTGTGCTCCAATAAACCTTATAGAACTCTCAACACTTTTATTCCATACCCCAGTGATAATTCTGCTCACACCAAAATGAACAAAGCATTGCAGGGAAGCGGATAGAAGCCTGAAGGAAGCAGTTGCTCAAAAAGTCATTCAAGGGTTTAAACTTCTGAAGTCCAATCCTTATACTTACTTTTCAAAAATGTACAGATATTGAGACACAATCGGAAAAAAAATGTCCACATCAAATCTCTACCTTCAATCCTTCAATACAGTAGGCGTTGAAAAAGAGGTCTTCAGGTACCTACTGCTATTATCTGCTCAGTCAGAGCCACTTCCTATAATAGATCCTGGCAAGCTGATCACTGCGGTGACGGCCTGAGATTTTCTAGGCCAATTGGCTTCTCTGTCCTGGGATTGCATATAAGCGACTACACACAGGGAAAGGAGATAATTAGTGTTAGGGTACGGTCAGGGTGAGGGTGGATGGAGAGAAATGGAGAGGTAATGGAGAGGGGAGGGGAGCCATGGCACCAGTAACCCAGAGATCCGAGTAATGCAAAGAATTGCAACACACAAAAAGGTTAAGAAAGAAAAGTTTATTTAAAAGTAAATTAGAGAAAGAGAAGGGAGAGAGAAAATTCACCTCCCCGGGGTGAGGAAGGGGGCCAAAGAACACATGGCCACACCGGAGTCTAGCAAGGCAATGGCGGCTAGCTGCTTGTGGTTGAGTCCTTTTCTTCATTCCCCTTGATGGGGGAAGATCATTAAGGTGATTGGGTGGTGGTCCGTTTCACGTCATCCCGAAGGGGCAGGCAAGCACAGGTACTGACGTCAGGTGATGGACAGCAGGCAGATGGGTGGGTTAGTCACATGACTGCTGCCATGGCGGGGTTTATTTGTGTCATGTAGGTCACAAAAGACCGATTAGGTTAACCCTGGTGGGGTGGGGGAGTTTCCTGCGAGAGACTTGTTAGACATTTGCAATTCACAAACTCAGACATTTGCAACTCACAAACTCCTTGACCAAAGGCGGTGGTATTATTACTTTTATGACTTTGGCCAGCCAAAGGGTGATCTTTGATCATCGGCCTTGACAAGGAACCTAAAAGTTTACTAGAGATTATTTTGCTAAACCATGAATTGAAAGGTTGGGCTGTCCTGGTCTTACATCTGATGGAGATTTGCCAAGGGGGGAATGGGATAGGCTTCTGCTTGTTCTACAGTAGAATGTCTGGATACTTTTTAATGGCTATGCTGAGGCAAAAAGACTAAACTAAGAATAAGCTAAATTTCTTCTAGGTTTCTATAGGTACCTTTCAATTAGCACTTTCCACCTGATGGCAGCTCCTTGGAAGTTGCATGAACTTCTTCAATCTGGATATTCAGAACTGTGCTGGGTACTGCCTTCATGAAGCTGAGTTGTTCACTCCTTCCTTCTGCTCCTGAACTGTCTCGGTAGCTCTCCAGTAAACCTCTCCTCTTTCTCAGGTTAGTCAAAGGCAGTTTTTGCCATTTTAACCAAAGATATATAACAGTTTGATCTCCTATAACTGAGTTTTAAGAACCACAAAGTCTCATTCAGTCAGTTCATCCGTCTTTCTTTTAATAAATATTTATTGAGTACCTATTATGTGTTAGATGCAAGGCCATAGGGAAAAAAAGACGAGGAAGGCATGGTTACTGTTCTTCAAAAGAACAACATTGTGGTTGAGGGAACAGAGTTAAAATGTGATTGCATTGGAGTTATCTGATTGTGACAAGATGAGAAAAAGAGGCACAGAACCCAGCTACGAAAAGACAGAGCTCAGGCCAGGCTCGGTAACTCAGCCTGGAATCCCAGCCCTTTGAGAGGCAGAGGTGAATGGATTGCCTGAGCCCGCATGCTCGTGACCAGCCCGCAACTTGGCGAGACCTCATCTCTACAATAAATAAAAAATTAGCCAAGTGTAGTAGCGTGCGCCTGTAGTTCCAGCTACTCGGAACACTGAGGTTGAAGGATTGCCTGAGCCCAGCAGGTCGAGGCTGTGGTGGCCATGAGCATGCCACTGCCCTCTCATGGCCTGGGTGACAGAGTGAGACTCCAACTCAAAAAAAAAAAAAAAAAAAAAGACAGTGCACCTTTGTAAAAGAGCTGTCACCAATGCTAAGCCTTAAACTATATGTCTTTGAGAATGTAAATACTGCTTGGGGCATTCTGAGCACAGAGGAACCACAGTAGCAGATGTCCAGAAGGGAAAAAGCATTATGGTACATGGAAAACCAGCATAGTTTGGTGTTAAGTATGAATTATGGCACTGGGGTTACTAGATACTAAAAAGTTTGGACATTGTCTCACGAATTGTTTTTAAAAAGTACTTCTTATCACATTAGAATGTTTCTCTCTCTGCAATAAAGCTGTCAAGTGATCTGAAAATGCTTGCACTATTTCTGCAATTCAATCATACATGAATGATTTGCTTACAGTAAGTAGCAAGTCACACAGAGGGAGACCAACATCATTATCAGTTGCCAATTTTCTTAAAGCTAAGTCAGAAATGAGCATTGGTTTCATAATCAAAGATCTTTTGACCTATACTCAATGACTTAATCTGTTTGTCCTACTGTAACAAAAGACCTGAGACTGGGGAATTTATAAACAACAGAAATTTATTTCTTGCAATTCTAGAGGATGGAATTACAAGATCAAGGCATCAGCAAGGTTCAGTGATCGGTAAGGACCTGGTATTTACTCTCAAGATAGCACTTTGTTACCACATGTGGTGGAGAAGAAAACACTGTGTTCTCACATGGTGGGAGGGACAGAAGGAGATGAACTGTCTCCCTCAAGTCTTTCTATGAGGTGCCTAATTTTATCCACTCTCATGACTTAATCACTCCCTAAAGGCGCCAACTCTTAATACTATCACTTTGGCGATTAAGTTTCAATATATGAATTCGAGAGGCCACATTCATACCATAGCACTCAACTACAAGGATGTGTCGAATCACTGAAAAATAGTGGTACACATGTGCTTAGTAAGATTATGTAGAATCATAAAATTAACCCCCATGGTATTAGGGTTCTGCTAACCACACAACTTTCTCTTAATATTGCTGGAACTTAGGTTTCCTACTTCTGCCGTCATGTAGTAATGTGTTTCAAATATGATTTGAGAATCTTTTTTTCTCCTTTCCTTTTTTCCACTGTTGAACAATATAGACTTAACCAAATGCCTTAAATTTATTCTCAAATATTGCCCACCTCAGGTGTGATCCTGGCCAGTCTTCTAACAAGTGAGCCTTCAGATGGAAAGCAATTACAATATTTATTCCCTCTGACAAGTGACAGCTGATGCTTAGCATTTTAATGCTCATTTGCAACAGCCAATGTTTTGCTTTTACAAAGCAGTTGTCTTTTCAAAATTGAAAGCCCTTTGATAACTGAAGTTCTGTTCTTGTACCAAAAAAGAAAGATAAGACCACAAAAAATCAAATCAAGAATTTTTACCTCACATAACCTTTTCATCTTGGGTTTGAGAAACAATTTTATTCCGTGGTTTCTGCAGGTATCCTCAGAGATGAGATTAAATATGTACAGGCTCCAGGTAATTATTTTCCCCCGCACCCACTTTCTCTCAGTTTGATGCAGACACCTGCACATGTTTTTGAAAAATGAAATTAATTCAGAGAAAGGTGCATTTAAAGGTACTGGTTTCGAATAAAGGAATTTCAATTGAGAGATGAAAAGCCACTTGATTTTTCTTTTGAGATGCCTGATTCCTGATTCCCTAAAGGGTATAAATCCTTGAGATGGCAACCTGAATGTGTAAAAAGAGCACTGTCCACATGAAATTATTCCTGAAGTAGCTTCTCTTCATTAAACGTTGCCATTTTCCTCCTTTAATCAGTTAGTCTTCCAAGTGTTTCTTCCCTTATAAGAAAGAGCCAAAAAGCGCTTGGCTCCATGTTATTTCATTTTAATAAGCAATTATCTGCTCTATTCTCCCTTTACAGCTGATGGTGGAAAATCCAAATTCTGCCCAAATGTATTTAAGAGGTTTATTCTGACCCAATATTGAGTGACTTCAGGTTACACAATCTCAAAAGGTTTGTAGAAAAGTATGTCAGAGGCGGTCAGGTAATAGTCTGGTTGTATACATTTCAGGAATTGCAGATAAAATCATAAATCAATACATGGAAGGTATACATTGTTTCAGCCCTGAAAATGTGAGTGTTGATGAAAAGATACCAAACTCTGCACAATGTTTAAGATGATTTATTCTGAGCCAACTTGAGAACCAGGTCCAGGCCCTGGAACACCCATCCATGAGATCCTGAGAATGTGTGCCCCGAGGTGGTTGAATTACAGTTTGATTATATGCATTTTAGGAAGATGGACATTACAAAAACCCTAAATCAATACATGTGAGATTTTCATTGGTTCAATGATTATAGGTGGATTCAAATACTTCTTGGCTGGTAATTTGTAGTTCCTATCTAAGGACTTTTGGAAATCAGTATAGGACAAAGGGACAAAGTGCTTAGAATCAGGAGTCTCCAAGAGATGGCTTTACAGGGTCATAAAATATTTTGATTTCCTTCTTTATCTGTTGTGTGAGGTTATGCCAGAGTCACGTTGGAAAATAATAAATTTTAGTATATGGGGCAACAGGGTAATAAAACTCAGTCTGAGGAGCCCTTATCAGACATGGCTCCCCAAGCCTCTTAGGAATTTGGATAAGAGAAAAATTAGATCACACGTTTGTCCTCACAGGACATCTGGAAGAGGGGCCTTACAGTCATAGATGGGTTTTAAGGATTCCTTAGTTGGAAATTGCTTGAGAAAGTTAAGCTATTGTCTAAAGACTTAAAATTAGTGGAAAAGAATGCCCGAATTAAGATAAGAGGGTTTTGGACACCAAAATTCTTGTTATGTAAATGAAACTTCATAGATGTTAGCCCTCAGAAACAAAAGGGTAAACGTCTCTTTTCAGAATTTTAAGGTGTCAGGTTCTTAGTTAATCTCTCCTAGATCTGGCAAAGGTCCAAAAGGATAAAGACCTGTTTATAATAATGGAGATTCTCTACAAATGTGAATTTTCCCTACAAAACACCACTTTTTGGAGCCATTTCAATTTGTTGGCTCTGTGACACCCATTTCAAAATATGTAAAAGAAATAAATTTGGGAGTAAAATATTTGTATTACCTTTGAGATCTGCAATCTGTCTTGTAATGCTATATCAGAGTCAAGTTGGAAAGTGATACTTTATGAGGTAACATAAAGTAACATCATCTAATTAGATGTTATGGTTTGTAGAGAATGATGCTTTGGGCCTCTTAGATCAAAATTTGGGAAAGAGAAAAAAAAGTTCAGAGTTTAGTCTTCACAGCCCAGGAAAGTAAATGTTAGAGATAACAGCATCTGGATGATATATCCCCGTATTCCCTCTGCACACACACTGTCTGGGTTTAAAAAGTCTGCAACAAGCTGCTACTGGCGCTGACTAGACAGCTACCAACAAAAAGCTGAACATACATTTCATAATGCAAGAATAAACATCTACAGAACTGATGGAGAAATGCTTCAGTTCCTCCAAAAAAAAAAATTTTAACTTTGGCAATTAGAGACCTTCAAGTTTAATGACACAATGGGAAAGGACTGGAAACTTTAGGGGTGCTGAAATACCAGATAGCTTCTAATGAAAAGTGGGTTGCTTGTTAGCTTCTAATGAAAAGTAGATTGCTTGTTCTTGAGAACAAGGAAAGACCCAATGGATACATAAGCACTAGTGGAGAGACTATCATTTATTTGAGTTTTACTTTGAATGATCAGTAACAAGCATTCTATACATGATTTTTTGTGAATAAAAATTGTAATTGAACTTCTGCTGAAAAGAAGGCAATGTGATAATGTCAATGCAATATTAAACTCAATGCAATATTAAAGAAGCTATATCCAAAACATTTCTTTTCATTATTTGTTGAAGACGGAAAGACCATATCACTTCCTCTTCAATAACCTGGGTCTGTAGTTTTGTTTTGTTTTTGTTTTTTTCCTCTGCCAATATTCTGAATTTAGTAGCTACATCAAAATTGTTTTGTTTGTTTGTTTGTTTGTTTGTTTTCTCAAAGAAATCTACTCGTTTTAACTCTAGGGAAAAAGAGAGAATACAGTCTATGTCCTCACAGAATTTAGAGTCTAATGGGAAATTGCTTGGCATAGTATATGTAGGGGACTGAGGGGAACAAACTTACCTGTAAGGTAAACTTTCTGAACTTGTTACCTTTTATGAGTGTATGTTGTCATCATATAAGAAATTGTATTCTTCTTAAGTACAAGACCATAGCTATGGTCTTTTTATGTTGCCCACATCAGTCGGTACAGTTATTTGTATTTAATGAGTAATCAACATTTGATTGTGAAAAAAGTGTTGACTGTTGTCTTAGAATTATTTTAATATTTAGAAAAATACCTGTTTCCCATGCCAATGCAAAGATTAAATAGATTGAAGCCAATATATTTTCATTGCAAACACATCAGTTAATATTAAAGTGTCTTGGTGTCACAAGAGATGATCTAATTATTAGTACTATACCTTTGTCAAATACACAGATAATGAATATTAATTTCTTCAATATTTTAAAAGTCCATAGATTCTTGTTGCATACCTAATATATGCAAGCCTGCCTTGTAAAGAAACAGGATATGGGAGAAATCAGGACCCACTGACAGGAAGCTCTTGACAAAATTATCTGAGACTCTCAGAAATGAGATTAGGAATTTTTCTAAGAATCAGGGTCATGAAAGCTTCCAATCAAACAGCACCTATGAGCACCATGAAAGTTGGATAGTATGGATGGCACCCAGACACTCTGAAACAAAAGAGATGCCTCCAGGAGAAGACTCAAGAAGTGTAGTTAAGATGATCAAGCTCTCCAACCTGCACAAGCAGGAATTCAGACTAGAGTTACTACTTTGCACATCTGAAAAAAAGCTGCACTCCCTTTCTCAAGTAGCAACCTGAGAAAGTGAGATAAAGTGATGCTGATGCTGATCTCTGCCCCTAGAAAGAGGTCTGTGGTCAGTATAAACACAGACAACCCTACCACTTGACCAATGGGCACAAAACCGGAAGATAATTTGCTCCTCTATGCAAGCTTCTGGATACGATTAGCATTTGAATTGGTAGATAAGAGTAAAGCAGATTTCCCTTCCTCATGAGATAGACTTCATCCAAATAGTTGAGGGTCTGAATAAAAAAACATTTGAGGCCAAGCATAGTAGCTCATGCCTGTAAATCTAGCACTTTGGGAGGCTGAGACCGGAGGATTCCTTGAGTCCAGGAATTTGAGACTAGCCTAGGCAACATAGCAAGACCTTGTCTTTACAAAAAATAAAAAAATTAGCCAGATGTGGTGGCATGCACCTGTAGTCCCAGCTACATGAGAGGCTAAGGCAGAAGGATCATCTGAGCCTAGGAGATCAAAGCTGTGGCAATCCATGATCATACTGCTGCATTCCTGCCTAGGTGACAGATCGAGACCAGGCTTGGTGGCTCAACCTGTAATCCTAGCACTTTGGGAGGCTGAAGCAAGTGGATTGCCTGAGCCCATGGGTTTGAGACCAGCCCAGGCAATTTGGCGAGACCTCGTCTCTACAATAAATCAAAAATTAGTCAGGCATGGTAAAGTACACCTGTAGTTCCAGCTACTTGTAAGATTGAGGGAGAAGGATCGCCGGAGCCCAGCAGGTCGATGCTGGGGTGGCCATGAGTGTGCCACTGCACTCCATCCTGGGCAACAGAGTGAGACTCCAACTTAAAAAAAAAAAAAGAAGAAGAAAAAGAGGGGGGAAGGGAAGAAAAGAAAACATCTGAGTAAAAAAGAATGATTTATCTCTACCTATCTTTGACCTGGGACATCAGTCTGCTGCTGTCTTCACACTCAGACTTGGACTTAAACTTGTACTATCAGCTCTCTGGTTCTTAGGTCTCCAGCTTTAGCTCTCCTGGGCTCTAACTTACTGACTGTAGGTCTTGTGATTTCAGCCTCCCAAAATCACATGAGCCAATTCTTTATAGTAAAACAGTCTCTCTCTGCAATTTATGAGAGAGAGAGATACACACTTTCGCCAAATGCACAGTTAAGAAATATTAATTTTTTTAACAGTAAGGATTTGAGATATTCACTTTTAATATTCAAAGAAATCCCCATTATTAAAAGCTGAGAGGCAACTAAAAATATGGGTTTAAATAACACATTCTTTAAAATATATATCCTAAGACCTATTTTTCCATGGTCTTAAAAATACTCTGGCAACATTAACTTTACTCAGCCTTACATCACCTTTGTTAATATTATTATATCGCCATTTGAAAGATGTCAAAAGAGTTAGACTGAAGAGTGTAAAAGAAAGTGCAAGGTCACAAGCTTGTGTGGCTGGAATACAAAACCATTAAGAGTTGGGCATTTACAGTGTTTTCTTTTTCCCTATTGACAAGAACTAGTCATGCAAGTGACAGGCTAGGAACACTGTTATTTGCAAGTATCCCCTCCCTCTGTTTTCCAAGTCTTTTGCATAGCCATTTACATAGAGGTCCATGAATTATACATCAGTAGAATCGCTTTGTATTCTGAATGCACTTACACTTCAAAGAGTTGTGCAATCTTAAATTCATAATTTTGATTATTTTTCCTTCATTACTCCTCTGCATTTCTGCTAAACATTGTTCCTGCTATAGGCATATTGCCCCTTGCCACAGCTCTAAGAAGTTATAGGAGGAGAAAATCTTGCCCTCTTCTTATTTTTATTTTATCCTCCAAATTTCAAAACACTATTGTGACTTCCAGCTGTGGCTGAGTAAAGAGGTCACAAATCCCCCACCCTCAATGAAAACTATAAAACTGATCAAAATTAACAAAATTAATCATTTTGATGTTGTGGAAATTGAAGAACGTATAGCAATCTGAAAAGAGCTTATGCTTGATGAATTGCTGAACTTCAGTTAAGAACAGTGAGAGTCTGTGGTTTTCTTGCCTAAATATGCTCCTCTATACCCTACATTTCAGTCAACATGAAGATTCTGGCAGAGCAAGGCATGCCATGAAGACCAACAGCTTTGCTTACAGTGGGCAGAAAGGACTCACTCAATTTACAGTGGCATAAAATGTCCACGCCTAGTGTGAGTGTAAGTGAAACTGGTGACCTTGACAGTGGGTAACCAAAAAGGACCCATAACTACTATCCTGAGGTTTTAGTCACGGGGGGTTTAAACCTATTCCTGAATAAAATAATCCACACAGTGGAGACAAAAGAGCGACCAAATTATTCACATACTCCTGACTTACTCTAAAGCTGCACACATGAACAGAAGAGACACAAAAGAGCCCAAGGGAAAGTAAAACCTGGGCACACTTGAAAACAGACTGAACTTTTAATGTGCTCTTTGTCCACACATAGATCCATTAACAAAGGACGGAAGCCTGATTGGCTTGAGGTATTTAAGCACATTCTCTGTTCAATCATTAGGTGACAACTAAGCTATGTAGACATAGGGGTAACCACTGGGAAACCAAACTTTAAAATAAAAATAGAAAAATTTTGAAATCTCAACAGTCATACACCATGGGAAAAAGACAGTTCAACTTAGCCCAGACAAAATACCAAACAAACAAGCAGCAACAGTAACACATTTCAGAGGATTAAAAAAATTAGAGTCCAAAGTTACTACAAGATATGATCTAAAATTTCCAGTTTTCAATAAAAATTATAAGACATACAAAGAAACAGGAAAATATGATTCATACGAAGGGGAAACAACAAACAAAACTAGATTTTAAGAAAGCTATTATAAATATGTTTAAAGAATTAAGAAAACTGTATTTAAGAAATTAAGGGAAAGCATGCCAACAATAAATCAACAAATAAAGAATCACAAGAAAGAGATATAAATTCTTTTTTTAATAGAAATTCTTTAGTTGAAAAGTACAATAACTGAGAAAACCACAAAGCATATTTGAGATGGCAAAAAAAAAACCCAATAATGAAATAAAATAAAAATTCATTGGTGTTACACAATCCAAACAACAGCGAGACACAAAGACTAAAGAAAATTGAACAGTGCCTCACAAATCTGTGGTACAAATGTCAAGTACAACAATGCAAGTCATAGGAGTCTCAAAAGGAGAAAATAAAAAAAGGAAGTAGAAAATCTGATTTTCCAAATGTAATTTAAAAAAAAAAATCTACACATCCAAGGAGCTCAACTACTCCCAAGTAGAATGAATACAAAGAGATCCACTCCCAGATCCATAATAAGCAAATGGTTGAATGACAGAGACTAAGAGAAAATTTTAACACCAGCAACAGAAAAAGACCCATCGCATACAGAGGAGCATCAATATGGTTGAAGACTAGCTTCTCATCAGAAGCAGTGAAGGCCAGAAGGCAGTGGAGTTCTAAAAGAACAAAACAAAACACAAAAGCTATCATCTAAGAACAGCTAACATAACTATTCACCAAAAGAAAGGCAAAATAAAGATAACTACAGAAAGCAAAAAAGAAATTGTTGCTAGCAGGCTAGTCTTAGAAGAAATACTGAAGGAAGACTTTCAATATAAAAAAATGCTATCAGGTGATAACTTGAATCTACAGACAGGAAGAAATGAACAGTGCCAGAATGTCAATATGTAGGTTAATATGAAAGACTACCAATATATTATTTAATCTTATCTTGACTTTTAAAAAAGATACAATGTGTCTAAAGCAATAATTATAGTATAATATTATAGAAATAGAGTTTGCCTTATGATTATATACATATCATATACGTACACATATATAGGAAAAAGCATGTGGAGAATGAAGCTATATTAAAACAAATATACCATATTTTCCTGCAAATAGGTTAGTATAAATCTGTATTAGATTATGCTAAGTTAAGATGCATATTGCAATATCAAGAGCCACAAAAAAACTTCACAAATATAGTAAAAAATAATCAACAGAGAAATTAAAATATCACACTAAGTAATATTTAGGTTAATGTAAATTAACAGAGTAAAGAAGAAACTTAGAAACAAAAGAAACAAGAGACATAGAAAGCAAGCAAGCCGGGCTCGGTGGCTCAGCCTGTAATCCCAGAGCTTTTGGAGGCTGAGGTGAGTGGATTGCCTTAGCCCGCGGGTTCGAGACCCGCCTGGGTAACTTGGCGAGACCTCATCTCTACAATAAATCAAAAAAATTAGCCGGGTGTGGTAGCGCGTGCCTGTAGTTCCAGCTACTTGGAAGGCTGAGGCAGAAGAATCGCTGGAGCCTAGCAGGTCAAGGCTCAGTGGCTGGGAGCAGCCACTGCACTCCAGTCGGGGTGACAGAGTGAGACTTCAACTCAAAAAAAAAAGAAAGCAAGCAAAAGGGTAAATATAAATCTAACCATATTAATGACTTATTTAAATGTAAGTAATATAAACAAAAGGCATGCTGAATGTAAAAGTAAGATCTAGCCATATGCTATCAGATATCTAAGGTTCAAAGACACATCGAATGTTAAAAGATTCAAACCCATTAAAAATAAAAGAACAGAAAAAGATAGGCCATGCAAACAGTAACCAGAAGATAACTGGAGTGGTAATACTGCCCTTCTTGTCGTTTCTATTGCACATTGAGCTGGAATATATAGCCAGTACAATGAGAAAAAACTAAAGACATCCATATTGTATAGAAAGAACTAAAACTGGCTATATTCACAGATAACATGATCCAATATGTCGAAAATTTCAAATAATTCATAAAAATCTAGTAAACTAATAAATAAGTTTAGTACATTTGCAGAATGCAAAGTAAATGTACTAAAATCAACTCTACTACTGTACACTATCGTCAAAAATATCCAAAATGTGTTCAAGAACAAAATTCCATTCACAATGGCATTTAAAATGGCAAAATACTGGCCAGACGCTGTGTCTCATGCCTGTAATCCCAGCACTTTGGGAGGCTGAGGCAAGAAGATTGCCTGAGACCAGGGGTTCAAGAACAGCCTGGGCAACTTGGTGAGGTCCCATCTCTACCATAAATTTAAAAAAATTGTCTGGTCATGGTGACACATGCCTGTAGTTCTAGCTACTTGGAGGCTGAAGTGGAAGGATCAGCTGAGTGTAGCAGATGGAGGCTGCAGTAGCTGTGAGCATGCCACTGCTCTCCAGCCTGGGTGACAGAGTGAGACTTCAACTCAAAAAAAAAAAAAAAAAATTGCAAAATACTTCAAATACCTTTAAGAACAACAAAAAAATAATTTGTATACTGAAAACAACAAAATATTGCAGATACCCAATTTAAATGAAAATACAAATAACCTTCTGTAGCCCCCCAAAATTTGTTTTTTTAAAGAAAAACAAAATTGGAGGACTTTACCTGACTTAAAAGTTTACTATAATGATTACAATAGTAATCAAGACAATGAGATACTTATGTAAGAACAGGTATATAGCAGAACTGATAATACAATTAAGAAATGTTAGTCTTTTTAACAACTGGTATTGAAACCACTGAATATCCACATGCAAGAATATTTTACTTAGACCCTCACTTTACACCATACCAAAAATAAAAAATGGAAACATAGGATTTGAACTGCACTTTTGACCAAATGTACATAACAGAAGTACATAGAACATTCCATGTTACAGCAGCAGAATTCATAATCTCAAGCACACACAAAATTGTCTTTGAGATAGGTCATATGTTAAGCCATAAAACAAGATAGAAATCCTATCAGTTATCTTTTCTGACCACAGTGATAAAAACTGGAAATCAACAACAAGAGAAAATCTAGAAATTCACAAATATGTGAAAATCAAGCAACAAATAATATCTGTACAATGGAGGCAAGCATAGTTAACGTAGCACATAGTTTAGAAGTAACTATACAAGTTTTCTTAGGTAGCTCAAATTAGGTAACTGAAGGACAGGGTAAGCATTCAGACATCTTTCCAGTCAGCATTCACCCAACTGACTAGGCATATCATAACTGACCACCTTGTGGGTTGGAATGTAGAACTTACAGTGCAGCAAATCACAGAAGCAGCACAGAATTACGCAAAACAAAAAGGCATGACATTCTTAGAAAAACCCAAATATAGTTAGGCAGTATTCATGATTTAAAAGGTCCTTTTGACCCCAAATGCTTAAGAAATAGTAATCAGAACTTGTGACCAGATACCTTCTGTCCTCTTAGTTTATAGAATAGTTCAATTAATCATCACTGTAAAATTATATAAAATTTTGTGTCAAAGACAAGTATGTGTTATTTTCTTCAAGGTACCCATGTTCCTTCCTGAATGTGTTTTCCTCTCTAATAAACTTTCCTTTAAACTATACCTTGAACTCACTCTGAAATTCTTTTCTGTGCTGAAGTCAAGAATCTATGGAGCAATTAAACCACATGGCACCTGACATCACAACCAATACATCAAAAAAGAAATTAAGACAGAAATAAAAAAATGTCTTGAGACCAAAAAAAAGAAATGTAATATAGTAACAAAAAACAGAAATATAATATACTAAAATTTATAAGCAAATAACAGTTCTAAGAAAAAAGTTTATAAAAATAAATATCACATCAAAAAAGAAAGCTCTTAAAGAACATAATAATTCAACTCAATGAACAACAACAACAACAAAAACCTAACTAAGCCCAACATTTATAGAAGGGTGGAAAAACAAAAATCATAACAGAAATAAAGGGAATAGAGATTAGGAAAACAATAGAAGATATCCATGAAACTAAGAATTGGTTTTTTTTTTAAAGATAAGCAAAACTGACAAACCTTCAACTAAACTAAAAAGAAAATAGAGCATTATTATAAATAAAATCAGAAATGAAAGAAGAGACATTATAGCTGATATAACAGAAATACAAATAACCATAAGAGACTGTTAAAAATAATTATACACCAATAAATTGAATGACCTAGAATAAATGGAAAAAATACTAATAACATACATTCAACTAAGACTGAATCATGAAGAAATTAAAAATATCTAAACACACCAATAATTGGTAAGAATACTGAATCCGTAATAAAAATCTCCCATCAAAGAAAAGCCCAGGACTTGACAGCTGTATGCTGAAGTCTAATAAACATTTAATGAAAAACTAATATCAATTCTCAAACTCTCCCAAAACAATTGAAGAGGAGGGAAAACTTTCAAACTAAGTTTACAAGATTACTATTACCCTGATACCAAAGTAAGACAAGGAGACTAGAAAAAAATAACAAGCCAATATCCCTGATGAATGTAGATGTAAAAAGTCTCAACAAAGTACTAGCAAACCAAACTCATTAAAAGGATCATTCTTCATGATCAAGATGATTCATCCCTGGGTTGCAAGGATGGTTCAACATACTCAAATCAATATGCACCACATTCACAGAATGAAGAACAAAGACTATATGGTCATCTAAATAGATGCAGGAAAAGCATTTGACAAAACTTAATATTCTTGCATGATTAAAAATTCTCAACAAATTAGGAATAGAAGCAAATTACCATACCACAGCCTTTAGGATGGCTATAGTTAAAGACACAAGAGGGAACAAGTATTTACCAGGATAAGGAGAAAAAAGAATCCATGTATACTGTTAGTGGAAATACAGATTAATACAGCCCATGAGGGTGGGTATCTTAAAAAATTAAAACTACAAATGCCAAATGATCCAACATTACAGTCTGGTTATATATCCAAAGGAAACAAAATCAGTAAATCAGAGAGATACCTACACTCTCATGTTCATTGCAGCATTCATCACAATAGCCAAAATACAGAAAAAAGTGTCTGTCAACAAATAAATCGTTTTTAAAATGTGATACATATTTATACACACACATGCATGTGCACATACAGTGGACTATTATTTAACCATAATAAAGAAAATCCCATCATCTGCAACAACAATGGAGGGCATTGTTTGTGAAATAGGTCAGTCAGAGAAAGACAAATACCACATGATCTCATTTATATGTGAAATCTAAAACAGTCTAGCTTATAGACACAGAAAGTAAAATAATTGGTTACCAGTAGCTGTGGGATGAGGATAGCATTGAGGAGGTATTGATCAAAGGATACAAAATTCCATTAGACAAGAGAAATAAATGCAGGAGATCTATTGTACAGATGATGACTATAGTTAACGGTATATTCATTCTATACTTGAGAATTGCTGAGAGAGTAGATTTCAAGTGTTCTCACCACAAAAAAAGATAACTAAATGAGATAGTGCATTTTCTAAGTAGCTTCATTTAGCCTTTACACAACATATACACATATCAATACATCATGTTGCACAACACACATACATATAATTTGTATTTGTCCACTTAAAAATTAATACATGGTCATTTTTAAGAATTAGCTCAAAATGGATTATAGACCCAAACATATGAATGGCACTACACAATTTCTAGATGAAAACATAGAGGAAATCTTCATGACCTTGGGTTAAGCACAGATACAGCACTAAAAGCATGAGCCATAAAAAAAAAAAAAAACTGCTAAATTGGACTTCATCAAAATTAAAACCTCAAAAGACATCATTAAAGATATGGAAACACATACCACAGATTGTGAAAGAAAATATTCGCAGAATCATATATTTGACAAAGTTCTTTTATCTAGAATACATAAAGAATTCGTACAACAAAAATAAGAAAACAGCCAATTTTTTAAATAGGCAAAAATTTGAATAATCATTTCACTGGTCAGGCACAGTGACTCATGCCTGTAATCTTACCACTTTGGGAGGCCACAGCAGGAGGACTGTTTGAGCCAAGGAGTTCAAGACCAGCCTAGGCAACATAGTGAGACCTCATCTTTACAAAAAGCTGTAACATCAACCGAGTGTGGTGGTGCATACCTGTAGTCCCAGCTACTTGGCAGGCTGAGGCAAGAAGAACATTTGAGCCCAAGAGTTTGAGGCTGCAGCGAGCTAAGATTGTACCATTGCACTCTGGGATGGGTGACAGAGTGAGACTCCCAACTCAAAAAAGTAATAATAATCATCATTTCACAAAGAAGATATACAAGTGGTTGATAAACACATAAAAAATATGTTCAGTATTATTATTTTAATAGGAAAATGCAAATTTGACCTGAATGCAATATTACTATGTATCCATTGGAATGGCTATATTAAAAAGACAGACAATACTAAATGTTAACAGGAATATGGAAAAATTAGAACCCTCATGCATCAATGGTGAGAGTATAAAATGGTATAACCATTTTGAAAAACAGCTTGAGCCGGGCTCGGTGGCTCAGCCTGTAATCCCGTGCCTTTGGGAGGCTGAGGTGAGTGGATTGACTGAGCCCGCGGGTTCGAGACCCGCCTGGGCAGCGAGACCTCATCTCTACAATAAATCAAAAAATCAGCCGGGCGTGGTAGCACATGCCTGTAATTCCGGCTACTCGGAAGGCTGAGGAGGAAGGATCGCCGGAGCCCAGCAGGTCGAGGCTGCGGTGGCCGGGAGCGGCCACTGCACTCCAGTCTGGGCGACAGAGTGAGACTCCAACTCAAAAAAAAAAAAAAGAAAAAGAAAAACAGCTTGACGGTTTATTTTAAAAAATTAAACATAAACACAATGCAACCTAGAAACCTCAATCCCAAAAATCTATCTAGAGATAAAAAGCACACATCCACTCAAAGATGCTTATTTGATAGTTCCTAGCAACATTATTATAATAGCCAAAAACTAGAAATAATTCAAAAATCCATCAACTGATGACTCAGTAAACAAAATGTGATATATTTTTACAAAGGAATACTATTCAGCAATAAAACACAAACTATTAGCCAGGCTCAGTGGCTCAGCCTGTAATCCCGCGCCTTGGGAGGCTGAGGTGAGCGGATTGCCTGAGCCCGCAGGTTCGAGACCCGCCTGGGCAACTTGGCAGGATCTCATCTCTACAATAAATCAAAAAATTAGCTGGGCGTGGTTAGCGCACGCCTGTAATGCCAGCTAATTGGAAGGCTGAGGTGGAAGGATCACCGGAGCCCAGGAGGTCGAGGCTGCTGTGGCCGGGAACGGCCACTGCACTCCGGTCTGGGCGACAGAGTAAGACTCCAACTAAAAAAAAAAAAAAATCATAAACTATTGATCCATACTACAGCAGGGATTAAATTCACAAACATTGTGCTAAGTAAAAGAAGCCACCTGCAAAAAACTAAATACTATAGACAATTTAAAATACTAAAGAATGGGCAAATTTATAGGAAAAAAAGAGATTTGTGGCAGTTTACTCCTAGAGGCGGAAGAGGGAACTAACTACAGCTGGGAAGAAGAGAATTTAAATATGCTCCAAAACTGTACTGTGATGACTACTTTTTAAAATTGTATAAATTTACTAAAAGTAGGAAAAGGATCATCTGATAGTTGATGAGAGTGTAAGAAAAAAATTGAGTTAGACCATGAATTAACCTAGATTTATGGCAAGGACAGCAAGGAATGTTTGAAAAAAAGGTGGGGGATGTTCACCTTCCATAATGTTTATCTCAAAAAGTTCAGAATGTGGCCCAGAAATTCTCAACTTACTTTACTATACAACTACAAATTTATCAGCCATGAATTCACCTAAAATCACATTAACCCAATCAAATTTATATAAATGAAAACATGCTGGTTTTGGTGACCTTGAATTAAAAGTACAGAATCAAAGAAGAATTCATGGATTTTAAAAAATAGTATCTCATCTTTACTTTTTGGCAGTTTATAGATTTCTTCTTTGGAAACATTATAAGTTATCACACTAAGATCTAGTTAAAAGTAAATTTTGCTCATAAACAAGTTACTGCTTCTTGAATTTTATTGCTTTTCTGCTTTTCTATAGCACCGAGAATTTATCACTGAATTAAAACACACACATGCACACACACACACACACACACACACACACACACACACACACACACATATACACTCAGATACAGGACAGCATTTTCACATCAGTCTACTTCCTCACATTGGTAACAGTAGGGACATTTAATATGTTTTATTCATTCTATGTTCCAAATGAAAAGAAGCTATATTTTTAGCAAAAATGCAATTCAGAGAGACATACACAATATAAAATGACCAATTTGTCTTAATTATATTGTCAAAAAAAGGAATGGGGATTAGCTTTTATTGTTAGTTAAATCACCAAATAACCAGTCATTTTAAAATAATCTTAGGCAGGCTTGATTGCACACTCATAAATAGCTCTGTGCATTGAAATAAAAATAAATGTTACCTTCTTTTCACTCAGGTGGAAGGATCAGGACAGTTTAAATTGTGTCAAAATTAACAGAGAATTTAAGACATCCACAGTAGAGTTTTCATATTTGGTTAGAAAGCCATTCTGTCACTAAGAAAAAATTTGAAAAACCACCAAAACACTTCCCCAAATCATAGTCAATTATTTTGATACTAACCTTGTCAAGTTTATGAGAGTGGACAGTCATGAAAATCCAGAAGGATTATGCAACAAAGTGAAGTTAAAAAAAAAGTTTAAATTTAAAAAAAAAAAATTCAACAGGCCAACAAGAAAAAAACTGTTTTAAGAGATCAGAACAGAGGCCGTAAAAAGACTGACATAGGCCGGGCTCGGTGGCTCAGCCTGTCATCCTGCGCCTTTGGGAGGCTGAGGTGAGTGGATTGCCTGAGCCCGCGGGCTCGAGACCCGCCTGGGCAGCGAGACCTCATCTCTACAATAAATCAAAAAATCAGCCGGACGTGGTAGCGCATGCCTGTAATTCCTGCTACTGAGAAGGCTGAGGCAGAAGGATCGCCGGAGCCCAGCAGGCGAGGCTGCGGTGGCCGGGAGCAGCCACTGCACTCCAGTCTGGGCGACAGAGTGAGACTCCAACTCAAAAAAAAAAAAAAAAAAAAGACTGACATAGAATACAAGGAAATTAGATGTAAGTATAACATGATCTAACAAACAGAAGTTTATACAGGTTAAGGTTCTAGGGAAGACGATCCCTGCAATTTGTCATGGCAAATTGCAACAGGACAGCGGGATGATTGCCATGTCATTCACATATCAATAGCCAAACAAAATCAAATTTTTTTTTAAATTTTATATTCAATAAATAATTACCAAATAAATTAATCTAGTCTACAGCCAATATGTGTAAGTGCTTGCACTGTCCTTAAACAATACATTAACTTGTTCTCAGTTACATTCATAGACATTAGAAATATTCAGTAAGAGTATTTTCAAGAGACAAAGGTCATCATTATACAATGATAAAGGTATCAATTCAGCAAGAGGATATAGCAATTGTAAATACATATGCATCTGCAATCAGAGTACCAGATATATAAAATGAATATTTTTAGATCTACAGGGAGAGATAGTCTCCAACACAGTAATCATGGAAGATTTCAACACCCCACTGTCAGCATTGGACAGATCATCTAGATAGAAAATCAACAAAGAAACATTGAATATAAACTGTAAAATAGAACAAATGGACCTAACAGACACTTATAGAACATTTTATCCAACAGCCACAGAATATATAAAACATTATTTCCATCATCATATGATACATTCTCTAAGTTACACCATATGTTATACCACAAAACAAGTTTTAATAAATGTTTAAAAATTGAAATCTTATGTAATGATTTACAATGTAATAACAGACCACATTGTAACAAAACTAGATACAAGAACTTTCAAAAGTGTACAAATACATGGATATTAAACAACATGCTCCTGAGTGATCAATGGGTCAGTTAAGAAATTAAGAAAAAAAAATTTTAAATGATTGAAGCAAATGAAAATAAAAATACAACATACCAAAACCTATGAGATACAACAAAAGTAGCCTTAAAAGAAGTTTATAGCCATAAACTCCGACATCAAAAGAGTTTAAAAGTAGAAACAACCCAAATGACCATCAACTGATTAATGGATAAACAAAATGCAGTATATCCATACAATGGAACAGAATTTGGCAATAAAAAGGAACAAAGTACTGATACATGCAAAATGAATGAATCTTAAAAACATTTTGCTGTATGAAAAAATCCAGTCACAAAATGCATAGATTGTATGATTCAAATAGGTAAAAGACAGAAAGTAGATGAGTGATTGCCCAGGGCTTGTGAGTATGCAAAGAAATGGCATATAGCTACTATAGGGTACAAGGTTTCTTTTTGTGGTAACAAAAATATCCTAAACTTTATGATGGTTATGACAATTGTGTGAATATTCTTAAAAAGTTGAATTGTACAATTTGAATGGGTGAACTGCATAGTACTATTGTCTGAATGTTTGTGTCCCCTCCAAAATTCCTATGTTGAAATTCTTACCCCCAAAGTGTAGGTATTAGAAGGTGAAGTGATTGAGTCATGAAGGCAGAATCCTCATGAACGGGATTCGCGCTCCTATAAGATAGGTCCAAGGGAACTCCTTGGCCCCTTCAGCTATGTGAAGTTACAATGAGAAGATATCCATCTATGAAGTAAGTGAAACTCAACCAGACACCAAATCTGTCAGCTCTTTGATCTTGGACTTCCCAGTCTTCAGAACTATAATAAATCATTTTTTTGTTGTTTATAAGCTACTTAGTCTGAGGTATTTTGTTACAGCAGTCCAAACAGGCTAAGATACATGGCATAGATCGAATATCCTTTACCCATAATGCTTGGGAACAGAGTGTTTTGGATTTCAGAAGTTTTCGTATTTTGAGATAGTTGCATTGCATTTAAGGTTGAACAACTCTAATCTGAAAATGTTCCAATTGGCATTTCCTTTGAGTGTCATGTCATTGCTCAAAAAGTTTCTGAATTTGAAGCTTTTTGGATTTGGGACACTCAACCTGTAAATAATGGCTCCTTGATAGTGGTTCAAAAGTTATTCTGGATTTCAGCTCATTCATGCATCCATTTGACTAACATATTTTAAGGCTTCCATGTTACAAATACTGGTTAGTCTATGGGAATACAGAGATTAAAGTTTTGATCTATGCCTCAAACTGTTCAACATAATGGAGGAAACAGACAAGTAAAGTATCAAGTTTATCCTTGTGAGATGAGATGGATATGATTCAGGAAGCACAGAGTGTCACTGGAAAACAAGAGAAGAATCTAATACACCCAGTTCAGCCTGGGACTGAGAGGTTCAAGGTGGTTTCCTAAAAAGAAAACATCTGAGCTGAGTACCAGGGAACACTGAGGATGAGAAAGAGATAAAGAGCTTATCAGAGAGTTGGAGGAGGATGTGCAAAGACAGGGAGAAATGAGACTTCAAGATTCATTCTGAAGACTGTATATGTCTAGGACATTGGGTTCAAAGATAAGAAGGGTGACAGATGAGATCTTAGATGCAATTCACACTATATTACAATAGATTTTGTGTGGCAGCCTGTCAAAGAGTTTGCACTAACTAGTAGGCAACAGAAAAATCACTGTTTAGTTTGGATCTGGGAAATAGGAGGATTATCAAATCTGCACTTTTAGGATTCCATTTTGGTTGCATAATCTGGAGATTTGGTCGTATGAGGTAAATTTGAGAGACAACATTTGCTATAATTCAACTAAGGCAATGGCAATGGGGACAGAGGGACATGGATGGGTTTGAAAGATGTTTATAAGATAAAATCGATTGAATACGCCAAAACATTACACAACTATTAAGGATGTGTAATTAGGATTATCCCCAGGTTTTTGACTTTAGAAATTATATTTGCCAGTAGAGCTTCATTCATCATGATAATGGCCGCTGGAATTCAGTAAAATTAGGAAGAATGGGAAAATGAGAAGTTTCGTCGAAGATTTACTGTAATTAAGGTGACTGAGGGATGTCATAGTGCTTATATTTAGAAGTCAGATGAACATAAGGAAATGGAAACCAGGAGAAAGATTTTTTTCTAGAGAAATGAATGTGAGAGTTGTCATGGTATATTGTCATTGAACTTATGAATAGGAAAAAAATCAATAGAAGGACTGTACCATGAAAGCAGAGAATAAAACCTATGAAGAACAAAATGCAATGCTTAAAAACTCAGCTCTTTCACTCTTCTGTGTACTAAGAGCAAGATAATTTCAGAACTTCAAATTGCTTACCTCTAAAATGAGTGTAATAAAGGAAGAAATTAAGGACGTAAACTATGTATAACTATTGGTGCAGTGCCTGGCACATGAATGCTAATTCATTTTTTTTTTCTTTCCCTTTATATAGCAAGCATTCATGCATTCAATTTGTACTTTTGAACACAAGAGTGTGTCAGCAATATTCTTGGTACTGGACATTAAAGCCGACAGCTCCTACATCCCTATAACCACAGTGATGGGAAAGTCACTCAGGTAGGCAAACATATACCCATTTCTCAGGCAAAAGTGACTGACCCAAGGGTTAAATAAGATACCCAAGTAGGACCAATATGATGCTGGTTTTAATAGATAAGTCTTTGGAAAAACAGTATCCATTTTCGTTGTATTTTCTAAGCTGAGGCTGCCTGTTAATACTTTGGCTTCCTAGAGGAAGTCCTATCTAATTTGTGAGAGAATGACTCCTACGGAAAGAAGAGACCCAAGCCCAGAGATGGATAGCGAGACAGAAAACATTAGAGATGTCATTTGAGCCAATAGAGCCAATCATAACTGAAACATGATCATGACTGGACTTGCTGGTTAAATCAGGCAACATAACCTTGCACTATGTATTTTTGTTTGAGGTAGTTTCATTGAGTTATACTACTTGCAACTGAAAGAGCGCTGACTAATGTACCTTTCCAAGCTCCCTTAAAAGTCTTTTGTCTTCTGAAGCCTTTTGTCTATCAGAAGATTATAGCCATCAAAGGCATTCCACTCCTTAGAACAGATCTCTCAGAGGCTAATACAATCCCCGATTACCTTTTATATTAACTATTAATATAAAATTATTTGAAAATACCTATTGAGTGTTGACAGTGGACCAGGAGCCAAGTACATCATGCAGCAGGATCACATTCTCCACATTTGGAAACTTATAGCAAGATGTGAAAAAAAATAAGAGCTAAAAAGGAAGTTCTAGCATGTGGATTGAGAGTCTAACCTCCTCTTTATCAAAGATTTTTCCTTTAAAGGTTGATTTTGAAGTCATAACATCATCCCATTTGAAATCATCTATTACATGAAATGAAGGACAAATGGAACAATCTTCAGTTCAGGAAATATACAAGCATAGGAAGGTGTTTATGATGACTGCATCACTTTTAAAAAGGACAAACACTGGTATAGGGAAAGTCCATCTAGCATTGTGAAAAGAAAACATTTCTCATCATTGACCAAAAAAATACTTGTTCAGAGACTTTACTTGCAAAGGACTATCAACTGTGCTTTTTTTTTTTTTTCTTTTTTTGGTTTTTCTCTTTCTAAAACATTTATTTATTCATTTGTTCTTCCCATGAAATAATATGAGCTCATTGTGGAAACATTTTAAAAGATAAGCAAAAATAATATGCAGTCATCCAAGCAACCTTAGTTAGCCACTATTACTCTTTTGGTGGTAGTGCTGGTGATAGGATATGTGTATATATTTGATAAACTGTTCCTTCTTTAATTATTCAGCAATATATCATGAAGATTTTCACATCTTTATATGTAAATATATATAATTACATGATTATTTATAGACCTATATAGTACTTCAACCTATATTATCTATATACAAAGTGTTTCAGTATGCAAATATTTCATAATTTATTTAGTCTATCGCCTAATATTAAACTTCTAACTATTTTTCTAATTGTCAACTATTACTGGACCAAAAATATATGAGGTTTTGTTAGCTTTTTATATATTTTGTCAAATCATCCTTCATAAGATCTGTAACATTTTTTATTGCCACTCCTCAACAAGCAGGAGAAATCTTACCTTCTCATATTCCAATATTATCTTTCTAAAATTATTGCAACCAGGCACAGTGGTTCATGCCCGTAATCCCAGCACTTTGGCAGAGGCAAGAGGATTGTTTGAGTCCAGGTTTTCTAGACCAGTATGGTCAATAGAGTGAGAACTCATCTAAAAAAAATTATAAAAAATCACAATAATTGCAAGTAATTTCTGAATTAAAAATACTAGCCCAAACTTCACCTGTACAAGGACCACTTATATACCAAATCCTGAACTGTAGCCCACAAATCTAAACTAAAAATAAAATAAAAATTTTTTAAAAAGAAAATACTTGTACAAAATAAATATGTAAATTCAAAATGTATAAATATGGTGATATCAATTATTTTGGAAATAGAGTTGATTCTTTTGAAAACAATAAAAATTAAACCAAAGAAAAACTACATTAAAAATGCAATTTTATAGGAAGTTGTATTTTCCTCATTCAATTTTCCATGAGTAACATCAATTCTTCTTTAGAATTATGACAAATAAAGCTACTTTAAGTAAACCATAATCAAAAATAAAATTGTTTGCAAGATCAAAGTTTCACAAGTAAACTATTAGAGTATCAATAATACTCTTAAACTTTTATTCCCAAAGGGTACATTGGCAGCTAATGGTTTATAAACTGGCACAAATAAATAAAACAATCTGCAACTTTATGAAGAAGACTTGATATTTGATTAGGTTTAATAATAGTGCTTTGACATGAAAAGTTTGTAAAGCCTGTTAAAGTTTAGCAGATAATTAGAAAATATTTCACAGTGTGACTCTTGTTTGAATGATGACTCGCCTTACAAATTAATTAATTAATTAATTAAACATTAATAGTAACATTTCTTTTTTAGTTGTGATAATTTAATCAAAATTTCACTTGCCATGTTTTAGTAGAATTTTATAGATTTGAAATCAATTATTATATTTATAGAGGATATCTTAATTATGGTAGTATTTCCAAAATATCTCTCTATATCACAAGACACTCTGCTTAAAAAAAGGTTTTGTGGCCAAACCTTTTTATGCTCTTAGAGATATGCAGTACAAATTGGTAAATCAAAATTATGAACTTCACGGCAACCTGCATGAACTTAGAGTCTATAATACCGAGTGATGTATCACAAAAACAAAGAACTGAGTATCACATGTTTTTGCTCATAAGCGAACCTTGAACAATTATCATAATACTGTAAGAAAAGGATTGGCAGTAGTGGGAATCTGCCAGGAGGGGCACATAATGAACATTTGTATACCTAACCCTGAATTGTACCCCACATCTTTAAAATTAAAAAATTATAAAACTAAAATAAAGAAAAGCTCTGAGTTTTATAAATACGTATCCTGTTTTATCTTAGCACCATCCAAACTTTCAGATAGTATATGATGCTCTCCTACTCCGTATTCTGAATATGTCAGTAGCATCCTTGAAAGCCTCATCATTTTCTCCCCCTTTCTTTCTTGGTTGACAGTTCAAGATCTGACACTATGAACTGACCATGTGATTGCCACCCATGATGTTCCAGATTAGAAGCCCTGCTGCTGAGAGTTGTGAAAGACAATCAGAGTGTTATAGGCAGCGCTGGATCCAGGGTTCAGTTGGGGGCTTGCACTGCCTCTATCAGGAAGAGCTTGCTTGTGTTCCCTTAGTTCTCATTGATACTGACAATGAGCCCTTCCCTCACCCCCCATACACTCGCCTTTTGTGATTTCTGGGCTATTTATTTCTGTTGCATTGCTGACTTCTGTTTCATTCAGAAATTGTAGTGATGGGAGAAGAAAGCCCGGAAACTTCCCCAAACCATGGTTAGCTTGTTCCAATTAACTTATTTTTTAAAAGTTAAAGTACTTACTGTGTGCCAGGCACTGTTCTAAATACTTTAGACGTAGTAACTCATTTAATCTTCATATAACCCTAAGAAACACATGTTCCTTATTAACCTCATACTGTGAATAGGAGACCTAAAGCTCCGAGAAGTTCAATCACTTGCTAGTTACTGCTTGTGATAGGAAAAGACTGAGCCAGGGTTGGACCCAGCAAATTCATTTTTTTTTTTTGAGTTGGAGTCTCACTCTGGCACCTAAGCTGGAAGGCAGTGGCACACTCACAACCACCGCAGCCTCGACCTGCTGGGCTCAGGCAATCCTTCCACCTCAGCCTTCCAAGTAGCTGGAACTACAGGGGCACGCTACCACACTCGGCTAATTTTTTGATTTATTGTAGAGACGAGGTCTCCCAAGTTGCCCAGGTTGGTTTTCAACCCCTGGGTTCAGGCAGTCCTCTCACTTCGGCCTCCCATAGTGCTGGGATTACAGGCTTGAGCCACCATGCCTGGCTGTGACCCAGCAAACTCTTAACCACTGCTATGGTTTGAATGCTTCTGTTCCTCCAAAATTCATGTTAAAACTTGATTTCCAACGCAATAGCTTTTGGAAGTGGAGCCTTTACAAGGTAATTAGGTAATGAGGATTCTTCTCTTATGAATGAAATTAGTGAGCTTACAAAAGGGCTTGAGGGAGCCTGTATGTCCTCTTTTAAAAACACTTCTGCCCTTCCCTCCATGTGAGGACTCAGCAAGCAGGCGCCATCTCCGAAGCAGAGCAAGCCCTCACCAGACACCAAATTTGCTGGTGCCTTGATCTGGTACTTCCCAGCCTCCAGAACTGTAAGAGATATTTTTTTAATTTATAAATTACCCAGTATTTTCTTACAGCAGCCCAAACAGAGTAAGACAACCATTAAGCTACAGTGCTCTTGCAAGTCACTTATTTGCTACTCTGTGTCTTTAACCATGAAATAAGATGTGCTCTAGAAAACCCTTTCTAGTTTTAAGATTCCACCTCTAACCTGCTTTGTTTCTATGTGATTTCCAAGTGCTATTCCCCCAACTCAGTTCAGTTTCCTTGCTGTACTGACAATCACAATCCAGCTTGACAAGGCACACAAAATAATTTTAGGTGGTGCTGCAGATCATCACGAACAGGGGGCAGGTGCTTCACATTTACTAGTGACTTCATGTTTGTTTGTTTTGTTTGAGTTAGAGTCTCACTCTGTCAC
Organism: Cephalopachus bancanus; assembly: GCA_027257055.1. Classification (NCBI taxonomy): domain Eukaryota; kingdom Metazoa; phylum Chordata; class Mammalia; order Primates; family Tarsiidae; genus Cephalopachus; species Cephalopachus bancanus. The sequence continues at coordinate 640,614 of JAPVLO010000084.1, read as the reverse complement.
CCCAGGCTGGAGTGCAATGGCTCACTCATGGCCACCCCAGAGTCGACCTGCTGGGCTCTGGTGATCCTTCTGCCTCAACCTTCCAGGTAGCTGCAACTACTGGTGCACGCTACCACACCCAGCTAATTTTTTATTTTTTATAGAGACAAGGTCTCGCCAAGTTGCCTGGACTGATCTCGAACCTGCAGGCTCAGGCAATCCACTTACCTCGGCCTTCCAAGAGTGCCAGGATTACAGGATGAGCCATGGAGCCGGGCCTTTACTAGTGATTTTAAAAGAAGTGTTAGACATATGAAAGTCACGGTATGCTATCGGAAAATTTAGGTCAGTAACCAGCTGGCAAAGTGAATAGTCAATAAGTGCTTGCTGACCAGAAGGGTAGTAATAGAAAACTGTCAATGAATTTGAAATCTTGACCCATGAAAAAGAAGAGATGGTCAGTTTTGGCGTGACATTTAAAATAAAGTTTAATAGTGACTAAAAACTACTAATCAAGATCTCTCAGCTTGAAGAGGGATCCTCTGATGTGAATGAGGTGCCAGAGTCTTCACTATAAAGCAGTTTTGCGGTGGAATATTAGCCTGAATACCACTACGTGACCAAAACAGTAACTGGCATGGATAGTCATGCCTCTAAAGCGCTTAAAGGTTTCATTCAGTAGTCATCAATGTTGTTAATCTATATTGTAAAGCCTAACATAAACTTCAGCCAACACAAGACAATGATTGCTTAAACACAGCAGGATGAATATTAAAATGTCAAATCATACTTACCAATAAATTGCAATTTAGCTTTTATTTAAAATGTGGTGTTACACAATTAGAAACATACAAAGAAAACATGCAAAAATGTAAAAAGATGTATAGGTATTATGGGCAGTTTTATTTTTTTTTCCCAAATTTACTGTATTGTTGCCTTATAGCCTTTACACTGACTTTTAAATCACTCAGAATAAATAAAAAGGACTCTTTGTTATAATTTCCAGGTAAATACAGGTCTTCATATAATCTGCCATTCACATAATCTTCAGTGTACTTAGTAGCAGTGGATCATTTTCTATCCTGTAGTATCAAATTCTATTTGCGACTCTTTTATTTAGGTTGTCCACATATGTATTTATAACATTTTTCAGTAGCATTTGGAAGTGAGCGTTTCATCAGATTTTAGAACTAGAATCATATTAGCTTAATAATAGGGATTGGAAAGATTTATTTCCTATCCTCTAAAATAGCTTACATGAAAATTATCTTAAAAGTTTAAAAAGGAATTCTAATAAAGCCATCTGGTGGCAGCTTTTTAAAAAATCAATGTCTTTTTAAAAATTTTAAAATTTTCTTCCATGGTGATTAGACCAGTCTTTCTACTTTAATTGGGTCTCACTCTGTCCCCAGGCTGTGGTGCAGTATTGTGATCCCAGCTCCAGTAGACTCAAACTTCAGGGCTCAGGCCATCCTTACTCCTCAGCCTTCTAAGTAGCTGGGACTATAGGCGTGCACCACCACACCTGGCCTAATTTTTTTTTTTTTTTGGTGAGGTGGGGGTCTCATTATGTTGCCCAGACTGGTCTCAAACACCTAGACTCAAACAATCCTTTCACCTCGCCCTCCCAAAGTGCTGGGATTACAGGTGTGAGTCACCATGACTGGCCTAATTTTTTTTTTAAATATATTATTGTTAGGAAACCATTGGATTTCAAATTTTCTTCCCTCAAAACTCTATAAACACCATTCTGATTTTATTGGCATCTAATGTTAGTTAGAAAAATTTAGAAGGCAGTCTGCTCTTATTACCTGGAGATAAATTGCTTTTACTTGTATGCATGTTTTCTTTATCATTATAAGGAAAAAACATTGTTCTAATGTCTCTAATTTTGGATCCTTTTTCATTTATTCCTTGAGGCATTTGATTAACATATTCCCATAATTTTTGTAATTCCAGGAAGTTTTTTTTTTTCGGTTATATCTTTAGTTGTTATTCATTTGAATGAGTTAATCTGAATTCATGTTTAGAAGCACAACTTGCATCTACTTTAGAGCTCTATGTTTAGCCCTCTCTATTATATACAAGTAGTGCATAGATTCATCTCCTTACCATTTTTCTCTTCAGAATCTCCAAAACTTTTCTGGATTTTTACATTTCTTCTGTGCATCAGTGATTTCACTTTCCCAGGTTCAATTAAGATGTGCTTAATACATATGCTTAACAAATACGCTTGGGTAAAGCATATTTAATTCTGCTATATAGTGTTAGATACTCTTTTTTTTTTTTATCTTAACTAACTGCTTTGGGATTTCAGCTTTTGTCTTTGTCACTCATTTTTTCTTTAAACTTCAGTTGATACTTCTTTTTCCTTCATGCATTATATCTAGAAGGCAATTATTTTTCACCAATTTCCTTCACTAGTTTTCTGTCTTGAGCTATTTTTTTTCTAGTTGAACCACTCTTAGTTAATGAGTAGAAAATCCAAATCACTGTTTATGGAGAGAGAGAAACAGAAAGAGAAAGAACAAAAATAAATCTTGAGTAATGAATTTCTTTAAATAATGTGACATCTATAATTTGATTCAAAATAGTAAGGAAGTGGGACATAACATGGAGTTATAGATAAAATATAATTGTCTATAGTTTGACAGTTGCTGACACTGAAATGGAACTATGTGTTCATACTATTAGGCCACCTATTTTTACATGTTTTAGGTTTTTTCATAATAAAAGTTCAAAAAGAACCCATCAGTGATAGTTCATTTATGTGTCACCTTGATTTGGTCACAGGGTGCCCAGTTATTTGGTCAAACCTTATTCTAGGTGTTTCTGTGAGGATATGTCTTAGTCCATTTTGTGTTACTATAAGAAATACCTGAGGCTGGGTAATTTATGAAGAAAAGAGGTTTACTTAGCTCATAATTCTGCAGGTCTGTACAACAAGCATGGTACCAACATCTGCTTGGCTTCTGGGGAGGGTTTTGTGCTGCATCAAAACATGGTAGAGAAAGTCCCAGGAGAAGCAGGCACATGGAAAGACAGACCAAACCTGAGAGATGTCCTGGCTTCATAATAACCCACTCTTGTAGAAACTAATCCATTCTACCAAGAACCAATCCAGTCTCTTAAAAGCACAACTCCCTACTGCTAGAAAAGCACCACTCCCTACTGCTAGAAAAGCACCATTCCTGAAGACGACTCTACCCCATGATCCAAATAGCTCCCTCCAGGCCCCACCTTCCAACTTTTCCACACTAGGGATCAAATCTCAACATCACGGGTATTTAGTGGGGACAAAAAACAAAAAATATATCCCCAAACTAAAGAAGGATGTTTGGGGATTAAATTAGCATTTAAATTAGTAGACTGAGTAAAGTGGATTGCCCTTCATGATGCCAGTGGGCCTCATCCAATCGGTTAAAGATCTGAATAGAACAAAAAGTTTGATCCTTCCCTGGGTAAGAGAGAATTCTTCCTGACTGACAATATTCAAACTGGAACAGTGGCTTTTTCCTGTCTTCAGTCTCAAACTGAGACACTGGCCCTGCCTGGGTCATGAGCCTGCCAGACTTCAGGCTGGAGCTACACCATCAGCTCTACTGGATTTCCAGCTTACTTGCTGCAGACCTTTGGATTTATAAGCTTTCACAATTATATGAGCCAATTTTTATAGCAAGTATCTCTCTAGATAGATAGATAGATAGATATAGATATAGATACACACACACACACACACACACACACACACACACACACACACACACACCTCCCACTAATTGTTTTTTCCTGGAGAACCTTGACTAATAATGTACCATTCAACATCTATTAATGCTAAATCAGTGGCCTTTAAAGTGGCATGTACGCGATTTTCTATTGTGTTTTGTGAAAAAAATTAAAACTTCTATTTTTAGTCACTTTTATCTCATCTTTTAATTTTATTTTTGAGGTTTCATAATTTCTGTAATAGATAGGTGAAATTGCATGTGTTAATAATTTCAAAAATGCATACGCTAAGAGTAAACATTTAAATTTTGTTTAAATCAGTCGAGGGTAAATGCACAAAAATGTTTACAAAGCAGTCCCCTAACTTACAAAAGTAGGATTTGCTTATTCTCCTGTGATATCCTTCTCAAATTATCTCTCCACCTAGTCTTTAGAACCTAAACTCTCCAGGTGGTCATGACTTTGAAGTCACCTACTTAAACAGCGTTAATAAAATAGGAGATGAAGGAGAAATAACACTGAAAGCCACTAACACTAATTGACACTTCAGCCTCCATTAGTGCAGCAGACAAAAACACTGTGCTCTGAGGAATCTAGCCACACAGCTCTATAAAGTGTAATGCACAGAAGGGAAGAAAAGTGAGATTCAGAAACTGGAGGGACTTTTCCGGAAGGCAGTCTATGTTTGGTTCTTGACAAGGTAGATCTTCAGAGTTCCTGAGTACACAGATAACATGGTCTGAGGTGATTATAAAAGAGAAGGAATAAATGACCTGAGTAAAACTGCTCGCATCACAGTCAACTGGACATCATCTGTGGATGGAAGATGGGCATCAAAGGAAGGGGTAATGGTTCTTTAACTTCAGTAATATCCACTAAGTTGTTATTTAGGACAATAGCCATTGCTGGGAGATAGTTCTCTATAAATAGCTCACATTTCTCTATGGTTCTGGTCCTCTGAGCAAAAGGACAGTCTTGGAAACTAGAGAGAGCATCTTCCTCCTTGTCAGAGGGCAGAGTTATTTCTTGACCACTATGCTACAAACAGTTTTATATCCTTCTCCCAGAAGACATTCTAGGATTGCAAAGTCTCCCCAACCCTGTGCTCGGAGAATATTTTCTTACATTCCAGAATAAAGATGAGATCAATTCCCATCCCAGCCCCCCACCTTCTCTCCTTTCTGTCTCCTCTCTCTGGAGAAAAGGATGGACAGGTCACCAGCAGTCTTATATATGATGAGAGTCTCCTGAACTCCAGGCTCCTCTTTGCAATGCACCCCACTGCATATGCAGGTACTGTCTGGTCTTCAACACATCACCCTGTAGGGATTGGAGCTCAGAGAACTGGTGCAAGATACTGCTTTAGCTGCAGCTTTTCTCATGAATATAATAATATACTGTGCTTGCTTCTGACCCAGAATGCTCATGTTTTCTGTCAGTAAATGTCTGTAAAATTGTGTCAGGCTAACTGGTTAACTTGCCAGTAGGGTACAATCTGAGACCCCTGACAGTCCTGACTCAACAACCATAGACAACATAGGAATCTGAATGAATTAATGGAGCTGGAAGGAAGTCTACTTTAAACTCATCTTAGTTTAGTTGTTTAAAGGGAGATTTTTTTTTTCTCATTTAGCAATTATGTTCAGGTAGAATTCCCCTAATGAACTCATTGCTGAATAGTATCAAACAAGCCCTCTCGATCCTGAAATAGAAGGTAGTTTTACAAGTCCTGCCGAAGCCTCAGTAACTCCATCATTCATTTTCTCACTCATTCAAAAATAGAAGTATTTAAAGATTAACAATAAACCATTTTAATCTGCCAGTCACTATGAAAGACTCTGCAGGGGATCGATAGCCAAGAAAACAAATAGAATGTTTCTCCCCATGTTAAACAAGTAGTATGTTGAGTGTTATGAGAGGGAGAAGGAGAGAGGGGAATCGATTTTTAAATGTTCCAAGCAGAGGCAAAAGCAAGTGTGAAGTATCTAAGGGGAGTGGAATGGAGAAGGAAAAGTAGTTCTGAGGAACTGAAAGGCATCTAACCCCAATGAGGTAGAGAGAACAAAGAGGAAAGTGGTACAGGTAAGCTAAAAAGGAAGAAAAAGGACACATCCTGGATCCTCAAAAAAAGGGATTTTGAATTTTAGATTCAAAAAAAAAATGAGAAAACTTTGTAGGGTCCTAAGGGGACAAGAGATATGATAAGTTTCAAACTTTTTAAAATTTATCTTGTATGTTGAAAAATGATTTAGATGTCAGAAAAGTGAACGCAGAGAAACCATTAAACAGCTCTCATGTAAACCAGGGATAATGAAAATACAACATATTTGAAGGAAGGAAAGTTTAGAAGTAGGATAGACAGTCTGCGATTAATCTTTTGTAAAGTAAGATTGAGTTAAAACAAAGATGACATCCAACTTTCAAACTTCAGAATCATTTACTGCTGTTCTTACACATCACACCCTCTCCTAGGGTCCATAACCTTGCACTACACAATTCCTGCCACTGCCTCCCTGGAATTTTGAGATTCGCCATCGGCATGTCCCATCTCTATGCTAGGACTCTCAAAAGTCTCATCTTTGATTCATCATTGTTGATGTCTCATCTGAATTGAGATCTGTAATCACATCATTTTGATCTTTACACAGTACCCAAAGGATTGAATGACCAGGACCAAAACTGGATCAGTTATGAGTGCCATCCAATAACCAGGTTTATTCCCACCTCCCAATTTCTCCTCACAACAGCTCCATCCTGCATGCTGTTCGAACCAAATGTGGTACCAACTTTTAAGTAAAGACAACTGTACCATTTCTCTAAAAAAAAATTTAACAATAATCTCCCACTAAACTGAGATATTTCTATCTCACCTCATTCAAGGAAACCACGTAAGAAAACAAATGTATGCCTTATATCCTTTCTGCCATTTAAAAACCTACATCCTATGTGCTTTAAGACCTTGACACAATCAGGTATAATTCCCTCCTCTGAACCAGTCCTAATTTGTTTCTTTTAAAATAAGTAATGAAAAGGACATTTTAAGTGCCAAAAGAGAGAGGTCAGTGAAAAAGATTTTTCTACTATTCCTTTATTCTCTACACAATGATTTTTTAAATTTTTAGATTGCACTGCAAAGATCTTGGCTTTCTACTCTTCTTTGTTTTCAGAAATGTGTGAGTGTTTAGAAGTCCCAGTTTCTGAGTAGGCAAAAAAAGAGGTCTTGTCTACAACCATGTAACTGCTTCAAAGGGGAGAGGTTGTTAATCCCCTTTTGTTATTTCTTATGAGACAAAATTAGTTGGCCATGGGAAGATCCTGTGCCCAAATGCTTTACCTCCCTTGATAAAGAGTACTGCCTTAACAACAAAAAAATGTGGCATTAGTTTACTGGTGGGGTGGGAGACAGGACTTTTGAGTAGTGAACAAATCGGTATCAGAGGCTGGAACAACCATGATCCATGTTATGTTACGCATTGTCAAATATTTAGTAAAAGTATCATTTGTGATAACTTGGGTGAGAGATTATAAACCATGTTTCCTACTCTTAGTGTTCTGGCTGAATATTGCTAGGAAATGATAAGTTCAGAAAAGAGTCAGATAATTTGCAAGCAGAAGTAAAAGAGAGTTCCAGTCCAAAATTTGGATTTTTGAAGAGTTGGAAAAGCTAACTACTTCGGAATTTAAAACAGTTATGAGCTGAGATTTAAAAGACTTTCAAACCAGGCTTGGTGGCTCAGCCTGTAATCCCACGCTTTGGGAGGCTGGGGTAAGTGGATTGCCTGAGCCCTCGGGTTCGAGACCCACCTGGGCAACTTGGTAAGACCTCATCTCTACAATAAATCAAAAACTAGCTGGGCGTGGTAGCACACACCTGTAGTTCCAGCTACTTGGAAGGCTGAGGCGGAAGGATCGCCGGAGCCCAGCGGGTCGAGGCTACGGTGGCCGGGAGCATGCCACTGCACTCCAGTCTGGGTGACAGAGTGAGACTTCAGCTCAAAAAATAAAAATAAAAAAGTAAAAGACTTTCAAAAACAGAGGTCCAGTAAAGCTTCTCAGCTGAATTAAATGACTCAAGCAAAGATTAGATTAAAGGTGTGAACCTCCTGTTCTGGCCTAATAGTCCTGGGTAGCCACAATGATGTTGAGAAAAAGAAGTGTGAAGGCAACAGAACAGAAAATGATGGAATGAAGAAAGAGAAAGAGAGAGACAGAGGAAGGAATGAAGGAAGGAAGGGAGGAAGGGAGGAAGGACACAAAATTTTCTCATCTTTCTTGAATGTAAAACTCTAAGGAAGGAAAGAAGGAGGGAGGCCAGCAATTAGAGAGCTGAGTCTAGAAAAGAACATTAGGTGTGGTTGCTGATAATGTAACTCACTGAAAGCAAATAGATAAGAAGTTTTCTCAGGAATTATATTTGAAAGGAAACAGAAAGTTGAACCAAAAAATTTGTTTCAGACTATTCAAAAGTTAAAACAACTCTTGGACTCCAACCTTCTACAGATGGGAAATAAACTCCAAAATCTATATGCTCCCTAACAGGGAATATTCTCCAATGCCCACTTCACATGTGGCCAAAGATAATAAAGAAATAAGAAATAAGAAAGAACTTCACCCCACTCTGAGATAAAAGAGCCAGGATACCTGGAAAAATAAAGCAACAGGAAAAAAAAGAAAATCAGGTCGTTCCTCCCAAATAATTGAGCCAATAGCCAATCAGAACAATGCTCCCACTTACAAGACCCACCCTCACAGGATCACAAGATTCCAGAAAAACTGCAGAACAGTACTTCTTCTTTAGAATGAGAGCTTTTATTGCAATTATCCTATGTCTTTTCCACCTACTGTTGAGGGGATGGATGGAACAATTGATAACTTAATCTTTTGCTTTTACGCCACACTTCAAGGAGCCACCTCTGCATCTGATGGAGAGAGCGAACTTTGATGACTAAGTGACTGTCTAGTTTGTTTCCCTGAAAGAGATTTTGATTGTGTTCTGTGTGTGGGAAGAAGAGTAGAAGAGCTGTTTGAAGATTTGAAGGGCAGGCTTGGCAGAACCTGATTCAATATTTATAAGCAGATTTTCACTTCTTTTTGGTGCACAGTTATACTACACCTTCAGGGTTTTTTGCAAATAGCATGACCATATGACTAAATTCTAGCTAGTGGCAAATGAGTAGAAGAGATGTGTACCCGTCCATGTCTGTGTGGACAAGATTCTGTATTCTCTATCTTCTTCCTCTCCTGCAGCAACCTTGGAGGCATGGTGAACAAGATGGAGGCATCACAAGATAAAAAAGATCCCTTAAAACTACACAGAGAAGAACTCCCCCACTCATTAACACTAGACTGAAATTTGAGAAAGCAACAAACGTTTTGTTATTTTTCACTGTTAATCCTATGAGATTTGGCAGTTGTTTGTGACTGTAGTTAGCCTACTAGTACCAATATAAAATTCATTTTGTTAGAAGTATGTCAGTGTTCAGAATCCCAAATGACGAGCAAGCATTTTGTATTCCCTGTGTTCTAATAAATGTACTTATTATTCTGTAAAAGCTACAAACAGATCCTAATGTGAATTATTTAGGAACAGCAGACATCAGTAACAATTTGCTAGCATCATTTGTTTACCGTCCCAAAAAGGAGGCACGGGGGAATCACTTGTGTGATAAGTATTGGGATCATAAATAGACATTGGACAAATGTTCTCCCAGAACACGATGTCTAATGAATGAATTAGACCGTGACTGATGAATGTGTTCTTCTTGGACATAAAAAAGAGTCATTTCAGTATCACTTACTCAGTTTCCTTGTGCTAATCAGAAAAATATAGATCATTTAGTGATGTGGTTTATTCCTGGCACAATTGCATAAGCCTTCTGATTATTAGAACATTGATTACTCGATGGTGTTTTCTACTTCAGATCTATTGAATGGTTTATCTTTATGTGAATTTTTACAAATATCTGATCACTTTTCGTTAATAAAAACATAATGCCATGTAAAAATAAAATTTTTATGTTATCTTTATTGCCACATTTGTATTTAGTCTTAAATAATTTTAAACAAACAACTTTAAATTTTTAAAAATAATTTTAAAGATTCAGGGAAAAAAATATTCCCAAAGTCCCACTTTAAAACCTTTAGCAGAAAAGTTAAAACCATAAATTTTTATTTCCATGGAAAAGATATCATTCCTATGGAAATTTAAAAAACAGAATACATAAATGTCCAAGACAATGTCTGTTGATTAAAATGGTACACATATGGCCGGGCTCAGTGGCTCAACCTGTAATTCCAGCACTTTGCGAGGCAGAGGCAAGTGGATTGCCTAAGCCCGTGGGTTCGAGACCAGCACGGGCAACTTGGCGAGGCCTTATCTCTACAACAAATCAAAAAAATTAGTCGGGCACGGTAGCCTGTTCCTGTAGCTGCGGCTACTTGGAAGACTGAAGCAGAAGAATCACCGGAGACTAGCAAGTCGACACTATGGTGGCCATGAGCGTGCCACTGCACTCCAGCCTGGGCGACAGAGTGAGACTCCAGCTCAAAAAAAAAAAGGTACACATATAATAAATGTTATAAAAATTTGGACAATAAATATTTGCCTATTTAAAGATAAATAATGCGAAGATAAAAACTTTAGCATCAGTTTCTTCATATTTTGTTTTTTGGTTTAGCCATGTAGATAAAATAATTGGAAAACTGAATTTTTATGTGACCACTCTGATTCTAACATAGCATACCAATGGTGAACTGCTGTCTTTCAACCCTTCAGATGTAAGCAATATTCTGATAGAATAAAATCTCTCTTCATTTAGAATGAGTAATATTTATAGGCATGATATATTATTAATCTTACCATGAATAATTTATGTTAGAAAACTCAGATATTCAAACAATATTTCAAACAGGCATATTTGAAAGAGATTTCAAATTTTTCAATCCTGTAGGTCTACCTATGTAAGTCATTTTTTCAAGGACAAATACATTTTCCAGAAAGTTTTATATCAACATGAGCAATTGAGGTTGATTTCTCATTTAAATTTGCACCTTGCACCTGGCCTTCCGTTTCCACTTTATAATCACTACACTGTAACAATATATTTTCAAGATGTTGACAATGCTGTGATATTTTGGGAGTAATGCTTTAGAGATGATTCAGTCAAGATAATTATTCTATCTTCATGAATTTGCAGTTTAGCATTTCAAGTTGATATGTTAGCATATAATCCTCTAAGCATAATTAATTCAATAGCTCTACAATCAAAATTTTGTTAGCAAAAGCTAAACTGTTCAATGTTTAATATATTTTTGACTCCCTTTTTTATTTTTACATATTATGCCTTTCCAATGAAAGTTTAAATAAAGATTCAAACTGTGTCACGAGGTATTCATTCGCAAAACTGATCTGATCATCTAAGGGCAAGGACTAGCATATTACTTCCTGAAGGGATTACATGTGCTAATTGAGGGTAGATAGTAGCCCTTGATATTAATGGAAGTTTCTTATGCTCATTGTGCATGTAATCTCATCATTTGCAAGTCTTTTTTCCGTGCTTAAAAATAAAAAGATTGAAAAGCCCTATTTTTCAACTTAAATATGGTTATATAGCAGAATCTTCCACAAGAAGCCAAAGTTTTAAAATTGATTATTACATGGCATTTCTTTTACCTATTATCTATGCCTTTAATGTCCCTGATTAGTTATTTTTACTCTCCTAGTAATTTTTGATCCTTCAGCTATTATCGTCCTGGGTGATAAAAAATAAGTTTGTGATTGTAAAAATAAGAAAGGAAATTACTATCGTTTTGCAAAATTCATGCATTTTATTAATTTCTCAATTGGAATTTAAAACAAAGCTGTTTTACATTTAAATCCTTTGGGGATTCCACTGAGACCTGTAGCAAGTCATCACGATACCTGTTTGCAAAACGGGACTAAAGACCGTAACCATTTAATATTGTATTTTTGAAACAATTAGTAGTCTAAGATCACAGCAATTCTGAAATTCACATGCTCCCTCACAAAAATGTGAATTCAGGGTACGTCTCCCTGATGGCACAGGTAGGGGACCTAGTTATATGGGCAAAGCACTCAGAAGGTCACATGAGAGACACCCAAGCAGTGATATGCTGAATATTTCACTTCTATTGACTGTAGTTAGACACAGGGATGGCTATTTTTATGTGTTAAGGATACCCCAATAGCTGGTTAAACATTATTTCTCAGTGTGTCTGTGAGAGTGTTTCCAGGAGAGATGAGTATTTGAATTACTAGACTGAGTAAAGAGGATCCACCCTTACCAAAGTGGGCTGGCACCACCCAATTCACTGGGGACCAGATTGAATAAAAAGATGGAGGAAGGGAAAATTATCTCTTCTTGAGCTGGCACTCCCAACTTCTGCTCTTGGACAATGGCATGTCTGGTTTCTCAGGTAGTCTTTGGAATCCAGGACTCACACCTTTGGATTCCCTCTTTCTCAACATCATCAGCTCTCCTGGATGTCCAGTTTGAAGAAGGCATATTGTGAGACTTCTCAGTCTCCATAATCATGTGAGTAAACCCATAATCTCTTCTTGTGTATCTAGATTTATCCTACTGGTGGTGAATCACTGGGGAACCTTAATACAGCCACTGGCATTTATCAAATGTTGCTGAGCTGAGCACATCAGTTATGTGAGGAAAGAGCCTCCATTAGACAACTATGCTACACTTTTTAAAAAAGTACTTTTTTACTGATGAAAAGAGAGGCTTGTCAATCATGGGTCACGTGTGTAAATAATACACAATGAGTTACATTATCTCAATAGGTAAATACAATAAATAGCACAAGACTTTTTTTTTCCCCATTTCACTAAAATGTATGCTATAAACAGATTACCCCAAAATTCAAAGCTGTTGAATTTGACAGACTTACGCTTTCCTTCCTGGTAAATATTGGTTTGCTTTCCTTAATCTTTTTTTTTTTCCCCTGACAGGCAAAACAGCACTGTTTGTCTTTGCCAAAATACTAGACTGCTCAAGCACCAAGAACAGTTTTTTTTTAGTATGGGCAACAATCATGACTACATTATAAGCCCTCTTCTGTTTCTTCCTTTTTCACAGCTTAGCCTCCAGCTGTTGTGATGGCCCCAAGAGGAAAGATGAGACACACTTGGGAGCATATATTCAATTTTTAAAAAACCAACTCCAATTTCAATTTGAATGAGGAAAGAACTAGACGAGGGCAAAGATAGGAAGTCTAAGTGAGGCTTGAATAAATGCATTTCCGTCTAGACTAAATAGTGATTTTATATCTATAAACTTTGGTGGTCTGAGATAGTAAAGCACCATTCAATTATGCTTAGGGTACTAACTAATTAAATCAATAGGGATATTTTCCTAAGGAAAAAATGTCCATGCCTATATAGGCTGATAGTTTCCTTGATCACTCTTATGAATTCTCTGAGCAGTCTTCAAAACAAGCAATACTAAACCGGGCTCGGTGACTCAGCCTGTAATCCCGCGCCTTTGGGAGGCTGAGGTGAGTGGATTGCCTAAGCCCACGGGTTCGAGACCCGCCTGGGCAGCGAGACCTCATCTCTACAATAAATCAAAAAATCAGCCGGGCTTGGTAGCTCATGCCTGTAATTTCGGCTACTTGGAAGGCTGAGGCGGAAGGATCGCCGGAGCCCAGCAGGTCGAGGCTGCGGTGGCTAGGAGCGGCCACTGCACTCCAGTCTGGGCGACAGAGTGAGACTCCAACTCAAAAAAAAAACAAGCAATACTTGGGGCATCCAAGCAGTATGTTGCCCCTGGAGATCATGACATAAGGTCAAGTACTAATAGCACAGGCTTCACAGCCACACAGCAATTTGCTTATCTGTGACTGAGACAGGGTATCGTGACTCTCAACCTAACGGGGTGTGGATAAAATGAGCTAATGAGTAGAAAAGTCCTTTGAAAAGAACAGAGCACACTTTCGCCACACACCAAAAAAGTAATTATGTGAAGTGATGGATATGTTCATTAGCTTGATTGTGGTAATCATTTTACAATGTATATTTGAAACATAGATCAAAGCATTGTGCTGTACACCTTGATTATATACAATTACTACTTGCCAATTATACCTCAGTAAAGCTAGAGAAAAAAAGACGGAAAATTTTTAAAGAGGAAACATTTCAATGAAGCTTGTTCTTCAGGTTTTGAGAACGGCCCTAGTTATAATATAAATGTTAGAGTACCTGTTCTCAAACCAGACAAAATGGGGACCAACGGGAGGCCCAAACTTCACCTATATGGTGAATACTTATCTACCTGATCCTGTATTGGGCCCCACATCTTTAAAATAAAATAAATTGACCGGGCTTGGTGGCTCATCCCGTAATCCCAGCACTTTGGGAGGCTGAGGCGAACGGATTACCTGAGCCCGCGGGTTCGAGATCAGCCGGGGCAACTTGGCGAGACCTTGTCTCCATAACAAAATAAAAAATTAGTCAGGCATAGTAGCACGCGCCTGTAGTTCCAGCTGCTTGGAAGACTGAGGGAGAAGGATCACTGGAGCCCAGCAGGTCGATGCTGGGGTGGCTGTTGGTATGCCACTGCACTCCAGTCTGGGCGACAGTGTGAGACTCCAATTCGGAAAATAAATAAATACTTTTTAAAAAATAAAATATGCTAAAAACATTACACAGAAATGTATTCATTAATCAGGAGATCCTAGACATATCTATACCATCCAGAAGAAAATACTTGATGGAAGATTGTTAAAAAATGGCAGGATAGATTTTACTCAAACTACTGTGTAAGAGAGAGACACTTCCTTATAAACTGAGCTCAACTCCACTGAAACAAAAGGCAGGAGGCCTTTTAAGATCTCAGTGTGCTACAGGAAAGGGACTGAATGGGTATTGTTGGGGAGGTGGCCCGTGCATTTAGGCCATCAGTGTTTGCTGACTGGTGTCTATCAGAGACTCTTACCCTGCCACAGAGATTGAGAGGTCTTGATAATTACGCTTCATAGGACTGGCTCCCAGGTCTTTGAGAAAGACATTTCTGGATTGCAGATGATTTCCATCTTAAAGAGATAAAAAATAGTTTCCAATTACAAATTTTTTAAAGTAAATATTATAAGACAAGGAGGTCAGAGAGTCTATAGTCAGGTTTTGACTGGAACAAATAGTAATTTCTTTTGGCATTGTTAAGTTTTCTCAGGCAGGAACTTTAAGGAGTGAGCAATATGTCTAGGTCTCCTCAGGGACTCTGCCTTGAACTGTTAGAAACTGTGCTAATGTTTATTCAAGTCTCTTAGTGTGGTGAAGGAGAAGGGTCAGGATGGACAGTATACAAAATATGCTGGAGTTTGTAGTCCCAGCCAAGGTTGAGGCCTAGTCAAGAAAAAAGTTCAGAGGAGCCTGACTACTCTTATTAATGATTGGCAGCAAGTCTGCGGTCAGGTTTAGCAATGAAAACAACTAAGAAAATTCTAAATTTGAAAAACATAAAAAGTTACGAGACAAGATCAATATTGTAACACTTGAAATAAATACAGCATAAGAAGCACATATAAAATGAGATAGAATTTTCCATCAAATATCAGCTACCATTGTTTATTATAAAACATGCCCAATTTTAGAAAGGACACAAATGTTTTTTAAATGTCTACCTTTGAGTTTACAAAATATAAACTCACATTTGATGGAGAAATAGAAATATATCTGACCAACAGAAGCATTTAAGAACAAAATATATATATATCCAGAAAAACTAGTTGGTTCTCAGGCTCACTGGTGGCATGTGCTTTGAGGTTCAACTATCTGAAATAGTCATTGGAAGAGAATAAAAGAGCATGTCTTAAAATATTGGTTAAAGTTGAGTCCATCTAGAGACCATATGTAAAGAAGTAAGGCACTCCCTACCAAGTGATAGTTGAGGGAATTATGGAAAATAATTGGCTGTAATGTTTTGGGGTGTCACCCTGAACTAAGAAAAAAAAGATTCTGACTCCTCATTCCATTATTAGAGAACTAAACTTTGAAGAAATTAATATTTCTTTTCCCAAAACACGTTAATGTAAAACATTTGGCTTCAAACAATCATCAACTCCAGTATTTTCTCTTCTAAAAGCAAACCCATAATATAGCACTTTGGTTAAATGAGGGCAGATTGATACTGCTGATGAATATTCTTCAGGACCCCAATTTGTCATCTTCCGTCAACAGTATGTGAAGTGAACTTTAAAATGAAAATATAGATTTATTCACTTTCATTCACGTCTATCTTTATGGATTTCTTTGCCAAAAAGCTGCCTAAGAAGTTCTAATAAGCCTTTCTGCTCAAAAATATCTCCCCAATTCTCTATCTGTCCATGATAAAACTTCATTATTATTAAAAAAACAAAAAAACAATGCTAGTCCATCTTTTCTGCTGATAAAGGAAGCCCATAGAATGCTGGCTTTGTTCATATTGTGACACAGTTTTAAAAAGTGACAGAAAAAAGAGCAGCTTGTACAGTCACTGAAATAAAATCATTCTATTATTTTGCCTTGGTTTTGAGAGAACCTTGCTAAAAAACAGTTTTTCTAGGAAGGCAAACCAGTTCTACTAATTCTTAATAAGTCTTCCAGGATTGTTTTTAGACAGAAAAGATGAAGATATATAGAAATGGAACCCGGGAGAAACAGATTTCGGAAATTCAGGGGGTTTAAAAGATTATCTAGAGAAGAAACATAAGACCAATGCAGAAACTGTGACAGCATCAGAATGACTTCTTTCAGAGCTGTGCATAAAGCAAGCTTCAGCCATTCCAGCAGTATCACCTGGAATAGTGATTCAGCAACATTCTCCATAGAGTAGATACATAGTCAATTTTTAAAAATGATCTCCAATATTTTAAAGCCAGTGATAAAAAATGAAATTAGTGACATTATTAAAAGAATTAGATGGCAAATGTTAACACTTAGTCTTTAGAAAAAGAAAATCTGAAATTCAATCAAATAATCTCGTTCTAAATAATAATTTAATTCTGAAATGCTTAACAGCATCATTCCTGTTATTTCCCACCTAGGCTATTATTTATGCACGGATCTTGGTAGGATGAACAAATAGTTAAGGGTTGGTTTATTATAAATTTAGAATTGTTTCCATTTAATTTTGGTAGATGATTTTTTAAAATCTTAAAAAAGGAATATTTAACTTGATTTTTAAATGTTAAAAGGTATTACTTCAATTCTTTAGTATTCAATACATTTGTACTTTATTTTATTACATTTCAAGGTATAATTTTAGTAGTTTAATACCTCTAATAAAGTGCAATTATCAGCAGCATAACCATATTTCGATCAACAATGGACCCTTATACAGTGGTGGCCCCATAAGATTATAATTCTGTATTATTACTGTAACTTTTCTATTTTCAGATATATAAATACTTTCCATTGGTTTCAAGTTGCCTACACTATTCATTATAGTAACATGTGTACATGTTTGTAGCCTAGGAGCAATAAGCTATACCATATAGCCTAGGTGTATGGTAGGCTGTACCATGTAGATTTAAGTACATGTAAATACATTCTGCCATGTTCACACAACAATGAAATTACCTCAGGACACATTTTTCAGAACTTGTCCCTATTATTAAGCAAAGCATGACTGTACATTCTGTTTATAAAGTAAAAGATGAGCAATGCTCCCTTTAGGTCTTTTGCTCAACTCTCATGTAGCACTTAGACATTCTTCTCTGGCTCTGTGTTCCTTTCTTGATCTTTCCTTCCTCATTCTCACAATCACCAGAGATGTGCCCCTAAGTAGGAAAGTGAACTAGGCAACTTGTAACACTCATTAGCTTGAGGCACCCAAGCATCCTGATCACATGATGATGAACTTGGAAATCTTGCCTTATCATGTGCTTCTATCGACTGAAAAGGCTACATTTTTTTATTTGAGGTGGATTTATTTTCAGCCATATTAATGCATTTACTCAAAAGAACTGCATTCCTCCCCCCATTCATTTGGCCATTTACTGAATTCCTACTGTATGCCAAGAAGATAAGTCTGTGCAAAAACCGATATGGTCTTGCCATCTCGGAGCTGGATATATCATCTAATCAAAGTTCTGCTTCCAATTCATGTTCTTCCCTACTTTTCTACTAATTCCAAGCATTATTGAAATAATTGCCTTTGTACATTCTAAAATGATTTTTAACCTGGACCAACTTTCTTCAATGATTTCCCACTCGATTTTAGTCTTTCTGAATTTCAAAAAGTTACACAAATAAATGTAACTGAGTCCCCACATTCTTGTTATGACCAGAGATATTATTATCTCTATATCATCAGGAGCGACACGTAATATCATCTTTGATCCCACTTGACACTCGTTTTGTTGCAAAAGGAAATCTCGTTTCACAATTCCCTTAAGAAGCTTCCAATTTTTATTTCACGAGAAATTATTATGAAGTATCTTTTAGAGTTTTACAAGATGAACTTCAGTTTTCAAATTAACCATCATCCTTAGAACACTGTGGCTTTGTTAAAATTTTAAGTTGGATACTTTAAAATAGACTTATTCCTGTCAAAAATGCTCTGGTGAGAGGCGAGGAATAGCATTAAACTGGAAAAGAGTGCATTTTATAGTGACAGCTCCACAGTTCTTCAATGTTGTAGGTGAAATGATTACATTGAGACTCAAGCCTACTCTAATCTAGGCATATTTTTATATAACTCACTCACTAAATCACCCCAGTCCCAAAGGCCCAATTCCAGGAAAGTGAATGCCTCCTAAGCTACAATTTGGATGGGAAAACAAAACTCCACACTGTATCACTGATAAATGAAAGATATTATCTCTCTTCCTCATATTAAGGCAAAAATATTAGCATATAGGTCTTATGAGATAAGTACATTAAAGAGGTAACATTATGCAGTGGACATAAGTTGATTCAGGAGTCAGAGCAATGAGTATTAATGCCTCTAATAAGTTTTTGACCTTGGATAATTTGCTTACCCTCTCTCTGCACAGAGCTCCTTATCTGTAAATGCAAATTAATAATCTTTCCTCATGGGGTTGTTAAAAGGGCAAAAATGAGATAAAATACATAAAGCACATAGTATCATGCATGGCGCACTGTTGGTCCTCCATAGACATTTGTTTCTTCTCCCTTCTCTCCCCTCTTCTTTTCTTTCTTTTCTGGAGAATCCCACATAAGGCAATGGAGAGCCAGATATCTAATAGGTTCCAGGAAGCTGTAGCCTGAATATGAAATAGGACAAGCTCTGTAGAATACGGAGAAGCCATTGCCCTTCTTGGTGTGATTTGACAGCTGCCAAAACATCTACTGTAAGACAGCAGGCACTTGGCATTACACGGGATTGTTTTGCTTTAGTAACTGTGCAAGATTATGCTATAGTTATCACACTATTAGTTTGTCATCATTGATGTCTTTAAACTAACCCTAGATCAAGCCATATTTTCTCCAGTGCTTAATTTCCTAATTTCCTCTTACTCAGCTCTTAGAAACTGCCTCTCTGACTGCTTTCTTCTCATGCTCTGTACAGGTTTTTCCACTTTTTGACTTCTAAATGCTGGAGTTATCCAGAATAAACCTAGTCCCTGCTTTAACTGAATCTGTATCTCAGATCCAGGACTAATCCCCCTCTTGGCTTTCTACTTCTCACTATATTCCTATGACTTACACAAATTATTTCCCCATCCTGCACTTCTTTCATAATCACCAGCTAATGTATCCAACTGCCTATTGCTTAGATGTCTAACAAGCAAAAGATAACTCTTATTGTCTTCCCCAGATCTACCTCGTTGACTCGGTTGTTAGAGTCAAACACCTAAGAGCCAACCTTGATTTTGCTGACCCTCCCTCAGTACACCAGTACACCACCAAATTCTGTCAGCTCCTCTTTCAAAATATGGTGTGAACGTCACGTCCTCTAACCCACTGACCAAACCACGTGTATCTCTGTAATTTTCTCCTAAATGGTCTCTGCTTCCACTCTGATTTCTCTGCAGTCTGCTCCACACCAAAGTAGCCAAAGTGATCTTTTTACAACTTAGCTCAAGTCGGGTTACTCTCCTACTTAAAGTCTTCCACTGTATTCCCATTAAACTTTTAGACAGACCTTTAAGCCTCTTCATTATTCAGGCCCTGGTCCCTCTCTCTGTCTTTTGCTGCTGACTCTCTTGTTCTCATAGAAGAAGCTTCACTGACCTTCTTGGGAATCCTTCAGTGCACCCCATTCTCGCTTTGCTCATGACATCTCCATGTTTGCTAATTCTTCCTCCTGAAAGCTGTGCCTCAGAGCATCATGCACCGCCCTTCCTCTCTTTTGTCTTATCCAAAGTGGCTCTTGTGCCCTCCGTATGGCGACCCTCTTCCCTTCTTCAACTGCTTGATTTTCTTCGGTCTCTCTCTCTCTGAAGTTGTTTTGTGTATGTTTATTTATCATCTGAATCACACTAGAAGAGAAGCTCTTTATGACAGAGACTTCATCTCTCGCCTGCCCCCCCACCCTCATCTCCTTCTTGGCAACTAATAAATGCTCAAAATGTTTTAAAATGTATAAATCTAAACTCAGTCACCCAAGCTGTAAAGCAACTAGTGATCTTTAATTCTGTTTCTGTTTCCCTCATGTCCGTTTCATCATTGGCTCTTGTTTAATGTTTCCAAAATCATGTCTCTACTCCTGCCTCTGTCTCTGTCCTCACTGTTACTGTCTAATCTAGACTCATCATTGTTCATCCAAACAATTACAGCAGACAGACGTCTAACAGATTTTCTTAGCCCAAGTTTTCCTAAGTCTCGTTGCATGTTTCATTTTTCTATTTCTCCACAGTCCATTAAGGTTCTTAGCTCTTGTGCAGAGGGACAACTTAGTCTAGAAGATTCTAGAACTCTCTCTGGAACCTATGCATTATTGTGACATAACAAGAAGCGTATATTTTGGTCTTCATTCCCATTCTTGACCAGAGCTCCTAAGACCCTCCTGATTTCCTCAGCAATAAAAGCAATAAAGTTGAAAGGAGCACCTTTTGTTATTTTTAAGAAGCCCTTTGAACCACACCTGAGTTTATGTTAATGAAGTGAGTTTTGGAAGGCTTTTAAGGATGGGGGCTGGCTGCCAGGGGAACTAAAACATTAGAGGGTTGGAACTTTCAGCCCTGTTCTCTGAGCCCTGACTTCCAGGGTGGGGAGAAGAGAAGAGTTGGATTGCTAAATTGCCATTGACCAATGATTTAATCAACGGTGAGCTTCTGGGTGGGTAAGCAGGTGGAGGTGCTAGGAGGATAGTGTGCTCACCAAGGGCATGGAAGCACTGTGTCCTTCCTCATAGTTTCCCCACAGATCTTAGCATAATAAGATGTCTCTGATTTCTGTGACCTTTCTAGGAAATTGTCAAATCTGAGGAGGGAGTCAAGGGATTCTTGATTTATTGCTGGTCAGTTAGAAACACAGGAGATTAGCATCTGAAGGAGAACAGTCTCATGGGATTGAGCCCTTAACCTGTAGGATCTGATCCTATCTCCAGAAAGACAGTGTGAGAATTGAGTTGTAAGACCTCTAGTTGGTATGCCCGGAAAACTGGAGAATTGTTTGGAGTGGGAGGAAAAAAAAAAACACGACACATCTGATGTCAGTTGCGAAGTATTGCAGTTGTGAAGTATTGAGAGTGATAATCGTGTAGAAAGGAAACTGGAATTCTCCTTTCAAGTAGACTACTTGGGTTGGAAATCCTAGTTCCCACACTTTTTTTTTTTTTTTTGGTCTCACCATAAGAAAATCTTAGAAGAAATCTTAAGGAACTCCCTCCTGGACATTGTGGTAGGCAATGAATTCATGGTTAAATCCTCCAAAGCAAATAAAACAAAAGCTAAGATTGACAGGTGGGAACTTATCAAACTGAAAAGTTTTTGCACAGCAAAAGAAACCATCAAGACAACAAAGAGACAGCCCACAGAATAGGAAAAAATATTTGCAAGCTATGCATCTGATGAAGGCCTAACATCTAGGATCTACAAGGAACACGAATGAATTGAAAGGAAAAAAAACAAATAACTCCATTTAGAAAGTGGGCAAAGGACATGAACAGATGTTTCTCAAAGGAAGACATACAAGCAGTCAACAAACACATGAAAAATGTTCAGTCTGACTTATCATCAGAGAGATACAAATCAAAGCTATAATGAGACACCACCTAAGATGGCTATCATTAATAAGTCAAAAAACAACAGGTGCAGGTGTGACTGCAGAGAAAAGGGAACACTTCTACATTGTTGGTGGGAATGTAATCTAGTTCAAACTTTGTGGAAAGCAGCATGGCAATTTGTCAAAGAACTAAAAATTGAGCTTCCATATGACCCAGCAATTAATCTTCTGGAACTATACCCAAAGGAACATAAATCATTCTACAAAAAAGGACACCTGCACACGCCTGCTTATTGCAGCACCTTTGGCAATAGCAAAAAGATGGAACCAACCTAGATACCTATTAAAAATGGACTGGATAAAGAAACAGTAGTACATATACATGATGGAGTATTATGCAACCATAAAGAAGAACAAGATAATAGTCTTCATAGCCACATGGATGCAGCAGGAGACCATCATACTAAGTGAATTATCACAGAAACAAAGACCTGAATACCTAATGTTCTTACTCATAAGTGGGCCCTGATCACTGGTCACATGAACACAAGGGTGGGATCAGCAATCAGGGGACACTGCTAGTGGGGAGAGAGAGGAAGGAAGGAGAGAGGCATATGGTAACACACTGGATACCTAGTCCACTATCAGGAGGACGGTGGGCCAGCTAAAAGCCCAAACTTCACCTGCACGCAACCTTCTTATGTAGTAAATCCTTACTTATACCCTCCAACTCTAAAATAAAAATATTTTAAAAATCATTTGAAATTCATGAGCCTCAATCTTCAGAGAAATAATAATACCTATTCTCTACAACAATTGTATAGGTAAAATGAGTCATCTTAAGGATAAAATAAGTTTAGATATTTACAGCATTTAAAACACACAACATAGTAAGCATCCAATAAATGTTAACTCTTTTATTATAGCTGTTTCTGTCTAACATGCTTTTGTTCATGACTTTCA
The DNA here is from genome assembly GCA_027257055.1 of Cephalopachus bancanus. Taxonomy (NCBI): domain Eukaryota; kingdom Metazoa; phylum Chordata; class Mammalia; order Primates; family Tarsiidae; genus Cephalopachus; species Cephalopachus bancanus. Next base: position 617,807 of record JAPVLO010000084.1, on the reverse strand, counting down.
ATCTCCATTATGTCAACTCCTTGCCCGATACTCTTTGGCCATGTGACACCAGTGCTCAATGCAAACTGGCCTTAATTCCTATTTCTCATTCAAATTTTCCCAAAAGGAGTTCTAGTTGGCTCTGCTTGGGTCTTTGTTCATTCTTGGTCTAGTCATCTATGGAGGCCATAAAGAAGGGTCCCCTGATACAAGTGTGGAAGCCTAAACCCATTCCATCAGCAAAGGCCTTGGGAGCACTTTAGGCAGTAGTAAGAGATGGCTGGGAAAGCCTAACATGTCTATTCCACAAAACAAGGTATTTGTCAAGTTATATCAGCCCTTTGGAAATCAAGTATAGTACAAGAATATAGGCTTCTTAGCACAAGAGTCTATTGTTTTGAAAAAAGGCTACTTGAATTCTACTTATGGTTTTATAATTATCTATCTATTGTTCTCCCTTATCTTTATGATGTTCTTCTCTATTGAAAACATTAGCTTACTAACACTGTGTTAAACTGGAACCAGAAGAGTGGTTTAACATGAGTAGTATGCCCTTAGGGCCAGTTGTGGTGGAAGAAGGCATTATAAGGAGAGAACTTCAGTCATGAGGATAGATTTGAGTTTCATTTGGGCCTCTTTCTCGCCCTAGAAATTATCCCTAAGAGCCAGGCTCGGTGGCTCAGCCTGTAATCCCGCGCTTTGGGAGGCTGAGGTGAGTGGATTGCCTGAGCCCGCGGGTTCAAGAACCGCCTGGGCAACTTGGCGAGACCTCATCTCTACAATAAATCAAAGAAAATTAGCCAGGTGAGGTAGCGCTCGCCTGTAGTTCCAGTTACTTGGAAGGCTGAGGTGGAAGGATTGCCGAAGCCCAGCCAGTCGAGGCTGCGGTGGCCGGGTGACAGAGTGAGACTCCAACTCAAAAAAAAAAAAAAGAAAAGAAATTATCCCTAAGAAAGTCATCTCTACTAAAACATTAAAGATTGTGGGACTCCTTTGGAGAGAGACATTTTCTAAACTCCCTGCCCCCTTCCTTGATTTGCTTTCAGAAATTCCTTTATTAATCACTCATAGTTGAGAGCATAAAACCATGGCTAATATGTCAATAAATCCTTATGGACTTGTCAGATTTGGGGCAGAAAGCGATGTTCCCAGGGAAGACAGAGCAGGACAGGAAGGCTTGATAGAAGAAAGAGAATGTTGAGTCCAGAGTACGTAGCACAAGGTTGAGTGAAATCTTCTTAGCTCATTAGGAGTCCACTGGGTACCCCTAAAAAAGAAAAAAATAAGTTTTTAAAGAATTAAAGTTAGTTGTATTCAGAAGTCTTACTGAGGACTGTAGACTGAGGCCTACAGCCTGGGAGAGGCCTTTTAGAATGGTTCTGTCAGATGGCTCCCTCACAGCATTTCGGCCCTCTGCTTATAAACAGGTGGGCGGGGAAGACCAGTTCAGTCCATGCAAAATTGCATCAGACTTGCTCAGAAGTTAAATTGAAGCAGAATCACAAGGTTGGTGGAATACATCTGGTTACAGATTACAGAAGCATAATCACTAGCCCCATCAGATGCGATTTTATGTGTCGGAAAGGGCAAGGACTAAGGTCATTTATCTTTTAAGGAATGTGGTGACCCAGGCAAGAGGCATAAGGGGCTGTGTGCTCTATCCTGCTTTGTTTTCAGTCCATCTTTCTGAAGAACTACACGTCATCACAGACTCAGGGGCTTTGTGGAATTATATTGGTACGCAGAAATGAGCAAACATGGCTTCTTACATTTGTTGCTCTTTCTTCCCTAATCATGAACTCTGCATATTTGTGAGGCCCACAGAGTAGGTTTGGCCAATGGCTCTCCGTAATCTTCCCAAGAGCATCAGGTCTACGTTTGGCAATGCAGCAGACAATGCATACATGGCTCTCAAGTTGATCGAGAGCAACACTTTTACGTGTCAACACTTTTTAAAAATTTCTGAGCTTTCTTTTTTCTAAAATTGTTAAGGAACTTACAGTAGTGAAACTTTCTTGATGGGTTAAAGCCAGTGATTGGAAGTGTATGTTCGCCAATAACCTAGCAGCAAGGACAACCTTGTGAGCACACCTGCTACATAGCAAGTGAATACACCATTTTTAAAACTTGACTTATGATCTAGCATAAAGCTTTGAACCTTCATGAGCAAGCCCTGGAACGATCCCACATTTAAAGTGGTGAGAACAGGGCCATTTCTGACTGAATTGGAATTAGTGCTTCAACACCTGCCTGGCACAAAGCACATCAACGCTGTTTCCCTTTGTGACAAAGAATAAAGCATGCCTTGGAGAGTTTTTATTGCTTATGGGGCAAAAAGAACCATTTGCAGCCAGTAGGCCCAAGTCACTGCCAGCCAAGATCAAGGTTAAGTCTCTCATTGTGTACTCAAGCCTTCCCAGTTAAGGAGTTTTATATCTTTTATATCTTTACTGTTACTTAAAGTGAGCAAAGAAAGATCCTCTGTCCTTATCTCTTGGAGAGATCCAGGTGATTACACATTAATGGTTTTTTTGTTTGTTTGTTTGAGGAGAGATTTATATTTTCTGCCTCAAGGAGTAGAACATAATATTTTTAAGACTCTCCAGGTATGGATCATACTTATATTGAATGTGTAGTGGTTAAAAGTCCAGATTCTACGGTCAGAAGCCTAGACTAATGTCCCCATTCTGCCACCTACAAGCTGTGTGACTCCATTTGTGTTAACTTCTATTATATTAACCACTGTTAACCTTTCTCACGAGCTAATATGTCTATAACATGCACTTATAGTTTCATGTGCTACTTCATCTACTCCCCACATCTACCCTTATTTAAGGCTCACAGCCAATGCTTTGAGAGTGATACAATTAATAGTCCCATTTTACAGTCAAACAAAATGAGGTTTGGGGAGGTTAAACTATTTACCCAGGATTACAGTGCTTGTAAGTGGTAAAAGTAGACTCAATCCCAGGTCCGTCTTTCATAACTCATGTAATGTATGGTAGCCATTCCTCAAAGGTCTGCTAGGAATTCCAATGACATTTCTGAGAAACTGGATTGTCAACAAAAGTAATTAGGCCATAAGTAACTGTTAAAAGAAAAACCTTCATCAAATTAAATTTAACAGGTTTTAATTGAGCGAAGAACAATTCACGAATCGGGCAACTTCTGAACCAGAATAGGGTCAGAAAGACTCCAGCACAAACACGTGCTAGAAGAAGATTTATAGACAGAAAAAGGAAAGTGACATACAGAAAATGGAAAGGAGGTACAAAAACAGCTAGATTGGTTACAGCTCAATGTTTGACTTATTTTAACAAAGTTTGAACAGTTGGCTGACTCTTATTGGCACACAAGAGTCGGTGACAGTCTACGCATCCAGTTAGGTTACAGTTCACTATGTATGGATAAAAGTTTGGGCTGAACGTAAAATATGTAAGGAGGCAGCTTTAAGCTAAATTCAATTAACATAACAAAAGGAAATGCAACAAATATAAAATCAAAGTCATCTTACTTTTTTAGCTTGTGGGAGAGATAACCCAACCAAAATCTTGACATCTACAGCCTGCCAAACAAAGTAAACCTGAAGGATCCAGAGTATGCACCACTATAAGCATGCAAGACATAATTCCTACTCTTGAGTAGGAGATAATCTAGTTAAACAGATTAAACACTGTATTCATACATGCAAAGAAATACATTGCAAGCTTACAATATAATCAAGAGGATTCATAAGGTATGAACAGCCTAATATAGGGTTAATCAAACAGGAATCTTAGAACAATTGATGGGTATGGACTCTTCAAAAAAAATATGTTGAATTGTATGGTATAAGATGTTAAATGCCGCAGGAGTTTTGGTGAGATGATGATATTATGGTAGAGCTAGGATTTGTACTGAGTCTTGAAAGAAGGAAGAGATTTGGACAAATGGAGGAGATTGATGCAGTCCAGAAAAAGGGAGCACATGTAATATGCCTGTGATAATAAGGAGAGAAGGCAGTAAGGAGACTGTTTTAAAAAGGTAAGGCACATAGTTGTCAAAGTGATTAATGTAAAAAAAGAATATTTATAAGTTATTAGTTACTACCTTATCCTATAAAGTCAAGCTGTGTAGGTGTTAGTACTCCCATTCAAAAAGTAAGCTGAGTGTTGATGTGGCATATACAAAGGTATGCATCAAACAAGTAACGTTCAAGCATTAAAAATGGAATATTTTCGCTTCTTCCATTTTCATTATACTACACATTCCTGGCAGTGCATAGGATGGAGCAAAATTAGACTCTTCAAAGCAGGCAAGGGATGAAATAAACATAACAGTTAAATGTAACTCTAGTACATCAAATGGAATAGCATCTAATACATCCAGGATGTTATTACAGGGTTTTCTATATTATATGGTGTCTATATCTACATATTTATCTATCGATTCATGTTTGTATATGTTATCTATCTTTGAAAATCATCTCCTAGTGTTTATCCTACTTTTATTTATTTTATCTAAAAGGCAATCTTTGTTAAAAAAAAAAAAAGTTCATAGGCCAAAACAAATTTGACTTTAAATCACCACAGTCCACTTTCAATCTCTTTCCCCCACATTTTTAAACTTTTAACTTGAGCTATAAGCAAGTCTAGAATCTTTGAAGATTTTTTAAAAATTATTCTTCATAAGCCAATTAAGATGATGGAATTTTGAAAACATTTGTCTCCCACGCATGTAAGCCCTCACAACAGAAGAAAATACAATTTATTACTTATATAGCAAGATTCTGACATAAGATGGAAAGTTTACACAGATATACTTTTTTCATCTTCCTCAGTGTCAGATCCCGGATGATTTGTACATCATGGTTCATTCTGAAAGTTGAAATTCAGCTTAACAATTTGCCATTTCCTGAGCAAGGATCACATGTAGGTTCTGTCTTTATTATATAACTGTGATAGACTGAGGTCGGAACTGAAACATTGTCAGCATAAGAAAGAGATAGGCTGGAATTACATCATGCAATATTAATGGTAGCTGCAGTTGCTGGTTTTGATCACTTTTAATGTGTAAGACTCTGTGCTAGCTCTTCATAAACATTATTTTATTTTCACAAGATCCCTATGTAGTAGGATTTTTTCTCATCATTTTATATCAGAAAAATAGACTTAGAGAAGGTAAGCAATTTGCCCAATATTAAGTGGTGGACCAAGGAATTCACTATGAATGTCTAAAAAGTGAAAATGTAAGGCATTCATACCCTCTGTTTGTACTCAAGGGCGACACACCCTCTACTTGGTGGATCAACCTCAAACCGCTTGACCGTGAAATATCAGTGGCTACATGAGATACATTAGCTTTTCTTTAAAAAGACATCATCATAATCACAAAAGAGAAAAAAAGGCTCATTTCTAAGAGTAAGTTGAAGGGCCCGAGCCATACTTGAAGAAAGTAGATGAAGTTCTAGATAGGTTGGGTGTCAAGTAGATACAACAACTCACTAAGCGCAAAAGGATAATATCTGTAAAGGGGTCCAGTTCAGCACCCAAGAGAGAGAACTGGAGAGAACTCTAAAGGGATTGAGTTCTGAAAAGTAGAGCCAAAAAGGAAGGCCAAAAGCATGCTTAGGGAAGAAGGCGGGGCCAGATCTTTATATACTGAAGTTGCATAAAATGGAACAGAGAACAGGTGTGAGGTGCGAATGCAGGATGCATTCAGGGGCTGAGATTAAAGGTGGAGAAGGAACACGGTTACAGAAGTCTGCTGCCTGCCCCTAGGCAGGGCTTGAGCTCATTAGCTTGAGCACGGTTTCACTCCAGGAGCTGGTTTGCTGACATGGGAGACCACAGGAAGCACTTGACCAGAATAAAATAGGTTATAGTGATTGTGAGCAACAAGAGTCATAGAAGCAGCCAGAGCTTCTCATCCAGCTCTGCCTCTGATGGACTACCCCACATTGAATCCTCCATTTCCTTATCTATAGAAATCATCAGGATGATACCATAATAATATAGGGCTGTATGTGGATCAAATGACATACTTCGTGTAAATAATCTACTTCATGTAGTACCATATGAATAAGTCTTCAGGAAAAAAACTATTAACTCAAGACAAGATGTGGTATTCCTGGTTGATGAGGCCATTTGCAGTGTTATCACTCTGGCTAATAATAGTTCATCTAAAAATATTAACCTAGGTTGGGCATGATGACTCATGCCTATAATCCCAGCACTTTGGGAGGCCAAGTCAAGGGGATTGCTTTGGCCCAGGAGAGACCTGACTAGACTACATAGCAAGCCCTTGTCTCTACAAAAATAAAAAACAAAAATTAGCCAGGAGTGATGGTTTGCACGTGTAGTCCCAGCTAGTGAGGAAGCTGAAACAGAAGGATCACCTGAGCCCAGGAGGTAGAGGATACAGTGAGCTCTCATTGTGCCCCTGCACTCCAGCCTGAATTGAGACAGTGAGATTCCGACTCCCAAAAGAAGAAAAAAGAAAAATATGAATTTATCTGAGCAAGAAAGAAGGAGGGGCTGCAAAGTAGAAAAGAAAAAAGTCTACAAATAATGTGGTTCCTCTCAGTACCACTGAAATCTCTCTACCCCAGACTTTCTTGCAGAAGTAGCCAAGCACCTGGCAGGGGAGTAATATCTACAGAGAGAAATTCAGTGCAGTGATGCAATAATACAGCACAGTAAAGGGGTACTGAGACTCTCTGATCACATTTTTCTACTTCCACAGCATCCTGCAGAAGCAAGCATGTGCACTTTCATTAAAAATAATCACAAATGTCACTCCAGACTAGCAAAACTCTTAATGTCCCTGCAGGAAAATCATACCCAGGATCCCTTCCCTGGATACTTAGGTCTCAAATAAGTTGTCTATTTGACTGGGAGCTCAAAGAGTAGGCTACATGACTATAGCTTTTGTCCCCATTTCACTCTTCTTAGACTGTCTCTTTACTTCTGCACGAATCCCAGCCTGTTGCCTTAGTCTCTTTTGAAGCTTGATATTCACCGGCAGTCCCAACATATAGCTCCGCTAACACTTCTAGCCCCAAGCGCAGCTGTCACTGGTTTCTGCTGCCAGTGATGGCTGCTGCTACCTTCTGGGGGAGAAGAAGCACAAGGCAGGGGAGCACACAGTCTGGAGAAAACCCCCACTGCATCATTTCCATCGGATCATTCCTAGGCAGCGCTAAACAGCTTTGGTCCTATTTTATTGTCTTATCTTACTTTCATACTGTGGCTCTTCTGTTTTAACGGTTTGGCACAACGGAAAAGAGAAACTATCAGAAATATTTTAACTAAGCTAATTCTTACTTTGTGTTACAGTTCAAAATACTTTGATTTATTTGTTCACTCTCACAATAATTCGGTACATTAAAGATGTGAAGACCTACTCGAAGTCTGATGGTTGGTTGGTGGTGGAATCAGGATTGAATGATATCACTTCGTTCTTCTGGCTGTTTTCTCATGTCACCAAACAGCATCTTCTTTACACAAACAGTTTCTTTTAGAATCCATGCTCTGACAAAAGATATATGTGTTCCATGTCCCAACTAGGAAATGGACATTGTTTGAAAACATAAAGATATTTTTTACTTCAACTAAAGTTTGAGTTGTCGGGGAACTCTGTGGCAGAGTCCCAAATATAAACACTGTTTTTATTTTTATTTGACGTGCCAGGAGGAAATAGAAAATCCTTTCACTATATACTCGACATTAATGACCCAGGAGACCAACTCGCTAGGATCCATAGCTGTCAAAAAAAAATGAAACAAAATGCCTTTCTTTGCAGCACAAGTTCTTGCTTTAAGATGATCTGTGGAGTAGATGCTACAGTCAGCAGTGATATTGCTTCACAGGGTTCAGCCAAAGTCAATAGGCTTTTATTCTCAGAATATCTTGGCCCAAAGACGTAGCAACCTTTTGGAAACGGCGTCTCAGAAACTTGACCTCTTGATAGCTTGCCAGCAGCTGCTCATTCCTGACTATAAGGCAACTTTCCTGCAAAAGCAGAAAGGAACTAGGCCAGTAAGCTTAAACCATGGCTCCTACAGTAAAATGCCATAGTGAATTTATAATCACTGATTATTAGTTTATTGACAGAAAATCAGAAATAGGAATATTATAAGCTCTACCGATATATTCTGTGCAACATATATACCCTTAGTGTTTAAAAATGATGCTGCAATCTGTTCTGTATTTATACATTTACATTATACCAGTTCACATTTGATTAGAGACTGTCTTGTCGCATTCTGTTTCTTCCTTGGAGGATAAGTATTTATTCCTCTTTTTTGACAATCTTCTTCTCATAGTGTTGGATGCCAAGAGCTCCTAATAAGTAAATATGACTCGCAGCCTGGAGATTCTGATCTTTACTTCCTTTAAAACCATAAATTAAGACAGCAGTATGTTTCTGACCACAAAAGTTCACTGTCTCTGTCTCCAATTCTTAGCCCAATAGGCAACTAAGCAACAACATCTTGCTCTAAGTAAGACACAGTATTGGACCAGGGCTTTTCATCACCAACCTGGATGTCATGAACATATAGCGCCAACCAGCCTTGAAACTGCCAGCAAACATTGTGTCTATGTCTTATGGGCAGTTTTGACAAGATCCTTCGTTTTTATCAAGTCCCAAACGATTTTAGATATAAGCTTGAGCACACTCTATGAGTCTTAGAACAACCTTTAGAGTTTATTTTTTAAATCAGTAAATCAGTAATGTTTCTTCTACCTCTGATTTGTGATGTTCTATATTGCAGTAGTTTTGTAAGTCATGATCTATTTTCCGAGTTTGTCCTGGACAATAGAGTGGTCATAGAACACACATTGCTCAGTGTCAGCAAATAATCTTTATTCTAGAGTCTTGTTGAGACAGGAGACACCTAGAGAAAGGCTAGGCAGACAGACAGGCAGGTCCTCTGGTAACAATTAGTGAACTTTGGGCAGCCTCTCAGGCTCAGCGTTGCTAAATAAGCTCCCTGTGAGCCTCTCAAGCTAGAGCTGAAATCCTCACTGCTGGGATCAAAAAGCAACCAATCAGCTTACCATTAGGCCCCTACCTCCTGCCAATTGGTCCTTAATACTGACCAATCAGAACAGCTACAGCTCACAGCTAGTGCTAGTCAATTGGCTTAGACTTAGGGCTATATAAGCACTAGGTTTTCAGCCTCAGATGGGCAACCCCTTCGGGTCCCCTCCCACTGTAGGAGCTTTTCTGTCCTCTCAATAAATCTTGTTTTCTCACTTTCCAGCTGTCCGTGTCTCTCATTCTTCCTGGGGATGAGACAAGAACCTCAAGCCTGAAGAGCTGTGACCTGAAGAGCTGCAGAAGATCATTGGAGTCAAAAAGTCATGTACCCGGATGGTGCCAGCTGAACCAGGAGAGCTGCCCCCCAAAAGTAACCATTTTTGTATAGTTAATTTACCAATCTTTTCTTTTTTATTTTGACTTTTTATTATAATTAGAAAAGCTTACACCACTCTCAGGTTATATAAAGAATTAATCCATGTTTTCTTCTAGAACTTACGCAGTTGCATTTACATTTACCTACCTGGGACTTAAAATGGATTTTAAAATGGAAGAAGGTGAAACTCTGAAGCTGAGACAATCCAGGGGTTAGGCTTGCCAGTCCACCTAACCAGCAACATTCACAAGGCCTGGCTTTCCAGTTCATTAGAGCCAACACTTCCAGGGCTAGGCTTACCAGCCCTTCAAGATAACCCTTTCTGGGACTTGGCTGGCCAACCTATTGAGCTGACACTCTTAAAGTCCAGGCTGACCTGAAAAAATCCGCATCATTATTTTATCTAAGAATTTCTAGCCACCATCTTTGAAGAAATAGATTTTCTAAAATTTCCTCACCCAGAAAATGGTACAGAGTCATCTCTTTAAAAAACCTAGGGATTGCTTTAACCCTGACTCTGTCTTTTCCAAATATCAGAATTCTTCTCTAATAGCTGTGACCATAGTATTAAGATTAATTTCATCTGCTTGTTTTAGATTATTTTAATGTGGCTGCTAGAAAACTTTACCATAAAACACACACACACACACACACACACACACACACACACGGTTCATGTTATAGTTCTGTTGGATAGTACTGACTGCACTGTTCTAGATTCTACATAGCAAAATGGCAGAGGTAGACACTTCAAGCTTTGTCTATAAACTATGCCCCAACCTCAGCATTAAAAGACTAAAAGCATACTGGCATAGACAGGATATGTAGGATGTCACCACAAAGCATAATGTTAGAAAGCAAAATGAAAGAGAAAAGTAAACCAAACCAATGAAATGCAATAGAGTCAAAGAAAATCCATTTTAAGTCCCAGGTAGGTAAATGTAAATGCAACTGCGTAAGTTCTAGAAGAAAACATGGATTAATTCTTTATATAACCTGAGAGTGGTGTAAGCTTTTCTAATTATAATAAAAAGTCAAAATAAAAAAGAAAAGATTGGTAAATTAACTATACAAAAATGGTTACTTTTTGGGGGCATAAAACAAAAAAATAAAAGTCATAAGAAATGTTAAAAGACAAATGACAAATTGGAATAAAGTGCAACCTATATGACAGACAAATGGCTAATATTCCTAATATACAAATAAGAACATCTACAATTAAGAGAATGAAGAACACACATTCTAGAGAAAAATGAGTAGCAGACTGAAATAATTAACAAAAATTGTAATAATGACCCTCAGACCTATGAAAAGGCATTCAAATTTTTCCATAGTAAGACAAATATGAATTAAAACTACTGTACGGAGATACCATTCTTCACCATCCCACTGGCGAAAATTCAAAATCTTGACAATACCCTCTGTTGTCCAAAGGTGGAGAACTAGGCACTCCTATGTAGGCTGAATGCAACTACAGAACGAAACTTACCTTCGTGAAGGGGAACTGATCAATATCTAACAAAAGCACATTCACATTCACCCTTGAATCCTTATTTATTTTAATGGTCAAATTGTTCCAGGTTTGACCAGTGGAAATTGGTTCCAGTTTGCTGCTCTGCCTTTTTGTCATTCTTCCGTCCCATTTGGAACACTCCCTTACTTTCTTTCACAAGATATTCAGATAATCTCACATTTCTCCAGCTCTAGATTCAAAGTCAAGTATTTCCCAAGGAGATCTGGTTCTTCCTCTAAGAATTTGCATTGAAAATATGCCTTTACCAATGCAAAATCATATGAAGGTCATTCAGCGCAGAATAATTTGTAACTTAAAGATATCAGAAACAGGCCTGGGGCAGTGACTCAAGACTATAATCCCAGCACTTTGGGAGGCTGAGGTGAGAGGATTGCCTGAGCCCGTGGGTTCGAGACCAGCCTGGGCAATATGGCGAGACCTCATCTCTACAATAAATCAAAAAATTAGCCAGATGAGGTAACATGTTCCTGTAGTTCTGGCTACTTGGAAGGCTGAGGTGGAAGGATCAACGGAGCACAGCAGGTCGAGGCTGCAGTGGCCAGGAGTGTGTCACTGCACTCCAGCCTGGGTGACAGAGTGAGACTCCAATTCAAAAAAAATAAAATAAAATACCAAAAACTACCTAAATGAGCAAACATAAGAGAAGCGTTAGGGAAATATGCAACTGTAAAAAAGAGAATAAGAAATGAGTGATTTCCAGCATGCACAGGATTTCATTTTAATAAAAGTGTCAAAGAGGCAGCTGTTAAAATGGAAAGGGACCTAGATCTTAGACAAAGAGATGGTCATCCTGGCTGACTTTAATTGGCCAGATAATATCAAAGACCAGATTCACTTTCTCCCACATGTCCCCACCACCATCAAAACCTAGCTCACCCATGGTAAAATATAAAAGCTACCTGAAACTGAAACTCAACTTAGAACCTAAATCTGCTGAGATTAAAGTCAGCCATTTTGGCAGGATGAAGCCTCAAAATAAAAACCAGGTTGAATGTTAAAATAAAAGTGTTTAAGAGAGTTCCTGAGTTTTTAGATTTGATAGAATGTATTATTTACATTTAACAAACAGTATCTTCCTCTGAACTTGACTCACTAGAAACATATATTTCAATTGCCCAAAAGATTTTACCTAAATATTAGTAGCAAAAAAGAATCTCTCCCTTCAAAGAGAGGATATGTCTGCTGAAAAAAAAAAAATCAGAATATATCAAAGCACATCCATCCTGAAAACAACTAAAAAGCAATTAATTTCACTTTTCAACTTCAGTTCATTCAATGAATGAAAGAACAGTAAGAAAAATTCCATGGCCAGTAAAGCCCTATTAGCTGAACTTCTCATTTCCACAATCCAATAGTGCCATATGCTGCCTCCTGTGAATGGAATTTCTATTTTCTTTGCCTCTTAGAATGATCTGGAAGTCAAAAAATTTCCTACGCGACAATGTAAAACAACCACTCTACCTGGATCATGCAGTAATTATGCCTTCCTATTCTCAGCTTCCCTGCCTGTCTTCTCTTCACTCAAGAAGTAGAATTCTTGACAGATGCAAAGCAGTTATTACTCTCTAAGGGGGCACCCTGAAAGTGATTTCATGTCCTGTAGGAAGCCAAGGGCTTCCTCAGCAGTCACAATAAGGTTGCTATCACACCCTAGGTTGCAAATGGCTAATTGTCTATTCTCTGAAAAGTTAATGCTTCTAAATTACTACTACCTTGGTTATAGGAATATAACTTTTTAAAAATTGCCTTATAGTGCAGTAAATCATTTCTATACATAATCTCATATTATCCTCACAGTTTAGTGTCTTCATTAGAAAATAAATTGGCTAAAACCTATAGCTGGTAACTAGTAAAAAACTCAAAGGCTAACCTTCTTGTGCCCTATCTTGTGTTATTACACCTCAACGTGAATTTAAACATATGGTGTGATGGTTAATTTTATGTGTCGTCTTTGAACGTGCAATGGGGTGACTAGATATTTCGTCAAACATTATTCTAGATGTTTCTGGATGAGATAAACATTTAAATCAACAGATTGAGTAAAACTGATTGCCCTTTCTTTTTTTTTTTTTTATGAAAGAGTACAGTAGTATTTAATTTCTTTTAAAAATGAAAATCCAGTGATAACACATAAGGACGCCTTTGGTTTTAAAAAAAATACATAAGTATCCTTTCATGTGGTAAGTGTTATTAAGCCCGTGGTATTCACGGGGCAAAAGTTAGGACACAAAGAAGATAAATATGGGTGGTAGTACTGAATAATATCTCTTATAGTCATATGAAGGCCTGAATGAAACAAAAAGGCTGACCTTTCTGCAAATAAGGGGAATTCCTCTTTCCTGATTGCCTTTGAGTTAGTTTTTTTTCCCCTGTGTTCAAACCTTAGTTGAAACATTGGATCTTCCTGGGTTGCAACCTTGCTGGCCTTTGGACTAGAACTTACACCATGTGCTCCCTGGATCCCAGACCTCTGAACTTGAATGGGAACTTTGCCATTGACTTTCCTGGGTCTCCAGCTTGGTGACTCACCCCGCAAATCTTGGGACTTGTCAGCCCCATAATCACATGAGCCATATTTTTTGAAAGTTGTAGCCCCTTATCCATGTTCTTCCCTAGTTCTGGGACTTAGAATTTCAAGCCTCCTGTATCTAGCTGACCGAGAGAGGCCAACGTACCTTATGTCAGTGTTCTAGAAGCAGAATCAACTGCTTAGTTACCTTAGGATAGGAAAGATTCCAACATGCTCTGGATTTGCCTTTAATTTACTGAATTATGCATTCATATTAGCCCAACAGAATTCATATCATCTTGTAAATTTATTTGATTTTACATGTCATTTTCCCATTCGTAATGGGAAATACCATAACACCACATAGTAGTGAAAAGAGCTACAGAGCCTGAAAACCCTAGTTTTAATATCAACCTCCCCCACTTATTGCAACGTGAACTTGGTAGGACCCTCTAATTGAGCATCAGTCTACTCCAACGTATAATAGTGTTAAGTATGTCTCCTTTGCTGAACTGTGAAAAGTGGAATAACTAAGGCTAAAAACCTGGAACACAAAAGAAACAAAGTGAACATTCGTTTCTTTCCTTTCTCCTTAGTAGTTTTGAGTGAGAGCGGGGTAAGGTCATTGTTTTAAAGACATTCAATAGTTTAATTACTTTTGAATTAAGTTTTAACAGTACCTTGGATTTGAAAATTAAAAAACAGGAAAGCTGAGGTTATTTCTGTCAATGTCGTCATTTCTTATTAACACTACTCTTCCGTCTTCGATGCAAATTAGAAAGAGCAACTTACAGTTTGATTTTTTTCTTACCCCCTACTTATCATTGAGATCTCATGTTTATTGTTCTAATGTGATGCAGATTTTATTGGTAACCATGTTCAATGAAAATTGTTCTCCGTTTTCTTAGTATATAAAACAATATGATCCCTTTGTATTGTTAAAGTTGAAATCCTTGTTATATATTTGTGGCATCCTCTTCTACCTCTTAGACCTTGACTGGAATAAGTGTGAAAACATTCCTTTTTTAAGAAGAGACTATACTCCTTGGGAGAAAGTTTTAGAGTTTATTACGTTTAAAAGTCTATTAAGAGAGGAATTTGTAGTTGAGAGTTTTTGGGCTTCAGAAAATTCTTAAGAGAGTACAACCACATCCATTCATATTAAATAATTTTTCTTTTCTCGCTTAATGGCATATAACCATATTCATCACAAAACAATTTAAGTGATATTTTATCATTTGAAATTGGTATTATTTGATCAATGTACACAATCATTCCCAGTTTCCATTGTTTTCCCAATAAAAAGTCTTAGGATCTCCTTTCCACAAGAGAGACCCAAGTGGAGGGGTGCTCTGAGACATCATTTCTGAAGGCTGGCCAGTTAGAAGGAAAAGAGTTCTTTTTAAATTGCCAACCTTTGCTCCTTGGGATATGAAGATAAAAATTGGGTTTTCCAGGGTTGAGCATAGACACCCTCTGGTCTGAGAAGGATCCCTTGGCAGAGTCATCCTGGCAATTGAGAAATAAGTCAAGTGTCAAATCGCTGTCCACCGGAGAATCCCAAGCACTCATGAATAAATCCAAATGCAAATGATCCAACTTGAACAGAAGTATTTTGATTAATGATGCAAAATTATGCAAATAACACATCGAGAGCTTGAATGGATTTCTATAGAAAATGTATTTGTATGTTAGGGTAGTTTTCAATCCATTTATGAAGACTAGATAGAGAAAGAAGAGAGGAAATAAAAGAAAGTGACCTTTGAGTATTGATTGGACTTTGGAGATGTCTAATGTCCAAGAGTGAAATTCTCATTAACTATGTAATTGATTCTCTAATGATATTCTGAAATTCCATTCAGTCTGCTTTGGTCTAGCACTGATGTAGAATAAAGGAAAAGGATTTCTGTTTACTGCAAGAAATGGAGACCAGGGAAAAGTGACTCAATAAATAGAAGCTTACTTTTTCATGTGAAAAGAAGAAAAGATATTTGTGATATTCGTTCATCCAAAAAAAAAAAAAAGGAGGAAGAAGAATAATAAGCACAGCAAGTCTACTGGGTCACCTAGGACCAAGACTACTTCCATCTTTATTTTCTGCCTTACTTAGTTCTTGGCTTCTAGCCTCAAGTTTGCCCTCATAGTCACAAGATAGCTGCTAGCAATCCAGGTGTCAACTTTGCATTCCAAGTAAGAAGAGGAAAATCAAGCAGCAAAAAGGGAAAATTTCCCAAGTAAGTCAATTGCTTTTATATACTTCCCTACAAGCTCCACCCAAGGACTTCTATTTACATCTCATTGGCCATCCCAGCTACCAGATGGGGTGGAGGAGCTAAGAAAGAGTGCTTTAGCTGGATACATTATGTTCCCAAATCAATCAGTCTTCTGTTAAATAGAAAAAGGGAGAATTGATATGGAGTAAGCAACAATTTCTTCTTTGGTTGTGCCCATTCCTCACAGCATGGAGAAAAGAGGATAGAAGCCCCAGATAGTCTCAGAGCTCATGGAGCAAAGAGAACAGGGTGATTCCTAAGAAGCTAGGAAAATCTCAAGACTTCTACAAGCCATTATTCGCCACATGCGTTGGACTCAATCTCAGTTGCATGCAGATGTTCAAGACCTCTAACTTCCTTCCCCTTTTTAAATTACAAACTCCATTCTGTCAGATAGGATGCCCTTAATTGCAATCACTGCGTGTACTCTCTTTTCCTCAAGTTAGCTTCTAAGATCCAACAAGGAGACCTAGAAGCACACTCGTATTAAAATGTGCTAAGTGCTTTAATCAGGGCAATCATAAACTGCTAAGAATGAGGGGAAAGCATCTGACCCATCTTTAGGAGGTCAGGGAGATTCGGAGTGGACATTAATTTTTCTTACATACTGATGTTCAATATTCTTTTCACCTATAAATATCTGCATCTATGATCTCACAACCCCCAGTGCATGAACATTTAAATATTTAGAACAAATTTTTTTTTCTTTCTTCAGTTGAGCAGTTTTTCTAAGTTGGGTTGCATTACTTAAGAAAAAGCTTACTCAAAATAGGTCCTATTGCAATGTGTCACCAGGCTCTGATTTCTGTCTGGCAGATAAGCTTTGGCTGGTGGGATGGCTTTTACAAGCACAGCTGCAACAATGTCTTACATTTATTTAGTGCTTTTTTGGTATCATCATCTATGATCATGCTCTATGCACACAAAAACCCCTACAAAGGTGACAAGAAAAATACCTGTACTCTATTTTACAGTTCTGCCAAATGTAACAAACACAGGTTGATTAAGCAATTTATTCAAAGTCAAAAATACCTAGTTGATAATATATTCAGATTATCGAGTTTTGTGATCAAGCAAAAGAGCTACAGAAACATATAAAAGTGACGTGGAGTGCAGTTAAGGGCAAGTATCCTGGAGCCAGAGTGCCTGGGTTCATGACACTACCATTTACCAGCTGAGTGACCTTGTACGAGTTACTTAACCTCTCTGATTCCATTTCCTGGTCTGTGAAATCAGGATTGCAATAGTACCTTCCTCATAGGGCTATGTTATCAGGATCGAATAAATGTATGTCTTGTAGACGAATGCCTGGGAGAGGGTAAATGTTATATACGTATTTGCTATTATTCATTTGAATTGAAGAGAACAGATTTCACTTTACTTTTTTTTTTCATCTCCCTCTACAAGTACGCTAGAAGGAAACAGTTGGTTATAAACTATTGGCTTATTTTATTGGCTAACCCCTGTCTTATTCTAAGAAATAGATTTGATCGAGGTATCTCAAAGCAATAGAAACGTAATATATGAATATTCAAGGAAGTAAGGAAATAAGAAACCTTCCCATAAATGTGCTACCTGATGACATGAAGAGCAAGAAAACCATTGAAGATAGAGCAGGAGCCAGGAGCCCACAAACCCTGCTCCTTACAGCAGCAGTAAATTCCACCTGCTAGGCCGGTGGCTCAGCCTGTAATCCCAGCACTTTGGGAGGCCGAGGCGAGTGGATTGCCTGAGCCCGCAGGTTCGAGACCAGCCCGGGCAAATTGGCAAGACTTGTCTCTACAATAAATCCAAAATTAGCTGGACGTGGTAGCACGCACCTGGAGATCCAGCTACTTGGAAGACTGAAGCGGAAGGATGGCCTGAGCCCAGCAGGTTGACGCTGGGGTGGCCGTGAGTATGCCACTGCACTCCAACCTGGGAGACAGAGTAAGGCCCCAACCCCCCCCCAAATTTCACCAACCCCATGACCCAACTTCTTCCTGTGCGTGGACTCCCACTTCGTGCAACTGGCGCTGCTTTAACTTTGCTATTTTAAATTGCTACGCTCTCTTGGGTCACGCAAGGTCCAAAGAAAGGAAAACTGATGTAACTTATCAATCACTATCCAGTGCAGAGCAAGCATTCCGCTGGTGGACTTCTCACACCGAACATCCTCACATTTCATTTTAGTATGTCTGCGCTAGGACGGACCCAGGCTCCTACTCCAAAGAATGGTAACCAAGGCATCCAGGTTATGTCACAAAGCACAGCATATTTTGAGGAAAGAAATCCCTTCTGCAGCAGCTTTTATTAGAAAAGAGCTGTGGTACCTGCCAAGCACTTTGAGACGTCATTGTTCCCATGTACTCCTGGTTCTTTGGGTTTATTTTTGTTTTGCGTTCTACAATTGTTATTTGCCAATCTGTTCCCATTAAGTAGCTCATTGACTCAACATACCAAAGATCATAAGAATTGTCATTCTGAAAGGCTCTAACTGGTTTTACAGCATAATGTTAACAAAAGAGAAACTCCAGGGTTAGGCTCTTGGAGAAACACTGCCAGAAGAGCCATCTTCTACTGAACTTTGCCTGTTAAGGATCCTGGATTGTATTTCTTCCATCTTTATGTCCATCGTTTAAAGACATACAATAGATGCTACAGCACATCACTTCTTTTTCACAGACTGAAAGATACCCTTCAACTTTTTTTTTCATCAAAAGAAAAGAGGTCTTTTCTTTATGTAGTGAAAAAAACTACTCTATTGTAAGAGCCTTTATCTTAAAGCAACATAGGGTGTGAAATACAGAGAAGACAGTTGCCTCTGGACTGTTCAAAAATTGGAACATTTTCAATATTCTAGGTCTATGCAAGATGCTCTTATCATTATGTTTAAATCTTGACACCCCCCAAAAATTGCAAGTATTTAACAGAGCTTAAGGGATTTTTGTCAAAATATTAAACCACTTCACTACCTATTTAGGGAATAAATTTTATAAAACTTCATTCTTGCATCCATCCTTAGAAATCAGACCATAGAAATTGAAGTCTCGCCCCGTCCTCTCCTTCCCCCTAGTCTAAAGGGACTTTTCTCCAGTATGAGGGAACTACATCATAAGTTTGGTTATCCGGTCAAAGAACATATAAATTAGGAATGTTTAGATTTTTCCCTGAATGTTCAGCCATTCATGGTACAAAAGACAGGAAGAAGTCTAATTTTTAAATTTATTTAACCTGTCTGAAGATGGTTCACCTTTATGTTTGTTAAGAATTTTAGTTGCAAAATGCCAGAAACAAATCAACTATAACAGAGCTTAAGAAAAAACAGAAATTTAATAGAAGGAAATTGGGTTATCTCCTATAACCAAAGGAATACTTCAGTAATGAAATGGGGAGATAGATGTCTCAGGGTGGCAGGAACTGGGAACTGACAAATTATTATAAACAAATTATTAAACAAGATTGTGTATTTTCCTCTAAGCAAATAAAAAAAATGCACCAATGCCTATAAACACTGACATATTATTGTAATTCAAAAATATCAACAAAATGTTCAAATCCATATACAACACTTGGTCCTCTTACATGTCTCTGTATCCTTATCTGCTTAACCAGCTACTTCAAATTTAGACACCTCAATTCATCCCTAGAGTTCATGGTCATGTCAGGATTTTAACCTCTATTTATTTTACCCAGCTGCACCACCTGTACCTGCTTCTTTGTGGTAAGAACTAGGAAAAACAAAGTGTTTTTTCAATGGTTTTCTGTCTTTGCAAAGAAACAAGGTGGGTCACTTTAGGTTACTCTCCAAAACAAAAAACAAAATTGGTGAGAGTTTTAATCTTTAAAATGAAGCACATTGGAAGATAAATTGATCCCCAGTTTGTAAAGTGAGATTTTTTAAAAAACCAGACTTTTCAGCAACCAGTATGTTGTAAGCCCAAGTAGACAAAATTTCTCTCTTGATTTTCTAATAGGTTTAATCTAACTTAATGTTCATAGGTAGCTACATTGTTTTGTTTTTTGGGAAGAGGCACAGTGGAAAGAAAAAAAATTATCATGGCAAAATACACTTAAGATAAAATGTACTATGTTAACTCTCCTTAGGCATAGAGTTTAGTGGTATTAACTAAGTCCATGTAGTGGTACATTCAAACTGTTGTGCAGCTATCACCACCATCTATCTCAGAAAAATAAAGAAACTTCACGTCTGATGAAATCTGACCCTCTACTAAAAGATGTCTTTCTGAGATTGCACCTACTGGGAGAAAACAAACCAGCTGTAGTAAGAGTCACTCTTCTGCTCTTCTCCAAAATGGCGCTTGGCACTAGAGACGAAAACCCATTCTGGTCAGACCGTTATCCTGCTCCATCATTATATTGGAAATCACACTGCCAACCTTTTGAAAGCACCAAATACTTTAAGGGATACATGCATTCTCTCCCTTCAGGTTTCCACCAATACATGACAGTTAATTACAATTTTATGTTGCCTCTGACAGGCTGCGCTGTTAAGCAGGTTTCCACACAAAGTCTTAATGGGAAAAGAAATGAAGCAAAGGCATCAATTACAAGGATAGATGATGCCCGCTTCATGCAGTGGGAATTAACTTCTGAATCTAAAAGGCACTCAATGCAGAGGCCTGAGGAATCACAAAGAGATAATTGATCCATCTTTCCTCTGCATTTTAAAACATACATAATTGTTTCTTGGTTGACTGAATTTAGCAATCTCTCTTGTCAAGTAAATGTCCAAGCTGTCTTTTGGAAATTAAACCAAGGAAATTAACATTCCTCAAAGTTTTTACTACCATGCATTTCATACTCGATAGCCCACAGATTTAACCTGCTTGGGTGATGACAATGTCTTAGCCTACAGTGCTCACTAGAGATAATATATTATAATCATCATCATGCCAAAATACTAAAAACCATATTGTGTAAACTTGCTTCAGTTTTCCCTGTAATGTAATGAGAAAATGGCATGATAACCTTTATGAAAATATTAACCTGTTTGCTATCCAGTTCCTGATAAAACGGAATAACATTCAGAGACACAGAAATAATTACAGAGATCAAACAGCTGAGTAAGATGAGAGAAGGAAGGAGGAAACTTTTCCCTATGCTTTTGTTTTCTGACTGGAGGTTTTAGTTTTTTTTCTTAAGCCAACATGTTGGCTCCAACAATATATACCCAAATGTTGATTATCATCATTTTAAAATTCTAGCATCATCCCAATGGCTTTTGCTACGTTCACAAACAGCAGCTAAAGCTATTACAGCCACAGATTTCAACAAGGTGAACTTGCAGAAACAATAGAAAATAATTTACAAGGTTATGCATGGATTTCCCCAAGAATATAGCACCCCACAGAAGAGAGAGTAGTCAGAAAAGGCCATTTGTGTTTAAACCTTGGAACTTTTCTTTTTGTCACTACAAAGATGCATTTTTAGGACTGCACACCCATCACGAGTCCCACAGAACTAAAGAACACTGGAGTCAGACTAGGTCAGAATAGGTTGGCCCTAAATCCCTCATTTACTGGTGAGAAAATTGAAACCTACAAGGTGAAGAGTGACCTAGCTAGATCACATTCAGCAAGAATGAGGACGGCAGAACTCTAATCCCTTCTGAGTTCTTTCGCACAGGTCATTTCTCCATGTCACATATTTTGACTCCCAGGTTTGCAGTGTTCCCCCTCAAACGCCAGCATTCAGGCTGGATCACTGCTAAACGAGCTAGGGCAACTCACTCAGAGGTGAGTTAAAATCACCAGCCAGACTCAGTCACTACAACCTGTCATTCTGACCCAATTGCAAAACGAGGTGAGACTAAAGAGAGACTTGAAGGGTGGAGCTAATGGTGAAAGTGAGCTCAGGACCGGATTTATGGTAAATATAAAGCCTCAGACCCAGGGGCTTAGGCATCTCAATCTGGGTTTAAAGGCTAGTTCTTTTGTAAATAAGCATTTCTTAATTCACTGGATCTCAATAATATATGTGTGTGTGTACATTATATATGTATATTATATGTATGTGTATATATGTGTGTGCATATGTGTGCATATATGTATATGTGCATGTATGTGTGTATGTGTATATGTATGTTTGTGTGTGTGTACAGATATGTGCGTATGTGTTTTTATATGTGTGTATGTGTATGTGTGTATATATGTGTAGGTGTGTGTGTATATGTGTGTGTGTGTGTATATTTATGTATGTATGTGTTTGAACTACCATGGTGCTGAGGATCTTCATTTTCTGCCCTGGGATTCTCTGGACACTGCAGACTTGGACAAGCAGCTCTAGAACTACAGGATATGAAGCCCAGAAGTGAAGGGAATCATTCCTCCCAGGGGCAACCTGCAATTCCAAGAAAATGGGACTCAAGCAGGATGAATGCTCCTCCCACATCCTCGGGTAGACAATTCTGAGAGGTGTTCTGTAAGCCTCAAGGAGTCCTGCTAGAATTAAGCTTTCGTTCCTATAAATTCAGTAATAGCCTGTACACTGGTTTTTCCTCTTTCTTTCCCTCACTCTCCTGTTCCTCACCCTTGGTCCTTGGGCTTTTTTGTTTCCCACATAAACCACCTGCATACAAGCTCTTGTCCCAAACTCTGTTTGCAGGGAAACTCAGACTTTTTTTTTCTGAGTCAGACTCTCACTCTGTCATCCAGACTGGAGGGCAGTGGCATGCTCGCTGCCACCGAAGCCTCGACCTGCTGAGCTCAAGTGATCCTTCCACCTCAGCCTTCTAAGTAGTTGGAAATATAAGCACACACCACATTGGCTTAATTATTTATTTATTTATTTATTTATTTATTTATTTATTTATTTATTGTAGAGACGAGGTCTCACCAAGTTACCCAGGCTGGTGTTGAACCCCTGGGCTCAGGCAATACATCTTGGCTTGAACCACCGCACCTGGCCAGAACCTAAACTTTTACTACAAACTGGTAAAAAAAAAAAACCTTTGCTAGCTGTGTGATCCTAAGAAAATTATTTCTATTCTTGCATACTCAATTTCCAATTTCAAAATAATAGTATATTTGAGATAGAAAAAACAGGAATTAAGCAGAAAAGCTGATCTCGAGGGTCTTATCTTAAGTAAGCAACTGCCTGCCATCTCTACTTCTGTAAATACGCTGTAAGTAAGCAGCTACATGCCATTTTCCTTAACTGCAATCTCTTTTTCTGTAAATACGCTTTATTACACCTCATATGAAAATGTCCATTAAAATGTCTGTTTCAATGCTTGTTGTAGAAGTAGAAGTAACTGTTCCCACTCCTAAATTTAAAATTATGAGCTCACCAATGACAAACACTTGTATGTTATAAACCAAAAAACTCTATAAAAGCAGCTTGAAACTGAGGGTCGGGCTCAGGTTTTGGGAGGTTACTCCACTTATACTTCCAGAATAAACACTTTTGATTCTCCTCTCAGTCTCTGGTGCCTGTTCTGAGTGCATTCATTCCTGTTGCCAGTGAGTTGCTGCAGTTGCTGTAACATATTCACAGGACTATTGTAAAGACCAATTAAGGTAGTATATATGGAAGGACCTAACCCCTTGCCAGCTCTTTCTGTGGTGGCCCATTTACTTTGTTTCACTTGTTTAGGACAAACACCTCAAAGTCACCCTTTCAGCCCTCCTATATATGTTATAGAGGTCAGGGGATCTGTCACAACAGAGTTTTGTAGTTCACTCTTCATTTACTGCCTTTTAAGTTAACAACTTACCTCCTGCCTTTGTAGTTCTGATATCCACTTTACCATGTAATAGCAAAAACATGTTCCTGCCAGAATGCACATGCTTCTTTTGACAGACTAAATGACATATCATTTTCTAATATACTAGAAAGGGCAATGAATTAAAGCACACAAATCCAAGTCTAAAACTTGAGCATGTTTCTATGCAGATTAGTATCCAATTTGTCTGATGATGGCTATTGAGAGAGTAGACAATCACTGTGTGATGCTAATCATTGACTGTAGCCCACTGAAAGCCTTGGGGAAATATTATGCCCCGTGTAATACAAGAGTAACATAAAATGAAATTATACACTATAACCCACTTGCTATGCCTTTGTAACAATTGCATGTCCATATTTTAAGGGGCAGTTGATTTTGCTATTTTCTGAAGTTTAATAAAAGTTTCCCTTTATCTTATATAAAATGTACTCATGATACCCAAATTTCTGCATTGCAATACACTTGTCTCGTGATGCCTTGAAGTGTGTAAAATCAGACTTATGTTTCCTCCAGTCAATGTTTGACCATGGATCAGTTTCATGGGCCATCTCTTCCTCAGATGTAAAGGACATTTGGTTAAGTGTTTTATGGAATAAGGTGGACGTTTTAAAATTCAAAAAAGGCATACACTAGGTTAGATAAAATTAACAGATTTCTGTACTGCACATCTTATCAGAGTCCTTTATACACTAATGTATCTTGTGCATTGTGAATTTCTCAAGTGGAATATAGTACACAGCTTTTCCCCACATACTCTCTTTTTAAAAACAGATTCTCATAGGACACACTGTGATTACACTTAAGAAACATTGCTATAATGTCCTGTCTGTGCAAACGTAGTACTTATTATTTAACTAAAATGAAAAGGAGCTAGTTTTAGCATGTATTCCTAAGAAAACCAGCTTTTCCATTTTTCTTTATGGAAAAAAAAATGCTCATTTATCAATCCTTGCCTTCACATTTCTAAGATCTTACATTCTATATGAAAAAAGACTTGTTTCTTAACTTAAATAAGTGAGAACTTTTATAAAGTTTACATATCGGCCGGGCACGGTGACTCAACCTGTAATCCCAGCACTTTTGGAGGCCAAGATAAGAGAATTGCCTGAGCCCGTGAGTTCAAGACCAGCCTGGGAAACATGGTGAGACTTCGCCTCTATAATAAAATAAATTAGCCGGGCGTGGTAGTGTGTGCCTGTAGTTCCACTTACTTGGAAGCCTGAGGCGGAAGGACTGCCGGAGCCCAGCAGGTTGATGCTTGCGTGGTCGTGAGTGTGCCACTGCACTCTAGCCTGGGTGATGACATGAGACTCCAACTCAAAATATAATAAAATAAAATGTACATCTCTATTTAACACCTTAAGTTTTTCTGGTATTTCCCTTCAGAAAGTCAAGGATTTTTGTTAATATGCTTGATTAACTTTTTATCATACATTTCACCAGTTTTTCCAATAAGGAAGAGAAATTCATTGGTCAACAATTTTACAGATCCTGACTTTTCATCTCCCTTGTTAAGAGGCCAATAGCAGCTTCTGGTTTGCCTGTGACACCAAATCAGATTTCTACTGCTTCATACAAGGCTCTCCCTAATTCGATCCTACTCCATGGTGGATGGAAACATGTTTCTGCGCACTTCTCAACACTGACTACTCTTCTTTCCAGCTCACCTGCCTATTCTAAAAGTAGCTG
This sequence comes from Cephalopachus bancanus, assembly GCA_027257055.1. Taxonomy (NCBI): domain Eukaryota; kingdom Metazoa; phylum Chordata; class Mammalia; order Primates; family Tarsiidae; genus Cephalopachus; species Cephalopachus bancanus. The sequence continues at coordinate 592,694 of JAPVLO010000084.1, read as the reverse complement.
TGCTTCTTCCCACCCTACCGCTTCACTCACACTTAGCCTAGGAATCAGAGCCCCTTTGTGTGTTTTGGGAATAAGATATTTATCATAAGAGTTAGACATTACACAATGATGGAAGGAGTTGTGGAAGTGAACGCCTGGGAGGGGGAGTTGGGGAACTAGAGTAATTCTCCCTAATCAGTCCAGGTCTGATTCCTGAGCTAAAGTGTGAATGAAGCAGGTGGGATGGGAGGAAGCACAGCTACTTTTAGAATAGGCAGGTGAGCGGACAGAAGAGTAGCCAGTGTTGAGAAGTGCTCAGAAACATGTTAGCTTGTAGGCTAGAGCTTCCATGATGGGATTAGTGTCGTTATAACCTTATAAGATGGAGAGAAGACCTCTCTCTCTCTCTCTTTCTCTCTCTCTCTCTCTCTCTCTCTCTCTCTATGTCTCTCTCTCTCTCTTTCTCTCTCTCTCTCTCTCACACACACACACACACACACACACACACAATTTTTGAATAAACATAGAAATTGACCCTCCTGAAACTGACCGTCAGGCTGCACAGAAGGAAGTGAAACTTACCAAATCATTGTACCCAGACACTGAGATACCAGTCCTCTCATCTGTCAGAGTCAGTCACTTGCTCTGACAGTTTGCCTGTTGACAAACTCCTCTTTCTCACCCCTTCCTAATTCCTGTTTTTCCTCATGTAGTTACATTTCTTCCCTGGTATATAAACTCCTTATTTCAGTCAGTTGGCAGACGAATTTGAGACTTGTCTCCCATCTCCTGGCTAACATCATGCACATTAAAAAGCCTTCTTCCCTGGCAATACTTGTCTCAGTGATTGGATTTCTGTGTGGTGTGGTGAGAAATAGCACCTTGACCAAACCCCTGGTTTTCAGAAATATTATCCTTCTCTCTTTGCTATCCTGTATCTTAAATACTCAGAAGTTTATCCAGTATTAATGTTATCTCATTTTAGATAAAAAGAAAATGAGAGAGGAGAAAAATGGTTGGTTAATATACATGCAAATATATTCATATTAAAGGAAGAAAAAAATACTCATAACTACTCTAGGCCTTGTTTTAAACCTAGACATGTTTTAAAATTGGATCAGAGTATTTATGAAGTTGCTAAATTTTCTTCTACCCATTCCATGTTCTTTTTATTCTCAGTAGGAACTTCAGCTCCCTGTGGTCCTTTACCTGAAGGGTGACCCAAACCTTCACTACTGAGGATCTGTGCCCTTTGTTAGCATGGTGACCATGGGAAAACAGGATTCTCTGAGACATCCTGATGATCACTGGTATTTGAGAGACTCCTCCCTGTCCCTGTAGTGCCAGTTGCCCAATTTGTCCTTCACAATGAGGATTAGTCTTCTCAGTCAGTTCAGTAACCACTTCAAATTCAGCAGGAAGATCAATTCCGTCTCACATTCAGAGGTGTCAGGGACTTACTGACTTTAGAGGAGGGACCCAAACAAAACCATAATTATCTTTTGGGGAGGCAGGCCCCTTGTAGTACACTCAGAATTTGTTTCTCTGGATCAAAGTCAACCAGAGTTTTATCTGGACGTTTTGAGAAGGTTGCATCATGATTTTCAGAAGAAACTTCCTGAGTTGCGGCAAAGAGGTGACTGGTTCTTTCACCGTGACAATACACCTGCCCACACCACACTGAGTGTTCAGCAATTTTTGACCAAATATGGCATGACTCTCATGCCCCCACCCTTCCTATTTACCCAATCTCACCCTGAGCAACTTTGTTTGTTTCCCCTGTGAAAAAGTTTTCAAAGGGGAATGTTTTGTCAACGTGAAAGAGGTGAAATACAAAACAGCAGAAGTACTAAAAGACATCAAAATTGGTGAGTTCAAAAACTGTTTTGAGCAATAGAAAAAGCATCTCAATAGGCATACTGCATCAAACAGAGAGTACTTTGAAGGTGACTGAACTTTAAACATGTAACGATAAATACACATTTTTTAATAAATAAATTCTGGGGTTTTCTTTTGTCTTCCTCCTAGTATTATCTAGTCTATTGGTCACCTGACTCGCGTTTATTTTTTGAAATTATACATCTTTGATAAAGTTAATGTCTTCAATATAGAACAGCAATATCAATTGTCACATACTGTTTACTGACTGTATTCAAGGTTTTCCAAATGATGTATATTTTTCTTTGGCTGGATTATAAATTCCTTAGGTCCTCTACCTATTTATCAGCTAGAGAAATACTTTCATTAACAAATTCTTTCAAAAATTCTTAGAAAAGTCACTAGAATTCTCTGATTATGAACTGCATCACATTCAAAGAGCAATTTTTTTTTTTTTTTTTGAGTTGGCATCTCACTCTGTCGCCCAGGCTGGAGTGTTGTGGCATGCTCACGGCAACCCCAGTGTCGACCTGTTGGGCTCTGGCGTTCCTTCTGCCTCAGCCTTCCAAGTAGCCAGAACAACGGGCACGCGCTCCATGCCCAGCTAATTTTTTATTTATTGTAGAGATGAGGTCTCACCATGTCGCCCTGGCTGGTCTCAAACCCTCAGGCTCAGGCAATCCACTCACCTCAGCCTCCCAAAATGCTGGGATTACAGGCTGAGCCACCAAGCCTGGCCTAAAGTGCAACATTTTAAGAAAAAAAAACCTGATAAAAATATTTCAACCTTCGTCACCTCTGAATTATCCATCCAGGATACATATTTTGTTCCCTAGAATATTTTGCCTGTACCTTAGCAGCCTAAACCGATGGTGACTTACTGAATGAAACATAATTTGACAGCACATCATGGCTGACAAGACAAAATAAATAAAAGCTGGATTATACACTCTAGATAATAAATATATAAACTTTTTATTATCTTCTCCACTGATTTCAGGCTTTAAAAGATGATTAGGGTCAAAGTCCTTCTGACCAAGGCCGCCCCCAAAAATGACTGAAAAACCTATTAGTATATTAATACATATTAATATATATAATCAAAATTATAAAAACTGACTCAGTTTTCTCATGACTAAAGAACAGGGATATCAAAGACATATCTACATAGATAGAAGAAAATTTGTAGTTAAATAATTATCTAGAAATTTCACTCATCCTAAGATTCCCTAGGCCAGGGACTATGTCCTACATGTAATATGGCATCTAACACAAAGCCAGCACTCTATTATTAATAGTACTATTGTTATAATTGTGCTCATTATTCTTTTACAGTACTGAAGTCAGTGTAGCAGTGTTGGTGATAAGCCATCGAGTCATCTCAAATGTTTCTCTTTCTTCATTGGGAAATTCTTTTGTTATTGTTTTAGCTTCAATGTCTCCAAGGGAAGCAGAGTCCATGGAGAGTGAGGTTTAGGAGCTTTAACTGGATGGCTTTCAGGATAACCAGGGAGAGAGAGGTTAACAGACGTTGAAGGAAAACTGGAATACAGGACTTCACAAAGGCTTCATAAAAGCCTCAGCAGAGCCAGGCTCGGTGGCTCAGCCTGTAATCCCACGCCTTTGGGAGGCTGAGGTGAGTGGATTGCCTGAGCCCACGGGTTTGAGACCCGCCTGGGCAGCAAGACTCATCTCTATAATAAATCAAAAAAATCAGCCGGGCGTGATAGCGCATGCCTGTAATTCCGGTTACTCGGAAGGCTGAGGCAGAAGGATCGCCAGAGCCCAGCAAGTCGAGGCTGCAGTGGCCGGGAGCGGCCACTGCACTCCAGCCTGGGCGACAGAGTGAGACTCCAACTCAAAAAAAAAAAAAAAGCCTCAGCAGATCAGAGGCCAAGTTGTCTTCTCGGAGGCACAGGGAGACACCTCCCAGAACCAGGCTTTTCTATGCAGGTTGATGTGGGGAGGGGTCTTTCTCAGAGGCAGCTCCTTTCAGCCAAGAGAAGGCCCAGAGCAGGACCCAGCAGCAGCACTCCCAGCCGCCCAGCAGCAGGGGAACAAGCACTGTCATCCTAAAGAGAGAAAAGGATGCCAGGAACGGTGGCTCAGCCTGTAATCCCAGCACTTTGGGAGGCTGAGGTGAGAGGATTGCCTGAGCCCGCAGGTTCAAGACCAGCCTGGGCAACTTGGTGAGACCTCGTCTCTACAGTAAATCACAAAAACTAGCCAGACGGGGTGGCGTGCATCTGGAGTTCCAGCTACTAGGAAGGCTGATGCAGAAGGATCGCCTAAGTCCAGTAAGTGGAGGCTGCGGTGGCCGTGAGCGTGCTGCTGCACTCCAGCCTGGGTGACAAGAGTAAGACTCCAACTCAAAAAAAAAAAAAAAAAGAGAGAGAGAAAAGGACAGGGTACTACACCGCCTAGCACATTTTCTACCTAAATCAGGCATGTACAACCTGTGGCCCACAGGCTGCATGCAGCCCAGGACAGCTAATAATGCGGCCCCACAAAATCTTTTAACACCATGTGTTTTTTTTAGCATTTATTTTCTTCGTGTCCCTATTTTCTTTGTGAGTTTTATTTTTGAAGTTCACAATCACGCCTTATTCATGACATTGCTTTTTGGCAGCACATACATTTGTGAGCAGCAGTTTTCAATTATGAAACACATGAAGAGCAAAATTCGAACACACATTTCTGACAAGCACATTGAGAACTCACTCAGAATTGCAAACACGTCCATCAAATCAGACATCGATAGATTCGTTTTACAAAAACAAGGTCAAATTTTTCCACTAGTTTTCTATTGTTCACATTTTTCTAAACTTTATCATTTAAAAAAAGAAAAGAAAAAAGTCTTATTATGTGAAAGGACAAACCGAGAGCGAGAAGCTCTTCTTTGTCTTGTTCTTAAACCCTGACATGATGAGGAAAAAGTAGAGGTTATGTTATGGAGAAACGAATACTTTAGGTAAAGATTAACTTTGCCAACTTTGTCTTTTCAGAAGCAAAGACTTCCTGGTGCCAGGTATCAGAGAGCAGGGAGCCGCAATCAAGCTTGCCTAGAGTAGAAGGAGTTTACAAGGCCTAAGACTTCCCACATTAGGCATAATTTATGCAAGTCCCAAAACTTGTGATTATAAAAGTTATGCAGATTGCAGGACTTGTGATGGCTCAGAGTGGGGCGTGGGTGGGGATTCGATCTTCCAGCAAATTGGGCACTGTCTACAGGGAAGTCAAGGATCCTCTGAAGCTGCTCACTGGGAATGCATAGGAGATAAATGGAAATGCACCCTCCATTTAGCTCTAAGGAATGTTATTAAGAATGTACAGAAGCACTGGGATCCTTATCACACCTTTCTCTAGGGGCTATGATAACGTGGGTGGACATTAGCGGGTCTCTGTGTCACAGGGTCTCCAAGACATTCATAGATGGTCAATAAAGAAGTCACGACAGTCACACCTATCTGATTGCAACATCCCCAATGGAAAGAATTAAAGCCAGGGCTCCAGGGGCTACAGGGCCACCCTCATCTAGAGTGTAGGCTTGCTTCCTGTCTGTGGGAAGGGAACCTTTCTTAAATAAATCTTTTCCTCTTTCACCTCTTTGTGTGTTGCAATTCTTTGCATTACTCAGGTCTCTGGTTGTCAGCATACACCTCTGGCATGCCAGCTCCAGCAGTGCTGCACCCCTCTCTCTCCATCCATCAACCCTTACCCTATCTGTATCCTAACATTATGTATATACACTAACTATATTATATAGCATATGTGCAGCCCAAGACAATTCCTCTTTACTTGATGCGGCCCAGGGAAGTCCAAAAGCTGGATAGCCCTGATCTAAATGTTCCAAATAATTTCCTCAACTATATTTTATTTTGTGTGGTCAGAACTTGTAAGCATACAGCTTTGTTTTAATTTTGTTTAAATAAGCCAAGGTCTATTTTTCAGTTGCCTGAATTCGGAGCTCTCCTTAAACATGTTCTCTTATAAGTAAACATGTTGTGGAAACACCCTGACAAATGTTAAACAAAGTTTTTAGCAAATTGGAAAGTGTAGCAGCAACCGTACAGCATTATCAGCAAATGATGGCACCTGCTTCTCCTACAGAAACCATTCAACTTCAGCTTCACACATCTCCTTTCTTTTCCCTCTCAATAGGGAATGAAAGATGATTGTTTCTAGTTTACTTTATGGGAAGGAGGACAGGCAGGCAAGGGCAAGGGAGCAAAGACAATGAATGTTTATGGCCTTCTTATTAACTGTTCAGTAAACTTCCAGTGCATAATAGGTTGTTCATTTATCAGAGGGGTCATGTCTTACAATTTTAGTCAAGACTTTAATATTTAGAATACACATTTCAAAAAATGTTGATCTCATTGTACACAAGCTTACTATTTTGAGAGAAAGGTAGATTTTGTTCTTTATGGAAAACCTCTTTAATTTTGGCTAAAAGTGGGAGATCTTTACTCTTAAATTTAATTTTCCAAACACAGTTTGCCTTTTGCTATGATCTGGGAGTCCCCCACAATTATGTTGGAAACATAATCACCAATGCAACGGAGTTGGGAATGGGGACTTTTGGGAGGTGTTTAGGTCATGAGGGCTCTGCCTCATGAATGGAGTAATGCCATTATCAAAAGCACTTCTAGGAGCAGATTCTCTCTCCTGCCTTCTAGGAACACAGGATTCCTCCCCTCTAGAGCATAAAACAAGGTGCAATAGTAAAACCAAAGACCAAACCTACCAGCATACCTTGACCTTGGACTTCCCAGCTTCCAAAGCTAGAGAAATAAATTTCTTTTCTTTATAAATTATCCAGTTTCACGGATTCTGTTATAGCAGTATAAAACATATTAAGACATTTTTATTTCCATTGCATCGTTGAGCAAACAGGAAGCTCCCTTCACTAGAAGCAGAAACTTCTTTCAATCTCCCCCTGATACTCAACAAAAAATTTGTTGTTGTTTTTCATTTCACCTTAGGCATCTTCTTTTTCTATCTTCTCTGAAGTCACTATAGCTTTTTCTACTTTTTTTTTTTTTTTTTTTGGTTCTTGCTTTCATCAGAATATTTATCCCCCACCCAAAATTCACATGTTAAATTCTAATTACCAATGTGATGGTGTTAGAAGACATGAGTTTTGTCATTTGCTGATAGGCTAATATTGTACATGTGCTGCCTTTTGTTTTGCTGTGACAATAACCCATATTATATTTATTACATATTTGAAAAGACTTTTAGAACCAGGTGCCGTACCAAATTGAAGAATGGACACACATTCTTGATCAGATAGTGGTCAAAGATAATAACTGAGAAATTGGCAGCACGTGAGATCCTGTCGGTTCCTGAAGTGTGGAGGCCATGTCCAGATGGCCTTTAAGCTTCTTACCAGCAGCCTTCACTCAAGAGACAGTATGGTTCAAAGCTAACACTACTCCAGTTTGAATAACCAGCGCGAATCATCATGACTTATTGGACCAAGGCCCCTATATATTCTTTCTCTTCCATGCACACTACTCTGAAAGATTGCAAAATACATAATAAGGAGCTTCCTGTTTATTATGTCATAGAATATGCCTTATAAGTAATGCCTTGGGTTCAAATCTAAAACTACTTGCAATAAAAGCACATCTAAAATCTACTGATGCTCATTTAGAGCACAAAACACACCCTAAACTGAAACAAGTTGTGTGTAATTAGTGCCCTTAAAAGAGGCTCCAGAGAGCTCATTTGCCCATTTGCACCACATGAAGACAGTGAGAGGGTACCATCTAAGAACCAGGAAGCTGGTGCCTTGACCTTGAATTCCCCAGCCTCCAGAACTATAAGAAATGCATTTCTGTCATTTAGAAGCAACCTAGTTTATAGTTGCTGGTGTTTTAGTTTGTGGTTATAGCCTCCCAAGTGGACAAAGATAGTTTTAAATCATTGCTTCCCCTTCTCCACACCACCTTCACTCCTGGAAGCACTAGACCCCTGTTTCTGGATAGGCTCTTTGCATATATCTCTCTTAAACCTTTTCTTCCTCCTGAAAAAAAGCTGCTGAAGCATTTATTCCTTCAGCATAAGCTTTGCTTTGTCCTGGCTCCTCCTATGCCTGTCATCCCTGATTGCACAGGGTTGAATACATGAGCTGAGCATTTTGAGCTCAGTAATGTTTTCTCCAGCTGCTAAAATGATGAGCTTAGATTAAAGAATGCTAAGAGTTGGTGTAACACAAAACTTTTATAATTTGATACACTTTTAAATAATTAATGCCTTTCTCTAGTAAGGCATTAGTTTTGTTGCAATAATGTTGCCTAACTATTATTATTATATTCTATTTCTCGATTGGGTTGTGACATGCGACGAAAAGTAGATTTTATAGGGACAACCAGCTCAGGAGTTGGACTGAGAAGCAGCTTCAAAGCACTTCCCAAAGCCAAACTTGCACCAAAACAAGGTTATGGTCACTGTTTGGTGGTTTGTTGTTGTTGCATAGAATATGAGAAGACGATTTTTTTGATTTTCAGTTCATGAGACACCTACTTATCGAGCTTTTTCACCTTTCTGATTTGCTTCAAATGCCGAATGACTGACCATAGAATGGTCAATGTTGAGTTCTTCGGCAACATCTTGTGTAGTTGTAAGACGATCAGCTTCGATGATTATTCTCAATTGATTGTTGTCAACTTCCAACGAAGTTCCAGCTACGCTCCTCATCTTGGAGGCTCTCATCTCCTTTGCAAAACTTCTTGAACCACCACTGCACTGTACGTTTGTTAGCAGCTCCTGGGCCAAATGTGTTGTTGACGTTGTGAGTTGTCTCTGCTGCTCTATGACCCGTTTTGAACTCAAATAAGAAAATTGCTCGCATCTGCTTTTTCTCTAACATCATTTCCATAGTCTAAAATAAATATAAAATCAACAGCAATAAGACATTAGCAAAAAAGCGAGAAGTGCACATTAAAGTGATGTGTTACACGATCCCATGTATTTAATAATGTATTCCAATATCAAACGGCAAATATCAACAATGCAAAAACTGCAATTACTTTTGCACTAAAGTGTTCAGTACCGATATTTACTGTCTTCTATCTAGGAGAAATATAATGAGCACGTACAATTTTTACAAGTTTTTCTTGTGACATGAGCTTCATAGTTCTATCTGGAATCTGAGTTGTATACTTTGTAGAAATAGATAATATTTCTTATGAAAGACATATATAAACATACTGAACACTAGTTTCTGTGATAGCAAAGAATAAATCAATGCATATAACAACAGGTGCACTTTTTCCATATTGCTATAACTAAAATTCTATTATGAACTAAAGACACATCTCCATTATTGTTCATGCATTCCAACATATTAATAAGGGCCACTTTTTCTTAAATTATTTATTATACATATAAAGATAGAACAAGTCCTCCAATTTGAGATAATGCAATGAAACATTCCTTGGACCTTAAAATAGGTGAATATATTTCTCATCACACAAAGAGTTAAGAAAATAATCTCCTGGAATTATTTTTATTCATGCTGAATAGCACAAACTAAAATATTTAAAGCTATTAAATTGTGATGAAATAATGGAAGGTGACTTGGTTAAAATTAAACTTCAAGTAGACTATTAACAATTAGGTATTTTCTCCCTGCGTACTGTAAGACTGGAATAAAGTATTATGTGATTTTAATAACAAAGACAAATTTCAGTTTACACTGCCAATATTACAACCGAAAAAGTAGGACAGAGATAAGTAAGCATATCATTCATTCAGCAAAGACATCGAGAGACTGCCACATAGAATACTTTGTGCTAAATGCTTTGGGGAAATAAAGAACAAAGCACTTTTTGTTTCCTTGGAATATTTTCAATTATTTTGTAGGATGAAATAAGTAGCAAGAAAGTGTGGTGAAAAAGTAAAAACAGCCATTATAGGAAGAAAATATATGAGCTACTATCATCCAATCTAGATAGTCAGTTGAACCTTGAACAATGCAGTGGTTATGGGTGCTGATCCTCCAGCCAAAAATCTGCATATAACTGCTGACTCTCCCAAAACCGAACTACTAATAGCTTATTATTGACCAGAAGTCTGATCAATAACATAAACAGTCAATTAATACATACTTTGTATGTGATATGTATTATGTATTATATACTTAAAATAAAGAAAGCTAGAGAAAAGAAAATGTTACTAAGAAAATCCTAAGGAAGATAAATGTATACTATTTATTAACTGGAAGTGGATGATCATAGAAATCTTCAACCACGTTGTCTCCAGTCTGAGTAGGGCAAGGAGGAGGAAAAAGAGGAGGGGGTTACTCTTGCTGTCTCAGGGGTAGCACAGGCAGATGAATATCTGTGTGTAAGTGAATCCATGCAGGTTAAACTTATGTTGTTCAAGGATCAACTGTATATTATAGACATTGTCACTAATACCAATTACAAAACACGTATAAGCATTTATATGCATGCCTGGTTCTCCAGTATGTTAACACCAAAATCTTTTATGAATATTAGAAATTTGTCTTAAATGAAGGTAAATAGTAACATAGAAAAGTGGGAAATTTTTATTAGCATTCAGTATAAGGAACTCATTGAATTAAAGGAGGATTATACACATAGTATGGCTCTACTTCCTTCCTTTCCTAACCAATTTTTCCCTTTCATTACCCTTCCAGATAATTTCCTTTTCTATTTTTTCATCTTAATTGCTTACTTTTGAAATTATGTTATTATTATAAGCACCCATTTCTATTCTGGAGTTACCGGAATTATTATAGCTTCCAAATGGAGTATTAGGAGTTCAAACTCACATATGAATAAGTAAAATAAAAATAAAAAGACTGATTAGGTTTTTTATCTTTTCTTTATTTATCCAGTACTACAATACCCCAATATTAAAATTAGCACCTATTTTAAAAGTCAAAGAAAATTAACAGATGGCTTCACATAAATTAAAAAATGGTACATAAAATTTAATATTGTGCCCTGTATAAATCATTATACTGGATTAAAAAATTATTTGAGTTAAAAGCATTTTGCTAGTAATCTCATGTTTCTCAATGATAGAGTCAGTGAATTTTGTATTACCAAAATAATACTATTATCAGAAAGTTCGCATTGTTGAAAAGACTTTCCTGGAAAATATTAGCTTATGAACAATTCCATGTTAGCAAAGAGCAATATTTGGTAGTCACCAAATGACAATATGGAATTTCTCCATTTTACAGAAATATTGGTCAAAAATCACACATATAATGATATGTTTTTAGGAAGGAGACAAACATAATTCAATAACCAATCTTAAGGTATTAAACTTCCAAATAAAAGTATACTATTTCTTAAAGTGTATAAGAATCTACCGTTTTCATCTCTCAGAAATGCAATAAAATAAACCATTGTTTAGAAAATTTTATACTTTTATTTAATTATTATTCTTCACATATGAATAGGGATTAATCTTTCAAATTGTTTTCACAACAAGTTCCTGAACAAAGTACTCATGTATGTCTTGTTCACTGTTTTGAAACTCGTGAGAAGTGACTCTCAGGAGAACATTCCAAGTTACTGTAGAGTTTTGTTTTTATCTCTGTTTTCATTGTCGACTGATTATTTGCTCAGTAATATGCAGAGGTTACAGCCTCTGTTCTTACAATATTGGCTCTATAATTTTCCACACACAGAATGCTGTATGACTGGGAACCTGGAGAGAAGAAATATCTCAGAAAAGCCTCACTTGGGGCCTCATGTGCCCTTAAAGAAGAGACATGTTATGTAAAAACATGGAAGAGGGACCTGAGTTTGTCATGCACGTAGGGATGCGAGGTGCCCTTCCAATGCTGATTTACTCCTTTCTCAGCCTTACAACTCCCACCTTCTATTCAGTCTATCCTATCATCTGTGTTTAAATAGCTCTTGAAACACATTGACAAAGAAACAACAAAATGCATTGTTGCCAAGACTGGCCAAGTACCCTTTATATTTGCTTCCTGAGGCTACTGTAACAAATTACCACAAACTAAGTGACTTATAACAACACAAATTTACTGACTAACTCCTCTAGAGGCTAAAAGTCTGAAACCAAGATGTTAGCATGGCCTCTAAAACCTGTAGATGAGAATCCTTCCTTTCCTAGCTTCTGGTGTCCGGTGGCAACCCTTGACAGTTAGTTCCTCATAGATGCAGCACTCCAATCTCTGACTGTCATCACATGAGTTGTGTGTGTCTTCTCTTCTTGAAAGTATGTCAGTCATATTGGATTTAGAACCTATCTTACTCCAATGTGACCTTATCTTAACCAACTACATCTGCAACAACATGTACCTAAATAAGTTCACATTTTGAGGTATTAAGAGTTAGAATTTTCATATATTGTTTGTTTGTGGGGGAGGAGACACAACTCAAACCATAACACTCATCAATCTCATTTCTTCTTCCTTATATAGCTATACTAGATTTTTCCAGCCTCCTTTGCAGACAGAGGCAGCCGTAGAAACCATCATGGTTGATTGGATGAGGGCAGAGATTATTTATGACACTTCCAGCCTAGACATAAAACTTCCTGTGCAATCCTCCAAGCTTTCTTTTCTTCATCACCTATATCCACAAGCATAGCTGTGTTTTTTTACTTGTTTTTAATCATAACATACAATCCAGTGGTAATAAGTCCAGGGCTGTTAGGGCAGTTACTTGTATCTTTCTGCTTCATTACTGTTAACTTTGGCTTTGATTTCCCAAAAGACCTCATGGTAACAAGACGCCGTTTGAAACACTAGCCACCATGCTCACATTCCACACAGGAAGAAAGAGGATGAGAGAAAGACAAAACACCATCTATGGTGTACTAGCTCCTTTGAAAACCTGTCCTGGAAGCCCAGACCAATGATTTCTGCTTACATTCCGTTGGCTACCTATATCTGCAAAGGAATCTGGGAACAACCTCCAACCCTAGTGTTGTGGTTGCTGAGAAGGAAAGTGAAAATGTCTATTAGTTGGACAACTGCACGTTTCTGGTATGGAGAAAAAAGTGGTCAGGCCTCAAGGGCCTCTTGACTTAGTTCCACAGTCTTAACACTTAGAGCAAAAGATAAACACAACATGGAAGTACAGGTTCCTTTAACTCCGTGGTTCCCAACCATGGGCAATTTTGTCCCTTAGGGAACATGTGATACTGTCTTCAGGTACATTTGATTGTCTTGGCTGGGGCAGGGGTTCTATTGATATCTAGGGGGCATAATCCAGGAATGCTACAAAACATCCTGCAAATCGCAGGACATTTCCTACGACGCAGAATTTTTTGGTTGAAAATGTCAGTGTACTAGTGTAAATCCATCCTCTGCAAACATGAATCAGCATCTGACTGATCATATAAGCAAATCCTCTTCTCTTGAGAAGAAAGAGAGTAAGAAGGACAAAAGGCAGAGGTAGAGAAATGTGTGCATCTCCTACAGTTAGATACACATCTCTGTATGCACAAGAACCAAGCTGATGGCCAACCACCGGAATGGCTGACCCTCAAGGGAAGAGCTGTTTAGTGTTGCCTGGCCTCTGGGTGGTTGCCTCCTCAGTGCTACAGGCCTGTATGTGCATTCCTCTGGAACCAATGGGATGGAAGATCAGTACAAATCTACAAAAGTTTGTATGTAGGTTAAGAAAGGATAATGATTTTAAGTTAATTTGAAACCACATTATTAACTAGGCAGAAAGTTCCATCCATATCTATTTCCATCTTGAAACACACATAGCTGTTTTCCAATGACTATAAAGACAAGACAATCTAAGCTCTATATGTTTTCCCAAAATTAGAAAAATATTAACCCGACATTAAGTTCTTATGGACAAAAAATTGCAAAAAATGGAAGTTTTATTTTGCTTTTACAAAAGTGAGAGGGAAAATCCCTAAGAAAATATTTCATCCGCTGATGACATTAAATCTCCAAAGAAATTCAAGTTACAAAATCTTCTGTGACCCATATCCTTGTATTTCTTCATGTGAGCCAAAACATTCTTACTCAGATGCCTAAGTAATTTGCTTTTCTTCCTTATCCCCTTCACCAGCCCACGTCATCTTCTGATGGAACTGATGTAGCTCTTTCGGAATCCAATTCCAATTTCATGTGTCCTCTATTCTCAAATTTTCAGCATCCAAAGGACATGTAGAGCTATCAAGCACAAGTTCACTTTCATAGCCTTTAGAAAATGCCAGCAATTTTATTGGTAACCTCCTTCAAAGCTATTAACTCTTTTTTTCTTGTTGGCAGGCTTCTGATTTTATTCTAATATCCAATCTTCTCTATGAAACCAAGTGTTCGAGGGGAAGTGAATCCCAACTCCAGTCATACTTCTCCCACTGTAGATTATCATGTCTGTATGTGCTGTCTGATTCTGAGGCAGCCGACTTGTAACTATGAGAGGCGCTAACCTTTACATTGATGATAGTTGCATCAGTTAAGGTTCATTCAGACAAGTAGAACCACAGTGAGTGACATGGGATAGGAAATTTGTTATAGGTATTAGGCCTCCAACAATTCTAGGAGAAGCTGGGGAAATAAACATCCAGAAGGGGACTGTCAGGGGATCATAGAAAAGTAATTAACCAGAGTTCATGAAAGGGAGCTGGTGAAGAGATGCAGGGAAGGCTGCTGCCTCTGCATCTGGTAGTAGATATGAATTTACTGCAGGTAATCAGGGCAGGCATTAAGAAGAAAAGCTGGATGTGAAGTCAGAAATAGCAAGACAGAACCAGAATCCATGAAAACAAACTGACACCTGCATCTATCTCCTACAGCATCCAACACTGATATTGTGTGACCTATAGACGGTAGTGCCCTTCACCAAGGAGATGCATGCACATCTGCCCCAGGACTCAGCAAGGCCAAGTGTGAGAAAGCATTAATGTTTCAGAAGCTGCAGACCTGTGTGCTGCCCATGCCGATGAGGTGAGCCAGCAGATAAGAGACAACATACGATCAACAGCAACAACTTTTAAACAGTAGTTGCTGCTTCGCTTCTCACTAACAAATCTCATGCAAATTTGTCTTGAGATCAACCCTAACCTAGGACTATAGAGAGAAAGGAATTCTCAGATACATACATGCGGCTTCATCAAGTTATCACTGTACAATTCCACCATGATCGTAGAACAGAAAGAAGTGGGAGAAATTGGGCCCTTGGTTATATTGTTGAGCTGCTGAATACACCAATATTGAGGCTTGCTCTACCTTCAGATTTCTTATTTATCAGAAAATATATCTTTCTTGTTGAATAAGTTTTTTCTTTATTATTTTGTTATCTTCAAGGTGTGGGGTACAATTCATGGTTAGATACTTAGGTGGTCATCGTACAGGTAAAGTCTGGGCCTCCCATTGGTCCTCACTTTGACTGGTTTGGAATCAGGTACCCTTATGTGTTATGTGCCCACCTCCCCCCTGGCAGTGACTCACTACTGCCAATCCCTTTCATGTAGTATTATGACAGGTGTTCATATGAGTGAAAGCATGATAGATCAGTGAGTATGATAGACTCCAAATCCATCTAAGTGGCAGCAAAGTCCATAATTTTGTCCTCCTTTATGGCTGTGCAATATTCCATCATGTATATGTACCACATTTTTTAAAATCCAGTCCACTTTCGAGGAAGAACGCAATTGGTTCCGTGCTTTTGCTGTTGTGAATAGTGCATAAACATGCATGTGCAGGTATCTTTTTCATAAATGATTTGAGTTCCTCCGGGTATATTCCCAGAAGGAGGATTGCTGAGTCATTGGAAAGGTTGATTTTTAGAACTTTTAGAAATCACCACACTGTTTACCACAGAGGTTGTACTAGTTTATACTCCCACCAACAGTGTAGAAGCATTCCCTTTCCTCTGCATCCTCTCCAGCATCTGTTATTTTTTTAGTTATTAAGGATGGCCATTCTGACTAGATAATGTGGTATATCAATGTGGGCTTTGATTTGCATATCTTTGATGATTAGTGTGGCTGAGCATTTTTTCATGTATCTGTTGGCTGCTCATATGTCTTCTTTTAAGAAGTGTCTATTCATATATTTTGCCCACTTTTTAATAGTACTGTTTGTTTTTGCCTTTCCATACATTTGAGTTCTTTGTAGATCCTGGATTTTTTTTTACCTTTGCCAGATATATAGCTGGCAAATATTTTTTCCCATTCTGTGGGCTGTCTCCCCACTCTTAACGGTTTCTTTTGCTTTGCAGAACCTTTTCAGTTTGATGAGGTTCCCTTTGTATGTTTTATCTCTTATGGCATGGGTTTTTGGGGTTTTGTCCAGGAATTGGTTGCTATTCCAATTTCTGTGAGGGTGTCTCCTGCATTTTCCAACATTCTTATAGTTTGAGATTTTATGTTTAGGTCTTTGATCCATTGGAAGTTGATTTTTGTGTATGGTGATTTTTGTGTATGGTGAGGGGTAGGTTTCATTCTGTTTCATTCTTCTGCATGTGGTCAGCCAGTTTTCCCAGCACCATTGGTTAAATAGGTTCTCTTCTCCCCAGTAGTTAATGGTGAAGGCTTTGTTGAAGATAAGTTGGATGAGAAATTGAGGTTTTGCTTCCGGAATCTCTATCCTGTTCCATAGGTCTATATGCCTGTTCTTGTACCAATACCAGGCTGTTTTGATTATTGTTCTCTTATAATAAAGTTTAAAGTCCAGGAGTTTAATTTCTCCTGCTTTGTTTCTTTTTCTGAGGATTATTTTGGCTATTCATGGCCATTTATATTTCCATATGAATTTCTGTATTGTCGTTTCCAGGTCTGAGAAGAATGATGCTGGTAATTTAATGGGTAGTGCATTGAATCTGTAGATTGATTGGGTAGGATGGACATCTTAACAATGTTGATTCTTCCAATCCATGAGCATGGACTATTTTTCCATTTGTTTGTGTCTTCTTTGACTTCTTTGAGCAGTACTTTGTAGTTTTCTTTTTCTTTCTTTTGTGTGTGTGTGTGTGTGTGTGTGTGTGTGTGTGTGTGTGTGTGTATGTATGTGTGTGTTGGAGTGTCACTCTGTCACCCAGGCTGAAGGGCAGTGGCACACTCATGGCCACTCCAGCCTCGACCTGCTGGGCTCTGGCGATCCTTCCACCTCAGCCTTCCAAGTAGCCAGAACTACAGGTGCAGGCTACTACACCCAGCTCATTTTTTCATTCATTGTAGAGATGAGGTGTCGCCAAGTTGCCTGGGCTGGTCTCAGGCCCATGGGCTCAGGCAATCCACTCACCTTGGCCTCCCAGAGTGCTCAGATTACAGACTGAACCACCGATACTGGCCTATAGTTTTCATTGTAAAGGTCTTTCACTTCTCTGGTTAGGATAATGCCAAGGTATTTCTTTTTTTCTTTTTAGTGGTTATCATGAATGGGATTGTGCTTTTTATTTGGTTTTATGCCTATTTGTTATTGGTGTATACAAATGTGACTGTCTTTTGCATGTTTATTTTGCACTCTTAGACTTTGCCAAAGTTCTATATCAGTGCAAGGAGTTTTTAACAGATTCTCTTGAATTTTCAAGGTATAAGATCATATCATCAGCAAAGAGGGATAATTTAACTTCCTCTTTTCCTATTTGGATACCCTTGATTTCCTTCTCTTGTCTGATTGAGCTGGCTAGGTCTTCCAACACTATGTTGAACAGGAGGGAAGGGAGTGGGCAGCCTTTCTAGCTCTGGTTTTCAGGGGACATACTTCCAATTTCTGTCCATTTAGCAATATGTTGTTGTGGGTTTATCGTAGATGGGTTTTATTATTTTGAGGTATGTTCCCTCTATGACTATGTGTTCAAGGGTTTTTATCAAGTAAGGGTGCTGGGTTTTGTCAAAATTTTTTCTACATCCAATGACATAATCGTGTGTTTCTTGTTTTCACATCTGTTGATGCATTGTTTTACATTTGTGGTCTCGTGGATGTTGAACCAGCCTTGCATCCTGGAGATGAAGCCTACTTGGTCATGGTAGATGATTTTTGAGATATGTTGTTGGATCTGATTTGCTAGAATCTCACTGAGCAATGTTTGCATCTATGGTTCTTCAGGAATATTGGCCTGTAGTTCTCTTTCTTTGTTGTATATATACCCTGTTTGGGTATCAGTGTAATGTTAGCTTCATAAAATGATTTGGGAAGAGTCTTGTCTTTCTTGACTGCCTGGAACACTTTCAGGATTGGTATCAACTCCTGCTTTTATGTTTTTTAGAATTCACTGGAAAGCTGTCTTGCCCAGCGTTGCTTTTTTTGTGGGGGGGATGCTGAGAAGAATAGTTTTCTTATGACAGAGTCAATTTCCTGGGTAGTTATCAGTCTATTTAAGGTCTCAGTATCTTCTTGTTTCAACCTTGGGAGGGTGTGTGATATCAGAAAGCCCTCCATTTCGTTTAGGTTATTGAGTTTGTTTCCATACAGGTGTGCATAGTAATCCCTGATAACATTTTGTATTTCTTTGGGGTCAGTTGTGACTCAATCTTTTGTGTTTCTGATTGTGTTTATTTGGGCTTTTTCTCCCTTTCTCTTGGTCAATTTGGCTAGGGGTGCATCAATCTTGTTTATTCTTTCAAAGAACGAGTTTTTTGTTTTGTTGATTTTTTTC
Organism: Cephalopachus bancanus; assembly: GCA_027257055.1. Taxonomy (NCBI): domain Eukaryota; kingdom Metazoa; phylum Chordata; class Mammalia; order Primates; family Tarsiidae; genus Cephalopachus; species Cephalopachus bancanus. Next base: position 574,251 of record JAPVLO010000084.1, on the reverse strand, counting down.
TATATTTTTGTCTTCTATGTCCTGTATTTGAGTTTTTACTTTAGTGATCAGGATTTGTCTGCTGAAGTTAGGGTTTTGGTGGTCTTGCCTTTCCAGCTCGCTTAGGTGATTTATTAGGCTATTAGCTTGTGATCTTTCCATTTTCTTGATGTGTGTGTGCCTAGTTATAAATTTCCCTCTTATTACTGATTTCATGGCATCCCAGAAGTTGTGGTAAGATATGTCTTTGCTTTCATTTGTTTCCAAGATAAGTAAGCTTTTTCAGGTTGTGGTCTGCTGTTACTTCTAGCCAAAATCATCCTACCTGATAAACCAATATACTTCATAATCTACAGAAACTCAGTATTATCTGGAAGAACAAGAAAAAAATGAAAAATTACTCGTGTAATAATTCCCCATGTATACATCAATATGTTAATGTTTGGTCTACAACTTGTTAATTTAAGTCAAATGGAAGAAATCTCCCCTTGAGAGGTTAATTGTAACACTTTGCTTCCTGTATCCTCAGGGGAAAAACATCCACCTATGAGTGATTCTTCCTTTAACAGAGAATGGCTTTTGAAGTACTCCTGTCTTGAAATTACCTATTGGATATAATGTTTACTATCTGGGGAATGGGCCACCTGAGACCCAATCCCTACCACTACACAAAATGTCCATGTAACAACATACATTTGTACTTTCAAGAAAAATAACTAAATAAATATTTAAAAGTTAAACACTATATTATCAATCTCTCTGAAAAAGACAAAGTACTCCTGGCTTCTGAAACACAACTATTAATGTTAAATGGAAGAATGTACAATCACCAGATTGATCACATGCTTATGATGGGGAACACCCTGTGTATGTAAATTACCTTCACTTCTAAGTCACTTTGACCTTCTGAGTTCCTAGCACTAAAAACCAGATGGTGCACAGGTCAACTTAGAAGCTCTGTCGTGAGGTGGTATACTTCAAAACTCTTATGCAAAGTCTATGACTTTGTGTTTCCTATAATCCAGCCCTTTTCACTGTGTTTATATCTGTTGTGAGCAGCACCAAGCAGATCTACACAAGCTTGTATCTTTCCACAATGTCAGACTTTTTATTGATGCTACCTTAATCATAAAAGCCATGAGCTACATGGAGTTGCCCAGGCGGAAGTTCTCCTTAGTGCTACCCTGTCCCCTAGGTGCAAGCCACTCCACAAGTCAATCAATATTACAAACCAAAGATAACAGTACAGTTAATTGATATATAAATGTTACAAACACTCCACAGCAAACAAAGTAACATTTAAAGAGAAAAGGCATAGGAGGAAGGGTTAACGAACCAGTCCAGGAGAAAGTGAGATGAGCGGTTTTCCTGGGCCAGTGTGGACAGCATGTCAGGTGGCTTACAAGGAAGAGCCTTTTGATGTTGGCAGATGGGACAGGGGCTCTGGCAGCACGTACCAGGTGCATATCAGGAGTGTTAGCAAGATGGTATCCAGTAAGGATGGCCATAAGGAGCTTTTGAGGCCCTGACTTTTTATGGCCAAAGTCCTCTGGTGAGGACTGGTAGTAGAAAGGCATATGCTTGGTAATATCCTTATCAGGTTGGATGCAGCCCTTATTGACAAGGCACAATATCTGGTCCCCGTCAACATGAGGCCTTTTAAAATGGAAAATGGAAAAGATAAAATAAAATGTAAAATGGAGTCTTTCTGTAAGATGGAGTTATTTATGTCAAGGGTGCTCTGTACAATATCCCAACCAGAAACCTAAGCAAGGCATTTGTGTCCTGATGCCTCAGCCTGGTTTTCTGAAAGCCTATGAATGCTGCAGTCTAAGTGATATTTCTCCTTGGTCTCCATGATTGTTCTAGCTAGAAAATTACCCTTAACACCTGAACTGAACTGAACTCAATTGCAGGAGTTGGTGCTTCAGAAGCTGTTTCCTTCAGGGGAGGGCAATGAAGGCTAATGTGAACTATGTGTGTGCTCGTTGCCTCATTTTCACTTCATCTTTTAATTTCCCAGGCCTTGGGTAATTTGTGCTATTTCAATAACTGCAGAAACATGTCTTTCTACCATTTGTTCTCTATTCATGGGAAATCCTACAGTACTCATATTTAATTCAGCTCTATTATTCCTCTACCTCTTTCAAGCAGATACAAGCTAGGTCTTTCACTAAAAGAAAGATAATTTGTTTCTTGTGTTGCCAAACCATCCGTCCTTTTCTGTTTCCTGCCATTTCTGAATTGTCTGCAAGAGGAAGACACACTTTCTTCCTGAGGCTTTGTGTTTTCTCCTAAAGCCCTTTTCTTATGTCAAACTCTGAAGCCTTCTTGGGTTCTTACAGTAAATTTCCTGTCTGCCTTGGGGAAAATTTGATTTCAAGAGCAAAGCTGACCCAGCCACAGAGCTTTGTAATCGCATTGGCCTTTAATTTTACAATCAGGTTATTGAAACTTTCCCAAGCCCAGGCTCAGTGGCTCAGCCTGTAATCCTAGCATTTTGGGAGGCTGAAGCAAGTGGATTGCCTGAGCCCATGGGTTCGAGACCAGCTTGGGCAACTTGGCGAGACCTCATCTCTACAATAAATCAAAAAGTCAGCCAGGCATGGTAGTGCGCGCCTGTAGTTCCAGCTACTTGGAAGGCTAAGGCGGAAGGATCACCGGATCCCAGCAGGTCGAGGCTGTGGTGGCCAGAAGCGGCCACTGCACTCCAGTCTGGGCGACAGAGTGAGACTCCAACTCCAAAAAAAAAAAAAAAAAATTAGCCAGGCGGGGTAGCACGTGCCTATAGTTCTGGCTACTCGGAAGGCTGAGGCAGAAGGATCGCCTGAGCCTAGACGGTAGAGACTGCGGTGGCTGTGAGTGTGTCACTGCACTACAACCTGGGCGACAGAGTGAGACTCTAACTCAAAAAAAAAACAAAAGAAAGAAACTTTCCCAAGATAATGAAACATGTCCTATAGAAATGAAGGCTCCATTTTTTGCATTATCTATACATTGATAAAATACTTTATATCACTGTGATGAACTTGACATATGACTCCATATTGCAAAGCATAATTCTGATCTAAGTGAGATTCAAAATGTGGTGTGGGAAAGGACAGACAGGACATTCCCAGGCTTGGATGCAGTTCACAGCAAGGTAAAAAGAAGCTTACCCTGGCATGACCAATCCTAAGACCATTGTCTTAAGACTCTGTATATATCCACTTCCAAAGTTTTAAAAGAGGCTTCCCTAGCCCTAAGGAAGTCATTTAACTTCAAGTGATCCTCCCACCTTGACCTCCCAAAGTGCTGAACTAGGGTTTCTTCCTACCCTATACTTGCTCTTTTATCACAGTTTATTTTATTTATTTATTTATTTATTTTATTTTATTTTTTTGAGTTGGAGTCTCACTCTGTTGCCCAGACTGAAGTGCAGTGGACGCTCCCGGCCACCGCAGCCTCAACCTGCTGGGCTCCAGCAATCCTTCTGCCTCAGACTTCCAAGTAGCTGGAACTACAGGCGCACACTACCATGCCCGGCTAATTTTTTTATTTATTGTAGAAATGAGGTCTCTGCAAGTTGCCCAGGTGGGTCTTGAACCCGTGGGCTCAGGCAATCCACTCACCTCAGCCTCGCAAAGCACGGGATTACAGGGTGAGCCACCGAGCCCGGCCATATCACAGTTTAATAAGTTCAGTTTCTTCCATCCTCTTTCCACTGGGTTTAGCTGAGGCCAACCCCATCTCTGAAGTTCAGGCATGATAAGCGCAGGACTCAGGCTTTCACATGTGAGATTCTACTAACAGAAAGTATAAATTATGACAGATGAATGTTTCTAGTATATCTTACCTGATTTTTTTTTTTTAATGTCCCTTTAACCTGTACTATATACCCGAACACTCATTGCACAATTTCAGGCAAACTCCCTGGATCCTAAATGTGAAATTCCTTTCTATTTATAGCAACTTTGTTCACCCTTTTGATTGGAGATTGAGACAGATGGGTCTTCTATCAACAATCAGGAACACCAGTCTTTGCCAGGTGGTAATTTTCTCCCAAAGTGCTACAATATCCTAATATATTAAACATTGGATTAAGATTGTACCAAATTGGGCGTTGCAAGTACTATTTCGTCCCACTACTATCCCAAACTGAAGTGTGTTGGAACTGAAGACAGCACTGTTAAATTGATCTGGAAAATCCTCCTCCAACCATGGACCCTTAAGCCATGTAAGTAATAACTGCCACTTCTCCTTTAACAGTTATCTCAGAGATAATTTTATCTGAAAGACTCCACATATCCATCAGCTAGAGTCAAAAGGAGGTCCTGGATCTCTCTCTTGCTTTGGGAAATTTCCCCTCCATCCCCTTGACATTTGTAGTCTCTCCATTTTATTTACATATTTATTTTGTATTGGGATTATCAGTACTAATCTCATAATGCCATTTTTGTCTGCTTATATTAGTTACCATAGAAAAGGTTAACTTCCAGAATGGAGAAGTGAAAATCTCAGTGGACCAGCATAAACAATGAAAATCTTGACAAATGACAAAAGTTAACCATTTCAGAAATCTTAAAATTAAGCAAAGCCACAGGACAAACTGAAAATCATCTATGCAAGAGGAACCACTGAACTTTGGTAAGTCAGTGGAGTCTCTGGCATTTTCAGATGTGGCTATTCCCATTACCTCTCCTTCCCCTGTTCAGTGGCAAAGTAGCCTCATGAAAAGTCAGCAGTCTCACAGTCAGCAGAGAAGTCTGACCACCTTGGGAGCTCCAATAAAAACAGCATTCCTACAGCATAGTTGATACTTTGTCCAAAGTTCCAACTAGCTAGAAAAATTTCTATTCCCAGGGTGTTGTGGCTATTTGACTTAATTCAGAGTCCATCTCAGCTGAAATGTAAAAAAAAAAAAGAAAAAAGTCCTCTACGCGGGGCATTACCAAAACTACAGCAATTTGCTGACATTACAGCTGCCATAAGCTGTGAAGTCAGTTGGTGCAAACAAGAGCCTGACCTAAATTTAAAAGGAGATCTTGGAAAACATGATGAGCATAGGGAACTTTTAAAGTCTTCACCATATTCCTGGGGATCTCAAAGAATGTTTGCATTGAAGGCTGTGTGTATGCCCAGGAACCCAGGAAAGCCCTGCGGAAGGAAAAGGCTGTAATCACTTCTAGCTGACCCTGAGGTCCTGAGAAAGCAGGACTACAATCGCCTTTAAACTACCTGAAATTTAAAGGCTTGCCTTCTCACAATGCCTTGGAACAGGCTGGAAGACACACAGGCAGTACATTTAAAGAAATCGGACATCACGGCTGACCACTAAATCAGACTTTGTGTTCTATTGAAATTAAGACATCAGTAATTCAAATTAAATTATTTTACATTAAAACGCTAATTGCAATCTCCAGACCAACTTCTAAGAACATAACAAAAAATACAGTAAAAGAAGAAAGCAGTTAAAATGGATTGGAATTGCATATACCAAATTACCTTCTTGCCCTGACCACGGGGAGAGGAGAAAGGCTGATTAACATTTTCTTTCTGTCGGGCTCGGTGGCTCAGCCTGTAATCCCGCGCCTGAGCCCATGGGTTCGAGACCTGCCTGGGCAGCTTGGTGAGACCTCATCTCTACAATATATCAAAAAATCAGCCGGGCGTGGTAGCTCATGCCTGTAATTCCGGCTACTCAGAAGGCTGAGGCGGAAGGATCGCCGGAGCCCAGCGGGTCAAGGCTGTGGTGGCCAGGAGCTGCCACTGCACTCCAGGCTGGGCGACAGAGTGAGACTCCAACTCAAAAAAACAAAACAAAACATTTTCTTTCTTTAAACGATGAACCTAAAACTGCTTGAAGATAAAAACCAAGTTGAAGGACAAAGTGGCTTTAATCTCCAGGGACCCCCACCTTTCTCTATACCTTTTTTCTAGGCCACCTCTATAATAGCTCTGGGCCAGCAGGTAGTGCCTGATGGTCATGGTACTTGTTTTATAGATGGCATACCTTGTAAAACAAGAATGATATTTGAGATTTTTTTTTTTTTTTTGAGCTGGAGTCTCACTCTGTCACCCAGGCTGGAGTGCAGTGGCCGCTCCCGGCCACCGCAGCCTCGACCTGCTGGGCTCCGGCGATCCTTTTGCCTCAGCCTTCCGAGTGGCTAGAATTACAGGCATGCGCTACCACGCCCAGTTGATTTTTTTATTTATTGTAGAGATGAGGTCTCACTGCCCAGGCAGGTCTCAAACCCGCGGGCCCAGGCAATCCACTCACCTCAGCCTCCCAAAGGCGCGGGATTACAGGCTGAGCCACTGAGCCCGGCGAAATCTTTTTAGCATTTTGTTCCTTGGTGAATCTGCACTCAGCAGGCACAGAACACAAGGAAGTCCTGTACTGATCCTGTGACCACCAAAAAGCCAGCCTCAACACTCCCCTTGTGACATCATCAACCAATCAACAGCCCCTGTTCCTCTTCCTACAAAGTTCTCCTTAAAAATCCATTCTCTGGCTTTTCAGAAAGGCAGATCTGAGTGATTTCTCCCACCCTATTTGCTCAGATGCTTTGCGATATTAAACTCCTTCTCCATTATAATGGCTGACTGTGTCAATTTTAGCTTTTCTGGGCAGCAGTCATAGAAAACTGGTCAGACTTCAACCGTGTTTATAGTGCTGTTCAAGTCTTCCGTTAAGTTGTTGATTCGTTGCCTATGTGTTTTGCCCACTATTGAAAGCATAGTGCTGAAGTCTTCAACTCTTATAATTATTAAATTTTATATTTCTCCCTCCAATTCTATGTGCTTTGCTTTATATATTTTAGGGCAGATGGATTGAAAGAAGGGACATCATTACCTCCTTAAAGAAATATAAAAGATTAGAAGGCTGAGCAAGAATAAGGGTATAACCACATGGTGGCAGTAGCACATATTAATTGTATTTAGGTTGTGATTTTTGACAGGTTTGCATGTGGGGAAGTCTCTCTGGTTTGAGATTTTTCAAAAGCAAAGGCTTGGGGGTTATCTCCCAGAAGGGGAGGAAGGGGAGGGAACCTCCAGACAGAGCGAGATCAAGAGGAAGGTTTGGGTCTAGACAATGTCATTCAGCAGCACTGCAGGGAATTGCTGGATCTGAGAACTCTGAAGGAATGGCAACCACAATTTAGAGTCCTTAATAGCCCCAGACCTTATCCTATCTATGGCTAGCAGATGTTAGGTGCAGTTCTGTAGAGTACGCAAAGCAGGCAGGCTCTAAATGGCTAAAAGTCTGCTTATTTGGGCTATATTTTAAACTGGATGTGTAACAATTTCATTTTGGTATTGGAGGCCTTTTGACTCGAAGGCACCAGGTACCAGGAAGATTTAAATAACATCGGGTCAATATACAGAGTCCATCTTTTGCACATTTATATAACATGTGCCATCTGGCTCATCAGTTTCGCTACTAGGTATATACCTGTTAGAAATGAAAACAGATGGCCTCATAAAAATGTGCACATAAACATTCACTGCAGCATTATTCATAATCGCCAAAAAGTGAAAAGAGCATAAACGTCCATCACTTATGAATGGATAAACAAAATGTGGTATATCCATACCACAGAATATTATTCAGCAGTAATAAACAGCACAACATGGATAAACCTTGAAAACATTATGCTAAGTGATAGACGCAGGTCACAAAGACCACATGTTTTATGATTCCATTTATTTGAGTTTTCCAAAGTAGGCAAACCTACAGAGATAGAAAGTAGATTTGTGATTGCCTAAGGCTAGAAAGGAGTAGAATGAGGAATGACTGCTCATGGACACTGGTCTCTTCTTGGAGCAATGAAAATGTTGTGAAATTAGATTATGTTAGTGGTTGCACAATTCTGAATATAACATACTACAAATCATTGAACTGTATATTTTAAAGAGATAAATGTATCCGGGCTTGGTGGCTCAGCCTGTAATCCCGCACTTTGGGGGCCGAGGTGAGTGGATTGCCTGAGCCTGCAGGTTCGAGACCCTCCTGGTCAACTTGGCGAGACTTCATCTCTACAATAAATTCAAAAATTAGCTGGGTGTGGTGGCATGTGTCTATAGTTCCAGCTCCTAGGAAGGCCGAGGCGGAAGGATCGCCGGAGCCCAGCAGGTCAAGGCTGCGGTGACTGGGAGCAGCCACTGCACTCCAGTCTGGGTGACAGAGTGAGACTCCAACTCAAAAATAAATAAATAAATAAATAAATAATAAAGATATAAATGTTATGATATGTGAACCATATCTCACAAAAATTTATTTAAATTGCCTTAGAAAGCCCGGCACTCCCAATTTATAATTCATTTTTTTATGCTTGACTCACTTTTTGACCTCAGACTTGTCTTGTTTTACACTAAAGCTCAGGTCTTTCCCTCACCTAAAACATCTTTATTGTCCTTCTGGAGCTCAAGGTCCATCATCAGCAAAATCTTCTTTTTCTTTATCTTTTTCTCTCAACATTTCCTCCATATTCCTGCTGTAACTAAAACTCGGATCTCTGTAAGGCACTATTTCCCCTGCAACTATTTCAAATTGTTGTAATTTGATCTTACACCTGTTTCGTATTTCAGGACCTGGAGGTGACCAATATTATCAATTTTCACAAGTACTTGAATAAAAATATTTTTTAAAACATGCATTGTGAAAAGGCAATTTCAATATATAGGACCGCCACTAATTTTACAAGTCCCAGGAAAGAAGAGGGCCTCCAACTCACAGCCAGCTTCCATTACTTTACAGTCCAAGCTCCACTCCACACAACAAAGAGGCCTATGTGTATATGAGTACATCACAGCTGCACCTCTCAGCTCAGTCCACCCCATTCCCTCCACATAGCCATTCTTTGGCTATCCCCGGGGCCTACTATGGTCTACCCTTAAGAGGATGGATTCAGGAAACAGGCTCACCCAGGTCTTGGAAACTGACTCAGGACTGTTTGGGCATAGAAGTGCCATGCCACACAAACCAGGTACATAGTCCAAAAGGGTCCACCAGTTCTGAGGGTTTTGTTTTCATGGACCCCAAGAAATTCTTATTTCACATAGAAGGGCACAGCTTAGGGAGGGCCAGCTCTGAGCCTTGTAAAGTGTGAGACCCAAAACAGGTACTCTACCTAAGTCTGAGAATGAAATTGTTATTATATTATCTTATGTATAAAATATATTTATGACCTAAAAATTTAATGCTAACTTACCAAATACATTGGCTTGTTTAAAGAGTAAAATTTCCTTCATCTCTGAACTAGCCAATGTTACATATAGGGGCTACAGCAAAGACTGATTATCTAAAATAAAATAACTTTTCTTAAGCATTTCTTAATCTGCTTTCCTAGCTGGTCTGTTCTGTTGACAATAACATTTTTGGAACTACAAATGAATAGATAATTTACCAAAAAAAAGATATAAAACTAGCACTTTCAAAAGTTTTCAAAATTACTCATGATTACATAAGGCACATTAAGAAAACACTGAGATATTATTTCTCACCTATCAGATTGGCAAAAATTTATAAGTGTGATAACACACTCTTGTTGGAGAGCCTCTGAGGAAGTAGATATTAACTTTCTTTCTATTTTTTATTTTATTTTTTTTGAGTTGGAGTCACTTCATCGACCAGACTGGAGTACAGTGACACACTCATGGCTATCCCAGCGTTTAACCTGCTGGGTTCTGACAGTGCTTCCATCTCAGCCTTCCAAGTAGCTGGAACTACAGGCACATGCTGCCACACCCAGATAATTTTTTTTATTTATTGAAGACACGCAGTCTCACCAAGTTGCCTGGGCTGGTCTTGAACCCGTGGGCTCAGACAATCCACTCACCTCGTCCTCGCAAAGTGTTGGGATTACAGGCTGAGCCATCAAGCCTGGCCAGGTATTAACTTTCAAGCTGACAATCATGTTTCCAGAAATCTATCCTGATGAAGCACCTCCAACCATTCAAAAATATATGTGTGAATGCATTCATTGCATTGTTGCTTGTGATTGTAAAACATTGGAGTGTTGTTCATAATTGCAAAAACAACCAAAATTCTCATACATTGGAGAGTAGTTGAATAAACTATGGTATGTAATAAAGTACTGTATGCCTATGAAAAGAAATGAAGAAGATCTCTATAAACTGATTCAGAGTGATTTCTGTGTTATACTGTTAAATGAAAAAAGCTGAATGTGAAACATTATGGCAGACAACTTTTCATGTACGGGAGAAAAGGGTAGAAGAACACATATATGTGTCTGTTCATTTGTGTAAAGAAATATAGGAAGTATAAACCAGAAACTAAAAAGAGTGGTTACCTACAGAAGATAGGCGTTCAAAGGGTAGAAAAAAAGGAAGAAATAGAAATGGGTAGTTGCATTCTCAGAATATATCTTCTTGTATAGCTCTGATTCCTAAAACCTGCATAAAGTTTCACATACTACAAAATACCTACCCCCCAAGTATATCAACAGTTGAAATAAATCAGAATGGGGAAGGAAAGACTCAAAACATAATATAAATAGTAACAAATAAACCTAAATGAAGGAACATCTCCATCACAGGAAAGAGGGTGAGAAAGAAAAGAACTAACCTAAGTAACTTTGTAAAACAATGTTTTGATCAGACATTGTAAGGCTAAAGACCAAGATAAATCTATGCAAAAATTATAATCTAATTAGCAACTTTGTTTCTCACAAGAGTTGGATTTAGCAATCCTGAAGCCATTTTCTGTTTATACTAAGATTAAACAAATAAGTTAATATATGAGATAACGAGAGTCAAATTTCTCCCTGCTGGAGAATATTGGGAAACATTCCTTCTGAACAGTGAAAGAAGACTGGAATAAAACTCGTGGTGTGGAATGAAATTAGGAGGTATCAGTGTGAAGAGAAACAGGATATTTTTGTAGCATCAAAGTGTCTCATCCAAGAGACTCATTAATTACAAAGGGAAAAGAGAAACTTCACAATATAGAAATCCCACAGACACAACCTCAACCAAGTGATCGGGGTTAACATCACCAGCAGTAAGACATATGAATACCGTGTACCCTTGATGTGATGTATAAGAATAGTATAGAATTTCTGTGACACTCCAGACAAAAATGCCTGGGGTCATTCTAAAAGTAACTAATTAGTACTTTCCAAAAGTGTCAAGGTTATAAAAGACACACAAAGACTAAAGAACTTAGACTGGAGGAGATTCAGAACAATAACATCTAAATGCAGTTTGAGATCCTGTAGGATACAGGAACAGAAAAAGTGGAAACATTGGTAAAATTTAAATAAAGTCTATAGTTGTGTTCACACAACTGTACCCACGTTAATTTCTTGGATTTGATCGTTGTGTTGTGGTGACATAAGATATTATTAGGGGTAGTTTATTGACAGGTAAATGACAGCCTTTTGGCAAATCAAAAAATACTTGGCCCAAACTTTACCTGTATAATGACCACTTGTATACCTAATCCTGAATTGTACCCCACATCTTTAAAATAAAATTAAAAATATAGATACATTTAATAATATATATATCATTGAAACTCATTTGCTAAGATACCTGTTTGCTGGTTTAAAAATCAATTTTAAAAGCTATTCTCGACTTTTATATTCTGATGAATCTCTGGACTCAGAACATTTTAAGATCTAGCTCAGAGTCCTGGAAGTTACCTTAAATTCGATGGGAGCAGAAGTGAGGAAGTCTGTAGTGGCTAAAAAGAAGAGAAACATGAAAACAGCTGGTATTATCTGCTGGTTGTGTTTACCATGTGAAGGCACTAAGGCCAACACACTTCATCCACATTTGTTCACTGTATTGCTAGATCCTGAAAGTTCATTGCTAATTGAACTATTAATGTTTTAGCTGCACACACTAGACGAGGTCTTTGTTAAAATGTGAGAGGAGATGATACATGAGCTACCATCAGCTAGGAACTCTTTAATTTGCTTCTATTCATGTTGTTCTGTAACATGAAGACCACATCCTCAGGCCAGAATCCTATAGGAATGGAACCCGAGACACTTGTGCTTCAGAAAGAGAAGGATCCAGGAACTTGGCTCAAGCCTCAACTCACCTTAATTTGGCATCTGACCCTATTTTAATTAGGCAGCCTTCAAATGCTGCTCTTGGCCTTCTGAGATTTCTATGCTACAGCTACCCTTTAATACAGTGTTACCCCCTGTCTTTCTGACTCCTTGGTTGCCTCTTTTTTACTCAATTTTAAAAAAAATTATTTTAAAGATATGGGGTACAAATCAGGGTTAGGTATACAAATGTTCATTATGCAGGTACCCTTGTGGATGAAGTGTGTCCCCTGCTCCTGGCAGATTACTCCGTTTTTAAAAAAAAATTATTCCTAGAACCAAAAGCAATGCCAAATAAATACAAGATATCCAATAATATCTTGCTGAAAGATCATGGGAAGCATTTCATAGTCCATCATCTTCTTAATATAAAACACCAAGAAAATTTCATGTAGAATGTCTCTTGGTAGTTAATACTATGAGGTTTTCTTTTTTAGACAAGTTCATTTCCATTATGATGAGTGGATTTTAGGCATATTTGTGTGGAGTATCTTCAAATATCCAATAATGGATTGTCTAGTAAACAATAAAACCTATCATTAAGTCATTATCACATACATATTGATTTATGTATAATATATAGGTTTATGACAAAAAATATTTCTATTTTATTTATTTATATATTTGTACATGATAAGATATAATATAAAATATAAATACATATCTCTGTATGTATGTTTTATATTATATCTTATCATGTAAATACATATAAATAAATAAATATTAGGTATCTTTGCCAATTCAGAAAATAAGTTTCTGCTCCACAACTGCCCTGTTTCCCTTGGATGTCTGGGTGAGTGGGTACTCAGAGGACAGAGAGTACTTGGGCAGGGTTGAGACTTTCTAGACCATTCATTTGGTTGGGAGGTCCATACAGGAGGTAAATTGTCTACTTTGGTTAGGAGGGGCCCAGTTCACTCACTGAGCCTTAATTATATCAAAAAACTTACAAGGATTGGAGAGATTTGGCAAATCTAAAGGGCAGATACCCACTGTGGCCTTTCAGTGACCATCCAAGAAGGCATTGGGAAACATTACTAAGAAGAGCCTCCTATAGGAAGAACTTTCTACAAAATGGCTTCCTACATTTCATTATCAAATATTCAATTACAAAATAAGTTCAAATCTCTCTGTTTCCAGCCACAGTTAGTTGTAAGATCACTCAAGGCAAATTGTTCTTCAAGGAAGCATGAAACTGAGTATATGGTGTTCTTGTCAGCCGCCAGCCTACTGTTCAGCTACACCTACTCTGAACTGTGCTAGATATGTTAGAGGCTGCAGAGAACACTGTATATTCTCCTCCATGCTCATGGTAAGAATAAAGTGATTGTACAGCAACAGTCAAAGAATACAAACTCATATGGGGGTTAAATTGCACCGCAGTCAAGTAATTGTCACCTAAGTCCATCCTCATGCCAAGCACTTTATTCATCAGGGCAAGACTAACAAGGGGCTATAAAAACAGATGCTCAAATTTTCAAGCCTAAGCTTCACACCAAACCTGTCTGAAAATCTCCCCCTCAAAAACGTTTGTAAAACCATCAAATCCAGTTCCCTTTATTATCAGCTCCTTTCAATTTCCATCACCCTTTTATCTTTCCACATAATTATTTTATCTATGAATATTTGATGACAGTTTGCAAGAAATCCATTTTCAAAAGCTCTTTTCAGAATATGCCTCTGAGTTTAATAATCTTAATGGGGTAAGCCTATTTTTAAGCTGAATAGCTCAAAGCCTTGTTATCAACTCAAGTGTGCATATTTATTTATTTAGAATCACGATTTCAGCAAGAAGAGTCTCTTAGAGGCCTTTTCTCATTTTTCTGAGCTGTAATAAATGTAATATTACCAATGTTGAAAACTAAAATCAAGTTTTAAATAATTTTGAAAGTGTAAATTTTTTCCTATTTTTTTTAATTTTTGATTTTATGAAGAATAACTAACAATTCTATATTCTTATACAGATAAATTAATTTCAGGTGTAGCATTGCTATTGTGTTTGAAAGAGTATATTTACATAAATTAAGAAACCTTAGAGAGGATAGATTGTTCTTTTAAAAGTGCAACATTATTTTAGGATGTAGTTATCAGTATGTAGCCAACAGAATAGAGTGGATTTTGTGTGTGTGTGTGTGTGTGTGTGTGTGTGTGTGTGTGTGTGTGTGCCTACTTTGTGCAATACACTAAAACAAATAAATTCTGAGACAAAGGCAAGGAGCAGAGGCAGGAATGGAGAATGAATAAATGGCACTTGATGTATGGGATACTCTCTGCCAAATGCCAGGAGTACTATAACATGGGGTCAGGAGTACTATAACATTTTTTTCCTTATGGCCCCAGTCCTAACTGCAATAGGGAATATTTAAGTCCCCAAAAAACTCTAAATGCTACTTGGATGGAGTCTAAAATTTTAGAACCAGCCAACAGACAATACTTCAAATATCTCATTATAGCCCTATGCCAGCATATAAATATGGAGAATATTGGGAAACATCCTTGTTGATACAAAAATAATGCCAGATTCTAATTTTAAGTAGGATACCTGTCCTTTCTTCTTTTCCACTCCATTTCTATTGGGAGGGTCTATAGCAGTTAGGGAGAGCTGAAAGCTCCCGCTACTACACATGGAAAAAAACAAATGAATTACATTAGTCATATTTTTAGAGGCATTGAGATCTGTGGAAGTAACAAACAGTAGATAAACTAAATTGCCAGCAAGGAAAGAGACTCTCAAAAGTGAGCTATATGTATCAACCTAAAAAAGAGAACTTCATAAGAGAAATAAGTATCAAGAGATTTGTCACAGGCATTAACTTACATAATTGGGGAGTAGGCTAAACAAGTCTAAAATTCATAGAGCAGGAGGTCAGGAAGAAAAACTCACCAGCAGGACAGAATTCCATGGATCCAAGCTAAAACTGTTGTGTGTAGGAGGATTTTCTTCTCCCTCTTGGGAAAGCCTCAGTCCTGCATCTAAGGCCTTCCAGCTGATTAAGTCAGGTCCACTCAGATTATCCAGGATCATCTCCTTGAATTAAAGTCAACTGATTAGGTATTTTAATTACATCTGCAAGATCCCATCACAACTACATCTAAATTAATGTTTGCTTAAAAGACTGGAGACTGCTGCCTCACCAAGCTGATACATTGTAAAAAGCCTTCACAGTCCACCCTTTGTTAACGTTTCTCTCTGCTAACAGCTTGTGTTAATTATCATCCTTCCCACACTGCAATCACCCCTCACTTCGCAAGCCTGAAGCGAAAGAGAATTCTTCCAAATGCTCCAAAGGATGAGTGATTTTAAATTACTGATAATACTCAGATCCTGTCTGGAATCTGCTGTTCTCTTAGATCAAGAAGCATGATCAATCCTATGGTCCCCCATAGTAGGGACCATAAAAGTTTATTTATTTTATTTGTATAAATGTATGGGGTACAAGCATAATTTTGTTACATGCATAGATTACATAGTGGTGAAGTCAGGGCTTTTAGTATACATCACCTAAATAACATACATAGAAGATTTTTTAATTTGGCATTATGATACAGTTTCACACCCTTCATTTTGAGGATTGTCATTAAGATATGGTAAAAGTAAGTTATCTGTCCACTAAGTTTATTTAAGTATATTGGGGAAATGTCCTTTAGTTCAAGTTTCTATTTCTTTTCAAGAATGAGGGCCAGTCTCCGTGGTTCAGCCTGTAATCTCAGCACTTTGGGAGGCCAACGCGAGTGGATTGCCCGAGCCCGTGGGTTCGAGACCAGCCTGGGCAACTTGGCAAGACCTCTTCTCTACACTAAAATAAAATAAAAATTAGCCAGGCATGGTAGCATGCACCTGTAGTTCTGGCTACTTGGAAGGCTGAGGCGAAAGGATTGCAGGAGCCCAACAGGTAGATGCTGGGGTGGTCATGAGTGTGCCACTGTACTCCAGCCCGGGTGACAGAGTAAGACTCCAACTCAATTTAAAAAAGAATGAGAAAGTGATTTTTTTTAGAGAAATTTTTTCCGGTGTTCTCCACCAACTGTTACATGTTTTTGGACCATCCACTGTTTTCTGTTGAAACAGTTCAGTACCAAATTTATATTCAAAAATATCTATATAACCCAAAGCCAAAGCTTTCAGAAACCATCTTTCAGAGTTGTCAAAGGAAGCTACAACAGAGGAAAAAGAGTTTTCATCGTTCACCTCCTTTGCATATACATTGATTTAATATCCTGATGTCCATTTTGTCGATGGAGAGGCAGCCTAGCAAGACCATCTCAGGCTAAACAATTCAGACAGCCCATTACTGACCCACGCTACCTCCTGGCATCTGCACACCTGGAAGTGAGGCATGCAAACCAGGAAGTCAGAGACACTCTTTCAGACATTAGCAAGGGAAATGACTCAGCTGTGCATCACTCACAAACTGGGTGTAATGAACATCGGAGCAGAAAATTTACCATCTGGCTGGCCACGTGCATGCAATGTCAAGCAAAACTCCATCAGCAGCACTCCATGCAGCTGAGCTATAGTGAGAGGGGTCCCATGCTAGCCAGCACCATATGATCTACACCAGCCCCACTGCTTAGCCCTTTGGTCTGTGCAACTCCCCTTATGAGGGCTCCATGGGGTAGCCCAGCCTCCATCAGCACCAGTAAAAGCCAGTCTCAGTCTCACAGTCCCTCAGATCTCTCTCACACAGAGGATACACCTCCGTGTTAAAAGAGTGAACAGCACTGCATCCGATGTCCTAGTCTATCCCCACAAGGAACCCCTGGGGTTGGTATTCTCCAAGGGACCCACTCAAACAGGGGATCACCTGAAATGACAGGCACTTGATTTACGAAATCCAGGTGACTAAAACATCTCTCCTTACCCCCCCTTGGGAGCCAACTTTTTAAAAATATAAAACTGAGCTGGGCTCGGTGGCTCAGCCTGTAATCCCACGCCTTGGGAGGCTGAGGTGAGTGGATTGCCTGAGCCTGCAGGTTCGAGACCCTCCTGGGCAACTTGGCGAGACCTCGTCTCTACAATAAATCAAAAAATGAGCCGGGCATGGTAGTGTGCGCCTGCAGCTCCAGCTACTTGGAAGGCTGAGGCAGAAGGATCGCCAGAGCCCAGCAGGTCGAGGCTGCGGTGGCGGAGCGGCCACTGTACTCCAGTCTGGGTGACAGTGAGACTCCAACTCAACAACAAAACAAAGTATAAAACTTATTCTTTTAGGGTGTATTCTTTCCCCCTTTTATCCTTTTTATCCTTTTAGGGTGTATTCCTTTCCCCTTTTATTCATTCTGGCTCCCTACTAACTCCTGATGTCCTGATGCTAAAATGTGCCAGATCTGATCATAGGAGTGGAGTCCTCCTTTGACTTCACTCAGATGGCACGCCCTGAGCCCCCTGCTTCCACAGGAAGGCAGCTTTTCAAGTGATTATGGGTACCCTAGCACAGATAGGATCCCTTGAGTACAGCCATGTCGTGGGCTGAGCCCTGAAGATTAAGCTAGATGACATTATTCGTATTTTATTTATTGCTGTGTCACTGATTGACTCAGAGATTTGATTGTCAGGATGGGTTATGGCCAGTGATTCTTTTTGTGTCATTTTTCTATACTTACAAATCTTTTTCATGAAGAAGACCATATAATGGAGAAAAAATTAATTATTATCTAAATTTTCCCCTTAAGGGGCATATAGTTACTTTTCAGAGTGATTAACATGTTCAATGTCTTGAAAGAGATATTCACAGATATGTACATTTAGTTCCACGGGTATGTACATTTGTCAAAACTTACCAAATTTTACCTTTAAGATCTGTGAATTTCCAACAATGGGAATGTGCTTAATTGTATACTTTTTTAAAAGGTTAAAATGGCAAACTTTATGTTACATATTTTAACCACAATAAAAAAAAATAGACCCCCACGTTTCACTACACATAAATTTTCTTTGAAAGATATTTTAAAATTCCATCCTAATTGACCATCTGCAGAATGTAAGGATGTAGGCTATACAAACTACCCCTAATCCATGATGTCCAAATGCTGCTTGGGATATGGGGTTTTTATCCTTTTAGGGTGTATTCTTTTCCCCTTTTATTCATTCCGGCTCCCTACTAACTCCTTGGCACTGCTTTCTGAGAAGAGTACCTTTAGGACACTACTTCTGATGCCCCTTTCCACTTCTAAGGATTGCAGAGCTGCCAGAAAACCCAGGCAGCAGTTTCTGTCCACACCATGCTTAAGTGATGGAATGAGGACCCCATGCCATGCTCAGTAATGACTGGGGCCTCCGAGGAGGAAGTGTGGAGCTTTGCAGCTGACAGGTGTGAGATAACCTGACAATGAGTTGCTGAAAAGCCCTCTCTCTCTCATAAAGGCTACCACAGCAAGGCAGTAACTGGTAAAGCCTTTGTGATTTTATTTCTCACCCTAAGAAAAAAAAATCAATCTGTTAAAAAAAAAAAAAAGTGAACTGTGAATACAAAAATGCTTTTCTCAGATGGGCTTGCTTTCAACAAGAGTTCAAAACAGAGATAAGGCAACAAGTTAATAGTCTCAGAGTAAAAGAACAAAGGCAGATGCATCCTGACAAAAAATGTTTTGACTCTCTGCTTCCTTTTCATTCCAACGCACTGATATGTGTTCAAGTGAAGCCCTAAGTTTCTAGTAGACATGATTTCTGAAGCCTCTAAGTTTATCAACTTTGATAGTGTTGTTTGCAGTCTAATATATATTTTTTTCCCTACATAAATTGGATGGATTGAGTTTCCAAAATAATACCCAGGCTCTTAATCTCTGATCCAGTATCTGGCCGATGTATCCTACATCTGAAATTCTTCAGTGACATACTTTTTTAAATGAAAAAGGAAAAAAATCACTTCTGTAGAAAAGTAGACCTTGTAAAATGGAGCAAATGTCATGCCTTGCCTGGATTTTCTGAAATGAAAGTTTAAATTTATTGACACATACAAGTTCTCGGAAAAAAATGCAGATTAGAACTGGAGGCTAAATTGTATGAGTCAGCTTCAGATTTAATGCTTAGAATGCCTAAGATCAATATAAGAGAAAAAACAGGATAGAGCAAAAGTATCTTAGGAAAACTACATTTGAAAAAACTAAGAGGAGGTTTTGGTTGACTATGAGTTCACATAAATAAATAGTAGCATAGCATTGTTTTTTTGTTTGTTTGCAAATTACATAAAATAATGTGGTAGTAACAGATGCTTTTTTTTTCATAATTTACAAGGAAGTTTCTTCTCACACTTTTCTTTGGTTAAATGATACCCGGAAAATCGCATTTATTTCTATGATTATGTTTATTTTAAGAAAGAGATAAACAAATGGAAGTACCTTCAGAGGAGAGTAACCAGGATAGTGAAGGCTCTAAAGCCAGGTCATATGAGGAACTACAGAATATATTAAGTTTCTTTACTTGGACAAGAAAAGACTTAGGGTGCATATTCCATTACCTTCTCACATCTTAAGGGCAGATTTGAGAGGGCGGATTAGAATTATTTACATTGTCTTAAAATATGGACAAAAATGAAAACACTGAAAAGCAAAATCTAAAGCAAGATGCTGCCTCAGCAGGAACTAAACTGCCTTTAGAAAAAGTGTTCATACATGTAGAAAACCATTAGGTTAAACTGCTCAAAGGAGATTTTTGCTTGATATAGAATTTTAGATAGATGCTTTTGTGGGATTTTTTTCCTTTTTAAAGGTATAGTTTCATTGTCTCTCTCTTACATTGTTTCTTATTTAATATTAGTCACCATTCTTGTCATTATTTTACTGTATTTTTCCTCTGGATAATTATAAGATTTTTTACTTAGCTTTGGTTTTTGTAAAGTTGATTATAATGTACCTAGATGTGTTTTTGTTTGTATTTATCCTGATTAAGGTTAACTGAGCTCCTTAAGTATGTGAGTTTATAGTTTTCATCAAAATTAGAACATTTTTAGACAAGACAATTCTTCAAATATATTTTTTTCTGCTGAAGTATTTTTGTTTTTTGTTTTCTCTGTCTCTTTTCTCCCCTGAAAGTCTAATAACATGTTTGTTAAATTGCTTGTTATTTTTCCACTAGTCAGTCACTGAGGCATTTGTGCTTATTCACTCTCTCTCTCTCTCTCTCTCTCCCCCCCTCTCTCTCCTCAACCCCCAGCATTCTTTGTCTCTCTCTGATTCAGCTTCAGTAAATTTCTAATGTGATATCTTAAAGCTAATCTATTTTTTATTCTGTAGTGTCAGATCTGCTATTAATCCTATTCAATTTTATTTTTTTTAAGAATTTCTGTTTGGATGCTTTTTATAGTTTCCATCTCTTTGCTGGGCTTTCCTATATAGCTACTCGTTGTATCAATATTTTCATTTATATCCTTGAATATATTTGCATTAGCTGTTAAAAGTCCTTTCAAACTAATGCCAACATCTTTATTATTTCTGGTTCTCTTCAACTGACCATCTCTCTTCTGATTATGAATGCCATTTTCTTGTTTCTCTCATAATTAATTTTTTTTAATTAAATACATTGTAGATGCAACATTTTGAGAGTCTGGATTTACTTTTCTTCTTGTAAAGAATGTTAAATCTTCATCTGGAAAACAGTTTATTAATGATAGACTGGCTTATTTATATCAAGGTGTGGTTGTATACTTTTATAAGGCAGATCTAGAATAGCCCTTACTCTAAAGCATTGCTAATCTAACAGAAATTTCTATAATGATGGAAATTTGTCTATCTTCATTTTTTACTATATCATAGCTACTATCCACATGTGGCTACAGAGCATTTAAAATATAGCTACTGTGACCAAATAGTTGTATATTACATTGTATTTAATTCTCCTTCATTTCAATTTAAATAGCCATGTGCCATATTTGGCAAGACAGCCCTAAGTCTTGAGTAACCCTTAGGCATAACCTCTCTGGGTTTGCAAATAAGTGTTTAGAAAGTTAAATATGGTGTCTTCACTCTGACTTACCCGAATTCTAATTTCCCACATAAGTAACTTCTTACGTCCTGTTTAGCTCACCACCCCTCCTATAGCTGTTCTCTGACAAGTTCTTTGGAATCTCACTTTATATGTAAATTGAGTATTCAGCCAAAGACACAAGAAGACCTTTTTTGCAGGTCTTTGGGGCTTTTCCTCTGTATAGCTCTCTTTTCTCTTGTATCCTACCCCAAATGTTCTAGCAACCTCAGAATCCCTGAGCGCCAATCTATTTTTTTCTTTATTCAGTGACATTCACTGATCTCTGCTTAGATTCTACTTCTCATTTCTATGTTACAGAAACTGCTCTAGGTACAAAGTTAGAGTACATAGGATTATGAATTACCTCATGTGTTTCCCTTCTCTGCCAGGGGTCATAGCCTTGCTTCATCTGTGCTCGGTGCCTGCAAACAGTTGCCTCACACATTTTTATCAACTTTTATAAATGTTTACATTGTGAAAGTAAATAATCCATTATTCCATCATGATCTGATCTAAAAATATGGATTTCTTTCTTTTTTTTATTGAGGTGTTTTGGTTTTTTAGTATATAAAGCTTTCACATGATTTCACAGTTAAAGCAAGATAACAAGACACCTGTACACAAATGCCATTTCCAACCCTGTCTTCTCTGTTACTTACCACCTCCGCATCTGAGCATATGATTCGCATTAGATTTATACTACTTTATCATATGTGTGTTTATAACCCCTCTGTCTTGTGTAAAAGAAAGACCACTATACACTTTTCTCTGTACACTATTATATTTGTTTAAAAATAGGTGTTGGAGTCCCGGTAAGATGGCGATGGCACAGGAGGGACTGTGAGATTCTCAGAAAGTGAGTTCCCATAAAGACTCTTGCCTCCCTCCCCCACCCCCTGTCCCTCACCACCCACACCAGTCACAGGCCTGGAAGCCCTCGGTCCCATGCAGCCCTGGGCCTCCAGCCGCATGGAGCTCCTGGCTCCCTCCCTGGCTACACCATCTCACGTGGTCCCAAGCCACCACCACCTGTGGAAGCCCTCGGATACCGCCTTATGGAGATCTGGGTTCCCCCACTGGCTACACTGCTCTGTCCAGCACCCTGCCGCGGCCAGCTTCCTCCCTGGCTGGGGCGCCCAGTCCTGTCTCAGGCTGCCCCAGCACGCGGAGGCCCTCCATGCCCACCCCTCGGAGCTACTGGCTCCATCGCTGGCTGAACCCCCCGCGTGTGGCCCAAAACCACCGCCAGCACTCGCCCCTCGGAGCTCCTGGTCCCCACCCTGTCTGAAGTGCCCAGGCCCACCTCAAGCTGCTGTCACCCAGGGAGGCTCTAGGCGCCTGCCCCTCAGAGCTGCGGGCTCCATCCCTGGCTGGGGCACCCGATCAGGCCCAAGGCCACCGCTGCCCACACAGACCCTCAGCACCCATGCCTTGGAGCTCGGTCCCCCACCCAGGCTGAAGCACCCAGCCCCACTTCGAGGTGCTGTCCCCAAGGAGGCCCCCAGTGCCCACGCCTCGGGGCCTGGGCCGAAGTGCCCATCCCCACCTCAAGCCGCGGCCCTCGTGGAGGCCCTCGGTACCCACCCTGGGAGCCATGGGCTCCATCCCTAACTGAAGCGCCCCACCAGGCCCTAAGCCACTGTCACACATGGGGGCCATCAGTGTCACCCCTCGGAGCTCTGGGCCACCTCCCTGGCAGAAGCACCCAGCCCCACCTCAAGCCGCTGCCACCCACCCACAGAGGCCCTCGGTGTATGCCCTCTTGGAGCTCCGGACCCCTTCCCGGACCTAAGCGCCCCACCCTACCCCAAGTCGTTGCCACCCATGGAACTCCAGACTCCCTCCCCAAGTATAGCACCCAGCCGCACCCCAAGCCTCCACTGCCCAGGGTGGCCCAAGACTCCTTCCCCGTGGAGCTCCGGGCTCCCTTGTGGGCTACACTGCCCCACCCCCTAGCCACCCTGACCACTATGCTGACCAGCAATGCCCAGCAGTCTGCACTCCACCTCTCCCGACTTGCCCCTGACCACAGCGGGACCAGAGAACAGCTGGAACTTGAGACCAGGCAGAGACCTGCATTGACCCATGAGCTCCACCCAGCTCTGTGCATCCTCCAACCTGGGACCTAAGAACAAAAAAATAAGCCACGTGTGACATGCCAACCTACAACACCCAGCTATCTTGCACTCCATCCCCCTCAGCTGTATCTGGCTGCAGTAGAACCTGGGATCATCTGGAGCACTGTGACCAGGCAGAGACCCACAGTGACTCACCCACCCAGCCCTGCCCAACCTCCAGCTTGGGAACTAAGACCTCATGTTTGTGTAAGGGAAAAGTACATCTTAAGGAGGTTGGTCAGCTTGTGTGTCTGTATGATTGTATGTGCTAGTTTGTTTGTTGTTGTCACTGTTGTTTCTTTGTTTGATTGTTTTTATTTTTGTTTTCTCTTACTCTTATCTGTCTTGAGGTCTATTTTCATATATTAGTGCGTATCTCTGTCTGTTCTCCCTTTTACTCTCCTGTCTCCACCTTCCACTCTCCCTCAATCCATTTCTTTCCCTTTTCTTACATCATTTTACTTTCAGAGAGAAAACCAATACCCCCACTTCATGAATCGATTACAAGGCAAGCAGGATCCAGTGTATCCATACACCTGTCAGTGGATACTGGGATCTGCAAATAAATTCTGAATCACAGTCCCCTCTCAAAGAAATCTCAAAACTGCAAAAGGTATAACCCTCAACCTACAGTCCAGCCTCAGAATCTAACAAACCCAGAAGATTCACATAAGGAAGCATAGGAGATTGAGCAAAAAGAAGCAAAAAGCAACCCCACCACACCTGAACAACAGATTTAAAGAAGACAGAGGGAGGGGGAAAAAGAGGAAAAAGTGGGGAGGCAAATCGACACAAATGAAGAAAAATTAAAAGAAAAATATAGGCCTCACACAGACCCCTGGGAGATCAGATATTGAGAAAACAGACTTTGGAATGCAAACAATGAAGAGCCCCCAGAATGACTGGTCACATAGTACAAACCCAGACATCAAGACATTAATAGAGAGAGTAAAAGAATGGAGGAGAGACAAGAGGAAAATAGGAAGGAGTTGATAACTGAGATAACAGCAATAAAGAATACTGTGATTGAAATAAATAACAAACTAATCAGCATGGAAAGCAGAATTAGCCAAGCAGAAGACAGAATCTCAGAACTTGAAGACCAAAATATAGAACTAAACCAACTGTCAAAAACATAGAAAAGAAGCTTAAAAAGACAGAACAAAACCCTCAAGAGATGAGCAATTACTTCTAGAGAATGACCCTAAAAGTAATTGGCCTTCCTGAGGCAGAAAGAGAGACAGAGATCACTCTGGAGCAAACATTCCACAAAATTGTTCAAGAAAACTTCCCTCACCTCATTAATGATGTGAAAATTCAAACACAGTATATTCAGAGAACCCCAGCAAGACAACAAATGAGAAGACCAACTCCTAGGCACATAATAATCCACCTGAACAAAATAGGTATAAAAGAAAAAATCCTAAAAGCAGCAAGAGAAAAAGGTCAGACTACCTACCAAGGAAGACCAATCAGAATGGCAGCAGATTTATCTACAGAAACACAAACACTTCAGGCTAGGAGAGGTTGGAGTACAATATTCAAAGTTCTCAAAGATAAACAATTTCAACCAAGAATAATCTACCCAGTCAAGCTAAGCTTCATCAGTGAGGGAGAATTAAAATCTTTCCCAGACATCCAATCCCTAAGAATTTATGCTGCCTCCACACCAACCATACAAGAAACTCTTAAGAAAGTATTGAACACAGAAGAAAAGGGAAAAAGAACAACAATGTTCTTCACAAGAGTGCAGGAAAAAGATTGAAAACACTGAACCAACCCAAAAAAGCAAAGACAACAAACAAACAAGTACAGCAACAACTCTATAAGAACACCATGGTAAAGATAAACTCTCACATTTCAATAATTAACCTGAATGTGAATGGTCTAAATGCACCACTGAAAAGACACAGAATGGCAAAATGGATAAAATATCATGAGGCAACAATACATTGTCTCCAAGAGACTCATCTCACCAGAAAGGACACTCACAGACTCAAAGTAAGAGGATGGGAAACTAATTTTCAGGCAAATGGAACACAAAAGAAAGCTGAAGTTGCAATCTTAATCTCAGACAAAATACCCTTTAAGCTAACAAAAATTTTAAAAAATGAAGAAGGTCAACATATAATGATAAAAGTTTCAATCCATCAAAAGAAATATCCATCCTAAACATATATGCACCTAATATAGGAGCACCAATATTCGTAAAGCAGCTTCTAGGCAAACTTAAAAAAGAGTTTGACTCTAACAGTATCATAACTGGGGACTTTACTACCCCACTCACAACCCTAGACAGATCATCAAGACAAAAAATCAGCAAGAACACCCAGAACCCCAATGAGACTCTTAAACAAATGGACTTAATTGATGCTTACAGAACACTCCATCCAATGACCACAGAATATACACTCACCACCACA
The DNA here is from genome assembly GCA_027257055.1 of Cephalopachus bancanus. Classification (NCBI taxonomy): domain Eukaryota; kingdom Metazoa; phylum Chordata; class Mammalia; order Primates; family Tarsiidae; genus Cephalopachus; species Cephalopachus bancanus. Next base: position 548,711 of record JAPVLO010000084.1, on the reverse strand, counting down.
TGGAATGTACTCGAAGATTGACCACATCATTGACCATAAATCAAACATAAACAAATTTCATAAGATAAGCCTTGCCATGTACCTTTTCAGACCACAGTAGAATAAAAATAAATATCAACACCAACAAAATTTCCCCAAACCCACAAAGACATGGTCACTAAATAGCATGATGCTGAACAACAACTGTGTCAACACTGAAATCAAAGAAGAAATTGAAAGATTCCTGGAAACAAATGAAAATGAAGAAGCATCTTACCAAAACCTCTGGGATGCCATGAAATCAGTTTTAAGAGGAGAATTTTATATCTCTATGAGCACAAATCAAGAAAATGGAAAGACCACAAGTGGAGAGCCTAACAAATCACCTAAGGGAGTTGGAAAGAGAAGTCCACCAAAATCCCAACTTTAGCAGAAGAATCCAGGCCACAAAAATAAGAGCCCAAATACAGAACATAGAAGACAGAAATATCATAGAAAACATGAACAAAACAAAAAGCTGGTTCTTTGAAACAAGATTGATGGGCCCCTAGCCAGACTGACCAAGAATAAGAGAGTTGCATTCCTATATACCAACAATAAGCAGGCAGAGACCCAAATAAAAAGCACAATTCCATTCACAATAGCCACAAAAAAATGAAATACCTCAGCATCTTCCTAACCAGAGAAGTGAAAGACCTTTACAATGAGAATTACAAAGCACTGCTCAAAGAAATCCAAGAAGACACAAACAAATGAAAAAATATTCCATGCTCATGGATAGGAAGAATCAACACTGCTAAGCTGTCCATCCTACCAAAGGCAATCTACAGATTCAATGCAATACCCATTAAGTTATCAATATCATTCTTCTCAGACCTGGAAATGACAATACAGAAATTCATATGGAAACATAAATGACCACGAATAGCCAAAACAATCCTTAGCAAGAGAAACAAAGCAGGAGGTATGGCACTTCCAGACTTCAAACTCTACTATAAGGCTACAGTAATCAAAACAGCCTGGTATTGGTATAAAAACAGGCACATAGACCAATGACCCAGGATAGAGATTCCAGAAGCAAAGCCTTAATTCCTCAACCGACTCATCTTTGACAAAGCCTCCAACAACAACTACTGGGGAGAGGAAAACCTATTCAGTAAATGGTGCTGGAAAAACTAGTGACCACATCCAGAAGACTGAAACAGGACCCCTACCTATCACCATACACAAAAATTAACTCTTAATTGGATCAAAGATGTAAACGTAAAACCTCAAACTATAAGAATCTTAGAAAATGCAAGAGACACCCTTATGGAAATTAGAACTGGGAACAAATTCCTACTCAGAACCCTAAAGGCAAATTAACAAGCTTCTGCAAAGCAAAAGAAATCATCAAGAGAGCAGGGAGCCAGCCCACAGAATGGGAAAAAATATTTGCCAACTGTATGTCTGACAAAGGCCTAACATCTAGGATCTACAAGGAACTCAAACACACCGACGGGAAAAAAACAAACAGCCCTTTTAAAAGTGGGCAAAAGAGCCGGGCTCTGTGGCTCAGCCTGCAATCCCGCGCTTTGGGAGGCCGAGGTGAGTGGATTGCCTGAGCCCGCAGGTTCGAGACCCGCCTGGGCAGCTTGGTGAGACCTCATCTCTACAATAAAATTAAAAATTGGCCGGGAAGTGATATTGAGCACCTGTAGTTCCAGCTACTCGGAAGGCTGAGGCGGAAGGATCGCCGGAGCCCGGCAGGTTGAGGCTGCAGTGGCCGGGAGCGGCCACTGCACTCCAATCTGGGCAGCAGAGTGAGACTCCAACTCAAAAAAAAAAAAGTGGGCAAAAGACATAAATAGACACTTCTCAAAAGAAAACATATGAGCTGCCAACAGACACACTCACGCATACACCATGCACACACACCGCACCTACATCATACCCATATATCATATACACAATACACACAACATACCACACACATCACACACACCACAAACACACAAGCACACACATAACACTCAGAGCTATATGTGCTCTTGTGTGTTTCTGTCTCCCTTGTGTTCGTATTCCTGTTGCAGAACTGACAACTCTACATCATGATGGTCTCTCTACTCGCCTGCTCCCTCTAACATGTCATTTCCTGAGACAGGGTCTTCTTTTTCCCTGCATTTTCTAAGTATGAGGTAGTTGCTTGACAAGCACAAGCATGCTATAAACATTTGTTTACTGAATGTTATTTACCAGCATAGGGTTACCATGAACAATAAAGTATTGGTTCTAAACTTACTTTTACTTATTCTTCAGCTGCTCCATAAAGATTTCACATACTGTACATTCTAAGAAATGAGTGCTGTGTTTACTTGTCATGCCTTGATCTCTGTTCACAAATAAAATAACGTTCACAATGATGACTACATAGTGGCTAAGTGTCTCCTTTCTTTCATAGGTAAAACTCACAAGAGAAACTTGTAAAGTGGACAGGAAGATCTAAACTCATCTCCAAAGACAAGCATCAATGGAAATGCAGAAAGGACTGCCGAAATGGTGTGTCCTGAGAAACAAACTGGTGTTATAAGGGTCTCTGTGCTACACAGGATTGTAAGCAAATGGAAACCAATTAATTGGGTGAAAAGTCTTGCTAAAGAGGAAAATAACATTATAACAATATGGAAAAAGAGTAGGATAAACAATGGAAACGAGAAATAGCAATATAGGTAGTGAAAAATAGAAAATCATGTCTCTGTAAGCAAAATTAGTGACAAATTAGGTCCAAAATTTGATCAAAATGTTGGTACCTGAGAAATTGGCCTTGTCAGGGAGGGGGACTTAAAAGAGTTCATGAGGGAAAATAGTAGGTAGAGGTTGGTGATTAGCTATTTCCCACTTGGGGAGGGTGAGGGGATTGAATGATTAAAATAACAACAACATTAGAAATATACATCCTTACTTCTATGGGTTTTATGACATTGATTAATTTATTGGAGAAGACCAAGGAATCTGATAATATGTTGAAGGAAAACAAACTTTCAGAATAGCATATCATCAATAATAATTAAAAGAGTGAGAAACTATATAGGAATATATAGATCAACAAACAGAATAGAAAATTCAGGATGAGATATATAGATACACATATGAATTAGTGTATAATAAAGGTGTTCATTCAACTACCAGGAATTTATCCAATGGAAATAAGGTTGTACACAAATATTTAATTGTGAGGATGCTTCTAGTAGTCTATATAGAGAAAAAAAAGTTTTCCTACTATTTTCATGTTCCTGAACAATTAAAATGCTAATATCTATTAAAATACGAAGACATTTTTCTGATATACTATGCAGTTGGGTGAATATGATACATCACAGATAGCCTATACAGCATGCTCGTGTTTTGTAAATACATCTGTACCTAGACATAGAAACAGTCTTCTAAACACATATATAAAACAATATCTGCAAATTTATACTATAAAATGATATCTGTTAGTCTTGATGGTGGGAGTATAGGTTAAATTCTGCTTCTTTTCTTCTTATTTTCAGAATGTTAATGAGTAATAATATTAAAATGCAATAATAATACTATTTTCAATGAAATAGCCTCCTTCTTAGTCTGCCTGTCTTGAATAATCATAAACAGTATTACTATCAATAAGTTACTGGAAAAAAAATAAGCAGCCTCAAATCTTTCCTACAGATACAAGGATAAAGGGAAAAATTCTCCTTCTCAGAGACCTCTCCCACACTGAATCTGTCTTGATGGTAAATAGCTGTGAACAAGTAGATGTGATTGATTAGTGTGGTAAAAATCTTTTTACCATCTTTGTAAAGACTTAGTACTCAAAGAATTATTTAAACTATTTAGTACTCAAAGTATTATTTAAATTTGAATAAAATTGTTCACAGCAAATCAGAAAGATGGAAAATTTTCTCTTTGAGTTTATTTTGTGGAATTAAAAACTATAATAGCTAGAGTTATACAGACATCAACCCCAATGACTTTACAGCACCACACAGAGATGTGACAAAATTTTAACATGCCATTTAGGCAGAAACCTACTGCTTCTTATACTCCTGTGAAAACAGCTTTAAGTCATTGAATGTGGAGTGACAAGACAAGGATCCTACATCAGACACATGCTATTGTATCCTGCTGACTCTTAAATTAAAGCTGAACAAAAGAATTTAACAAGCTCAAAAAGACCCACAATCACAAGCGCCCCTTCTGTGAGTTGAAAAATAAACTGTAATTGCTGTTTGTTTTAAACTTGTATTGAAGGGTACATGGGAAGTCTTTCCAGGGAGGAAAAAATAATGTAAATTTTCTTCCTCATTCAATTTCTTTGGCTGCTACTGTATTATTTGAAAGTAGTCATCATACTTTTTATGCATCATTTAATAATGTTTTGGTTTGCAATGTTTATTTAATCCCCAACTGTTTTGCTGCAACATTTGTGAGTTACTGTAATTTAAAAACAAAGATGCCAGCATGGCCTATGCAAGTGAATGAAAAACACTTTTCCAGTACTGGCCACATGGCAACCTATTGCCACCAGCATTTATGCAGCAAATAAATATAATTCATTTATGTCATATACTTATTCTGATGTGATCATTTCTTCAAGTATTCACTAAGATTTTACCACTAAGATTAATATATTTGTAAGTATTACTCTTTATCTTTTTCATTTTCCTGTTTCTTCAATATATGCCCTGACACACAACACACAGACATCATTCGCATTCTGTACTAGCTTCAAATTTCAGAGGCAGCATATTATTTGTCCACAATTCTTCCTTCTCTTTCTACCACTGCCATGACTTCCTAGGTGTTAATAGGGTTCATGATATGCTACCCCCAAAATATAGCACCTTGGCATTTGAGAAAAGAGCAGAAGCACGAAGACCACCCCTAACCTTTACTCTCCCTCAGAAGCAGGTTCAGATACTCTCTTATTGGCCAATCATTTTATCATCAATCAATTGTGCTTTCTTGTATAAATAAAAGTACACCCAGATGGTTTACATAATACCAATGATTTTCTAGCCAAAGTGTTTGAGTTTTCCTCATCCGTTCATATGTACATATCTAAGTGATTCTTTCTTATTTTTTGGTATAAGACTGGAACACTTTTTTTGTTGTTTTTTTGTTGTTTTTTTTTTGAGTTAGAGTCTCACTCTGTCGCCCAGACTGGAGTGCAGTGGCCGCTCCCGGCCACTGCAGCCTCAACCTGCTGGGCTCTGGCGATCCTTCCGCCTCAGCCTTCCAAGTAGCCAGAATTATAGGCATGCGCTACCACGCCCGGCTGATTTTTTGATTTATTGTAGAGATGAGGTCTCGCCTGCCCAAGCGGGTCTCGAACCCGCGGGCTCAGGCAATCCACTCACCTCAGCCTCCCAAAGGCACGGGATTACAGACTGAGCCACCAAGCCCAGCTAAGACTGGAACACTTTTGATGTCAGAAACCAGGTATTCATTTCATACAAGAACTATAAAAGAGCCAGAAAAAACTACTATAAATAGTAGGAAAATGCATTGGGAATTAATTACAAAAAGTGATGGTCTTAATCTATCTGGAATTCTTTTGACTTAGAGTAACCCTTGTATATCTTTCTGGGGATCTATGATGTTCTTTTCCTCCAAGTATAATGTGGGCACCTCTTGAATGAGGTTAATTAATTATTAGCTTTAGAGGGTACAAATAGTTTTTTGTTACAAGGTTGCACTGTAGAGTGGGGAAGAAGTCTGGGCTTTAAATATTACTCACCAGGTCCACCCAGGCACATTGTATCCGATAGGTGATTTGTCACCCTTCTTCCCCCACTCCCATCTGAGTCTCCAATGTCCATTATATCATTCTCTATGCGCTTTGCAGATCCTTAGTTGAGCTACCACTTATAAACGAGAACATGCAGTGTTTGGTTTTCTGTTCCTGAGTCAGTTCATTAAGAGGATGTTAATCCATTCCATCCAAGTCGCTGCAAAAGACATTGTTTTATTCTTTTTGATAGCTGACAGTATTTTGTAGTGTATACATACCATGTTTTCATTGTCCACTGATCAGTTGATGGGCATTTAGGTTGATTTGACACCTTTGCGATTGTGAATTGTCCTGCGATGAGCATGTGGGTGCAGGTGTCTTTTTGTATAACAACCTCTGGTCCTGTGGGAAGATTATTTATGCACTTTTAAACTTCATTACACTTGCCTCTGTGTTTTCTATCTTTTTCACTAGACTGTGCACTCAGGGAAAACAGTGTCTCTCTCATTCAATACTGTAGCTGTAGCACAATTTCTGGCATATTGTGGCTATCACTACTGTACTTCCTTTTGAATGAGCTTCTTGAATGTCATTTGAATTGTGATACTTAGCATATAGAATCATAACTAAAAGATTTTCATCTTCTTTTATTCTCCAAAAAAAGTCATTCTCAGAGGCAGGACTAACCTAAAGTGATAAAAATAAGTAATAAAGAGTTAAAGCATGTAACATTTTCTCTCATTCCTTCCTGGTTGTTCTCAATTGTGTTCTTTTCTTTATCAACCTTCACATTATTCCAGGACATTGGATTCAACTGACGTTCCTGAAGGAGAAAAAGAAAGTCAAATTGTTGAAAATGAAAGTCAAATTGTTGAAAATTGGTGCAATAGGTTGAAAACTAAAAGTACAAAACTTAGTCAATAAGAAGAGAAAAAAGAATTACAACATTTCAAATACTCAGAGAGTAAATTTGATGATTTTTATATAGACTTGATAATGCCAGTCAAATCAAATCTGAGTTACTTTCAGATGAAGTACATGTAAGCAATGCTTGTGATTAGTATTTGTGAAAGAAACTCCGGTGAAGTATTATGTTACACTCAGAGGGAGAAATGAGTCAGTGGAAGAGGGCCTACCTTTTCCACAGTTTAATCAATTCTAAAATCACATTTGAATGAAGAAGAAGCAGACCTCAGGCAGATTTCTTCCATTTAAACTTCTTGCAACAATAGTATATATAATAGTGTTGTAACTATGTAGATATTTTTAATAAGTCCAGCATAAGTTAGACTATCAATGGTCGTCTTAGTCTGAGCTGCTATGACAAGATGCTATAAAATAGATGACTTATATTTTTTCCTATTCTGTGGGCTGTCTCCCTGTTCTCTTGATGGTCTCTTTTGCTTTGCAGAAGCTCGTTAATTTTATGAGGTCCCACTTGTCTATCTTATTTCTTAAGGTATTGGCCTTTATGTTCTGAATAGGAATTGGTTCCCAGTCCCAATTTCCATAAGGGTGTCTCCTGCGTTTTCTAAGATTCTTATAGTTTGAGGTTTTACGTTTAGACCTTTGATCCATTTAGAGTTAATTTTTGTGTGTGGTGATAGATAGGGGTTCTGTTTCAATCTTCTGCATGTGTTCAGCCAGTTTTCCCAGCACCATTTACTGAATAAGTTCTCCTCTCCCCAGTGGTTGTTGTTGGAGGCTTTGTCCAAGATGAGTTGGTTGAGGAATCAACAAGGGTACCTGCATGATCAATGTTTATATACCTAACCCTGAAATGTACCCCGCATCTTTATAATAAAAATTAAAAATATAATAGTAAAAAAATAAAATAGATGACTTAATCAACAATTTTTTTCTTGACCCAGCAAAGACCTGGATCAAGGTACTGGCAGATGTAGTCTGTAGCAGAGGCACTCTTCCTAGTTTACAGATGGTCATCTTCTCACTATGTCCTCTTGTGATGGATGCCAGAGAGGAAGCAAGTTTGTTCCTATTTTTTCTTATCATGAGGGTGGAGTCCTCATGGTCTAATTCTCTCCCACCTTCTCCAAACACCACTGCACTGAAAATTCATTTCAATATATGAATTTGAGAGGAAGCATTAACATTCAATCCATAGCATGCCTGAATATGATGTCAAAGGAAAACATATGTGCATTCTTATTCACATATAATAAAATTTTATATTCATACCATCATATGTGCATATAAAACCTCACAATCTATTGTGTACAGATTTCATATTTAGCCAAATCATGTAGGTTTTAATAAGCCATAAGAGGTAAATATTATATAATTCCTCTATGGATAAATGGATGAAATTGGATGTAATTTTTCATTATTCTGTAATTTTCCTGAAAACTTTAGGCAAATGGTCAGTTTAGTACTCCTAAGAGTCTGAAAGAAGTTCATAACTCAGAAAAGATCAAGAACCACTGGACAGGACCTCAAAATATAGATGATAAAATTAGAATTTAGTCAACTAAATATCCAAGCTATAGGGAGAAAACAGAGAGGGAATAAAACGATCAAAATGTTGAGAGTATATGATGGAACTTACCCATGCATTAAACAGTTGGCAGCCCAGGACTGGAGCTGCTAATTCTTTTTTTTTTTTTTTTTGAGTTGGAGTCTCACTCTGTTACCCAGACTGGAGTGCAGTGGCCGCTCCCGGTCACCGCAGCCTCGACCTGCTGGGCTCTGGCAATCCTTCTGCCTCAGTCTTCCAAGTAGCTGGAACTACAGGTGTGCACTACCACGCTCAGCTAATTTTTTTATTTTATTGTAGAGATGAGGTCCCGCCAAGTTCCCCAGGGGTCTCGAACCTGCAGGCTCAGGCAATCCACTCGCCTCAGCCTCCCAAAGTGCTGGGATTACAGGCTGAGCCACCGAGCCCAGCTTGGAGCTGCTATCTCTAATTTGAGCAACTAGGAATTCACGGACAGGCTATGAATGTCAGCTATCTTTTAAGGTTTTCTATCATTTTGAAATGGCTGTTAATGACCTAAGTTAGTGACCTAACCAAGGTAACTCCATTTTGTAGTAGTTCTTCCATTTTGTCTTCCTGTTTCCCCTCTCACCCCTCTTCCATGTGACCACCTTCCTTTCCAGTAGGCCATAAATCTTGTCCCAACATTTATGGTTTTTCCGTTCCCTCTCCTGGAGTGCTATAACATTCCTGAAACTGTTCTGTTACACTATGCAATTTACACGTCCCCTCCTGCAGTTAATTTACACTTCCCTTCTTTGGTTTAATGACCTGTACTTTGAAAAAAAATCTCTTTTGTTTCCTACACAGAACTGAAACTCTGTAACCTTATGGTTTTTGCTATATAAACCCCTTGCTTGCTTCATTCGGGGTCGAGAGTTTCTTTATGGCATGAGCCTGCTCTCAACCCCTGGAAATAAAGGACTCAAAATTTTGACTCTCAGTGTGTTGGTGACTTCTTACTCATGATGTGGCTATAACAGTTTCTCTTCTCTATACTTTCTCAGTATTTCCCCAAGCACCAATGTTGTTGGGAGCCAACATCTATAGCTACATGGCTGAGGCCTGCAAAGGCCCATCTGGAAGATCACTTCTGACATAGGATATCAGTTATACCTATAATATTGGTGTGTGATTAGTGACCAGTGTGCATACATGGCAGTAAAACTTATAAGTAAAATCTCTATACACCTGATGAAAGGTTATACAGCAGAATGACTTTGTCCTTTCTAAATCTTACTTCTTTCTAGATATTTTTTAACTTCTATTTCCTGGTAGACTGGTGAGTCAGCTCTTGTTCCCAAAGGCAGTTTCTCCTAGGATTAAGATTAGAAACTAAATTATCATAATAGTTTTATTACCCTGTCTCTAGCCAGGCAGGACGTTTTTCTAGTTTCGTTACATGCCGAAACTCTGTTTGCTTCAGCCCGTGGCCATTGCCATAGTAACTGCGCAGTCCATTATCCAAGAGTGTGACAAATACTATTTGATTTTTAGAATAGACTCGTTTGGATAAAACATTCATTTAAGACGATACAATTTCCATCGGAAAGATTTAAACAGTAATAAGCATTCATAGAAAACTTTTAGGTTTTGTTTAAGCTTTTTAAGTTTCCTTTTCTCAGATTATGACTTTAGTTCCTGTTCCTGTAGGCCAATTTTAAGATCCTTTGATTAGTATACCGAAACTTTCCCAACGGTGTAGTTTTTGCTTCTAATATGACAATAGGAAATTTTACACGTAGCCATGTATTAATATACTAGGAAAAAAGATTTAAGTTTTGGGTTAAAGTCGTAGTTTTATTAGAATAGAATGAGAATTATGGTGTTATGATTCTAAAATCATACGTCAATGATAATTATAAGATTTAATGATAAGGTATTAGCTTAATGAGATATAGCATAGTATTAAAGTCCAAACACTAGATCATGAAACTCATATAAGTCATGGTAAGGAATAAGTTTTGAATTAATTGTTATAGAATTACAGGCCACTATGTTGAATCGTAATAGGTTAATGGAATAAATAAAAATTAAGTCATTTAAGAAAACTTATAAATTATAGTATAGTGATAATATCAATCGTTAAACAATATTAGGAGTCAGTGAACTTGGATTGAACCTAGAGTTAACTAAAAAAGTTTTTGTATTAATCAGGGTTTAGAACAAAGAGTATAATATGAATGATTTGTTGAACACTATGGAAGACACTTTTAAACGAACTATATTGAAATTGTGCACCTGTGACCTTGATGTGAGATTTGTGAAGCACGTCAGGCATCATGGAGTTCAAACTGTCTGCTTGGAGCTTGCAAGTCTCGTGATGGTCTTGTGATGCATAGTTTCACAATATATAAAGCGCAATATACATCATGGAGTTTGTACGCCCCCAGCAAGTGATTATCACACTGCTGGAGGGTATGAAAAATGGTATATAAGTTGGAAGGAGTCCGAATAAAATTTGGCTTCAGTCCTGATCAGACTGTTCCCAGAAGAATGGCCTCAGAGTCGTTTCTTCTCTCCGTCCAGATTCTCTGGAGCGGGTCCTAACCCTACCCTTGGTCGGGGCTGGTCCCCGACACAATGTGTCTGGTGTTCATAATTCTTTACAATGTTAAAAAATAAATAAATAATAAATGAGGTACGTAGCCTCATTACCTCACTTCTTTAACCTGCTTTGAGAGGATCTGAGACAGAGACCTTATAAATCAGTGTCATTAACACCGATGGAGATCCCTTCTGATGGCTGACCTGCAGACTTGGCAGAAGAGGCCATGAAGCCTCTCAAGATGAAAGACTGGCTGGGCTCAGTGGCTCAGCCTGTAATCCTGCACTTTGGGAGCCTAGGCAAGTGGATTGCCTAAACCCGCGGGTTTGAGACCAGCCCAAGCAACTTGACAAGACTTCAGTCTCTACAATAAATTTTTTTTTTTTAATTATCCGGGCACTATAGTGAGCACCTATAGTTCTAGCTATTTGGAAGGCTGAGGCAGAAGGATCACCAGAGCCCAGCAGGTCAATGCTGGGGTGGCCGTGAGTGTGCCACTATACTACAGCCTGGACGACAGAGTGAGACTCCGACTAAAAAAAAAAAAAAAAAAAAAAAAAAGATGAAGGACAGAGTCCCTGGTGGCTTCAAGCTTGCCAACCATCAGAGAAACAGAAAATCAGAATACAGTGGCAAAGGGCAAGATGAATGTCTAACTTTGTCGGTATGCCCATCATGAGGTAAAGAAAATCTTTGTCAATATTTTTCATTTGTAAACACAATGTCCCCATCATTAGAGGTGGATATGAGCTTCTCCAACAACTTATCCTTGGGGCTACTATCTAATATTGCTAGATTATTGTCATAAGTGGCTTACTCAAATATTTTTGTATCAAGTTAAGAATATACCTAAAGAGATAGCTCATCAATCTCCCAAAACAAATCTTTACAGTTCTGAGGGAAAAGCTTTTTGGCAGTAAGCCCATGATTGACTCTATTCCCTCCTGTCATTCTTCTCACACATGAGTATGAGAGAGTAAACTCTAAGTATTAAAAGCATGTGCTCTGGACCGGTGAGGCTGAGCCCTAGAGTTATCATTTATTGACAGTGTAACAGTGCAGAAAATACCTGACTTTTCTGTGTCTCATTTTCTCATTTGTAAAAAAAAAAAAGATAATTATGAAAAATACCTCATAAAATTTTTGTGAGAATTATAGGCAATAATGAAAGTAAGACACTAAGTATTATTGCTGATGTTAACAGTATAATATTTCTACTGCTATCATTAGAATCAGCACTCCATATCCATGGGGTCCACATTCATGACTTCAACCAACCACAGATTTAAAATATCTTTTAAAAAAAGTGTTTATGCTGATCACACAGGCTTTTTTCTTGTCATTATTTCCCAAACAATACAGTATAAAACAGTTTACATATGTATCATTTACATTGCATTAGGTAAATAATCTAGAGATGATTCGAAGTATACAAGATGTGACTAAGTTATATGCAAATACTACACTGTTTTACAAAAAGGACTTGAGCATCCGTGGGTTTTGTTATCTGGCAGGAAGTCCTGAAATCAATCCCTCAATGAATCCTGAAGATCAACTGTGTGATTAATACTGCTACTGTTGCTCCAGCTTCCCTTGCTGCCACTAATAAATCGCATGGGGTCTGAGACAACCTAGATGGAGCCACTCCTCCTGAGGAACTCATAGACTATTACAGATGGGCAGGGAGGTAAATGAAAAGTGTAATAAAGCAGATGCTCTCGTCATGTGTCTGCACAGGACTGAGGAAAGGCATGAAGGGAAGAAAGCATGAACTGAAGTGTAGAGTTCTAAAGTAACCTGAGTTGGAGCCCACCATGCAATTGATGAGGCTGAAAAGGGAATTGGGGCCAAGATGATGGTGGTATGTTAACACTATGTCAACCAGTTAATGGTTAAAATATCTACCTTGGGAACAATTCCTATGTGCAAGGTACTTGCCTCATCTTCTCCTTAGTCTTTATGACAACCTTTTGTTGGAGACAGCAGTAAATCAATTTTAAAGAGAGAAAATTGAGGCATGGAATAGAGGACTTTACGTGATATGCCAAAAGTTACAAAAGTGGTGGTGCTTTGGCTTGAGCCCAGAATTCACACTTGATTTTAGTCCATGCTATTCATTAGTTGTTGTTGTTGTTTAGTTTATTGAGGTATAATTAATCATAAAAATTATATATATTTGAAGTATACAATGTAATGATTTCATATACATTATGAAATAACCAATGCAATCAAGCTAATTAACATATCCATCACCTCACGTGGTTATCTTTCTTTTTTCTTCTTCCTCCTCCCTCTCCTCCTCCTCCTCCTCCTCTTCTTCTTCTTCTTCTTCTTCTAATAAGTGAAGACTTAAGATCTACTCTCTTAGCAAATTTCAAGTATGCAGTATTATTAATTATAATCACTATGCAGTATAACTGAAATTCTGTACTCTTTCACCAATGTCTCTCCTTTTCCCCCACCAGTATCCCCCACCTCCAGGCCTTGGCAACCTCTATTGTACTCTGTTTCTGTGAGTTTGATTTCTTTTAAATTTTTTAGATTCTAAATATAAGTGATGCCATATGAAATTTGTCTTTCTGTGCCTAAACTTATTTCTCAAAGCATAATGCCCTCCAAACTCTTTCATGTTGTTGCAAATAGCAGGATTTTCCTCTTTTTTATGACTGAATAATATTCCACCCAGAAGTGGTAAAGCTGGATCATATGATAATACTATTTTTAATTGTTTAGAAACCTCCATACTGTTTTCATAATGGCTATATTAATTTACATTCCCACCAACAGTGTACAAGGATTTCTTTCTCCACATCCTTACTGACACTTGTTACCACTTGTCTTTTTTATTATAGCCATCTTAACAGGTATGAGGTAATATCTTACCATGGTTTTGATGTATATTTTCCTATGATTAGTGATGTTGAGCAATTTTTTATGTACCTATGTGCCATTTATATATCTTCTTTGAAAAATGTCTATTCAGGTCCTTTGCATATTTTTTAACCAGATTATTTGCTTTTGTGCTATTGAATTATATGTGTTCCTTACATATTTTATAAATAAATCCATTTTCTGATATATTTGCAAGTATTTTTCCCATTCCACAGGTTGCCTTTTCATTTTGTTGATTGTTTGCTACATAGAAGATTTTTAGTTTGATGTAGTTCAACTTGTTTATTTTTGCTTTGATGCCTGTGTTTTTGGTATCATATCCAAAAAAATCATTATCAAGGTCAGTGTCAAGTAGGTTTTACCCTATGTTTTCACCTAAGAGTTTTATGGTCTCTGGTCTCACACTGTAGTCTTTAATCCATTTTGAAATAATTTTTTTTTTAATGATGCAAGATAGTGATTCAGTTTCACTTTCTTGCATGTGGATATCCAGTTTCTCAACACCATTTATTGATGAAAATATCCTCTCCCCATTGTGTGTTCTTGGCAGCTTTGTTAAAGATCAGTTGATTATAAATGCATGGATTTATTTCTGGGCTCTCTATTCTGTTCTATTGGTCTATATATCTGTTTTCATGCCAGTACCATGCTGTTTTAATTACTATTGATTTGTAGTATATTTTGAAGTCAAGTACTGTAATGTCTCCAGCTGTATTGTTCTATTTCAAAATTGTTTTGGCTGCTGAGGATACTTTGCTGTTTCATAAGAATTTAGATTACTTCTTCTAGTCTATGAAAAAATTTCATTGGAATTTGCATAGGGATTGCATTGTATCTATAATTGTTTGGGATAGCATGAACATTTTAACAATATTAATTCTTCTAATTAATAAACATTAGAGGCTGGGTTTGGTGGCTCAGCCTGTAATCCTGCGCTTTGGGAGGCCAAGACAGTGGATTGCCTGAGCCCGCGAGTTCAAAACCCCCCTGGGCAACTTGGTGAGACCTCATCTCTACAATAAATCCAAAAAATTAGCCAGGCGTGGTAGCGCGCGTCTGTAGTTCCAGCTACTTGGAAGACTGAGGCGGAAGGATCGCCGGAGCCCAGCAGGTCAAGGCTGCGGTGACGGGGAGCAGCCACTGCACTCGTCTGGGCGACTGAATGAGACTCCAACTCCAAAAAAAATAAAAATAATAAAAAAATTTTAAAAATAAACATTAGACATCATTCAACTTATTTGTGTCTTCTTTGACTTCATTAAACAATGTCTTTTAGCTTTCAATGTACAGATCTTTCATCACCTTGGCCGAATTTATTACAAAGTATTTTATAGTTTTTGCTGCTATCATAAGTGGGATTGATTTTTAATTTCTCTTTCAGATAGCTTACTCCATGTAGGGATTTATGAGCTTCATGTGTATGGATATCTATATCTCTCCCCAGATTTGAGAAGTTTCCTTTAAGCACTCACTCTTCCTCTCTCTCTCTCTCTCTCTCTCTCTCTCTCTCTCTCTCTCTCTCTCTCTCTCTTTCCCTCCCTCCCTCCCCCGCCCCCTCCCTCTCTCTCTCCCTGCCTCCCTTCCTCCTTCTGGAAATACCATGATGCATATATTGTTTCATTTGATGGTGTCCCATAATTGACAAAGACTTTCATCACTCTTTTTCATTATTTTTTTCTCCTCTGACTGAATAATTTAAAATAATTTGTATTCAAGTTCATAGATTGCTTTTTCTGCTTGATCAGGTTTGCTGTTGAGGTCCTTTATTGCATTTTTCATTTCATTGATGGTATTGATCAGCTCCAGAATTTATGTTTGTTTCTTTTTATAACTTCCTCCCTTTGTTGGAACTCCAGTTTTGTCTGTGTATTGTTTCCTAATTTCACTGAGTTTTCTATATATGCTCTCTTGTAGCTCACTGAGTCTCTTTAGACCAATTATTTTTCAAATTTTTTTCTGGCAATTTATGGATTTCCATTTCTTTGCGGTCAGTTACTGAAAAACTGTGTTCCTTTGGTGATATCATATTTCCCTGACTGGGTGTGTGTCTCACAGCCTTGCACTAATGTCTGAGCATTTGATGAAATAATTACCTCTTCCAGAATTATGGACTATTTCGGGTGAGGAAAGACTTTCATCTTCAGGTAGCTACAGAGGTCCACCTGGGTAAGGTATATCAGTTCTGGCTCCAGGAAAAGCTTAATGGAATAGTCGACATGTCACTCCATCAGCTGAAGTCGATGTTGGTGAAGATTGCAGGGGTCCTCGATGGTCAAGGAGCAGGGTGCAAGAGTTGTTGGGGTCTTTAGTGGAGAAGGTTGTTGGGGAATTCCTAATATTTTTTTCTCACATTTGGGATTTTATTAGGCTGATGGGACTCCTTTTGGCACTCGACCTAGCTCATAGGCACCCATGCAGTGGTAGTAGCAATGGTGTCACACCCAGAGTAGTCACACCTCTGAGGTCCAGCACCTCCATGAAGTGACAGCCATGGTCCCAGGGTGGAACAACAGAAGTTTATTCACAGGCAGACACAGCAGCATCTCCCTCTCCAGGGGGTCCAAGATGACAATACATGCTGGTTACCTTAGTGGCAAAAGTTGCCAGTGTACTCTGCAGAACAGGTCATCAGGGTCAGTACCAACACGATGGGGTTCTTCATTGTGAAAGCAGCAGGGAGTCTGCAGCTGTCTTGAGGTTTGAGGTGTCAATAGCAAAAGTTGCCAGCGTCCTCCACAGAGCAGGCCACTGGGGATGACTATGGAAACTCGTATGTAGCTGATGCAAAGAGCTCCCCGCAACCCTTCATCTTTGTACCCAGCTGTATTTGGAGGTCTCTGCTAAGCCAATCTCCCCAGTGATCATTTCTGTTCAGTTATTCTCCTTTTCTGCTCCACTGTGTTGGTGAAGCTTCTTAATTGGATGTTTGTGCCCTCCTGGAGACATTTTCATTTGTGGATAGCTGACTAGTCGTTTTTTGTTTTGTTTTGTTTTGTTTTGTTTTGTTGTGGGAGAAAGAAGGCTGGTATCTCCTACTCTGTCATCTTGTTCCCAACAAACACTCTTGACCTCTAAAATACCTGCCTGTATTTAGCCATTGAGTGGTGTTAGACAGAGAAGTCACATGATCTCCTCTGTGTCTTGGAGCAACATCTGGCAGAAGTGTAGAGCATGGCCTGGAGGGTTAATAAACTTACAAAAATAGCCAACCAGAGTGAAATCATTTCCCCTTGAAGGAAGAAGAAATGTCTTGGAGTTTTCTTTCCCCATCCTCTTCTCTTAGTTGATAGGGTCATTTTAGTGTTATCTGAGCACACAGACACCTGTGGGAACCTTTGTGCCTCAGTTCTGTCAATACATCAGCTCTGATGATTCCTTATCAAATCTTCCTTTCTTATCTGTTCCAAAAAGCTTGCCATACTGAGGTCTGAGCACAGCCTCATGCTCCTACTTTACTAGGTGGTAGTGATTTTCTGTATAAAATTATTTAAGGGAAGCCACAGACTGAAAACTCCTCCTAGAGGAAAAACTCAAGCAGCAAGTTTTTGTGCTCATAGCTTGGGTCAAAGGTTTCTTATGCATAACCCATTGCCTATTTATACCTGAAAAGATAATGGAATCATATTGCAATTATATAGGGGCTTGTCCAGTTCCCTGCAGTTCTGTGTAAAAAATAAAATAACTCCACCTCACAAGGATAGTTTACTTAGTATTAGCAGTACAGGCGCTACATTATTAATGCTCTTGATGAAATTTAGCTTACAAAAATGGAAAAAAGCTAATTTATCTCTGTTCACACATCTGTATTCTTTACCACATTCTTTTATCTCTCTATATTGTCATTGTAAAAAGGATCTTTTTTTTCAGTAGACTGTCCTTAATTTATAAATGTCAGTGTTTCCCAAGTTCATTTTTAACTCAATTACTAGAGACTCAGAATACATTGTCTCAAACTAGCAATTAAGATAACTGTTGATTCGGTCCCCAGGTCAGCCCACACGATTTGACCTATAATGTGACTAAATCTAGTACCTCTGAACATTTCAGTCCCACAAAATCACCATTTATAGTCTAGTTCCCTTAAGGAAATGAATCTTTAGGAATATACTCTCCTTCCCAAGGTGGGAAACAGAGTGAGGTCATCACAAACAGTTGTTACTTGTTATTCTCCATCTTTGTGCAAAGTTAAGTCACTTTCTATATCTACTTAAGGAAAAGTCTCTTTCTCTTTCTACTAAATCCATCTGAGGGAACGTCCTGCTTTCTTTCAATTACCTTTTGCAATGGTTTCAGGATTTAAAATTCACAGAATTATTCCTGAAGATTCTGATTTAGTCTGTGTAGAGTGCGGCCTAAGAATCAGCATTATAAACAAACTCTCCAGTGAAATATTTTTTAATAAGATATAATTAATATAAAATAAAGTACGTAGATCTTAAGTGTTCAGTTTGATTAATTTTGACAGTAATTATGTCCATGTAATCACCACTTCAAACAAGATATGGAACATTTTCATTTCTCAGAAAGCTCCCTGATACTCTTCCCCATTCAATTCCTCCCCATACTAAATGACATGCACTCTCTGATTTCCGTCACCATAGGTTAGTTGTTTTCTGCTTTATAACTTCATACAAATGGAATCAGACAATAAGCTCTCTCGTATATTTGACTTCTATCACTCACAATGTTTTTGAGATTCATTTCGGTTGTAGCATCTATCATTGGTATGTGTCTTTTTATAACTAAATAGCATGCTAGTTTATCCATTCTGCAGTTCAAGGACATTTCCAATGTGAGGCTGTTATAAATAAGGCTGCTATGAATATTTGTATATAAGTCTTTTTATGCACATGTATTTTTGCTTCTCTTGGTTTAAATGCCTAGGAGTAGAATTGCTGAAGCGTAGGTGGATGTATTTTTCACCTTACACTGTCAAACAGTTCTCCAAAGTAGTTAAATTATTTTATTCTGAGAGTTGTATAATTCTACCCTGTGAGAGTTTCAGCTGTTCTACATCTTTCCCAACATTTTGTATTAGCAGTCATTTTAATTTTGGCCCCCATAATAAGTGTAAAATAGTACTTTATTACGGTTTCATTTGCAGTTTCTGATAACTATGATTTGAGAACATTCTATTATCTTCTTTTGAAACGTGTCTGTTAAGACTTTAGCCATTTTTTGTTGACTTATTCGTCTTCTATGCATAGGAGTTCTGAATATATTCCAGATTCAATTCCTATGTCATATATATATATGAGTGTGTGTGTGTATATATATAGTGACTGTAGCTTCTCAGTCTGGGATTTGCCTATTAATTTTCTTAATGGAGTTCCTGATGAGCAGAAATTTTTGATTTTGGTGATGTCCAGTTTACATTCATTGTTTTATTTTCTGACTTGTGATTCTGTGTTCTCTCTAATAAACCTTTACCTATCTTGGAGTCACAAGCATACATGAAAATGAACCCCCCAAAACCTGAATCATCTTTTGAAGGGTGGGCTCCTTGTAGTACACTTGGCATTTGTTCCTCCGGATCAGTCAACAAAAGTTTTTATTTGGAAGTTTTGAGAAGGTTGTGTCATGATTTGCATAAGAAACATCCCAAGTTGTGGCAAACAGTTGACTGCTTCATCCACCATGACAACGCACTTGCTCACACCACACTGAGTGCATGACCCCCATGCCTCACCCTCCCTATTCACTTGATGTTGCCCCAAAAAACTTTGTTTCTCCAGATGCAAAAGATCCTGAAAGGGAAACGTTTTGCCAATGTGGAGGAGGTGAAACAAACGAACAAAAAAACAGAAGTACTAAAAGGCATCAAAATTGATGAATTCAAAAGCTGTTCTGAGCAGTGGAAAAAAGCATCTCGATAGGTGTATCACATCAAACAGAGAGTACTTTGAAGGTGACTGAAGTTTAAATATGTAAGAGTGAATACACATTTTTTATAAATGAATTCCAGGGATTTTTTGAGTCCGCCTGGTACTTATATGTTTTCTTCAAGAAATTTTAGGCTTTAATTTTTACATTTAGTTCTGCAATCCAACTGGAATCACCTTTTGTGTATTTAGTATTTTTATACACATATTCCATTGTTCTAGCATCATTCATAAAAATATATTCCGCTCCTAATTGGCTTAACAGCTTTATTAACAATAACTTGACAATATAGGTAAAGGTTTATGTGTGAACTCTCTATTCTAGCTCACATATCTATCTATCTATCTTTATATGAATTTCACACCACGTTGGTTGCTCTAGTTTTATGATAAGTTAGATAATTTTAATGCTTCAACTTTTTGTATTTTTCAAAAGTGTTTAGTTACATTAGATATTTTGCTTTCCATATAAATTTTAGAACCACCTTGCCAATTTCCTAAGCAATTTTGATGAGTATTTGATTGTGATTATATCAAATCTGTATCTTAATAATATTGAGCCTTACAGGTCATGGATATGCTATATCTCTACATTTATTTTAGATCATCTCTAATTATTCTCAGCAATATTTTACAGTTTTCAGTGTATAGTTCTTGAACATAATGCATTAGCTTTATTTGTACTCTTTGGGTTTTTCATGCTACTGAACATGATATTGTTCTTTTATTTTCAAGTTATTTATTGCTAGTATTTAGAAATACAATTGATTTTTATATTTTTGATACTGTATCCTATGGCCTTGCTAAACATTTGTTATTTCTAGTAGGTGTCTATTTTATAGAGTTCATATATGTCATAGGCTGAATAATTATCCCAAAAGATATCAGATCCTAATCTTTGGAACCTGTGAATGTTACCTTGCATGGTAAAGAAAAAAAGGACTTTGTAGATGTGATTATGTTATATCCTGAATTATTCAGGTGGGTCCTAAGTATAATCACATGCATTTTTATAAGTAGGAGGTAGAGGGAGATTATACAGACCCAGAAGAGAAGGCAATATAAAGATAGAGTAGAGATAGACTTAAATATATTGACATTAAAGATTGGAGTGATGGAACTATAAATCAAGGAATGCTGGTAACCATTAGATGCTGAAAGAGACAAGGAATGGATTCTCCCCCAAAGCATTTAGAGGAGGCATGCTTACACTTTGATATAGGCCTAGTGATACTGATTTCAGATGTCCTGTCTCTAGGACTGTGAGATTGTGAAGATCTGTCATTCTAAGCCACCCAATTTGTGGTGACTTATCACAGGAGCCAAGGGACAGATCTTGAAACTATTTTGCTAGCTTTATTCCTAGGTACTGGCTTTTTATGCTACTGTAAATGGCATTTTTTTTCTCATTTTCAAATTATGTATTGCTAGTGCTTGGAAATGGAATTGATTTTGTATTTTTTACATTGTATCCTATTACCTTGTGAAATACTTATTATTTTTAGTAGATTTGTAGTTGTTGTGTGTGTGTGTGTGTGTGTGTGTGTGTGTGTGTGTGTGTGTGCATTCTATAGGGTTTTATAGGTACGCTTCATGTATTCTACAAATAAGATTTTTATTTTTTCCTTTTCAAACACTATTCCATTATTCCTTTTCTTGCCTGCTGTCCAGGAATTGTAGCATAATGTTTAGTAGAAGGTGATGAAAGCATATGTGTTTGTCTTGTTGCTTACATTAGGGAAAAAGAGTTTAATGTTTCAGTGTAAATTTGACAATTGTTTCTTTTTGTCGGTTCTTTTTTTTTTTTTGAATTGGAGTCTCACTCCATTGCCCAGGCTTTGGTGCAGTGGCATGCTCACAACCACCACAGTGTTGACTTACTGGGCTCCAGCGATCCTTCCGCCTCAGCCTTCCAAGTAGCGAGAACTATTTGTGCGTGGTACCACACCTGGTTAATTTTTTTATTTTTATTTTTTTATTTTTTTATTTTTTTATTAATCAATTTTTTATTATGGTTTGTGGGGTACACTTAAGGGTTAGGTGTACAATTACGTTTCATTCAGGCACCCTGTTGATAAGAGGTGTTTTCCCATCCCCAGACAGATATTTGCTACCGTTAATCCCATTCCCCCCCCATAGTTTCCCAGTACCATCAGTCATTTTCTTATAGTATTACATTAGATGTTCAAGGTCCATTATATGAGTGAGAACATGTGATACACGGATCTTTGTTTCTGTGAGAGGTCACTCAGTATTATAGACTCTAGTTCCATCCAGGTTGCTGCAAAATTCATGATTTTGTTCTTTTTTATGGCTGCGTAATATTCCATCGTGTATATGTACCACATTTTTTCAATCCAGTCCTCTTTTGATGGGCAGCATGGTCGTTTCCAGGTTCTTGCTATTGTGAACAACGCTGCAATAAAAATACATGTGCAGGTATCTTTTTTATACAGTGATTTGAGGTCTTCAGGGTATATTCCCAGTAGGGGGATTGCGGGGTCATATGGAAGGTCGATTTTTAGAGCTTTTAGGAATTGCCACACTGCTTTCCACAGAGATTGCACTGGTTTACACTCCCACCAACAGTGTAGAAGTGTTCCCTTTTCACCACACCCTCTCCAGCAGCTGTTATTTTTTGAGTTGTTGATAATTGCCATTCTGACTGGAGTTAGGTGGTATCTCAGTGTGGTTGTGATTTGCATCTCCCTGATGATTAGTGAGGTTGAGCATTTCTTCATGTGTTTGTTGGCTGCTTGAATGTCTTCTTTTGTGAAGTGTCTGTTCATATCTTTTGCCCATTTATAATGGGGTTATTTGTTTTCTTCTTTTCAGTACGTTTCAGTTCCTTGTAGATCCAGGATGTTAAGCCTTTGTCAGACCTAGAGTAGGCAAATACTTTTTCCCAGTCTATAGGCTGTCTCCCTGCTCTCTTGATGGTTTCTTTGGCTTTGCAGAAGCTTGTCAGTTTAATAAGGTCCCACTTGTCTATCTTCTCTCTTATGACCTGTGGGTTTCAGGTTTTGTTCAGGAATTGGATGCCAGTTCTGATTTCCATGAGGGTATATCCTTCCTTTCCTGAGGTTCTTATGGTTTGAGGTTTTACATTTAGGTCTCTGATCCATTTGGAGTTAGCCTTTGTGCATGGGGATAGATAGGGGTCCTGCTTCAATCTTCTGCATGTGGTCAGCCAGTTTTCCCAGCAGAATTTACTGAACAGGTTCTCCTCTCCCCAGTGGTAGGTGGTGGGGGCTTTGTCAAAGATGAGTTGGCTGAGAAATTGAGATTGTGCTTCTGGAATCTCAATTCTATTCCATTGATCTATATGCCTGTACCTGTACCAATACCAAGCTGTTTTGATGATTGTAGCTTTATAGTAAAGTTTGAAGTCTAGTATTGTGATACCACCTGCTTTTTTTTTTTTGCTGAGGATTGTTCTGGCCATTCTTGGACATTTGTGCTTCCATATGAATTCCTGTGTTGTTTTTTCTAGGTCTGAGAAGAATGTTGTTAGTAATTTAATGGGTATTGCATTGAATTTGTAGATTGTCTTAGGTAAGATGGACATCTTCACAATGTTGATTCTTCCAGTCCATGAGCATGGGATATTTTTCCACTTGTTCATGTCATCTTTGATTTCTTTGAGCAGTGTTTTGTAATTTTCATTGTAAAGGTCTTTCACGTCTCTGGTTAGGAAGATGCCAAGGTATTTCATTTTTTTTTGTGGCTATTGTGAATGGAATTGTGTTTTTTATTTGGGTTTCTGTTTATTATTGGTGTAGAGAAATGAGATTGTCTTTTGTACATTTATTTTGTATCCTGAGACTTTGCCAGAGGTCTTTATCAATGTAAGGAGGCTTTTGACAGATTCTCTTGGGTTTTCAAGGTACACAATCATATCATCTGCAAAGAGAGATAACTTGACTTCCTCTTTTCCTATTTGGATACTCCTGATTGCCTCCTCTTCTCTGATTGCTCGAGCCAGGACTTCCAATACATTGTTGAACAGGAGGGGTGAGAGTGGGCATCCTTGTCTAGTTCCAGTTTCCAGGGGAATTGTTTCCAATTTATGTCCATTTAGGAGTATGCTGGCTGTGAGTTTCTCGTAGATGGCTTTTACTATTTTGAGGTATGTTCCCCGTATGCCTAGATATTCAAGGGTTTTTATCAAGAAGGGGTGCTGGATTTTATCAAAAGCTTTTTCTGCATCTAATTATATGATCATGTGGTTTTTGTTGTGACATCTGTTGATATATTTAATTACATTTATGGTTTTACAAATGTTGAACCAGCCTTGCCTCCCAGGATTGAAGCCTACTTGGTCATGGTGGATGATTTTTGAGATGTATTGCTGAATCCGGTTTGCTAGGATCTTGTTGAGAATTTTAGCGTCTATGTTCATCAAAGATATTGGCTTGTAGTTCTCTTTCTTTGTTGGATCTTTACATGGCTTGGGTATCAATGTGATGTTGGCTTCGTAAAATGATTTGGGGAGAGTTCTATCTTTTTCAATCGCCTGGAATACCTTCAGTAGGATTGGTATCAGCTCCTCCTTAAATGTCTTGTAGAATTCTGCTGGAAAGCCATCTGGACCAGGGCTTTTTTTTTTGTAGGAAGTTTTCTTATTACATAGTCGATTTCCTTGATTGTTATTGATATATTTAGGGTCTCAATTTCTTCTTGTTCCAACCTAGGTAGGTTGTGTGATTTCAGAAAGTCCTCCGTTTCCTTAAGGTTTTCAAGTCTGTTTCCATACAAGTGTGCATAGTAGTCTCTAATGATCTTTTGTATTTCTTCAGGGTCAGATGTGACTTCATCTTTTGTGTTTCTGATTGTGCTTATTTGGTTTTTTTCTCGTTTTTTCTTGGTCAGTCTAGCTAGGGGACCATCGATCTTGTTTGTTCTTTTGAAGAACCAGCTTTTTGTTTCATTGATTTTTTTTGTATTATCTTTTTGTCTTCTATGTCCTGGATTTGGGCTTTTATTTTGGTGATCTGGATTCTTCTGCTGAAATTAGGGTTTGTGTGGTCTTGCTTTTCCAGCTTCTTTAGGTGGCTTGTTAGGTTGTGAATTTCTGTTCCTTCTATTTTCTTCATGTGTGTTCGTAGGGATATAAATTCCTCTCTTACTATAGCTTTCAGGGCATCCCAGAGATTTTGGTAAGATGTTTCTTCATTTTCATTTGTTTCCAGGTATCTTTTGATCTCTGTTTTGATTTCATCATCGACCCAGGAGTTGTTTAGCATCATGCTGTTTAGTGTCCATGTCTTTGTGGGTTTTGGGGGGACTTTGTTGGTGTCAATGTTTATTTTTATTCCACTGTGGTCCGAGAAGGTGCATGGTAGAATTTTGGTCCTTTTAAATTTGCTTATGCTTGATTTATGGCCGAGTATGTGGTCGATCTTAGAATATGTTCCATGTGGTGATGAGTAGAATGTGTATTCTGTGGTCTTTGGATGGAGTGTTCTGTAGGTATCAATTAAGTCCATTTGGTCCAAAGTCTCCTTGCTGATTTTTTGTCCTGATGATCTGTCTAGGGTTGTGAGTGGGGTATTAAAGCCCCAGTTATGATAGTGTTAGAGTCAATATCTTTCTTTAGTTTTCCAAGAAGTTGCTTTAGAAAGTTGGTGCACCTATATTGGGTGCATATATGTTTAGGATAGATATTTCTTGTTGATTGATTGAGCCTTTTATCATTATGTAGTAGCCTTCTGTATCTTTTTTGATTTTTAATAGCTTGAAGGGTATTTTGTTTGAAATTAAGATTGCTATTCCTCCTTTTTTTTGTATTCCGTTCACCTGAAAGTTTGTTTCCCATCTTCTTACTTTGAGTCTGTGGGTGTCCTTTCTAGTGAGGTGAGTCTCTTGAAGGCAATAGATTGTTGCCTGATGATATTTTACCCACTTTGCCATTCTATGTCTTTTCAGTGGTGCATTTAGTCCATTCACATTTAGGCTAATAATTGAAATGCAAGAAATGATCCCTGTCATAAGGTTCTTACAGAGTTGTTCCTGTTTGTTTGTTGTCTTTCTTTGGGTTTTGGAGTTGGTTCATGTGTGTTTTTAATCTTTTGCCTGTACTGTTGTGAATAATGTTGTTGTTCTTTTTTCTTTTTCTTCTGTGTTCAGTACTTTCTTAAGTGTTTCTTGTAGAGGTGGTCTGGTGGCAGCATAGGTTCTTAGGGATTGGATATCTGGAAAAGATTTCAATTCTCCCTCACTAATGAAGCTTAGTTTGGCTGGGTAGGTTATTCTTGGTTGAAACTGTTTCTCTTTTAGAACTTTGAAGATAGGGCTCCAGGCTTTTCTGGCCTGAAGGGTTTCTGTGGATAAATCTGCTACTATTCTAATTGGTTTTCCTTGGTAGGTAGTCTGGCCTTTTTCTCTTGCTGCCTTTAGGATTTTTTCTTTTATAGCTACTTTGTTTAGGCAAATTATTATGTGTCTGGGAGTTGGTCTTCTCATTTGCTATCTTTCAGCGGTTCTCTGAATCTCTTGTGTTTGAATTTTTTCATCCTTAATGAGATGAGGGAAGTTTTCTTGAATGATTTCATGAAATGTTTTTTCCAGTGTGGCATCTCTGCCTCAGGAAGCCCAATTACTCTTAGGTTTGGTCTCTTGAAGTGATCATTCATCTCTTGCAGGTTTTGTTCTGTCTTTTTTAACTTCTTTTCTATGCTTTTGACAATTTGCATTAGTTCTGTGTTTTCGTCTTCGAGCTCTAAGATTCTTTCTTCTGCTTGGCTGATTCTGCTTTCCATGCTTATTAGTCTGTTGTTCATTTCCATCACAGTATTCTTTACTGCTGTCATTTCTGACATCAGCTCCTTCCAATTTGCCTCTTGTCTTTCCTCAATTTTTTTAATTCTCTCCATTAATGTCTTTTTTTTTTTTTGAGTTGGAGTCCCACTCTCGCCCAGACTGGAGTGCAGTGGCCGCTCCCGGCCACCGCAGCCTCGACCTGCTGGGCTCCGGCGATCCTTCCGCCTCAGCCTTCCAAGTAGCCGGAATTACAGGCATGAGCTACCAAGCCCGGCTGATTTTTTGATTTATTGTAGAGATGAGGTCTCACTGCCCAGGCTGGTCTCGAACCTGCAGGCTCAGGCAATCCACTCACCTCAGCCTCCCAAAGGCACGGGATTACAGGCTGAGCCACCGAGCCCGGCTCATTAATGTCTTGATGTCTGGGTTTATTGCATGTAACCAGTCATTCTGGGGGCTCTTCATTGTTTGTGTTCCAGAATCTGTTTTCTCATTGTCTGATTTCCCAGGGGACTGTGTGAGACCTATATTCTTCTTTTGGTTTTTCTTCATTTGTGCGGTTTTTCCCCCTCCCTACTTTTTCCTTCCCTCCACATCACCGTCTTCTTTAATTCTGTTATTCAGGGGTAAAGGGATTGGTTTTACTTCTATTTGTTCAATCTCCTATTCTTAATGTATGCCCTCTTACTTTGTTCAATTCTGGAGTTGCACTGTAGTTTGGAGGTGGTCCTTTTTGCAGTTTTGAGATTTACTTAAGGGGGGAGCTGTGATTCAAAATCTATCTGCAGGTTCTGGTATTCACTGACAGGTGTGTGGATAATGTGGAACCCACTTCCCACTGCCTTGGAATCTGTCTGTGCAGTGGGGCTGTAGGTTTACTCCCTGGAATAAAATGTGGTTAGCAGAGGGGAAAGAATGGAGCAGATAGTGGGTTGAAGAGGGGAGTGGAGAGATAGAGAAGTAAGGGGGGAAACAAACGAGTGTGCCAACAAATAGAGAGAGGGCCTATACTTAAACATAAAAACAATAGACCACTGCTACAGATGAACCAACTCTCATACAAAAAATAAAAAATAAATAAAACATATAGTGGTGCTAACATACCAGCTATCCAACCACCTTATTAGTGTGCTGTTCCTCTATACAAAGATATGGTTTACAGAGAGCAGAAAAGAGAAGAAAAGGAAGAGGAAAAAAGAAAAAAGGGAACAATACAGTAGGAATAGAATTGAGTCATTAAACTAATAGAATCAATGAAGCGCACTCTGAGACATTTCATTTAAGTCCAATGTCCTTTCGGGTCTGATTTCTAGTTTTCTTTTCAAGCTGGTAAATTACTTTGCAGTTAGGGTCAGTTGCCCCTGGTCTGCTGTGAAGGACAGTTCAGATCATCCTCCGTTCACCACTCTGGCCTATGTCTTTATCAAGTTTGTTTCTCCCGTTTCGATGTTATTACCTTGAATCGCCAGCAGGTGGTGCTATCTCAGCTGCTCGCCCCAGAGGGAGTGGGGCCGGACAGGAACAAGATGGCTGCCTGCCTCAGGGTGGACAACAGGAGACTTATGGTGGGTGGGCAGGACGTTTCGGTTGCAGGAGCGGTGGCAGCAATCCCAGCAGATCTTCCCTGACGCATCTTGAAGTGGATCGCCTCTGGCCCAGGTAGTGCGATGTGCTACGGTCGTCACAGAGGCCGCAGTGGCAGCAGCGGCAGGGGGAGGTGGGGCCTGCGGCGGCAGCGGCACTGTTTGCACCGCAGTGACTGTCTAGTCCATTGCGATGCCCCAGCGGTGGCAACGGCTGAGCTCCGTATGAGGAGCAGGCTGTGGTGTTGGGGTCCGTAGCCCCCCGGGGAGAGTCAGAGACCCACTGCAGATCTCCTTTGCAGAGGGCTTCACAGACCAGGTTGCCCCGTCGCCATCTTGCTGCTTCCAATTTTTTTATTTTAATTGTAGAGACAAGGTCTCATCAAGTTGCCTGGGCTGGTCTCAAACCTGTGGGGGCTCAGGCAATCTACTCGCCTCAGCCTCCCAAAGTGCTGGAATTACAGGCTGAACCACCAAACCCGGCCATTGTTCTTTATCAGACAGAAGGAGGTCATTTCAGTTTCTAGTTTGCTGATAGATTTTTTTTTTCACAGATGAACTTGAATTTTGTCAAATGCTTCTTCTACCGTCTAGTGAGAGAATCATATAATTTTTCTCCTTTATTGTGTTCTTGTGGTAGATTCGTTGACTTTCAGTTGTTAAATCAGTCTTGTACTATGGGCATAAATTCCACTTGATCATAGTGTACTATGCATTACTAGTTTTGATTTGCTAATAATTTCTTAAGGGTTTTTGCATGTTTAAGAGAGAAATCAAAATATAATGTTTAATGCTTCTTCAATGTTTGGGCATCGGGATTATGAGGACCACATAAAACAAACTGGGAAGTATTATCTTCCTTTATATTCTGAAAAAGTTTATGAAATGTTGATAATGGCTCTTTTACAAATATTTTGGAAGAATTCATCAGTGATGCCATCTGGGCCTAGAGCTTGCTTTAGGGAAGAGTTTTTTTAATTACAATTTTAATGTCTCTAATAGTCCCAAGACTATTTGGATTTTCTATTTTGTCTCCTGTCAATTTTAACATGTTGTATTTTTTTCAAAGACTTGGTCAACTTCATCTAATTTGTTGAATTTATTGTATAAAGTTGTTCATAATATTCTCTTATTATATTTTCAGTGTTCATAGTGATATCCCCAGAGTCTCTGCAAAGGTTTTATCTCAGCACTCATACTTGCCTCAGCATTTGGCAAACAATCCATATCCACTCAGTGAGAGACAATGAGAAAGACACAGTGGGCGTGTGCAGGCTTACCTTGTGAATTGGACTCCTCAGATTGTACTGTATCTCATCAGTCCAAACATGGTCATTGCAAGTTTATTAAAAGTACTACTAGTTTCTCCGTACCCACATCAGTGGTGGATTCTTCTCACCTGCATAACTCTGCCAGCTTATAAAATAAGGAATGTATCTCTTAGTTCCTAAAAAGGACTTACAATTTTCTAGATTTTAATTTATTTAGGTCTATTTCTGTCCCCAGCTCTTTGATGGGTTTTTTTTTAAACTATGATTTTATAACTTGTAGCTATAGCTTTATCTGACTTGATTTGTTATTAGGGTAGAACCAATGTCTCTTATGACTTTCTCCATCCAAACCAGAAATGGAGTCTCCCCAGTTGATTCCTGATTCAAGTGCCCTGTAACCATCACTTAGAAGACCCTTCTCTGGGTGTTCTGAATAGGGACATAGAATAGCTGGTCTCATTTGGGTGAAGGTTAAGACTTTAGGTTTTAAATTCTCTGTCCCCTGGATATGCATATATTTTGTCAATGAGTACCTGTTGCTTAGAAATTTTCAAAAATGTGTCATAAAGTAACATTGAATGTCAGAAAGTTTATACCAAGGACTTTCAATACCTAACTTGAAAATAACTACTTTATCCTAAAAGTCTTTAGCCTAAATTTTTCTTTTTCTTAAGAATAAAATCTTAGAGTTAGAAATATATTCAATTTGACTCTTCAGTAATAAAAAGTTTTCTTTTCATCCCATATCAGAACAAACTTTATTCCAGATGGCAATGCCTAAGCTAAGGAAACAGTACTTTTAATGAATTTTAAAATTAAACCAGAGAGATGTGCTCTGACAGTTGAAACAGGAGAATACAATTCTAGAGATGTACTTTTCCACTTAAAGTTTTTATTACTTATTTATAACTGGCATTTACCATGTCAAACTTTCCTGTTTTCCAAAGAGAAAAGGAACTTTATCTTGTTATATCTGCATTGTCTGAACTCCGAAGAGATTCACATACTTAATAACTTCTGTAGCATTATAAATGAAATCATAAACACTGTGTATCATATCTGCCATGGTTTACATTAAGGGTCTATGCCTTGAGGAATAACTCCCAGGGGAAAAAATAGTTCATAATAAAGACTTCATGTCTGTGAGTTCATATTTCATATTTTTTGTTTGAAGCACACAAACTTATATTTTTACACTTTCCTATAAAGCATATCCTGATTTTTAAACATAGTCACAGTGGGTGGAGTCAAAGTGACACCCTCAGGAGGACAGGCAGGATGATCTCTATGAGGTATGATATTCTGAGATCTGATCCCCAACTCTTTGGCTCACCACACTGGATTTCCTTTTTCAAATTTCATTTTAAAGATGTGGGGTACAATTCAGAATATATATAAGTGGTCATAGGACAGGTGAAGTTTGGGCCTCCCTTAAGTGGACTGAATTTTTTAAAATGTGGTACATATACACACTGGATTATTACACAACCATAAATAAGGCCAAAATTATGGGTTTCATGGCAATTTGAATGGATTTAGTCTATCATACTCAGTGATCTATCACAGAAACAAAGAACTGAGTACCACACATTCTCATTCATAAGCAGACCCTGATCATTTATTATAATACTATAAGAAAGAGGTTGGCAGTAGTGGATTTTCTTAATAAATTTTCAAGCACTTGTTAACTAAGAATTATGCAGACACACCAACTAAAATATACTGTTAAATGATGCAGGGAATAAAAGACAAATAAATACTAGAACTGTATCACTTTTTTAAAAAGTTTGTTTACCTATTCATTCATTCATTAACTTAGAGTTGGGTCTTACTCAAGCAGGCTGGAATGCAGTGGCACAATCACAGTTCATTGCAGCATTGACCTCCTGGACTCAGGATATCCCTATACCTCAGCTTCTCTCTCAAGGAGCTGGGACTATAGGTGTGTGCCACCACACCCAGCTAATTTTTAAATTTTTTGTAGAGATAAAGTCTCATTACATTGTGTAGACTGAGCTTATTAAACTCTTGGGCTTAAGCAATCCTCCCCACTCAGCCTCCCAAAGTGCTGGGATTATAGATGTGAGCCACTGTGCCCGGCCAAGAAATTATCACTTTTGAATGACCAGATTCTTCCGTTTTTACTTAAGACACTCTACCCTTACCATACCATCTCTTAAAACCTGAAGTATTCATCACAACTTTGCTCTGTGATTTGTAATTCTAACAGTAAAGATAGAATGATTTTAGGGCATGGTTCACCAGAGCTCTGGGAAGACACAACTGTTGTGATATTGACCCCACAACAGGGAACATAAGCTGATCTTCTGCACAGATGTACAATCTCTTAGTATTACTACCTTTCCTTCCAACCCTAAACTATGGATATATTGACCACTTAACTTGTAACTATGAATTTTTTAGTTTTCTAGACATGCTGTTACCACTAGTGAAACTGCAGTGAAGGGTTTTTCCTTGAGCCTAGGAAACATTTTGACTTTATATTATTTAGGACCTTACCTTCTCTCAGTGCTTATTCAGGTCAAAGTGTAGTTTTGGTACCCATGAATGACCAGACAAGAAAATTGTGCTGTGCATGAAAGGGCACTACCGTTCCCTATTGTTGCCAATGCTGCTGTTCTGTGTCATTGCCAAAACTGAGTGTTGACTTGATGCAAAGTCCTGACTGTTTTAAGAAGCCACAGTAACAGAAGCACAAAGCCACTGCTGCTGGTACTACAGGAGTTTATCTGGGTTAAAGAAAAAATTTCCTCTTCTTTTACTCAATGATGAACTCTCCAAACTAGAGGAGACCTGAGTTGTGGTCATCACATCTTCAGTGGCCCGGATATTTAGCTTATATACACAGAGCAATCACTTTTCCAGAGTCATGCCTGTGGCAACCAGACTGACTCAGGATGAATCCAGGACCAGGCCACAGAATAACAAGAGTCAGCTCTCCCATATAACAGCCTAGACCCATGTCAAAGACATGTGACCAATATAGCTATCCCTTCCTGTCTCCACGCTCTCCACCCAAGTCCAGTTTGTATTCAATGTCTACTTTGTCCTTTCCCAACAACTGGTTTTGGTTGGAGCCATTTCAGTTTATTTCACATGTGGCAAAGACTTTAAAACTCAAATTGCCCCATGCCACCACCCTCAGAAGACCCCTGAGCTCCTTCTGCTATTTGCCCATCATTTCTCCAGCAGCTGAGAGCCTCCATATATCACTAGAAATGAGGACCAAAGTGGCATGGCCCCATTCATGCTCAGAGCTGATGTCAAGATCCTGAATCAATATCGATGTGCAGGGTGGGAGCAGAAAGAGCTCTGGGGATTTACTCCAAACAAAAGATGTATGCTCCAAGAGAGCTTAGTTATCCAATTGCTTGAAATAGAAATTGTTAGCACTTTTTTTTTTTTTTTTAGTTGGAGTCTCACTCTGTCACCCAGACTGCAGTGCAGTGGCTGCTCCCAGCCACCGCAGCCTCGACCTGCTGGGCTCCGGCAATCCTTCCGCCTCAGCCTTCCAAGTGGCTGGAACTACAGGTGCGCGCTACCACGCCCGGCTAATTTTTTTATTTTTATTGTAGAGATGAGGTCTCGCCAAGTTGGCCAGGTGGGTCTCGAACCCGTGGGCTCAGGCAATCCATTCACCTCGGACTCCCAAAGCGCAGGATTGCAGGCTGAGCCACCGAGCCCGGCTGTTAGCACTTTTTTACTGCAAGTTATTATGTAAGGGAAAAAGATAAGAAAGGAGGAAATAAAGAAGAGAAAAGTCTATATCTTGAGAAGTCTTACTTCACCAGTTTTAGTTGTGGAAATAAAAGAAAAATCATCAACATTTATTCGAATAAATTACTAGACATACCAGACATGTCCAATTACCATGCAGCATAAGAATAAATTCACTCATGAAACATTGTCCAAACTTACTTTGTTGTCATTTTATTTGATTAGAACATTCAGTCACGGTCATTACTTCATTTCCATTCAGCCATCCTAGCTTGTTCAGTGAGTAGCATGTATATCTGAGACAGCAGGGATAAGACTCTGCCTCTTTCACATACTTTAACCACTAGACTTTGCAGCAACACTCCATTTGGAGCCATCCTACAGACCATAGCCTTGAAGAAACCTGTTAAGATAAGCAGTGTTTCACCATGCTGAGGCTATAAACAATGGATTTTGGGGGGTCAAATAACCCTCTTCTTTTTTCTAGCTTTTTGCTAGCTACCTAGTGGGAGGATTTTTTTTTTTTCTGCTTATTGTAACTTTTAAGAGTCCAAACTTTCTCTATTAAGTTATTGATCTCAAAGAACTCATTGTATTTCCCTTTGGCAACAAATTCAATGATAATGTCTGTTCTTTGGGTGAAATACACTAAATTTTGATAACCTAGAGGTAAAAAATAGAATGAGCTCATCACCTGGAAAAAGAAAGGTCCACATTTTACTGACTGTCTGAAAAGGCGGATCTTAAGCAGTCACTATATATTATCATTTTCAGTGACTGTTGTGGACAGTTATAAGATAGGTTATTTATTATGAAGAAGAAACTGCTCTCCTTGCCTAGAAATGATGTTCCAAACTTTGGAGGTAGTCAACTCACCACCTAATCATATTGTTCCAAAAAGATTTAGTGTAAAATATAATTTAAAGAGAAAACAATGATTCAGTCCAAATATCTCTCAACCTGATACACAAGGTACAGTTTCTTTCCAGTGAAATAATTTGAGTGAGTGCGGGTGAAATACTGTTTACTGATGCTCATGGAGCTTGATTCAGCATCTAGAGAACAAATGGCTTACCATGAGAAAAGGGATATAAGGCAATAAATATGGGCTTTCAAAGAAGACAAACTATATACAGACAACAGCTCAGGGATTCAGGATTGAATTGATTATTTTCTGATGTGGTAACTGAGTGGTATGATTTAGTTTTGTGACAGTTTTGTGCTCTCTTTCCCTATGCAAATGTGAAATTTTATTTTGTATGTATATACAGCAAAGACAAACATACAAAAAACGTACAAATAGCAATGCAATCATAGTCCTATTGTTAGCTGAATAAACAATTTCCAAGGTGTGCGTTGAGGGTGGATGGGCCACTGGGACATTAAGTTTTTGTCTTTGTTTTTAACTCTAGTGTAATTATGGAGACATATTATTATGTGGGTCAAAAGATACAAGCCCACTTTAAGCCCTCACTGGAACTTTCTGAGGAATGGGAGTATGGGTTTAGGGAGGTTTTGTTTACTGCAAGAAACACAGTTTTCTCTGACTTTGATCTTCACTGAGACCCAGGACTGAAATGACCATTTTCTTGGTGAGAGTTTGCAAGCATGACCTGGTGACCCTGAACTGCTGCAGTGAGACATGTAGTGTAGAATCGTTGTTTAACTAACACAATAATTTAGTGGCAGTCCACCAGAGAGAGGTAGACATTCAAGATGCAAGAAGAGTTTTTTTTTATTTTTTTTTGAGTTGGAGTCTCACTTTGTCGCTCAGACTGGAGTGCAGTGGCCGCTCCCGGCCACCGCAGCCCCAACCTGCTGGGCTCTGGCGATCCTTCCGCCTCAGCCTTCCGAGCAGCCGGAATTACAGGCATGCACTACCACGCCCGGCTGATTTTTTGATTTATTGTAGAGATGAGGCCTCGCTGCCCAGATGGGTCGCGAACAAGAAGAGTTTTTTACTATGATGTTTACATGTCCACTCTAGGCTTTGTGGGATCCTGAACATTTTCCATAATCACAGTGGCTAAGTGTTAGATCTACAGACCACAGTGGCTTTCCTTAAGAGGAGAGTCTAAGTTGATGTCTTAAAGTAGATTTAGTGAAAGTCAAGAGCACCATACTAGCAATTTCTTGAGTCTCCTATTGAATTAAGGGGTGTGTGTGTGTGCGTGCGTGTGTGGGTGTGTGTGTGTGTGTGTGTGTGTGTACCTAGGAATGAGGGGTAAAATTTTAATAATTGTTGTTTCTAGAAGGTTAGTGAGAGGGAGAGAAAATCACATCCAAGTTAAAAAAAATACTCATTCGAGAAGTTTTTACTGATAGGAAATTTTCAGAGTTCTCATTGTTCTGGCTTGTCAGAAAAAGTACATTTAATGTGTGTCCTCAGATAGAATCATTACTGATCCCATTCAAAATCAGAGGAAGCAACTCTAAAGACAAATGTTTATTATTTTTGGAAAATTTAAATATAATAGTTGATTTTTTTTCAAATACCACAAATGAGCTAAATAGCTTCACTGATCTAGACAAAGTTTAAATAGCAAGCAAAAAGATTAAGCTGAAACATTCTTCCAGAATGCATGCGAAATATGGAAATCACACTTGAATATTCACATAAATGGCTGAGAGTTCTACCTTTCATAGCTACAGAAAAGAATAGAGTGATGCTGAAAGTAAAAAAAGAGGAAAGAAAAATAGAAAATTACATAAATTAATTGAATTTTCACAATATACAAGGAAATACCTGAAGACTGCAAAACACAAGACTTTTTGGCAAAAAAAAATTGGGATTGTTTTTAGAAAGCATGTTTGTAGAAAAACAGGTTTTTAAGCAGAATCTCATCCAGGTTACAAGCTGTTTATATAAAACACACACACACACACACACACACACACACACACACACACACTTCTAATTTTGGCAGCCACTGAAGTAATATAAGAGCAAACTCAAATAAGGAGAGGGGACATGTGTTAGGTGGTATGCATAGCTGGAGTTTCAGATCTGAGTTTTATTCCAAATTCAAACACAAGGTGAGCAGATATATCTTTGGAAATGGAAACCTCTAAGACATTTTTTGCCAGTGGATGTTAATTATGGGTCGTTTTGTCATGGAGTCACTCCTCCAATGACAATATTTTTCCTTCTTCTGACCTGTGAACAGTCAACCACATCTTCTAGCTCATTTCCCCTCTTCTCTCAATGCAAACTGAACCTCTCTTGTCAAAAGGTGATCTTCTGTCTTGAGACTCTTAACAATTTCACCCATCTTAAGCTTGCCAGATACCACTTCTGGTTTTCCTCCTATTTGATAACCACTCCTCAATCTTTTCACAGGCTACTCTTCTTTTATCGTTCCTTATTTACTAGGCATTGCCCAAAGTTCAATCCGAGTTCTTCTCTCTTACATTTAGATACTCTCATAGCATCAACTAACACCAATAGATATCAGACTACTAAATCTTTTTAAACACAAACATCCTATCACCATGGACACAGCTAGACAAACATTGTCCCATGGGTAACTAAATTTTCTATGTTTTCCTTATAAACATTAAGGGTTTTTTTTTATATTTACTATTGTAAAAACAGAACTTCCTAGCAGCTTAGCTGTATAACCCCTCCAGCCCAAGATGGTTCTAGTGGTGGGGACAAAGAGTAGATAGAAGGTCTTCCTCCCTCAGTGATTTCTTTCCAAAACCCAAGGACCTCTTTCATAGGGCATCACCATGCATCTGTCATCTAAGAATTTAACACTATCTTGATCCTATTAATAAAATGGCTCCCACAGTGTCACCTTCTGAGGCTATGGACTCCAGGTCTGCTATGAGATAGGTCGAGGAAAGCTTCCTTTTACGCTTCAAGAAGTGTGGCTTGCAAAAGAAATTCAGGAACACAACTCTATAGACTTTAATCACTTTCCCCATTAGCTTAGTCCTATAAGGTCTAGAACAATCAACGTCACAGCTCCCCTTCTCCAGTTTTGAAGTTCTTCAAGGTGTGCAGCCTCAGGTACATCTCAGGTGCTGCCTCAGATGTGACTCACAAAGGAACAATGGAGTTGCAGCACTTTTGTTTGATTAAGAGTTCAATAGCCTCTTATCGTAGTTCTAACAATAGTTGACAAAGAAATTAATAAGTACGTTGTTACTGCTGATGTTTTAGAAAATCTTGGCCATCATGGTCTATTAAGACATTATTTTCCAACACTCTGTAAGTATATAAATCTATTTATATTCTAATGGATTATCTGTATTTTTTTATTTTAGAAAACCATCAAAGGTAGATTTGAGATATTGACGTGCACTAAACATTTACACATGTATTGGAAAAATAACAAATGATTGTCACTTTGACAATTTGTTATGTGGACTCTGTCAGTCTTAACTTTATAAACAAAAACAGAATTTAAAAATAAAATGGAACTCAAAAACAAACACTTCAAATCATTCAACTCCTGGATGATGTAATACACTCTGTAAGTTAGAATATTATTAATAGGATCTGTGACTACCTCTGAGTATTCTCTAAATTGATTTGAAATAATGCACAATTTCTTATGTTCAGACATTAATGACAGTTTCTAATATATTTTTATCTCTCAGCACCTAGCACAGTAGTATAAATATAGTAAATATATTTCTATGACACCTTGCATGCTATAGAAACTTAATAAATATTTGTAGAATGAAACTGAAATAGAAAGCCCTTGAGAAAACAAGCTAACATAATTTGTGAATATATATATGAGGGGACTCACCAAAAAACAGACTTTATAAAAATTGTGTATTTATTCTTACATGTTTAAACTTCAGTCACCTTCAAAGTACTCTCCATTTGATGCAATACACCAATCCAAATGATTTTTCCACTGCTCAAAACATTTTTTGAACTCATCAGTTTCGATGCCTTTTAGTGCTTCTGATGTTTTTTGTTTCACGTCTTCCACATCAGCAAAATGTCTTTTTAATTGGAAAATATATTTTAAGAAGTAAATTAGAGAGAGAGAGGAGATTCACCTCCCCAAGGTGGGGGAGGAGAACGTTTTTCTTTGAGGATTTTTTTCATCCAGGAAAACAAAACCACTCAGCAGTGAGATCAGGTGAAAAAGGAGGGTGGGACACGGGGTTCATACCATTTTTGATCAAAAACTACTGAACTTTCAATGTGATATGGGCAGGTGCCCTTGTAAGTAATCCATCATGAAATGAGCAAAGGTGTTGAAAGAATCACCAATAAAAATTCACTGAACCCAGGCTCGGTGGCTCAGCCTGTAATCCCGAGCCTTTGGGAGGCTGAGGTGAGTGGATTGCCTGAGCCCGCGGTTCGAGACCCGCCTGGGCAGCGAGACCTCATCTCTACAATAAATCAAAAAACTAGCTTTGCATGGTAGCGCGCGCCTGTAGTTCCAGCTACTCGGAAGGCTGAGGCGGAAGGATCGCCAGAGCCCAGCAGGTCGAGGCTGTGGTGGCCGGGAGCGGCCACTGCACTCCAGCCTGGGCGACAGAGTGAGACTCCAACTCAAAAAAAAAAAAAAAAGTTCACTGAACCTGAACACAGCCTCTCACAACAACTAGTTGATACTAACGGTACTCTGATGCCGATAGGTTCCTGGAACACAACTAGTGGGGCAGCCCTGTACAACAAGGGGCCCACCCTCCAAAAACTAATTCCATTTTTTGGTGGGGAAGTCCCTCCTTGTTTGTGGATTCACTCTGGCTTTGTAACTTGTGGGAACTGGGGAAAATATTTTTTTTCCAGCTGGAAAAAAAAAATTTGATAGCAATATATATACCCTGGAGTTATCATGAAGATGAAATAAAATGAGATTAGGTAACATAAAATCAAATAAGGCAGCATTATTATAAACCAAATATTATATAAGTTTTCCTGGCTAAAATGATGGCTACAACCACAAGCAATCATTTTCAATAATAAATGATGAGAAACTTTAAGCTATTGAGACAAGTACTACTGAAAATTCAAAACACTGAGTTAACCACTATGGTTTCCTTAGGAGGATTAACTAAGAATCCTTCCTTTCTGGAAATATGGTAGAATAAATACTCCGATCATCTTTCCTGCTACAAAATCATCTAGACTATAAACACATTTCAGCAAACATAAGTGCATAATTAAGCTACCAAGAATAAAAGTAGGCAAAACTCAGGGACCAAAATTGAAGAGGGACCTGAAAATAGAGTGGTGAATTAGGCCTGCAGCTGATGCACTCCCGAGTAATTGACAATAACAGAAGTCAAAGTTTTGAGTTTTCTCACCACACTCAGAGAACAGAAAGCAAAACTTTAGGCACACAAAAGTGTTAGCAGTAAGAGATTAGATCTCCATAAAGCATGGGCTGACAATTGCAACACGATAGTGAGTAAAGAAAAAAAAAGTTTCCTACCTGTCTTATAAGAAATTGCTCTCAAATAAGCTCTGAATAGAAAAAAAAATCAAAAACCATTTCCACTGAAAAGTTAACATTATTTTAGAACATAAAACAAGTCTCAACAAATTTCAAATAATGAGTATCTAACAGTCCATTTTATCTAGCCAAAGGCATTTAAGCTAGAAATCAACAACTTAAAGATAAAATCAACAATAAAAGATTACAAAAATTAAAAATTTCCATATAAATTTATCGGTCAAAGAATAAATCAGAATGACAAAATATAACTTTTTGTCACAAATGTTGAATTTGCTCCTATATCTCTTGAAAATCAATCGCTAATTGTGGCATCATTGATATTATTATAATGAATTATAGTATGAGATCTTAGAATGATCTTATGATAATATATTATAATATATTACCTTGTTTTTTTCTTTTTAAGGTAGAACATTATTTGTAAGCATGACATTTATGGAAGTGAACATAAAATTAGTGAATCTAAGAGACTATCTTTAAAACACAATATAAAATTTCATTTTTCTACACTTATAAAGTCCCTTGCATACAGTAGACACTTAATTGTTAGATATTTTCATAAAAAGTGATGTGATATTATGAGAGTGAGTAAATTTTACCCTGTTTTTTTTTTTTTTTTTGGTTCTTTAACAAAGGATACTACCTTAAAACTAGCATACTCAGCAGGAACCCAAAAACCACCTTTAATTTTCCATTTGAAAAGTAATGAAGTGCTTCAAATAGAGAAAAGAAAGGTATGATGGTGTACTCTAGGCAAAACCAATGTAAATGTAACCAGGGATACCCAGCAGTTATCATCCAATCCATGACTCCTAAGAATGAACCGAGAAACTTTGTAGAGCTGTTTCCTTCAAATTCAAAAATAATTGCTTTCCTGCTGCTATAAAATAGCAGTATGAAAGTTTATCAAAAAATTTAAAATAGAATTGTCATGTGATCCAACTATTTCACTTCTGGGTATATATCTAAAAGAATTGAAGATAGGGACTCTAACAGATATTTATATGCTGATGTTCATGACAGTGCTATTAACAAAAGTCAAGCAACCCAAGCGTCCATCAATGAACAAATGGATACTCCAAATATGGTATATACAGACAATGAGCATTATTCAACCTTAAAAGAGGAGAAAATTTTAACACATGTTTTAACACAGATGAACTTTGAGGACATTATATTAAGTGAAATAAGCCAGTCACCAAATAACAAATACTGTATTGTTCCACTTACACCAGGTATCTGGATTCATCAGATTTATAAAGACAGAAAATAGAATGGTGGTTGCCAGTGGATGGGGATGAGAAAATGAAGAGTTATTGTTTAATGAGTATAGAGTTTCAATTTTGCAAGATGAAAAGAGTTTTAGCGACGGATGGTGGTGATGGTTGCACAACAAGGTGAGTGTACTTAGTGCCACTACACTTTACTCTTAAAATTAGTTAAGATAGTAAAATTTATGTCATGTGTATTTTGCCACAATTTTTTTTAAATGGCTTTTCCCTCTTCAAACCATGCAATCTGCCCAGCCTCCACTAGTGCCAAATAATTTTTGTGCCAAACTGAGGAGAAGATGAGGCTACATTTAATTTTGTTAGAACTGTTTCTCTTTCTCCTGACTAGGTTTCTCTCCATTATTTAAAGCAAGCACATCTTTTATGAATACCTAATGATTAATGAAATCTGGCAGGAATACTGACATGAAACCCCATAAGAGCAAAACACATGTATTATTTTCTAAATATAACTAAAATACAGGCTACTTTCCAGCAGTCATAATGTTAGCATTCAAATGTGAAGAGTGTTTACTCAGGCACTCATTATTCCACTATTGTCAGTTAGGATTGCTTGTAACAGAAGCATTTCTAACATATAGTGCACATTCACTGCATAGATTGCCATTTCCATAGCAAGATATCATTACTCCATTTTATAAGTAAGCTCATGATTTTCTATGAGAAGAGAAATTGCTTTACCCAATATAAATGCCTAAAGGGGTAATATCATAGTCTATGGGAAGAGAAGAAAATTTACGTTATTAATATGAATTATTTTCTAATGTTGATGCTTATTTTTGAATTTCACACGACTTGAAAATGTTCTTAGAAATATGCAGAGATCCCTTAAGCAGCTCCAGCTCATATAGTCTGGATTCTCATCTTATTTTAAATCATTCCACATTAAGCCAGGATAGATGTGATAGGGCTGTCATAGTGACAAGAAAATGAGAAACTGACTTATCCCACGGGAAAGCCAAGAACACATTAAAAACTGCAGTGACTATGTTAAAATCATGCGCACACTTTTCAAAAATAATCTGCTTGTAAGTGGCTCTAGTCTCTAAAAATAAGGGCAGTGGGCTTCATGGAGAAAATAACTATATGACAAAATTACAGCTAGATGGGAGGAATAAGTTCTAGCGTTCTGTAGTCTTGCAGGGTGACTATAGTTAACAATAATTTATTGTATATTTTCAAATAGCTAGGAGAGAAAATTTGCACATTCCTAGCACAAATAATAAATGTTTGCAGTGATAGATATGTTAAATTGCCCTTATTTGATCATTGTGCATTGTATATACAAATCAAAAAGTCACTCTGTATCCCATACATATGTATAATTATTATCTGCCAATTATTTAATTTCAAAAAGAAAAGAACCATATGTTACTGACCTGTTATTTTCTCTACAACACATAGTTAGTGTTCACCAATTAATTCAAGAGACCAAATATTTATGAAGTATTTAGTATATTCTAGGCACTCTCCTGGTCACTGAGGATTCGAGTGTGAATAAAACAAAGTCATGATTTCCTGGCAATTGCATTCTAATCTTGAAATGCCATGTATTCAGTAAACTAGGATAGATGTATGAAAAGGAAGAAAATTTTAATGATTCCCTTAGAT
The DNA here is from genome assembly GCA_027257055.1 of Cephalopachus bancanus. NCBI lineage: Eukaryota > Metazoa > Chordata > Mammalia > Primates > Tarsiidae > Cephalopachus > Cephalopachus bancanus. The sequence goes on along the minus strand of JAPVLO010000084.1, from coordinate 506,473 downwards.
CTTTTAGCAATGCAGAACTCACACAGGCAGAGGAACTCCAGTTGTGGGATAGTCCCTTATCTATAATGTATCTCTTTGTATATGCTACAGAACTTTTGTTTCATCACCCTCTGAGCTCTTAAAATACAATGCTATGGGAATAAATGCAATCTCAGAGTCTCTGTAAACACATGTTTCTTTCAGAAACCCTGCCCAGGAAGATGGCCCTTTAGTGCACTAGTCTAAACTGCTATTTGAGGTAATGCTCCACCCTTGCTTTGATGCAATCCCCTTTTTACCTGAAAACAAACTTAGACCCCCCCATACTTCTGATGTAGCATTGTATGTGTCTGTCTGTCCAGATTGACCCAACCACTGAAATCCTTTTCTGATGAGCCTTGACCAGTTGTTCTTCACTGAATCCCATTTACACTGTATTATTTGAACTCCTTGATATTTTGTATGCTAAGTTTCCTTTAAGGGTTCCTTGTGAGAAAAATACTCTCGTAATATTTATTTATTTATTTTTTATTTTTTATTTTTTTGAGTTGGAGCCTCACTCTGTCGCCCAGACTGGAGTGCAGTGGCCGCTCCCGGCCACCGCAGCCTCGACCTGCTGGGCTCCGGCGATCCTGCCTCAGCCTTCCGAGTAGCTGGAATTACAGGCATGCGCTACCACGCCCAGCTGATTTTTTGATTTTTATTGTAGAGATGAGGTCTCGCTGCCCAGGCGGGTCTCGAACCCACGGGCTCAGGCAATCCACTCACCTCAGCCTCCCAAAGGCGCGAGATTACAGGCTGAGCCACCGAGCCCGGCTTCTCGTAATATTTAAATTCATAACATAAAATAATTATTTTGAATTGCCGAATAGTCATTTCCAGAATTATACTGCAGCCATTTGCCACTAAAGTTCATTTGTGCTTGTTTCAGAAACATGGTAAAATTATCTGTACTTGCAAAGGCTACTTATTAGAAATGTATTTCTATGAAAGATGGCTTTCATAGTTTGAGACACAACATGAGCTTATTTTCCTTGAAAACTGAAAAACAATTTTTAGATTGAAACTATGAAGAGATTTCCTGGAATATGTGTGCCTTTCAAATTCCATTCAACAGCCGGGCTCGGTGGCTCAGCCTGTAATCCCGCCCCTTTGGGAGGCTGAGGTGAGTGGATTGCCTGAGCCCGCGGGTTCGAGACCCGCCTGGGCAGCGAGACCTCATCTCTACAATAAATCAAAAAATCAGTTGGACGTGGTAGTGCATGCCTGTAATTTCAGCTACTTGGAAGGCTGAGGCGGAAGGATCGCCGGAGCCCAGCAGGTGGCCGGGAGCGGCCACTGCACTCCAGTCTGGGCGACAGAGTGAGACTCCAACTCAAAAAAAAAAAAAAAACAAATTCCATTCAACATAATTTTCTCTAATGGTAATTGTGTTCTTTAGTTTATCTACCTGCCCAACTGGAGGTTTGCATTTCTTTAGAAGTAATTCACTTTTATTAAAGCAAGTAGAACTGCGTCTTTCACATTTTAATAATCTCTCTTTTTTTTTTTTGAGTTGGAGTCTCACTCTGTCGCCCAGACTAGAGTGCAGTGGCCGCTCCCGGCCACTGCAGCCTCAACCTGCTGGGTTCCATCAAGCCTTCCGTCTCAGCCTTCCTAGTAGCCAGAACTACAGGTGCGCGCTACCACGCCCAGCTGATTTTTTGATTTATTGTAGAGATGAGGTCTCGCTGCCCAGGCGGGTCTCGAACCCGCGGGCTCAGGCAATCCACTCACCTCAGCCTCCCAACGGCGCGGGATTGCAGGCTGAGCCACCGAGCCCGGCTTAATAATCTTTCAATTTTCATTTTACAACCACCATCAAGCTTACTTCATTTCTTCCTCTTAACAGAAGTTTCTCGTGCTCTTTTCTTGTGAACCAGAGATTAAGCTATTATCACAAATATAAAGAACATTGCTGGACTGGAGAATGATTCCCACATGGTTGAAATTTAAATTTAGTGCTCCATTTCCTTTGAACTTCAGGAATGAAATGTATGAATTTTGGAGATGAGATCCACCTTACTTTTTGAAGGTGATCTTGAGTTTGAGGCCACTAGGGGTTCTGGCAGGACAGCTTGGACACAGACAGAGCAATTTCTCACAAAGGGTGAGCTGTGGACTGACAACATGGGAATTCTCTGAGATTATGTTTTAAATTCAGATTCCAAGGCCTCACTCCAGAACTGAGAATCAGAACTCCCAGGGTATTCCCAGGGGATCTGCATTTTTTTAATATGGATAACTTTTATGCACTCCCAAAATTTGACAACCAAACGTACTAGAAATGAAGGGTAAGAAAGATAGGATCGAGATCTTTAAATATGTATCTTCCCTTCTATATTCCAGCCAATACAAAGTAACCGCTTCTTAAGTGTATTTATTCTTCTGGTATGTTAACTGATGGCAGTAATTATCATCTAAAATCAGGAAAGCTGGGGGTGGGAGCTAGGGAAAAAGAAATCATCAAGGAGATGGCTCACACACACATAACAAAGATGAACTTTGCCTGCAGTACTCTTATTTATTTGGAGATTCTTCTTTTAACAGAATCAAATCACTGAAAAGGGAATGTTTATAATTTGACAATCAAACCAATAGCACAGGAATCTCTTCGACATGGTTAACCCTTGATTCTTTGAGATGTCACTGCCCATATGTCAACCCCCCAATGAGCCAGTCCGTCTATCTAAAGGCCACAGTAGAAGAGTATCTGAACATAAATGCATAAACATATTGAGTTAATGAGACTATTTTTTTTAAAAAACACCAATGAATGAAAGTTCTGGAAGGAGCAGAAGAGGGGCAGTCATTCTGTGCTGTCAGCAGTAATATGCCCTGTGAGGAAGATCTAAAACTTGGCCAAGATTTTCAGCATGAGTGATATTTTCACAAGTAGAAAAGATTGGAGAAGACATGCCTGAGTGGGGCAGGCAATTGCTTAAATATTTTATAGGACTGCCTGTGTTTACTGAAGGCAGCATGCAAAGGTGTCAGCTTAGTTCAAAAGTGTAAATAGAGCAGGTTTCTTACTTCACCCAAGATAACAATTCTGTGAGATCTCTTGCCAAGAGAAAAAGTATGCCTTTTCTACTTTTCTCCTCCTTTTATCTTCTTTCTACTGCTCTTGATTATATATTTTTTAAAAAAGAAGCATTTTAAAGAGCAATATCCAAATAGCTTTTGCAATTTGAGATATTGAGGAGAAAGCTATATCACCATGCCTGACACAGAATGCTGACTTCCTAACAGATTAATTAATCATAAGGCTTTGTTCCTGCTCACACATGTAGATACTTCCTCTTCATACCAGAAGCATAAACTCACCCTTTAATTCCCTGTTCAAACTTTATCTCCTTTGCAAATTATTGTTTCCCATGTATGTCAGTGTCAGCTGCTTCACCTTTGTGCTTACCTAGCACTTCCTCCCACTTTTACAGCAATGATCACACTGCATTGTGATGGTTTCAACGTCCATTGCTTCCATTAAAGTCTATAGACTCTATAAACTTCTGTGGAATTGGGGTCTTTACTTTTTAAATGTATATTGCTAATAAAAATGTCGGACGTGTGACAGGTACTTAATGAATGCTTGTTGAATGAATTAATGAATGATATGATGCCAAGCAGACTACACTAGACCCAGCTAAGCAAGGAGAACAGGTCTTGAAACTACCCTCTATGATTTCCTCCAAACTTTCTCTCATTAGTGTCTCATCTCTCAAATTCCAATTATAATTCTATTCTCAGTTCTATTCTGGTTCTCTTTCCTCTGCCTATCACTAGGCTCAAGTCTCTTTGACACTTAAAATACCAGAATTTTTAAAAGTCCCAACTGTCTGCACTCTCTGTTCACCCATGTCTTGAGTTTCCTAGAAGCAGAATATGAGATGAGAATTCTTGTACAAGGGGCTTATTGAGAGAGTGCTCTGAAAAAAAAAAAACCTATAAGGAAGAGAAGGAAGAATAGGACAGTGGAAAATACTAAGTAAAGATGTAGCTTCATCAGTAAAAGAAAAGAACCCAAAAGATACAACAGCCCAGAGCACAGCTCTTAAGGCCCTTGGAATTTCTGTTGATTTTCTTGTTACCCATTTTGTATAGATAGTCTCTTAGCCATTCATTGATTCTTGGCACTAAAGATCTTTTATTTTCTCATGATGTTGTGGTTTGAGTTTGTATAGAATAGCCAATTATTAAAATATTAAATCAAGTAACTAGCATACTCGAATGAATTTAGGCATAGGCAAAGGCAAAAGTGTGTTAAGTATATGCTTTGCTGCTCTCTCGTTCAAAGATGACATCAACTATGTTGTTTCCTCTGTGTGTGAATAAGTAATGACTAAGCCACCCTACAGATTATATACAGTCTGTATATTGGATTAAAACTCTTTCATTATTTACAATAAAAAGAAGTGGTATCAGAAGTCTAACTTAAGATGGATCCCAAGAGAAATTCTGGAACATTAACTGCACTGGAGCTTGTCCTGCCTTGAGGTAAAGAGGCTAAGCCTTATGATTCTCACCCCCAGCACATGCACACACTCACACACACACAGTGAGCTGTTGACCACAAAGCACTAGAAAAGGGCCAAAGAATCCCAGCCATCTCCAGAAATTGGCTCCTTTCACCTTAGGCAATGGCATCTACTTGTCTACACATTGGAATCACTTAAAGAGCTTCAAAAAAGTTGCCTAAGTCCCACCTCCAGATCTTATGTTTTCATTGATCTGGGGTATGGTTTGGACATTGGAATTTTTTAAAGCTCCCAGCAGATTCTAATATGCAGATCAATTTGGGAACCACCAAGCTAAGCCCCAACAGGAATATAGAAAGGTGATGTGTCACTGCTTGGTTGTGAACTGAGGGGAAGTAATGAAAGATTATTAAGTTGAAACAGATGCCCTAAGCTGGTAAGTCTACTGAAAGAAAAGTTGTTGGTTGAGGCAATGAAATTAAATTTTCTGGAGCACGAGTCTGAGATGCCCAGCAGAACACCCAGGTTGAGAGAAAGCAGTAGGATAACTTCCAATCAGTATTCACATTTAAAATACCAGAATGTCAACTTGAAAATTCTATAAGCTCCATTTTTAGGGTTGACTATTTTGGGGGATTGAGAATCTGAAATTATAGCAATAAAATGTCTTTGCTAATACCTCTGAGGCAATCTGACATTTTGGAAATACCAACAAAGATTTCTGTTCTTGTTATTTCCTTTTAGCCTCTTTTCCTAAGGCATCAGAGTGATAGTTGTTCACAGCCTCAAGGGAAGGATGACAAAACAGACGGATGGAGGGTGATCCATTTAATCTTCAAAAACCCAAAATCTGGTAAGGGACTTAGGGCATAAAAGATAGATTTAGGAGAATACCTGATGTATCAGGACAAGGCTTCTGCATCCCATGACTAGAGAAACAGTTCACAACTTGGGGCAGAGTTGGGAAGAGGACAGAGTGAAAGCAAGGAGAACTTGGACTTCTACTGGGTTCTGAAACAGGCCTCATACCTGCTCCCAGAATGTAGGGTCTGACAGAAACCCAGAAAGTTTTAGGGAATCGCTGAGCTTACAGCCAAGTGAAATGCCCTAGAAGTGAAATGGTCATATGAAGAATATAGGCATATGCTTCTGAGATAATCATACCAAATTCCCTGTGGCCCAGCATAGTGGGGTGTAGCATTAGGACACCCACATTCCCAGAAAAGGGAACTTGAAGCAGCAGAGAGAACTTGCCGAATAGCCTGTGGTCAGGAATGAGCAAAGACACAGCTGTGACCCAGGAGAATGGTGGATGTCTCAGAGGATTCTTGGACAGATAGGAAGAGAGAGAGAAACAGACAACTCCACAGTGCCCAGGAAGGTGACAACTTCACGGGAAAGGCCTCCCATAGACTGACTGCAATTAAGGTTCTACTACCTGCTGACGTGGGAGCTTGTACTAAAAATTAAACGGATTTTGAAAAATCAAGGAAGTTCTTTTTTACAGAGATGAGGTTGTAGACTGAGATGAGCAGCCAATAATTCATCCTCTCTGGGAGGATAATTTAGGCCAAGAAGAAAAGTGTTTTGTGGCATTCTATATTTCTCATGTATAAGCAAGAGTACTGCCTTGAGGAGGGAGCACCAAACTGTGAGTCCCAGGACTGCAGTAGAGTTCCAGTTCTGCTGAGTGTGTGTGCATGTGTATGTGTGTGTACATGAAAGGGTATGTGGTGACTGTCTTTATGTATGTTTGTGTGTACATGAGGGGCGTGTATGTGAGAGGTGTGGGGGGGGTGGCCTGTGTCTTGAGCAAGTGCTTTTAGAGCAATTTATTAAGGATGGCAGAGGAGCTGTGACTCAATTAAAATTACTACTTTGTAACAAGCCTTTTTTCTCTTGGTCCTCAAAACACATTTAGGTAATTAGTCCTTAAACATAAAACATGCTGTCAGACCGGGCTGAGTGGCTCCGCCTATAATCCCGCACTTTGGGAGGCTGAGGTGAGTGAATTGCCTGAGCCCGCGGGTTCGAGACCCGCCTGGGCAACTTGGTGAGCCCTCATCTCTACAATAAATCAAAAAACTAGCCGGGCGTGGTAGCGCGTGCCTGTAAGTTCCAGCTACTCGGAAGGCTGAGGCAGAAGGATCGCCGGAGCCCAGCAGGTCGAGGCTGCGGTGGCCGGGAGCGTGCCACTGCACTCCAGTCTGGGTGAGACTGAGTGAGACTCCAACTTAAAAAAAAAATGCTGTCATTAACTATAAAAATATAATAATCTGAACAGAAACACAAATAATTGAAATGCAGGAATATAAGAAGCAATTTGCAGTGTATTTAGAAATTACTGGCTGATTTCTTTTCCCAGACAGTCCCTGGCACCTGAATGTCAGGCCATGTTCAAAAAGATTCAAGATGGTTCTCATATGAACCCATAAATACACCCCAATTGCCTTCTCTCCACAGACAAATTATCACATTTAGGCTGGCCTGGTTTGGGAAGTTAACCCTTTCCTCAATGAACTAGGTAGCTCCTGGTTTATTCAAAGTTCCACAGGTCACTTTGACACTTCCTGTGAACTTGAAGTGGCCTATACCCTGTCTGGGGTGGTTACTTCCTTCATTAGCTAAGAATCCTCCCCTTTCTTCCCTCACAGATTTACAGAAGCATGGGAGGTGACACTAAAACTAATTTGAGTTTAATTTATAACTTCTGAGTGTTTATTTCTATGTAAGTGTTCACTCGTTTCAAGGGAGGAAAACACAGCTTGGAAATACAAAGTTAGACTTAATCAAACTCACACACTTATTATGTGAATTGAGGAAAAGCCATGTAATTTTCAATGGCTTAGTTTCCTTGATTGGAAAACAAGGAAATAGTATTAGATAATCTCTTTAAATCCCTCCCAGCTCTAATATTCTATAATCAAGGTTAAGATCCCTAATCCCTTAATCCCGTTCCCTGGTGTGAGGGACAGGAGGATGAAGGGGACATATAAAACTTTCCAGGCAATCTGCTTTCCCATATATTTCATTCTGTCCATACGGCATTTTCCCGCTTTATTCAAATCCCCTGACTGCACTACATCAGAAATACTAACGTCCCAAGGCATCCGAAAACTGTTCTTAAGATAGTCTTGCTGTTGTCCCCATCTTTTGCAAACTTGCTCTTTTAAAATCTTAATATTATGAGGAGTTCTCAGACTCATCTTGTATAGGTACACATCTGAAATAGAATGATATGCATAACATTCAGCAATTTTGTATTAATATGCACTTTCAAACCTCTGCACACACACAAAAAAAGAAATGAATCAAAGAATCCTTTATGCAGCACTGTGCCTCTGCCTGTCCAGACAGATGGTTGCCTTCTCCTTTGTGAAGAGGCTCTGGAAAAGGAAGTCTTACAGTTTCCCATCTTACTTAATCCTTGTCAGTCCAAGTTCAATGTTTTTTTATTATTATTATTTAGAAAATAGCATGCAGGAGCATAAAATAATGGAATGTTCTCCATACGGGCTTCAGAGGCAAATTGAAGGCTGGTGACATTCTCCACTATGTAGGATTTCTTCAAAATAGGATTTCTGGGGATGGAAGTCCTGTAAGTTCTTCGACATGCCATATGCATATATAGTTGAAAAGCCTGGCAGACAACCATTAACAATACAATGCTTTCTCTCACTGCCCATCTTCCTTCCCTTATAAAGCTCTTTCTTCCAATTCAGAATCAATATTCACAGACTTGTCACCTTTAATCCTGGACAATGCCATTCAGAAAACATTGTTGGACTCTGTATTACCTATCAGGAAATAGATGACACACTGAAATGTGGTAATTTGATGTTAGTTTAATAAAGGAACTGTTTTTAAAGGAATAAACAGTTTAGGAAAAACAGCAAAGAATGACAGAGAATTATGGGGCTTAGAACAGAGGGGACCAACTTTACCTGTAGGCCTGAAGGACGTCAGGGTAGGGGTGGTTACACAATCCAGAAAGAGAGAGTTGTTTGGAAGAAGTACTGAAAGAGTTTTTGATTCTCAGTAGAGCTTCACAACTAATCTGCAAAGGCCTGGCAGGGAGAGAATCAATGCAGTGAATACATCTCTTTCCCACCAGCCTCAGTCTTTTGCAGGTGCCCCTGTTGGCCACATCAGAGGGCCATTTCCACGGGCCAGCCCTCTGGGTCACAAGGAAGGTGTGGAGAGTAGATATGGGGAGTCAAATGGGAGGTGAGAGATGTGTACCTTACAAAAGACAGAAAAGGCACAAGCAGAATAGTTTTTTAGCGTTGGCTCTGATTCTGAAATTTATAACATTCAAATCATATCAGCTCTTCTGTTTTTTAAACCAGGAAGCAGCACATATTTACTATCTATTGCTGCATAGCAAATTGCCAAAAACTTGGTGACCTAAAACGACACACATATTGAATCACAGCTCCCTGTGGGTTAAGAGTCCAGAGAAAACTTGGCTGGGTTTTCTGCAAAGTTGCAATTAAGGTGTCAGCCAAGGCTGGGTTCTCATCCAGAAGCTCAACTAGGGAAGGATCTGCTTATTTGCCACTTAGGTTGTAAGCAGATTTTGTTTTCTCGAAACTGAGGGTTCTCTGGCTTGTTGTTGACTATCCTGGAGGTTGGCCTCAACTCCTAGAGACTATTTGAAATTCCTCAACACCTGGGCCTCCCAACTCGGCCAGCGACTTCATTAAACCTGGCAAAGAAGAAAGTCTCCAAAGTGAGTCTGCTAGAAACACAATGGTTGAACCCAACATGAAATATCTCATCACCTATGCCTTAGGCTATTGGTAGAAGCAAGTCACCAACCCTGCCCACATTCAAAGGTATTTATACAACGATAGGAATACCAGGTGGTTGGGGTCACTGAGGAGTCATTTGAGAGTCTATCCACTGCATGGTACAAAACCAATTTATTTTAGCATAATGCTATTTTTACAGATATACAGCAGTCCCATCTTCACAGGGTGTGTTCCGAGACTCCCAATGAATGCCTGAAACCAAAGATAGTACCATATCCTATATATACTGGGCTTTTTTCCTATATATGCATAGTGTGATAAAATTTAAGCATAAATTAGGTCCACTAAGAGATTAACAACAATAAATAATAAGTACAATGATAACAATATTCTGTTCACAATTTCACTGATAGATTTGTTCTAACTGTAGATCTCAGCATACAAATTTATTTGTTTCCTTGTAACTTGAAGAACTTTCACCCTCTCACCTAAAGAACGCACTTTATGTCTTCTCTTTGGCATATCCAAATTTCCAGCATCACTACTCTTAGACTTTGGGTCCATCATTAAATAAAATAATGGTTACTTGAGCTCAAGCACTGTGATACCGCAGCAGCTGATCTAATAACTGAGATTATCAAGAAACTAATGGGCAGGTAGTGTACATAGTATGAATATGCTGAGCAACAGAATGATTCACATCCTGGGTAGGATAAGATGGGATAGTGAGAGATTTCATTATGCTGCTCAGAATGCACACAATTTAAAATGTACAGATTGCTTATTTCTGAAATTTTTTATCTAACATTTCTGGACCACAGTTCACTGGGGAAATCACTGAAATGGCAGAAAGCAAAACCACAAATAAGCGGCTGATTTTAGCTTCTACACTAAACATTGTAGAGGTTTACCTGCCCGTGTTTCCTTTAATGTAGACAACCTGCCATAGCCCCAGTATCTTTACTAGAAGTACTAATTCTCTCCTGGTAATCTGAGTGAATCTTCATGCTTTCGCAAAAACAATTTCAACATCCCTTTCTTTCCTGAGCTAAATTTTTTGTTCTCCCATGTATCAAAATGATCCTACCTGTTCGGTTTGATTATATTTATAGGCTTCACCAATATCCAGAGTTGCTATGCTTTTCCTTGTAAAAAGTTAGCGAAGCCGGGCTCGGTGGCTCAACCTGTAATCCCACGCCTTTGGGAAGCTGAGGTGAGTGGATTGCCTGAGCCCGCGGGTTCGAAACCTGCCTGGGCAGCAAGACCTCATCTCTACAATAAATCAAAATAAGCCGGGCGTGGTAGCGAGCGCCTGTAGTTCCAGCTACTTGGAAGGCTGAGGCGGAAGGATCGCCGGAGCCCAGCAGGTCGAGGCTGCGGGGGCCGGGAGCGGCCACTGCACTCCAGTCTGGGTGACCGAGTGAGACTCCAACTCAAAAAATTTTAAAAAAAAAGTTAGCAAAAAGATTTGGTCCCAAATATATAGGTTTTTTTTAAGCCAAAACAGAAAATCATGTAATACAAACTTGAACTGATACATAACCAGGCAATAAACAACTAGATGGTAATCTCTTCACTTAGTGAACGGATTTACTGAAAGTCCTAAATTCCTTAACGTTGGCTTTGTCATATTCTTGAACATGTCCTTTAGTTCTTTGAAGGTGAATTTAACATTTAGGGTTCAATGCGCTGACTGGGTGTGGTGGCTAATTCCTGTAATCCCAGAGCTTTGGGAGGCTAAGGAAGGAGGATTGTTTGCATTGAGGAGTTCAAGACCTGCCTGGGCAACATAATGAAACCCTGTTTCTACAAAAAATTAGAAAAATTATCTAGACATAGTGATGCATGCCTGTAGTCCCAGTTACTCAGGAAGCTGAAGCAGAAGGATGGCCTGAGCCTAAGAGGCCCAGGCTGCAGTGAGCAGTGATCGTGCCACTGCACTCCAGTCTAGATAACAGAGACCTTGATACAAAAAGAAAAAAAAAAGCCAATACATTGACAATTGCAAAATTAAATAAATATAAATTCATTGATTTTTTTATTTTTAAACATTGCATCGTGAAATCACATTCAAAAGATACTGAATGTTAATCTTGTTTATTTATGTTACATAGTATTAAATATTTTACTATAGGTAGTGAAACCAACATGTCTTTGACATTAAAAGACGAGACATTGCAAAAATAATTTGACATTTCTTCAGACACTGCTCAAATCACTTTGTAAGTCATAAGACTTGAGGCTCTATTTTGATAGTAAGCTCTTTTTCTCTCTAATTTCAAGGCTCATAATTCTTTTTATTACCATTAGTTCCTAATTTTCATTTATCCTGATTGTACATCAGAGACTCTTTGTCACCTGCATTTCTCTTGAGCTTAGTTTTTGAATTTCAAGTTAATATTTTTCATCAAAGAGATAGTTATAAAAAGATAGAATAGCAACTTACAAATTCTATTCAAAATTCACTTGATGAATATGGTGAAAGGTTTCTCTTATGATACTAAATTAAAATTATAATAGCTCAAATTATACATGTGTGGTATCAACTATGTGGAAAAAATAGAAACAAATACAACAAAATTGTTTCTGGGTAATACATTTATAGATATTCCTTCTGCGACATCTTTGCATTTCCCAAATGTTCTATAATGAGAATAAATTTTGCTTTCTTTAGGAAAACAAACTTAATTAAGCAAGTTCAATACATTTATTTGGGTCTAGTTAAAGTATTATTGTAGCTATTTGGTAATTATATAAAATGGTAATTTTTTGATAATTGATTAAAATTGAAAGTGCTGATAAAACATTTTCATAAAATTTGTAATTGTCAGACAAAATTTTTGTAGAGACATGATTTTAGGTTTAAGGAAACATTAATGAATACTCCTCAATTTTAATTGTGCAGTGGGATTTAAGCTCATTTTTGTCATAGTGATTTCACTGGCTTCCTATATTGTCTTAGTGCTGCCATAAAATGCCTTATATGTGCTGACATCATATTTACAATAGTTGTCATACTTATGAGACTTCATTTATTTAACATAAAATGAAATGTTAAAAATCTTTTATTGTACAAACACAGCTTTCATCGTAGTGGGCTTAAGTTATATAAGAGTCTGTTATTAAAAGCCTATTTCCTACCCCTGAGTCAAATAGAAAACAATTGATACATCTGACCATTCAGGGACACCACTGGGCACCTTGCTGTGCTCTTTAAATAGATATGGGTCCCACACTGACCCAGTTTTCCAAGAAGTCTAAGACCTCATTCTATCATTTCCACCAGCTAACAAAGGTTCCACCCTTCATCCAAGAAAGGTCCTCTTGCTCCAGGATCTGGGAATGAGAAGACGTTGAAGAAAAAAAAAAACACAAAACAAAACAAAAAACAGGCTGCCCCACATTTGTTATTTTTGACTATTGCACATGTACTACAGTTTTGCTGGCCTTACATGAGCCTCAACAGAATGTATAAATTCCGGTTACCACTGATTATTTTCAGAAACATGGACCTAGCCTGAAACACATTCTGGTTAAAATCTGTCTTAATTATATCTTTCATAATTTATTATATACAAATTATATATTGTTATTACTACAGAATTTGATTTAGCCATTCCAGTAACTCACATAACAGTGTTCACAAAATCCCAAGTTAAAGAATATCTTACAAATGATGTTATATATTGATGCATATATTATATAGCAGTCAAGGTAAGTAGCAATCCTAAAAAAGATGTCTGCCTTCATTAGGCCTTTTTCTGTGTAGGTGTGCTACATGCTGCATCAATAATTTCAACAAAACTAAAGCTCAAGTTGACTGAATAATACTGAGTGTTCTAGCTTTGAATCACCAGCAAGTTATTGAAAACAAATAGCCAGCTCTAAATTCATGAAATTAAATTAATTCTTCCTTATCCTTGCCACTCGATGTCTTATGCACTGATAATAGGCTTGATAAGTGTGATCATATTAAACTGTTTCAATCTTTAATAGGGAAAGAGAACAATTAAGATTGTCAGCATGATTTCTTATAAGCAAACTCAAGTAGTAGTAAGAGACAAAACACATCATGGCCAGTATTACAATAAAATTACTATCTTTTTTGCAAAGTATGTAAAATAATAAAGAGTTCTGCTGATTCATAAAAATGTAAAATAAAAAGGATCAATCAAATAACAATGCCTGTGATACAGGTGGACAATCAATAAATATTTAACAAAAAAAGGAAGAAGAAGGAATTTCCAAGAATATTTCTTCAGGTAAACTATATGAATAGTACAGATATCATGTTCAAACAAGTTAAAATCTAAGTCATAAAAAAAAAAAAAAGCCGGGCTCAATGGCTCAGCCTGTAATCCCGCGCCTTTGGGAGGCTGAGGTGAGTGGATTGCCTGAGCCTGCGGGTTCGAGACCCGCCTGGGCAGCAAGACCTCATCTCTACAATAAATAAATAAATAAATCAGCCGGGTGTGATAGCACATGCCTGTAATTCCGGATACTCAGAAGGCTGAGGCGGAAGGATCACCGGAGCCCAGCAGGTCGAGGTTGCGGTGGCCGGAAGTGGCCACTGCACTCCAGTCTGGGCGACAGAGTGAGACTCCCACTCAAAAAAAAAAAAAAAAATTGAGGGCCTGAAGTACCAGCTACCCAGGAAGCTGAGGCAGAAGGATCATTTGAGCCCAGGCATTCGAGGATATGATACACGATGATTGCATCCGTGAATAGGCACTGTACTTCAGCCTGGGCAACATAGCAAGACTCCATCTCAAAAAAAAAAAAGAGAGAGAGAGAAAGAAAAAGATTCTAATCCCCAACAATTATTTTTGTCCCATTCTTCCCAATGTGTTTCATTACTTATTCTTGCTCCCCATCAGCTCTTGTAATGATTGTATGTGTATTGATTTGTATGAGTATATGTTACCTGGTTCTTCATTAGAATATAAACTTAATTAAGCCATGGATACTGTGTGCCTTTTCCATGATATATTTTCAGCACCTAGAAGAAATCATAAGTACTTAATACGTACTTGTTCTGTCTTTGTCTCCCTTGTCAACATACATACGTGGCTGAGATTCCAAGATGCCTGAATTCATTTGTGTTATCATACCATATAACTCTCTGTTTCTTCACTGAGAGCTGACTATTTTATAAAACTGAGTTCATTTATATAGCACAATGCCCCTTGGAAGTTCTTTTTATTCCCTTTTTGCCTTGTAATGTCTCTTATTTTCTGGAAATAAAATTACTTCCTGACAAGATATGAGATGTGTGATTGTTTTAGGTGAATATAAAGTAAATTATCTTATTTAAAGACTATGTTTCCAAAGAGCTGAAACAATTTAGTTTTGACTGGGAGAAGGATCTCTAAGATGATGGATTCCACACCTGGCTGTGCATCATTATTAACTGAAAGAGGTTTATTTAAAATGAAAAACAGTAATATTGAGGTAGAAAGAATAATGTTATAAATTACATGATATATATTGTGTGTTCTGATAAGTAGAAAAAAGCAACGAAAAAATCAAGAGCAGAGAAAGAGAGAAAATGAAGATGAATAGTTCATTGCTTATTGTATAAGCAAAAAATGAGAGTTAAAACATAATATTAAAGTGTTACAAATCAGATGGTGAAGGTTAAACTGAAAGCAAGGAATGAAGGGCAATAAAAAACAGTGCAAAGATAACCCTTAAAAAATATAAACCCTCTTAAATAGTCAAATAATTTTTAACAAAAAAGACATAGAAAATACATCATACAAAGAAACACACCAAATAGAGTATAATAACTGTAATATGAACTATTGACAGAACTGAGACAAAGCACATCAGTCATATCAACAAATAGCAGTAGACCTAACTTACCTATTGAAAAAAAATTTGCACTTTGATTCTGAAAATAAGGCCCATCTATATGTGATTTACAGCAACACACGTACAACAACGAGATTCAGAAAGCCAAACGAAAGGGAAAGTGTTCAAAAAATAATGGAGGACATGTCAAAAGAGCACAGGCATCAGCTTGAAGGAGCGCCCACTAACCAAATCTGGGACCAAAATAAATAATTGTGATAATATAGTATGATATATTGACAAAAATAAGAATCCATGAATAAATAAATAAATAAATAGAAAAGAAGAAAAAAATCTCATCCTTACAATAAAATGCCAACTAATAAATGTAGAAAAAGATGATGGAATAATAAGATCACAATCTGGCAACCAGTAAATAATTATTTCAGGCAAGAAACATCAATAATTATCAACAAACATCAATAAATTGAAGTGTGAAAATGTGATACTAAACAGGATATTTACACAGCCTCAAAGTATTTCCTCACAATATACTTAAGAATTATAAAGGGAAAAAATGGTAAATTCAAAATAGAGAAACCCAGCAGACTTAATCTTAACTAAAGAACCAAAGTTAGCATCACCTATAATGGGACCAGAAAAAATTGTGTACCCCTTGACATAATGCATTTGGAGGACACGGCATCATTTCTTTGGTACTCTTCTTCTTTTAAAAAATGCATAACATATAATAGATCAAATCATGAGGAGACATCAGATAAACCCAGGTTGAGGGATATTCTATAAAATAAATAGTCTGTACTTTTCAAAAATGCCAAGGTCATAAAAGTAAGAAAGGAATGCAGAATTGTCACAGATTAAAGGAATGACAAAGACATCGGCCAACTAAAGGTGACATGTGATGCACAATTGGACACTGCACCAAAAGAGAATATCCTTATTTTTAGGAGGCTCACACGGAAGTACTTAGCGGTAAAGAGGCAATCTATCAGCAACTTACTCTCAAATGGATCAGGGAGAAAAACGTTTAAATATGTGTACAGAGAGAAAGAAAGATAACAAATAATAAAACAAATGTGATAAAATCTTGCTTTTCGAGAAATCTGGGTGAGTGATTTCTAGCAATTATTTGCACTGTTTTTTGAATTATTTCTGTAAGTCTGAAATTATTTCAGTCATGCACCACTTAACCACGGATGCTGAGAAATGAGCTGTTAGGCAATTTTGATCATTGACTGAATATTAATTGAGTATATTAACACAAACCCAGATTGTACAGCCTGCTACACACCCGGTTATTTAATATAGCCTACTGTTCCAGGGCTACAAACCTGTGTAGCATGTTACTGTACTAAATATTGTAATTATAACAATGATTTTTGTGTATCTAAACATATCAAAATATAGAAACTATGCAGTAAAAATGCACTATTATAGTCAGATGAGGCCACCTTTTTTTTTTGAGTTGGAGTCTCACTCTGTCGCCCAGACTGGAGTGCAGTGGCCGCTCCCGGCCACCGCAGCCTCGACCTGCTGGGCTCCAGCGATCCTTCCGCCTCAGCCTTCCGAGTAGCCGGAATTACAGGCATGCGCTACCACGCCCGGCTGATTTTTTGATTTATTGTAGAGATGAGGTCTCACTGCCCAGGCGGGTCTCGAACCCACGGGCTCAGGCAGAGGCCACCTTTTTATATGTGGTCTGTCACTGACCAGAATATCATACAGCAGCACATCACTGTAAAAGCTAACATAAAAGTTACCTTTAAAAAAGAATTGAAAACAAATCAAACCACATATCAAATTTTTAACATAACTAAGTAATTTGTTGCACTTTATAAATGTTTAGTTGGTGCTCTCTAGGATTGAAAAGAACTATAAAGAAACCTCAAATTTCACTAGTGTTTCACTAGAGTAAATATTGTAGAGTTGTTAGTAATAACATCACATGTCATTTTGCTACTGTTTTAATATTGTGATTAAAGCAAAATAAGTAATCTTATAGCTAGAAATAAAAATTTTCAGTTTAGAAAAAAGATGTAATCATGAAATCGAATTAAAATCTTGTAATGTTAAAATGAAAATGATCAATATGGTCTCATGGTTTTCAAAAGCATCTTTTATCTAGCTCTGTTTCATAAGTGATATCTCTGCCATGTCACCCAGCAACAATGACTGGCCGTCTCACAGATTTTATCTCTAATACCACCTACACTATGTCTGATAAGCTTTCTTGGATAAATGACTGATTTCACACCCTCAGCAGGGAAGACAAAGTAGTCTTCAGACATCTTAATGGATCAGAAGACAAAGATGCTTTTAATGCTGTGGGAAGAGGACATAGTGACATGACTCCCAGTGGCTGAAATAACAACTTGAACTTAAAAAACAAGAAAGTAGAAGAAAGTAATGTGTTGAGTCTATGAAAATCCATGGGTCCATAATGACATTTACAAAAGTCAGAAAAACCTCATGTTTTCATTATTTAAGAGGCTATTAAACCTAGTTATCAATCTTTACAAAAGTCAGAAAAATCTCATTTTTCACTGTTTAAAAGACTATTAAACCTACCTTTCAATCTGAAAATTGCTAATTAAGAGAAAGAAGTAAGTTACTATTCAATAAGAACTGTCTTTCATGATAGCCAAATGTCCCTGTTGATGGGAAAAAAAATTGGAAGAATTCAAGTTAATACATGTGTAAGAAATAATAAATACTTTTAAAAAATAATGAAATTATTAACAAAGGCAAGAATTGATTTTAAAACCATTAGGTGAATGGTTGATGGAAAATAAGCACAGGGCTTGAGTATAAGAAAAAGATGAAAAGAGAAACTGAATTCCACTTAATTTGCAAATTAAGCCTAACCATAAACCAGGTAAAGAGAATTCTGTTAACACCAAATGAAACAAGAATATGCTAGCTTGATCAAGGGTACTTAGATTATAAAATTTTAATAATTAGCACTGTATCTCTTTTTATAAATTAAAATGAGGCTCTCTTATATGGTTAAAATCTAAGTAAAAATCTTTCCCAAACAGTTTTCTTTTAGAGCCATAATTTAGAGTCTCCCCATGAAAGTCCAAAAGTAAAACTTTGTCTTTAATCGTCTTCATCTTGACAACTGGTACAAACTCAGTGCTGGAGGACCCAGAAAAGGTCTACAGTTTTCTGAGACAACAGACATTTGTGTTTATTGATAACAGGTGGGGTGCGGCGCAAACCTTGTAGATTCTTTTTGATTTGACCCTAAAAGGAATTTTAGAGAGTCCAGCACAGTTTTAAGAGAGTTTATTAGAGAAAGAGGCGGGAAAAGATAGAGACATGCCAGAGCTTGCTTGAGTGAAAGAAAACTGCACTTTTTGCTTTTTACAAAAGGCCTAAGACATCCATTTAGTGATCAATATGTTAATGTATCTGCTCTCATCTCTCCACCTCTGATGGATGGAGGGGTGATCTTCCCCAGGAAGACTTGCCAGATTTCTCAATATATAAGTTCATGAGATAAAAGGTGACCTTATTATCATTTCTGTGGCTTTTTGATTCCCAGTCAGGGAACCACCTTGATGGAATTTTCCTTCGGCGAGCTGAAGGTGAGTGGACTAGAAGTCCACATTGAATTCACATCCCAGCCGGCAGGGCTGGGCAGCCTGCCGACAGGATGTCTGGATGTTTTCTTACTAAAAAATGTCTGTAAGAAATGTATCTATCTATGCCTAACCTGTACTTTCTACCCTTCCTCATTTATTATTACTCATGTGTAGCAAAACCCTGTAACTAATCTGCAACAGCTATTTTTTGTCATTCAACAGTGATTGCACACCAATGACTTCTCTAGAATAAATTACTTCCAATCTTGTGGCAGAAAATATAGTGGGATTTAAAAAATTAACTCAGCACACAACACTTATGAAGGAGCACACACTTTCAAGTTTAGATGGTGACAAACCAATATAGAGATAAGGGAATTTTGGAAAATCAGTTCTCCTTCAGGAATGCTTGTCTTTCAGTATCTATTATTATTATTTAACAGACAGGGTCTTGCTCTGCTACCCAGGCTAGAGTACAGAGGCATGATGGTAGCTCACTGCAGCCTCAAAATCCTGGAGTCAAGCAATTCTCCTGCCTCAGCCTCCCAAGTAGCTGGGACTACAGGCGTGTGCCACTGCGCCCAGCTAATTTTTTGAATTTTTATTTTGCAGAGACAGGGTCTCACTTTGTTGCCCAAACTGGTCTCAAACTCCTGGCCTCATCAATCCTCCTGACTCACCTCCCAAAGTTCTGGTGTTATAGGTGTGAGCCACTGCACCTAGCCCAATATTATTTTTATATTGCAGATTATACTTATAATGCCAGAAGGTAAATCTCATACCTCTAATCTCTGATCCACCAAGCTCTTTCACTAGGTGGATTGATGTATGAAGCAAATCATGATCAGGGTCTTGCACTAACAATATTAAAAAGTTAATCATTTTCAAATTATTAGCTCGATTACAAAAATGTTGTATAAAGTAATTTCCAGAGAATTAGAAGCATTGAATTAGGCAAAATAACTTTAAAATCACTATGTACAGAATTATATCACTGATATCTTAATGAATATGTTATCAATTTAACATTTACATTTCACTTCATATTGCCTAACCACACTTAATTCCATGCTGTCACATTATTATTAGTGACATTATCACATCATGTTATTTTCCAGGAAATCTCCCCAGTGGTAATATCAGTGAATAGCTTAGCATTAGAATTTTCTTATCACTATTCCCTAGTCAAGCTCATTTGAATTAGTTGATTAGATTTATCCTCAAGATAAAGGGAGAGTTATTTTATGCCATGCTATTTCAATTAATTGCCCATTTTTCACAAATGCTGATTAGCAACTATATTATTTTAAAAATTAAGTTTCGGGTTCTGTTAGAAGAATTCACATGGTTATGCTGTGTAATCCTGGTAAATCTTCAGGTTTATGTATCATCTACTCTGAGTTATAAATAGGCCAAGAACCTGCTAGATCCAGTACTCAGTTGGTTTTTCCTGGAGAGGACACCAGGCACTCTTTGCTCATGAGTTAGAAAGCATTCAAGAGCTCAGGCCAAGTCTAAAAAACACATGATAGACCACAAACTCACACAGGGCCTGCTTCACAATGCCAGAGAAAAGGACACACCTGAAAGGGAAATCACAGAACACCAAAGTCCTGGTCCAGTAATAAAACTCTTCCAAATTGAACAAGTTTCTCTTTTTTCCCCTTACATTTCTCTTTTTCCTCTGTTTTCCCTCAGTTTTCTCTAAGGAGAATAATGCTGTTCCCTCATTCTGCTCTAGGTCCTTATTCCACTTATTTTTATCAAAGTTAAATAATCACATAGTTTTTGAAAAATAAAGCAGAAAAGCTTTCATGTAAAACAGTGTCCCCTGTCCCACCCCTCCTCACCCCAAGTCCCTAGAGGTAGCTACTTCTCGACATTTTTGTCTTTAAATGTGGTAGTCACTTTCTTAGTTCTAAATCAGAGTTGTCAGCATAAATACCTATAGAGATTCAGCAGGAAATATAACTTTTGGAGTGGGTTATGAATAAGGCTTGTTAAGAGAGTTGTAAGATTATAGTATAGAGAGAGAACATATCTTGTTTAATGTCAAACTTTAAAAAATACTCTGTACACACACACAAAATCGTATTTATTCAATAGATCTAGCCCATGGACAGCCAGTTTGTAATACTTAATCTAAATAATATACTTATATACCTATTATAAACCTATGTTCCAAGACATTCTCTCTCCACTATGAAGAAAATCAGGATTTTCTGACTCAAACTGACATACTCCTCTCCAATCCTTCTTTTCAAATTTAGCATATTATACTAATTTAGCTTCTGTTTTTTCTTTTTTTTTTTTTTTCTTTTTTTGAGTCGGAGTCTCACTCCGTTGCCCAGGTGGGAGTGCAGTGGCACGCTCACGGCCAACCCAGCGTGGACATGATGGGCTCCAACAATCCTTCCGCCTCAGCTTTCCAAATAGCCAGAACAAAAGGGGCACATTACCATGCCCAGTTAATTTTTTTAATTTATTGTAGAGATGAGATCTCACCAAGTTGCCCAGGCTGGTATTGAACCGGCGGGCTTAGGCAATCCACTCGCCTTGACCTCCCAAAGTGCTGGGATTGCAGGATGAGCCACCCGAGCACAGCCAGCTTCTGTTTTTTTTCAGTTTATCAACTTTGTACAGTATCCTGTTACTCCCATTAGGTTACAGTCCTTACCACCTCTCCTCGACCTTCTCATATTCCCATTGCTCTCACTTAGATTTTAATTATGATTTGATTGAGGTTAACATTTACTCTTTATTTTGGGGAATACCTAAATCCATCGTGTTTGTGCTACAGATTTGTGATGGTTAATTTTATGTGTCAGCTTTGCTAGGCCATGGTACCCAAATATTTGGCCAAACACCAGTCTTATTGATGTTGCCGTGAAGGTATTTTTTGGATGAGATTAACATTTAAATCAGTAGACATCGAGTAAAGAAGTTTTCACCCTCCATCCTGTGAGTGGGTTTCATTCCATCAGTTGAAGATCTTAAGAAAAAACAATGAGGTCCCCTAAGGAAAAGGAATTCTGCTTCCAGACTACTTTCAGAAGACTCAAGCAGCAACATCAGCTCTTCCCTGGGTCACCAGCCTGCCTACCTGCTCTGCAGACTTCAGATTCAGCCACCTTCACAATTGTGTAAGTCAATTCCTTAAAATAAATCTATGTAGTATATGAAAGCACATCCTATTGGTTCTGTCTCTGGAGAATCCTGACTAATATAAACGTGATAATATTTAAAGCAATAAACAGCATTTCCATTCTAATAATTTCTATTGTATTTCCATTGATACAATTTCCATTGTAATATTGATTATGAAAAAAAATTCACTGCTGAACCAAGGAGTATTCTAGGATCATAATACTTTTTCCACACTCTAAAAGGATAATTTCTGTGTTGCTTGAAGAAAAGCATATCTAGTGTCCAGGATAAAAAAATTATATTTTCTCAGTGTTCATCTATAACTTAAAATAATGCCACATTTCAATCATGCTTTATATTAGAACAATAAGGATTTTTCTTTTTTTTTTTGAGTTGACTTATGTCCATTTTTTTCCTAGAGTTTCTAATTGCTTTTCTTTTTTCTTGTCAACAGAAGACATATGCTTCCTCTCCAAGCCACTATAGTCATTTAGACCCTTGTCACTCTGTCTATTGTTTAGAATGAATCTTCTTGAGCTATGCTCTTTAAAGCCCAGTAACCTCCTCTTGGAATTTAGACCATTTCTTTGTAGGTCTGAAGCATTTGTCATTCTGGATTTCTTTCAAATGTTCTAGATTCAGTCAATTCTTTTTCGAATTTCACATCTGCCTCTTTCTCTCTCTTTTCAGCTTTGTTTTAGAGTTTATAGTTGGTGACTCCTTCAGTAAGGATACATAGGTAAATTATCTAACTCTTTGTTATTTTGTGCTTACATTTGATTATTGTCTGCTATAAAATTATAGAGTCTAACAAATGTTTTCAAATAATTTTAATGGTTTTTCTTTATTGCCTTTGTTAACCAAAGTTTATGAAGGGCCATTGGTTTGGATTAACCTCCTCTATGTCCCAGCAGAATAGACCAAAAAAGAATGGAGTCACTTGTGCTAAGTGCGATGTAATCAAACTGAAATTTGAAATGGACCGGTTTCCAAAAAAACAGGAGATTCCGGTCAACCTGAGTCAGCTTAATCAGAAAGTTTCCTCTGTTTTAATACTACAAGGAAAGTAATTTTGAAAGAAAACAATTCTCTTTTTGTTCTGTTTCTGCTTTTTTCATCTCTTTTCATCTATAAATCCTGCCTCTTCTGCTCTGCTCATTGGAACACTAATTCTGTTTTATAGAATGAGCTGTTTTATAAGATGAGGTGCTGCCTGATTCTAGCATTGAGAATAAAAACCAATTCGATCTTTAACTAAATTTGCTATAGTTTTGTTTTTGACATCACTGTGCCTGAAAATAAATTTAGAAGAATTCTAATTCTCATTCCTTTGCAGGTTATCACCTCACCCAGGCTAGAGCTTAAATAACCTATTTGTCCTTGCTATTTAAAATTTTATTCATTCTTTTAATGTGAAATTTTAATCTTTCAGTTCTGGAAAAAATTTCCTTCATTCTTTCTTTGGTAATTACTCCATTTTCTCTGTTTGGATTTTCTAAAATTATTACTCATATATTTGATCTCTAAATTGAGCCCTTTGTCTTTTTTTCCCTCAAATGCTCTTCCAACTTTTCTACCGTTTTGCTTTTATTCATTGTATGCTAAATTTCCAGAAGCATTCTCCTTATTCTCTGTCTGGTGAATTCGTATTACTTTTCCAAAGACATTATATATATTTTTTAAACTATATGATTTGAATTTCTGTTCCTCCTGAATGAGTCAATTAATTCTCTTTATCTTGATCTCTCATGCTGGTGTTTTTCTTCAATTGTCCAGTATTCTTTGATTAACTGTAGATATTTGAGAGTGTATATTTGGGTGTATTCTTCCAGGCATTTATGTGCTTCCCTCAGTTAATTTCAGTGTAGGTATGCTTTTCCCCGAGGTCTCTTCCTGAACAGGAAGTCAGCTTGGAGCTCTGTCTACTGAGTCGAGCATGTGTTTTTATGCTACGGGCTCCAGATGCCAGAATGGGAAGAAATTTATCTGAGGTTCCTGTGCAGACCTTAGCTGCCCTAGTTTTCCCAAGGCAAGTCATTAAATTTAGTAAGATAACTAAGTTTGCCAGCCATTTGCAGAGCAACATGCTGGCCAAGGGAGTGCAACTCCACCCCTGTACTTCTCACGCCTCCCCCGCCTTCATTTCCAAGCTGAGCCTGAGTTTTTCACAACTCTACTGAGCAGCTTTCTCTTTTCTTCTCATCACCATCCTACATGTCCTTGGCTGCTGGTTCTTTGCTTTGTTTTATCCAGCAGCAAGCTTGCATCTATCTCCTTCTGCCTTTCAGGAATGTATAATCTGTCATTCCCTCTTCACTACATGGGGTTCATTCATTTATTTCATCGGTTTCTTAAGAAGAAGGGAGACACACCATTGTTTTCAGCCTGCTCTTTTAAACCAAAAGACTTTTGTCCTCTTTTATGCACCATTCTAGTCTTTTCTTTTCTTCTCCTTCTAGTTTCAATTTTCTTCTCCTTGGTTCCATCTGTTCCTGTAATTGACAGAGCTCAAACCAAACATTTTATTTTTGCTTTAGGGAAAACCCTTTACGGTACTTAGGCTTTAGTAACTTGAATGAAAAAGATCAAAATGAAAATAAATAAATAAAATTAATCAAGTTTTAGTATAGGCTCAACATACTTATATTAATGAAACCACTTTCTGGCAAGAAGTATAGCTCTTGGGAAAATAAGTAACAGCAGGCCAGAGCATAGATGGAGGAAGGAAAGAGAGCTATGATTTGGTCATTTTTTTTTTACAAAAATTATTTTTACTTTTACGTTGCAAAAAGACGACATTTAGTGTCACATGTAGATTTTTCCCTAGGAAGATAATGTTGACCTTGCGATTCTATTTTATGATATCCTGTTCTTGGGTGATTATCAGGGGAAGTTCGTTGATTTGAAAGACATGATGACCAATTTCATAATCTTCTGGAGAACAGTGCATGCAGCATTCAAGGAAATTGTGTACATACAGTGCTAAGGGAATTGTAGTGTTCTGTAGGCACAAAGCTCCTAGATCGTTTTCTCCTTTCTTTTTTTATTTATTTATTGATTTAGGGTTTCATTTTTTTTACCCAGACTGGTAAAGACGAGGTCTCACTATTTTTCCCAAGCTGATCTCGAACCCCTGGGCTCAAAGTAATCCTCCTGCCTTGGCCTCCCAACGTGCTGAAATTTTATAAGCATGGGCCACCATGCCCGATCTTCCTTTCTTATATTAATTTTAAAAAGCTATCTTTTCATTGTCAACATATGAGTTCAAGGAGTTTGGGACTTATTTTTATGCTGAACACAGAGAACTTCGTCTTTATTATCAGTGTTAAGGTTTGCCATCCTTACCAGAAATCTCTATGTATCCTCACCTCAAGAACTATATAGAGCCAAATCTCTCTCTCAGCCTCTTTCCCTCACTTCCTCTCTTCCCCTTCCCCTCCCTTCCTTTCTTTCCTTTTATCTTTTCCTCATTCCCTTCCTCTCTGATATTTTACTCCGACTGAATATCAATTATATTTTACTTAGATTTTAGAATGTGTTAAGAAGAAAGCACATCAACTCCACCAGAACAATATTTATCTCTAATATCAGGGCCATTTAAATTCTAATTTTTGCCGGGCTTGGTGGCTCAGCCTGTAATCGCATGCCTTGGAAGACTGAGGTGAGTGGATTGCCTGAACCCGCGGGTTCGAGACCCGCCTGGGCAACTTGGTGAGACCTCATCTCTACATTAAATTAAAAAAAAATTAGCCAGGCGTGGTAGCGTGCGCCTGTAGTTCCAGCTACTTGGAAGGCTGAGGCAGAAGGATGGCCGGAGCCCAGCAGGTTGAGGCTGTGGTGGCCAGGAGCGGCCACTGCACTCCAGTCTGGGCGACAGAGTGAGACTCCAACTCGAAAAAATAATAATAAAATAACAAAATAAAATTAAAAAATCAGCCGGGCATGGTAGCGCGCGCCTGTAGTTCCAGCTACTTGGAAGGCTGAGGCAGAAGGATCGCCGGAGCCCAGCAGGTCGAGGCTGCGGTGGCCGGCAGCGGCCACTGCACTACAGTCTGGGCGACAGAGTGAGACTCCAACCCAAAAAAAATTCCGATTTTTTTTTTTTATAAAATACAACCCAAAGTAGCTATAGCAATAGAGGTTTGAAGAAAATGTTCAAAGTACATACACTAGATAGCTGCATTCCAAGTAAAATACAGCTGATACCTATGTCACCGGTCATGATTCAAGGTCATCATAACACTTTAACTTATGCCAATTAAATACTTCATTTCACAGCATCATCATAATATTTCTTTTGACTCTGGGTTCATTTCCCTCTCCCAGCTTGCACTTCCATAAATACAAGACCCCTGCTCAGTTTTGATATAGTAGACTCTCCATGTGCCTCATGAAGAGAAAACCAAAACATGTAATGAGACTTCTTGCAAATCTCATTTTCTTACATTGTTGCTGGTATTACTGCCAAGTGATGGAGTTCAGAATAGATGAACTTTTATTTTTATTTTTTTGGTCTGCTGAAATGCAATTTAGAATATTTACTAAATTACAACGTTATTACCAATTCTTCAAGATTCTTTAACATTTTATAATACTTTTTTAAAGTTTTTAATTAAATTGCCCTAATATCAACCTAATGGAAAGTATTAAAATAATTGAAGCACTGTGGAATACTTTGCTGTGGATTTTTTTTTTTTTTTTTTTTTTTTTTGAGTTGGAGTCTCACTCTGTCACCCAGACTGGAGTGCAGTGGCATGCTCCTGGCCACCGCCGCCTCACCCTGCTGGGCTCCGGCTATCCTTCCGCCTCAGCTGGAACTACAAGCACACACTACCATGCCCGGCTAATTTTTGATTTATTGTAGAGACAAGGTCTCACCAAGTTGCCCTGCTGGGTCTCGAACCCGCGGGCTCAGGCAATCCACTCACCTCGGCCTTCCAAAGTGCTGGGATTACAGGCTGAGCCACTGAGCCCAGCCTATTTTTAAAGTTATAGATACAAATAGATGGATAAATAGATTGCCACATACATATACCCTGTGTTTATCTATAAATGCCCCCCCAAAAGGAAAGACTGGAAATATGATTCAAAGATTCTATTATTTCAATTGAAAAAAATCCAAAGATCCATAGATTGGCAAAGATTCCAATCTTTCCAAAGATTACCAAGACATCACTGTCACTAAGTAATGGAGGCAATTTGCAGGACCAGACATGCAGAACGTTAGTATTTCTGTCAAAACAAAAGCGGGGAGGCAAAACTATTAATTTTCTGATGGGAGGAAGTAGTTTATAACAGACCAACCTCTTACTGAGAATAACTAGAAAAGCCAAAGTTAAAATACAGAGTTACCAAAAAGATAAAATACAGAATTGATGTGTTTAAAAGCAGCAGAGAGCTGCTGGGTCAATAAGAACCAGAGAGAATTAAGGGGGAACATGAAAGTTGGGTAGAGTTGATTCTGCAGCTGCTTGCTCCTACCACAGAGCAATTGCCAGTTCTGAGCACAGAGAGGAGGGTGAGAATCAGGACTTTCTCCTTCAAAGAGCTGCTGTCAAGGATCAAAAAACCTACAGAGTCCCTGGCAGTCTCCGGTAGCCTCAGTCACACTTCTTGTGTTTTTCCAGGTCATCTGTCATATTTTGGGGCTAAGCGGGGTGGCACACTAAAATCCTAAGCAAAAATTCTCTGGAAAGCAGAGTGGAGTTTTCAGCGGTTTATCGAGACAAAGATTAAAGTTCATGGCTCATGGAGGTGAGCGGACTCTAGAAAATTCTTCAGGTAAATCCTGGAGGACCAGAACCAATCAAGAGAAGGACAGAGGCTTAGAATAGACCCATTCTAAGCCAAATGAAGGTGACAGCTCAAAATGACCCTTATTCTGCTAGTGATTGCTTGAACATCAAGGCCAACAGATACCTGTGTTTCTGGGGCAGGATGTAACAAGATATTATCTGGTTTGACCTGCCTTGTAGGTGGCACAGACAGCTTATCTTGCCTCATTAAGCACCCAAGATGAGAAAATAACAACTGTCCCTATATCCTGAGAGCAAATGACCAGATTATCCACTCTTCTAGGAATGCACAGAGCATCTCAGAATACTGACCTTGCTCTCAAAAATTTTTTGAACATGACCTGCCTATACCTTGCTTGGACAGTTGAGATTTCTGAACAAGACCCATTTGAGCCTCTTTGCTGCACTGTTTAGTGTCTGCTCAAAGATAATGCCAATTACAGACGGAGATGCCAGTTCACAATGAGAATTAGAAAAGTCTGTGCTTTCTAAAATATAGTGAGTGGTTCTTCATAGTTTAGATATTCTTATTATTTCAGATGATGAAATAAAGTTTCAGAGACCTAAAGAAACATGCAACTGTCATGTAGCTACTGGATAGGTCTTGGAGTCAAACTCTGGTTTGTCTGATTTCAAAATCATGTTATTTTTCTATTACAAAACAGTGTGACAAAGAGTTACTGCTATCAAGCCATTATTGCTTCAAGTTGGATATTATAAGAATTATCGTCATTCAAAACCAACACAAAACCTATAAAACTGGGCCGGGTGCAGTGGTTCATTCCTATAATCCCAGCATTTGAGAGGACAAAGTCAAATTGCTTGAACCCACAGGTTTGAGACCAGCCAGGGCAACTTGGCGAGACCTTGTCTCTACAATAAATCGAAAAATTAGCCAGGCGTGGCTACTTGGAAGGCTGAGGTGGAAGGATCGTCTGAGCACAGCAGGTTGAGGCTGTGGTGTCCATGAGTGTGCCACTGTACTCCAGTCTGGGCGACAGAGTGAGACTCCAACTCAAAAAATTATAAAACTGTATGAATAATCAAGCTTGTGCCTTGAATCTAAGGCATTAATAAGAGAGTGAAATTTAACAATGAAGATGAAAAAGGACTTTTTTTTAATAAAGATGTGGGGTACAATTCAGGGTTAGGTATATAAACATTGATCATGCAGGTACCCTTGTTGATGAGGTGTGCCCCTCCCTCCCCTAGCAGTTTCCCTCGACTGCCAATCCCACC
Source organism: Cephalopachus bancanus (assembly GCA_027257055.1). Classification (NCBI taxonomy): domain Eukaryota; kingdom Metazoa; phylum Chordata; class Mammalia; order Primates; family Tarsiidae; genus Cephalopachus; species Cephalopachus bancanus. The sequence goes on along the minus strand of JAPVLO010000084.1, from coordinate 477,641 downwards.
CCCCTCCCATGACGGTTCCCCACCACTGACAGTCCCTTTCTTACAGTATTATAATTGTTCAAGATCTGCTTATGAGTGAGAACATATGGCACTCTGTTCTTTGTTTTTGTGATAGATCACTGAGTATGATTGACTCTAAATCCATCCAAGTTACTGCAAAGTCCATGCGTTTGTCCTTCTTTATGGCTGCATATATACCACTGTGCATATGAACCACATTATTTTTATCCAGTCCAACTTCAGTAAGCAGCATGGTTGGTTCCATATTTTTCTTTTTGTGAATAGAGCAGAAACAAACATACGTGTGCAGGTATTTTTTGTAGAATGATTTGAGTTCCTCTGGGTATATTCCCAATAGGAGAATTGCTGGGTCATATGGAAGGTCAATTTCTAGTTCTTTCAGAAACCGCCACACTGTCTTCCAAAGAAGTTGCGCTAGTTTGCATTCCCACCAGCAGTGTAGAAGTGTTCCTTTTTCTGCGCATCCTCGCCAGCATCTGTTGTTTGTTTTATTAATGATGGCCATTCTTATTAGGGTTAGGTGGTATCTCAATGTGTCTTTGATTTGCATTTCTTTAATGATGAGTGAGGCTGAGCACTTTTTCATGTATCTGTTGTCTGCCCGTATATCTTCTTTTGAGAAATGTCTATTCATGTCTTTTGCCCACTTTTTAATAGCGCTGTTTGTTTTGTTCCTTTTGGTGCATTTGAATTCTTTGTAAATCCTAGATGTTAGGCCTTTGTCAGATATACAGCAATTGACAAATATTTTTTCTCATTCTGTGGGTTGTCTCTGTGCTCTCTTGATGGTTTATTTTGCTTTGTAGAAGCTTTTCAGTTTGATGAGGTCCCACTTGTCTATCTTATTTCTTAAGATATGTGCATTTAGGGTTCTGCATAGGAATTAGTTGCCAGTTCCAAATTTCCATAAGGGTGTCTCCTGCGTTTTCTAAGATTCTTATAGTTTGAGGCTTTACGTTTAGGTCTTTAATCCATTTAGAGTTAATTTTTGTGTATGGTGATAGGTAGGGGTCCTATTTCAATCTTCTGCATGTGATCAGCCAGTTTTCCCAGCACCATTTACCAGTGGTTGTTGTTGGATGAGTAGGTTGAGAAATTGAGGCTTTGCTTCTGGAATCTCTGTCCTGTTCCATTGGTCTATGTGCCTATTCTTATACCAATACCAGGCTGTTTTGATTACTGTAGCCTTATAGTAAATTTTGAAGTCTGGAAGTGTGATACTTCCTCCTTTGCTTCCTTTGCTAAGGATTGTTTTGGCTATTTGTGTTCATTTATGTTGCCATATGAATTTCTGTAGTGTCATTTCCAGGTCTGAGAAGAATGGTGTTGGTAATTTAATGGGTATTGCATTGAATCTGCAGATTGTCTTTGGTAGGATGGACATTTTTTAAATGTTGATTCTTTATATCCATGAGCATGGAATATTTTTCCATTTGTTTGTGTCTTCTTGGATTTCTTTGAGCAGTGTTTTGTAGCTCCCATTGGAAAGGTCTTTCACTTCTCCAGTTAGGAAGATAGATGTCAAGCTATTTCATTTTTTTGTGGCTATCGTGAATGGGATGTGCTTTTAATTTGGGTCTCTGCATCCTTATTGTTGGTGTATAGGAATGCAACTGTCTTTTGCACATTTACTTTGTACCCTGAGACTTTCCCAAAGTCCTTTACCAGTGCAAGCAAGTTTTTGACAGATTCTCTTGAATTTTCAAGGTATAAGACCATATCATCAGCAAAGAGGAGTAATTTGACTTCCTTTTTTCCTATTTGGATACCCCTGATTTCCTTCTCTTGTCTAATTGCCCCAGCTAGAACTTCTTTTTTTTTGAGTCAGAGTCTCACTCTGTCACCCAGACTGGAGTGCAGTGGCATGCTCCCGGTCACCGCAGCCTCGACCTGCTGGGCTCCGGCGATTCTTCCGCCTCAGCCATCCAAGTAGCTGGAACTACAGGCATGTGCTACCATGCCCGGCTAATTTTTTATTTTATTGTAGAGATGAGGTCTCGTCAAGTTGCCCAGGCAGGTCTTGAACCTGCGGGCTCAGGCAATCCACTCACCTCAGCCTCCCAAAGCGCTGGGATTACAGACTGAGCCACCGAGCCCAGCTCAAGCTAGGACTTTTAACACAATGTTGAACAAGAGGGGTGAAAGTGGGCGGCCTTGTCTTTTTCCAGTTTTCAGGGGAAATGCTTCCAGTTTCTGTCCATTTATTTTGAGATATATTCCTTCTATACCTAGGTGTTTGAGGGTTTTTATCAAGAAGGGATGCTGGATTTTATCAAAAGCTTTTTCTGCATCTAATGAGATAATCATGTTGTTCTTGTTTTTACATCTGTTGATGTATTGAATTACATTTATGGTCTTGCGAACATTGAACCAGTCCTGGATCCTGGGGATGAAGCCTACTTGGTCATGGTGGATGACATTTGAGATGTGTTTTTAGATCTGATTTGCTAGAATCTTATTGAGGATTTTTGCATCTATGTTCATAAGAGATTTGGCCTGTAGTTTCCTTTTTTTGTTGGATCTTGACCCAGTTTGGGTATCAGTGTGATGTTAGCTTTGTAAAATGATTGGGGAGAATTCCGTCTTTCTCAATTGCATGGAATGCTTTCCAAAGGATTGGTATCAGCTCCTCCTTGCATGTTTTGTAGAATTCTGCTGGAAAGCTATCTGGCCCCGGGTTTTTTTGTTTTTGTTTTTGTTTTTTAAGGTAATTTTCGTATGACCGAGTCAATTTCTTTTTTTTTTTTTTTTTTTTTTGAGTTGGAGTCTCACTCTGTCACCCAGACTGGAGGGCAGTGGCACGTTCCTGGCCACCGCAGCCCCAACCTGCTGGGCTCCGGCAATCCTTCTGCCTCAGCCTTCCAAGTAGCTGAAACTACAGGCACGTGCTATCACGCCTGGCTAATCTTTGATTTTAGGTAGAGATGAGGGCTCACCAAGTTGCCCAGGTGGTCTCGAACCCTCAGGCTCAGGCAATCCACTCACCTCAGCCTCCCAAAGGCGCGGGATTACAGGCTGAGCCACCAAGCCCAGCTGACAGAGTCAATTTCCTGGGTTGTTATTGGTGTATTTAGTGTCTCAATGTCTTCTTGTTTCAACCTAGGGAGTTTGTGTGATGCCAGAAAGTTCTCCATTTCATTTAGGTTATCAAGCTTGTTTCCAAATAGGTGTTCATAGAAATCTCTGATAATCTTTTTTATTTCTTTGGGGTCAGTTATGATTAGATCTTTTGTATTTCTGACTGTGTTTATTTAGACTTTTTCTCTCTTTTTCTTGATCATTCTGGCTAGAGGCCCATCAATCTTGTTAATTCTTTCAAAGAGTCAGCTTTTGTTTTGTTGATGTTTTCTATGATATTTTTGTCTTCTATATCCTGTATTTGGGCTCTTATTTTTGTGATTTGGATTCTTTTGCTAAAGTGGGGGTTTTGGTGGTCTTCTCTTTCCAACTCCCTTAGGTGATTTGTTAGGCTCTCCACTTGTGATCTTTCCATTTTCTTAATGTGTACTCATAGAGATAAAAATTCCCCTTTTAGAACTGTTTTCAAGGCATTTCAGAGGTTTTGGTAAGATATTTCTTTATTTTCATTTGTTCCCAGGAATCTTTTAATTTCTGCTTTGATTTCAGTGTTGACCCAGTAGTTGTTCATCATCATGCTATTTAGTGTCCATGTCTTTGTGGGCTTTGGGGAAGTGTTGCTGGTATTGATATTTATTTTTATTCCACTGTGGTCTGAAAGTATGCATGGCAAGATTTCAACCTTATGGAATTTGTTTATACTTGATTTATGGCCAAGGATGTGATCAATCATGGAGTACGCTCCTTGTGGTGACGAGTAGAATGTATATTCTGTGTTTGTTGGGTGGAATAATCTGTATGTATCTATTAAGCCCATTTGGTCGAGTGTCAAGTTTAGGTTCTGGATCTCCTTGTTGATTCTTTGTCTCGATGCTCTATCTAGGGCTGTCAGTGGGATATTCAAGTCCCCTGGCAATATCTTTTTTTAGTTTACTTAGTAGTTGCTTTATAAATGCTGGTACTCCTGTGTTGGGTGCATATATGTTTAATATGGATATTTCTTATTGTTGGATTGAAACTTTTATCATTATGTAGTGTCCTTTTGCATCTTTTTAAATTTTTGATAGATTAAAGGTTGTTTTGTCTGATATTAAGATTGCAACTCCTGCCTTCTTTTGTTATCCATTTGCCTGGTAACTCTTTTTCCATCCTTTAACTTTGAGTCTTGTGCATTCCTTGTTGTGAGATGAGTTTCCTGGGTTCAGCAAATAATTGGGTCATGGTTTCTTGTTCAGTTTGCCATTCTGTGTCTTTTCACTGGTGCATTTAGTCAATTTACATTCAGGCTGATTATTGAAATGTGATTGTTTATTACTGTCATGAGGTTCTTATAGAGTTTTTCTTTGTTTGCTCGTTTTCTTTTGGCTTTGGGGTTAATGTATGTGTATGTTTTCAAGTTTCTTGTTGTACTGTATTCTCTGTTGATTCTGTGCTCTGCTATTCTCTTGGGAAGTGTGTGGCCATTCTTTTTGTTCTTTTTTCTGTGCTTAATACCTTTTTGAGTGTCTCCTGTAGAGCTGGTCTAGAAGCTGCATAATCTCTTAGGGACTGGATGTCTGGGAAGGATTTTAATTCTCCATGACTGAGGAAGCTAAGCTTGGCTGGATAGGAAATTCTTGGTTTAGATTTTTTATCTTTGAGAATTTTGAATATATGGTTCCAGTCCCTTCTTGCTTGTAGTGTTTCTGCTGATAGGTCTGCTGCTATTCTGATTGGTTTTCTCTGGTAGGTAGTTTGACCTTCCTCTCTTGTTGCTTTTAGGATATTTTGTGTGTGTGTGCCTACTTTGTTTAGCCAAATTCCTATGTGTCTAGGGATTGGTCTTCTCATTTCATGTCTTGTGGGGGTTCTCTGTATCTCTTGTGCTTGGCTGCTCACATCTCTGGTGAGATGGGGAAAGTTTTCTTGGATTACCTCCTGAAATACTTGCTCCAAGTTGTTCTCCATTTCCCTTTCTTCTTCTGGGATACCAATCAGGCATAGATTCGGCCTCTTGATATAATCACACATCTCTTGTAGGCTTTGTTCTTTCTTTCTGAGTCTTCCTTCTATGTTTTTTACAGATTGGGTTAATTCCATGTTCTGGTCTTCAAGTTCTGGGATCCTTTAGTCAGTTTGATTAATTCTGCTTTCCATGCTTGTCATCTTGTTATTTATTTCCTGGATGAAATTTTTTATTGCCAAAATCTCTGTTACAAATTCTTTCAGTGTTGCATCTTATCTTTCTTGAGTTTTATTCACTCTTTCTATCCATTCCCTAATCCCAGTCATATGCTGGGGCCAGTTGTTGGTGACTTCCATTATTTAGGGATGGAGGTCTGATTTTTCAGGAGTTTTGTCTATGGTACACTTGAAATTGCCTGAGGTCTTCCTTTGGGCTTTTCCTCACTTGTGATAGATCTCTTGTTTTTCTCTTTAGTTCTGTTATTCAGTGTCAGGGGGAGAGGCTTTCCTTTCTGATGTTTGCTCAGTCTTCTATTCTTCCCTGATCTGGGCTCTGGATTTGTTCAATTCTGAAATAGGATGGTGGATGGGAAGCTTTTCTGTCTCTTGTAGTTTTTGAAATTTGAATAAAGTAGGGGATGGGGTGCTAGGATTCGGAAACTACTTGCAAATTATAATGTTCACTTATTGTGGTATGTGTTCCCTGAGACCCACTCCTCACCACCACTCTATATGACAATGCAAAGCAGAACCAATGCAAAAAACATTTGAACACACACACACACACACACACACACACACACACACACACAGATATACACACACCCCAAACAAACTGGAATAGCAACAAAGTGAAACAAAACAAACAACAAAAAGAAATCAAGAAAACTAAACACACACACACATGCCTAGCATAAAGCCAATAGTGAAGAAAAACAGAAAGACAAGAGTGGGGGGGGAGAATGGAATTCAGATCAAACCCTCACACATATATTGACACATACCTTAAATGATAAGAAATGAAAATTTAAAAACCCAGAAGAACAAAAGAGCAAAAACAAACCAACAGCAACAACAAAATTGAAAGATGAACACTCAATCATTCACATACACACATAAACAGAAAATGACAAATAAAAGAAGAAACAAACAGAAAAATAAAAGAAAAAAATATTTGGGGGAGAGCAGATCAAACCCTCACATACACATTCATGCACAAAGGAAAATATTTTCAAAATAGATGAACTAACAGACAGTCAAAAAATGTAAATTTTTTAAAGATTGAAATTTTAAAAAAAAAAAACCTCTCCCCTCCTGTGACAGACTCTTTAATTGTTCCTCTAATCAGGTCTGTCCTGCAGAGCCACCTCTTTCACTCTCTCCTCAGTGTCCAAATCAGGGAAGGAAGAGGGGCAATGTAGGTAGATGGGGCTACAGTCCTCCCCTCCCACTCTTGTGTGGTCAGGGAGATCTCCTCCGGTGGGGAGGTATGAGATTGTCTCTTCCCCAGATATGCATTTGGGGGGGGCGTGCCCCAGCCCGGCCTATCCTGGAATGGAGATCACCTGTTGCAACTGATGTTTGTCCCTCTCAGTCGTGGCCCAGCTGTGTGAGTCTGACATTCAGAGGATTGATGGGGAGAAGGGGATTTGGATCTGCCCTAGACTCACCACTTATCTTTCTTGGAGTTCTTCCTCATCCTTTTCTGGCCACACCCTTTGTCCTGTGGCTGGATTGGGGTGGGGGTGGGGGAAGCCTGGGATTCAGTATTCGTCAAAGTCCCTCTGAAGTTTGTGCTTTCAGGATATTTTCTCTGGGCCATGATCAATCCCTGAGTAGTTGATCTGCTAGTCTCAGAGATCAGGTCTGTTGCTCTGTGTGAGAAGTCAGAGCACTTTCCTGCCCTGCCTTCAAAATGGCAGTGAGGTACCTCTCTTGTCCTTTTCCATGGGACTTTGCCTCTGGACTCCCACCTCAGCCCCTGCTGCCAGTGCCCTGTCAGGCGCTGAAGTGGTGAGGCAAAGACTGGAGTCAACAGTCTCTTCTGCCCATGGTGAGTGGAACCTGGGGCAATAGTTTCCCCCCACCGTTTTTTCACAGGAAAACTTTTGTCCATTAAAAAAATAGCATTTTGCCTCTGCAACCTGGGAAGAGGCCAGGGAGGAAGCAGAGAAGCTGCAGCACCAGCTGTTGCACCAGGGACCTGGCCACTTGCTCACAAGCCCCCACTTAGACAGTCTCTCTGAGCATTTTCATTCCAGGGAGGGTTTGTTGATTTTTTTTTAAAAATGGCATTAGGCTTCTGTGTCCCGGGAATCACCAGGGTCCAAGCCCAGCAGCTGCAGCACCAGCCACTGCATCAGGAGAGTCCTGGCCACTAGCTCCCTAGCCCTCACTCAGTCCGCTGTTCACAAGCCCACTCATTCACCAACACATACACAAAATTTCCATACACTCACTCACTCACTCACATCAGGACTCGTATAGTCCAGCCGGTTCAACCGCCATCTTCCCGACCTCCTCCAATCCATTTTTTTTTCATTTATTGTAGAAACGAGGTCTCACCAAGTTGTCTGGGTTAATCTTGAACCTGTGGGTTCAGGCAATCCACTTGTCTCAGCCTACCAAAATGCTGGAATTACAAGCTGAGCCACCGAGTCCAGCCTTCCTGGGTACTTTTTAACATTCAGTGTGATTGTCCTCGCTGTTCAGAGTTGGAGCTCTGGAACATTAAGTAAAACCTTAACTAAAGGCTTGGGCTTAAAATTATGTAGAAAAAAATGAATGGAGCTTTCATCCCTCGTTATAATGTCTTTGGAATGGAGGCAAAGAAAAAAAAAGAGAATAAAAGTGTAATGACAAAGAGAAAGAGACCATAGAGGAAGGATTTGTTGAATTTCTCAGAAAAGGATGAACGCATAAAACAGAGTAGAAGCAGGGGCCCCTGCAGTGTTAGCTGCTAACTCCGAATACTCAGGTGTGAAAGTGAGAACAGAAAGAATGACAAAAAGCAGAGAGATTCATTGGAACCATTTTCCAGCCAGCCTGCCCAGAAACCTCATTGACTTCTACATGTGCAAACCACCTAGTAAGGGTGACATTTGCCACAGGCACCTTCTAGAAATCTGCTCTCTGAAGCAATTGGATGATTTTCTAGAGGAAGGTGCGAGCTCCTGTTGCAGGTGTCAGGGCCCCTCTTCTCTTTGCCTTCTGGCTGATCTGTAAAGGAGTGATCCCCACCTTCCTGCTCCTGGCCCATGTGCTCTAACGGAAGCCTGCATGCCACTATGACACGGACATGTGAACAGCATGCCCATAGGCAGACCAGTCCCCTGGAAGGGCATGGCAGGAAGAAGGGCCAGGGTCATCACCATCATTCTAACAAAATAATAGCTAAAATCAGGTGTCTGTGTATGCTAAATATATGATACTCCTGTTTCTGCCTGATTATGGAACCAATTGGAAGACAGATAGTGGAAGGAGTTAGTCTGACAGAGTAAAACATCAGCTTTATTCATACTTTTTTTTTTTTTTTTTTTTTTTTTGAGTTGGAGTCTCACTCTGTCGCCCAGACTGGAGTGTAGTGCCGCTCCCGGCCACCGCAGCCTCGACCTGCTGGGCTCCGGCGATCCTTCCGCCTCAGCCTTCCGAGTAGCCGGAATTACAGGCATGCGCTACCACGCCCAGCTGATTTTTTGATTTATTGTAGAGATGAGATCTCGCTGCCCAGGCGGGTCTCGAACCCGCGGGCTCAGGCAATCCACTCACCTCAGCCTCCCAAAGGCGCGGGATTACAGGCTGAGCCACCGAGCCCGGCTCATACTTTTTTTTTTAACTAGAAAACCTGATTAGGTCTGTAGCAACAATGAGCTTCACACCGCAGCATCCCGGAATCAGGAAAGTCTACCAACCCAGTCTCAGCAGAATGATCTCAGACCTCACCCCAGGGTTGTCTCCTTTGACTTTAGAGCAAAAAGCAGAGAAAAATACAAGCAGGCCAGCTCCAAAGAACAAAGAGAAAGAAAGGCGACTATGTACGACTGTTCCCTCTACCAAACTCACTAATCACTTAGTCATTGTTTGCCCTTGGCAGGAGTGAACAATGGGCTAAGAGGCAAGAATGCTGCCCTAGTCAACGTCCTTCCCAACAGAAACAAAACCAGAGGAAAGAAGGTTTCTACTCCTAACATCTTATCAGTCAGCATCCAACCAGAAAAACAAAACCATTCTGAGTTGTATTGTTTTTTAAACTACAGAGGGCATTTAATACAGGGAATTAGTTTTATAGGAGATGCAAGAGACTAAGCAGTCAACCAAGGAATGAGGCAACTAAGAGATTAGCAGGCTCGGGAAGTCACTATCTCCTGTAAAAAGACAAGGCAGTGTTATTGGAGCCAAGGAGGCTTGGTCACCTGGAAGAATATGGAACAAAGATGAGCATATCCTTTGGAGCCAAAAACAGGTAAAGAGAAGGAAAACAGAAGTACCACCTGATGCAGACAGGGAGGAGGAGAAATGCCCTGATTTCTCTCACTTGCTCCTGTCGTTCAGTCCACCAGCAGTGCCTCCCATTGGCCAAACCCAGACAGAAACCAGCAGCACGTGACCCTGCAACCCAGTCTGTGGGGTTTGGGACAGCAGCGAAAAAGATGGTAAGAATGGAGTAAGGACAAACAGGCCCAGAACCCTCAGGACACTGACATTTATTTGTACACTCACTCTCTACCAGACCCTGGGCTATATGCTTAGCACACGTTATCTGTTAATTTCTACAAGAAGTCTATGGTAGGTATTTATTGTTGATATTCCACTGAAGAGTCAGGAAGCCTACTTAAAGTTGAACTGAAATAATGGTATAACTAGAAACAATTACAGAACGAGTAGTTAGCTTTGCAGAGTAATCAACAGACGATGTTTAAAACTGCCAAATGGATACCTAAATATATAATAATGCTATTTAGGGTGCTGGAAGTAATGACCAGAACTAAACAGAAATAGTTAAAAGAGTGGTTATCTCTGTGCAATAAGAGTAGGTGAGGTCAGGAGACATTTTATTTATTATTTTTTTGTTTCCTCCACCCACCTCCAGCATTTTATTTTTATTATATTTGGATTTTTTTTTTTTTTTTTGGCCTAATCCTTTTTTTAATTAGAAGGCGGGGGTGAGGGTGTTAACTGGCCGACAATCTCATATGATGCTAAAATTTATGCTCTTACATTACACTCCACAGTCCTCATGCCAGGATTGACCTGTAAATAACTTCTCTGCCACAAAACCAACACTACCTGTGACCATTTAACAGACTTACTGAACAGTCAGAGCACATGACAGGAAGCCCTGGGGAAGGGAATTGCTTGGGTCCTCAAGGGCAAAATAGAGTGCTTCTTGGGAACTCAGCTATGAGCAGCAGTCTAAGCCCTCTAAGCTCTTCTTCATCCACCAAAATAGAGATCTGAAGGACACTGATTGCTGTATCACCAGACAGCCACAGTCAGGCCGTGTCAACACAGATTCTGTCTGTTATTTTGAGACGTTGCCGGCAAATTTTTTTCCAAGGTGGGTTTAAATAACTGAACTTTTCATGTGTGAAGTGTGTACAGGATATATAATGTAATCAGATGATGTGCTTGGTTTTATGGAATATCTCTAACCAGTGATAAATTATTTTGCAAACCTGAAATGCACTTTCTTCGCCTCAGTAAGCGCCTGCTGTCATCTAACTAAAATCTCATTGTAATGGCCAAACACATCATCATCAAAGTGCTCTTTACTAATGCTCCAAGAGCTCAGTTAATTACTCCCATCTTTTCTGTAAAAGGGGAGGAAACCGAGAATGTAAGGCTTTCAATCCTATGTCATTTAGTTTTCAATCTCTTTATCATAGTTTGTAGCAACATAAAAGTATGAGTTCACCTGACTGCCTTTTCTTCTTTCTCCTTCAACCCTGCTGGGGGAGATGGTCATTTTGTATGAGATATCGTTAACATATTAATGCCAGTGGCTTATGCAAGGGAATTATTTGTCTCATACCTCGGTTGGCCTCAGAGACCCAAGTTTTTCACTGGGGTGCACAGTCATATCCTCCTGGTACTCTTCAAGGATGGAATAGTCCAAGTCCTGGGAAAGGCAGGTCTGACTTGATGAACCTGCATCCTGGGTGGTCACACGGGCCCTCAAGTTCAGAGGGACCCTGGACTAGCTTTAATGCTCTGTTGTTGCCATCTTGACATTTTAAATAATTTTTTCATAAGAGGCCATCATTTTTATTTTCACTGGACTCCACAAAGTATATCGTTGGTCCTGAGTTGAAGTGGCTAATCTAGGATGGAGCCAAGACCCTGGAGGGTGAGATTGAGGGGATCATGAACAGGGTTAAGAGAAAGTGAAGGGCCATTGCCTTGCTAGACTCTGGTGTGGCCATGGGTTCTTTGAGCTATGGCTGTCGCCGTGCTTCCTGGCTTTCGTCCCCTCCTCCACCTTGGGGAGGTGAATCTTCTCTCTCCCTTTTCTTTCTCTCTCTAAGTTACTTTTAAATAAACTTTTTTTTTTTTTTTTTTTGCCTCTCAAAAAAAAAAGAGAGCGAGAGAAAGTCACAAAAACCAGAAAAAGCAAAGACCCTAGGACACTCAAGTTCAGGTGAACCCATTTGGACAGACAGGAAAAAAAAGAAATGGTTTTGCACTATCTCCTGGACTCTGAGAGTGTTTGATATAATGTAATATTAAATTAGTTCCTAGCTGGTAAAAGACCGTACCTGCAGGTTTACTTGTCCTAATATTGTATCCATAACAAAGGAGTGTAGGTTTGCTTTAACTCATATTAACTGGCACCTCAATGCCTCTTTCAGCTGAAGAATTCACATTTAGTCTTATTTTCCTGACTTTATTATTTTCATCTGACTTTACATTTATTATTTTTGTATTGTTGTTATTTGATTACCTGATATTATTTGTCAACATATTATTTGAGACACTTGCTAAAGTGTTATTTGACACTATTGGGACAATAATTCACAGCTATCTTAACGTTTCTACCATATTTTTTTTTTATTCCATTAATGATTACTCTCTCTAGAACATAAAATCAGATGCATTTCTCTCCTGCTATTTGAAAATAACAAATTAAATGTTTTCCACCAAGAAGCACTATTTTCCTCACCTTGGTATGCGGTGACTCACTGCATTCACCCTCCCCCTCACATGCCCAACACGATGAGGCTTTTCAAACAGGTGCCCTTCCTCCCTCTTCTCATCCCCAAGTCTGCATGAGACAAATTTAGAAGGCTTTTCCTTTTTCAAATTCATATCCTACCCCCAACTCATAAGTTTTTAAAATTAAAATTCTCTTTACAACATGCTGCTTTCCTTTAAAAAACAAACAAACAAACAAAAAGTTCATTTTGGAAAATATCAAACCTACAAGAGTTGAAAAAATAGCACAATGAACATTCATACATCTTTCAGATAGATGCACTGCTGGTTAGCACTTTGCCATGTATACTGTTTTCATATTCTCTCTCTCTCTCTCTCCCCCCCCAGACTTACACATGCTACCTATTGATCTTTGGTGAATTATTTGAAAGTAACCCACATATATAAAAGTAACCCTAAACACTTGAGCATGTATTCCTTAAGAATAAAGATGCATTTTATACAACCAGAATATCAGCATCACTCTTAAGAAACTTAAGCGTACCTGTTCTCAAACCAGGAGGTCCAAACTTTGCCTGTACGGTGTCCACTTGTATACCGAATCCTGAATTGTATCCCACATCTTTAAAATGAAATAAAAAGAATACAAATATCACTGGCATCGAAGACAGGAAAATAGATCTGCCCCACGAGATCTAACGGATTGGGAATTGGAAACGCAACAGAAACTGAGCACCTACTGCCTCCACTTCCCCCCAGAGACCTCATGATGTTCCAACTTTGCTCCTCTCTGTGCCAGCATTTTTTTCTTTCAGTAGATGTTTCCTAATCAGTTTTCACATGGCCCCAACCGACTTCCTGAAATGCCACAGTGGGATAATCTCCCTATTCCAGAGCCCTTCACAGACTAGCAACAGCCTCTGTATTCCTGCTTCAAACATTTGAAAAACAGAACCTGATTCATCTGTTTGAATCAAGCCACGCAAGTCATGTGTCCCCAGTAAAACAACGAATTCCGAGACATTTGGGTAAGTGATCCAACTCTTCTCCATCAACCATGGCCGGGCCATGTCTTACAGTACACTAGCGACCCTACTTGGGACATGAACCTATCGACAGATGGTCCTGAACTCACAATGCTTCAACTTAAAATCGTTCGACTCTACAATGGTGTGAAAGGGATACACGTTCCGCAGAAACCTTGCTTTGAGTACCCACACAATCATTCTGTGTTTCATTTTCAGTACAGGATTCAAGAAACTACAGCAGATATCCAACACTTTTTATTGTAAAAAAGAAATTTAAAATCCATTTAAAAATACATTACGGTCAGCTCTTTTCATATGTATTTGATTGTCCCCAAAATGTCCTTCTAATTAGGGGACTTTCAAACCAGGAACAGTCAACAACCATGTGCTGCCAGTGTGGCATTTTGTTACTACATCTCTTTAGAAAGATTCCCTTACCTTGTTTTTTCATTCTTTTCCATAAGTTGACATTTTGTTATTTGTATAGATGTTCCACAGTGTAGCTTTGTCTGATTGCGTTTTCATGAATAGATTCAGGTTAAACATTTTGACAAGAATGTCCTACAGGTCACTCTGTGTGTATCACATCCAGAAGGCACATAATTTCCATTTGCCCCATTATTGATGATAGAAGTTTTATGATTCAGTTAAGGTGATGTTTGCCGTAATTCTCCATTGTAAAGGTAGCATCTGTATTTTCAGTTCTAAGAGAACTTTTTAAATAACTATGCTATCATAAAATAAAAAATACAAATAGTCTTGATTTTTTTTATTTTTATTTTTTTGAGTTGGAGTCTCATTCTATCCAGGCTGGAATGCAGTGACACACTCGTGGCCAACCCAGTATCGACCTGCTGGGCTCCAGCGATCCTTCCGCCTCAACCTTCCAAGTAGCCAGAACTACTGGTGTGCACTACCATGCCCAGCTAATTTTGTATTTATTGTAGAGACAGGGTCTCGTCAGGTTGCCCAGGCTGATCTCGAACCCGCAGGCTCAGGCAATCCACTGGCCGCAGCCTCCCAAAGTGCTGGGATTACACGCTGAGCCACCCAGCCCGACCTAATCTTGAATTTTGAAGGAATCAAGGCAAATGTTTTTACCTCTGTTCATAACCTGCATTGCCAAATAGCAGTAAATTACAAATAGCTTAATTGAGAAAGTTTTCTTAAATCTGGAAAACAACATTTAAGAACCAACATTTAGACAAAAGTCTTAAAAATCATAATTTTTATCAATTATTTAATCCTATATAGCTAGTTTTTGTTTTGCTTGATCTTGATTTTTAGTTTTATGAATCCATCAGGTCTTTTATATTAGAGTTTGGAATTTTTTATTTTGTTCATTGATCTTCAAGTTATTAAAAACATGTATTGAGTACTTGTTAGAGTATTTTTTAAAATGAAACTGATTGCAGATGCCTTTAGTGAAGAATCAACTCTGTAGATGCTAAAAACTGAGCATAATCTTGATTAAAATTTGAGGAAACTTTAGCACTTGACAAATAAATTTAGTTATTTATATTGTATATAGCATTTTAAGATAACCAGACTTACTACTAAAAGCATCACACCAAGACCATCAGAACTTTATAAATTGCATACAATCTTTAAAACATTCATATTAATAATATATCCATATAAACATAATTTAAGAAAGACTTAGTATTATTTCATTATTTAACAATGCTTGTCATACAATCTGACATATCAAATAAGCTGAATGAGTAACATCTTTTGAAGCTTTCCAGGGACCCAGTGAAAAATTCTAAAGTTGACTTTAGGTTAAAAAGACTTAGCTTATAATTTGATTTGGGGAAGTTTGTAAAGATATACAAGGTTTAAATCATTTAATTAAAATAGAATCACATGTCATTGAGAAGTAATAGTAATTTATTTAATCAGTGATAATTAAAAGACTTCAGAAACAAATACAATTACGTAGTTGAGAAAGAAGGAAAACCGAGACCTGTATCAGAGATGGCTTAATTTTTCCATGTAGTCCAAAACCAAAAAGAAAAAGAAGACAGCAAAAAGCACAAGAAACTCTCTGTTTCTTAGACCAATTACTTAAAAGAGTAAGAAAAGTCTCCTGCAGTCTGACTGCTTCTCCTAATGGGAAGCCTGTAGAGATCTTGGAAGTCAAACTTCATGAAAAGGTATTTGAATTAAATTACACACTGGAAGTATGTGTGTCCAAGATTATGAGTGTGCACCATATTATAGAAGAATAACTATGTACGGCTTTTAGAAAAAGTAAAAGCATGTGAAGTGGTGTGGTCACACAGAACAGTTTAGATGCATCAAGAAAAGCCAAAATAGGCTGGGCGTGGTGGCTCACACCTATAATCCCAGCCCTTTGGGAGGCCAAGGTGAGAGGATTGCCTGAGCCCACGAGTTCAAGATCAGCCTGGGCAACTTGGTGAGATCTCAGCTCTACAATAAATCAAAAAATTAGCCAGGTGTGGTGCCACATGCCTGTAGTTCCAGCTACTTGGAAGGCTAAAGTGGAAGGATTGCCTGAGCCCAGCAGGTTGAGGCTGCGGTGGCCATGAGCTTGCCACTGCACTCCAGCCTGGGTGACAGAGTGAAATTCTGACTAAAAAAAAGAAAGAAAGAAAGAAAGAAGAAAGAGAGAGAGAGAGAGAAGGAAGGAGAGGGAGAGAGAAAGAAAGAAGGAGAGGGAGAGAGAGAGAAAGAAAGAAAAGCCAAAATGTGGAAAAAGAAAGACAGACTGTCACTAACTCATGCCAGCACAGTGATGAGACCACCATTCCTGCCACCTGTTCCCTGGAGCTGCTAGTTTCCTGTCCTATTTTGAGCCTAGTTTTAGCCTTCCCTTCAAATCTATGGCTTTAGAGCCTTCCCTTTACATTCTTCTTAGCATACTCTTTTTCCTGCTTTGTTAACTAAAGTTGATTTCTGTTGCCGGCAAACATAAAATGCTGGTACAAGCAGTGAAAAGGCAAATGAGAAGGCAATCGCTGAGATAGTCCACAAATTATACAATCAAATATTGACTTCCTTTGTCTGACTTAAACTGATCCAAATCATGGATGTGTGATTCTTTTTATCTGCTATGCGTATAAAACTCAGTGCTTGGTTGCAGTTCCTAATCTCTAGAAATTAGCAATTTTGTTACAATGATACAGAGTGTTTATTATGTGCCAGGCACCATTCTAAGTTATTTATATGTATGACTTGCTTAATCCTCTCAACTACACTACAAAGTAGAGGCCATCACCATTTCTGTTAAAAAAAAAAAAAAAAAAAAGAAAAGAAAAAGAAAAAAGCCAAGAGTACAAAAACAAGTTACACTGGAGAAAACATTGTTTTTTTTCTAGGCCGTTAAGACAAACGTTCTTAGTGTTAGGCCACAATAGCACAGTCAGATTTGGAAAAATAAAAAGCTACAGGAACTGACAAAAAAGTTGAAAAAGAGAGTCACTGCTGCAGCTAAGCAGAAAGATGTGCCTTTCCACGGAGAGAAGGAAGAAAAGCAGAAGACAGTCGTGAATAACCTGCAAATTACATGTAGCAAGCTGAGAAAAAGCAGTTTGAGATATAAATCTGAAAAGCTTTAAGAGAAAATGCTACTTCATGAAATGAAATTATTATTTTAGGTAAAGAAGATAGCACTTTCAACTTGAAATTAGGTAGAAACTGTAAAATAGAAAACAAGCTATAGTTCAGAAGATGGTTGAAAATTTAAAGAAAGAGATTTTAGAATTAAAATCAAAACCTCTTGTAATTTTTTTTAAAACTAAGAGCATATCAATAGTAAAAGATTCTCACTGTTCCAAACATAGAAGACCAGTCTCCAGCCCTAGATCAGGGTATCCCTGATACCAATGCTCAGAAAAACTTATGAACAATTCCCCTCCAATCCCAGCCAGTCCAATCATACACAAAATTCTGTGTACAAGATTCATTATTTATCAACCTTTCATAACTTGTTTAGTCCACTCAGTTTTTGTCCTATATTTTTTTTTTTTGAATGGGGGGTCTCATTCTGTCTCCCAGGCTGGAGTATAGTGGCAAAGTCACAACTCACCACAGGCTCATACTTTTGGGCTCAAGCAATCCTCCCAACTTAGCCTACCAAACAGCTGGGACTATAGGCATGTGCCATCACACCAGGCTAACTTTTTAAAATTTTTTGTAGAGATGAGGTTTCACTATGTTACCCAAGCTAGTCTCGAACCCCTGGGCTCAAGCACTCCTCCCACCTTGGCTTCCCAAAGTGGTGGGCTGGGATTACAGGCATGAGACACCACACGTGACATTATTGCCCTCTTTTTGTATATTGGAACAACTAATTATTTTACCTTAGGATACTTTTTATTTTCTTCTCATTGAGACCACATGAAATCTTTCATCATATAAAAATTTTTTTTGTTGAATTTGCATAATTACATATATTAACTGTAACTTTTAATTTTGAGTAACCTTGATTTTTCATTAAAACCTAGGAAGAAACTTTGAACTGTTATGTATCAACATCTCATGAATATATATTTTATAATCTCTAAAAACATATTTTTATAGAATTACTTTTTATATGAAACAAGACTATTTATAGACCCAAATATATTTTGTCTTTCTATAAAGTTTAAAACACCAAAAGAAAATAAACTTGAATCTGTTTAATAATTAACATTTCAGTATTTTATCTAATTTAGAAATGACTCAACTGTTTTATGAATATTGATTATTTAATTTTAAAAAGTAGAATTATTTTGAAGCTGGCAGAGGTTGGTCCATGAGGTTTATAAAAAGATGCCATCTGCATAACAAAAAGGGGCAAGAGGAAGTAGCAAATGCTGATGAAGGAGCTGCAGCAAGTTATCAGATGATCTAGCTAAGAGAATGGATGAAGGTGGCTGCACTAAACAACAGATTCTCAGTGTAGACAAAATAGTCTTATACTGGAAGAAGATGTCATCTAGGATTTTCATAGCTAGAGAGGAGAAGTCAATACCTGGCTTCAAAGAACAGGCTGACTCACTTGTTAGAGGTTAAGGCAATTGAAGCTAAAGTTCATTTATTACTCCAAAAATCCTAAGACTCTTAAGAATTATGCTAAATCTACTCTATCTGTGTTATATAAATACAACAACAAAGCCTGGATGACAGTACATGTGTTTACGGCATGGTTTATTAAATATTTTAAGCTCACCCTTGAGACTCACTTCTTAGAAAAAAAGATTTCTTTCAAAATACTACTGCTCATTGACAATGCACCTGGTCACCTAAGAGCTCAGATGGAGATGGACAAGAAGATGAATCTTGTTTTATGTCTGCTAACACAACATCCATACTGCAGCCAATGAATCAAGGAGTGATTTCAGCTTTCGAGTCTTATGAATTAAGAACTACATTTCTTTTTTTTTTTTCCCCCTTTGAGTCAGAGTCTCACTCTGTCACCCAGGCTGGAGAGCAGTGACATGCTCCCGGTCACCACGGCCTTGACCTGCTGGGCTCAGGCAATCATTCTGCCTCAGCCTTTCTAAGTAGCTGGAACTACAGGCATGCACCACCACACCCAGCTAATTTTTTTATATATTGTAGAGATGAGGTCTCACCAAGTTGCCCCAGCTGGAAGAACTACATTTCATATTACTATAGCTTCCATAGTAACTCCACTAATGGGTCTTAAACAAATCAAAAACAAAAAAAACTCAATTAAAAACTCTCTGGAAAGGATTCACCACTCTAGAGGCCATTGAGAACATCCATGATTCATAGGAGGAGATTAACACATTAACAGGAAGAAGTTGATTCCAAACTTCATGGATGACCCAGGCGTTCAAGACTTCAGTGGAAGAAGCAATTGCAGATATGGTGGAAATAACAAAAGAACTAGAATTAGAAGTGGAGCCTGAAGATATAACTGAATTGCTGCAATCTCATGATCAAACTTTAATAGATGAGAAGCTGCTTCTTATGGATGGGCAAAGAAAGTGGTTTCTTTGGTGGGAGTGCCATGTCCTTCTGCTTTGGGATCAAAGGATCAAAGGCGACATGTCAGGATATACACCAGATGAGAAACTGTGGCTGCAGCAGCTGCAAAAGCTGAGAAGGCGATAGTTGAGGGACCAGGAGCTGAGCCCCCTCGGGAGCTGGTGCTTCCCCCATGGAGGATGTTGCCTATGGAGGAATTCTGGAATAAGTTTTTGCAGAATCAGAGCCCTCAGAGAAACATGATGTATAAGGTATATCGAAACAGTATCTTTGCTTTGACTCATTTACTTATACCTGCCTGGATTATTCATTATTATATCAAGTATCATGTGAATACAAAACCATATGCCATCGTTGAAAAGAAACCCAGAATATTTCCAGGTGATACAATTCTGGAGACTGGAGAAGTAATCCCACCAATGAAAGAATTTCCTGATCAGCATCACTGAAGATTACTTAAAAATTTCAAAGGCTTATGAGCCCAAGTTTGTTCCTGCATTATCATATTTACTGAATGTATTTTCTGGAAAAGTAACTTTAATAAAGTTTACTCTCAGAAAAAATAAAAAGAAAGTGGTTTCTTGAGATGGAAATGACTCCTGGTGAAGATGCTGTGAACATTGTTGAAATGATAACAAAGGATGTAAACTTTGTTGATACAGCAGTGGCAAGGTTTGAGAGGACTGACTACAATTTTGGAAAAAAGTTCCACTGTGGATAAAATGCTCTGCTCATGGGTTTTTTGGGTTTTTTAATTGTTTTATTTTGTCAGGGTCTCACTCTGTCACCCAGGCTGGAATGCAGTGGCACGATCAGGGTTCACCACAGCCTCCAACTCATGGCTCAAGCGATCCTCCCAACTCCAATCCTCTGAAATCCAAATAATATTTTTCATTTTTTGTAATGACGAGGTCTCACTATGCTGCCCAGGCTAATCTCGAACTCCTGGCCTCAAGAAATACTCCCACTTCAGCCTCCCAAAATGCTGGGATTGCAAGTGTGAGCCACCATGCTTGGCTGATAATGTGTTTGATACAGCATTGCATGCAACAGAGGATCATTCATTATAAAAAGAGTCAATCAATGCAGCAGGTTTCGTTGTCGTCTTAGTCTTATTTTTTTAAATTACCATAGCTACCCCAACATTTAGCAACCACCTCCCTGATCAGTCAGCAGTCATCAAGATCAAAGCAAATCTTCATCTGCAAAAAGATTACTATTGACCAGGTATGGTGGTTCATGCCTGTAATATCAGCACTTCGAGAGGCAGAGACAAGAGGATTGGGAGCCACGGGAGGGAGCCACAGGCTCGAGACCAGCCTGGGCAAGCTCGTCTCTACAGTAAATCAAAAAAGAAAAATGACCAGGAGTGGTGGCACACCCTGTAGTTCCAGCTATTTGGAAGGCTGAGGTGGAAGGATTGCCTGAACCCAGCAGGCCGAGGCTGCAGTGGCCATGAGCATGCCACTGCACTCTACCCTGAGCAACGGAGTGAGACACTGTCTCAAAAAAAAAAAAAAATCACTATTCACTGATTCACTGAAGGCTCAGATGACCATTAGCATCTTTTAGCAATAAAGTATTTTTAATTAAGGTGTGAATTTTGTATTGTTAAGACATAATGCTATTGCACATTCAATAAGCTATAGTATAGTGTAGGCATAAGTTGTATATGCGACCGGGCTCGGTGATTCTGCCTGTAATCCCAGAACTTTGGGAGGCCGAGGTAAGTGGATTGCCTGAGCCGCGGGTCCCAGACCCGCCTGGGCAACTTGGCAAGACCTTGTCTCTACAGTAAATCAAAAACTAGCCGGGTATGGTAGTGCGCACCTATAGTTCCAGCTACTTGGAAGGCTGAGGCGGAAGGATCACTGGAGCCCAGCAGGGCAAGGCTGCAGTGGCTGGGTGCGGCCACTGAACTCCAGTCTGGGCGACAGAGTGAGACTCCAACTAAAAAAAAAAAAAAGTTGTATATGCACTGGAAAACCAAAAAATGCATGTGACTCCCATTATTGCAACATTTGCTTTACTGAGGTGGTCTGGAATTAAACCTGCAGCATCTCCAAAGCATGCCTATACATATAACATATGGGCATTTTTTTAAAAACCCGTAAAAAGGCACAGAAAAACAAAAAGATCTTACAGTTTTTCTTTTGAAATTTAGTCATGAGTAATATACACTAATATAAATTCATTAGTTTATAAGAAGACAGTTAACTCTAAGTTATTTTCATGTAAAATTAGTACAAGATTAAGCTTTAAGATTTTTTTATTTGCCCCAATACATAATCTTATGAAGACTGTGAACCAAATTTTGGGTAAAGCGGTTAAGTCAGTTTCCAATATACTGAATTGGGCAAAGAAGAATTAACTGTGAACATTTAACTGAATTATGTGAGGAGGCTTAAAAGATAAGGGCTATTCTAACAAGGTCTGCACAGTACTCTCCGTCACAATTTCTCATCCTTGAGGATAAGAGTGTTGCCTTTCCTTCTCATGCAGAGTTGGTGTGTTTTACATGGGAATTTCATCTTTTGCTTTTAAGAAACAGCACAAAGTTCAAAGTAATTTTCTTTTGTAACTGCTGTTTTTCTGTGGCAGGAGGCAGCATATGCTCAAATATATTTCTTGTGTGATTGAGTGAATAAACACAGAAACACATGTGGCTGATTCAGGATCAGCAGTTGGCCTCACCTGGGCTGCCACTAGCCCAGCGGCAAGAAGGAAAGGTTGATAGCAGTTAAAGGTATTTCCTTTTGAAAGGCAAGTTGCAACTTTAAAGGCCTGCCCAGAGCCAGGAAGGTTTCGTTTGGGAAAGGCCAAATAACCCAAAGACTAGCCATTTAATGGATATGCAAAAAGAGTGGCTAATTCACAGGCTTATCTGAAGTTGACAGTTTACAAGCCTGCAGTTCCTGGAAACCATTTGTTCTTTGAAAAATCTGATTTTGCTAAGTACAACCTTGTAAGATTCCAAAGGAAGTATGTAATCACTCAACAGGACCCCCCTCCCTTACCTAAACGAGGGTATAAGACCCCAGGTCACCTGTTCTGGGGTGCTCAGGCTTGATTGGGATGCACGAAATTCTTGGGCCCGCTGTGCTGTGCTAGCCAGCGTAATAAAGTGCCACTTCCTATAATAGTCTTGGTGTCACGATCCATTTCAAGTGCTCTTTCTTACATGGTCAGTATACCAGAATAGTTGAGGAGTTTTGGAAAAAAAAGTTTAGCTTGGGGACAGAAAAGAGGAGGAAGTACAGGAAAGGGAGGCGAGGCCCCGGAGAGGAAGGTGTCAGCTAGCTTTGAGAGGGTACTTTGCAGCGAGGCAATCTTTTACTCCTGAAAGCATTCTGAAGCCTCACGATACCAATTAACATATGCATCCTACCTGGACGGTATGATTTTATAGCCACAGCCTTTTAGTTTAGTTCTAAAAAGCAAACAAACAAACTGTTTAAATGATCCCCATAATATTTGAACATATCGCTAGCTGGAGTCCCAGAAGACTACCTTGGCATACCATTAAACTTTGAGAGCCCATATTGTAAATAAATTTACCAAGGTGATTCTGTTTAATGCCAAATCCACAAAAGCCTACATAAAATCCAAGTGCACAAATGAGCCAAAAGATATATACTCACCCAGGAAGCACAGCTAGCCTTCTTTAAAAGGAGAGAAAAATCCCTCGTAAACAGGAGGCCTCATAAGCAGGAAGGAATAAATGTCTCACAAATAGGAGGGGCAAAGACTCCCCTGAAACAAATCCCAAATAAAACTAAAGAACCCAGCCAAAAGAAAAATAGAGGTTTAATTTAATTTGAGAGAGACTCCCAGGGGTGGGGGGAATAGGGGACCTGCAGAAGCAGAGGGCTCCAGAGGCCCCAGTGTGGGTACCACACACCATAGTTACAGGGATCATTGAAAAGTCCAGCCGGGCTCGGTGGCTCAGCCTGTAATCCCGCGCCTTGGGAGGCTGAGGTGAGTGGATTGCCTGAGCCTGCGGGTTCGAGACCCGCCTGGGCAACTCGGCAAGACTTGATCTCTACAATAAGTCAAAAAATTAGTTGGGCATGGTAGCGTGTGCCTGTAGTTCCAGCTACTTGGCAGACTGAGGTGGAAGGATAGCTGGAGCCCAGCAGGTCGAGGCTGTGGTGGCTGGGAGAGGCCACTGCACTCCAGTCTGGGTGACAGAGTGAGACTCCAACTCAAAAAAAAAAAAAAGTCCAAGGTGAGTCTGCTTCAGACTCCACTTCTGCCGCTAAGTATGCCAAATCAAATAAAAATAGAGACAAATTTTTAAACAACATGTTTTATGTTGGAAAACAAAAGCACAATACACACATACCACATACAATTACAAATCACATAGAATTACAATACACACATACCAGGGCGGCCTTTGGTATGTTCAGAGAAGACAGAGAAGGTTGGGGGTTTTACTAGAAAGACAAATGTTACGAATTGTTTTGAAAGAACACTTATTGGCACTAGCAAAATTTCCAGGAGCCGGCAAGCTCTGATTCATGAGTGATTATCAGTAGGTAAAGCAAGTCTTAGCATCATGGCAGTTCATTTTTGCAGCTACCAGGCAAAACTGGTCTTAGGTTACAGTGGGTCATTTTGGCAGCTGGCTTGAGATATAATCCCTGGGAGGTTTTTGTGCCCTGAGTGTTTTTTTCTTCCCCTTGTCTCTCAATTCTAGCTTAGTTGGGTATGACAAGAGAACTCCAATTCATATAATTAGTGTTCACAAGCCTGTACTAACATAACACACAACGTAACATATGATGTCTGAGCCGGGCTCGGTGGCTCAGCCTGTAATCCCGTGCCTTTGGGAGGCCGAGGTGAATGGATTGCCTGAGCCCGCGGATTCGAGACCCGCCTGGGCAGCGAGACCTCATCTCTACAATAAATCAAAAAATCAGCCGGGCGTGGTAGCGCATGCCTGTAATTCCGGCTACTCAGAAGGCTGAGGCGGAAGGATCGCCGGAGCCCAGCAGGTCGAGGCTGCGGTGGCCGGGAGCGGCCACTGCACTCCAGTCTGGGCGACAGAGTGAGACTCCAACTCAAAAAAAAAAAAAAAACATATGATGTTTGATGAGTAAGACACCTTTCATGTGACCCATATCTTTCATGTGACCTAGATAACTCAACTACTTCTAACACTAAGAGACCACAGGAAGCATGTATAATCATTTCTTCTTACAAGAACCTTCCTCTGTATTATAATCTATAACAGTTAGAACTTCCAGGTTTTGCCTGGAATTCTGATCCCCTGGCCACTTTCAGTAGTTCAAAGGTGGATGTGTAACCAAATCTGGGTCCCTCTAGTATCCCACTTTCTTATCCTTTGCTAATTGGCTTAGAATTCGAAGCTGCAGTGACCCACTACAGTCCAGCCTGGGTGACAGAGTGAGACACCAATTCAAAAAATAGAAAGAACTCCTTTACAGACAAGTGACTTATGGCATCTTTCTTCCTACATAAATCCTGCACAATGTAAAAGTAATATTGTCACAAATATTATTGCTATGCATCCCTCAGAAAACTGGACACACTGAAGTATTTCAAAACTGAATTCTTAAGTTATTTATTTGTTTGTTCATATATATATATATATATATATATACACACACACACACACACACACACACACACGTCTGTTGTTTGAGGAACCACAAAATGCAATTATACACATACACACACACACACACACACACACACACACACACACACACACACACCCCGATGTTTCAGTCACTTCAGACTTATTTCATGAAAGCAGGAAATTCTGGAACATGCTTAGCCTGTATCAAAGTTAGGTAAGTTTTGTTTCGTAGCTGAGAAACCTTGTGGGAGGGCTTAGTTTCAAAGGTGAGAAGGACACTGGTACCTGTAAACCAGAGGTCACTTAATAGAAATCGGTGTGTTTCCATCAGGAAAGAAAAGGCAAGACAGTAGGCCCTTTCTGATGACAGGCACTCATGTGACAGCCCCAGGGCCTTTCATAGCTGCCAACACTGAGGCTTATGGATTCTGTCAATAAATTAATGCTGTCATGAAAAAAATATGCTTTATGATTTTTATAGCTTGGCATCCATATCCGCTGACAGACCATCTGCCCTATCCTGGATACTACCCACTCCCGCTCCACCCTCCACCCTCCACCCACACATACCGTGAGACCAGCTGCCTCTAAAGACAAATGGAAGACGGACACATGGATAACTGGGATTTCTTTTGTGTGTGTGTGTTTCACAATAGTTTATTGTGGGTCACATTGATTGATTGTCTTTCTCGGATATTGCTATTTTTTAAAAATTTTTTAATTTGCCGGGCTCGGTGGCTCAGCCTGTAATCCCGCGCCTTTGGGAGGCTGAGGTGAGTGGATTGCCTGAGCCCGCAGGTTCGAGACCCGCCTGGACAGCGAGACCTCATCTCTACAATAAATCAAAAAATCAGCTGGGCGTGGTAGCGCGCACCTATAATTCCGGCTACTCGGAAGGCTGAGGCGGAAGGATCGCCGGAGCCCGGCAGGTCGAGGCTGCGGTGGCGGGGAGCGGCCACTGCACTCCAGTCTGGGCGACCGAGTGAGACTCCAACTCAAAAAAAAAAAAAATTTTTAATTTTAAAATTGTGGGGTACAGTTAAGGGTTAGGTTTACAAATATGCATCGTTCAGGCACCCTTGTTGATAAGGGGTCTCTCCCTGTCCCCAGACAGATATTGACTACCATTAGCCCCACCTCCCCTTCCCTCCCTACCCCCCCCGCCATAGTTTCCCACACTGTCAGTCCTTTTCTTATAGTATTATGATAGATGTTCAAGGCCCACCATATGAGTGAGAACATGTGATACTCAGATCTTTGTTTCTGTGAGAGATCACTCAGTATTATAGACTCTAGTTCCATCCAGGTTGCTGTGAAATTCATGATTTTGTTCTTTTTTATGACTGCGTAGTAGTCCATCATGTACATGTACCACATTTTTTTAATTCAGTCCACTTTTAATGGACAGCGTGGTTGGTCCCAGGTCCTTGCTATTGTGAACAATGCTGCGATAAACATACGTGTGCAGGTATCTTTTTTATAGAGTGATTTGAGTTCTTCAGGGTATATTCCCAGTATAATAATAAGCATGGAAAGCAGAATTAACCACGCAGAAGAAAGATAACTGGGATTTCTTTCCTTCTTTTTTGCATGGTCAAGTTTCTGAGGTGAAAGAAACTGCAGAAGAAAGGACACGGCAATGCTTTTACCAGAATGAAAAGAGAAGCTCTCTCATTAAAAACTCTCCCAGGAATATCAAAGGGAATGCCATGCCTGGTAACAGAGTAGAATCATCTAGCTAACCTCACCTACTTCTTCTCTAGCTTCAGCTGAGATTACCAAATGGTCTGAATTGAAACGGCAGAAACATCCCCTCGTTACTGACTCAGAGTCAAAGCATTTTATTTGACACAGGTGACTTGCATTGTAACCTGACAAAGTTTTCTTAGGAGGAAAGGAAAAGCCAAGCTGAATCGGGCACTGATGCTAAAACGAATTTTTTCAAGAGCAGTCTCTCAAGCAGTTTGACACATGAACTGACTGTAGTCCTTGACTTTCTGGCTGGTGGCATGTAGGGTCTGGGTGGAAATAAAAGATTAATAACTTGAGTTTTATCTAATTTAGTTAACAAGGTTTTTGTGACTTTGTTAAATGCAAATAAAAACTGAAGCTGCTATGAATCCTCTAGTAGTATGGACATACAAGCAATGGAAAGAAAGAAAATTCTAACACGAGTACGCGCACACATACACAATAAAAATTTACTGACAGTTTACAACTCTGAAAAAAATCATCATTGCTTAGGATCTTCTTTCCAATCTGTCTACACTCAATATTGATCACAAGTTCTTTATATTTCCTGAGGCAGACAAGAGCGTTACAAATTAATATAGTTTAGTTGATCTCTCCAGAGTAATGAATAAAGCATGTTTCATAACCAACTGTGCTCTAATAATGATTTGGGGGAAAAAAACAATATTTCAACATATATGTTTAGAGTCTTCCTACTGTGTATCGTCCCACTTAGAGGGCATAATTAGTGTTAAACAGACCGTAGAGCTTTCTCAGAGTCCTGATTCCCATGTCTATCATCTCTCTAAAGAAGCTTCATTTTATTCTTAGTTCTCCTCCCTCCTCACCCCAGTAGATTGTGAAACTTCTCCCTTTCTAGGAATTTCTTACAATTTTCATCCCAGACGAGATTCCCCTTAGCTTACAAAAACATGCACCTATCTTTATTTCTCCCCATCCTTTATTTTCAAATGGCCTATACTTTTACACCAATTCATGGACTTCCTCATCCTCATCTTCCTACTTCAGTTCTCTGTCTACACAGCACTTTTTTTCACTTCCACCCATCCCCGGCACACATACTTTTTCTGAGGACACGAGGAAAAGTCATAGACATATGAATTTCAAAGTTGAAAGACATAATCTAAAACACTGCAGGGAGAAACAATATCTTATTTGACTCTCTGGCATCTAGAACCACCACCTGATTAAAACACAGTGGACCCTTGGACAACAGGAAGGTTAAGGCCACTGACCCCTTGTAAAGTCAGAAATTTGCGTGGAACATCTGACTCCTCCAAAATTTTACTAACACCCTACTGTTAACCAGAAGCCTTACCAATAATATAAATAGTCAATTAGCACAGATTTTGTATGTTAGATGTGTTATATACTGTATTCCTACAATAAAGTAAGCTGGAGAAAAGAAAATGTTATCAAGAAAATTATTTGGAAGAAAAATATACTTCCTCTTTATTAAGTGGAAGTGAGTCATCATAAAGGTCTTTATCCTTGTCATCTTAACATTGAGTAGGTTGAAGAGGAGGGAGAGGAAGAGGAACAGTTGGCCTTGCTGTCAGGAGTGGCAGAGGTGGAAGAGAATCCATGATAAGTGGACACATGCAGTTCAAACCCGTGTTGCTCAAGGGTCAACTCTAAGTGATCAGTGGTTTTTATAGAAAAGAAATAGTACTATGATCGATATAAACTAAATACATCAGTATTTTGACAAATGTAAATACTTTAAGTATGCAAGTTAAAAAGCCTTTGGAGCCTAGACTTTTTTAGTTCTATTATGTGCTGCTTACAAGAGAAACGCAGAAAGTTTGAAAAGATAAAAACAACAGAAGATGTATTATGTAAACATTCACCAAAAGAAAGATGATATGGCTCCACCAATATTTGACAAGTAAATTTTAGGAAAGAAGTATTGTTAGGTATTAAATGGACATTTTATAATGATAAAGGGTCAATTATAAATAAGGCTATAAAATTTAAAAATTGTAGCCACCAAATAACATAGATTAAAATATATTAAGTTAAATATAACAATACTTAAAATAAGAGGACAAATCTACATTTACAGTTAGAGATTTGAGCACATCTCTCTTAATAACTAATAGAAAAATAGACAGTAAATCAGTAGAGATGCAAACACAATGAACAAACATGACATAATTAATGCATATAGAACAGAACATCTAATAACTGTCAAGTATGTATTATTTTAAAGCACACATGGAACATTTGCTGAAATTGGCCAGAAATTGGACCTCAAGCAAGCCTCAAAAAATTTAATATTGAAATCTCATAGATTATGTTTTCCCACCATTGGGGAATAAGCTGGAAATTAATAACAAAAAAAATAGCTACAAAGTTTCCAAATGTGTAGAAACTAACAACCTTAAATAATCTATGTGTCAAAGGAAAAATCACAATGAAAATGACAAAATACATTGATCTCAATGCTAAAGTGAGTAAGACATGCCAAAACTTGTGGGATGCAGCTTAACCCAGGCTTAATGGAAAAGTTGTAGCCTGGAATAAACATATTAGCAAAGAAGAAAAACTGAAAAGTTAGTGCACTAATATTCTAATTCAAAAGCTATAAAATAAATAGCAAATTAAAAGCAAAGAAAGTTGAACTTTAAAAACAAAGAAAATAAATAGAAAACATACAACACAGAAAAATCCAAAAGTAGTTTCTTTAGAACCAAACAGTTTCTTTTAAAAGAGATATAAAATTCAAAAATGGAAACAGGACTAATAAATAAAAAAGAGAGAAAGCAGCTGGGCTCAGTAGCTCAGCCTGTAATCCCAGTGCTTTGGGAGGCTGAGGTGAGTGGATTGCCTGAGCCCATAGGTTCGAGACCCACCTGGGCAACTTGGCGAGACCTCATCTCTACATAAAATCAAAAATTAGCTGGGCATGATAACACGTGCCTATAGTTTCAGCTACTCGGAAGGCTGAGACGGAAGGATCGCCAGAGCCCAGCAGGTCGTGGCTGCGGTGGCCAGGAGCGTGCCACTGCCCTCCAGTCTGGGTGACAGAGTGAGACTCCAACTCAAAAAAAAAAAAAAAGAAAGAGAAAGCATAAATAATCAATATCAGGAACAAAGAGGACATTACTCAGAGACTTCTTTTTTTAAATAAGAAAAAGGAACAACTCTTCCTTAATGAATAATTTCATATATGTAGATATTGCCTCCATAGAAGGTGAAACTTAATTCTTTTCTTTTTGAGTGCAGTGACTCAATTCCCAGGAACAGTGCATAGATAGGTAGAAAGGGTAATTCAGCCAGGCTCGGTGGCTCAGCCTGTAATCCCGTGCCTTTGGGAGGCTGAGGTGAGTGGATTGCCTGAGCCCGCGGGTTCGAGACCCGCCTGGGCAACTTGGCAAGACCTCATCTCTACAATAAATCAAAAAATCAGCTGGGCGTGGCAGCTCGCGCCTGTAGTTCCAGCTACTTGGAAGGCTGAGGCGGAAGGATCGCCGGAGCCCAGCAGGTCGAGGCTGCGGTGGCCAGGGGTGTGCCACTGCACTCCAGTCTGGGCGACTGAGACTCCAACTCAAAAAAAAAAAAAAAAAAAAAGGGTAATTCTACAGTGGAGTAGCATGGCAGATACCAAACTAATTTATCCAAAATTATTGAAATGACTAACAGATCAACAGCTCTTCCAACGCCCTTCCTGAACATGCCATCTTCGAGTACCTTCTGTATGTTCAACTATCCAGATGTTCCCCAAATCCTATCCTCTTGGGTTTTTATGGAGGCTTCATTACATAGATATGATTGATTAAACCATTGGCCATTGGTGATCAACTTGACTTCAGCCTCTCACTTCTCCCCAGAGGTTGGGGGGTGGGACCCTTGTCTTTCTTGAGGCTATCATTCAACATTAGCAAATAAAAAGTCAGCAATTTGGAGATGCCAAAGATTTCAGAAGTTGTATACCTGGAAATGGGGACAAGGACTAAATACGTATTTCACAATATCACACTCAACAAACCCAAGAGTCAAAGATTATGCCTTATGCCTGCTTTACTACAGGAAATATATTTTCTTCACATTATATATTTGCCTCTTTTTTTTTTTTTTGAGTTGGAGTCTCACTCGGTCACCCAGACTGGAGTCCAGTGGCCGCCTCCGGCCACCATAGCCTCGACCTGCTGGGCTCCGGCAATCCTTCCACTCAGTCTTCCAAGTAGCTGGAACTAGAGATGTGCACTACCACACCCAACTAAATATTTGCCTCTTACACAGTCTTTGATTTGCTCTATTATCTCCTAGAATTAGTTTGCTCTCCTTTCTCTTCTGTCCCTTATAAACCTGTAGAAACTGAAACATAAACAATGTCTAAAAAAATTAGGCTGGGTGCAGTGGCTCATGCCTGTAATCTCGGCACTTTGAGAGGCCAAGGTGGGAGGATCACTTGAGGCCAGGAGTTAGAGGTCATCTTGGGAAACATAGCAAGACCCAATCTCTACAAAAATTTTTTTAAAAAACATTAGCCAGGCATGGTAGTACTGCACCTATAGTCCTATGTACTCAGGAGACTGAAGTGGGAGATTTGCTTGAGCCCAGGAGGTCCAGATTTCATTGAGCTATGATAGTGTTTCAGTCTCCAGAGCTGCACTGCCAGCCTGAGATCCACTGGAGATGCAATGGCGTCCAGAGAGGTGAATGCAGTGGCACTGGAGAACTCGGGGATGCCAATAGCCACAGAGCCCCAAAGAGTATTACACCCCACAGCTCGCTCTCTCTTTTTTTTTTTTTTTTTTGAGTTGGAGTCTCACTCCATCGCCCAGGCTGGAGTGCAGTGGCACACTCACGGCCACCCCAGCGTCCACCTGCTGAGCTCCAGTGATCTTTCTGCCTCAGCCTTCCAAGTAGCCAGTGTTAAGAAACAGATAGGGTGATGGTGAAGGTCTGAAGAGGGGTGCAGCACCGCCAGTGTGCCGGAGGTACATGCTGACAACCCAGAGATCTGAGTAATGCAAAGAGTTGCAACACAAAGAGGCAAAGAAAGAAAAGTGTATTTAAAAGTAAATTAGAGAGAGAAAGAGAAGGGAGAGAGAAGATTCACCTCCCCAAGTTAGGGGAGGGGGCCAAAGCCAGGAAGTGTGGCCACAGCCATAGCTCAAAGAGCACATGGTCACACCAGAATTTAGCAAGGCAATGGCTGCTGGTTGCTTGTGGTTGAGTCCTTTTAACCATTCCCCTTGATGGGGGAAGATCATTAAGGTGATTGGGTGGTAGTCTGCTCCACGTCAACATAGAGGGGCAGGCAAGCATTAAGTACTGATGTCAGGTGACGAACAGCAGGCAGATGGGTGGGTTAGTCACATGACTGCTGCCATGGTGGGACTTATCTGTGTCAGGTAGGTCACAAAGGGTTGATTAGGTTAACTTGGGGAGTTTGGGCCCGGAGGGGTTTTTCCCTGCAAGAGACTTGTTAAGACATTGGCAATCCACAAACCCCTTGACCAACGGTGGTCATATTATCGCTTTTATGACTGGCCAGCCAGAGAGTGATCTTTGACCTTCAGCCTTGACAAGGAACCCAAAAGTTTACTAGAGATTATTATGCTAAACCATGAATTGAACAGTTGAGCTGTCCTCATTTTGCAGCTGATAGAGATTTGCTAAGGGGGATGGGATAGGCTGCTGCTTGTCCTGCAATAGAATGTCTGAACCTTTCTAATGGTTATGCTCAGGCAAAAAGGCTAAACTAAGATGAAGCTAAATTTCTTCTAGGTTTCTATGGGTACCACCTTTCAGCTGGAACTACAGGCACGCACTACCACACCTGGCTAATTTTTGTATTTATTGTAGAGATGAGGTCTCACCATGTTGTCCAGCCTGTTTTCGAACCATGGGCTCAGGTAATCTTCTCACCTCAGCCTCCCAAAGTGCTGGGACTACAGACTTGAGCCACTGCCCTGGCCCACAGCTCTCTTAGTATAGCTCTTGCTTGAAGAATTCCGAGTTCTTGTTCACAACCAAGAAAAATACGGAGTGCAAACACCTAAGAGTAAGTGAGATGGAGTTTATTAAGCTACAGGAAAGCTCTCAGCAGCAAGAAGCGACCTGAGAGTGGGTTTCCAACAGTAAGGCTGAGCTCGAGTTGTTATGGGCTTAAAATGGGAACATACATGCTGATTGGTTGACAGGGCAGTCCTCAAAATGCACCAATCAGAAAGAGACACAATAGTGTAAAAGACCAATCAGGGAGAAGATTGAAAAAGGACCATCAGAAGAAAGCATGTGAAAAGAAGAAGGGGTATTCTTGTTTAGGTCTGTGGGTTTTTGTCTGGAACTTATGGCTTAGTTTCTTCAGGCAAAAAGGGGAGGTTTTACCAGGGACTCACCCACCCACCAGGGACCCAGTCTGCCTAACTGGTTTCTTCCTTTCTCCTCTCTCATTAGTGCCACCGAAATCCAGCCTGGGTGACAGGGGAGATCCTGTCTCAAAAAAAGTGACACTAACTTTTTTTATTCCTCTTACTCAAATTCCTAACTAAAAGCCTTGGGAGTCACTGCCTTATAAGAAGTCACCAGACAAGGTTTTATTGCCCTATTACATTATATCCTGAAGTCTGCTTTTCAACCTGACTCTGGCATGACATCACAAATAAAGAAGGTTTATGGCCCTGCAAAGCCAACTTTTATGGATTTCAAAACTCTGGGATCCTTGTAAGACACTTATGTCTCCTCCCTGAAGTCTGTCACACACAGGGCTTCATCTACATATCAACAAACCTGGAGTTTTCAAACCCCCACTTATCTTGACAAAGCATCTGCCCTATTGATTTCTCAAATTCCCTAGATGAGAACTACAAATTGCCAGTCAAGAAATCTTTGAATCTGCCTGTGACATGCAAGCCACTGTTTTGAAATGTTCCTCCTTCTGGGGCCAAACCAATGAAAAAATATCACAAGTATTAATTTATAGTTTCAGGCCAGGTATGGTGGCTCACACCTATAATCCCCTTAGGAGGTCAAGGTGAGAGGATTGCCTGAGTCTGCCGGTTCGAGATCAGCCTGGGCAACTTGGTGAGACCTCATCTCTACAATAAATCAAAAAATTAGCTGGGCATGGTGACTCATTCCTCTGATTCAACCTACTTGGAAGGTTGAGGTGGAAAGATCACGTAAGCCCAGCAGGTCAAGGCTCGGTGGCCGGAAGCATGCCACTGCACTACAGCCTGGGTGACAAAGTGAGACTCCAACTCAAAAAAAATTTTTATAGTTTCTTGTAACTTCTGCCTTCCTAAAATGTGCATAAAAAACCCACTATTCAACAACCATGGGCACACGTTCTCAGGACTTCCTGAAGATGGGTGTTCTGGACTCAAGTCCTCAAGTTTGGTTCGAGATAGATAGATAGATAGAAAGAGTGAGAGAGAGAAAATTATTGTTGTAGATTGCAAAAAGGCCGTATGCTTCCAATCCCTATATGAATACTTCTTTGCAGCATGATTTTTGCAGTTTCTCCCATCAAGAGTTGGACTTCATTTTTCTTCCCTTTGAAACTGTACTTTGCCATTATCTTGACTTGACCAGGGATCAACAGCAGATGCAAGCAAAGGCTTGGAACCTTGAGATTGCCATGTGAAAAGTCTGAACTAGCCAGCCAAAAGCTGAGAGACCACATAGAACAATAGCAATAAGCTGGGCCAACTGAGACCCTGCCTCTCCACATCAGTCTACGAATGCCATACGTGTGAATGAGACCATTGTATACCATCTACCCCCAGCTGAGCCAGCATAGACTAGAAGAACAACTGAGCAAAGCTATAAAATCATGGGAAATAATGATTGCTTATTCTTTTAAGCCACTATGCTTTGGGATGGATTTGGGGGTGACAAAATTTAACTGACACAATCATATTTTATGTTTTTTATTTCTTCTGAGATATCTGTAACTATAGCCATATCACAGGCTCTAGACTCAATCCTGACCCTAAATATTGACATAAGTCCTATGCACATGCCCAGGACTGAGTCAATCTTGCCACTAGTCTCCGGATTTGAGGCTCTATTCTCCAAGCTCCTGGTTTGTTGTCCCTAAATCAGTCCTTGATGGAAGTCATTTAATTAAATTTCCTAAGCATTTCCTTATGCCAAAAACTAAATCTGAGGGGTAGAGACACAAAGGAGAATAAAGCACAGCCCTGCTCTTGAGAAGATATGATGTCTAGGGGAGGCAAGTAAACAAAGAGGCAAAATTGAGAAAGTATTGCCTAGCAGAAGGCAATAGTTAATCAGTACCTCAGTTCTTCACCAACAGGTATTAGTGAATTAACACCTACAACAGGGGTTAGTGACTACCAGAGACACTGTTTGCCAGAAACTCTGCCTGCTATCTCAGTAAACCAGGCCATTGTTTGTGTGAAACTGCAATTGTTCATTCTCAAGCTGCTGATCGACCCACCTGAGCCTCTATCAGCTGCTTGCTCTTTGAATCTTCAAAGTCACAAGTCTCTCTCTGTCCCTGCTGGGATAGAGGTCTTGGGTCTGTGTTTGGTTAGGCTCCTCGTCTGAGGTATTCATGCTCTGCTACCGTTGCCTAGTGTAATACCCATGTCATATAGCTGAGTTTCTACCCCAACCTAACCCTGCTTGTCTTTGAGAAACAGGAAAGCCTGCAAACAGAACTCCCCACTTGACCAGCTAAAACTGAAAGAATCCAAGATGGTAGCTTTATGACCTCTGAAGAACCTCTACTCTCCTTATACTATGCTTGCCATACTAAATGACACACCCCTGGCCAGCCATGACAGGAAATGTCAGAATGAAAAAAGAGAGAAAAGGGCATGATCTGAATTCCAGGAAATCCCTATTTATTTCCAGAAAAATATATGAATATCCTTCCCTTTGCTTTTAATGTCCAACCCCTTCACTAAAGAAATCTTATATTTAAACCCCTCCCCTCCCAGTGTGTGAGAAGTCGATTTGTCCACTTCTCCATCCTATGACCATAGGCTCAAAGCCTGTCCTGCTTGACCCCCACTTTTAGTTTTAGTTTTGTTCAGTGGCTTTGTGACACTGGACAGGAAAGAACCCCTTTTGGAGGAGTAAAGCCAACTTTGTTGGGAGCATGACATTTTTCCTCAGGGTGTGACCTGTGTATCACAGGCCTACCTCTGGATCCACATACCTATCCCTGCTTAGCCAGTCTCCCCCCAGGCCCATGTGTCTACCTGGATATCTGATACCTCCTTCACCAACAACTCTGGTCCTGTTCCAGCTAACTGAAGCATCTTAGCACTATTTGTCAGCACAGTCTTGAACTTTCCATTGCCACCCTGCTCGGTGCATTTGCTAATTTATTCCTCTTCTTACTATTTTATGCACTTTATCGCACTGATTTCCCCTCTCGTGACCCTCAGCCTACCTCATAACTAATTTGATTATTATAAATATCAACACTAGAAAATATAAACCCAACATAAATCATGGCAGAATGGCTGAATTAGTCTATATTGATCAAAATCATGTCTTAGGATGTATTTATAAGAGAACAAATAATAATTTTGATTAATAGTAGAACACCTTTCCATTTTCTAGAAAGCAAGAAGATGTGGGAGGGCCATCAACATCTCAAAGACAAATCCCTCTGGAGAAATTTGAAAAGATAACTGGCAGTCAGGGAAGCCCTAGAAGCGTGTTCCTTGTCACTGCCACGTGTAGCCTTCATGGTGAAACTATGGAACATGCAGTTACTAACTCACTGCCTTGGAATCTCTTGTCTAATTTTTTTTTCTTCTCTGGGTAGCCTGATTAAAACAAGGGTGATAAACAGAAGCTTAATGACAAGCAAAATATCTGCGACTAAAGCATGCAAACAAATAATAAAAAAGAAAACCCAACAACTAGTAAAAGTGAGGGTTCTTTGGTCTACAAACAACCTTGTGGAGACATTGAACTCCTGTGCAGAACTCAGATGCTTCCCCTGGGGATCCCTGTGCCCTGAAAATGCTATCATTAATCACCCTTATCCTATACCACCTCATTTTTCTCATAGTAGCTTGTGTAAATAAAACCCAAACCTTCCCTGAAGGCAAATCTAATGGTTCCCCATTAAAATGAGTCTGCTTGGCCTCAACAAATAGGGCACATGGTATCTATAATTTTGCATGAAATGATAAGGATATTTTTTAAACAGCCGAGGAGTCAGTAAGATCATTATTGGACTGTATTTAATAATTCTAAATGTAAAATGTAGTCCAGGCTCCACTGAAGCCAATTTAAATTGGTAAAAAAAAAAAAAAAAAACAGGAGTCAGAGTTAGAAATGACTGATTTGGGCATATTATGTATAACCTCTGCTAATAGTTGAATTTTAAAAGTTTGCCAGTGTTTAGGCACTGGATAGAAATGAGTCAAGAGAAAGAAAAACTGAAATTTAATGGTACAACTGCCAGACGTGGGACCAACACTAGTGGGAAGATGGCAAATTTGGTTTGTGGTGTGAGCTGGATGTCAGCTGCTCTTATAAAAGCTGATGAGAGTTGACCTTTAGGGAGCCAAGGGAAAACAAAAGTTTCCCTTAAAAAATCAACTCATAAGCCGGGCTCGGTGGCTCAGCCTGTCATCCCGCGCCTTTGGGAGGCTGAGGTGAGTGGATTGCCTGAGCCCGCGGGTTCGAGACCCGCCTGGGCAGCGAGACCTCATCTCTACAATAAATCAAAAAATCAGCCGGGCGTGGTAGTGCATGCCTGTAATTCCAGCTACTCGGAAGGCTGAGGCGGAAGGATCGCCGGAGCCCAGCAGGTCGAG
Organism: Cephalopachus bancanus; assembly: GCA_027257055.1. Taxonomy (NCBI): domain Eukaryota; kingdom Metazoa; phylum Chordata; class Mammalia; order Primates; family Tarsiidae; genus Cephalopachus; species Cephalopachus bancanus. The sequence goes on along the minus strand of JAPVLO010000084.1, from coordinate 440,331 downwards.
GCTGCGGTGGCCGGGAACGGCCACTGCACTCCAGTCTGGGCGACAGAGTGAGACTCCAACTCAAAAAAAAAAAAAAAAAAATCAACTCATAAAAGCTGATTGAAAAGCTAAAGCCTCTTTCCGTGCCCTGCACAGACATGGCTTGTGGTCCCAAGAAGCATCTGAAGCAGGTAGCAGCTCCAAAGCATTAGATGCTGGATAAATTGACCGGTGTGTTTGCTCCTTGTCCATCCACTGGTCCCACAAGTTGAGAGAGTGTCTCCCTCTCATCATTTTCCTAAGAAACAGACTTAACCATGCTCTGACTGGAGATGAAGTAAAAAAGATCTGTATGCAGCTGTTCATTAAGATCGATGGCAAGGTTCAGACTGATATAACCTACGCTGCTGGGTTTGTGGATGTCATCAGCATTGACAAGACTGGAGAGAATTTCCGCCGGATCTATGACACCAAGGATTGGTTTGCTGTTCATCGTATCACACCTGAGGAGACTAAGTACAAGTTGTACAAAGTGAGAAAGATCTTTGTGGGCACAAAAGAAATTCCTCATCTGGTGACTCATGCTCGCACCATCCGCTACCCTGATCCCCTCATCAAGGTGAATGACACCATTCAGACTGATTTGGAGACTAGCAAAATCACTGATTTCATCAAGTTTGACACTGGTAACCTGTGTATGGTGACTTGGAGGTGCCAACCTGGGAAGAATTGGTGTGATCACCAACAGAGAAAGACATCCTGGGTCTTTTGATGTGGTTCATGTAAAAGATGCCAACGGCCACAGCTTTGCCCCTCAGTTCTCCAACATTTTTGTTATTGGCAAAGGCAACAAACCACGGATTTCTCTTCCCCGAGGAAAAGGTATCCGCCTCACCATTGCTGAAGAGAGAGACAAAAGACCGGCAGCCAAACAGAGCAGTGGGTGAAATGGTCTCTGTGACGTGTTAAAAAGATCTTTACCTAATTAAAGATAACACAGTGTGGTTCAAAAAAGAAAAAGAAAAGGTAAAGAGTCAAGATGGAGTCACTTTAGAGAAGAAGCAGCCATGTTTAACTGAGTTTTTTCTTTTCCTTCACGTGCCAGTTAGTTATTCTTTGCTGGTTGGTTACTGTGCTCCACACACACTCTACCCTCTAATCATTAGCCAAGGACAAACCTGCTCATGGAGACAGCTATTGATACTTGTCTTGTACCTTTTTAAGTACATTTTGTATTAATTACGTTTTCATTCTAAGTATGTGTTTCCTGGCAATGCAAGACCAAGCTAATCTCACCTACTGTGATCAGCTTCCCCCTCTTTCCTCTCCTCCTCTTCCCCCACATGACTGCCTGCAGCCCACCACTTGGAGTCCTGAGACTCATTGCCTTGACAACAGCAAAGAAAGCAAGCCCAGGGTTATCAATATCCAAGAATGTAGTTGCTGAAGATTTTTACTGGTCCTGCTTCCTTATAGAAACTTTAAAAGCCCCCTCTCCTGAAAGCATATGTCACGCTTGCCTGTGAGCACAGGCCCCTTTCTGTCTGTGGAATGTGTATAACGAACTCTATCTCTTTCCTTTGCAAATCTTTCCTTTATTCCCATGGCACTGGCCTACCTTGCCTCAGGAACGGCAGACACATTTATTAATATGCACGTGGCAGAAAATAGCAGAGTAAGTACCCCAACCCCTAGAGGAGAGCAAAAGCTTATGTATCATCTTGAGGTTACAGAGAGTATGGAGGCTTAGACCTTGGTAAATAGGTTATGGTGGCAAAACCGGTTACGGGTAGGGGAGAAAGGGAAGCCTGACTGGGAAAGGTGGTCTTGTTATGCAAATGAAACCTTAAGGGTAGCATCCCTAAGAGAGAATAGGTGGCAAATGTTTTTTGAGAGCTTTGAAGGTGACAGACTCTCCCTTGATCTTTTTCAGACAAGAGAAAGCCTCAAAGAAAATCTGGCTGCATCAGTGCTGATTTTCCCTACAGATGTAAATCTCCCCACAAAAGGTCACTTGCAGGGCTACTTCTGTTTTGCTGACTCTCTGAGAAACCAAACCATTGTGAATCTCACTGTACTGATTTATTATTATATATATATATATATATATATATATATACACAAAGATATACATATATATTTGTAACTTCTATCTCCCTAAAGGGTGTATAACCAAGTTGCAACTCAACCACCTCAAGCACGCGTTCTCAGAACCTCTTGGGACTGTGCCTCGGGAATTGGTCACGTATATTTGACTCAGAATTAACCTCTTCAAGCATATGTTTGGATGAGCATTTTTCCACTGTCACTCTAATTAGTGTCCAGTAAAACAACATTTCACATAAGACAAGGTGAATGCTTCAAAGAGAGAGTCAAGGAAGAGTCAATTATTCAGACATCTCTGGGTAGGTGTAGGAAATGAGTTTTGACTTTGCTTTGCTTGTAGAAGTTTATAATAGACATTATCAGTGTGAGTTTCACGAGTTAGACTTAGATTGTAGACCAAAGTTACAATTGGCATGTCCTTATTTATGGGAGGTCAGCAAAGAATTTGCTTATGAATGATCTATGGGGCAGCCCTTCCCAAATGCCTGAGGTCTTTTACCTTTCCATGGGGATCTGGCTGATGTACAATGTTAGTAACAACTATTTATTTGGAAGAAGGTGCTGCAATGACTGAACTCCAGGGATTAATCCTTGGAAGGACAGATTGAGAGTCGAAAGCCATTTTTTATCTTCTTCCTAAACCTTAATACAATGATGAGAAAGTAGAAGCTGTTTTGGAGAAATGCATACTTTAGGTAACATTAACTTTACCGACTTTGTCCTTACAGAAACACAGGCTTCCTGATGCCAGAGGTATCTCATAGTGGCAATCAAGCTTGCCTAGAGTAAAGGGAATTTACAAGGCCTAAGACATCGTGCATTGGGCAAGGATTGTAAAAGTCACAAAACTTGTAATTACACAAGTTATGACCGCTCAGAGGGGGAGCAAGTGGGGAATCAATCTTCCAATAAATTGGGTGTTGTCTACAGGGAAGCCGAAGATCCCCTGAAGTTATCCACTGGGAATGCATAGGAGATAAGGGGAAGTGCACCCTCCATTAGCTCTAAGGATTGTCATTCAGGAAGGTGCAGGAGTACTGGAATCCTTGTCACACTTTTCTCTAGGGGTTATGATAACGTGGGCGGATATTAGTGGGTCTCTGTGTCACAGAATCACTAAGACATCTGCAGGTGGTCAATTAGGAAGTCACCTGATTGCAACATCTCCAGGGGAAAGGATTAAGCCAGGACTCATCTAGAGTGTAGGTCACTCCCTGTCTGTGGGGAGTGAACTTATCTTAAATAAATCTTTTCTTCTCTTGTCGCATTGTGTGTTGCAATTCTTTGCATTACTCGGATCTCTGGGTTACTGGCGCACATCTCTGGCACGCCGGCTCTGGCAGTACTGCACCTCCCCTCACCCCTCCATCCATCCCTCCACCCTCACCCCATCTGTGAATGAACAATTCTCACTTTTTTTTTTTTTTGAGTTGGAGTCTCACTCTGTCACCCAGACTGGAGTGCAGTGGCCGCTCCCAGCCACCGCAGCCTCGACCTGCTGGGCTCCGGCGATCCTTCGGCCTCAGCCTTCCAGGTAGCTGGAACTACAGGCGCGTGCTACCACGCCCAGCTGATTTTTGATTTATTGTAGAGATGAGGTCTCGCCAAGTTGCCCAGGCAGATCTCGAACCCGCGGGCTCAGGCAATCCACTCACTTCGGCCTCCCAAGGCGCAGGATTACAGGCTGAGCCACCGAGCCTGGCACCAATTCTCACTTTTGTACAAGTTTGGAGGTTCTGAGATTTTTTAATTTTTTTTTTTCTACAGAGGGGTGTAATGGAAGTCTTTGGACTCTTAAGTGCAGGGTCTCTTCTCTGAACTAAGTCACATGTCATCACTATGAGCATGCTATACCTGGCTTGAGTTTATTAATTAGTTGTAGGAGACAGCATTTCCAAAGACAAGAACAATGGACTTCGATTTGCAAAGAGAAAATGTCAGTCAAGTGAAGAGGGCACAAGAAAGTGGACTAGATAATAGAGAAGATGACTGTAATTCATTAGGAGAATGATGGTGCTGGTGGAAGAAACCCAAAGTAAGAAATTTCTCAGTGGCTTTTAAAAACATTAAGTAGAGGCCAGGCTCGGTGGCTCAGCCTATAATCCCAGTGCTTTGGGAGGCCGAGGTGAGTGGATTGCCTGAGTCTGCGGGTTCGAGACCCACCCGGGCAACTTGGCGAGACCTCATCTCTACAATAAATCAAAAAAAATTAGCAGGGCGTGGTAGTGCGCGCCTGTAGTTCCAGCTACTTAGAAGGCTGAGGCGGGAGGATCACCGGAGCCCAGCAGGTCGAGGTTGCGGTGGCTGGAAGCGGCCACTGCACTCCAGTCTGGGTGATGGAGTGAGACTCCAACCCAAAACAAACAAACAAAAAAAAAACATACAGTAGAGATGAGCCTGGGGCCATCACTTCATTGACTCAGGTACTAAAGATAACATGGAACATATGTATATATAATAAAGAATATGGCAACAGTTCCAAATCAAAAGGAAATAGAGAGAGTGAAAAATTTATATATAGATAGATGGATAGATAAATATCCCCTAGAATATATAAAATATATAAACATCTCCTGCCATGTACTCTAAGAAATATTAATTGAAGTATTAGAGAATGTTTTTGATTTTTCTGTTATGTAAGTTGAAAATATTAGTGCAATAAATTTGAAAGTCATCATTTCTGTCACCAAACTTTTGCATGTATATTTCATTTATCTTTTTTTTTTTTTTGAGTTGGAGTCTCACTCTGTCACCCACACTGGAATGCAGTGGGCCGCTCCCGGCCACCGCAACCTTGCCTGCTGGGCTCCGGCGATCCTTCCGCCTCAGCCTTCGAGTATTACAGGCATGCGCTACCACGCCCGGCTGATTTTTTGATTTATCGTAGAGATGAGGTCTCAGGCAATCCACTCACCTCAGCCTCCCAAAGGCGCGGGATTACAGGCTGAGCCACCGAGCCCGGCTCATTTATCTTTTTATGGCATCATAATAGATTTAGTCTAGTGGGATGCATCTACCCTAGACCATTTTTTAATATTGCATTCCGGAGTATGAGTAAACTACGGCCTGGGCCAAAGAAAATGCTATTAAATTCAATGAGCGTGCTTTGAATAGGTACATTCGGGAAACTACGCTAGGGTTTATAAAAAATTTTAAATAATAAGCAAAACAATGTCCCTGCCCAGAGAAAATTTACTGTCACATGGGGGGAATAGGACAAGGTGTAACTGTAAAACAGAGGAAGAAAATCTCATAGGCATGATATTAGCCACTAAGATGACTCTGCTTCCATAGAAATTGGATCTCTGTTCAAGTCCCAATGTCTTATTGAAAAAATCAATAAGATTGGTCTTGTTGAGGACCAGTATCCACCTCAGAACACTCAGCCAAAGCCAAGCAGAAGAACCCCAGTACTACTGAGACAGCTAGTGACTTCCCTGCGCATCTAGAGAAGATGAAAGTGTTAAAACTGGGGCCACCCAATTATTTCTTTTATAGCATAGCATATGACCTAGATCTTAAAGAATTGGCAAAATTTTGACAGAAAATGACACAGGGTGAGAAAACATGAGGAACGTCACAGGACCAGAACATCTCACATCTTTTTGTGTGTAGTTCTCCCATTTAAATGAAGAATGGAAGTGGTCGTAGATGATGAATAGTAAAATTTGAAAGCATGTTGTGATAGGTTTGGGGGTGATAAATAAAGGATAATTTTAATTCACTTGGGAGAAAAAGATCACATGCTTTGCTGAGTTAAGTGTTTGAATATTATATAGAAATATCTATAAAAATTTCAGTTTCATAGGAACATTTTTTTTTTTTACTTGGATTCTCACTCTGTCGCCCAGACTGGAGTGCAGTGGCCGCTCCCGGCCACCGCAGCCTCGACCTGCTGGGCTCCGGCGATCCTTCCGCCTCAGCCTTCCAAGTAGCTGGAACTACAGGCGCGCGCTACCACGCCCGGCCAATTTTTTGATTTATTGTAGAGATGAGGTCTCGCCAAGTTGCCCAGGCGGGTCTCGAACCTGCGGGCTCAGGCAATCCACTCACCTCAGCCTCCCAAAGGCGCGGGATTACAGGCTGAGCCACCGAGCCCGGCATAGGAACACTTTTGGTTGGCATTACTGTGCCTCCCCATGGGGGCAAAATTACTTTTTCCAGCTTGGTACTTCATGTCTTACCACATAGATATTGGATCTTTTTTCCAAAGAGGGAAAAAAGATAGTGACCAGAATAGCTTTTGTTCAAACACCAGCAGCAGCAGCAATAACAGCAGGAGAGATCTGTCATGTTTACTGGCAATGTCAACTGTTTGCATTTAGTACAAATGTCCTCCCTTCAAATTGGCCTCATCAGGCAAAATCTTCTTAGAATTTTAAATTGCCTTTCTTTGCCAAGTATAGAAGTTCTGTCCTTTTCTCAACAAAAATTATGTTTTCCTAGATTGCAAAGCATTCTATTATTCGAGGAGGGGAAAAAAAAGTCCTGAAGAGGAAAATAAGAACTCTGTCAAATTCCTAGTATAAAAAGAATTCTGAAAACTGGACTGTAATCATCGTCTTAAAGGACAGCCGTAGAAAGAGAAATAGCATAATTTAGTGGAGGAAAAGGATTAAAATGGAAACAGGTGAAGTGTTTTTACCTCTAGAGTTCAAAGGTGGCCACAAATTCTTAAATGCCTGATTTTCTCTCTTGGGCCCTCTTTACTGCATTCAGTGACAAAACAAAAAACAAAAAACCAATGATCTGTTATAGCCACGTTATGGCTTAACATGCACAGATGGTCTTGACATTAGACGCTTCCCTATTAAAGAGAGAATATTTTAGGAAAAAAAGTTGATTCTTATACTCTATTTCAGAAACTTTTAGTAAAAATTCATAAAGCTCTTTTCAACATTTCCAATTTCTCTAAGAGTCTCTGAACTCAAAAATCTAGAGGGCTTTCCTTTCGGTGCTTCTTTCTTTCTTTCTTTCTTCTTTCTTTCTTTCTTTCTTTCTTTCTTTCTTTCTTTTTCTAGATACCAGATATCATTACATTGCACCAATTAAACATCAGATCATTTTCATTTAATTTCCATTGCCATTTTAAACGTCAGGTTCTCTAGGGCAACTCTTTAAGAATTTTATAATTTTCTCACATCCAATATAAGCAATTGAAAATAGAAAAATGTTACTCATGAGTTCTTTTAAAGAAAAAAATATATATAATGGCAACTAAAGTCTGAAAATAATGTTCTGTACTCTAATCTCTCTGGAACATATATAATTTCTTTGAAGTTAGGTGCCAAAAGAAACTAACATAGACTAAAAGGAACCCCTAAGGCTTAAATTAATGTTCTTCTACTTGTAACTAAATGCTTACCAGGGAGCCACTTGAACAAAATGAAAGTCTTTTTAAACTGAAAGAATTTTGAGAACAGAAGTCACTAATGGTTACTATTTTCATTTCAGGTTCTTGCCACAGATTTGCATGTTTAAGATGTTAAGTAGTCTTTCAGACTAAATAATGCAGACTCAATTCAGCCATTATTTAGATTCACAAGTGATTAAGCTAAACCAATAATTTGGCTTTTTTATTAATTAGTTGGTGGCTTTCAGTTAGATTGCTAGGATTATTTGGCTTGCTGCATCCATCCTCTTGCCTCAAGTCTTCCAACCTAGACATTATGGATTTGTAAATGCTTTTTCCCATTCTACATGAGAGTACTGAGATACAGTTTGATAGTTCCCTTCTTCCTTTTTCTTACTAGCTATAAAATATATTTTAAAAATTCCCAAAAGATGAAGGACTTAGTTAGCAGATCCAACTCAGGGGAAGTATCAAATCCTAACTAGGGTGTTACTTGTGAATATGTTCCTGAGAGCAGGAATAATAATTAACTCATTTCATTTTAGGACTTAATGCAATGTAAGTATTCAATACCTATTTATAGAATTGAATGAACAAATGAATTAATCAATTATGTTTTCTTGACATTGGTGAATTGCCCTAAGCCTTCAAAGGTGAAAGAATAAGGAATTGGAAGGCTGGGGAGCTATTATATATTGAATACTAACAATGTGCTCCTTTTTTTTTTTTTTTTTTTTTTGAGTTGGAGTCTCACTCTGTCGCACAGACTGGAGTGCAGTGGCCGCTCCCGGCCACTGCAGCCTCGACCTGCAGGGCTCCGGCGACCCTTCCGCCTTCCAAGTAGCCAGAACTACAGGCGCGCGCTACCACACCCGGCTAATTTTTGATTTGTTGTAGAGATGAGGTCTCACCAAGTTGCCCAGGCAGGTCTCGAACCCGCGGACTCAGGCAATCCACCCACCTCAGCCTCCCAAAGTGTGGGATTACAGGCTGAGCCGCCGAGCCCAGCCTACAATGTGCTCCTTTGCATATATTATTTTATAATCCCTCAACTACTATAAAGGGGGGGATCCTCCCAAAATTCAGAATTATCTTTTGAAGGGTGGCCCCCTTGAAGTATACTTGGAATTTGATCCTCTGGATCAAATGGTCAACCAAAGCTCTCATCTGGAAGTTTTGAGAAGGTTGCATTATGATTTGCAGAAGAAACATTCTGAGTTGTGCCAAGCAGGTGACTGGTTGTTTCATCATAGCAATGTACCTGCCCACACTGGGCTGAGTGTTCTACAGTTTTTGACCAAAAATGCCATGACCCCCATGTCCCACTCTCCCTCTTCACCCGCTCTCACCCTGAGCAATTTTTTAAAAATATTCCCTATGAAAAATGTCCTCAAAGGGAAACGTTTAGCTGATGTGGAACACGTGAAACAAAAAATGACTAAAAGGCATAAAAAAATGATAAATTCCAAAAACTGTTTTGAGCAGTGGAAAAAGCATTTCAATACATGCATTGCATCAAAGAGACAGTAACTTGAAGGTGACTGAAGTGTAAACATGTAAGAATAAATACACAATTTTTTATAAATAAATTTGTTTTCAGCAAAGCCTCAATTTCTCAACCAACTCTTCTTCGACAAAGCCTCCAACAACCACTTGGTGCTGGGAAAACTAACCACATGCAGAAGATTGAAACAGGACCCCTACCAATCACCATACACAAAAATCAACTCCAAAAGGATCAAAGACCTAAACGTAAAACCTCAAACCGGAAGAATCTTAGAAAATGCAGGAGACACCCTTATAGAAATTGGAGTAGGCAACCAATTCCTGATCAAAACCCCAAGTGTCCATGTCATAAGAGACAAGATAGACAAGTGGGACCTCATTAAACTGAAAAGCTTCTACAAAGCAAAAGAAACCATTGAGAGAGTGGGGAGACAGCCCAGAGAATGGGAAGAAGTATTTGCTAACTGTACATCTCACAAAGGCCTAACATCCAGGAACTCAGGTGTGCCAAAAGGAAAAAAACAAACAACCCCATTAAAAAGTGGGCAAAAGACATGAACAGACACTTCTCTAAAGAAGACATACAGGCAGGCAACAGACACATTAAAAAATGCTCAGTCTCACTAATCATCAGAGAAATGCAAATCAAAACTACATTGAGATACCAACTAGCCCCAGTAAGAATGACCAAAATCAATAAAACAAAAAACAGATGCTAGTGAGGATGTGGAGAAAAGGGAACACTTCTACACTGCTGGTGGGAATGCAGCCTCTGCGGAAAACAGTGTGGTGATTTCTAAAAGAACTAGAAATCAACCTTCCATATGACCCAGCAATCCCCCTACTGGAAATATATACGGAGGGACACAAATTATTCTGCTAAAAAGATAACTGCACATGCATGCTTATTGGAGTACTATTCACAATAGAAAAAACATGGAACCTATCATGTTGCCCATTGCAACTGGACTGGATTAAAAAATGTGGTACATATACATGGAATGTTATGGAATTTTATGCAGCCATAAAGAAGGACAAAAATATGAACTTTGCAGCAATATGGATGAATTTAGAGTCTATCATACTCAGTGACCTATCACAGAAACAAAGAACAGAGTACCACATGTTCTCACTCATAAGTGGACCCTGAACATTTACCATAACACTATAAGAAAGGAATTGGCAGTAGCAGGATACCACCGTGGGGGTAGAGGGGTAACATAACATTAAAAAGGATACCCGATCTCAAACCAGGCAAAGTGGGGAACAAAGAAAGGCTCAAACTTTACCTGTACAATGTCTACTTATATACCTAATCCTGAATTATACCCCACTTTATACTTTAAAATAAAGTATTAAAAAAAATTTAAAATAAATAAATAAATTTGTTTTCTTGGGGTCCTCCCCATATGAAGAAATGGGAATTTGGCAATATTTCATGGCCTTGACCAAGATTATACAACTAGTACATGGTTTTTAAAACTAATTCTGTTTGGTATTCAATACCCTGATCTTTCTACCATCCCAAGGCTTCTTACTCTACCCCCTGACTTACAACATGTAGAACAGAATGAAGAGAGCACAAGGAATGAGAATTTCTCTTTCCTCTACCTAAGAAAGACTTCTCACTCATCCTCAGCTTGAAGTGTTGCATTTTGGAGGATTCAATTTGAAAGTGAAACATATTTAAGACAGCTTAGGGAAGTTAGTAGTCACAAAGGAGGAAAAGGCTGGATCATCTGTGTAATGAGGAGAGAAAGAAGTTCATTATAGCTGCTCATCACTCTTATTGTGGTTCAAAAGTAAAGTACCACTGCCTCAATTCAGCAAATAATCAAGGCCAGTACTTAAGTATTTGTCCAAAATTTAGGAAAGGAAATATATTTGCCTTGAATCTGGGTCTGGGTCACTGCATATATTTCTTAACATAAAAGTTCAGTCCTTTTTAGGACCAGTAACTACTCATCCTAAGAAATGTTCCCGATGAGACATACGCTCTGCGACCATTCTCCTTATCTCAATTAATATCTTGTAAATAAAAGATGTTTTAACAAGGGTCTTAGTGTAGGTCCTACAGACATCTACTGGTACGTACTTGGACTTCAGAAAGTTCAAGAAATCCCCAAAATTATAGGCGATGGTTGCTGTGTGTTTGCATTTGTGCATTTGGGGGCAAGAACCTTTCTAGCTATTATTAGATCCTAAAGTGATTCAAAACCAAAAGGTTTAGAGATTCCAGCTGTAGGGGCCATGGTCATTGACACCCAAAAGGTTCACCGAAAAATCACTGACATGAGGCAAATTGATTAACAGGCAAAAGAGCAGACACATTTTATTTAGCATATGTACATGGGAGCCTTCAGAAGGAAGACGCAACTTCCCAACAGTTCCAGAAACTTAAATACCATCTTGAGGTGATAGAGAGAATAGGGGCTTGCATTCTGAAAACAGGTTATAGAAGAGAAATTCTAGTGAGGGATAACAGTGACTGGGAGAACGAATGGATGGGGCAAACAGAGAGTGACTGGAAAATAGTTATCTTTGAAAGTTGAATGAAACTATAGGACACGCTTATTTTGTTGAACCAGGTCTGATTATAATACATAACTTCAACTGAAAGAGGAAACGACATGGGAAAAAATTGAGGCAAAATGCCATATTTTGGGGTGAGTTTCTGTACCCCTTCACTACAAAAGAAAAATACTCCTGTGTCTTTAAATACCTACCATGACGTATTTCTGTGATGATGAACTTTACATTCTAATTCATGCTTTATGGTTGTATTACATGTATCTTTGCTATAAACACCCCAAAGTTGGAAGATAAGTAAATAAATCAATAGGTGTTTAAGTGAAAACAGCAATGGCATATCAATGGCAGAAGTGGAGCCTGCCAATGGGTGCTGGCAAGAGGACACAACCACGAGTTCAGCCATCCTTTCCAGAGAAGGGCCTTGCACAGAGGAAAAGGATAAACCAACAGTTTTTTAAAGGAGTTCCAGTCTATGCAAGCGAACATGTGAAGGTCATCGGTTATTGCAAGAGCTAATGAAAAACTTCATCTTTGACTTCTTAAGGTTTGCTGAAAAACCAGCTAACAAAAGGCAGAATAACAGGTAAAGAGATATTCAAATTTAGTTGATCAGTTCTACATGACATAGGAATCTTCAGAATAAAGACCCAAAGAAACAGGGAAAACTGTTCATGTTTATACTTGGGTTCAACAAAGAATGACTGGACAAATGGGTATGATCTATTGCTAATAGACTTACTGGGGAAACCCAGAAAGGCCTGTCTAGATTCCTCTTGGCTTGTCTGTACAGCTTTCTTTTCTTGTGGATATGGAGTAGCAGGACCCTCTCTGGATTGGGGGTCTTGTGACCTATAATCAAACAAGGTAGGTCAGATAATTTTTTTTCTTTTGAGTTGAAGTCTCACTCTGTTGCCCAGGCTGGAGTACAGTGGCATGTTTATGGCCACTGCAGCCTTCCCTGCTGGACTCAGGAGATCCTACCACCCCAGCCTTCCAAGCATGTGCCACCACACTTGGCTAATTTTTTTATTTATTGTAGAGATGAAGTCTTGCCAAGTTGCCCAGGCTGGTCTTGAACCCCTGGACTCAGGCAATCCTCTCACCTCCGCCTCCCAGAGTGCTGGGATTACAGGCGTGAGCCCCTGAGCCCAGTTTTTACACAGAAACGTGGGGGGTGGGGGGGCTAGAATCATATTTTTAGGTTTTGTCTGGCTTTGGGGAAAAGGAGTTTTGGTTCCTGTGACCTGCCTTAGGGAAGAAGGATTCTTGTTTCTCAGGGGAGTAGGAGGGGACAGAAAGAGCAGAATAGGAGAAGGTCAAAGAGAAACTTTTGTTTCAGAGGCCTTCACTTTGGGATGTTGTTTTTCTGAGCCCTAACACTATTGAAGAGTTATCATCTTAGCACAAACACAAGCAGAGGGATGACATGCAATACCATTATATAGAGATGTGTAGCATCACAGGAACACAGGGCTGAGTGATTCAAACACTCCTGTTGTCATAAGGCAGCCTGGGAAAAGGTGCAATTCATTTCGATTTCATACATTGCCACTTGCCTGAAGCACGTCCTAGCCAAGCATCGACTATCCGCACTCAGCCAAGCTCCTGGGATTTATTAGTACCTGTTGCTACTCTGCTCACATGGATCAGCATGTTATGTGATTCCTATATACAAATTGGCATTATAAACTCTAACTACACCCAAGGAACCAATATGGCGCATTACATCAACAGCATAGCCTAAAAGATTCCCTGGGTAGACACTGTTGAGTCACAGTCTAATAGCTTTAACAGAGGCGTTACTTGTATTGTGTCAAACAGCTGTGTTAAAGACTCCCTAAATAGACAGTGACATGACAAGAATATATTAGTAGCTGCTTGCCGTGCCAATCATCTGAAGCTAATGTTATAAGAGGTTGCATATTAAAAACTAGAGGGCAAAGTAGATTTGCTTTAAGATTCAACTAAGCCCGGTTTGTGGATTTTAATAACTTTGTCAAACCCCTTGATATTTGAACTGAGTGGTCCCTCTGCAGAACCTTCCCAGATTCTAACACTAAAGTAAGCAAAAATGAAGATTAGTGATTTGTGCTGGTTGTAAACAGACCAAATATTCCAGACTCATAAACCACAAGGGCACCATTAAATCCATTGATAGTACAAGGGGCTAAATGAGGCAAATGTCAAGATTTGACCCCACATGCACCACCAAGTTTTACGTAAATCCGTGACTAAAGGTAAAATGCCCAACCCTGGAAAATCCTGGGCCACCCAAGCCTGGACAGTCTTTCTGCTGATGACCATGAGGGGACAGGGTAGGAAAGGATCAACCTCTCACTATCCATAAGCAAGACCAGGGGTTGGGTGAGACCATACATTAAATACTTTACAACCAGTAAGATTCAGAGCCAGGACTAGAACTTGGTCCTTTCTTTCACTATGTCTTGTTGTGTCCTTCATTGAAGGCAGATTGGTAGCACCCTCTGGACAATCTAGGTAATTTTGCATTCCCCCACAGAAAGTCACACAGTGCTAAGAGCTTGGTACTACCTTATTGAGTTAGAGTAGTGTGTAAATAGCTGTAGTTTTAATAATAATATTTTTCTCATTAGAAAAAATAGGGCGCCGGGCTCGGTGGCTCAGCCTGTAATCCCGGGCCTTTGGGAGGCTGAGGTAAGTGGATTGCCTGAGCCCGCGGGTTCGAGATCCGCCTGGGCAACGAGACCTCATCTCTACACATAAATCAAAAAATTAGCCGGGCGTGGTAGCGCGCACCTGTAGTTCCAGCCACTTGGAAGGCTGAGGCGGAAGGATCGCCGGAGCCCAGCAGGTCGAGGCTGCGGTGGCCGGGAGTGGCCACTGCACTCCAGTCTGGGCAACAGAGTGAGACTCCAACTCAAAAAAAAAAGAGAAAGAAAAAATAAGGCAATAATAAAATCTATATCCCACTAATCTGATATATATGTGTACACATATCAGATACATATATGAGGAGGGACCTCCCCTCAAAACCAGGAATTTATTTATTTAAAAATTGTGTATTTATTCTTACATGGTTAAACTTCAGACACCGTCAAAGTACTCTCCATTTGGTTCAATATACCTATTAAAATGCTTTTCCACTACTCAAAATGGTTTTTGAACTCCTCAATTTTGACGCCTTTCAGTGCTTCTGCCATTTTTTGTTTCACTTCTTCCACAAAGGCAAAAGTTTCCCTTTGAGGACTTTTTTCATCCGGGAAAACAAACACACAAACAAAGTCAAAAGGGGTGAGATTGGGTGAATAAGAAGGGCAGGGCATGGAGCTCATGCCATTTGGGTCAAAAACTGTTGAATGCTCAGCATGGTGTGAGCAGGTGTGCTCATATATCACCCATCATTAAATGGGCAGATGAGAGAATCTCCGAAACCAAATTCACTAAAGCAGAACACAGCATCTCACAACAATGCTAGCGGGTCCACCAATGCCAATGGAGTCCGAGTACAATTACCTAGCAGGGGAATCCTGTACCACAAGGTGCCTGCGCTCCAAAAGATAATTCCAGGGTTTTTTTGCCCTCTCACCCCGTATATTCTTTTCTATACATATATATTTATTTTACAGAAAACAGGATCAAACTGTATATACTGTTTTGTTAATTTTTATCCTCTTAGTGATAGGTCATAAAAACCAGCTGACTTAGGAAATATAATTTTTAAATAGCCCTAACAATATGTTGCATGACACAAACTGAAACAGATATCCATGAAAAGTCTTCTTGACTTTTGTAAAACTAAAATCTATAGTACCAACAAAGGTTTGAGACTTTGGACCAAACAACATTCCTAGTTTGGCTTTCCCTCTTAGTGCCTTGTCTAAACTCTAGCTTTGTGGTGGGATGCTATGTTGCTCCTTCCCTGCCAACTAGTGGTAAATTTTCAACTATTGACCAATGCTACTTTCTAGCACAAAGACCCAACGTCCTTCCAACACCATTGGGTCTGGAAGCAGCATTTGCAAGTTGCAAGCCACAGCCTTTAGCGTATTGTGAAATCAGTTACATTTTTTAAGTGAACATGTTAAAAAGAAAAGATAGGGGAAAAAAAGAAACCAAAAAACCAAGCACCTTACATGAAGTAAATTCAGGTGTTAGATTATGAGATTATGAAACTCTACTTTGAGTTATTTGTGTATGTGTCTGCTTGGGGCAAAAGGTAAAATGGACACAAATTTTAAAAATTTAAAAACAACTGATCTAGGGAAAGAAGTCATTATCATAGCAGTATTTCAAAGTTCCACTAGAATCCCTCTATACTTAAAAAGAGAGAGAGAGAGAGAGAGATTAATGCATAAACTCATTAAGCCTAGAATTCCTCCAACAGCTTCAGGGCTCAAAGTGGCTGGCTTCCATATTTGTTAAAAGAAGCAAACCTTTGACAGATTCTTTACTGCCTGCTGCTGGGTCTCACAGAAAAAAAGGAAAAGTGTGCAGCCTGACTTATTTTAATCATAAACCTAGGCATGTTTCTGGAATAATGAATCTCCTGATTAAAGACTGCAAAGTTCAAAGACTCATTTTGGCTGCGGGAAATAAACTGATTTGGAATTAAAGGCGAAGGAATTGAAGCAGGTGAAATGTGAAATGGCTTAAACTGCAGCTCGACTACAATCTTTTGCTTCTAAGAAATCTCAACAAGAGGAGATTATCAGAGGAGACAATTTGCATTGGAACCATTACTCAGCCCTGGCAAAGCATCCATAATTTTAGGACACAATAAAAAGTCTGTGCGTTGACTTTTGAAAGTTGACTGCTTTAATAAACGAGATGTAATGATGTCTATAGCCAACCATAAAATATAGTATTACTTCCACTAACTAATTAACATAGGCCACAAATCAAAAATGTGGTTATCGATTGGTAGACTTGAATTGATAGGCTTAAGAGTTCACTTTAGGAATTAATTAATTCTAAGTCCATGTCCTTTAAAATGGTCTATTTCGTGTGAATATCATTATGTATCTATTTAATTCAAGATCTACATTCTTCTCAAAGCTTTTCTTTTTTTTCCTTTTAACAGTAACAGCACATATTCTGAATCACAATATTTTATATATTACACCAAGCTACTCACTCTTTTAATGTGTCATAATTTTTTTAACCTGGCTCTTCACACATTAAGGATAGCGTTATGCATATCATATTCCCTAGACCAGGGATTCCCAACCCCCCAAGTCACAGACCAGTTTGTAGCCTGTTAGGAACTGGGCCACACAGGAGGAGGTGAGTGGTAGACAAGTGAGCAAAGCTTCATCTGTATTTACAGTCATTCCCCATCACTTGCATTACCGCCTAAGCACTGCCTCTTGTCACATAAGCCAGGGGATCAGATTCTCATAGGAGCACGAACCCTACTATGAACTGCATTTGGGAGGGGCCTAGGCTGTGCGCTCCTTATGCGAATCTAATGCCTAATGATCTGAGGTAGAGCTGGGGTGGTGATGCCAGCACTAGGGAGTGGCTGCAAATAAAGATTAACATTAGCAGTGAGGTTTGACAGCACAGAGACCATCATAAATCAATAGTTTGCAAACCCATATCAAAATAACACTTTCATAATAATAATAATCTCATATTACAATGTAAGAATAATAGAAACAAAGTGCACCATAAATGTAATGCACTTGAATCATTCCAAAACCATTCCTCTACCCACCCCCCCAATGCAGTCCATGGAAAAATGGTCTTCCACAAAACCAGTCCCTGATGCCAAAAAGGTTGGGGACCACTGACCTAGACTATGCAGTATAATATTGAATATAATAAGCGGCTTCTTCAGCAAATATTGATCAAATAGCAAAATGGAAAATGACAAGGAAATTAGCATTTGCAGAATGATAACTGTGTGCCAGGCCCTTAACATATATTTTATCATTAGATTCCCACAGCAATCCTGAAAAGCATGGATAATTATTCCTCTTCACAAATGAAGAAATGAGCTCAGTAATAGTCAATAACTCACAAAGGGTTCACTAGGTCTCCAGAACTTAGAGACTTTTGTACTACATCAGAGATGATGGTAAAGGTGTGTCATATCCCTGGAAGACAATCGTAGTGCCCTTTCGTACGAAGGTAAGGCATAACCTCAGAATCCTTCTCAACACCATGGTCTGGTCAGCTTAAACCCATTGATCACAGTCAGTTCAGGAGTAGAAAACAAACTGCAATCTCTGCAATTCAGTATAAAAGTCTCCAAGAAAACGTCCAGCTCATATATTCTATACTTTCTACTCACCCTTTAAAGAGTTATATTATTATACATTAGAAAAGAAGTCTTGGTTGAACAATGAAGCTTCAAGCTGTCACTCTGCCACAAAGAAACCACTGCCAGATCCAGCCTCCAGCCTCCCTCTCTGATTATCGTCCCCAACCGTCTCTGATCCCTTTGCTCAGTCTCTTTTCTGACACTATCTTTAGAGCTATCCTTTATCGTTATCCACATGTGGATATTGAGCACCTGAAATGCGGCTAGTTCTAAGGGAGATGTGCTGTGAGGATACAATACACTATGGGTTTTGAAGTTGCATGAAAAAGAGGTATGGTATCTCATTAATAATTTTATATTTTGATACATGTTGAAACTATAATATTTCAGATGTGTTGGAATCGAATAAAATATATTGTTAAAATTAATTTCACCTGTATTTTACTTTTTTGTAATGTGGCACAAGAAGATTTAAGCAGACACGTGGCTTCCACCTGTACCTGGCATTGTATTTTGATTGGGTAGTGCTCTCTTAAAGGCTTCTATTTCCCATCGCGGATTCTTCTGCTGTCCTTGGTTCTGCAGGGCTTCCTATTCCATTTTCCAAGGCTGACTGATCCTGCATCCTCCATTGCATCCTCGCTCCGTCTGCCATAGCTTCTCTCTGCAAAACTCTCTGCTGCCCCCTGTCGTTGCCAAGAAACCTCTGAACTCGCTCAGCCAGATTTCAGCTCTTCCAACCAAATCTCATCCAATTCCAGCAATTTTCGTTTCTTAGGGGTCTTTTCAGAGAAACACAGCAAGAGATTAAATTTGGAATAGAAAAATGGGAAGCCAATCAAGGCTATTCCATCTTTGATTTGGAGCACATCTTCTTTAGCAAGGCATTGAAACCAGGTCAAGCAATCCCACCTGCAGCTAACTGATAAAGCTTGGGAAGTAAGTGACCCGAGCTGATCACAGCTTACCAATTATAACAGCCTGGGAAATGGTCACAGAAGTGGAACAACAGAGAGCATCGCCAAAAACAGCCAGAGCAAGTCAAATGGCTATTAAGGGTCCGAATGCAAGATTCTGAGCAGGAACAGGCAGAGAGGAATGCTGGCAGGCAGAGAGGAATGCAGACAGACTCCACAGGAAGGTTCAACCACCTAGAGAGGAAAAAGAGCAAGCCAGATGGATCTCATTAATCAAAGAGCTCAACCACCACGGGGCAGTAGAAAAACAATTGTCACAAAATTTGAATTGATGTCTCAGTTCTACCATAGTATTTATACCCTCAATCCTGTCATTTACCTTTCACATTTGAAAACTGTAGACAGTAACGATTATCTTACCCGGAGACTGTGTCAATTACATAAAACACATGGGTGGGGAGGTGAGATTTGTAGGAGGAAGAAGGTGACAGAAGGGGTGGCTATCTTTCCCACAGTTTCCCAGACGGGGGAAAATCATGAAGTTATAGGGAGTGTGTTATTGACCACAAAGGCACATGAAAGCAATTCTGTTTGTTGTAAAATATAAATCAGTATCTGGTTGCTAAAAAAAAGTACAATTTTTTCATCATGAATGAAAATTATATGAAAGGAAAGAAGTGACTCTCACTAGTACTTTGACAACACTGCCTTTAGCTGTACTACTCCTCTGACCATTCCTACTCTTCAAAAGTTTAGGCGCAGTAATGAAATCATGGATGAAAAATAATTCCCTGGAATCTTAGTCCAGATTACACAAACCTTCTCACTTCTTTCAGTCATGTCAAACTTGTTCCTGCTCCAGAGCATCTGGACCTGCACTTCTCCCTGCCTGAGTCCATCTTCCCCTGGCTTCCTCTCTCCCTTCCTTCTCATCTACTCATCAGGGCCATTCCCTTCACTGCACCCACAGGAAACCTTCTTAGGTTACACTCAACATGCAGTTTCAGAAGACAATCACGGGCCACACGTGGCACCACTTCACTCAAAAGGATATCAGACAGGAACAAAATGGAGCCTGCCAAAACCACAGCTTCAAGTGTTCCTCTACAGTTGTGGGTATCCTTGAAGCCATCGCGTGCTACTGTCCACACACCAGGGCAAAAAGAGATCTGTGTCAGGCAGTGCAGGAGCTGCCCTGGCTTAAATGCCTCCTGACCCACAAGAACCAATAACTCTTATGATAACTCTACAGGCAGAGATTACAGAGTCTCCACAACCAACATGCCAGTTACGAGACTCATGCAACAAAAAAGCCCAAAGGATGGCAACTCCATCAGCTACTTAGAGTTTATTTGCAGTATTTCCTGATTCAGGTGCAATTGATTAATCTGACATCATGTTTATCATAAGCAAGTTTGCTTCACGACATAGTTTACCCTTATCAGAGTATCAGTGAAATAGATCTAGGCGGTTGAACCAGTGCTGTCTCATGCAGTGGGAGATTTGATTAATCCACACCATCTAACACAGTCATATGATCTGTTACTCTAGATGTTTCTATCCTCTTATCATTCACAGTGCACATCATTGTTTATCTACCAGTGTGTTTGTTGGTTGTCTGGCTCCCTCACTATCAGTCCCATAAGAGTAGGAAAGTTATCTGATATGTTCTCTGCTGTACCCGGAGTCTAGAAGAATGTCTGGCACACTGTAGGCACTCAATAAACATTTGTTAAAGGAATAACATCCAAAACTGATGATCTTATTTTATTTTATTTTATTATTATTATTTTTTGAGTTGGAGTCTCACTCCATCACCCAGGCTGGAGTGCAGTGGCATACTCCTGGCCACCGCAGCCTTGACCTGCTGGGCTCCAGTGATCCTTCCAAGTAGCCGGAACTATAGACGCGCACTACCACCCCCAGCTAATTTTTGATTTATTGTAGAGATGAGGTCTCGCCAAGTTGCCCAGGAGGGTCTCAAACCTGTGAGTTCCGGCAGTCCGTTCATCTCGGCCTCTCAAGGTGCTGGGATTACAGACTGAGACACCAAGCACAGCCAAAAATTGATGATTTTATACAAACTCTGGCTATTAATGGTGGTCTAACTGGCAAGCAACACATGCAAGGGGCAAGCAGTCAGATAGTATGTCCAGAGTCATGCCTGGCAGAGCTAGTCCCAGTAAGGGTTTAGAGACAGGACTCATATTCCCATGAGGACTGGGAGATCAGTTAGGGCTTTTGCTGCAGAACAGAAAATGATGGCCTAATCTTCCAGGACTGAAAAAAGTAACTGAAAAACAGCAGCAAACAAAAAACAACTTAAGGCAGACATCTAGCCTTAGGGACATTAGAATACCAACTTTGGAATGGGCTCATCACCAAGATGGCTCCACTGCACTGCTGTTCAACCTCTACAAGGGACCTCAGCACAAAAAGTGACCAAATTTATCACATTTCCACCAAATTTTCCCAAAGGATTCTGGAAGATGCTAATAGACAGTACTTAGAAAACAGTTTGGTTTTTTTTTTTTGCTTGGGAAATTTCTGACTAAACACCTATTTCATTCAAAGACTTCTCTGAAAATTCACTTTGTTAGTAAACACAAAACACAACATTTCCCAAATTTCTTAAACTATACCCCTTCCTTCACAGAGCATCTCACCATACTTGGAAACACTTTGCATACATTTGTTTCATTCTGTTTGGCAGAAAATTATATATTCCATATGCTCTGACCAAAACTGTCCTGATGAGTAAAGAGGAACTAAGAGTAAAATTAATATATCCCATTTTGCTTTGAGTGTATAATTTAGCTATAAAATGTAACATTTTAAAATTTTTTTATTTTTTTTATTTTAAAGATCTGGGGTACAGTTCAGGGTTAGGTATACAAATGTTCATTATGCAGGTACCCTTGTTGATGAGGTGTGCCCTCACGCCCTCCCTCCCCCGGCAGATTCCCACTACTGCCAAACCTGCCCCTCTACCACCCCAGCAGGTTCTCACTACTGCCAATTCTTTTCTTTTTTTTTTTTTTTTGAGTTGGAGTCTCACTCTGTCGCCCAGACTGGAGTGCAGTGGCCGCTCCCGGCCACCGCAGCCTCGACCTGCTGGGCTCCGGTGATCCTTCCGCCTCAGCCTTCCGAGTAGCCGGAATTACAGGCATGTGCCACCACGCCCGGCTGATTTTTTGATTTATTGTAGAGATGAGGTCTCGCTGCACAGGCGGGTCTCGAACCCTCGGGCTCAGGCAATCCACTCACCTCAGCCTCCCAAAGGCGCGGGATTACAGGCTGAGCCACCGAGCCCGGCTGCCAATTCTTTTCTTATAGTAGTACGATAATTGTTCAAGGTTCGCTTATGAGCGAGAACATATGATACTCAGTTCTTTGTTTCTGTGATAGAGCACTCAGTATTATAGACTCTAAGTCCATCCAAGTTGCTGTGAAGTTCATAATTTCGTCTTTATTTATGGCTGTGTAATATTCCATCATGTATGTGTACCACATTTTTTTTCCCAGTCCTTTTTCGATGGGCAGCACATTGATTCCATATTTTGCTATTGTGAACAATGCCACCATAAACATACATGCGCATGTATCTTTTTCATACAGGGATTTGAGTTCCTCCAGGTATATTCCCAGTAGAGGGATTGTGGGGTTGTATGGAAGGTAAATTTTTAGATCTTTTAGGAATCGCCAAACTGTTTTCCACAGAGGTTGTATTAGTTTACACTCCAACCAACAGTGTAGAAGTGTTCTCTTTTCCCCACATCCTCTCCAGCATCTGTTGTTTTTTGATGGCCATCCTGACCGGAGTTAGGTGGTAGCCCAGTGTGGTTTTAATTTGCATTTCTTTGATGACTAGTGAGGCTGAGCGCTTTTTCACGTATCTGATGGCTGCTCGTATGTCTTCTTTTGAGAAGTGTCTATTCATATCTTTTGCCCACTTTGTAATGGAGCTGTGTTTTTTGTTTGTTTGTTTGTTTGTTCTTGGCATGTTTGAGTTCCTTGTAGATCCTAAATGTTAGGCCTTTGTCAGATATACAATTGGCAAACATTTTTTCCCAGTCTGTGGGACATCTCCCTGCTCTCTTGATGGTTTCTTTGGCTTTGCAGAAGCTTGTCAGTTTGATGAGATCCCACTTGTCCATCTTATCTCTTATGGCATGGGCACTTGGGGTTTTGATCAGGAATCGGTTGCCAGTTCCAATTTCCATAAGGGTGTCTCCTGCATTTTCTAAGGTTCCTATAGTTTGAGGTTTTACATTTAGGTCTTCGATCCATTTAGAGTTGCGTATGGAAAAAGTTTTATATATATGCATATACGTATTTAGCAATATTAAAAAAATCTGTCTCTGAATAACTGTTCCTGATAACTGTGCCCTTATCACAGCTCTGTTCTAGTCTGCACAGAAATGAGCTCCTTTGCAAATTCTAAGAACCATGAATATTCACAAAACCATAGTACTTATACAACTTGATAATTTCAAACAATTAACAGCTAGCTTAATACCTACCTTTGATAATAGGCAATCTAAGAAAATAGCAATTTTATGTTTAATCAGGTACCCAATGGAACATTCTTTGCCTCAAATGAACCAAAAACAAAGAAGAAAGAAAAAACAAAGTTGGAAATAAATCTGCCAGTCCATCTTATTACCTAGACTTGCACCGATTGTTTGATGTGAACATTTAGATATTTAAAGGCCACTCTCACCTATGCCTCCACAGTCTGTGAGGCAGTTATCCCTTTGTCCCTTACCCTGCCCTTTGCTTTGACTCTTTCTGACACATGGGGAATTGCAAAATCTTTCTAAAGCAGAATAATGTGCTGCTATGCAAAAAGGACACAGCATGTAACGAAGCCTAAATCAACCCAATATAAAGCTCTTTTATTATTGTGGCCCTTGAATACCTCCATTCAACAGCCAAATGTGGCCAAACATTACTTTTTTAAAATGAAGAGAGAAAACTATTAATTACTTTCTACACAAACTAAGCTCATAGTAAGTCAAGAAATCTCACATTTTTGTCTAAACATGTGAACAAGGGTTGTGTCCAGCATTAATACTCATTTCTATGAAATACTGACATGTTTTCACTTTGTATAGTCTTCACACTTCAAGGCAAGCAATTTATTATATATGAAAGAATTTTAAATGTGCACTTCTGGCAGAATAATCATCCATTTTTTTTACAACGAATGGCCAAGGAAACATCTTAATTCCAGTTCTTGCCTTCATATGTTTCACTGCCTGGCTTCTGGCTACAGCATCTTATATATCCAACCTAATATGTGAGTCATACTCTATCCTCTACTCCTAGGCAGATGAGTTGGGTGAGGCTGGGGCAGGGCGTGGGGCGGGGGGGATGCTTCAAAACCTTGTGTGGCCGGGCTCGGTGGCTCAGCCTGTAATCCCATGCCTTTGGGAGGCTGAAATGAGTGAATTGCCTGAGCCCGTGGGTTCGAGACCCACCTGGGCAGGGAGACCTCGTCTCTACAATAAATCAAAAAATCAGCTGGGCATGGTAGCGCATGCCTATAATTCCTGCTACTTGGAAGGCTGAGGCGGAAGGATCGCCGGAGCCCAGCAGGTCGAGGTTGCGGTGGCCGGGAGCGGCTACTGCACTCCAGTCTGGGCGACAGAGTAAGACTCCAACTCAAAAAAAAAACAAAAACAAAAAACAAAAACCTGGTGTGTCCTGCAGCTTTGGGTAGCCAACTTACATTTTAAGCACAGTATGAATCATAAAACATTTTAAATCCTATCTCTCAAAGTTTTAAATATTTTTTTCACTGGTTTACAAAACGCAGAGAAGCAAAACTAAAGTTATTCTAAAAGCAGACATGTTTTGCTTCCCTACTCATATTCCCTGAGATATGCTGATATCTCATTCCCACACTTGTAAAAGAAACATGTCTGGAGGTAGCACCTTCAATACCTGGGAGAACACAGCTGTACATACATGGCAGTCCACAGGAGAGACATGAAACGCCTGGAGTTCGTATGCTGCTGAATCAGTAAGGCAGGGCTGCATTCTTCAGGGGGAATCCCATCATTAATTGTTGCCTGGTTACCCAGCTCTTGGCGTATGCACTCTCTTTTCCAGTTTAATAATCTGTCACAACAAAAAATATCAGGTCACTGCATCAAACCTACCAATATTTAGTAGTCTATCCTGTCAAAGCAGACGGGAAATGCTGAGAAACATGTCCACTGTACATTGTCACCATTCTGAGGCTTTGATAGTGAGTTAGACATAGCATAAGAGAAAGGTGAGTCCTGGATGTCCACGTGATCCCACCTCATGACATGGAAAAAATGCCATCATGTCCCATCAATGACATGTTTCAGCTGGGGTTCTTTGCAACCCCTGCCTGGTGCTCAGACCATTGTAATCCTTTAAAAAAATGTTCATATTCTATGTGCTCCTTGTAAAGACCATTTGTTAGCAAATGAAGTGAAACCAATTTGAGCAACCTTGAGCAATAAATGTTTTATTCGGAGCAAAGGGGGATATTTCATGAAACCACAGAGGAATATGGCTGCCTGGCCTCAGGAAGGTGCAGGAACCAGAAAATAGCAAAGCCTTAGAGTTTTGAATCCACATTTCTCTGTCTTTTTGCTTGTCTGCACATATTCTCTATACTCTGTTGGTAAGCTGAGCTTTTTTTTCACCCTGCTCCCCAGAGTAGAATACGGTCATCTCATATCTCTAATGAAACTGATTTGATGACTCTCAATCTCAATCCAAATTTCTGAGAAAAATCTACATGGCCCAGTCTGGGTCAGGTGTTCACCCTGGACCCATTCACTGTGTTCAGGGAAGCCAGGCCACGAGATGCAGAAACAGCTACCAAAAGCCTATACTTTGGGTCAGTGGTAAAGAGAGGCATTTGCCCCCAAAAAGGTAATCAGTAGCCTATGGACAAGCCAGACACCCAAAATTTACACACTCCAGGGTGCAATTAGGAAATATAGAAGGTGGGTTGTGGCTTCACAGACATTCTCCCCTTAAATATATTTTTTGTTTTAATTCATTCAAAGAATATTCTGTGATCTTGATGAATGTCTACTGTAAACTATCATTTAATTTATACTGGCTATATCAGACAAAACTTTTCTAGATAATGAGGAATAGCCAAAATTTTCATATTAACTTCTAACCCTATCACATGTCAGCATCTCTCGTGACAAAGCAGAAAATAGTTTCACCTGAAGCATATATAATCTGCCTAGATGGAAAAATCAACAAAGTGCTTTCCTGAACCGTGTGTTGCATATATGTCTCTATTGTAATGCTTTATCTAGAAAGGACTCTTGGCCCTGGAGTAGATATCACATTCTACCCCAGCAGCTACATATGCCACTTCCATGGAAGAGTGATTTTAACACTGATGCTTTTGGAAATGCCAAAAGCATAAATCAGGCAAGAGGAATGAGAAGGAAGTTTTCTTTGGATGCATCTATAGTTAACATTTATTTGGAATGGAGTCTATTGTTGATAAATAATGATGTTTTCCCTAATTTGTGCGTATGCAGCCACTTAAAGGGTATAAGATTAGACCAGGCAATTCACAAGCACATTTCCTAATCTCTTAAACTCACTTCACTAGGTTCCTGAGAAGCAATATCTAAAATGCAGCCCCTGGCACTTTCTCTATGAGTACAGGTTATTGGTTTTGACCATAATTCCTATGGAGAAATCACATTCTCTTAGCTTAGATTACCTGCCTAAAAACAATTGAGCTTGGCATGTTCCTTCCTGAGCGAATGAAGAAAAATGTCTCAAGTGTTCTGGTGGTATGGTCTTGGTTTTCAAAAAGCACTATGTTGGACATCTTTTTATTTCTTTTACTTAAATTGCAGGACTTTCAAAATATTTTCTTTTCTAGAATCAAGTACAATATGAAACTCATCTTCTAAAGTATTGGATCCTTTTTGACTTCCTTTAGATAAATAAATGCTGAGGCATTTCAATGAACTGGCTGTAGAAATTTTAATAAAGGAAGTCACAGTCATGATCCCATCCTAGTAGATGATCCTGTAGAAACAAAATTTTCTATCAGTTGAGGCAGGAACATAAATGAGCACAATTCAACTAATGTGTTGGGAATAAATACTACCATTAATAATACACGCCAATATTTATTAAATATTTCCTAGATGCCAAATATAATAATACCATCACCTCCATTTACAGGTGAAGAAACCAAGGCTCCGAAAGATTATGGAGCTTGCCTGACAATATGCAAATCATAGGTGGCACAGCTGAGATTATACCTGGCTGTTTGGCATCAGACTGCCCTCTTAACCAGGCTACTGCTCTAACAAAGTGAGGAAGTAATTTTCCAAGTGTCAAAGAAGAACACAATCCACTATCAGGTGTGAAGAATCACCTTCGGATGCAATGGAACTCCGTCACATTTTGCCTTAAGGAAAGGAGGAGGAGGAGGAGGAGGAGGAGGGAGAGGAGGAAGAGGAGGAGGAGGAGGAGGAAGACGACTACAGAAAAATGTAGTAGCAAGTTGGAAGACAATTAATTATGCTTTCCCGGTTTGCCAAACAGTGTAACAGCCATGTTATATAACACTTTATAAACTGGACATCTCTAGAAACTAATACTATTGTTCCCACCACTATAATATAACAGTAAGTCTAGAATCAGGCACAAATCTACATACAAGTTAACCATGATGCAGTCTGTCTGTTGGGATTAGTGAGAGTTTTCAGAAAGTTAGCTATGTTTTTCACTGGGTTTTCTTTAACAATATTGATGTTTCTTTATTCATCTTACAAAGAATAGATACCATAAGGAAGAGGTCATCTGAGACAAAACAACATATTATTCTTTCGCAAACATAAAGGGAAAAAAATTAAGACAATGTACTCATAACATTTTTTTTTTTTTTTTGAGTGGGAGTCTCACTGTTGCCCAGGCTGGAGTGCAGTGGCATGCTCATAGCCACCGTAGCCTCAACCTGCTGGGTTCAGGCAATCCTTTCGCCTCAACCCTCCATGTAGCTGGAAATACAGGCACGTGCTACCACACTCGGCTTATATTTTTTTATTTATTGTAGAGATGAGGTCTCAACAAGGTGCCCAGGCTGGTCTCGAACCCCCGAGCTCAAGGTAACTCTTGCCTCGGCCTCCCAAAGTGCTGGGATTACATGCTTGAGCCACCACGCCTAGCCCACTCATAACATTTTTAAAACTATGTGTCTATTGGATATTTGTAAAGATACCTATAACAATATAACATTAGATGGAATTATACATATATAAATGACAAAGTCCAAATAGACATGAAGGATAAACTTAACTTTGAAAGTAGAGTCATCAATGAATTTTCACATAGAAAGTATAACAGTCGATAACAATTCAAATATGGTTATCCTACTTCTCTTTGAGATTTTAAAGAACAAAGTTTTAATATTAAGTCAGTTACTTTTATGAATATTAAAATCACCCAGCAAGCGTTGATCTTAACCAAAGGCCAGACATCAACAATATCATCTTCCAAAGGTCCGTCTGTGGCAAGTGCCACATGGATTCAAAAAAATTTATACAATTCTCAGTTTGATGAGTCTCTGGAGATGGCTGATAAAAGAAGCTGTTCTAACAGCTTGAATCTCTAGACAATTTGGGAAATGTCACAGAAAATAACAGGGAACTTTAAAATGATGTAACAAATTGATGATCCCTGTCAGATTAGAGCACATATTTTTATCAATTTCAAAGGTTTTGCAGAGAGTACTCCCAGTGCTCTAATCATTCTAAATAATAGATCCAGTGGATTCATATCTTATTAGATCAAAATTAAAGCTTCTTGAAAAGTTCAAAGTATTTCTGTTTGAAATCTTATTTTAGAGTTTCTTATTTATAAGGAAAACTTGAAGAGGCCTATTTCAGAAAAACATTATTCTGTTCTTTAAAATAGTCAGTGTTCACATCTGAATAACTGATGTGAACAACAGAACTTTCAGGGTCACAGCTCTGAAATTAGACTTGGTTAAAAATTTGTCTTTGCCAATTAGTGGCTTTGAAACTTAGGGCTGTATTCATTTCCTCTGAATTTAATTTTATCTGTTCATGGGTTTAATACTGCATACTTTGCAAGGTTGTCCTAAGTTTAAAGGAGATGTTTGGAGAGTGTTTAGCATAGCTTGTGATGCATGGTGAAAATCTCAATTATATCAACATTATTGATTTGGTATATTGAAATTCTTTACTGTCTCACTCCCCTAATAGAATAAAGGTGGCTCAGTAAGGACAGGGACATTTATTTGTTCACTATTGTTCCTAAAGTATGGCCTGATATATTATAGATTTTTCACAAACACTTGTTGATTGAAAAATTGATACTTTTTTATTATTTAAAATGGAAAAATCCTCTTATTTATTATAAAATATAAGAGGACCATCACTACTGATCTCATACGCATTAAAAGAATAATGAAGGAATGTCGTAAACAACCCTATATCTACAAGTTTGATGACTTAAATGAAATTGATAGATTACTTTAAAGACACAATCTGCCAAAATTCATGCAAAGGGAAATAATGTGAATCAGCCTATAGCTATCAGATACATTTCATCAATGTTTTGAATCATCCTTCCAAAACAGAAAGCAACATGCCTAGATGGTTTCCCTGGTGAATTCTACCAAATATTTTAGGAAGAAATAATACAAGTGCTCTACAGTCTCTTCCAGGAAATAGAAGCAGAGGGTATACTTCCTAACGCACTCTAAGAGGCCAGCATTATCCTAATACCAAAAACCAAAGACATTATATTATAATTAAGGGAAATTACAGAATATCTTTCATAAACATAGATGTAAAACTCCTAAAAAATAGTGGCATTAAAAAACCCATCAACGTATAAAAACAATTATACACTATGGATAAATGATATTTATTCCAGGTATATGAGGCTGGTTTGATGTTCAAAAATCAATTAATTAATCACATCAATAGGCTAAGAAGAAAAATTATATTAGATTTTTCTAATAGATACAGAAAAACATTGGCCAAAATCCAACTCTCAAGAAAATAGGAATAGAGGAGAATATTTTTTAACTTTATAAAGAATATATACAAAAAAATACCCTGCAGTTAACGTCATACTCAATAGTAACTAGAGGTTTTTTTCCCCCTAAGATTGGGAACAAGTCTAGGGTATCCTCTTTTACTACTTCTATTTAGCATTTCACTGGAAGTTCTATCTAATAGAATAAGTCAAACAAAAGAAAATAAAATATATACAGATTGGGAAGAAAGAAATACAAATCTTTTTGTTCTCAGATGATACCATTGCCTATGTAGAATCAACAATAACAATAACAAAAATCCTAGATCTAATAAGCAATTACAGCAAGGTTGCAGGATACAACATTAATGTACAAAAGTCAATAGCTTTTTTACACAACAGCAATAAACAATTGAAATTTGAAATTAAAAACACAAACACCATTTGTATTAGTACCAAAAAATAAAATACTTAGGTATATATCTAGCAAAATATACATAAGACCAATATGAGGAAAACAAATGCATAAACATTGTATTTATGAAATCAAATTAGATAATGTAAATGGGAAAAGTGACCCTTGAAGAACTATCCTGAATTTAGAAGGGGGTCTTACAATTGCTTCTTTTCCTCACAATCCACTTTTTAAAGTCCTACTTATATTACAGAAATCAGTGTTTTTAAGGTCAACTCTTTTCTATAACAATGATATCATAAATATATCATTAAGGATGGGTTTATGAACACTGATAAGACAGCTTAGATTTTCCAAATGTAGAAGGTTTTTCTTAGGTAATATTATTGTTCTCCCTGGAAAACACCCTCATCCATCCATTTGTCCATTCATGCAGGCACATGACTTGAAACAAGTTGATTGATCTCTCTGAATTTGGTTTCTTTATTAAATTAGGATATTAAGCTTATCTACCTCGTTGATTTATATTGAGAATTAAATAAGATAATCAATAAAAAGGCTCCTAGCTTAGTACCTTGTGCATAGTAAGCACTCAGTAACCATTAGCTGTTACTTGTTTTTCTACCTAATCTTCAAAATAGAAGGGGGTGGGAGGAGCCAAAGAGTCATTCCATTTGCCTCAGTCTGATGCTACATGGAAATCTCTGGCTGCCTTTCTGCAGCTTGACTAACACTTGTCTATGATACCTCAAAAGCCATCAGCCAAGATAAAATCTAATAAAATAAAATATTAAATTTGAAAGCAGACCAATGTCGTTAGAGAAAAAGTACATGGATCTTGTCAAAATTATATCTAATTGGTTTTTATCAAGGCAATTAGATAAGAAAAAGAAATAAAAGGCATCCAAATTAGAAATGAAGAAGTAAAACTATCTCAAATGACATGAACTTGAATACGGATAATTATAAAAAGTCCAATATAGAAACTATTGGAAGTAATGAACAGTGTCAGCAAGGTTGCAGTATATAAGAGCAACATACAAAGATCAATTATAGTTATAAATAATAGCATTGAAAGTTCCAAAAATTAAGATAAATAAAACAATTATATTTACAATAGTATCCCAAAAAATATATTTAGCAAAAGAAATGCAAGACTTGTACACTGAAAACTACAAAACAAGAGCAGGCATAGTGACTCACACCTGTCATCCCACCACTTTGGGAGGCCAAGGTGGGAGGATTGTTTGAGTCCAGGAGTTCGAGACCAACCTAGAAAGCATAGTAAAACCTCATCTCTACAAAAAATTAAAAAATTAGCCGGCATGGTATCATGTGCCTGTAGTCCCAGCTTCTCGAGAAGCTAAGGCAGAAGGATTGATTGCCTGATCCCGGGAGGTCAAGGCTCCAGTGAGCCGTGATTGTGCCATTGAAAGAACTTAAAATAGACCTTAAATAAATGAAAAGATATTCTACATTCACGGATTAAAATACTTTATATTGTTAAGATCAAAATATTCTCCAAATTAATCTACAGAGTTAATGCAATATCTGTCAAAACATCAGTTTGCTTTTTGGCATAAATTGAAAAGCACATCTTAAAACTCATGCAGAAATGCAAGAAACCCTAATAGCTCCCCAAAATTCTTGAATAAGAAAGCAAAGTATATGAGAAATCACATCTTTTGATCTCAAATCTGACTACAACATTACAGTAATCAAGACCTTATGGTACTGGCATAAAGATAGACATACAGATCTAGGTACTAAAAGAGAGAGGCTGGAAATAAATTCTCACACTTACAGTCAATTGCTTTTTGACAAGGTTACCCAGACAATACAGCAGGGGAAAGAACACTTTTTTTAACAAACGGTGCTGGAAAAACACATGAGAATGAATGAAGTTGAACTTCTACCTCATGCCATATACAAAAATTAACGCAAAATGTGTAGACCTAAACGTAAGAGCTAAAACTATTAAAACTTTTAGAAGAAAACAAGAATAAATTTTCATACTGTGAATCAGGCATTGATAGCTTAGATATGATACCAAAGCACAAGCACAAGCAACAAAACAACAACAAAAACCAGGTAAACTGTATGTCATAAAAATTAAAAACTTTTTTGCTTCAAATGACCACCATCAAGAAAGTAAAAAGGCAATACACATAATGGGAGGAAATATTTATAAATCATATGTCAGATAAGGGAATTATCACTATATCCCTATTGTGATATATTTGGATATATAACACTATATATATTTGAATATGTAAACACTATATCCAAACTTCCAACAACCCTACAAACTTAGAACTCAATCTTTTAAAAAATGACCTGACCTGGCTTGATGGCTCAGCCTGTAATCCCAGCACTCTGGTAGGCTGAGGAAAGTGAATTGCCTGAGCCCACGGGTTCGAGACCAGCTCAGGCAACTTGGTGAGTCTTCATCTCTACAATTAAAAAAAATAATTAGTCAGGCATGGTAGCACATGCCTGTAGTTCTGGTTACTTGGAAGGCTGAGACAGAAGGATGGTCAGAGCCCAGCAGCTCAACTCTGGAGTGGCTCTGAGCCTCCCATGGCACTCCAGCCTGGGTGATAGAGTGAGACTCCAACTCAAAAATAAAAATAAATAAATTAAAAATGACCCAATTTAAAAATGGTCAAAGAACTTGAATACACATATCTCTAAAGAAGATATACAAATGACCAATAGCACGTGAAGAGATGCTCAATATCACTGATCATTAGAGAAATGTAACTCAAAGCCACAAGATACCACTTCACAACCAATAGGATAACTGTAATTAAAGACAAGCAATAACTCATGTTGGTAAGGATGTGGACAAATTGAGACTCTCATACTTTTACAGTGAGGGTGTCAAATGATAGAGACACTTTAGAAATTAGTTACTCAAAATGTTACCGTAGTTATCATATGACTTAACAATTCCACTCCATACTATCTACTTTTTAGGCAAATGATCTGAGATCCCATCTTTGAGGATATGTCTGAAATCAAAGGAATGACTACTAATTCAGCCATTTAAATATCACAAGCCGCCTGTAATCCCGCACTTTGGGAGGCTGGGGTGAGTGGATTGCCTGAGCCCGTGGGTTTGAGACCCACCTGGGCAACTTGGTGAGACCTCACCTCTACAGTAAATCAAAAAAATTAGCCAGGTGTGGTAGCGCGTGC
Source organism: Cephalopachus bancanus (assembly GCA_027257055.1). Lineage (NCBI taxonomy): Eukaryota > Metazoa > Chordata > Mammalia > Primates > Tarsiidae > Cephalopachus > Cephalopachus bancanus. The sequence continues at coordinate 407,038 of JAPVLO010000084.1, read as the reverse complement.
CTGTAGTTCCAGCTACTTGGAAGGTTGAGGCAGAAGGATCACCAGAGCCCAGCAGGTCAAGGCTGCAGTGGCTGGGAGCGGCCACTGCACTCCAGTCTGGGTGACAGAGTGCGACTCCAAATCAAATTAAATAAATAAATAAATAAATAAATAAATAAATATCACAGGCCACTTTTACATATATACATTATATACATTTTACAATATACATTTTACATGTGTAAATCATACCTGCCAAAGTCCATCTAAATTCTATAGAGCAAATTCCCATGACAGCTTTATTAATATTAGCACTAGCTTTAATTTTATTTGTCATTGTTGATTTGCCTATGTGGTACATCATAATATTTGAGGTCCTCTTATATAATAAATGTATATTTGTATCCATGTTATAAGAACTAGCATTGCACTTTAGTACTTTAAATAAGCATAGGTTTATGGTTGTGTTACCTTACTTTTGATCAGCATAGAGCTCTCTTTATTGAACCTGAATCCTTGGTTGGGAAAGCAGCTTTAGTGCACATGTTGACTCCAACTGTACTCTGACTCCAACTACGCTGCTGTCACTCCTCTCCAGTCCAGCTGGAGATACATTTGTAGTCAACATATCAGCCAATCCTTCAATGGGCAGAGTCTCCTCTATTCTGAGCAGTTCCCTCTGCCTGTGATTTTTTTTCCTCAGTTCTCTCTCTCTCTCTCTCTCTCTCTCTCTCTCTCTCTCTCTCTCTCTCTTTCTCTCTCTCTCTCTCTCAATCTCTCTCTCTCTCTCCCTTTTCTTTAGTTTGTCTTCCTCCACTAATCATCATCCTACCATTTCCAACTTTAAAAAACAAAACAGAAAACTAAAGAACTTTCCTTATTACCCACCCCCATCAAAATACATTAGTATTTTCAGTGTTCCCATAGAATAAAAATGACCAACCTAACATTTTGAGAGCTTACCTTGTGACAAGCTCTACTGCTAAACACTAGAGATCACCTCATTTAACCCTCCCAATATTCCACATAATGAAGGTTTTATTAATCCCAAATTTACAGAGGAAAACAAGATTCAGAAATGTTGGGAAAATGCATGCTATAAAAGGTGGAGCTAGGATTCAGACTGACCTCAGAACAGACCCTGGACTCCTAATTTGATCCTGTTGGTCAGAATCTTGCTTGTATTGTCACTAGTTTTCTGAGCCTGCTTTTCTCATTTGATTGTGCATCCTTGCAGAAGGGTAGGGGGAGCAGCATCTTATTCTTCCTTGTGATTTGCCAGCCCCTGGCACAATGCCTGGGGCATCCTGGTGTTCATTTCGTATTTGTGGAATTAAATTATAATAGTGCTCCCTTGGGAAATTACAACCAGCTTTAGGATAATGCTTCATGATATTTGTCCAGAAATGTCTTGTGGAGAAAAGACTAGACTGCAGTAAGTACGGGATTCACCCACTCCTTATTAGCAGAAAGGAACATCATATTACCTACACTTGTTCCTCAGCACTCACCTGACAAGAGGTTATAACTCTGTCAAATAATTAGAAGGACAAGATTGTTGGGAGCCAACATCTATAGCTACATGGCTGAGGCCTGTAAAGACCTATCTGGAAGGTCGCCTCTGACATAGGATATCAGTTATACCTATAATATTGGCGTGTGATTAGTGACCAGTGTGCATACATGGCAGTAAAACTTACTTCTTTCTAGATATTTTCAAACTTTTATTTCCTGGTAGACTGGTGAGTCAGCTCTTGTTCCCGAAAGCAGTTTCCCCTAAAGCTAGGATTAGAAACTAAATTACCATAATAGTTTTATTGCCCTGCCCCTAGCCAGGCAGAAAGGATTTCTTTTGTTTCGTTACATACCGAAACTCTGTCATGGCGGCCATGCATTTCCTTGCTTTTGTTTCGTTACATACCGAAACTCTGTTTGCTTCAGCCCGAGGCCATGGCAGCCATGCATTTCCTTATTCAAGAGTGTGACAGCTACTATTTGATTTCTAGAGTAGACTTGTTAGGATAAAATATATACATATACACTTATAGTTACATTTTAGAGTATATTTGAGTAAATTTATGCTTGCTGTTTTGTTTCCTTTGGCTACATTATTCAAATATAATAGCTACTATACGATTTATAAAAGAATTAATGATAAGGTATTAGCTTAATAGGATATAGCATAGTATTAAAGGTCAATCATTAGAAAAATTAAAGTTTAGACATAGGAAATTCATTTATGTCATGGTAAGGTTTTATAATTTAAGAATAAGTTTTAATCATTATAGAATTACAGGACACTACGTTGAACCATAATAGATTAATAGAATAACTGAGTCATTTAAGTAAACTTATAGATTATAGTATAGTGTTAAGTTGATAATATTAATCGTTAAAAATATTAGGAGTCAGTAAACTTGGATTTAACTTAGAAAAGTTTTTGTATTAATCAGGGTCTGGAACAAAAAGTATAGTGTGAATGATTTATTGAACATTATGAAAAACACTTTGAACAATCTGTATTGAAATTGTATACCTGTAAATTTAATGTAAGTTTTGTGAAGCACGTCATGCATCATGGAATTGTAATTGTTTGCTTGGAACTTGCAAGTCTCGTGATGGTCTTGTGATGCGTAATTTGCATGGAATTTTGTACGCCCCCAACAAGTGATTATCATACTGATGGAGGGTATAGAAAAAGGTATATAAGTTGGAAGGAATCCGAATAAAATTTGGCTTCAGTCCTGATCAGACTGTTCCCAGAAGAACTGCCTCTGAGTTGTTTCTTCTCTCCGTCTTGATTCACCGTTGCGGTCCTAACCCTTCCCTCGTAGGTCGGGGCTGGCACCCGACATAAGATAATCATCATAATAATTGGAATCATGATCGTTATTATAAACAACAGATAATATTCTAAGTGTTTTACACATATATTGTTTCATATGGACAACCAACCTTTGAAGTATCTACTATTATCTCTATGTTAAAGGTGAGAAAGCTGAGACTTACAGAAGTTAAGTATCCTGTCCATCCATCATAATATTTGAGGTTCTCTTATATAATAAATGTATATTTGTATCCATGTTATAAGAACTAGCATTGCACTTTAGCACTTTAAATAAGTATAGGTTTATGGTTGTGTTACCTTACTTTTGATCAGCATAGAGCTCTCTTTATTGAACCTGAATCCTTGGATGGGAAAGCAGCTTTAGTGCACACGTTGGATTTCATCAGAATTGATCAGAAGATCCAATCCCAGTTGTTTGACTACAGAAGTCAGGTGCATAACTAGCTCCGCACACTGACTCCCATCGGATCAGGACCCTGTGCCCTGTGGCAGTGCAGAGGTGAGCAGTTCCCAGCCAATGTCTTCTCTCTGCTTCCTGCAATGTCCTTAAGGTCTGCAAAGAAGTCCCAGAGCACCTCTTAGTCCTACCCAACAACTTTCTTTGTAAACAACCAAACATATTTGTAAGCAAAACATAACATACTGGTTTTCTTCTTCTTATTGTTCCTTTTCTGTTGCTGGCCTGGACATTTAAAATAGGTGCTAGTAGCACACCAGTCAGATCAATTCCATTTCAAAGAACTGACCCATAATTGCTTTTTCTTGGTATTGTTCACCCAGCATGCAGTCTCTCTGCTGTCTCAACTGGGTTAATAAATTCAGCAGTCTGCATTTTAGCCTGAAGTACACTCTTTAAATTGAAGGAGTTCATTGTGTTGCGCCGTTGTGTCATGCTGTCCTGTGTTGAGCTCAGTTGTGTTATGCTGTACTGCCTTGTCTTGTCTTGTTTTGTGTTACTGACATAGCAAAAAATGGATTTCATTGTGGTGAGAAACATTTTCTGCATCATTTCCAAGTAGTCACTGAAAATTTCCTTTCTGACAGCTATTGCTGTTGGTAAATGTATAATGCCTTAGTACTGTTCCTGTTCATGCAAAGTATCTCACTTCTTTTTTGCTTTCTTTTTAAATTTCACATTTATTTTTTGTTTACACACGCAAAGTAGCTTGGATTCATCCTAAATTAACAAAATCCCTTGCCAATATTTCCCAACAAACCAGACAGACTGTTAGAGACGCTTGCCTTCTCCAGTCTTCCTGGTAATCTTGAAACAAAAGACTCCACTGATATAACAAGAAAGCACTTTTGCAAAGGAGAACCTCTAAGAGATGTTTGTACACAATTATTCCAAGAATGGGTCTTTAGAGGGGAGATATTGAAACGTATTAAATTTGTAACATTAAATCCTCTGACCTTTCCATTGGTTTGTTTAATAATTACTCTGGAATTTTTGCTGCTTAATTAAATGATGAAAAGTTCTAAGGCTTATCTAGTCAATATTAACTAATGCTTATATACATTTGAAAATCTGCTTAAACAATTAATATGATAACAAGTATGATTCTCAAGTTAATAAATGTTTATCTTGGAAAAATGAGCCCATGCGAGTGACTTGTTCTTCATTACTGGTTTTCCAGTTTCTTCTAGGATTCTACAAACGACCATCATGTACATTTTGGGCCCAGCTTTCATTTCTTCGGTAACTAGGATCCAGCTGAGGGAAGATTGTGAGTTCATTCAGTTTCAAGATCCACAAGAAGGGATTGCTCAAGCCCCTGCAGGAGTACCTAAAAATCCACATCGCTGACAAGGAAACAAGAGTAACACCAAAGAAGCTGTGTTACTTAGTCATATCCTGCCCCCTTGTATTTTCAGTGCTCCACTTTACTTTCTATTCCAAATATTTTACAGAATCATCGCCGACTAAAAGCCAATGAAACTAAATAAACAAGGAAGTATGGAATGAAACAGAAGGCTGATAATCAGAATGAATTACTGCTCCATTTATTTTTAAACCCGTGAATTTGGGTAAGGGTTGTCTTCCAGTGGGGCCACACTAAAACAAGATGGTGAAGCAGATGCTTGGGCCCACCTCTCTTAAAATCCACACCTAGGTGGTCAGTGCCCTCTGGCTTCTACCTTCAAGGTTCGGAACCACTTTCCACCACACCTACCCCCATTAACACCAATTGGGCCTGGGTGCTATCTGACAGAACCCTATAAAAGCTAACAGAAAATGTATTTGGGTTAAGGTTTTAGACGTTTACATTCGGAAGTTAGGCTTTAATTCTGGAACCCAAAGAAGTCAATAATGTAAGATATCAAAGATGAAAGTTTCCCTATGAATTATAATAATAGCTAAAATTTACCTACTTTTTTCAAATTTATATGGGTCTTCTCACTGGCTCTCTAAAATAAAATAACTATGAGGTATTTATAATAATAGTACTAGTTGTATTCTCTTTTCAACAGAGGAGGTTACCAAGTCATTTTTGCAAACGATGCAATGGTTTACTCAAGGTGCCATGGGATTAATACATTGGCAATTCGGGTCAAATTCAATGACATTAAATCAATGCCACCCTGCTACCATCACCAATGAGGCCACACTATATATGTAATATCTCTTGGATGTCTCTGTATTTGTGACTGCCTGTGCTGTACACATTACCCATGGCTTTCAAAGTCTTGGCAACTCTGTAGAGCCAGACCATGATGAGACTGGATCCCCTGATCTGGAATTGCTAAGTCTTCCTCCTCCCCAGCCTCCTCTCACCTACACTATGTTCAGACCCCGCCAGGTTCCAACCGAGGAGGAAGAGCAATTCCTCTGCCCCTTAACTGACATTCCTCAAAACCCTCACTAAACACATTTTTCAGTGAATTTCACAGAAGATGGATTTTTTAAAGTTTTTAAATGTCCTTTTTTTTTTTTATGAGTTGGAGTCTCACTCTGTCACCCAGGCTGGAGTGCCACCCTACCTTTGACCTGCTGGACTCCACAATCCTTCTGCCTCAGCCTTCCAAGTAGCCAGAACTACAGGCACGCACTACCACACGCGGCTAATTTCTGTCTGTCTGTCTGTCTATCTGTCTATCTATCTATCTACCTATTTATTTATTTGAAAGCAGGATTTATTGAGAGGACAGAAAAGCTCCCACAGTGGGAGGGGACCTGAGGAGGTTGCCCTTTTTTTAAATTTATTTATTGTAGAGACAAGATCTTGCCAAGTTGCCTAGGGGGCTGGTCTCGAACCCACAGGCTCAGGCAATCTACTCGCCTTGGCCTTCCAAAGTGCTGGGATTACAGGCTGAGCCACCGAGCCCAGCCTGTCCTAAATTTCTTATGTATAATTTATAGTAGTTTTAATATCACAGAGCAAAAAGCAAGAAAAAAATAATTACTTACAATCTCTCCAAACCAGTGGCAAAAATGGCAAAGCAGGAGGCAAAGATCTGCGGTCTCCCTGCTTCTGTCATTACTAGTGGTCCTGCACAGTCCTGTTAGGGAAATCATCTGCAACTTCTTCTAGCAAGATCCATGCCAAGGGCAAAGGGACAAATGAAACATAATATTTGACATATAGATAGATTTGGAAACATGAGAGTGAAATCCACATCTGGGAACCCCCTTTCACGTATTTCCCCTTCTCAAATTTTCCTGAATTCCCCTGCAACTAACAAATCAAAGATGTAGACCCACAGCAAAGTAGAGACTCTAAACTTAAGACTCAAATTAAGATGGATTCAATAAAGGGAGAAGAACTCATCCAAGTTAATGACATCCCCAGGAGATGCAATAGCAAAAACCTTTCTTGAGGAAAACATCTTCAATTTAAGCCCTCATGGTCTCCACAGATAAAGACTAAGTAAATAAGAATTCATAATCAAAGACCAAATATGCAAGGAAGCAAATCTGATGAAGAGAAACGTGTGATAATAAATTTAGAACCCCTAGAAATACAGTTAACAGAATTATTGGATACAGAATAGAAAATGACGATTTTCTGATTAGAGGCAGAAAAATAAAATTTTATATATATATATATTTTTTTTTTTTTTTTTGAGTTGGAGTCTCACTCTGTTGCCCAGACTGGAGTGCAGTGGCCGCTCCCGGCCACCGCAGCCTCGACCTGCTGGGCTGCAGCGATCCTTCCGCCTCAGCCTTCCAAGTACCTGGAACTACAGGCGCGCGCTACCACACCCGGCTAATTTTTGACTTATTATGGAGATGAGGTCTCGCCAAGTTGCCCAGGCGGGTCTCGAACCCGCGGGCTCAGGCAATCCACTCACCTCAGCCTCCCAAAGGCGCGGGATTACAGGCTGAGCCACCGAGCCCGGCTATAACTCATATATTAAAGAACTTGGCTGGTCTTTGTCCTCAGTTCCTGGGAGAAAGTCTGCAAATATTTGGAATTTCATGAGTTATAGGGGTATTTTTTTTATTTATGGTGATCCCTAATAGTTTATACTCACAAGCTGATCCATAGTGGACTCCCAAATAGTTTATGCTAATGAGATGACTCAGCGTGAAGACAGGTTATGCCAGAAAGACCAACCATGGCTTTGAGACATGTGATATCTATTCAACATCCAGAGAGAAGAGGAGGGATGGAGATTGAGTTCAAGCACATGGCCAAGGATTCAATCAATCAAGATTATGTTATGAAAACCCAATAAAAACTCTAGATACTAAAGTTCAGGTGAGCTTCCCTCGTTAACAATACTCTATGTTTATTCTTACACAGTGATGTGCTGGGGAAATGATACATTTTGACTCCACAGGGAAAGGACACAGAGGTTTCATGCATCTGGGGTCCTTCCAGGTCTTGTCCTATACATCTTTCTTTTGGCTAGTTCTGATTAGCATCCTTTTTTGCTAAAATAAAATTGTAACGGTATAGTATAGTTTAGTACTGTATAGTATACCAGTGGTAAAGTATAGAATTTTTCTGAGTTCTCTAAGTCATTCTACTGAATTACTGAACCTGAGAGGTTCATGGAAACTACAAATTTGTATCCAGTTGGTCAGAAATGCAAGGAACCTAGAGATCCTTGAGCTTGTAGTTGGTGTCTAAAGTAAAAGACGTTTTAAGGAAGACTGTGTCCTTAACCTATGAAGTTTGGCTTACCTTAGTGTAGTTAGTGCCAGAAGGTTTTGCAATAACATACTTTTTGTGAGAGTACCAAAAGGAAAGCCTGAGAATTGCCATGATCCATTGATGTTTTAGATAGAATGCTTTTGAAAGATACAACGTGTATGTTAGTGAACCTGTTAGATATGCTAGGTAACCACAGATCACAGAGTACAGAATCAAGCTCTATTACTCAAAGTGGAACGGTTGACTGTAACAGATATTCAATAAATTAATTAAATTCTGAAAGCCAGCCCTAATGTCACTCAGACCTTTGGAAGATGTACAATATCAGTTAGAGGTCCACAAATTACTTTTTGTTTTAAAAATATTCCTATAAATGGTCCATCCAAGGTTCTCTGTGTGGGTTTCAGCTTCCTCCCTTTCTGTGTCTCTGCTTGTCTGTGACTTGTCCTGTGTCTTTCTCCCATTTGTGCTTTTTGTTTTGTTTTGTTTTGTTTTTTGAGTTGGAGTCTCACTATCGCCCAGACTGGAGTGCAGTGGCCACTCCCGGCCACCGCAGCCTCGACCTGCTGGGCTCCGGCGATCCTTCAGCCTCAGCCTTCCAAGTAGCTGGAAATACAGGTGCGCGCTACCACACCCAGCTAATTTTTTGATTTATTGTAGAGATGAGGTCTCACCTGCCCAGGCGGGTCTCGAACCCACGGCTCAGGCAATCCATTCACCTCAGCCTCCCCAATTTTTTTTTTTAATGTGTGGCTTTTCCTGATGCATACACGGTATCTTTCTGCTCCATTCTTTGTTTGTGTGTCTCTCTATGAAGTGTCTACGTTCAAACTGCTTATATGAGAAGACATGATGGGCTGGTCCCACAGAAAAGTCATGTCTGTTGGGAGCAGACCTCACAGAACTTCTTACAGATTGCTGGTCTCCCTGAAGCCCAGTCTATAAAATACTGACAACCTTTTTGTCCAGAATTGATCTTCAATCCAATCGGTTATGCCAAAAACTACCAGTTCACGTGGCATTGGCAGGTGTACCAGGAATCTCTGACTACTCTGTACAAAATTGAGTTATAGATAGGACAAGTGGCTTAAATATTTTGAATTCCTTGCCATGGCCTGTACGCATGTGACTCTTAAAGTGTTCTTGTGAGTTTGCATATACTTCTTTCTTTCTTTGCTTCAATAAAACACCACAGTATCAAATACATCTATCATAGTCTATACAAGACAGGAACCTAGGCTTCTCACTTCATTAAATGTGCTCATGCCTTTGATGGTTCCATCAAACATTTATTAATAATCTATTGTTTGACAAATTGCTTTATGTACCTTGTGATTCCAGAACAGAAAATATTATTTTAAAATATTACAGATCTATCTGCTTCTTTCTGCTATTCCCACTACTCTAGTATCAGAAAAGCAAGCAAAATAGCAATGATGATAGTAAAGAGATTATAGCTGTTTTTTTTTTTTTTTTTTTTCCCAGTTGGAGTCTCACTTGGTCGCCCAGACTGGAGTGCAGTGGCCGCTTCCGGCCACCGCAGCCTCGACCTGCTGGGCTCCGGTGATCCTTCCGCCTCAGCCTTCCAAGTAGCCGGAATTACAGGCATGCACTACCATGCCCAGCTGATTTTTTGATTTATTGTAGAGATGAGGTCTCGCTGCCCAGGCGGGTCTCAAACCTGTGGGCTCAGGCAATCCACTCACCTCAGCCTCCCAAAGGCGTGGGATTACAGGCTGAGCCACCGAACCCAGCTATAGCTGATTTTTTTTAGCACTGACTATGGCCTAGGAGCTATTCCAAGAATTTTACATTTATAAACTTATTGATTCCTTGCAAAAGCTGCTGTGCAATTAGGTACCAATACTACGCCCTTTGCAGATGAGAAAACGGAGTTAAATGATTTTCTTTTCTCTTTTGTTGTTTTTTTTTTTGAGTTGGAGTCTCACTCCGTTGCCCAGGCTGGAATGCAGTGGCACACTCATGGCCACCCCAGCGTCGACCCACTGAGCTCTGGCAATCCTCCACCTCAGCCTTCCAAGTAGCCAGAACTACAGGTGCACACTACTACACCCGGCTAATTTTTTTATTTATTGTAGAGATGAGTTCTTGCCAAGTTGCCCAAGCTGGTCTCGAACCCACGGGCTCAGGCAATCCATTCGCCTCGGCCTCCCAAAGTGCTGGGATTACAGGCTGAGCCATCAAGCCCGCCTGAGTTAAATGATTCTCAGATCACACAGCTATTCAACAGACAGGCCAGGATTCAATCCCAGATGGCCTAACTCCCAAGTTTGTATACTTTGTCACGAGGCTGTATGGCCTCATGTACTTAGTGGCTATTCATTCAAGATCAGAGTCAGGTAAACTTGAATTCAAATAAAGGCTTGTCTACTTGTAGATGTGTGGTCTCTCTGAGCCTTGTTATCATCTACAGTAGAGATAATTCACTGATAGGATTAGCATAAAAATGAAATGAGATAATACGTACAAGTCACAGTATTCAAACAATAGTAAGTGGCTGTAGGTAGTGGCTCATTATTATTATTCTGAGCCCTCTTCAGAATGTTAGCATCAAATCAGTATTAAACATCAGCTATTATTTTTCCATCTCACATAATGGTACACTGAACACCATACAAACCAAAAAAAGGACAGGCATGCCCTTCACATTCGGGTATCTTTGGGTCTAAACTACTTAATACTGCCCTAAAGTTCAAGAAAAGTACAGAAAACTAACCACTGATGAAACTTATGAATTGGCGGTTTTTCTCCCCTGTGTCAGTTCTGGCATCGAACAATTCAGTCACTCCGAAGAAGAAACTGGGGTGGAGATTAAGGAGGGATAGTGAAGGCTGTGTGTGGGGTTGATGTGTACCACAGTATATGGAACTAGGACCTCATCCAGCCAGTCAGGGAAGACTACATGAAGAGGTGAAAACTAAGGAAACTCTAGGGGTGAGGAAGAAGGTGGGCAGCTATGACAGGAGGGAAACAGAGGGAAATTTCCACATGCCCTTGTGAAAGGACAGAGGACAGAATTTCCTGAGTTGCTCTCACTAGATGATTTGCTTGTTGAAATAATATTTTCCTCCTTGTATCTTCTCAGATTATCAAGATTTAATAAGCTGTCTGTTCTTATAAACCATCTATTGGTTATTCTAATTCTTTAAAGGCAGATTATGTGTTCATCTTTTGTTTCCCTAGCCCCAGTATAATGCCTGGGATTTTGTAGGTCCTTAGTAACATTCAATGTTCCCAATAAATCTTAGTGCCCATATGTGGCTAAACTCTTATATTCTGACAGGATGTTGCACACTTGAAAATATATCACAGTGGTGTTTTTTTTATTTTCCGGATCCTTCTAATGCCATCATTCTATTTCCTGTGGTCTAAACTGCAAAGACGCATACTTATTTCTCCCCAGTAAAAATGGTTCCCTGCGGCATGATTAACGCAAGTTCACATACGCATATGGCTGACAACCCCTAATAAAAGCCTCTTCTTAAAAAAAATGTCAAAAAGCTGGAGAAAAGAGGTTTTTGCTTTGTTTTGGGTTTTTTTGCTGACTCTCAGGACTGAGCAAACTAGAAAAACCTTTAAGAAATTGTTTTATTAGCCAAAATGCAATTCTCTGTTGGCACATGTTTGGAGAAGAGTAACAAAATATTTTTTCAACCCCTTAATTGATTTCAGGGTATTTGCATGAAAACAAATGGAAAATAATAGCTTTAATGTTATATTCATATTAGATAGATAGATATCAGATATACATATATTCTGCATGAGTGGCAAATTGTTAAATTAGAAGGGAAAAAAGTAGTCTGATATAATTCCTGCTTTATTTAATTTGGGGTCCAAGAAAAGCTAACCTTTCTGAGATACTTTATCCTTATTCAATGAACATCTCAACTTTCTGTTACTTTTCCTTCAAATACTGGTATTTACATTTCATTACTTTTCCTTACCCTTTAAAAAAATGCCATGGTTTTAAGAAAAAAAACTCTAAACAAGTCATATTTTGTTCATTAACAATAGTCATTCATATTCTTAACTTCACACATGCAGTTGTCAAGTTAATTCCAATTCAGTGGTTTCAGAAAAGAGTTTTTGGTCTGACAATAACCACTAATCATCCTTTAGCCTAAAAATGAAATATGTGCTGACATTCTTTTTAGACTATCATAATATTACATAGTGAAAATTTTCAAGTCTCATTTTTGAGCTTTGTGATCATAAAATTAATCACATTTGAGAGGAATTCTAGCTTTTTTGTATAAGACAGATATGTTGCTCACAGAAATAGATAATTATAGGCCAAAAAATGTTGGGCGCAGTACAACATTAACAGTGACCATGTTACAAAGCTTTTGAAAAGAAGAATTTTACATTGCCACTATTTTAATCATCCATTCAGCCAACAAAACAACTCTTTTTTTTTTTTTTTAAGTTGGAGTCTCCCTCTGTCGCCCAGACTGGAGTGCAGTGGCTGCTCCCAGCCACCGCAGCCTCGACCTGCTGGGCTCTGGCGATCCTTCTGCCTCAGCCTTCCGAGCTGGAACTACAGGCGCATGCTACCACGCCCGGCTAATAAATTTTTGATTTATTGTAGAGATGAGGTCTCGCCAAGTTGCCCAGGCGGGTCTCGAACCCGCGGGCTCAGGAAATCCACTGACCTCAGCCTCCCAAAGGCGCAGGATTACAGGCTGAGCCACCGAACCCAGCTCAAAACAACTCTTGTTCAGTGTGTGTTCAATTTGCCTTCTGGCTAGATGTACATGGCAAGCATCAGTGGCACTCACTCAGGAACCAGTTCTGTCCAATTCCCTTTACTCTCCATAGATGAGTATTTCACCTTGTACTCGGGACAGAAACCATCAAGAGACTTCAACTTTCTAACATCAAACCTACACACTCTTTGGAGCTGAAATGTGTGTTTCTTGCTTCCTTCTGGCATCCCAAGTCAATTCCTCAATATATGCTGAGACCCATTTCCTCTTGTTTATGCAGAATTCTCACTTTATCAGATAACTCATCTTGTATTTTTCTTCCCACCCTACTTGATGAATTCACTCTGTTACCACTTACTCCTCCAGTTACTACTCTATCTACTCTCCCTGAGACAAAATTGTCACAATAATTCTTATACATTCTTCTCTCACTATCTTTATCTCCTCCTCTCCCAAAACTCAACCCTTTTCAGCCTGACCCACACCTTTTCCTCTACGAAAACAACTCTACAGAGATTGTCAGCGACTCCAATGACAATGAATCTTATAGAAATTCTTTGGCCTTTGTCTCACTTATTTTTAATTTTTTTACTGAAATTGTATATATTTAAGGTATACAGCATGTTTTTGTGTACATATGCATTATGAACTGATTACTACAGTCAAGCTAATTAACATAACCACCTCATATAGTTGCCTTTTCTGTGTGTGTGTGTGTGTGTGTGTGTGTGTGTGTGTGTGTATGTGTGTGTGTGTAGAACACTAGCAAATCTCAGGTACATGGTACAGTATTATTAACGATGGTCCCTATGCAGTGCATTCGTTTGCTAGAATTTTTTTTTTATCCCATATAACTGAAACTTGGTATCTTTGACCAACATCTACCATTTCCCCACTGCCAACGCCCCCACTCCTAGTAACCACCATCCTACTATACTTAACCTTTCAAGAAACTCTGTCCACTTTCCTTCTTTAAAAAATGTCATCTATTGGCACTGATGACACTACACACCATTGGTTTTCTCCCTCCACTTTCCAGTTTCCTTGGCTAATTTATCCTTCTCTGTACATTTTAAAGAAGCTTACACCCTTATAAGGAGGCTCTTCAGGAATTAAAACGTATTTCCCTCATCTTTATTTTCATTCTATACTCTTTGTTTAGGCAAACTCGTGACTTCAAAGATCATTCAGGTGTCAACAAGTTCCAATTTATTTTATTTTATTTTATTTTTTTTGAGTCGGAGTCTCACTCTGTCGCCCAGACTGGAGTGCAGTGGCTGCTCCCGGCCACCGCAGCCTCGACCTGCTGGGTTCCAGCGATCCTTCCGCCTCAGCCTTCCAAGTAGCTGGAACTACAGGCAAGCGCTACCACGCCTGGCTAATTTTTTGATTTATTGTAGAGATGAGGTCTCGCCTGTCCAGGCGGGTCTCGAACCCGCGGGCTCAGGCAATCCACTCACCTCAGCCTCCCAAAGGCGCGGGATTACAGGCTGAGCCACCCAGTAAGTTCCAATTTAAATATGTAGCCCAGACCCTTTCTTTTAGTTTCTGTACCAGTATATCCAACTGCCTATACAACATGAACTCTTAGGGCACATTAAATTCAGGATTTCCCAAAGCAAACTTAGGATCTTTCTCCCCAAACCTGGCCTTCCTCCAGTCTTCAATAGCTCAGTGAATGGCACTAACTGTTGGGAGCCAGCCTTGGAGGCCCGCCTGATTGACAAAGTCCAGGTGCGCTGAGGATCCCCGGCCGCAAAGCGAGCCCAGGCAGCTGAGGCCCTTCTGTCTTCCATCTTTGCTGTTGATACAGCTGAAGAAATTCTGTGCAGTCGTGGAAGAAGAAGATAGCATGTTTATGCAAAGAATCACAGCTAACCTGGAGATGTCATGGTTCATTTTCCATTTTCCCACTATGCCGCTTGGCCTTTTCTAACATATGCAAGGGTTAAACCCTGAAGCACATCAAGAATGCTTTCTTTCACTTGGTTATAAGTTACTAGATATTGCTTAAGTAATAAATGATATAAGTATATTCACTCCTTATTTGATTTAGGATTCTGCAGTTTAGTCTTTAGACATAAGGTTCTTTATAAGCACAAGTTTATAGTAAGTTTATTATGAGCTCATTATAAGTTCTAACACTTATCTAGGAGTTATGTAGGTGATTTATAACACTGTTTTCACTGACTTAGGATACAGATTATCTTTAAGGTTTTTACTTAATTCAGTAGTTAAAACTCTAAGTCAACATTTGTAAAGTGGGTTTTCACTGAACTCATAATATACTAATTAGACACTTTTATGACAACTTAGCTAAAGACAGAAAACAACCTTGGGGGCCTGGGAAACATTACTAGAAGGTTCTTTTGAGTTTTCTTTAGAAACAAGCACAGTAGGATAAGAGAAAAGTAACGAAGACACCTGGACAACAAAGGCGATTACAGGACTCTGAAGGACATAAAGCCCCAGAAGGAAGACTACTGCTAAACTTTCTGAGACAGTTCAAGGACTGTAATTCGGAACTTTGGACTAAAACTATCATCTTTGGCCTTATGAATAAGACTCATTGTCCGAATGTTTACAGGGTTCTTGACTTGTTTATTGCTAAGACCACTAGATGGTGGTAACTTGTAGAGGATATGTACGTGAAGGAATTTTCTTTGTCTTGCCCCTTTACAAATGGTATAAAAAGCCGGGCTCGGTGGCTCAGCCTGTAATCCCGTGCCTTTGGGAGGCTGAGGTGAGTGAATTGCCTGAGCCCGCGGGTTCGAGACCCGCCTGGGCAGCGAGACCTCATCTCTACAATAAATCAAAAAATCAGCTGGGCGTGGTGGCGTATGCCTGTAATTCCGGCTACTCGGAAGGCTGAGGCGGAAGGATCGCCGGAGCCCAGCAGGTCGAGGCTGCGGTGGCCGGGAGCGGCCACTGCACTCCAGTCTGGGCGACAGAGTGAGACTCCAACTCAAAAAAAAAAAAAAAAAAAAAAAAATGGTATAAAAGCTTTCCCTTAGCTAACATTAAATTGTCATCTGTTCAAGAAGCAGGTGTCCAGTATATGCTTTTCGTCTTTCGCCTATCCGTCTCTCCTTCAGGAGATCTCACAACCTTGTGGGGCAGGACCCCGCAAGTGGCGCCCACCCTTTCTTTTAGTTTCTGTACCAGTATATCCAACTGCCTATACAACATGAACTCTTAGGGCACATTAAATTCAGGATTTCCCAAAGCAAACTTAGGATCTTTCTCCCCAAACCTGGCCTTCCTCCAGTCTTCAATAGCTCAGTGAATGGCACTAACACCATCAGGCTGTGCATACCAGAAACCTTTGAGCCAATCCTAATAATCCTCCTTCTTCACCAGCCCATTTAACCCATCACCAAGTCCTACCATTTACTTCTTACCTAACTCCCATATCATTCACAGTAACAGAACTGAAAATGAAACGTCTCATAAACTTTTACCTTTTTTGCTGAAGGAGAGACTCACTTCATAGCCTGAGATAAGTACCACCTTCACCTATTTATACTGGCAAGCAATCGTCACTGAGTATCTCTCTGTAGGTTCTCCGGAGGCATGGTTCCCTTAGGGATTGGCAGTACCAGTATATCGTGCACATCTCTGCCAGGTGCAAAGGCTTTACCCTCTGAGAAGTGGGTGGGACTACAGGAAAAGCATCCATTCAGATGAAGTAGGCTGTGAAAAGCCTGTCTCTGCTTTCTGAAAGTCACACTGCCATCATCCCTACCCTTTCCTGGGAAGGACAGCTTACATGTCCCAATAACAAGAAATGAGAAAATATAGAACTTCATAAAAGGGGTGACAGGCAAAATATAAGAGATTCACTTAAATTTGTTTTCTTTTTTTTTTTTTTTCTTGAGTCTGAGTCTCTGTCTGTCACCCAGACTGGAGTGCAGTGGCACAATCATGGCCCTCTACAGCCTCAACTTCCTGGGCTCAGGCAATCCTTCTACTTCAGCCCCCTGAGTACTTAGGACTACAGGCCTACACCACCACACCCAGCTAATTATTATTATTATTATTATTAGATGATTATTATTATTTTGTAGAGATGAGGTTTTGCCATATCACCCTGGCTGGTCTCAAACTCCTGGCCTCAAGCAATCCTCCCACAATGCTGGGACTGCAGTTATGAGCCACCACGCCTGACCAAACCACTTAAATTTGAGTCCCAGATAAATAACAAATTTTTTTTAGTGTAAGTATGTCTATGCAATGTTTAGACATATTTAAACTTTTAAAACTGTTGTTTATTGAAAATTTAAATTTCAGTGGGCATGCTGTATATTTATTTGCCAAGTTTGATAACTCTATTCAAAGCCCACACTTCATTCGTTCATTCATTCAACAAATATATTTTGAGTGCAACTGTGGGTCAGTCATTGTTCTACCTGCTGAGCAAAATCCCTCATGAATCTTTTAGTTCATAATGAAGACCACACCTAGGTGCCTAGGTTGCACCGCCTGAGGGCTAGTCCCACCCCACCACTCTGCACAAAGTATTCCCCCTGTCAAAAGACACACAACACACGGTTGACTCATGAAAACTTGTGGTCTACTTGTTAAAACATTATTTTCTTAGGAGGATAATCAGGCCACAGTGTTAACGGTGACCATCATTGAGTTTGAAAATTGGAATAATCTTTATTTCTTTTCCCACTTCTTTGCATTTTCCACATACTCTAAATGAGTACATATTACTTATTTTTTATAAACAGGCTGGGCACAGTGGCTCAAGCCTGAAATCCCAGCACTTCAGGAGGCTGGGGTGAGGGGATTGCCTGAGTCGAACAGCCCGGATAACTTGGCGAGACCTCATTTCTACAACAAATCAAAAAATTGAGCCGGGTGTGGTAGCACACATCCGTAGCTCTGGCTACTTGGAAGGCTGAGGCGGATGGAGCACCGGAGTCCAGCAGGTTGATGCTGGACGTCAGCCTGGGCGACAGAGCGAGATTCCAACTCAAACAAAAACAAACACAAAAACAGTATATGTTGTTAGGTTGCCAATATTATAACTTTCAAGCAGTTATTTTTCATTTTTTAATTGTTTTTCAAGTAATGGTTCAAGCCCTGATCTGCATCGTTAGCAGGAAGTCTGTTATCCACTTCTGAGACACCTCTTACTCCATGAATTGTTCAGGCATTTTAGCAGTCCAAAAGTGGGGGCAGGCTAGAAGGGCAGAGAGATCTTCACCCAGGCAGGGCCAGACCTAGAGCCAGCTTGCTGCCTCCTGAAGTCTCTATCCCTGCTGAAAGCATGCCTGCACCCACTCTAACAGCAGATCTGAGCCTCCACCACACAGATAGATACCTGCTCAGGCCTGCGTGGCTTGGCACGTTATAGTAGGGTCCGCCCACCCTTTTAATGCTAAAATAATCCAGTGTGCCTCTAAGTCTTCATGGTTTAGGGCTCAGATCTTTCCATTGTCACACACAGCCACCCACCCAAAGGAGCTTCTGGCTTTCACATGCCAACTCGCAACCCCGGTTCTAGGGTATCACCTTCCCATCCCCACTGGTCCAGAACTATCCAATCTCCTCCCAACTAGGAATCCATACTTTAGAGATCCATCGGCCTTCCCTTTCAAATACATAAAACAGCCGGGCTCGGTGGCTCAGCCTGTAATCCCGCGCCTTTGGGAGGCTGAGGTGAGTGGATTGCCTGAGCCCGCAGGTTCGAGACCCGCCTGGGCAGCGAGACCTCATCTCTACAATGAATCAAAAAATCAGCCGGGCGTGGTAGCGCGTGCCTGTAATTCCGGCTACTTGGAAGGCTGAGGCGGAAGGATCGCCGGAGCCCAGCAGGTCGAGGCTGCGGTGGCCGGAAGCGGCCACTGCACTCCAGTCTGGGCGACAGAGTGAGACTCCAACTCAAAAAAAAATAAAATAAAATAAAATAAAATAAAATACATAAAACACAAATGATCTGATTATATTCCCTTTCTTTTTGCAAACAGGGTTATCGTCCAGCCTCATTCAACGAAAAGAAGCTATATCAATGATTCCAGGAGCTCTCAGACTTCTCCAGGAGCCCGGTCAGCAAATTCAGGAAAACCAATATCCATCCTTGAAGAAGGGCAGTACCCTTCTGAAATCCCAAGTCATTTTCTGGCTCTTTTTTCAGTAGAGACAAAAGGACAAATGTAATCACTAGAAGGGCATCCCACTGCATTTATGGTGGATGCCCTGAAATTTTAAAAAATCACACTAAGCCCACATCTCACCATTCCCCAGTGGACTCAATACAGCTTTCTTACATCCTTATACGAGGCAAAACCTCCCTCTCATTACCTTAGTCTTATTGGCCACCTCGTCATGATAAAACCACCTACTTGGGCTAATTTTATAAATCAGAAATAAAGGTGAATGGACCAAGGTAATGTGTCCTGATCCATAAATTTATTTTTTATTTTTATTTATTTAGTTTATTGAGATGGAGTCTCACTCTGTTACCTAGGCTGGAGTGCAGTAGCAAGATAATAACCCACACCACAGCCAGGACCTCCTGGGCTCTGGCAGTCCTTCCACCTCAGCCTCCTGAGAAGCTGGGACTACAGGTACATGCCACCACACCTGGCTTATTTTTTTATATTTTTTGTAGAGACAAGGTTTCACTATGTTGCCTAGGTTGGTCTCAAACTCCTGAACTCAAGCAGTCCTCCTGCCTCGGCCTCCCTGGGGAATACAGATGTGAGCCCCTGTGCCCAGCCCTGATCCATAAATTATTTTCAAACAGCACAACAATTATTTTTAAACGGCATTTTATTGCATTGGTACTGGTATGGTCTCTTACGCCTAAATAATTCATAACTATCCAAATATGATTTTCTTTTAAATAGAGGTTAACTATTTTAATAAGACTTTTCATCCTAAGCAAAACCAGTGGGAAGATGTTTCAAATCAACTCAGGCCACTAGCTTATAGTTTGATGAGACTGAGGGAAAATGATACAAAAATAAACCCAAATCACACAAGGCTTATGTCACAGGACTTGAGTGCAGTAAAGGGACTTTGAAGATGATCGACAAGGATGTTTTCATTTTACATCTGAGAAAAATTGAGATCCAGAAAGGCAAATGCACAAAGTCACACAACTAGGTTGTCATCCATGAGGCAACACATTAGGTTGACAACTCTTACGTGCCAGACCTGGGGTGGGAAGTTCGAAGACAACTAAATTGTACACGGAGGAGTCTACCATCCTCATTGGAACTAGGACTCAGATTTCAATCCTGGGCAAAGTTCTCTCCTTCCCAATAAGGCAGGCCATTGGAATTATCCCTGTTCTCTTTGGGACATTGAGGTGGAATGCCATTGATTGCCTGGTGGCTTGAGTAAATACCCACCCAGCCCCATACCCTGAAAGTTTCATGGACCATCAAGGAATCACTTGTACCCAAGTAGACTAATGATCTTTGTTTGAAATTAAAGAAGATTTAGGAAAATAATTCTCTCCAGTCATACAAATAACATTCAACCCAATGGTATTATCAAATCCCCATATGACTTTAAATGCTTTCTCCTTCATTTTAGGCCACTGCTAAATTATCCATGCCCCTGAGCATGAAAATGCCGTGCATAAATTAAAAACAAGTCAGTTTTTTTTTTTCCCTCTGTGCTGTTGCAGAAATGTCAATTTGCCACATCATTTAGCAGCAGAGAAGAAAGTTCCAGATGGGAAGGGAAGAAACATGAGCAATGAGCCTGATCACTGAAAAAACTTGAGAATTTCTAACCAGAGTGAATATTCCTTACAATTTCAGAGAAAGGTATTAACATGAGAAACGTGAGGTCAGAAGAATAGCCTCCCTTTCCTAGATAGTCTCAGTTTTGATTTCTGTTGTAGTTACTTCAAATTCTCCCCCCACAATTGACCCCCTCAGGCTATCCAGAACACCGCCATTGCCACTGTCTCCTTGTTGTTTCCTTTTATTTGTTTATTTATTTTTACAATTTCCTATGCTAAGACAAAATCCAGGCTTCTTATCTATCTTGGCAAGCATGAATTTCAATTTTTTAACCGTACAGAGGAAAATCCACATGCACACACCACCAGAGGAAGCAGCTGCAAGAAGTTATTTGCTTCTATGGATAAGTCCTCAGGCTAGAATTTAGGAGAGCTGAGTTCCGGGTCCAGGTTTAACAGGATATCTAAATGATTCATTTCTGTGCTTCCACTCCCAGTGCCTGGCACAGGAGAGGAGCTAAAACTCCATCGTCCACCAGACTTGTCTCTCAACACAGGTCTCCTTCTCCACTGAGTGTACCCTTCACGGTCTCCCACCTGCTTCCTGTTTATTCCTTATTCTAAGTGTTTATTCATCTTTTCGGTCATTTAGTTTTTCATCAGTCACACCTCATCAAGTCTAGACTAGCCTTCTTCCATTCCATCCATTTTATCCAACTCAAGTATCAGCAACAAAATCTCAAATTCCACCTCTGGATAGCTTCAAAATTAATGCCATTGAATTGCTTCATTGTGTTTGCCTTGACATATCTCTAAGTCTCGAACCCCTTTCCTAAATGGTCAGAAGTCTCAGTTTCTTGTCCCAGTTCTCTCTCAACTACAGATTAGTTTGAGCAAAACCAGAGATCCTCCATTTTTTCCTATATAAAAAAATAAGATCCCTAAAACTGTTTCCAGTTCTAATAGTCTGTAAGTCTAAGATTGTATTCACTATTTAAAAATTCAGATTAGTCTTTTGGGGTTTTATTATTATTCCCCCTTTCATTTCTTAGCATAATTATAGCATATAGTAGCTTAATCCGGGTGGAAGTTTGACAAAGGTCAGTGAAATTATTTCTCGGGCTACTTTTTGTGGAAGTGTTCAGAAATTCAAGGGTTAAAATCAGATGCCATTGAAAATGTCTCTCAGCTACTAAGGCCTTTAGTCATTAGTGAAAAATTAATATTTTAATTTTTATTAAACTAAGAACATTAAAGGTCTTTTAACTCCTCAAAGCATGTGAGAAGGTGATATAAACGAGGCTAAATATTTATCGGAAACAAAAGGCTTCCTAAAAATCCATTTTCAGAGTTTATCATTCTCAACCAATAAGAAGCAATTCCCTTTTCTCCAAATGGCAGTAGTCTTCTGTCTCCTATTTAAATAAAGGAAAATGCAAGGCGTGTCACACGACAACGCAACCCCATTTGAGAAGAAAGAAATGAAATGATCAACAGTTTCGGTCTGCAATTTGGAAACAAAGAGTGAGATCTGATCATCCTGGCATGTTCCTCATTTTCTGCTTGAGGAAAAAATAAAGGATATTTATGAGAACTGTCCTCTCTTATTAAAGTGAGATGATTGCTTCAGCCTTTCTAAAATGTTTTGTAATATTCATTTTTCACTAATGACATTTTTAATATACTCTGTGATAAATGCCTGCCAAAGTCTTGCTCTCACCAGTGTACACGTGTGGGACTATAATGAGCGTGACCCCGGTCCCTTCCACAGATTGGAGTCATCTATTACCCAATGCTGTAGCCAATTTGCATCTCTGATCTACAAGCCTTTTTTTTATTTCCAGCTGTTACCTAAATTTGTCCTTGCAACCATTTTTGTCAGTTCTGGAGGCTTGTGTGTAATAGTCTAATTTTGCAGATAAGGGAGTAACCAGGGGTGACATACACTCCACCAGAGGATATCAGATGAGGGCCACAGTCAGCTTCCAGAGAAGACTCCTAAGTGAGAAACCCATCTAGCCCTTGGAACATGTGGTTCCCCAGTGGCAGGCATCAGCCTAAAAAAAAACTGTTGGCAGGCTTCTGCTGAATTTGGATATACCCTACTTTACATTTTGTCAACACAAAGTCATTCAGATGGCTCTATAGAACTAGGGCTTTGAAACTGTTGTTGCTGCTGCTGTTGTTTTTTTAAAGCAACATTAACTAGATTCTCCTGTTCTGATTCTAACCTATCGCTTATCTGCCAGACTAAGAAATAAAGAAAATAGAGGAGCATGAGAAATGAATGGAGAAAGAGAATATTGGAGAGGTTCTCTGGAATACACAGCACCCAGTTAGATATGACAGCCCCCAAATCACATGCACTGACGAAATAGGATGTTCTTAAGTGAAATGTATAGGAACATTTGAAATTAGTTTATTCATGATCTTATCATTTCATTCATTTGGTTATTAGCAAGTAAAATTTGCCAGATATTAGGCTATCTATGGGGAATATATGTGTGATTAATTACTGCTCAGATACTGTCTTATCTGTAAACACCAGAAGATCGTCTTATTTACTGTTATAGCCCCAAGCCTGGAAGAGTATGTGTCCAATGAAAAAGATATTGAGACCAACAGCGAGACAGTGAGAGAGCGAAAAAGAAAATTAGGGTAGGAAGAAGCTACATTCTATCCCCAGCATCTTGGGAAATATCTGACCCAGAGTAGGGGCTCGGTGAACGTTAGTTGTTTATACACATAGTGGAATTGACGTGATTTATTTCCAAAGCATTGCTACACTGTATGACTTGAGTTATTTGTGTTCAGGCAGAATAAAAATATCCAAACAAAAATTTCATTGCTCTATTGATATTTGCTTAGAGGGAAGTAAACACAGCAGCTACTCATCTTCATTATATGTCTTTGTATGTTCACAAATGCTTTGGCGAAATCATTTAACTAGTCCCGCTTCTAGGGGAAGGTTGTAAAGACGATTTTGTTTTCTTTTAAAGAAAAGACTCTGTTTAACCTAATGCCAAGAAGGCTGTAGGCTCCTGGCATGGAATGCAGGACAGGGAGCAGAAGGGCTGAGGAGGGGCATTTTTATTGTGTTTATGCTGAATTCCCTGAATACCATCCACCCATTCCATAAATATTTATTGAAGACTTGCTATGTTGAAGGCATTGAGTTAGAAAGCACAGGCCCTGCACTCAAAAAACCTGTGGTCACACGGGACCTGGACAGAGGAAGGAACAATTAAGAGACTCTGAAAAGGATTATGGGAGAGGAAAGCATTGAAGTGCTCAAGGGGCGAGAAGGATTTCCACAGGAGATGATGCTTAAGTTAGCTTCTTTAAAGAATGAAATTAGATGATATAGGTTAAAAAAAAATAAGCCAAGCAGGAACATACAAGTAGACATAGCAGGAGAGAGTATTCCAGAAAAGAAAATACATAGGCCACAGCACAGGAGTAGAACGTACGGGACAGGGTGGGTTTGAGAAAATGCAGAGAGGTTTTTGTTGACCAGCCACCAGGAGAAAAGAGGCCATGTCCAATGCATGATCAGAAAGGACTTGGTAGACCATGCTTAGGAGACTGAATCTTAACCTGAAGCTAACAGGAAGTTTTGCTCACATGCTAAGGTAAGCGCCAAAACACAGATGGGTAGCAAAAATGAAGCTGGCCTTGCAAAAAAACATTTCCCCACTGGACACAGACTACTTAAATAATTAAGAGCTCACTCATCTAACAAATAACTGTGTGAGCACATGAAGTGAGGGATGGAAGTATGACCCAGATCGCAAACTTCTTATAATCTAGGAGGGAAATGTTGAGTACTGACTAGAACGGTAACTGCCCCAAGAGGAACGCATCTAAAGAACACTAGAAAACTAAATTAAGAGGGAATTACTTCTAACTGAGTGATTAGTAAGTACTTCATGGAAAAGAGGACCTGGAAAGCTCTAGACTCAGGCAGAGGTTCTCAAGCTTGAGTGTGATCAGAAACACCTGGAAAACTTACTTAAACTCACATGCTGCCCACCCCCCGAGGTTCTAATTCAGTAAGTCTGGAGTGAGGCCCCTAATTTGCATTTCTAACAAGTTCCCAGGAATTGCTGATACTGCCCGTCCAGGGACAAAATTTCCAGAACTTCTGCTCCAAGGCAAAGTTAGGAACTGGGCAAATAGAGACGAGGTTGTAGCCTCCCAGAGGAGGAAATCTCGTACATAGAGGCACACAGTTAGACAAGCAAAACAATATCCTGGTTACAGTCATGTTGGGGTAGCATATTAGACACATGAATGCACAGTTGATCTTTGAACAACGTGAATTTGAACTGCACAGGTCCACTTATATGTGGATTTTTTAAAAACAAATACAAGCAGCCATCCATATCTGTGGGTTCTGTACCTGCAACCAAATGTGGATAAAAAAATATATTTGTGAGATGCAAAACCTGAAGATATGGAGAGGTGGTTTTCCTATATGCGGGTTCTTCAGGACTGTCTGAAGGACTTTCATGTACACAGATTTTGGTATCCTCAGAAGTCCTGGAACCAATCCCCTATGGATACCAAGGTATGAGATCCCATCAGACACAGCAACCCTGGTGAATTAATTACCCAATCAACTCCAGTTAACTGAGAGAAATTGTGCTAGAATAGTTATCAGGTATAAGGCAATGGTCAAAGTGAAAATAACTTCCATGTGGTCTGCTCCTTTTCTTCGAAATGTTCTATCTTTGAGTTATCCTAAACTCATCAAATCTGCCCACTCTTTAAACGGAAACAGCCATCAGTACCAAACACCTCAGCCACTGAATACATAACTGATCCCTTCCATCTACATAAAAGGGAATTACAAAATATTTTTGGTTTAGTCAAGGCAAGGTTAGGAATTTTCAGAAGGAATTTTAAACAGAGAAAGAGGAAAAGACACACAGTTTTCATTTCGTCTCAAAAAAAAAAGAGTCCAGCTCCAGCAAAGATTAGCTTGGCTGATGCAGTTTTATAATAATTTTCATGGTATTATAAGCCTTTCTTTTTAAATTTTTTTTTGTAGAGACAGGGTCTTGCTATGTTACACAGGCTGATATCAAACTCCTAACAATTCTCCCACTTCAGCCTCCCGAGGTACTGGGATTACAGGCGTGAGCCAAAATGCCCAGTGCAAATAGGGTCTTTACGGAGGTAATCAAGTTAAAACGAGGTCATGAGGGAAGGACTTAACTCAATATCGCTGGTGTCCTTATAAAAGAGGAAATTTGGACACAGAGACAGATACATAAGGAAGACTACGTGAAGACATACAGGAAGTACAACGACACGTGATGTCAGAGGACTGAAGTGATGGATCAACAAGCCAAGGAATATCAGGGGTTGCTGGCAACTGCCAGAAACTAGAACAAAGAAGGATTCTTCCTTATAGGTTTCAGGGGAGCATGGCCCAGCTGACATCTTCATCTCAAACATCTGGCCTCTAGCACTATGAGACAATCCATTTCTGTTGTTCTGAGTCACCCAGTCAGCAGCACTTTGTTAGGGCAGCCCTAGCAAACTAATATGGAAGGCGATTTCAAATTCTTTATATAAACACAGCACACACCCACACACATCTTGGCATTTTTCATCTTAAATAATATTTCCACTTATCACCCTCTGGCCTATGACGTGGCCTTCGTAATCAGGGTAATTATCGACCACAATTGCTTAGAAAGATTTGTTTTGTATTGTTTGAATAAATGATAAAGAACAAGAATATGTTTTTCCTAAGTTCCCCTATTCTTGCATGAAACATATCAAATTAACTGCTACCACCCACACCCAGATGAAAGGCCAATCAGTGGTTGCAGTGGCACCTGCCAATCTCCGACCCACCCAGCTACCAGTCAATCTGGCCATAGACTACGATCCTTTTGCTCACTTTATCTTGCTCTTGAGTAGAGGAGTAATTTCCCACAGGCTTGCATAGTTAATAAATAAGTGGGCAGGAGCCACTGTGAGTGCCAGTTCACCATGTCTGCAGAAACTATAGATCACACTGCTTGGAATCACTAGCGTCAGAGTCCCCATCCTGTTAGTATTTTTAAAGTCAGAATCACAACCCATGACAATTATATGCTTTGGTGACAGAAGTGGGATGTTGGTAGAGACCCTACAGGCTTATCATGCTTAGAACTTACAGTTACCTGCATAGGCAACATGTCAACAACCCACATGGTCTAGAAAGGAGGGAAAATGACCTACTCTTAAAGAGCCTGGCATAATTAGGGTGAGAGAAGGGCATGCACTTCAAGGGAGACACCCCTATGGGCCAGAAAACTCATGTCAACCTTCTCTGGAAATCCCCACCCAAAAGTTCTTAATTTTAGTTCTTTTTCCTTCTTTAGCAATTTATTCCCTACCTCTTTCGTAAGCTCATGGTTCACTTCAAAAAAGAGGAATGTTGGCTGGGTGTGGTGGCTCAAGACTGTAATCCCAGCACTTTGGGAGGCCAAGGCGAGAGGATTGCCTGAGCCTGCAGGTTCAAGACCAGCCTGGGCAACATGGTGAGACTTCATCTCTACAATACATTTTTTAAAATAGCTGGGCATGGTAGCACGCACCTATAGTTCCCGCTACTTAGAAGGCTGAGGCAGAAGGATCACTGGAGTCCAGCAGGCTGACACTGGGGTGGCCATGAGCATGCCACTGCACTCCAACCTGGGTGATGGAGTGAGACTCCAACTCAAAAAAAGAGGAATGTTAGTATCCAATTGACCCTTAAACAACACAGGTTTGAACTGCACCGGGCCACTTATACATGGATTTCTTCCACCTCTGCCACTCCTGAGACAGCAAGGTCAATCCTTCCTCTCCCTCCTCATCTTCAGCCTACTCAACGTGACACCGAAAGGACTAAGGCCTTTACGATGATCCACTTTCACGTAATGAATAGGAAATATATTTCCTCTTCCTTATGATTGTCTTATTAACACTTTATTTGCACTAGCTTATGTCATTATAAGAATACAGTCTATGATACACATAACATGCAAAATATATATTAATTGACTGGTTATATCATTGGCAAGGCTTCTGGTCAACAAGAGGCTATTGGTATTCAAGTATGGGGAGAGTCAAAAAAACACAAATTATCGACCATGCAAGGTGTTGACACCCCTACCCCCAACCCCGAGTTGTTCAAGGGTCAGCCATACTGACAGGCCTCATCCTGCCTGCGAAAGGGAAGGATGATTTCCCCACTCATGGAGGTTATGATGGCAAAGGAAGGGGTGGAATAGGAGGGAAGAGACAAAATCAAAACAGAGTGGGTGCTGGTCTTTGTGACTTTGGGCAGAGAGAAAAATTGCAAAGAGACCTGGTGATGGAGCTTAACACCTAGCAACTGACTCCGAATTACATTTCATTCTCCCTTGGTGAAAGGGAAGCAAGTTGTAAGTACTTACAGTAAATTAAGTTTGACATCTTCCTTCAGAATAGAAGTGTACTGATTTCCACCTCATGCCGAGAACAGCTGGATGCTCCCCCACTGCTTCCTAATTACTGATTAGCACAACAATGGCCTAATCGGTCCTCCATATTGGGGGGGAGTCATTTTGATTATTGCTTTCTCATACTTTAAGAGGGTTTCCTGGGGCCTTGTTTGCCTGGCCCTTCACCCTCCCGTTAAGAGCACCTTACACCAGCCACAGGAGGGCAACCACTGTAAATGTCTGGAAAGGAGTCTGTACCCATTGGCCAGACGCATTGTGTAACAGCTCCTATGCTACCTGTATTCTATTAAAGAGCGTATTAGAAAACTTTGTGTAGGTATGTCCTTGTTCTGTAGTTTAAACTGAAGCATTTAAATGTGACTATGCCCAGACTGAGCAAAGTCTCTTTGAAAATCATAATTTACCTTCCCCCAGCAGCTCTGTCCGTCCTGTTCTCTCTCAAAGGGACCTTGAGTGGGCGGATCAGTGAATGAGGAATGGGCAGTTTAGCCTACTGCATGGGACTCTCCAGTACTTTGGTAGGTGACACAAGGGGAGTCCTTAAATCTGCCTATCATATGTATATCAGATGAGCGCTACAATGATTATGGGGGTTTTTAATGAGTCTGTACAAGTTAGAGTGTTTCATATTCTGTTTGTAATGGCAACAAAATGATTTTTCTTTTGGATATGGGGGGGTCTTGCTATGTTGGTCTCAAACTGCTGTCCTCAGGTGATCCTCCTGCCTCAGCCTCCTAAAGTGCTGGGATTACAGGCGTGAGCCACCAAGCCTGACCTTGAAATGATTTTAAAATTACCAGGTGATTCTAACTTAAGCGAATACAAAGAACAGCATTTGCCCTTCCAAATGCAAAGGACAGAGCGTTCATTTTGAGATAATAGTGGGTAGTTTTTTCTGTTACCCTGAGGCTCATCAAGATGGATCACACATTGTCAGTGCCTTTTCTTGTTCTGAAATTGAATGAGGATGTTCTCAGGAGATTTAACCTGGGAATGAACATGAAATCACTTAGTCCCAGCCCTGTTGGTATTTTCTTGGGATCTATCCTTGATCTTCTGCAGCATCAGGGTGATTGGTGTGATCTTGAGTAGACTTTCAGATATCTCCACATAGTTTCAGTATAAATATCTTTATAATTTATTTTTATTTTTATTGTTTTGAGTTGGAGTCTCACTCCGTCACCCAGACCAGAGTGCAGTGGCATGCTCACGACTACCCCAGCGTTGACCCTCTGGGCTCCCGCAATCCTTCCACCTCAGCCTTCCAAGTAGCCAGAACTACAGGCATGGGCTACCATGCCCAGCTAATTTTTTGAACTATTGTAGAGATGAGGTCTCGCCAAGTTGCCCTGGCTGTTCTCGAACCCGTGGGCTCAGGCAGTCTTCTCACCTCAGCCTCCCAAAGTGCTGGGATTACAGGCTTGAGCCACCATGCCCAGCCTCTTTATGATTTTTAAACTGCCTAAAGTAAATACAAGTCCTCATTTGGGAGCTCAATCCCACAAGCGTAAGTCGTTCCTCAGATTCACATCAAATGATTGCACCACTTAGCACCCACTTTTCATCTGTCACCCATCTCTCCTTTACCTCCCAAGTTGGTCTTGTTGATATAACAAGTTAATGAGTAATTGTTGTACAGCAAACATTGTAATAAGTACTGTGCTTATATTATCTAACAACAACCTGTTAGTTGTAATAAAACCTCCCACATGAAGTAGGTGTTATTATCTCCATTTTGCAGATATAAAAAACTGTAACTCAGAGAGAGAGGTTAATATATTGAAAGGGGTAACAAAGATAACAAGTGACTAAGTCAGAATTTGAACCCAGGTCTGCTCATTGCCGAACCCCATGTACTGTAACCAGTACACTATATTGCCTTCAAGTATTAGCAAAAGGGGTCACTCTTTTTTATTTTTTTTTTTTGCTTCTTTATAATATAGCATTAGTAAGTCTGGTTAGAAAACTGACTTTCCAACTCCTAAGACATCTTGAATAAGTCTAATCTTCATATTCTTTCTTATACACAAAACCACATGTCTATTTACTTGAAGAAAAAATAACTAAGGGTTATGAGTCTCAGATCAACATAAAGGAAATGGAATCTGTACCAGAGAGGTTTGGAAACTACACTTTCAAGATTAGCCCTAGGACATGACCACTAATAAAAGCACATTCCTCGGTCGATTCTCTATACAAAGAACACTGAGTGCACACCATTCAAGGCAATCGGGGATCCAATGACAAAAAAAACCAAGTCCCTGCCCTCAAGTGCCTCTAGTAGGGAAACTGAGTAAGGGAGAGGTCATTACAACCCAATGTGTTAAGTCCTGTGGGTGAGTAAATGGGATGTGATGACCCAGAGGCAGGTACCTAATCCAGGTAGAGGATGTCAAGGAAGACACATCCCATCTTTGAAGGTAGAGTCCTAGTGTCATTTGTCACCACATGGTTAAATGGGCCACCCAATTTTCCTGGAAAGACATATGCTTATTTGTTCTCTTTCATTAGCTGAAGAGAACTAGAGATGCCTGGTTATACATTCCCAGTGTTTTGGCTAAAATTTTTAGACAACTCAAGAAAATTTTTCAAATAATATCAGACTAAATACAGTCAGAAGAGCATATGGGGACATTGGTGGGAGGACCAAACCAGTTTCCATGCTCTCACCTCACCAGTGGGGAATGTGTGCATTCATCCCTAAATCTCTTAGGATGCCTCTATAAACCACTCTGACACTCTGACCTAAAGAGTGGCCTACGTGTATGAGTTGTAGCTTATAAAAAGGAGACCGGCCAGGCTCGGTGGCTCAGCCTGTAATCCCGCGCCTTTGGGAGGCTGAGGTGAGTGGATTGCCTGACCCCGCGGGTTCGAGACCCGCCTGGGCAGCGAGACCTCATCTCTACAATAAATCAAAAAATCAGCCGGGCATGGTAGCGCATGCCTGTAATTCTGGCTACTTGGAAGGCTGAGGCGGAAGGATCGCGGAGCCCAGCTGGTCGAGGCTGCGGTGGCCAGGAGCAGCCACTGCACTTCAGTCTGGGCGACGGAGTAAGACTCCAACTCAAAAAAACAAAACAAAACAAAAAAAAGGAGACCAAAAACATGGAAAGAAGGCAAATGAGAAACCCTAACATTTGTATGAAAATATGCCTGAAACATCAGTAAATGATAAGATATTTAAATAACTGGAAGAGGCAGAACTAGATTGAGGAATTCCTGTACTAATCCACATTTCTCTCAGATCCCACAGCCTGATAAGACAATCATGGCAACCAAAAGACTGGAATTTGTCAGAAGACTGTTGTGGTAGGATTCTCTCTCAGGACCAGGGAAAGGTTCTAGGTCAACTTTTCTCAGGACTCAAGTTTAAGTTTTTCTGGAATTTCAAGCCAGACTCCAACTGTACAGTGACTCCTTGTGAAAGCTTAGAAGAGGCGGAGAAGATAACAAGAGTCTTTGGAAACCCTGACTCTTACCCAACAATGTTGACTGGGCACTCACTGCTAGTCAAGCACAGTACCAGGTACTTGACATAAAATCTCCCACTTAATCCTCAAGAACACCACTGCCAGGAGATAGTATTCCCATTTTACAGATGAGACAATTGAAATTCTGAGGTAATAACCTACCCAGATTCCCACAGCTGATAGCGGAGATAGGATTCACATCTATAAATGCAAAATTCTAGGGGGATTTTCTAAAGTCAATAAGCCAGCAGCATAAGTGCTACACTGAGCAACCTAATAAAGTCTTTTTTTTTTTTAAGCTATCAGATACCACATTTTCTACTGGGTGCAGTGGCTCACACTCATAATCCCAGCAGTTGAGGAGCCCAAGGAAGGAGAATTGCTTAAGCCCAGGAGTTCAAGCTTGGGCAACATAATGAGACCTCTTCTCTACAAAATATCACAAAATTAGCTGCATGAAGTGGCACTCTCCTGTAGCCCCAGCTACTCAGGAAGCTGAGGCAGAAGAATCACCTAAGCCCAGGAGTTGGAGGCTGCGGGAAGCCGTGATTTTTGCCACTGCACTCCAACCTGGGCAAAGGAAGTGAGACTCCAGCTCAAAAAAATTAATTAATTAATTAATTAAAAAAAAAGATACCACATTTTCACCAGGCTCTGAGGTCTCCCTGGATTGTGATATTTAATGTGATGCAGCTGCAGACTGAGCCCCAAAGCAAATGAGCCAGCAATAATTGCCCTTTTCAAAGGCATCCCACCTGCTTGTTACAAAGATATGCACCTGAAACCAAGCCTGCCTCTGGATATAAAGAAATCTCCTGGCCCACGCACCCTCAGGCTCTTGGGAGAGGCGCGTGGAAGCTTGTGGCCGGCGGGGGTTCCTGGTAGCATCATGTGGCTGCTGCAGTTTATCCTGCTCTGTCTTCCACTCTCTCTGGTTTTGAGTGACCAGCATAGACCCGAGGCACCAGCTACTCCTGGTGTGCTCCGCTGTGGGTCACATAGCTTTCAGTTTGCTGTAAACCTTCCCAGCCAGGAGGCAGCGACTCCCCCTGTGCTGATAGCTTGGGGTAAGTTTGAAGACGGGCCAGACTTAGCCAAGTGATGATGATACACCTCCTCTACGACCTAAAGCTACTCCCTAACTCCCTGTCTTGCCACTTCCCCTTTAACAAATCCTGTGTTTTCTGTCTGCAGAACGAGTAGTCTGAAACATAACCGCTTTTGATCTGAATCTGACTTCCCTCCTCCTCCTCTTCCTCTTCCTGGCAGCTGCCCCTTGAGGTCTAAAGACAAGGCTGGCTGACGTTTTTCAGTACTGGTGACCATGGAGACTGACCACTTGTGTTTTTCATCTTTCCCACCCCTCCAGACAACCAGGGGCTGGCACGCAGGCTGCAGAATGACTCTGACTGTGGCATCTGGGTCAGGGAGGGCCCGGGCAGCTCCGTGGATTTGGAGGCCACCTATAGCGGCTGCTATGTCACAGAGTGGGTGAGTGATAACCCAACGGTCGGGGACACAGAGACTCCCTCATGCCACCATCCAGGGTGACTCCCCGGGCCCTGTCTCTCCAGGACTCCAACTACATCATGGCAGTTGGAATTGAAGGAGCAGACGTGGCAGGACACAAGCCGGTTATGGAGAAGAAGCTGCTCAGGTGTCCTGTAGGTCTCCCAGGTAAAGAAGGGAAGCTTTCAGGTGACGGTGCTCTTGGGTCTCTTCTACCTGCTCTGTGCAGTAACACCTGACACTAAGGCTCAGGATTGTTTTCTCCCCACTTTCACCTCTGTGGGAAGTCCTTAGGATAGCTACCAATTAAGATTACTCAATGCTGAGGCACTGTGGTAAACACTTCACATGTCACCTACCTCCCCTAATCCTAGCCCAGTGCTATAAACACCATTGCTATCCCCTGGCCTGGCAGTGAATTTGCCCAGGGCCCCTCACCGGCAAGTGGCAAAGCTGGGATTCAAACAAGAATTCACCCAGAACCAGGAGCTCCTCACCCTTGGAAAGAAGGATTAAAAAAAAGGAAGGTGAAACTAGCAAGGGGACTTGGCAGACTGTATGATGAGACTAGGACCTAAGTCTTCCATGCCTAGGCTGGGTCTGATTTGGTCATTTCCCTGGAAAAATCAGGAGGAAGGATGATGGCTACTCGACTTCGGAAAGTCTTGTCTTGCAATCTGAGAGCCCTAACTCAAAGTCAGAACAGATTTGAACTCCGTTTAGTCTTCTCACTGGCCTTTTTTATTCAATATATGGCTTGGATGAGCAAAACTGACTTACCGAGCCTGACACTCACTTTAAAAAGACTCAGGTAACTTGTGTCTAAGCCAAGACTTGAGAAACACTTGTAAAGAACAAAAGGATTGTTACTTTGAAGGAGCTCCACTGCTTATACCCATCTTCCTGGTATTTGCTCCTTTCAAAAATATCTAATGTCAGTGCATTCTTATGAGATGATTTAATACTAAACCTTGCGAAACGTAATCTACAGCAGGTATCATAGATATACCTATTCTAATCATCTCCATATCTATGGGAATCCAATGTTAATGACTTGCAACAAATGATACAGATGTTCAAAACAAACTTTCCCATTACCTAACTTGAGTTATCATTTCCTTTTTAAAACCTAGCCCTAGATGCTCCGGGTGCTGACCGGTGTGACTCTATCCCAGCGTGGGACAGGTTGCCGTGTGCACCCTCACCCATCTCTCCAGGGGACTGTGAGGAGCTAGGCTGTTGCTACAGCTCTGTGAATTCCTGCTACTATGGAAACACGGGTGAGTGAGTTAACACGTCCTTGAAACCAGCTGAGCAAGAGTGCCAATTACTTATAATGAAACCCGGAGCAGGGACAAAAAGAGAGGCAAATATTAAGTGACTGGAATTTGCCATGAAGCAACGCTTCCTAGAATGCTTGGACCCTAAGTAATAGAGCTTTCTACAGCATTCCATTGTGTCTTCTTTCAGAGTCCAAATAGAAAGCTAATAACACTCAGTGAACTCAAGTCTCTGTGCTAGATATGTGTTAACTGACAGAAACTTCATCCCCCCCACCCCCGCCAAGGATTAGCCACTTTGGGGACTTCTGGTCCTGAATTGTGTTGAGAGCCTTATTTCAAGAATATTTTCTGCATGTCTCAAGTTATGCTCCAAGGTTTTCCAATACAAAAAAAAATTCCCTTCCTTGAGCATGCAAATGTTCCACTCTAAGATCAGAATCTTAGCTGATAAGTAAAATGAGACAGGAGTGACTATTCCAGTTTACAAATGAACTGAAGCAAAGTGCTTCAGTACCTTATGAGGTACAAGTGGGGAAGGTAAGGCCTCCAGCCCAGGTGCCTCTTCAGAGCCATGGGCAAGCGGTGCACAGCTGAACTTGCACCAAGGCCATCAGTTGGAAATAACCTCTCAGAGGGAGAATCAAAAATAAGTCGGGAGACTTGTCTGCTTGGCTCAGTAATGGGAGAGGTTACCTGCCTTGAGCATAGCCATTCTGGTGTTTCAGTGACCTTGCACTGTACCCGAGAGGGCCACTTCTCCATCTGCTGTGTCTCGGAACATGACCTCGCCCCCTCTGCTCTTGGATTCTGTGCACTTGGCCTTCAGGAATGATGGTGCATGTAACCCTGTGACAGCAACACATGCCTTTGTCCTGTTCCGGTTTCCATTTACTTCCTGTGGTACCACAAGACAGGTGAGAGCAGCTGCCCTTGGGCTTTGTTCCTGGCTCTGGAAGTTGTGCGGGAATGTCCTAGTAACTAGTGGGGGAGAGCCTGGGACATGCCTGACTAGCCACTTGATGTTTAGGAGTTTCTAGGACAGGAGAATGCCTCATCATGGAGAAACTTCCCCTGGGTGTTCAGCTAAGACAATCACAGCTGTGATCCAGCTAAGGGGCTATCCCTCTACAAAGCCAGTGTGGATGTTCACTAGGATTGGCGAAGCCAGTGTGGATGTTCACTAGGATTGGCGAAGCCAGTGTGGACGTTCACTAGGATTGGCGAAGCCAGTGTGGACGTTCACTAGGATTGGCGAAGCCAGTGTGGATGTTCACTAGGATTGGCGAAGCCAGTGTGGACGTTCACTAGGATTGGCGAAGCCAGTGTGGATTCACTAGGATTGGCGAAGCCAGTGTGGATGTTCACTAGGATTGGCGAAGCCAGTGTGGAGTTCACTAGGATTGGCGAAGCCTGATGTTCCTAGATTGGCGAAGCCAGTGTGGATGTTCACTAGGATTGGCGAAGCCAGTGTGGACGTTCACTAGGATTGGCGGGAATGTGTTCCAGCTGCCTTTTCTGAGTATTCAAACCCCCTTTCCATTGCTTTGTTCTGAAACAAGGCAAAGTGATAACTAGCTAGATCATTCATTGCTACCTGCTCTTGTCTGTGCTCCGCGAACAGGAAGTATAACATACAAGAGGGTAGTGACTAGAGCAAAGCAAGCAGAGTGAAGCAGCATCTGGCTAGCAGGATTGGTCAAGACTTACCTACTCTTGTAGATCACTGGAGACCAAGTAACGTATGAAAACGAGCTGGTTGCAACTAGGGATGTGAAACATGGGAGCCTTGGCTCTATCACCCGTGACAGCATCTTCAGGTAAAGTCTTAGTTCACTTGCCTTTACTTGGCTAGGACAACTTCCTTTCCTCCACAAAGCAAGAGTTCTAGGGTAAGCCCTGAATCCACAAAAGAACGCTTATCAATGATTGGAGAATCAAGGCGGTCGACAGGTTCTCCTGTCTCACCGACCACTGTTCTATTAAGTCCACCTGCTTCACTGCCACTGTCTTGATCTAAGCCTCACACCTGGATTTCTGCTAATCCACCTAAGTGGGTTTTCTCTTTGGCCTTCTCCATTCTACCTCCATGTTCTGTGCTGTAGCCAAAAGTATTCTTAAGTCTTAAATCAGTCAGATTGCTCACTAAGCTTTCATATTGTCCTTCCTTAAAGTTAGCATGAATATAACTGTCAAGACCTTGCATGAAAGAGCTGCTACTTCTGTCTCCAGCCTGGTGGCTTCTAACATTCTCAGTCTCATTTGCTATTCCCCAACTTCAGACTGGTCCTCCTATGGAATTTTCAAAGGGCCTCAAGCTTTCTTGCCTCCATGCTTTGTTCTATTTCAGGTGTTGCCCTCCCTCCTCTACTCAGTTATTTTCATTCTCCATGTCAAGTCACCTGTAAGGTCTATCCTGATCACCTTCTCTGCAGTAGGCACCTGTTTCTCATGGAACCATGATTTTTTTTTCTTGTATGGTTCTTGTCTCCAACTCAAATATAGTCCTATTTAAATATCGGTCTCCTCAATTAAAATACAGCTCCCCGTAGGGCACAAACCACACCCCATCATATTTATGAATTTGTCTAACACCTAGCTCTTAATGGTTCCTTGAGTTAAAATGAAAGGAGGTATGCCTGACCCACCCAAACTAGCAGGCCAGCATCTTGTTTTTCTGTAGGCTCAGAGTCAGCTGCACCTACTCCGTTAGTAGCAACTCTCTCCCAGTTGACGTCCAAGTATTTACTCTCCCACCACCACTTCCTGAGACCCAGCCTGGACCTCTCACTCTGGAACTTCAGATAGCCAAAGGTAAGACCCTCCTTTGCTGGAGCGGCTAGCCTATAGTCTGAATCCTTGTCACTGTTCTGGGTTGCGAAGACCCTAACTTAGTAACAAGATACTTATAGAGGTGTTTATGTGGCAATAACCCTTCAGATTTAGAGATTCCTAGCTCTGTCTCTACATTTCAGCTCCTTATTTTGGCCTCTTGCAGATAAAAACTATAGCTCCTACTACACTGTTGGTGACTACCCGGTGGTGAAGTTACTTCGGGATCCCATTTATGTGCAGGTCTCCATTCTTCACAGAATGGACCCCTACCTCGGGCTGCTTCTCCATCAGTGTTGGGCAACGCCCAGCACAAACCCCCAGAGTCAGCCACAGTGGCCCATCCTGGTAAAGGGGTAAGTGGTTCTTTCATGCGTCTGTGCTGAGTCCCCTAAGGAAGCCCAGCCTAACTGCTGGCTCTCTTGGCTTAGATGCCCCTACACTGGAGACAACTATCAGACCAAGCGAATCCCTGTTCAGAAAGTCTTAGAGGTGCCGTTTCCCTCTCACCACCAGCGTTTCAGCATTTTCACCTTCAGCTTTCTGGACTTTGCAGCAGCAAAGCCGGCTCTTGGAGGACTGGTAGGATGCTCCCTTTTACTTGTCAGCTAAGATTCTGTTCTTAGAACTTACATGCCGTACCTAGCACATAAGTTGTCTAGTAGGGCTCTGAACCCTTTCCCCCCAACTTAGAACTGTTTCCATGTCTTATTGCTCCTCAGTGAAGGTAGTCCTTTACTGTGGGCTGTCAGTACTGCCTCAGAGCAACCCCTGACATCAACTACATGAGTGATATTGGTCAACTGGACTGTAGCTCTTCAGGGTTAATGTGATGCTGGCGTGGGCTATCAAGATTTTCTGATAACATTCTGAACTTCTTGGGAGACAAAGCAAGTAACTTATGACATGATCGTACTACAACATGCCCCAAATTCTGTTGGCTCCCAGGTGTATCTGCACTGCAGTGTATCAGTCTGCCAGCCTGCTGAGACACCATCCTGTGAGATAACCTGCCCTGTTGCCAGCCGTGAGTATCCAAGCTATTTATGTTAAAGAACAGAGTTAAATGAATCTGGAGTCCCTCATCTAACCCTTTTTAGCCTATGGCCAGATGGCTCAAACCAAAAATTCATCTTATTAATAAGGCTTCTCTAAGTACTTATGGTGCTATAGAACAAAAATGAATAGCTTTCTAGAATCCCAGTTCTCTTAAAGTAAACCATAAATGCTCAAGTAATTCCCAACCTTAGCTTTTTCTATATAAGTTTTGATTTGACCAAGAGCCAAGCCAGTCTGTGGCTTACATGGCTCAATTTAAAGAACATCTGGCTAGCTTACAAATGTAAACATCTATCATTACTTGAAGGCAAGTCTGGCAACATGGGCTAAAGAGCTACAGATGGGCTATAATTGTGAACTTATAGTATGCTCCCTAGTTGGACAGGGCCAGTGTTTGTAAGATGCATATGTACTTCCACCTGGTCAATTATCTCTCACCTGTCTAGCCTGAATTGTGATTCATAATTCCCACAGTGTTAAGCCCCATCTAGCAAAAAAAAATTAATGATAACTAAATGGTACTTACTATGCAAAATATGACGCTAAATACTAAAGTATTTAAAGTATTTAGTTAAAATCCTTTGCACTCAGACAGCTCATGGGTCACCTGACAGCAACTCAACCGTACTTTTTTGTACAAAACAGTGGAAAATGAATCACTTCCTAGTAAAGCATTGGAGCCAATTATTTTACTGTAGTGATATTTGGCTTATAATGGAATTTTGGACATCTATGAACTTACAACAAATGAGAATTTTTTTTTTTTTTTTGAGTTGGAGTCTCACTCTGTCGCCCAGACTAGAGTGCAGTGGCTGCTCCCGGCCACAGTAGCCTCAATCTGCTGGGCTCCGGCGGTCCTTCCGCCTCAGCCTTACAAGTAGCTGGAACTACAGGCACGCACTACCATACCTGGCTAATTTTTTGATTTATTGTAGAGATGAGGTCTCGTCTGCCCAGGCGGGTCTCAAACCCATGGGCTCAGGCAATCCACTTACCTCAGCCTCCCAAAGGTGTGGGATTACAGGCTGAGCCACTGAGCCCGGCTGGAGCCAATTATTTTACTGTAGTGATATTTGACTTATAATGGAATTTTGGACACTTATGAACTTACAACAAATCAAAATATTTTTTCTAACATGGTAACATGTGAAACAGTCACCAACATGTACTGCAGGTTCATTGATACATGTTGTACAATAGTAAGTAGTTTGACTTCTTTCAACTGGTTTTCTATTCAAGCAGACAATACAGTCTCTTTCATTCTCCAACATTAATGTCACTTATTGTACAGTTTGTTCAAAGATGATATGGAAGGACATACTCGTGATTCCTGAAAACCACTTCAAGTGACTAATCAGAAGCTTGACAAATTTCAAGTGGGACATAAGTTTTACATTGTTTTTTTGAAGGGAAAACTTCAAGAAAATATATTTTTGAAAAATGTACACTTGCATAAGTTTGTCTTGTATAATCACCAGCAACCCCTTTGTGTCACCTGAGAGGATACATCTGAATGCAAAGGGTTTTAACAATGGACTCCAATGTTGTATGTCATCCCTACCTTTTCTTTTTTTTTGAGTTGGAGTCTCTGTCACCCAGCAGTTCCCGAGGCCACTCCCAGCCACTGCAGCCTCGACCTGCTGGGCTCCGTGATCCTTCCACCTCAGCCTTCCGAGTAGCCAAAACTACAGGCATGCGCTACCACACCCGGCTGATTTTTTTGATTTATTGTAGAGATGAGGTCTTGCTGCCCAGGTGGGTCTCGAACCCGCAGGCTCAGGCAATCCACTCACCTCAGCCTCCCAAAGGCGCAGGATTACAGGCTGAGCCACTGAGCCTGGCTTGTTATCCCTACTTCTAAAGAACTAAGTCACCTTAGATCAACTCCATCAAGGTCATGTAACTGACCAATAGAAATAGAATTCTGCCCTCTGTTCTAATAATTTCCTTTATATCACAGGGAAGGGTCTCTGAATTATAAACATGCCTACTGTCAAAGTGCTCTACTTAGGAATGGATGGCAGTTTGGGGATAGCTTCTTTTTTTTTTTTGAGTTGGAGTCTCACTCTGTTGCCCAGACTGGAATGCAGTGGCACGCTCCCAGCCACTGGACTCCGGTAATCCTTCCACCTCAGCCTTCCAAGTAGCTGGAACCACAGGCGTGTGCTACCACACCCAGCTAATTTTTCATTTATTGTAGAGATGAGGTCTTGCCAAGTTTCCTGGGCTGGTCTCAAACCTACAGATTCTCAAAGTGCTGGGATTATAGGCTGAGCTACCGAGCCCAGCCAGGGATAGTTTCTAACACCACTTTGCCAAAATCCTGGTGAAACTGAGGCAACAGTGTTAGAACACAAAGTCTTGTTCAAGTTTATATCAATACACTAAAATGACACTTGTAAGGCATTATGAACTTTACGTAAGGCATTATGAACTTTACATACCAAGAGGCCTGGCTTTGTATCATAGCGTTCCCTATCCTTACCCCTTGTACACAAAAATAAAATTCTGACAAATCACTAGCTCTCATCTCTCCAACAGAAAGAAACTCTGGTATCTATCTTCAGAACAGTACTGCTAGTGTTTCTAGCAAGGGCCCATGATTCTACTCCAAGCCATGAAGGACCCTTCAGAAAAGCTCCGTAAATATTCAAGTAAGTGGGAGGAAACCTAACTGGCTACCTGAATCACCAGTCAAACCAATGCTACTTCTTCACCCCCTACTTCCTTATCCCTTACTTATCAATGTTTCCCTCAAAAGAAATTGACTAACATCTTCCTACAGTGGAAGACTTCTAGTCTCTGTCAGCATGTAGAATTCACTCGGTTAGTTTCTGCATACATTAATCTACCTTTCCATCTTCTAGGTGCTCCAGTAGATTCAAAAGCTCTGTGGGTGGCAGGCCTTTCTGGGACCTTGATTGTTGGAGTCTTGTTAGTATCCTACGTGGCTATCAGGAAACGGAGATGAGTTACTCAGACCAAATGTGTCAATAAACCAGACTGTACTACCAGCCTGTGCTGAGCTTATTTGAAAGGTAAAGAGCTAATCCAAAATTAACCTATCTGTTCTTAGCATCTCATCTTTCAAGTTTAGGGGGGTAATAGAATAAACACTGATACAATAAATATTTTAGACTTAGAGGTTTTCACAAGCTCAGGAAGGGAATATAGAACAAAACGCCATCACAAGACAAGAGCAACCAAACCAGGGTAGAACTAAGCCATCACTAGTCATGAATCTTCTAGACCATGGGTTCTCAAACTTCAGTGTGTACCAGGATCACAGGGAGGCTGGTAGAAACAGATTACCAGCTCCATTTTTCAGAGTTTGATTCAGCAGGTCTGGGGTAAGGCTTACAGATGATTGTAATCACTTCCCAAATGATGCTGATCTTCCTAGTCTGAGCATCCTACTTTGAAAACAAATGTGCAGGATGATGACTAAAAGGAGGTATCTGATCATAAATTGGTCAACTGGAGATGGCTTAATCCAAGGAAGCTTAGTTTTGAGCAAGAACTAACAAATCTAGTCATTCTCAAACCTTGTAGGAAAGATGAACGGATACTATCACTGACTTCTCAAGGTAAATGTCTCGTGAAAGAAACTTTCTTGTGACTGTCGGTCATACCCTGGGGTGCCCTCTACTCTTCCCACAGTGAGGCTCTGAAACTAGTCCTGGTTAAATAAGGTCTCCCTGTTTATCCCTCTTTAGGGAGTATCTTCTGGGTCACTTGACATTTCAGAGTAAGAGGTACTACTCCTGGCTCTTGAGTGGCTGCTTAGCCATCAAGCCAACTTGACTTCAAACCATTAAGCAGGAAGTGAATATTGCACTTAGACAGGGATGTGACATGTCTGTCAATGACAAAATATTCTATGAAGCTTGATAATGTACTTGAGCCTTATGAAAATCTTATGGCGGGTGTTCATCC
This sequence comes from Cephalopachus bancanus, assembly GCA_027257055.1. NCBI lineage: Eukaryota > Metazoa > Chordata > Mammalia > Primates > Tarsiidae > Cephalopachus > Cephalopachus bancanus. Next base: position 365,101 of record JAPVLO010000084.1, on the reverse strand, counting down.
TGAGTGTCTAGAATCTGGGACAGATAGAGGTCAAATAGCTTAGCCAGTGTCACTTGGTCAATGAAGAAGAGAGCTGGAACTCAAACTCAAGTCTAACTCTAGAACTTGTGCTCTTAACTCTTTACTGTATCAAAGATACCCAACTTTTCAGAGGGACCAGTTTCCAGTGGTAGGCACAGGTTCAGGTTGACGGGATTGTCCTGAGCTTGCAGGCCTGATGTGAAGGTCTGTGTCTATTGACCTTGTTGAAGGCGGAGATTTCTAGAGGGAAGGAGCAATGATTTTTGGTTGCATGATGGTAGTGTTTAACCTGGTCACCAAACAACCTGGCAACTACAAGTAGATGAAATTTAACCTGATCATCCAAAACATTTCATCTTAACAAATTCAAAGTTCTCATATTCAGTCTCTGAAATCTAGTACATACTTATAATCTTAATTTACATGCTATACCCAACTATGCTTTTCAGTAGCTGAATAATGTATCTGTGTCCAAATTAACATACTCTTAAGAAGTACTAGTCAAATTTTGAGTGATCGATAGCATCTTTTGGCTAGGAGCTTTTCCAGCTAGTAGCTAAAGCATAACTCTAAAATTTACCTGATTAAAACCTTTATTGGACATGCTATGAGACTGGCATTAAACTACACGTTGAGAGTAAAGTAATAAACAGGACAGCTCCTCCAGCAATCAGGGCAGAAAAATGTCAGGTGACCAAAAAATAAAGTTAAGAATTGACTGGGAAAGGAATTGCCAAGGGACATCTCACTTTTCCTGTGAGAAATAAATGGATATGATTGTGAGTTCTTAGCTTACCCCTCTAAAACAAATCAGGTGTATGGAGCCCTCTGAATGAAACTGACTTGATAAGTCTCACATCTAGGTGTTCGACAGAGGAAGGCTAGTCTAATGCTGTACCTAGCATGCAAGTTGTCTAGTCAGAGTCAATTTGCCTCCTCTTTGAGGGGGAGGGTAGTGGTAGCACCTGTATTAACACTGATGCTAAAGTCAGCCGAAGAAACAACAATCCTGGTACTTAAGCCTCTACCTGCTGGGTTCTCTCTAGCAGGGCTTCTTAGACTCTTATACTAACATAGTATGTACCTCCAAAGGGAGCTAAGAACTTATTTCCATACATATTTTACCATGGAAACTCTTTTCAGATAATATTATAGGCATAATATCCTATAGAACATATTTCTGCAGGTATAGTGTTCTAGTTTTTGTTTTGTTTTGTTTTGTTTTGTTTTTTGAGTTGGAGTCTCACTCTGTCGCCCAGACTGGAGTGCAGCGGCCGCTCCCAGCCACCGCAGCCTCGACCTGCTGGGCTCCGGCGATCCTTCCACCTCAGCCTTCTGAGTAGCTGGAATTACAGGCGCGCGCTACCATGCCCGGCTGATTTTTTTATTTATTGTAGAGATGAGGTCTCGCTGCCCAGGTGGGTCTCAAACCCACAGGCTCAGGCAATCCACTCACCTCAGCCTCCCAAAGGCGTGGGATTACAGGCTGAGCCACCAAGCCTGGCTGTGTTCTAGTTTTCTAACAATAAAATCCTTAGTAGAACTTAGTCTGATCAACAGAGAAGAATGCTGTTGCAGGGAACAACTGCTAAAACATACTTCTGAATTGAAGAGTCCCCAGCTAAAATTACCTGAAGTTGAATCACAGCTCTAAAATATCAGCTGGAACCAATAACTTAGAGTTTATTAGCATATAGTCTCTTATCTCAACTAGAAACTTGATTATTCTTCCAGAGGTCTCATTATTTAAACTTTTATTGGGCTTTTGTCCCAATCTAAATAGCTTCTATCTAGTAACTTATTAGTCTTTTGTAAGACTAATATTACCACCTTAAACTTTTCTACTTTCACTACAGGCTCCAAATCTTGCAAAACCCATTTCCAGTTTAACTGACAACTCTTTCCCCTCTGACTCAAAGTTTGTACAGATCAATCCAGATTAATATTGTAATTGATTCTTGTATGTCTTGGTTTTCTAGATGCAATCACTGCTTATTTTGTCTAGTCCTTCGTGTGTTTCTCACTGACTTATCCTTAGAGCATTTGTGTGGCAACATCAACATAGCCTCTTGTTCTTTTTTTTTTTTTTTTTTTTTTGAGTTGGAGTCTCATTCCATTACCCAGGCTGGAGTGCAGTGGCATGCTCACAGCCACCCCAGTGTTGACCTGCTGGCCTCTGGTGATCCTTCTGCCTCAGCCTCCCAAGTAGCCAGAACTACAGGTGTGCACTACCTTGCCCGACTCATTTTTGATTTATTGTAGAAACGAGGTCTCGCCAAATTGCCCAGGCTGGTCTCTAAGTAGGCTGAGGCAATCCACTTGCCTCGGCCTCCCAAAGTGCTGGGATTACAGGCTGAGCCACCAAGCCTGGCTGCCTCCTGTTCTAATACTGTATGATAGCTTTCTAGGCCTACTATACAACCTCAGATTTCCATGTGTTGTATTCCCTGCATACTAGCTGTATAAGAATTCCAGTTGCCCTATATCCCTCAAGGGTAGGTGCCTATTTTTGGAGATAAGTCCTTCTGCAGACCAGCTTGCCTGTACAACTGTCTCCTCTGTTATCTCTCTAGTTTCAGAAACTTGTGAGTTTGTAACTGCAGATCCTATTAGACTGGATTCCATCCTCTTTGTGCTAACACTTCCAGCTCCTAAGTGTCTCATAAGCAAGTGAGCTTTACGATAAGGTAATGAGCCAGGCTCAGTCGCTTGCCTGTAATCCAACACTTTGGGAAGCTGAGGTGAAGTGATTGCCTGAGGCCAGCCTGGGCAACATGGTGAGAACTCATCTCTACAATAAATCAAAAAATTAGCTAACCGGGTATGGTGGCATGTGCCTATAGTTCCAGCTGCTTGGGAGGCTGAGGCAAAAGGGTTGCCTAAAGTCCGCAAGTCAAGGCTGTGGTAACTGTGATCATTAGGCAACTCCAGCCTGGACGTTAGAGTGAGACTGATTCAAATAATAAAAATAAAATAAGGTAACAATAGAGACAGTTTGGAATGTGAGGAAAAAAATCTTCATACATCTGAGAGATTCATGTCTAGAATATGACACAATAGCAAAACAACCCAATTAAAAAATGGGCAAAAAATGAGATTTCTCAGACATACAAATGACAAAGATAAATTGAACATATTCAACATCACTAATCAGAGAAATGCAAATTAAGACCAAAGAGATTGACTCATACCTATTAGAATGGCTATTGTAAAAAATGGAAGATGAGTGGTAGAGTGGTGTGTGTGTGTGTGTGTGTGTGTTTCTATATATATAGAGAGAGAGAGAGAGAGAAACGCTTAAACATTGTAGGTAGGATTGTAAGTTAGTATAGACAGCATGGAAAACAGTATGGAGGCTCCCTAAAAAAATTAAAAATACAAATACCCTATGATCTAACAATCCCATTACTGGGTATATATTCAACTGAAGTTAGATCAGTATGTGAAGAGATATCTGCACTCCCATATTCATTGCAGTCTTATTCACAACAGCCAAGATATGAAAACAACTTAAGTGTCTCAATAAAGACAATGTGGTATATATACAATATGCAATACTAGTCAGTCTTTTAAAAGGGACTCCTGTCATTTGTGACAACATGGATGAACCTAGACAACATTTAAAATAAGCCAGGCACAGCAAAAGTACCATGCTTTCAATTATACATGGAATCTAAAAAGTTGAACTCATAGCGGAGGGCAGAATGGTGGTTACCAGGAATTGGGGGCATAGTTGGAGAGGTAGTGATCAAAAATGATGGTACAAAATCTCAGGAATAACTATAAGATCTTTTGTGCAACACGGTGACTATAGTTAATAACAATGTATTACGTTCTAAAATTGCTAAGAGATTAAGTGCTGTCAACACAAAATGATGCGTGTAAAGTAATGCACGTTAATTAGCTTGATTTAACATTCCATAATGCATATCTATCTTAAAACATGTATGTAATAAACAGCTACTAGTTTAAGCCGATGAAATATTCTATGAGTCATAAACTACGGGATTGAGAGACAAACCTAACATTTTCAGAGCCAATAAATTGAGGATGAAGGTCACTAACAGCTTTGAAATTCAAGCGTTAAGATTCCCTCATTTGGTTATTTTCCAAGGAGAACAGTTTTATCTTAGGTCAAGTGTTAGGTGTCTAACCTAAGAGAACCTAAGGCAGCTGAAAGATGCCCGAAAGCAGCATCTTGACTTCAGCCCCATGTATTGAAATATTTCATCAGTTCTTCATGTTGGACAAAAATTCCCTTTTATGTTAGGAAACAAAATCAGAGTATTCTACTTCAGCCAACCTGGAACTTATTTATGTGGTCTGGTAGCAAGAGTAACAGTAGGAAAGCAGAAGTTGAACTTTCAGTAGTCATTCAGGAGGAAGTCTATTCATTCTAGGAGACGATGTCACATTGTCTGCCACCCCCATCTTTACCCAGAATCTTCAAACCTGGAAGAATAGCCACATACTCTTGGCAAAGCATCTTATCTGTATGGACTCAACTTTCTCACCTCTGGAATAAAGAGGGCTGTCAATGATATCTACCTTTCTGGCTCTAAGTTTTTGGCTATGAAAACTTAGATTATGAAATTCTTAATCACATCCGGTTCTCATTTTTTCACTGGTCCTGAATCCCAGGTATCTCTTGGAAACTATTCCCCTGATTCCTTCTTTGCTCAGTTTTCACACTGTGAGCTGGCAATGTGCATTTGTGTCTATGCCACAGCACATTTCTACCTCCTTAAAGCTAAATCCTAGTTGTTTAATAAAAGTTTGAGCAAGTCTTACTGTAATATCCACAGACCTGTGGGGGCAGAGATCAGCCAGTGGCATAATTATCTAATCTCTTCCTACTTTTCTAAAGAAGTACTGCTTTTCTACTCTTGCTAATGTGAAAGGGACTGTAGATGATGCTGCAGGAAAATTAATCACCTTTCCCAATACACTTAAGTGACTGTTCAGGTGACAAGAAATGGCCCAATCAAGTGAAACTCCTCATTTCAAGCAAAGGGTTGGCAAGAGCAGAGGCCTGCCTGTAAGAATGTGGCAAAATGAATAGGCTTCAATGATATTGGATAAAATAAGTTGTACCTGCACATTTGTCTTATTTATTTGGAGTCTCACTCTGTCACCCAGACTGGAGTTCAGTGGCATGCTCCTGGCCACCGCAGCCTTGACGCGCTGGGCTCAGGCAATCCTTCTGTCTCAGGCTTCCAGGTAGCTGGAACTACAGGTGTGCACTACCACACCCAGCTATTTTGATTTATTGTAGAGACAAGTTCTCCTCAGGTTGCCCGGGTGGGTCTCGAACCCATGGGCTCAGGCAATCCTCTCACCTTGGCCTCCCAAAGTGCTAAGATTATAGGCTGAGCCACCAAGCCCGGCCTTGTCTTTTCATCTAAATATTGGTATAAGGAGTTGGATTATATGCTACTACTTTGTGTTTACCAAGTGTTATGTGCCTAATCAATTCATTTGTCTGATCCTAGTCTGTTTTGTGCTGTTATAACATATCTGAGAGTGAGTACAATTTTTTTTTAGACACATTCTGTTTGTTATAAATTACCCAGTCTTACTCTGTTGCCCAGGCTAGAGTGCAGTGGTGCAATCCCAGCTCACTGCAGCCTCAACTTCCTGGGTTTACATGATCCTTCCTCCTCAGCCTCTCAAACAGTTTAGACCACAGGTACATGTCATCATGCCTGGCTAATTTTTGTATTTTTTGTAGAGGCAAGGTCTCACTGTTGCCTAGGCTGATCTCAAGTAATTCTCCCACTCTTGTCTCCCAAAGTGCTGGGATTACAGACACGAGCAACCATGCCAGGCCAAGACTGGGTAATTTATAATAAACAGAATGTGTTGGCTCCCAGTTCTGGAGGCTAGGAAGTCCAATATCAAGGTGTCAGTACCTGTGAGAACCTTCTTTCTGTGTCATCCATGATGGAAGCAAGAGGGCAAGAGAGAGCAAGAAGTAGCTGAACTTACTCTTTTTATAACGGCACCAATGCCACCCACGAAGGTAGAACCCACATGGCCTAACTACCTCTCGGTTGTCTCACCTCTTAACCCTGTCATGATGACAATATCAACATGGGCTTTAGAAGGGATAAACATGCAAACGACTACATCCCCTCATCAGACTATAAGCATAGTCCTCTCAGAACATTAAATATATTTTATATGTGCCAGAAATACTTAGAAGATAAGAAATCAAAGAAACTATAAGAAGCGGGAGCAGTTGGGAAGATGTTGGTCAAAAGATACAAAACTTCAGTTAGGAAGAATAAGTTCAAGAAATATATAACGCAGCGACTATAGTTAATGTATTTGTGAAAATTGCTTAGAGAGTAGATTTTTAAGTGTTCTCACTGCAAAAAAGTGATGTAATATATATGTGAATTAGCTTGATTTAGCTATTCAACAAAGTATGCATATTTCAAAACATCACATACACAATCAGTACATATAATTTTTGTCAAAAAATTGTTTTACTATTAAAAAGCAAGCAGGAAAAAGATGTTTCCACTGGCCACCTGTCCCTCACCGCAGGGAAGTGTGCACCCATGCTGTTGCCCTGAGACAGATGAGGCAGGATTGTTGGGAGAACTGGGTTTTGTTGCCAGTCACCTTCATGAATGGCTATGCTACCCAGACCTTGTCGATGTCAGACTTCCTTTCTAAAAATTCCCTTGTCCTTGTCTAGGGCAAAGGGCCTGGCACAGAGTAGGAGTTCAGGGAACATTTGCTGAGTGAATCACACTAAGCCATGACATAATTTAACCGGATTTAAAGGGGCCTAGAACGTTTCCAAAGAATGGCTGGATTTTAAGCAGAGAACACATTCACTTCCTGATGTAATAACTGCCGACTGGGGAGGCCTCTCTCTCTGTCAATAACCCCTTCTCTGTTCCCTGAGTCCATGTGTCTCCAGGTTGAGACCACTTGGTTTACAGAAATGAAAAATCTTTCCTGATAACAAAGAATTGCACTTTTGCTGAAACTTAATTGTCTTTATCTTTTGACAATCGGGAAACACTCAGATGTCAGGTTTCCTATTAAAAGCATCCACAACTTATTTCTTCTCTTGAGGAAAAGTACTTGACTGCAATTTTTAAAAACACACACAGAAACATCCCAAATCAATGGTAGCTATGCATTCTCTTCAGAAGACTAGCCTTTGTTTACTGTAATTTTTCAAATGGCTTTATTGAGATATAACTCACATTCCATACAATTCACCCATTGAAAGTATACAACTCAGCGGCTTTTAGTATTTTCAGAGGTGTGCAACCATCACCATACCAAAAGAAACCTCGAACCCATTAGGAGTCACTTATCAATCCTTCTTTTCTCCAGCCCCTGGCAACCATTAATCTGTCCCTACAGATTTGACCATTGTGGACGTTTTGTATAAATGTAATCATATAATGGCCATTTTAGAATTGACTTCTGTAACTTAGCATAATATTTTCAAGCTTCATCCATTTTGTAGCATAATCCAGCAATTTGTTCCTTTTTATGGTTAGCTAATAGCCCCTTGTTCCATTTGGTTTACCCATTCATCAGCCAATGGGCATTAGGTTGTTTCAACCTATAGGCTATTGGGAATAAAACTGCCATGAACATTCATGTACAAGTTCTTGTGCGGACATATGTTTTTATTTCTCTTGGGTATACACCTAGGAATAGAACTTCTGGGTAACATGGAAATTCTCTGGTTAACATTTTGAGGGACTTCATAACTGTTTTCCAAAGTGGTTCCACCATTTTATATTCCCATCAGTGGTGTATGAAGGTTTTGATTTTTCCACATCCTTGCCAACACATCTATCTTTTGTCTCGTATTGCAGAATAATATTTACAAGCCATATTTAAATACAAAAAAAAAAAAAGGCCTAACAAGAAAAAGGGCCCATAATTCTACCTATAAAAGCACTAACCGGCAATGACCAAATTAGGGGGAAAACACTAAAGAATACAGGAAATACAAATTTTAAAAATCTCCCATTCCCTGGTTCCTAGTTCCTGTCCCCCAAAGTAGTCTTTGTCCACAGTTTCTGGTGTGATAGTCCAGAAACAAGCATTGTGTGCGTGCCCTTTAGCTTACACACAGGTGATCACTGTCCAGGCTCCTCTGCATGTGGTTGTCACTGCTGTTTTCCTCTGTGTATATATGGTTTCTGTCCCTTGTCCAGAAAACTTGCAGCCCCCATAGAATACAAACATGTTGGCTGAGGCTGGGGAACAGTCCCTGCAGGAGTCCTGAGCAGTATCTTTGCACTTTGTATTTTATTACGGGGCCTTGTCAAATACTCTGCATACAGGAAAAATCACTTTTAGAAGATGGCTTGGCCTAGGTGGGAAGAAGCAGTATGTATATTGGCTATTTTGCTGAGCCCCCTAAAGTGAACACAAGGGGTGAGGAGGGCTGAACCAAGGGTCCTGGGTGTTTTCATGCACCTGTGACAGGTTCTGCATTTGACCATAGATCAAGCTCCAGGCTCTTGATAAGGCTCTGCACACCCTCTTCCTCACTTCCTTCAAAAGATTGATACCTAGCTGGGCTCGGTGGCTCAGCCTGTAATCCCGCGCCTTTGGGAGGCTGAGGTGAGTGGATTGACTGAGCCCGCGGGTTCGAGACCCGCTTGGGCAACTTGGTGAGACCTCGTCTCTATAATAAATCAAAAATAGCCAGGTGTGGTAGCGCACACCTGTAGTTCCAGCTCCTTGGAAGGCTGAGGCGGAAGGATCACCAGAGCCCAGCAGGTCGAGGCTGCGGTGGCCGGGAGTGGCCACTGCCCTCCAGTCTGGGCGACCGAGTGAGACTCCAACTCAAAACAAAAAAGATTGATACCTGTGGGCATGGCATTTGCTGAGCCCAGGAAGCTACAGAGAAGTGATGGGAAGGTGTCTATAAATAAGTCCATTCATAATGAGGGCAAGGGAAGCAGCTCTCTGTCAAAGTCACATTTAAATTCCATGAGTCAACCCTTTTTGCAATTACCATGCAGACAATCTTAATGCAATCTACTAGAGTGACTTTTGTAAGATGACACTGAAGCCCTGAGACACCTCTAGGTTGACTCAGTGCCCGTGACTTGGGGCCAATCAACTTGATGTTCTGTGTTTTCTGTGAATAAGTCCTTCCCTTATTTCACCCCACCGTGTTTACACTGCAAGATTCTTTAAATTGACATTTTAGCCTTTTTCAAAAAAATTTTTTTAATCTTTGGTACCTCAGGAGTCTTCTTCTTTGGGTCACAAAAGAAAAACTAAATTTTTGAAGACTTTAATAATTGAAATATGCAACACAATGAAAGTATTTCCCTAGCTGCAGTCTGATGAAAAGTATATCAGAATATATTAATGGAAAAGTACACAGAGCACAAAAGCAGCATTGTTAAAATATTATGGTTATGATAAATATTTATTTCATGTTAACGATGCACTGGGTAAAATTGAAAACAAAATGAGGCGTAGAATTAATCATGAGTCCAACCTAGTGAACTTATTTGAAAGGTTATTCTACGAAACAGATGGCATTAAAAAGAAAGATTAATTTGTACATTTAACCCCTGAAATGTTGAGAAAGCATAAATGAATATTCATCATTTTTTTAAGCATGTTCAACATACCAGATATTCTGTAAGCAATTTCCATGGACTATTTTGCTTGATATTCACGAAACTATAAAGTGGGTAATATTATTGCCACCTTAAAAAAAGAAGAGATTTCTGAGTTTTATAAAATATTGATGCTACATAGAAGAATATGGCCTATGTAAGAGACAATCAATAAAAGATGTTGTCAATGACTTATTCCATCCTGGGCAGGCTGACTCTGACAACATTCTTCCAGTTCTAAGAATCTGACAAATCAAGAAGTGATTTGATCCCTGGTTTTCCAGGACATCCTCTTATGTCCCCTGTTTAGATCTTACATAGCTTTCTGGAACTTTTGCTTTATGACTTTGTACCTTTTATGGAATCCAGAAAGCTGAGAATCAAAGTACCAGTGGATCCACTTGGGAATCCAAATTTGGGCTTGAATTTTTCTGATTCCAGAGACTGTGCCCTTTCCACTGTAGCATCTTCCGCTGTCCTTCTCCATTCTAGTATTTCTCTTGATTTTCTCCACTTTAATTTGGAAATATCAAATGACCTATTTAATGACTGCCTTGGCTTCATATCTATTTTTGTGGGTACTTGCACCGAAGGGTCAATAGGAAGAAGCTGGTGACCTCGACACCTTAGTGCCCTTAGAAGATTGGCAGGAAAGCCTTTCAGCTCCTCTGCTGCTTGGTGTGTCTGGGTAACTGCCTCTGCCTTCTCATCTGTGTAATCTGGGATGTTTAGACAACCTGTGGATAAAATCACTAATGTGACATCATATTTTGGCTTTTAATTTATCTCACGGCTCAGCTTCTAAGAATTTGGGGGTTTCAATTTGAGCAATTTGTCTCAAAAAAAGCTCTTGTATCACATATTATTGCCATGAAAGACCTTCAAGACCCTCTACCAACTGCCCTATAACCACCGTCATCTAACTGTACCCTTTTTTCTTCCTGGCCCTGAGCCTTCAGCTGCCCCCACTGGGTCACTTGCTGGAAACTTCACCCTGGCTCCCGTCCCTGGACTGGAACATACCCCTCCTTTTTTCTTTCAACCCCCTTTTCGAAATTTACTCTATCCGAATGACTTCAGAGAATACTTTGGGAAGTTGAAAAAATCAAATTACATTAATGTGTAGAAGAGAGTAGTGAAGTTTAAATATGATATATTCAAGCACAGTGCTTGGCACATAAAATACAACAAAAAATGACAGATTCTCCATGTGGTCATTATCACCAGTATCACCATCACCCTTACACCAAACGATGCTCATTAAATATTTATGATTTGCAGTGCAGCACTTAAAGCTGAATCCCCCAAAATGAACAAAATTAATGAGTTATCTAGGACCTCTCCATTCCTTCTTCCTGAGAGAACTATCATTTTAGCCAGGTAGCTACTCCACCCCAGACATCTGTGTTCATAGATCTCAGTTCTTTTTTTTTTATATATAATTTTTTTTGAGTTGGAGTCTCACTCTGTCACCCAGACTGGAGCGCAGTGGCCTCTGCCAGCCACTGCACCCTCAACCTGCTGGGCTCAGGCAATCCTTCTGCCTCAGCCTTCCAAGTAGCCGGAACTATAGGCGTGCACAACCACGCCCAGTTAATTATTTTTTTGTATTGTAGAGATAAGGGCTGGCCAAGTTGCCTGGGTGGGTCTCGAACCCTCAGGTTCAGTCAATCCACTCGACTTGGCCTCCCAAAGTGATGGTATTATAGGCTGAGCCACTGAGCCCAACCTGGATCTTAGTTCTAACAGGAGGCCTCCCTCTTATTACTAGTCGGTTCTGGAGCAAATGTGTGAATACACCCTGGCTCTGAGACTGGAGAATTCCTGCAGAAGGAATTTAGATAAAATCTCCCCTCTCCTAAGAACTATTAGAGATACTGGCTCCTTTTCCTTCGGGTATTTTTGTGTATAGCTGTGACATCTGGAACTACTGCATCCAGTGTGCTATGAGTCTGCATTTTAAAAGCAGTACCAGGTCGGGCTCGGTGGTTCAGCCTGTAATCTCAGCACTTTGGGAGGCCAAGGCAAGTGGATTGCTTGAGCTCGTGGGTTCAAGACCAGCCCGGGCAACTTGGCGAGACAGTGTCTCTACAATAAATAAAAAATTAGCCAGGCGTGGTAGCGCACGCCTATAGTTCCAGCTACTTGGAAGGCTGAGGCGGAAGGATAGCCAGAGCACAGCAGGTCAATGCTGGGGTGGCCGTGAGTATGCCACTGCACTCTAGCCTGGGCGACATAATGAGACTCCACCTCAAAAAAAAAAAAAAGCAGTACCAAAGATGGCAGAGTGAGAATGAGAGCATGGAAAAATACTTGGTTCTTGTTGATATCTTTGAGCTATCAAGCCAGCCTATCTCTGGGATCCCAGTTATATATGGTAATAAGTTTTCTTATTGTTTAAGCTAAGGACCCCTAAAAGATATCATAGCTGTTAAATATATAGACATAGAAGCAAAAATAGCAAACTCTATTGAATACTTATAGTATGCTGTATCCTGGGAAAGATAAAATAATTACAGGAGAGCAAACTCATGTTTTACTTTTATCTATCCAAAGATCTCTTTTGAGTTTATCATGGGAGGTTGACTAAGATGGTTTTGGTTTTCTGCTCATCTGGTACTTTTCCTTGGCAAGAATGAGGGAGACACACCCCCTCATGGAAGCAAAATTAAAATTCACTGTTCAAAAGTTCTTTTTCTTACTCACTATGTCAGGCGCTTGTGAGGGAGGTACTAAGGGTTAGAACTCACAGTCTAGAGAATAACCATAACACAAAGCTAGACACAGGCATGGGTACTGACTATGGCTGTACATAGAAGCACAGACTGCCGGGTGAGGACTTGGGAATTTGAAAGTTAGCTTTGTGAATGATTCAAAGAGAGAAGAAGGACATTCCAAACAAAAGAAGAAGCATAAAGTCAGAGAGAAGCAACACAGCCTGATACCAAAGCATATGATAAAGTTTTAATCCTGCAAACAATGTGGAAATGGTTCCAGGCAGCATAGTCATATCAATAGAACAAAGTGGAGAGTTGAAAGAGAATTGTCTGTAGGTGAATAGGTGAATTTAGTATTTAAAAAAAGAATATCTGAATCAGTATAGAAACAATGAAGGTTATGAAGGTTTTCTCTTTTCACTCTCCATATATCTATATTGCTGGAATTTTTCACAGCAAGCATATTTGTGTATTTTTTAAATGAAAATAGAAATCATTTGTTGCCTTTTATGGCTATAAAAGTAATACATTTGCATTGAACATTTTAGAAAACACAGGGAAGTAAAAAGATAGCATATATACCCTTTCAAACTTTATACATGTATTTATTTTCAACAAAAGAGGTTGGAAGTGATAGCATATAAACAATGAGGTGAAGTCATAAAAAGAATATGGCTTCTATCTGGTGCTCTCTCTGTCCCTCTCTCAGGACGCTTGCTCCTGGAACCCAGCTACATGCTGTGAGGACACCCGGGCCATGAAGAGGGGCCACATAGGGCTAATAACCCCCAACTCACCCCCCAGCAGGCAGCCAGCATCACTGAGAGATGTCTCCAGTTTCTAGCCTTCCAGGACCCAGATATCGTGGGACAGACATAAGCCGTTTCTGTGGCGCCCTGTCTGAACTCCTGACCCACAGAAACTGACAGATAATCAGTAATTATTGTCGTTTTTAAGCAACTAAGTTTGGGGGTCATTTGTTGCACAGCAGGAGATAACAAATATATCAATATATCACAGACTTCTCAATGTTAATGCATCTAAAGGTGCATCATCATTAAATAGTGTGGCCAACCGATCTTAGGCAATCTGGCACTGTACGTGCCTTAAGTTCTTTATGGTAGAGAATGGTAGCTACAGAAAAGTGAGAGGTAACTGAGAGCTACTCCCCTTAGGAATGAAAACAAGGCCAAATTCACACACACACACACACACACACACACACACACACACACACACCACATACACTCACACACACACACACCAGTGATCACAAAAACAGTCATGCCATCTATTTCAAGAGCTGGAGCTTGGGAAAGCCCAACTGTAGGTCCTTTTACCAACTTGAGAGAAGTTTCACCCAACCAATGCAGAATACCCTAGAATTCAATCGGCCTGGGCACCAGGAAGCCAGAATTCAGACCCAGTTCGGGTGCTGCTCCAAGTTCAACCTGAATCTATGCTAGCCACTGCCTTTTGGGATCTGGTCTCAGGTGTCATGCCTAAGAGTATGGGCCATAGGCCTTGCTAAATTCTTATTTTCTATTTCAGGCAAAGATAGGGACTATTTCAGATAGTTAATTAGACCCACGATCTTAAATACCACTGATCTCACCAGTGGAACTTATTCCTAACAGTAATTCTGATTATTAGCAAAGCCTCTGGGTTGAGGAAGAGGACCCCTGACAGTGGTCACAGTAGGTGGGAGTTTCCTGATTACAGTGTCAGCTGACCACTCCTGCAGGGCTAAATTCCTGAGTCGATGACTATACTTAACGTGTAACTTAAATGAACACTGTCTATAGTGAAATATTTTAAAGCGAATATAGACCTCCTTGCCAACAGCTACATGGTATTCCACTGTATGGCTATACCAGACTTTACTGAACCATCTTCATTTGGTAGATATTATGTCATGGCCAGTTTTTACAGTATTATGAACAATTTAGGCATGGACACCTTTGTACAGACACTTTTGTGTACTTGTCTGTTTCTTGAGATAAATTCCTCTGAGTGGAATTGCTGGGTTAAATGATATGCTTATTGCTCAGTTTCTTTTAAAAAAAGAAATATAACAACATATGAAAACTTGAGGGATGGCTTCTAAAGCAAAAATAAAGACAAGGGAAAACAAATGGAAACTCCAAAAGGAAAAAGCAAAAGGAATCCAAGGGGTTTCGGACCCCCAATTCCTAAACTAAAGATGGAGTCTGGATTGTTCCTTTCCCTTCCCTGGTTTCACTACAGCTGCCTCTGACAATCCCCCAACCCAGTCCAGGTCATCCACGTTCCTGGGAGGACCAGGTACAGAGTCCTATGGCTAATTAGTCGTGTTGCTTAGCATGAGGGGTTTCTCTTTGGAGTACCACAGTTCTGTTATTTCCTCCTCCTTTTGTCCTCAAGGGGAAAAGTCGGAATTAAAATCTTCTGCTTTTCTTCAACCTCTAGTGAAGGGGCCAACAGGGTTCCTTGAGGGTGAATCAGCACAAGAGGTAACTAAACACTAGACTTCCAGGACTGGATTCCCAGCCAAAGAAGGATGAGCCTCCTTTGGTCAGGACTCCTGGGAAGACAGTTTAGGTCCAGACAAAACAATCCAATTCCAATTTTTCAATGGAGGGGAAAGATCATACTCTTAAGTCAGCAATTAAATCTTCTTTACATGACTGAGACCAATTTGCATACATTTTCACCCACTTTAAAACAAAGGAAGAACAAACTTTGAGCTGCTAAAGAGCACACAGGATTTGAAAAGCAAGTAGTCTCAGGTTACCTCCAGGCAGGATCTGGTATAAAGAGATAAGAGTCAAATCCTTTAGCCCTGACTGAGTTCCTAGGGAGAAAATGCTTGTTTTATTCACTGTCCTATTTTAAACTGCTAGCCAGCACTCCGCTGGTTGAATTTATTTCCACGGAGAAAAGGAGAGAGAGAGAAGAATGCTGGCAGTGCCAAATGATTCCTAGACAGGATGAACCAGGACAGATGGACCAGGGCAGGGACCAGAACATTTTCGTATTACCCCTGCAGTCTCAGTTTCTGGCGCAGGTGTGATTGGCCCTTGGTAATCAACAGACATTTAATCACTGAATAATTCTAACGTTTGATAAGCCTCCATCACAGTGCTTATCCTACCTCAGGTCTTCCTCCCTACTGGACTATAAACTACCTGACAGAATTTGTGCTGGTAGTCTTTTCTATGTCTCCTAGCAGGTGCTTCCGAAAACTTTGCTTGATGAATAAGTAGATAACACAAAAAGCATGTCCATCACTGGTGGTCCAGTTCCCTGTGGAGAGCAGGCAGCCTTTCATCAAAAGGATACATAAATTGCAAAAATCCCCCCATCACACAAACTCAGCAAAGAGGAGAGTAAGCAGGTTCCCTGAGGTCTATGTCATCTCCAAAACCCAGGAGTGGATACAAAAAGCCTCCTGACTTATTGGACAAGTCCAGGTCCAGATGAACAAACAAATGGATGCTTAAATACATACATACTTTATAGCAATCATGAGGAGAAAAAGGTAATTCTGTCCAAAAGGATAATGTTAGGGTACGGACGGACCGGGTAAAGGTGGAGAGGAGAGGAAGTTGAGACGTGCAGCATCGCTGGGGTTGGCAAGCTGGGGGTGCAGCAACCCAGAGATCCGAGTAAATTGCAAAGAATTGCGACACACAGAGGTGAGGAAGATTTATTTAAGAAAAGTTCACCCCCCACAGACAGGGAGTGGGCCTACACTCTAGGTGAGTTTGGCATCGTAGCCCCCCCAGAGTCCTGGCTTAAATCCTTCTCTTGGAGATGTTGCACGTGACTGCTGTGACGTCCTTATCGGCCACCTGTGGATGTCTTGGAGAACCTGTGACACAGAGACCCACTAATGTCCGCCCACATTATTACAGCCCCTAGAGAAGGGTGTGACAAGGATTCTAATGCTCCTGCACCTTCCCGAATTACATTCCTTAGACCTAATGGAGGGTACATCTCCCCTTCTCATAGGCATTCCCAGTAGGTAGCTTAAGGGGATTCTTGGCTTCACTGTAGACAGTGACCAATTTACTGGAAGATTGAATCCCCACCTGTTCTCCCTCTGAGCAGTTATAACTTTTGCAATTACAAGTTTCATGACTTTTACAGTCCTTGCCCAATGCATGATGTCTTAGGCCTTGTAAATTCCCTTTACTCTAGGCAAGCTTGATTGCCACTATGAGATACCTCTGATACCTGGAAGTCTGTTTTTGAAAAGACAAAGTCGGTAAAGTTAATTATACCTAAAGTGCATTTCTCCAAAAGCATAGCTTCTACTTTCAAATCATTGTTGAAGGGCCACCACCAAGTCGCAAGTAAAGCCACATCCCCTCCCTTTCCTGGAAACGGCGACATGGCAAACTAAAATGGCGATTGAAACGGTGTCTTCCTTTGTTCTCCCTCCACACCCTTTCCCGCGCCGGCGAAAAACCCACCAACCTGGATGGAGCTCTGCCAGCCGACCAATAATCGACTGACAGGTCGCCCTAAACCCCCATAAAGGCTGGAGCACCCTTGCTTCAGCGCTACAGCCTGGCCCTCAGGTCCTGTAGCCACCGCATTCGACCCATTAAATCTCTTGGCCTTAATGGGTGTTGAGTCTCACTGTGCGCCACCGTCTTTCATTGGTGCTGTGACTCGGATTGGGTTCCTCTCGCCCTCAGGCGGGACCCCGTTCTGGCGCCAGCGGGACTCACCCCTTAAGGCCTTCGCCCACTTTCTTGAACACCCGCACTGCATTCATCACCGGCCCTCGGATTGGTAAGTGTTCCCTAACTGGAAAACCTAAACTTTGCCCAGGATAACCAGAGGGAACTGATCATTGATCGTCCGGCAGCCCTTTCGGCCCCAGGCGAGGGGGAGACCACACTCCGCCTAGGTCTTTAAGGCCACAGCGGACCCCTACTGGTTTTCCTCTCCCTCTGCCGTCAGGTATTTCGAGTCTGCTCCCTCCTGCCGTCCGGTTTTGGGCATCCTCTTTGTCAAAAAATCCTGGTACCAGGTTACCCTCAACCTCCTCGATTCTCCAGGAGAATCGCAGGTTGTAATAACATTCTGTGATGACAGGCTTTATTGCAGCCTCCTCATATCCTAACAGCCAGCTGTCCAAGGGACGCTCTGCTCAGCCCTAGCTGTTAAAATGGGAAACTCGTCATCCCTGCTGGCCGACTCTCCCCTCAAATGCCTCTTAGACAACCTCTCCACTCTCTCTCACTCCCGACATTAAACCCAAGCGTTTGATCCGCTTCAGTACCCAAGATTGGCCTACCTATCACTTAGACAACCAAAATAAGTGGCCCCCTTACGGGTCCCTAAACCCCGACATTATACGGGACCTCTATAACTTCTGCGAGCATTCAAAAAAGTGGGCAGAGATTCCCTATGTCCAGCCTTTCTCTTTACTCCAGGAACACCCTCATCTCTGCCTCCAACGTAAACCGGTTCACCTCATGGCCACAAAGGGCCTCTCTCTCCTGCCAACGCCACCACCCCCCTCTTCAGTCTCTAACCCACCTCCCTCTTCCGTCTCTGACTTTGACCCAGCAGATGAACCTCCTCCCTATCGACAACCCCACCTGCCCCCACATCCCTAATCTTTACCCACCCCTTCCTCCAGTTCCTGCCATCCCATGCAGTCCTCCTGTTACCCGCTCCAAAGCAGCCCCCAGCCACTCTGGCTCCTCTTCGTGAAGTGGCAGGCACTGAAGGCATTGTCCGAGTTCATGTCCCATTCTCTATCTCGGACCTAACCCAGGTAGAAAAACGCCTCAGGTCCTTTACAAATAACCCAACCACCTATATCAAGGAATTCCAATACCTCCTCCAAGCCTATAGCCTCACCTTTCACGACATCTACATGGTTCTTTCCAATACCCTACTCCCCGAAGAGCGCAGAAGAGTGTGGGAACAGGCTAGAACATATGCAGATGAGGTTCATCGAACCTCCCCAGCACACTCCCTCGGGGCAGTGGCAGTCCCGGACCAGGACCCTGGCTGGGACTACAATTCCCCCAAAGGCCTCGGTGCCAGAGATCAGTTCTCTGCCTGTCTCGTTTCTGGGTTAAGGCGGTCAGCGCAAAAGGTTGTTAATTTTGAAAAACTCCAGGAAGTGGTCCAAGACAAAAACGAAAACCCTTCCTCCTTCCTTGATCGCCTTACCAAGGCCCTCCAACAATCTACTAATTTGGACCCAGAGACCCCAGATGACCATCAACTCCTTATGATTTATTTCTTCTCCCAAAGCTACCCTGACATTAAAGCTAAATTTTTTTTTTTTTTGAGTTGGAGTCTCACTCTGTCGCCCAGACTGGAGTGCAGTGGCTGCTCCCGGCCACTGCAGCCTCGACCTGCTGGGCTCCGGCGATCCTTCCGCCTCAGCCTTCCAAGTAGCCAGAACTACAGGCGTACGCTACCATGCCCGGCTGATTTTCTTATTTATTGTAGAGATGAGGTCTTGCTGCCCAGGCGGGTCTCGAACCCGCGGGCTCAGGCAATTCACTCACCACAACCTCCCAAAGGCGCGGGATTACAGGCTGAGCCACCGAGCCCGGCTAAAGCTAAATTTAAAAAGCTAGATCAAGGGCCCCTTACACCCCAAAATGAGGTTTTGGCTGCTGCCTTCAAGGTATACCACAACCGGGACGAAAAGGCTAAGCGGCAAAAATACCAAATGCTGGCTCAGGCTCTCCGCGGGACAGACACCAGCCCTCGCAGCGGTAGAGGAAATGTCCAGAACAAACGCGACCCTCCAGGGTCCTGTTTCAAATGCGGCAAGGAGGGACATTGGGTGCGAACCTGCCCTAACCCTAAACCTCCATTGCCCCAAATGCAATCTTCCAGAACATTGGGCGGTGGACTGCCCCAGCCCCCAGAGAGGAGCAGGGTCAGCCCCCAACTCTACCCTGGACTTACTGGGCGTGGCCGCTTTGGAATGACGGGGCCCTCGGTCTCCCCACCCGATGCATATCTCAAATGCTCGGGAGCCTAGGATCAAAATTACGGTTGATGGACGTCCCATCCTGGTAGACACTGGAGCCACCCTTTCTGTCCCACAGGAGTTCTGGGGACCAACCTCACCATCCCGATCCCCCGTAGTCAGGGTAGGGGGCCAAACCTTCATCCTATGCACAACTCCTACGCTAACATGCATATTTGTTGGCGTCCCATTTACCCACTCCTTCCTGGTCATGCCTCAGTGCCCTATACCCCTTATGGGTAGGGACATCCTGGCCAAATTTCAGGCATCCATCACCTTCAACCCCAGCACTGCCCTCACCAACCCACTACCGACAACTTCCCTACTTCTCCTTTTGGCTTCTAATCCGTGGCCTCCCTCCCCACAACCCACTTTGCTCCCTCCCCCACTAGCCTTGGCAGTTAACCCACTAGTCTGGGACATCCACATCCCTTCATTAGCCCAGTGCCCGCCTGTTCACATCCAGTTAAAGGACCTGTCCACTCACCTCAGTCAGCCACAATACCTTCTCCCCAGGGCCAGTCTGCTAGGTCTGTAGCCTATCTTAAACACCCTACTACGCAAGGGATACTTAAGGCCCACCAACTCGCCATACAATACTCCCATCTTGGCCGTAAAAAAGCCTAATGGAACCTACCGGCTAGTCCAAGACCTTCGACTAATAAATGCAGCCATTCTCCTCATTCACCCACTGGTTCCCAACCCTCACACCATCCTGTCTACCATTCCTCTGACAGCAACTCACTTTTCAGTCATAGACCTCAAAGATGCATTCTTTACCATTCCCTTGGCAGCTGACTCCCAGGATATTTTCACGTTTACATGGACCAACCCTACTTCCCGTCACTCTCAACAGCTCACATGGACGGGCCTCCCACAGGGATTTCGGGACAGGCCCCATCTGTTTGGCCAGGCTCTAGCAGCTAACCTTAAACTTCTGTCACTCCCCAAATCCGCTCTCATCCAGTATGTAGATGACCTTCTGTTGTGCAGCCCCTCTATAACTGACTCTCACATGGACACTGTCCTGCTTCTCAACTTTCTAGCACAAAGGGGATACTGAGTTTCCCCCCACAAAGCTCAGCTATCCAAAACACAAGTCACCTACCTTGGTGTAGCCGTTTCACACCAACAAAAGGCCGTAACAACCAGCCACAAGTCTGTTATTCAGTCTCTCCCGGTACCCAAAACAAAAGAAGAAATCCAGTCATTCCTGGGGTTGTCGGGCTACTTCCAAGCCTGGATCCCCAATTTCACCCTTCTCGCCAAGCCACTCTATGACCTGGCTAAAGGTGACCCTAAGGAACCATTACTCTCCCTCTCAGCCATTAGGCAGCCTTTCACCGCCCTCCAACAGGCTCTCCTCCAGGCTCCCCCCCCTACGACTACACGATGTCCACTGACCTTTTACCTTATACGTCCACGAAAATAAGGGCACAGCCCTAGGAGTTCTAGGCCAATTCAGTGGACAAACATTTGCTCCTGTAGCCTATCTCTCAAAACAACTTGACCACATGGTTCAGGTATGGGCCCCATGCCTGCAGGCCCTGTCGGCCGCCTACTTGCTCGTGTGCAAATCCAAAAAACTCACGTTTGGAGCACCTATCACCGTTACTCCCCCCCACCATCTACATCACCTCCTAGGATATAAGGGCCTCAAAACACTCCCTCCCAGTCGGGTCCTATCCCTTCTGGTTTTCTTTGTCCAAGACCCCTCTGTCTCCTTCCAAACTTGCGCACCCCTTCACCCAGCCACATGACTCCCTTCCTCTCCTGTCAACACCCCAATACATGAGTGCATCGGAGTCCTCGAGTCCCTACTCCCCTGTCCAGTACACATTCAGGAAGTTCCTTTATCTGCGCCTTCCTATGTTTGGTTCACAGATGGAAGCTCATATATACATGAGGGGTCTCGGGTGGCAGGATACGCCATCACCTCTGCCACTGACGTCATCGAGGCTAATCCCCTCCCGCCCAACACCACTAGCCAAATAAGCAGAACTCACAGCAGTCACTCGCGCATTCCAACTGGCGGCAGGACACTCCCTATCGCTTTACACCGACTCCAAATATGTCTGTCGCATTTTGGTTTCACACTCAGCCATCTGGCAAGAACGGGGGTTGTTAACCACCAAAGGGTCAGCCATCATAAATGCTAAGCTCATTTCTGACCTCCTTCAAGCCTCCTTGCTTCCCAGGGCCATAGGCATCTCACACTGTAAAGCCCACCAGGTCGATTCATCTTTTATCACCCAAGGGAACACGCGGGCCGACAGGGCGTCTCGCCAAGTGGCCCTAAAGCCCCTTCCTACCATGCTCGTTAACACCCCCTCCCCACCAGCCGAACATACAAGTGAAGTCCCACAATTATCCAGTCTCATTCCCTACCTACACTCAATTTTCCACCCAAACCCAGCGGCTCTCACTTCATTTCTTAAAACTTTCTTCCTCCTTACTCCTGAACATACAAAACTCATACACAGCCTTTCCTCTCAATGCTCTACTTGCCACCGAACAGATCCTAATACCCCCTTAATGCCCAGAACGTTCCCCATTCACCAGGCTAGGGGAGAGCTCCCTGGGTCAGACTGGCAAGTGGTCTTCACCGTCATGCCCCCCCATCCGTAATACCAAATACCTTCTGGTCCTGGTTGACACCTTCTCCGGGTGGGTTGAGGCTTATCCCACCTCAAATAAGCGGGCTGCTACGGTGGGATCTATCTTAGCCAACCACATCATCCCTCGATTCGGGGTCCCCTTCTCCCTTCAGTCAGATAACGGGCCTGAATTCATCTCACAAGTTGTTCAGTTTTTAACGACGGCCCTCAACATCAAATGGCACTTTCACATTCCCTATCACCCACAATCATCAGGAAAGGTTGAACGAACTAACCGCAAACTAAAAGATATCCTCACCAAACTCTCTCTTGAACTCCATCAGGTCGGGGTCTCCCTCCTTCCCCTAGCTCCTTTCCACGTTTGCATCCTCCCTAAAAAGCCCACTCAGCTTTCACCCTTCGAGGTCCTCTATGGCAGACCTGCACTTCCTCCTGGCATTCCAACCTCTCCACCTCACATCCCCCTTCCTATAACCTATCCCCTCCTGTCCTTCATTCGTTCCAGTATCTGGCAATATCAAGATCTCCCTTTGCCCGCTCCCACAGAAACACATAATCCAAAGCCTCTCACCCCGGGACAATGGGTTTTCCTCTGAGACCCAGAAACCAAAACTTGCTTACAACCGAGATGGCGAGGACCCTTCCAAATAGTCCTCCCCACCCCCATGGCAGCCAGGCTGCTCATAACAAAGGAGAGCTCAGTCCCTGGATTCACACTTCTCGCCTCAAACCAGCTAAACTGCCTCCCTCTACCCCTTCCCCCACGGAGCCGCAGACCTATTCTTGCTCCACAATTCCAGGCCAACCTCTCAAACTTCCAGTATCCCGTGTTGCTCGCCCTCCCTGCCCGTCATCCAGGAAAATCCCACATAGTCACAAGATGCAAAGGTTGCCACCTGCACTCAACTACCCTCTGCCAAACGGTTGTCAACTTCGTTCTTCCCTTACTAGTTGTACTGCCTTTCTTCCTACTCCTTCTTTTCCTCCTACTTTCACATTGCTGTACATAGTGCTGCTCCTTGGCGCGGGTTGCTCAATCCCCTCCTCTGCTCACTATCAGTAAGACCCAACAGGATCATCGCCTTCCTCCTTGCCGTCGTTTTTTCAAACCAGGCCCACTCCCCTGTCCGTCCTCCATTATCGGTTCACCATCCGCGAACTTTACACGGTCAGCAGGATAGAAACAGTCAAGGACTTAGACACAAAAATGTGCCCCATAAACAATTGCTCAAAACCTATTTCCCTCAACTTAAAGCCCTCAATAAGCCTGCAAGACGCTAATCACCCCTTTCTATGCTTACTAGAAGACCAAACCCAGGACTACTGTAAATGGTGGCCTGATCAATACGGTGGCTGTCCCTATTGGTCACGCAGAATTCACTATGCTGACAGATCCATCAGCAGAGCAAAATGGGGGGTGAGTAAGCTTCCTTGTCTGCCACTACATAGGAACTCTGGGGCGCGGAGGCCGCTTCTCCCACTTCTCTTTTGACATCCCTAACCCGACCACTAACCTCTGGAAAGATCTTATATACGTAGCTGTCTACCCAAAGGAATGGTACGCCCATCCCACCGGGCGCCTATCCACCTCTCTCTCCACCTTTACCCCTTCCTTCACGGTATCGGTGGTGGAGCACATAAAAACCCAAGAACAACAGCTCCTGGCAGCGGTAGACCCATTGCCCCCTTCCTCAGAAGACCACCTCTCCTTACAACCCTCCCAATATTTCCCTTCATGGTTTACCATAATAGGCCACACCCTCCGCTCCTTAAACCAATCTTTCCCTTCTCTTCCTTCTTCGCAGTGTTTTCTTTGTGCCTCATTACAACGACCTTTGCTGGCTGCCGTTCCGCTTCCTGCCTCACCCCACAATCATAGTACCCTCAGCCGGGCTCGGTGGCTCAGCCTGTAATCCCACGCCTTTGGGAGGCTGAGGTGAGTGGATTGCCTGAGCCCGCGGGTTTGAGACCCGCCTGGGCAGCGAGACCTCATCTTTACAATAAATAAACAAAAAAAATCAGCCGGGCGTGGTAGCGCATGCCTGTCATTCCGGCTACTCGGAAGGCTGAGGCGGAAGGATCGCCGGAGCCCAGCAGGTTGAGGCTGCGGTGGCTAGGAGCAGCCACTGCACTCCAGTCTGGGCGACAGAGTGAGACTCCAACTCAAAAAACAAAACAAAACAAAACAAATAGTACCCTCAACCTGTCTTCCACCGGAGAGGCCATCACCAAACCTCATGTTCCACTTTGGGAAGTGGCATCTAACTCCTCTTACCTCTGTAATGGTCCACCTAGCATCCCCACGTGCTATTCAAATAACCCTCTCTGCTCAACCACCATAAACTCTACAAATGGGCACTTCCTCCCGCCCGGCCTCTTCTTATGGAGCAACGGCACTCTCCTCTCCCAAACTTCCAATCTCACCTCTCCCTGTATAGTTGCTACGCTGATCCCACAGCTCTGTCTTTACTCCACTGCCGACCTCCAGGCCCTCTTAACTCCTAAACACCGACGCAAGAGGGCTGTCTTCCTTCCAGTCATGCTAGGACTGTCCCTAGTTTCCGCAGTCACCTCCATAGGTCTATCAGGAGGGGCTCTCGGCTACTCACTATGGGCCATGGAAACTTACAAAACAAAATCCAACTAGCTTTAGACACCACCTCCGATTCTCTCCAACCATTACAGAGACAAATAACGAGCATAGCACAAGTAGCCCTCCGAAATCGTCGGGCTCTAGATCTCCTAACAGCCGAAAAGGGAGGCACTTGTCTTTTCCTCCAAGAGGAGTGCTGTTATTACATTAACGAGTCAGGAGTCATTGAACAAAGCATTAATAAGTTACAACACCTCTCCTCACAACTCCAAGGGGCAAAGTCTTCACAATCGGCAGCCTATTACAAAACTCCCTACTCACCTCTCACCTATCGTCACACCTGTCATTCTCATTTTCGGTCTGTGCTCCTTTCTCCCGTGTATCATCAAGTTTCTCCAGTCACAACTTTTAAAAACCTCTAATCAAAGCATTAATCAGCTTCTCCTACAGAATGACGACCTCCTGCCCACCGAAGATCCAGGTCTCGACTGTCTCAACCCTACAAACCTCTAACCTTGTCTTCTCATTTCAGACATGCTTGCCTCAAAGTTTACCCCCCACCACCTACCACTCAGATTCTCAGCATTTCTTGACCACCTTCTTCGTGACAGCTGGCTCCTCCCTTCCCCGTGTCCACTCGACGACTGGCCGGACCAGCTTACCGTTTTCCACTTACAAGGCACCTTCCAGGACTTCCACCCACATGAAATTTTTTCTTTTGGCGCCTACTTGTGGGGTCTCATGTGGCTTGTCCTTTCACCCACCTCACCCACTGATGCCCATTTTCAGCAGGAAGTAGCCGGACAGACAAACGCTGCCCCTCTCCCGTATAACCAAAGAGGTGGGAATGGAGGGTCACCACCAAGCCAAGTCTCAAGTAAAGCCACATCCCCTCCCTTTCCTGGAAACGGCGACATGGCAAACTAAAATGGCGATTGAAATGGTACCTTCCTTTGTTCTTCCTTGGTGCCTTCCTTTGTTCTTCCTCCGCACCCTTTCCCGCGCCGGCGAAAAACCCACCAACCTGGATGGAGCTCCGCCAGCTGACCAATAATCGACTGACAGGTCACCCTAAACCCCCATAAAGGCTGGAGCACCCTTGCTTCAGCGCTACAGCCTGACCCTCAGGACCTGTAGCCACCGCATTCGACCCATTAAATCTCTTGGCCTTAACGGGTGTTGTTGAGTCTCACTGTGCGCCACCATCTTTCAATTGTGTCAGGGTTTAAGAATAAGAGAAATGGTTTCCCACTCTCGGTCTGTCCTTTCAGATAAGTCATTTAAGAACTATATGGATAGCGAACAAGTTTGTTCTGCCTATATGCAGTAAGTCAATCACTGTGACAATGGGGTTTTGCACAAGAGAAACGATTTATTTACTAGGCAGCCCAGCTAGGAGGCAGGAGAACGAACAGCTCTCAAACCCACCTCCCTGAAGATAAGGCTTAGAGATATTTATGGGTTGGAGAACCTGGATGGTCTAAGGTGCTTGGCAGTGGGGCAAAATGAAGTAATCAGCAATACAAGCAACCATAGTCAGGGTTCATGGCATGTCATAGAACACATGTTCAGAAAATGGTGGCATCAGCATGCTCTGAGGGTGGAATTTTGGGCCCCCTGACGTAGACTGACTTTTGGGAGTTTGCCCAGGCCCAGTTGAAACTGATGGTCTCAACCAGTTTGAACTGGACAGGAACTGCCCTGAGTTCTCAAAAACCAACTTAAGCAAACATTACCATGGTGACTTATAAATGTTATCTAAAAGATAGCCAGTAAAGATTAAGTTACAGAATTCAGCAATGTGACCTTCAGCTTTGTGGAAAAAAAAAAATAACTAAAAGCAAACAACCATAAGTGAGCAGGGTGGGCTAAATTTGGTACACCTAATCAGATTAATCCTTTGGTTTCAGTTCTGGCCCTGAATCATGAAAGTAATTCACTTAGCCGGGCTCGGTGGCTCAGCCTGTAATCCTGCGGTTTGGGAGGCTGAGGTGAGTGGATTGCCTGAGCCTGAGGGTTCGAGACCACTCTGGGCAACTTGGTGAGACCTCATCTCTACAATAAATCAAAAAATTAGCCGGGTGTGGTAGCGCGCGCCTGTAGTTCTTGGAAGGCTGAGGCGGAAGGATCGCCGGAGCCCAGCAGGTCGAGGCTGCAGTGGCTGGGAGTGGCCACTGCCCTCCAGTCTGGGCAACAGAGTGAGACTTCAACACAAAAAAAAAAAAAAAGAAAAAGAAAAAAGAAAGTAATTCATTTGAATGCAGTCCTGTTGAAAAATCAGACTTTTGACTGATTTTTGGATAGATAGAAAATTAACTTCAAATCATAAACTCTTTTAGGACAAGGACTTAAATTCATAGTTGTGTAAAGTGGTGCTTTAATAAATCAAAGTACTTATATTCCCCTAGTGAGCTGTAACTATCTGCTAGCTAATGCCTGTCAGAAGTCACATAATTTATTTATGTATTCCATCTGTAGGAAAGAGAGGTAGGAAATAAATACTTTTATTAAACGTGTACTAAATCAGGGGTCCCCTACCCCTCGGCCTGTCACGGGAGACTATGACATCAGGTGACCTTATTAGTATTTAGCCCTGGAATTAAATGTTCCCACGCAAAGAGATGGAAAAGCGCTTGATTCCCTTGCAGAGGTCTGCCCACCCCAGCTGAAGACCCACTGGAAGGCCAGAGTAAAGACCTCTCAGCAGTAGGTGAGCCCTCCAGGGGGAAGGAGCTGGGCCCGGTGCACTCTGTTCCTGCTCTCAAGCTTATCAATCTGGCAGCATGAGATGGGGAGAGAGGCCAGGAGTTTGGACCCCAAAGAAGTGCATCATAGAAACAAGGCCAGGGAGCAGGGGTGGAAAGGAATTGAGGGAGGAAAGAGGAGAAGGGGAATTGGCTGGCACAAGCTGTTCTCTGCTGAAGCTGTACTGGAGAAAGACACAGCAGGACAAGGGCAGCAGTAGGAAGTCAGGGACTCAGATGAGCTCACACAGCGCTGTCTGTATGACATGTTCGTTTCAGACCCAGCCCTTGGGTTCATGGTTTCCGTCTGAACCCTATGGCTGGAGGCAGGAGCTAAACGAAGCTGCTTTCACAAGGGACTCCACAAAGACAGCAGCTCGGACCCGTCGCTTGGATGCCCTAATGACAAGTATACGTGGTTTGTGTGAATCAGGAACCAACGGAAAGCCAGCACTGCTTTGGCAACAGGCCTGGACACAAAGGCTTTGGCCGGGAGGTCAGTGCTATTCCAGACACGTGTGCGGACCAGGCAGTGGTGAGGCAGCACCATTACGTGGCTTGGAGGTGCAGACAGCAGCTCTGGACAGGTACCTTGATGGTGACCTTATTCTGGAGCTAATCCATGCCCCGCCCCCCAGAAATACTCAGGTGGAACAGTGATATTTTGCAGGGAACAGAGGCTCTGAATTATCCACATTGGGACAAAAGCCAAGAAAATGTAAGATGTAACTATGAATGTAATCCCATTAGGCTAATAAG
This sequence comes from Cephalopachus bancanus, assembly GCA_027257055.1. NCBI lineage: Eukaryota > Metazoa > Chordata > Mammalia > Primates > Tarsiidae > Cephalopachus > Cephalopachus bancanus. The sequence continues at coordinate 337,026 of JAPVLO010000084.1, read as the reverse complement.
CCCTGGGAAAATGTTGGATTCAACTTTAACACTGACTTATCCATCAACTACTGTATTTTATCTTTGCTCGCGTGTAACGTCTACAATGACAGATTTCTGTTTCATTTTAGTTTTTGTTTGCTTTTTTAAAACAAACTTTCAGAAAGAAAACGAACACATGAAAATTTCTCAGAAACCAGCTGTGTGACCCCAGACAATAACATTTCAAAGCATCCTTTTCCTTTCCTTTAAAAGAATGGAGATTAAGCTGGGCTCGGTGGCTCAGCCTGTAATCCCATGCCTTTGGGAAGCTGAGGTGAGTGGATTGCCTGAGCCCGCGGGTTCGAGACCCGCCTGGGCAGCAAGACCTCATCTCTACAATAAATCAAAAAATGAGCCGGGCGTGGTAGCACACGCCTGTAATTCCAGCTACTTGGAAGGCCGAGGCGGAAGGATTGCCGGAGCCCAGCAGGTCGGAGCCCAGCAGGTCGAGGCTGCGATGGTCAGGAGCGGCCACTGCACTCCAGTCTGGGCGACAGAGTGAGACTCCAACTCAAAAAAAAAAAAAAGGATGGAGATTAAACTCCATGCTTTTTAAAATACCTTTCAGCTCAAGAATATAATATTTATTTCTAGGATGCATAAAATGTGTAAATATAAATATATATAGTTTATATTCGAATTATTTAATTAAAAAACGACTTCAATGATAGAGAAGAGAATCCTACTAACTCTGGATCACACTAAGAGAGTTAATTGCCAGACAAGAAGTAAGGAAGAGAAACTTGTGAGAATAAACAGAAGTTCACAAGCTGAAATACAGCCAAGACTCAAAGAAAGAAAAGGGAGGCAGCCTTGTCTTTCCTCAACCCCAACCCACTTTTCCTCCCGTATCTCCCTCTAATGGGCCATAAGGACTCAAGCACATCTGACCCATTCTCATGGGTTAACTAACTCATACCAGGTCTCCTGTTTTCTCACAACTCCAGTTTGTAGATGGCCCACCCTGACCATCTAGGCCTTGAGGCTGCTTTACAAATATTAAGGCAACTCCCATACCCAATACCCCCTCACTACCCTGCAAACTTCAGCGAGAGAAATATGATTGGAGCAGCTCACCTTTGAACATTGCATGGTCAACAGCAGCCTGTGATTGGCTGTCATCTGGAGTGAGTAACAACCCCTGGTCCAATCAGCTGCAGGTGGAGAGTAAGATCACGTCATGGAAAACACAGTCACTTAATTGTTATGGGGCAGATACTGTTAGGAGGGGTTAGCATTAGACTGTATAGACCTGTGTTACCTAACAAGGTAGCCATTCGCCACACACAGAATTTAAACACAAAGCAATTAAAATACAGTAAATAAAGAATTCAGTTCCTCATTCACACTAGTCATAATGGGGGCCCTTAGTAGCCACATGTGTCTAGTGGCTAGTACATTGAACAGCACAGATATAGGACATTCCCATCATTGGAGAAAATTCTGTTGGACAGCCCTGGCCTCTAGACAATAGATGTGTTTAGTCAAGTTATTAAATGCAGAAGATGATGGGAACAGATTATTTTTTTATCTTGTTGTCTATCTTAATATCACAACTTAGGTTTTTAGAGTCTTTAGAGAAGTTTAACAGGCAAAGCAGATCCAGTTTTCCTCATGTACTAGAAGACGCTTGTTGAAGATCATAAGGCAGCCATAGGGACATCCTACCAGCTATCACTTTCTCAAATAAGCAGAGGCTGTTTCCTGGGTTGTAGCCTGGTCAGTGATTCTGGATCAGCAAGTTCTACAAATATACAAGAGGGAAAGTTGGAATATAATTTTTTTGGCTGGTCTCGGTGGCTCAGCCTGTAATCCCAGCACTTTGGGAGGCTGAGGCAAGTGGTTTGCCTGAGCCTGCAGGTTCGAGACCAGCCTGGGCAACTTGGCGAGACCTCATCTCTACAAGAAATAAAAAATTAGCTGGGCATAGTAGCGCACACCTGCAGTTCCGGCTACTTGGAAGACTGAGGCAGAAGGACCGCCAGAGCCCAGCAGGTCAACACTGGGGTGGCCTTGAGCATGCCACTGCACTCCAGTCCGGATGACAGAGTGAGACTCCAACTCAAATATATATATAATTTTTAAAATTAATTTATCTCTCACAGAAACCACAAATGGAGTTACAGCTGTGAGATTGGGTACCTGTCAAACCAGGTGTCTCATTATCTGCTCCATTCAAGTATATCCTCAAAGAGTGGTCTTGAAGCACAGTGGTATGTGCTCTGGAGACACAGTATTCCATACTAGCAGAATAACAAAAGCAATCAGTTAGGTCAGGGGCCTGTTGCCTTATTGTCTTTGCTCTTGTTTTCTGGCCAAAACATGACTGGGGTATTATTCTCTGAGTACCCAGGGTGGTAGGGGTGGTGGTGATATTCCTCACTAGCTGGTTCCTGTGGTGTGATTTTGCTCTGTTACCTGCTTTTTTATCCTCTGGCCTTCCCTGGCTCCTACCTATTACCAACCTCATGTCTTTCCCAGGAAACTCCAAGGGCCTGCCTTAGAGTTGATATGCTGAAGATAGATGGACACAATTTGGGGAAGCTTACAAATCAGAGCCATGGCAGCAGCACACTTCTATTTCTGTTGTTTAAACAGTTTAGGGCTTGGTTGGCCTGTTAGCTATCCCTCCCTCTTCTTCTGCCAAAAGAAACCCTCTTTTCTTTCTATTATTTCCCCTGCAAAACAGCCTTACCTCCCAACCATGCAGCCTAAATTGTAAAAGAAATTATTCCACTCTTTTGAACACAATTTAATTTGGGGTGGTCATTTTACTCTAGAAGGGCCAGTGTCATTTTTGTGTAACTGATAGAGATCTACACATAGAGAAGATATTTTGCCCTCAGAAAGCAAAACTCAAAATCACATGAGGCCAGACCTGCCAGGAGCTGTCAGTACTGTCACTACCACCATGTAGGAAGAAGCTGACAGAATCGCATCAAATCAGAGGGCAACAGAGAAAGAGAGAGTGATGAAGAGATAGGAGGAAGATGAGGAAGGGGAGGGGATGGAGGAGAAAGTAGTGAGAAGAGAGAAGCACTAAAGTGACTTCATCCAAAGCCTCCACCACCAACGACTGGGGAGAGGAGAACCTATTCAGCAAATGATGCTGGGAAAACTAGCTGACCACATGCAGATTAAAATAAGACCCCTACCTATCCTCATATACCCCAAATCAACTCTAAATGGATCAAAGACCCAAATGTAAAATCTCAAACCATAAGAACCTTAGAAAGTGCAGGAGACGCCTTTATGGAAATTGGAACTGGCAACCAATCCCTGATCAAAGCCCCAAGTGCCCATGCCATAAGAGGTAAGATAGACAAGTGGGACCTCATCAAACTGACGAGCTTCTGCAAAGCCAAAGAAACCATCAAGAGAGCAGGGAGACAGACCACAGACTGGGAAAAATATTTGCCGACTGTATGTCTGACAAAGGCCTATCATCTAGGATCTACAAGGAACTAAATGTGCTGAAAAGAAAAAACCAAACAGCTCCATTACAAAGTGGGCAAAAGATATGAACAGACACTTCTCAAAAGAAGACATACGAGCACCCAACAGATACATGAAAAAATGCTCAGCTTCACTAGTCATCAAAGAAATGCAAATTAAAACCATATTGAGATACCACCTAACTCCAGTCAGGATGACCATTTTCAATAACTCAAAAAATAACAGATGCTGGACAGGATGTGGCGAAAAGGGAACACTTCTACACTGTTGGTGGGAGTGTAAACTAGTATAGCCTCTGTGGAAAACAATATGGCAATTCCTAAAAGATCTCAAAATCAACCTTCCATATGACCCCACAATCCCCCTACTTGGAATATACCCGGAAGAATTCAAATCACTCTATAGAAAAAGATACCTGCACACATATGTTTATCGCAGCATTGTTCACAATAGCAAGAACATGGAACTAACCATGCTGCCCATCAAAAGAGGACTAGATTTTTTTAAATGTGGTACATATACACAATGGAATATTATGCAGCCATAAAGAAGAACAAAATCATGAACTTGGCAGCAATGTGGATGGACTTAGGATCTATAATACTGAGTGATCTTTCACAGAATCATAGAAATGAGTATCACATATTCTTCCTCATAAGCGGCCTTTGAACAACTATCATAATACTGTAAGAAAAGGATTGGCAGTAGCAGGAAACTGCCGAGAGGGAGGCAGGGAAGCAGGATTGGCAGTAGTGGGAATCTGCCTGGGGAAGGGGGGGCGTACCCCATCAACTAGGGTACTGCATAATGAACATTTGTATACCTAACTCTGAATTGTACCCCACGTCTTCAAAATTTAAAAAAAGTGACTTCATCTGTGCTCCTGGATTCACCTGAGCTGGAAGTGTCACCCTAGGATTTCCAGATGACATAAGCCAAGGCATTTCCTTTTGCTTGAAGGAGTCTGTGTTGTTAGTTTTCACTTGCAGCCACTTTTTCTACATTCTGAAGCCAACTAATGATGGGGAAGAACATTCACTAATAATTTATACTCACTTATAAATTACTCACAGCTTAATGTTTCATGCACTTACTCCAAGGTTAATTTAGGTTTTTGAGAGGACTCAGAAGATTTGATACTCTCTTGCTGTGATACTCTGTGCTATTTTGAAAACTGTATCTCTTTGTTTTTCATTTCTCTCTCTTTGTTTCTGTTCCATTTCATTTTATTTCTCTTTCTATTAATAGTTTAATTTTTAGAGCATTTTAGTTTTACAGAAAAGTAGAATGGAAACTACAGAGTTTCTCTATACTCTGTCTCCTTCTCCACCCCCAATTTCCCTATTACTAACATCTTGCAGTAGTATGGTACATTTATTATAATTAATGAACCAATACTGATAGATTTTTATTACCCAAAGTCCATAGTTTATATTGGAGTTCACTTTCTGTGTTGCATGTTCTATGGGTTTGACAAACTCATACTTGTCATACTTTCGCCATTAGAGTATCATACAGAACAGTTGTACTGCCCTAAAAATCCCTCGTTCTCCACCTGTTCCTCCATGGATAGTTTTACCTTTTCCAGAGTGTCATGTAGTTGGAATCATGCAGTAATGTGGCCTTCTCAGACTGGCTTCTTTTACTAGTAACATGTACTTAAGTTTCCTCTGTGTCTTTTCATAACTCAATCGCTCATTTCTTTTTATTGCTGAATAAGAATCTATTGCCCAGATGTACCACAGTTCATCCGTTCACCCACTGAAGGCCATCTTCGTTGCTTCCAATATGGGGCAATTATGAATAAGCTTCTACAGATTGGATGGCCTCTTTCTGTCATGCCCTGCCTGTCCTATGTTGAAAACTGCTTTCCATTTTTCAAGAAGCATGCAGATGTCACCTACCTGATAAAGCCTTCCCGACTCTTCCAAATGTGTTCATCACACCTCATTCTCCTTCCACACTTCTTACATACCTCACTTCTTGCATACTCCATTATAGCAATACCACATTATTGTGTGGTTTCTTTGTGTCTATTCCTTACCAGAGTGAACTCTTCCAGAATGTCTGACTCTCTAGTGAGTTACTTAACCTTCCTTTGCCTCAGTTTTGTCTGTAAAATGAAGATGAGAGGGATATTGCAAGAGTTAAACAAGTAAGTGTACATACACACATGTTAACATATATACAAGGGAGAGACCCCCAAATCCCCAGAATTTATTTATAAAAAATTTAGAAATAGAGGTATTTAATCCTACATGTTTAAACATCAGTCACCTTCATTTGATGCAATATCCCTGTCGAGACACTTTTTCCACTGCTCAGAACAGTTTTTGAACCCGTCTAGTCTGATGCCTTTCAGTGCGTCCGCCATTTTTGCTTCATTTCTTCCACATGGGCAAAATGTTTCTCTTTGAAGACTTTTTTCATCTAGGGAAACATAAAAAAAGTCCGTTGCTTGGGGTGAGACCAGGTGAATAGGAAGGGTGGGGCATTGAGGTCATGTTCATTTTGGTCAAAAACTGCTGCTGAACACGCAGCGTGGTGTGGGCAGATTGTTTGTGTAAATCACCCATCGTGAGATGGGCAAAGGTGTCGAAAGAACCTCCAAAAAGTTTCCCTGAAGCTGAATGTAACCTCTTACAACAACTCTAGCTGGTACTCCGATGCCGATGGGTTCCTAGAACACTTACCTAGCAGGGGAAGCCTGTACTAAAGGGGCCTGCCCTCCAAAAATGAATTTCAGGTATTTTATCTTTAGGGGGCCCCCCCATATACAAAAAATGACAGAAGCCCCGAAAGGCATTACTTTTAGTTTGCCCAAATCAGAACTGTCTGGAACCTAATGGTCACCACTTTGAGCACCTCTTCTAATTGCAAAAATCAAATGTGACTTGTATTCATCTTTTGTTATTAGTATACATTGAGTATTACAATTTTCATACAGCTTTTTCCTTTCTTAAAATGTGTGGGCTGGGCTCGGTGGTTCAGTCTGTAATCCCAGCACTTTGGGAGGCCGAGGTGAGTGGATTGCCTGTGCCTGAGTGTTCGAGACTAACCCGGGCAACTTGGCGAGACCTCGTCTCTACAATAAATTAAAAATTATCCGGGCACTGTAGCGTGTGCCTGTAGTTCCAGCTACTTGGATGGCTGAGGTGGAAGGATTGCCAGAACCCAGCAGGTCGATGCTGGGGTGGTTGAGTGTCCCACTGCCTTCTAGCCTAGATGACAGAGTGAGACTCCAACTAAAAAAAAAGTGTATACATTTTTGGGGCACCCTCTGTATACTTAAAATAGCACCTGGAACACAGCATATACTATATAAATATTAGCTATTGGTCTTTTTCATTATTTTAATATTAATCTCTATACCCATAGCAAACAGCATGCAGATGCCAGTTAATAATTTTTGAATCAGCAATTCTTCTATCAACAGTTAATATGTGACTGTGATTTATAATTTAAGAAGTAATTATGTCAAAATATCAATGTCTATTATTGTAGGGGTTTTCACACATTATTACTCAGCTATTTTAATGAAACCTGAAGACTCTAGGTTAAAGGCATGATACAGCTAACAGGCCTGGAAGGGGAACAGAACTGGAGCCACTTGTCACTCTCAGATCCACAAACTTTGCAGAACCAGAAATTTTATTCCTAGTTCCCCTGTCTTGATTCATTTTTCTAGAATTGACACAAACTCAAATAAAACAAACTCCAAAGACTCTGGTGAGTAAACTTGAATGGCCAGTCTACTTGTCCATGAAATCCATAAATAGCAAGGGGAGGATGATACTTACATAATGCTGACCAGTGCAGTTATCATCTCTCTGTAGGAAAACTCGACATCATAAGCATACCTCGATCCAGGTTTAAAGAGATTTTACCAAATTGATATTCAACCTGTGCCATGTGTGAGGTATCTAGAACAGGGGTCCTCGACCTCCAGGCGACAGACCTTGTTAGGAACTGGGTCACCCAAGAGGAGGTGAGCAGTGGGTGAGGGGAGTTCTGTCTCCTGTCAGATCAGCCGGGGTATTAGATTCTCACAGGAACGTGAACCCTATTGTGAACTGCACATGTGAGGGATCAAGGTTGGATGCTCCTTATGAGAATCTAATGCCTGATGATCTTCCCTTCCATGGAAAAATTGTCTTCCATGAAAAGGGTCCCTGATGCCAAAAAGGTTGGGAACCGCTGATCTAGAAAAAACCAGAGCTTTTAAAATATTCTCCCCTTTCCACAAGGAATAATTAAAGTTGTGCTGATGTCAGTATCTGGATCCAAGTCTCAAAGTGAAGCATATTTAAATAATCTAACCGCCCCTCAATTTTTATTTGTATAATGCAGATACCTACTTCTAAAGGTCATTGTGGGTTTAAGTAAAGAAGGCATGGGAAGGCCCTGGCAGACAGCCTGCCATGGATTCCCTCTCTCTTTCTTGCTCCTCACTTTGCTGGGGCAGAAAAGGCCCAAAGGCGGCAGACCCAGTTCTTGTTTCATAATATCGACTCCCAAATCCAGCTGGATTTCCTAGCTTGCCTTAACGTTTAGGCATAACCAGCTTTTCAAAAGTTAAGTCAAAGATCTAAATTTTTAAAAAATTAAATCCCTTTGGGCAACAACAGTACTTGGGATTTAATTACTTTATAAATGAGCTTTGATCTTACAGTTGTGACAGTCTTTCTACCCCACCACCCACAGATCAGTAGACTGCCCCTAATGATCTTATCTTGCTAAGTCATTAAATATGCATTTGTTAAACCTATTTTTCTCCTCCTTCCTCCCCCCCCACCCCAGGGATTTTTATCATAATTACCTTCCTTCATTAGAGTATGATTAGTTTGGGAATCTTTTGTTTTGCTAGCATATCTATGTAGTTGGGTGGTCCTGGGAATTCTTCTGTGCTTGGGATACCTGTTGCACCCTCTTCTTTCCTTCCAAAGGAGAGAAGTGGTAGTAAGAAAGGTCCAAGCTATACAGTTGTTCTTGTTGAGCAATCATTGAACAGGTTAAACCGTTGATGTCTTAGCCTGGATTCCCCTGAAAGCAGAAACGGAGACAATGAATTCAGGAAAGGTAGTCTTCATGTCAGTAGGGACAGGAATGAAAGACCAGCAGAAAAGAAACCTGGGGTGGGGGGTGGGGGTGGGAGGGGCACTGCAAAAGCATGTGGCCAAGGTAGCCAACGTGACTACAGACAGGGGCTCTATCCTGTGGCGTTTTCTTTTTTTCCCCCCTCAACTTTATTGAGGTACAACTGACCAAAAAAAGTGTATATGCTTAAGGTGTACAAAGTGATGATTCAATATATGAAAATGATTACCACAATCAAGCTAATATCCATCACCGTAGCTTGCTATCTTTTTTTGTTATTGTGAGAATACTTAAGATCTACTCTCTCAGCAAATTTCAAATATATAACTCATTATTATTAACTAAAATCATGTTAAACTCGGTCTGAGGCTGCCTCCAGATTTTGGATCTCTACATAAACAAACTAAAACCTAACTTAATTGGGAAACTCACCGACAGCCTAGCACGGGGTATGATTTTGTAACAGGTAGGTGAGTGTCAGCCAATCACAGTCACCAAGCTTAGCCACCTGCAGGTGGCCAACTGATGAGACCATGTTCAAATACGGCACACGCTGAGTTGGAACCAAGCAGCTATCTCTGTATCTCATTTCCATTTTCTTTTTTTTTGAGTTGGAGTCTCACTCTGTTGCCCAGACTGGAGTGCAGTGGCCGCTCCCGGTCACCACAACCTCGACCTGCTGGGCTCCGGCGATCCTTCTGCCTCAGCCTTCCGAGTAGCCGGAATTACAGGCACGCACTACCACGCCCGGCTGATTTTTTTGATTTATTGTAGGGATGAGGTCTTGCTGCCCAGGCGGGTCTCGAACCCGCGGGCTCAGGCAATCCACTCACCTCAGCCTCCCAAAGGCACGGGATTACAGGATGAGCCACCGAACCCGGCTCATTTCCATTTTCTATCTGGAAATGCTGCCTGCCCATTTTGGGGAGGGGGGTGCCGAGTTCTCTGAACCTGTTCTGGCTGTGAGGGCTGGCAATTCTTGATTCAGTCCTTGTTCAACCAAACTCTATTAAATTTAATTTGTCTGAATTTTTATCTTAACAGTTATCATGCTGGACCTTAGATAATCAGAATTTATTCATCTTATAGCTGAAAATTTGTGCCCTTGGACCAAATTTCTGGCACTTTCTGAAGAGACTTCCTACAGGCATCTCAGAATTGTCCTACCAGGGGAAGATAAGGCAGCATTTATTCCCTGACTCTGGTCTCCCATCTGTCAAGGGTGGCCTTACCTCCTCAGATTGCACTTTCAGGCTGCAGGTGTATGTGCTCCAGAGGATAACTCAGGCGTCTCACACTGCAGCATCAGAGAAGGCCAGGGCAGGAAACAAGAGATATGTGGCACCTGGCACCAGCCAGGCAAGGCACTGTCAGGTGGTAACTACATGAAGCTGGCAGAAGCTTGCATAGAAGTAGCCGTGTGCCCCATAATGACCATTTTGGTCAAGGATGAACCACATATATGATGGTGGTCCCATACGATTTTCATGGAGCTGAAAAATTCCTATCGTTTAGTGATGTCTTGGTGATCCTGACTCCATGTAAGCTAATGTGTGTGGTTGTCTTAGTTTGTACAAAAAGCATCTAAAACTAAAAAATACATAAAAACTTGTTAAAATAGTGTGAAAGTTGATCCTATGAATCGGGTCATTCTTGTCATATCCAACTAAATTAGAGTTGAGGAGTTGGGGAAATAGATAACATTGCTCTAGAAATGCTATTCTCTGCCAGGAAACTGCCTGTTGTCACCTGAAACCAGTTTTACCTACAGCTGCTAAGATAACTTGCTGCAACTTTTGGACTAATCTTGTCCACTGTTATCCCCCTGCAATCGGAGCTTCCCAGCTTCCCAAAACTTCCCTAATAATACCAGTGAACTTTCTCTCAGGTTCACGCATAAGATTCCTCTTTTTTTTTTTTATAAGGCCCCCAAGCTTCCTATTTTTTCTTCTGACATACCAAAGATCATCCAAACTGCCTGTATGCCCCAAATTGCAATTCATTTTTATTTATTTATAGATGGAGTCTCACTTTGTTGGCCAGGTTGGAATGCAATGGTGGGATCATAGCTCACTGCAGCTTCAACTTCCTGGACTCAAGTGATCCTCCCACCTCAGCCTTCTGAATAGCTAGGACTACAGGCACATGCCATTATGCCCAGCTAACTTTTTTATTTTTTATTTTTGTAGAGATGAGACTCACTCTCGACTCAGAGTGACACTCAGATGAGACTCACGCTGTCACTCAGGCTAGAGTGCAGTGGTGCCATCATAGCTCACTGTATCCTTTATTTCCCATCCTCATCTTCCCACTGTAGCCTGCCAAAGCACTGGGATAACAGACATGCACCACTGTACTCAGCCCCCAAATTGTAATTCTTTCTTCCAAAATAAAAGATTAAAATTAGAGATTAGTTTCTACATTTTTTATCTCTACTTTGGCAATTAAAAAAGCTTATAGAATAAGGATATAAAGACAGAAAATATTTTTGTACAGCTATAAAATGTTTGTGTTTAAGCTAAGTGTTATTATAAAAATCAAAAGTTTTAAAATTCAAAAATGTATAAAGTAAAAAATGTACAGTAAACTAGGGTTAATTTATTATTAAAGAAAGAAAAATATTTTTTTATAAATTTAGTGTAGCCAGGTATACAGTTGAGAACGAATGTGAATCTAAAAGTCCCTCAAGGTGGATCCTGAGTGGCTAACTGGGCCTAAGTTTAAAATAAAGTCAAGTAGCCATTTGCTAACTAGGGCTCATACGGGTACTCTGAGTTTCCTGAAAGTCTGCACTTTTTTATCATTGAGACTTTCAGAGTTCACCTGAACCAACCAATCAGCACTCACCTGCACTGACCAATCAGGGTTTAGCTGTATCAACCAATCAGGGATCAGCTGCGTCCATCAATCAGAACTAAACAAGTTCCAATTCTTCATTTGCTTAAGGAGACCTGATTGGAAACACAGGTGGGGACTTTTGTTATAAAACCCCAGTCTTCCTTTTGTTCTCTGGAACGTTGTCCTTTTACTCCTAGGGCAGCATCGCCCCAGTTTACTGGAATAGTCTCTTTCCTCCAAATTTCATTTTAGAGAACTTTTGTTCTCTGTGTTTACAAAGTCTACAGTAGTGTCCAGTAATGTCCTAGGCCCTGACATTTACTTGCTCACTAACTGACTCACCCAGAGCAACCTCCAGTCCTGCAAGCTCCATTCATGGTAAGTGCCCCATACAGATGTACCATTTTTAAAAAATGAATTTTTACAGTACCTTTCGAATGTTTGGAAGTTTAGATACACAAATACCACTGTGTTACAATTGCCTACAGCATTCAGTACAGTCACATACTGTGCAGGTTTGTAGCCTTGGAGCGATAGGCTATACCATATTATCTAGGTATGTAGTAGACTGTACCATCTAGGTTTGTATAAGTGCACTGGAGTATGTTCCCATAATGACGAAATTGCCTAAGGCTGTATTTCTCAGAATGATCACCCTTATTAAGCAAAGCATGACTGTATAAGGATCAGAATTGGACACTGGAGATACAAGTGGCATATATACCATCAGCCTTTGATATTTTCTACTTTAATTTCACAAGTGGCACAACCTTTACTTGAGTTCTCTGATACTACTCATTTCCAGCTGAAGGTTAGAAAGAAAAATGATTTGCAGCACTGTTTCATGGTGCTCTGAATGCTGTCAGTTATTTCAAAGAACATTGTAAATTGCTTCAAAATTACTTGAGCCCGCTTTTTAAATTTAAGAGGAGTCTTCAGGCAGGGAGGAATTTGTCTCATTAAGTCTAACAGTGATGAGATGTTATTCTCATAAGATGTTAGGGGGGTTGCTTAAAGCACAATATCCATCTTTCCACAGTCCCACGGAAGCAAGTGACTGCCTGGCACTAACTCTGAATTCTCTTTAGAGAAGGGAACTGGATGATCTCAGAACCTGGATAGTGAAGATGGTGAGGAAATGCTCCTTACAAAACAGAATGCATTGGGGAAAATAATTTCCTTCAGCAATGTAGGAAATTCTTGCAAGCTTCAGAAGTGGTTTAAATGTGATTCAAATAGAGCATTTTCAAGTCTTTTCAGCTTAACAAATGTAATTTAGAGTCTAAATTTAAATGTGCTAAGTCCTGGAGGGCAGGGAGTTGATTTATATACTTATCACATTGTGGCTAATCGTGTACTCAAAGAGCAAGAGGAAATTACACTAAGATAGACAAGTATGGAAGGCCAGGATGTCTTCAGAAATCAATTACTTGACTCTGGTTAAAAATCACACCCGTGGTAACTGATAGAAGAAGGTTTATATTCGGATTTGTAGAGAAACATAACCTTCACCATCTATGCTAAGAACACTGTCCATTGCCCTGAGGCAAAAACAACTATCCTCTAACCTGCAGAAATGGGAGCTAGTTACCCTAAAAACTAGAGACACATAGTTGTAGTTTTCATCAGCCGTGATTTCTCTACTGCTGCTGATGTTTTTAGGAAGAGTGCATGACATTAGGACAACATGGTGGGATATTAGCTTCAAAAGATTCAGTCTAAAGTCTTAAAGAAAAGAAAACTCTTTCAAGTATATTACATTTTCTGAAGGAGAATAAGCTTTATGGTGTCTTTTTTTTTTTAATGCAAGACAATGGGACTTTGGGTGAAACTGATATACTAGATGACCCTGTGCAGTGATGGTAGGGGCATGAGAAAGAGAAAGACAGAGGGTTATCTATCCACTGAGGAATGTTGTAGTGAAGCAGGTGGGTATGTGTTGATGACACAGTACAGGAGGTAGGACAAAAATTAGAAAGGAACATTTTTAAGACTAATCCTCTTTAGAATGTACAGGAAGCCGAGACAGAAGATAAACCATTGATAGGGGATGGACAAGGTCAGGTCACTAAGAAACAAAGGCAATTTAGGAAGCTTATTTTAGAGGTCGCTAGCAATGTATTAACAAGAAGGTTATGCTAAGGGAACATGTGTATGAATGAAGGTTTTAACTGCAAACTATGGATATATTTGGCCGCAACTCAATAAAAATGATTAAGGATAAGAAAAGAAAGCCATGATTTTATTCCCTGTTCTAATAATGACTCAGAAGTTTAATCTTTGCAGTTCTGGAATCGAAGACATGGCAAAAAGTTCAGGCTGTGCTTGACAAAAACAAGAAAAGATGGGTGAGGGGAGACACCCTAGGCTGTGATTTCTCTACCACTGATGATGTTTTTAGGAAAAGTGCATGACATTAGGACAACATGGTAGGATATTAGCTTCAAAAGATTCAGTCTAAAGCCTTAAAGAAAAGAAAACTCTTTCGAGTATATTACATTTTCTGAAGGAGAAAAAGCTTTATAGTGTCTTTTTTTTTTTTAATGCAAGACAATGGGACTTTTGGTGAAACTGATATACTAGATGACCCTGTGCAGTGATGGTAGGGGCATGAGACAGAGAAAGGCAGAGAGGTTATCTATCCACTTTATCCAAAATAAAGCAACCTGCCAAGATGTTTATAAATGGGATCCACTTCCTTCTTTACATCCTCACAAGAGGAATTTTTGTAAAAAAAATAATTGTTTTACATTTGATTTGGATACATCAGGGTAGAAGACAAATGCAGATAATACGGAAGAGAAGTTCTAGCTGAGGAACACAAGAGAAACGTTTAGAGGTTATCAGCTTCCAGTAAGCAAATAAAATGATAAATGAATAGAAAAGACCATAAACTTTCTCTTTTGTGCCAAAACAACATGTCTTCTTGAGGCACACACAGTTTATTACAATCCCATTGTGAAGATAGCTAGAATGTAATCACAAACCTTAACCACAATTAGACTTGGCATTATTTTAAACTACTGAAACAGCTGAAAACACCAGCGAAACCAATGCATTTGATTTGTGGATACAAACTATTAACAAATATGACAAAAACTAATGTGTACCTAGCAATTGCTCAGGTACATAGCCACATTGAGAACTTTATCTCATTTAATTCCTTAACAGCGCAATGAGAGAAGATATTAGTATCATCTTTCTATAGACGAGGAAACTGGAATTCAAAAGGGGTTAGGAAATGGGCCATACTCTGTTTTGTTAGCCTCTGTGTTCAAAGTACCTAGACTAGTGTCTGGGAAAAAAAGCGGCGGGGGGGGAGCATTTTGAATGAATGAATGAAAGAAGAAACAAATGAAGTCCTGATTCCTAGAGTTACATCTGAAATGCCCCATGCCAAATCTTTAAGTCCCTGCTCTATTGCTTACTACTAATGGGACTGTAAAATCCAGTTTGAAATGTGTATTTCCTAATATTAACCATTTTTAACAGCCACCGAGACAAGCCATTTCCTTTCTTCAGGACTTTGATGGATAATTAGATGGGATATCTTTCAAAACCATCCAAACATCTGTGGAGCGAGTAGATAACACTTACAACTTAGCCCTTCCTCCATTTTCCAAACCAAAAATGAGTCCCTAAATTTAAGATAGGCTAAAAAAAAAATTGGAGGAAAGGTACATTACTGAAGTAGCTGCAAACGCCCAACTTTATGAATAAGTAAAATGCCACAGAGTATTCAACAATCAGGTGTTCATCATAGTGTGGTTTTTTTTTTAAGGCAAAAAAAGAAGAAAGGAAATTATACTTACAGGAGACAAGAATGAATGCAGCCCCTTCAGAAAAGTTTCAAAATTGCCGAGAAAGAATGACATCAAAATTATACAACTTGGGGCGGTGCATACCAAATTCACCACAGTGAGGAGATAGCCTGTTCCATGTTCATTTGTGCATTTCCTTCAATTAAGCAACCAAGTTGTCTCAACATGGTGCAACGTGGCTGTACAATAATTATGTTAGGAGCAGAATGTGCTGTGCTGATACAAGCAAGAGGCGGCATCAAACTGGCCTCGCGAGAGTGCTTTACCATTGCTGGTTGCTGTCTCCTCTGCTGCTGTTCTCTAGGAAGACCTCCAGCCTGAAACTCAGTGCAACTGCAAGCTGCATTATCAATTAGCTCCGTTCTATTGCTTTTCTCAATTATGTTCACCAGTGGTGTTAATTAGGTTGCAAAGCTTTGCTACAGAGGCTGAACAACTTCAGTGAAATGGGGCATTCCAGCAGAACCTTGACCCTGTTTGTTGGGTTGTGTCCCAAGATGCTTAGGAGTTAATCCACAGTCTATTATAGATCAACCCAAGGCCAATCTAACTGGTGGTGCCTTGCAAAAGAGCCAAAAGACCAAAGTCAACCAGAAAATACTTTTGCAAGATAGGGCTTGAAAATTCACTCATATCACAAATTCAAAAGTCATGTGTTCATTTAACCAACATTTATTGAGCATCTATAACTTGTTGAAAATTATTCTAAGCACTGCTGAATAAAAGCAGAATAATGAAGCAATACTGATCTTCAGGAGTTCACCTTCTCAAAAAAAGTAAATTTGTTTAAAAATGTGTCAGTAATGTGATAATTAAAAATTCACAGAATGTACAGCAGAGAGGGAATTTGTTTCTGGTGGGATTGTAGGGGTGTGATCTTGATCATCGTTCCCAGTGAAAACAAATAAAAATACTAAATTGAATATAAAAGCCAATTTGAGTTTAAATAATCATTTTTATTAAAATCTAGCATACATACAGACGTGTGTGCAAAGATTGCATGACTGAATTGTCACAAAGTGAACACATTTATGTAGCAACCACCCAGATCAACAAATGTAACCTTACAAGCATTTTAAAAGCCAGCCTGTACCACCTCTTAGTCACAAACCCCTCCTCTTCTGCCAGATTGCCTTTAAACCATACGTTACTTTTGCCTATTTGGAATTATTAAATATGTATTTTTGTGTGTCTGACTTATTTTGCTCAACTGTGAGACTCATCTATGTTGTTATATGTGTGGTAGGTTCATTTTCTTTTTTTTTTTTTTGAGTTGGAGTCTCACTCTGTTGCCCAGACTGGAGTGCAGTGGCTGCTTCTGGCCACCGCAGCCTCAACCTGCTGGGCTCCAGCGATCCTTCCACCTCAGCCTTCCAAGTAGCCAGAATTACAGGCATACGCTACCACGCCCGGCTGATTTTTTGATTTATTGTAGAGATGAGGTCTCGCTCCCCAGGCGGGTCTCGAACCCGCGGGCTCAGGCAATTCACTCACCTCAGCCTCCCAAAGGTGCGGGATTACAGGCTGAACCACCGAGCCCAGCAGTAGGTTCATTTTCAATGGTGAATCGTATTCCATTGTATGAATATAGAACATAAATGTAGGATTTACGTATCTGCTCAATTTTATTAAAGAGATGGGATCTTTCTATGTTGCCCAGGCTGGAGTGCAGTGGTGTGACCATAGCTTTTTGCAGCTTCCAACCCGTGGACTTAAATGATCCTCCCACTTCAGTCTCCTAAGAAACAAAGACTATGGGCTTGTACTACACCCCTAGCTAATTTTTGGGGGGTAGAGACAGGTCTCACTATGTTGCCAAGGCTGGTCTCTAACTCCTGGGAGGTCTTGGTCTCCCAAAGGTTTGGGATTATAGACGTGAGCTACCATGCCCAGCATGACTCAGTTGTTGAAGGATGTTTTCCTGCAGCTTTTCGCTATGATGGATAATTCACCTATGAAAATTATTGCATGTATCTTGTGGTGCACATGTGTGCACTTGGTTATATACCTACTAGTGAAATTTCTAGATGTGGTAGATACTACCGCACAGAACTATTAACTTATGCAAAACCCTTGATGAATTGGCAAGAAAGCTAGAAACTGTTGAGGAATAAAAGTGTTTCCTTCCTCACTCCTTTTTCTCTCCCTCTGTCCCTTCTTTTCTTAGTCATTCAACCTAAAAACCATTAGGTGGGTGTCTAGAGCGGTGACAGTGGCCCAGTGTGGGGTATAGGAATTTCGAAGGCGTGAAGAGGGCATCTTTGTGGGAGAGTGAGAGTGAAGGTGGGGGCAGCTCAGTGAGGACTTCTGAGGGAGGAGAAAGGTGCTCACATGGGTGTGTGGGGGAGGTGAGAGTAAGGAGCAGGCAGTCATAACTGGCCGTGAAGAGGCTGCACAGGAAAAGCCAAGCCCGATGTGGGGTTAGAGCCCGAGTGAGGTGAGGAGGGTGTTCAAGTAGAGGACAATGTGTCTATGGGAGATTAGTTACCCAGAGGGAGTATTGGTCCAATGAGTAAATTTATTGAGGATCAAGGTTTCAAGGTTTCCAGCTATTGGGGAAGGGACTGTAATGCTGTCACCCCAAATCTGAGAGGGCTTGCACCTAATGATTACCTGTTCTAGAGAAGTCACCTGGAGGTTCAGCAGGGAAAGACATTGGTTTATTAGAACTTACAGGAGACACTGATGGCGGCCCATTGGAGAAGAATCTGTACCTCGGGACAGTACAGCAAGCAGTTTTATAACCGAGCAATTATTCAAATTGCTATACAGTGTTTACAATGGCATTGATTAATAGTGAGCGCCTGCACCCCGTGACGCAATACTGGGAATATGATGTCCTTCAGAGACCAGCCTTGGCCAGGGGCTGCTCCCTGAGGAAAAGGGAAGAAGCCAGATATAGGGAGAAAAGAAACTATGTCCAGACAGTACCTTAGAGGAAGATATAAATTTGAAAGTGAAGAAACCGGAATGAAGAACTCTGGTGTTAGATTGGAGTTGGAGGGATTGGTGTGAATCCACAGTTGTCAATATATAGAATGTATAGAGATAAGTAGAGATGTAACCGTGTATGTAAATATGTTTTCTAGCTTTGTCTCCTATGAATAGACATAGTTTTCCTTCTTGATTTTTGATCAGGATGTCTTTTATTTCTTGCCTAATTTTCCTGACTAGGAACTCTACTGTAAAATTGAATAGAAGTAGCTAAAGCAGACATTTTTTGTTTTCTTCCTAATGTCAGGGGAAAGCATTCAGTCTTTCACTGTTAAGTGCGATGGTAGTTGAGGGTTTTTGTAGATGTTTGTATCAGACTGAGAAAGTTCCTATTTCTTGCTTGTTGAGATTTCATCATGAAAGGATGTTGGATTGTTAAAAAAAATTTTTTAACATCTCACTGAGATGATCATTTTGTGTGTCTGTGTGCTCTGTTTATTTATTTTTTATTTTTATTTTTTGAGTCAGTGTCTCACTCTGTTGCACAGGCTAGAGCATGAACCCGGCTATCCACAACCTTAGCCACCTGGGCTTAGGTGATCTTTCCACCTCAGCTTACTGAGTAGCTGGAACTACAGGTGCATGCCACCTCACCCAGCTAATTCTTAAAAATCTTTCTGTAGAGATGAGGTCTCACTATGTTGCCGAGGTTGGTCTCGAACTTGTGGGCTCAATCCTCCCATCCTGGTCTCTCAGAATGCTGGGATTGCAGGCATGAGCCACTGTAGCTGGCCCCTGTTCATTTTGAAAAACAATTTTCAGTCTTTTCTTCTTCTGTTTTATTTTAAGTAGTTTTCGTTGCTACTTTTTTTAAGTTCCCTGGTCTTTTTTTAATACAGTCTAAACTTCTGTTAGTTTTATCCCATGTATTTCTTTTATCTCAGACACTGTATTGTTATGTGTTGTGTCTCTACTGGTGTTTGTTTTGTTGTTATACAAATTATCATTATTTTCCATCTTAACACTCATTTATTGTCTCATAGTTTGTAGATCAGAAGTCCAGTCTCAAAGTGACTCAGTTAATTCTATAGTTTGTGTTTTTGAAGGTTGAAATCAAGGTGTCAGCATGGCAGCATTCCTTTTTGGAGGCTCTGGGGATGAATCCACTTCGAACTCATTCAGAACATTGACAGAATTTAGTTCCACGCAACTGTAGGATGAAGGTTTCTGGTTCTTTGCTGACTATTGACCAAGGTCATTATCAGGTTCTGGAGGCTACCTGCATTCTCTGTCCTGTGGCTTCCTTCATCTTTAAAGCCAACAGCAGTGGCTCCAGTCTTTTGTATACTTTGACTCTCTCTAACATCTTCTGGCCCATCTCTTTGTAGCCTGAGAAAGTTCTTTCAGATGCTGCTTTTCCTGACCTCAGACAGTTTCCCTGCATGCTTCTGCTGATCAGTATTCAGCTGAAGACTGGAGGGAAACCCTCAGCCCATGATAGAGCGTTTTCCTTCCTCTCCCCTCCCCCCTTTCTTCCTCACTCCCTGATTCTCTTCCCAAAGAACTCTAACCATCTTGGCTTCCCCAGACTTCAAGCAACACCTCTTTAACTTAGACCAGTTATTATTACTGTTGTGCTTTTCAAGTAAGACGAACTAACCAGTGTGAATCATAAATTTATATTGATTTTTGAATCAAAATAGTAAAAATTTAAATTCTTATCGAGAATTCACTGACTCTAAGGTTTTTTATCTTTGAACAACATTTTGAGAAACAGTGATCTGTTTCCAAGTAACCCAGAGTCTTCAGTTCTGTTATAGTTGACTTGTGTCCTTCTAACAAAAGATATATTGGTGCCCTAGCCCTCAGTACCTTAGAATGTGGCTTTATTTAGAGATGCGGCTTTAAAGATATAATCAAGTTAAAAATTAGGTTATTAGAGTGTGCTTTAATTCAGTACAACTGGAGTCCTTAGAAAAAGGGAAAATATAGACAGAGAGAGACATACACAGGGTTAACACCATGTGATGATGAAGACATCATCACATGGTGTTGATGTGATGTTCATCACATCACATGATGAAGAGATCTACAAGCTAAGAATGCCAAAGATTGCCAGGGAACCACCAGAAGACAGGGCAGAGGCACGGACCAGATCCCCCAACAGCCTCAGAAAGAACTAGTACTGCTGGCATCTTGATTTCAGACTTACAGCTTGTAGAACTCTGAGACAATAAGTTTCTGTTTAAGTCACCTGGTTTATGGTACTTTGTTACAGAAAATAAAATGAATCAACTGAGAATTCAACATGCTTCTAAATCAACAAATTATAAAGATGTCAATGTTCTAAAATTACTTGATGCTTTTAACAAAATCATCACCAACACCCCAATGAAAAATTTTTGAAACTTGAAAGAATTATATAAAGTGTATCTAAATACACTCAGTGGCTCAGCCTGTAATCCCGCGCCTTTGGGAGGCTGAGGTGAGTGGATTGACTGAGCCCACGAGTTCGAGACCCGCCTGGGTAGCGAGACCTCATCTCTACAATAAATCAAAAAATCAGCCAGTGGTAGCGCACACCTGTAGTTCCGGCTACTCGGAAGGCGGAGGCGGAAGGATTGCCGGAGCCCAGCAGGTCGAGGCTGCGGTGGCCGGGAGCGGCCACTGCACTTCCAGTCTGGGCAACAGAGTGAGACTCCAACTCCAAAAATAAATAAATAAATAAAGTGTATCTAAGAAGAATAAGAGCATTAGAAAAGTCTAGAGTTTTTTAGGGGGAGGGGATGGCTGCTGATGGAGGGATTGATTTATTATATATTAAAGCATATTGTAATGTTTCAATTATAGAGGGTTTGATGCATTATATATTTTAAAAACTGTGATGTTTTAGTGATTAAAAATATGTTCCTGATATATCTGTTCAAATGCTTCTTTATTGCAAGTAATAGAAAACTAGCTTAAGCAATAATGAGAAATGATGTTTTATAAAACTAAAAAGATGGCAGGCTTCTGATGATGGTTTAATCTAAAAGTTCATGATCATGATATCAGGATTATAATTCTGTTTTTCTGTGGTTCTTTCATATGTCTTTATAGTCACATCAGTATTATCCTCAAGCTGTCTTCTCTCATGGTCACAAAATGACTGTCTGAACTGCCAGAGCACAAAGCTTGTCATTCACAGCCAAGGAGATTGCCTTAGTCCCTTTGTGATGCTATAAAGGAATACCCAAGGCTGGGTAATTTTTGAAGAAAAGAGGTGTATTTGGCTCATGGTTTTTCAGGCTATACAAGCTTCATGGCCCTGGCATCTGGATCTGGGAGGGCCTCTGGTTGTTTCCACTCGAAGCTGAAGGTGAAGGGGAGTCAGTGTGTGAAGAGATCACATGGCGAGAGAGGAAGCAAGAGAGAGGATGACGTGCCAGGCTATTCTTACCAACTCTCATGGAAACTACCAGAGTGAGTACCACCACGCCCAGGGAGGTGTTGAGTGATCCCTATTCATGAGAGATCCACTCCTCTAACCCAAATACCTCCCATTAGGCCCCATCTCCAACATTGGAGATCACATTTCAACATGAGATTTGGAGGTGACGAACATCTAAAATAAAGCAGGAATAGATCATATCACATCCCATAATCATATAGAAACCCAAAGCTTGCTTCTGATGAATCATCTGAAGTCACTTCCTACCCCACAAGGTCAAGGATTTGGTTACTCCATTATTGACCCCCTTTGAACTATAAAATGTTCTGATGTAAGACTGATAAGAACCAGAACAAAGGGCTATTTGAAATATTAGAGAAGAAACACAGTTTAATAGAATTCACCAGTGAAGCCAGTTTTGAAGGAATTTTTTAAAAAACAAATTCAATTACTTTAGTGAACATAGGATTATTCATATTTTTAATTCATCTTGTTACTATATGGTTTTTCAAAGAATCTGTTCATTTGATGTAGAGAAACTCTAAGTTGTCAAGTTTATTGCCATATAATTGGTCATAAACTTATCCTTTTAATACCTGTGGTATCTTTAATGATGTTTCCTTTTTTATTCATGATATTGGAAACTTGTGCTCACTTTTCATGTTCAGGCTTGCTATACAGTTAATGATAACTTTTTAGAAGATTTATAATAACTATTTCAAATAGCCAATTTTTGTTTTTGTGTATTTTCCTTATATTATTTCCTTCTTCTTCCTTGGAGTTTAATTTACTTTGTCTATTCTAATTTCTAAATATGAAGACTTACACAATGAATTTGAACATATTATTTTTACTAGTACAAGCATTTTAAGCTATAAACTTGTCTCTATTTATTGGTTTAGCTACATCCTATATATTTTGATAAGTTCAATTTTAATTCTTTAAAAAATGTTTTCTAATTTTCTATCACTTTCCTTTTAAGAATTTTTTGTCTGCTGATAAAAAAAGAAGGAAGACTAATAATAAAAGCATGAAAATTTGCAAAGTTTTTATAATTGTTGTCCATAGTTTATAGCTCCTAGTTAGCTTCTGGCCTTAGATTTTCATTTTAGGGATAGGAAAAATGGGACTTATCATTCCATCTCCTTACCTCTCCTCCAACTTAGACCTTTAATCAAGGGCTTGCTGGCTCCTTTTCTCTATAATGGTCCCTTTGTCCACTAGTATAGCCACACACACACACACACACACACACACACACACAACACACACACACACACACAAATTCAGAGCAAGTGGTCAATGATTGTCTTCTTTGTGAAACTTTACCTGGATGAAAGCTAATATACCTTTTTTTTGACATACTTTTGAGTAGCAACAGAAACCCCATAGTAATTAAGCACAAAATTCACATGAGGTAATATAAAATATAAATATTCTCTTTTAGAAACACAGATAAGAAAATAGAAACAAGTTAGACTATTAGAGTTACAGAGAAAGTGCATCATTTTAGTTTTGCCTAGTCAGACAATTATTCAGAAGTTAAGGCTCTGAATCTTACATTTGTAAACACACTGATTGATAAAAGTTTTCTCCTTAGCCTTAGAAAAACCAAGTTTAAGTTTAGGAATGTTGATGATCTCCTACAAAATCTCATTTTGTATCTTGGGAAAGTTAATAATATTATTCCCTTACTTTAACTTTTAATCCTCAGAACCTGCCATTAGGTATCAAATAAAGTAATCCAGTTTTAGCTAGGCTAAATGAACTCAATGCAGTAGATTAAATCAATTTACCAAAGGCATACTGCTAGTAAGTACTAGAATTAGAGTTAGAATTCAGGTCACCTGGCTTGTTGGGAGGCGGCCACGGAGGCCCACTGAGCATTAGGGATCAGGGAGGGCCATGGACCCTGAGACCACTAGGATGCATTCAGGAGCTGTTGACCCCATTCCCTCCTCCCTTTTTCTTTTTTCTTTCCTTTTTTTTTTTTTAGTTGGATTCTCACTCTGTCGCCCAGACTGGAGTGCAGTGGCTGCTCCCGGCCACCGCAGCCTCAACCTGCTGGGCTCCGGCAATCCTTCCACCTCAGCCTTCCGAGTAGCCGGAATTACAGGCGCGCACTACCATGCCTGGCTGATTTTTTGATTTATTGTAGAGATGAGGTCTCGCTGCCCAGGCGGGTCTCGAACCCAGGCAATCCACTCACCTCAGCCTCCCAAAGGCGCAGGACTACAGGCTGAGCCACCGTGCCCGGCTCCTCCTCCCTTTTCTATTTAGCACACTTAGCCAAAAGGAACTCTGCTGACCTAAGCTGAAGGCTCTGTGACTGTGACAGGCATGGCTCACTCTAGAAACTCATTGCTCCTGTTTCCCATAAACTGCGGTTTTGGCTTAGGTATTAGATATAATTCAACCTCAGGTCACATTTGGGAGCCTTCTATACGGTACAAGCTTCTTTATAAGATTTAAAAGTATATTTGTAGAATTAGTACATACATATGGAGAGCTGTTTTCAGCTTTAGATGTTACAGATGATTATCTAGAGTTACCAGAAATGGCCCAGCATGAACTTTGGACTGGGCCACATTCCTAAGGGCCCAGTGTGTACTTTGGACTGGGCTGCATTCTTTTAAACTGGTTTTAGTTACAATTAGTGTAGGGTTTTTCTACTTATTATAGAAATTGAATTTATTTTACTCATAGAAAGTATTGTAGAATAGGTCATGCTAACGTCAGGGAATTATGTTAGTTCAAACATGATCAAACATGATATTTTGAGGCTTAATAAGAATACAACTAACTTTAGAAATTTCATTGTTCCCATTTTCTACTAATTGTGGTTTTGGCCTTAGTACAATTTACAGTTTATATTTGAGTTTTACTTTTAGAAGCTTTATTGCTGATGATCAGCTTTATATATTAGGATTAGGAATTAGAAACTTTTATAGAAGTTAAGATAGATATATAGGATTTTAGAATAGACATTTTGTTAAGAGATTGTAATCAATTGTTCTAAAAAATGGCCCAGCATGATCTTTGGACTGGGCCACATTCTTTAGGAAATAGTTTGAGCTATAATTAAGAGTTTCTATGGTGTAGGTAGAATTAGCATAGAATAGAAAGGTATTAGGATTTAAGTTAGTCATTAGGTGCTGTGTATGCATAAGCTTTAGAAGTTATTGATTATTAGAATATTATGATGTTAGAATTGTTGTATTGCTTTTGAGGAACATTAACCAAGCATAGGGAACAGTGAGATAATTTTGGGGTTGTCCTTCCTCATACTTGGGAAAATGCCTGGTGGGTGGGGGACGCCCCTCATCCACCTGGCTTTGTGTTCACGTAAAAGTCTTGTGATTTAATTGGGATTTTCCTTCCTCATGCTTGAGGAAACACCTGGTGGGTGGAGGACACCCCTCATCCACCTGGCTTTGTGTTCACATCAAAGTCTTGTGATTTAACCCGTGAAAATTTGGGATAAAAGGCTTACAGTTTGTCCCATTAAACGGCTTCTGCACTAGACAGAGTCCAGTCTCTTTCTTTCTTTCTTTTATTATCTATCCCTTCCAGATTTGCTGACGCCACCACATCTTTCCAGGGACCCCCAAAACTGGCTCCCAGGAGTGGCCCAACACGTCATGCCCAAAGACCAATGAATGTAATCTCATGTAGCTATAAGATTTTAGTGCCTTCAAAATTACTAATACAATGTTTCCATAAACTGTAATCTGTAAACCACTTATGTCAAAGTCTTGTGCTTGGGTAGAGAATGGATACTTACTTAAAATGCAGATTCTCTGGTCTCATCAGAACTTCCAAATCAGAATACAGTAAGTCCTTATATACAGCATCAATAGAGTCTTGGAAATTGCAATTTGAAGCAAAATGACACAGCAGGTTCTTGAATAATGTTTTGTTATAACTTTGATTTTTTAAAATTGGTTTTGTTAAATATAGTTTCATTTAAAGTCAAAATTTCCAAGAACCTCTTGACAATGTTAATTGAGGACTTATTATATTTTAGAGTATGGTTTAAGACTCTGAATTCCCAGATGATTTTTTTTTTGTAATTTCCCAGATGATTTTTTTTTTTTTTTTTTTTTGAGTTGAAGTCTCACTCTGTCACCCAGACTGGAGTGCAGTGGCCGCTCCCGGCCACCGCAGCCTTGACCTGCTGGGCTCTGGCGATCCTTCCGCCTCAGCCTTCCGAATAGCCGGAATTACAGGCGCGCGCTACCACGCCCAGCTAATTTTTTGATTTATTGTAGAGATGAGGTCTCACCTGCCCAGGCGGGTCTTGAACCTGCGGGCTCAGGCAATCCACTCACCTCAGCCTCCCAAAGGCGCAGGATTACAGGCTGAGCCACCGAGCCCGGACCCAGGTGATTTTTATGTGCTTTTACTGAGAATATTTTTTTGGCAAAAATTACATGTAGGTTCCACTTAAATATTTCTGAAAGGGAGCACTATTCCCCCCCTAAAGTTGCCTAGTCTGCTGTTGGGCAGAATTAAAAGACCGTTGGAAAGTTGAGAAAAATCCATCTTTCTTTTCTTTTTAATTCTGACTGGTATAAGGTGGTATCTCATTGTGATTTTAATTTGCATTTCCCCGATGAAGAGTGATGTGGAACATTTTGTCATTTTTTTTTTTGCCATTTGTTTATCTCCTTTAGAGAGATGTCTGTTCAAGTCATTTTGCCCGGGATGGTCTAAAACCTGTAGGTTCAGGCAATCTACTCACCTCAGCCTCCCAAAGTGCTGGGATTACAGGCTGAGCACTGAGCCCGACCTATTCCTAGATATTTTAGATTTTTGGCTGCTATTGTAAATGGAATTGGGTTCTTGATTTAATGCTCACCTTGGTTGCTATTCGTGTATAGCAGTGGTACTGATTTGTGTGTGTTGATTTTGTATCCTGAAACTTCATTGAATTCATTTATCAAGTCCAGAAGTCTTTTGGAGGAATCTTTAGATTCTCTAGGTATAAGATAATCACTGGCACACAGCGATAGTTTGGTTTCTTTTTTTTTTCAATTTGGGTAAACTTTATTTCTATCTCTTGTCTGATTGCTCTGGCTAGGACTTCCAATACTCTGTTGAATAGGAGTGGTGAAAGTGAGCATCCTTGCCTTGTTTCGGTTCTGAAAGGGAATGCATTCAACATATCTTCGTTCAGGTTGACATTGGCTGTGAGTTTGTCATGTATGGCTTTTATTATTTTTGAGGAATGTTCCTTCTATGCCTGCTTTGCTGAGGATTTTTCTCACGAAGGGATGCTGGATTTTATCAAATGTTTTTTCTGTGTCTATTGAAATGATCATGTAATTTTTGTTTTTAATTCTGTTATGTTTATTGACTCACATATGTTGAACCATTCACGCATCCCTGGGATAAAACTGACTTGATCATAGTGAATTTTTTTTAATGTGCTGTTGAATTCACTTTGCTAGTATTTTGTTGAGGATTTTTGTGTCTATGTTCACAAGGGATATTGGTCTATAGATTTCTTTTATTGTTGTTGTGGTTTTTCGTAGCTTTTATATGAGTTGCACTGGCTTTGTAGAATGAATTAGGGAGAATTCCCTTCTCTTCAATCTTGTAGAATAACTTCAGTAGAATTGATTCCAATTCTCCCTTGAAAGTCTGGTAGGATTCGGCTGTGTGTCTTTCAGGTCCTGAACTTTTTTTTGTTGGGAGACTTTTACTTATTATTTCAATCTCACTATTCATTTTTGGTCTTTTCAGTGTTTTTATTTCCTCCTGATTCAAGACTGGGGGGTTATGTGTTTCCAAGAATGTATTTATTTCCTCTAGATTGTTTAGTTTGTTTGCATAGAGGTGTTCACAATAATCTCAGGCTATCTTTTGTATTTCTGTAATATCACTTGTAATATTTCCATTTCTGATTGATCTTATCTTTATTTCTAAATTAATCTAGCTAGTGGTATATCAATTTTATCTTTTCAAAGAACCAATTTTTTGTTTCATTGATCCTTTTTTTTTCTTTATTTCCAATTTCATTGAGTTCTGTTCTGATCTTCATTATTTCTTTTCTTCTGCTAGGTTTGGGTTTGGTTTGTTCATATTTTTCTAGTTTCTTGAGGTGTGATGTTAGGTTGTCAATATGCACATTTTCAGTCTTAATTAATGTAGGCATTAAGCACTATAAATTTCCCTCTGGGCATAGCTTTTGCTGTGTTTCAGAGGTTTTGATAACTTGTTGTTATCATTCATTTTGAGGAATTTTTAAAGGTCCATCTTGATTTCATTGTTGACTCTAGTATCATTCAGGAGATTGTTTAACTTGTATGTCTTTGTTTGGTTTTGTGAGTACTTGTTAGAGTTAATTTCTACTTTTATTCTACTGTGGTCTGAGAAGGTACTTGATAAGACTTTTGATTTTTTTTAATATCAAGGTCTGATTTGTAGCTTATCACATGATCATTATGGAGAATGTTCTATGTTCTGATGAGAAAAAAATGTATATTCTGTAATTTTGGGGTGAAATGTTCTATAGATGTCTCTCTGGACCATTTGCTCTAGGGTCTAGTTTGACTCTAATGTTTCTCTGTGAGTTTCTGCCTTGATGGTCTGTCTATCACTGTTAGTGGAGTGTTGAGGTCTCCCACTATTCTTGTATTGCTGTCTATCTCTTTTTTTAGGTATAGTAGAATTTGTTTTATAAAGCTGGGAGTTCTGGTGTTAGGTGCATATATATTTAAAATTGTTATGTCTTCTTGTTGTATTGACCGCTTTATTATTATATAATAACCATCTTTGCCTTTTTTATTGTTGTTAATTAAAAGTCTGCTTAATCTGAGAATGACTACTCGTGCTTGTTTTGGATTGAAATATTTTTTCCCACCCCTTTATGCTGAGTCTATAGGAGTTTTTTTGTGTTAAAATGGGTCTCTTGAAAGTAGAAGATAATTAGATTGTGTGTTTTTAAAAAAAATCCATTCTGCTATTCTTATATCTTTTTAGTGGAGCATTGAGACAATTTATGGTCAGGGTTAATCATGATATATAAGGTACTATTCCGTTCATCATGCTGGTTACTATCTGGTTCCTTTTATTTATTTTCTTTATTGTGTAGGTGTTCTATAAGCCCTGTGAGCTTTGTGGTATCCAGTGGGTTTGTTCTTGTTTTTCTAGTTCCTTGAGGTGTAATATTAGTTTGTCAATATGCACATTTTCAGTCTTAATTAATATAGGCATTAAGCACTATAAATTTTCATCTGAGCATAATTTTAGCTGTGTTTCAGAGGTTTTGATAACTGGTTTTGTTGTTATCATTCAATTTGAGGAATCTTTACATTTCTGTCTTGATTTCATTGTTGATCCTAGGAACATTCAGTGATATCCAGTGTTTTTTTGACTGTTTTTTACTTTTTGTTCCAGTATTTAGAACTCCTTTGAGTATTTCTTGTATAGACAATCTTGTGGTGGCAAATTCCCTTAGTGTTTGCTTGTCTGAGAAAGACTTCATTTCTCCTTCATTTATGAAACTTAGTTTTATAATGTACACGATCCATGGTTGACTTTTATTCTGTTTGAGGAGAATGGAGGTGGGGCCCCAATTTCTTCTGGCTTGTAGGATTTCCTGGGAGAAGGCTGCTGTTAGTCTGATACATTTACCTTTATAAATTATTTGATGCTTTTTTCTCACTGCTCTTAAAATTATTTTCCTCATATTAACTTTGCATAACCTGATGATTATAAGGTTTTGGGATGACATTTTTGCAATGAATCTTTGGGGGGGTTCTTTGGACTTCTTGTATCTGGATGTTTACATTTCTAGCAAGCCAGGAAATTTTCCTCTATTATTCCCTCAAATAGGCTTTCCAAACCTGTTTTCTCTTCTTCTTCAGGAACACCTAAGATCCTTAGGTTTAGATGTTTTACAAAATTCCACATTTCTTGAAGACTTTGTTTCATTTTTTAAAAATTCCTTTTTCAGCCAGGCTTGGTGGCTCAGCCTGTAATCCTGCGCTTTGGGAGGTTGAAGTGAGTGGATTGCCTGAGCCCGTGAGTTCGAGACTTGCCTGGGCAACTTGGCGAGACCTCATCTCTACAATAAATCAAAAAATCAGCCGGGCATGGTAGCACAGGCCTGTAATTCCGGCTACTCGGAAGGCTGAGGCAGAAGGATCGCCGGAGCCCAGCAGGTCGAGGCTGCAGTGGCCGGGAGCGGCCACTGCACTCCAGTCTGGGCGACAGAGTGAGACTCCAACTCAAAATAAAAAAAATTCCTTTTTTTCTATTGTTGTCTGATTGGGTTAATTCAAAACCCTTATCTTCAAGTTTTGAGATCCTTTCTTCTGCTTATGCTAGTCTACTATTGAAACTTTTTATTGCCTTTTGTACTTCCCTGGATGATTTTTTTTCATTTCTAGAATTTCAGGTTTTTTTTTTTAAAGGTGTCTATCCTTTGGAGAATTTTTCATTCATATCTTGAATAGTTTAAAAAAACTTCTTTATGTTGATTTTCAAATTTTCTTAGGGTCTATTGCTAAAGAGTTAGTGTGGTCTTTTGAGGGTGTTGAAGAACTCTGTTTTTTCATATTGTCTGAATTTCTGTTTTTTGTTTTTTTTCATTCGGGTAGACTATTTCTTCATATTTGAGGTCAGCAGGGATCTGACGTAGGCACTATAGGGTTTCCATAGTTATATGCATCCTCGATGTGGTGAGTTTCTCAATTGCCAGCTATTGCCTCTATGTGGTCCTGTCCTGGTTACAGGCTCAAGGCATCCTAAGTGACTGGGGTGGCTTAGGATAATGGTGATAACAGGGGTCTGGGATCAGACCTTCCCTAAAGCTCCGGTATTATATCAAATGTGATGTGCTGTGCTGTTGACCTCCAGCCAGGAGGTGATGCCTGTGGGAGAAAGCCAGCTGTAATGGTGGCTCTGGGCTTTCTCCTTGACATGTTGCTCCAGCCAGCCTAGGGAATGCGTGGGGCTATGGGAATTACTCAAGTTCTCTGTTTTGAATCCTGAAGAGTGGTGCCAGCGAAAATATCTCAAGCTCCTCACCTGTATGCACTTTTGACTACCCCAGTGGGGATTGGGAGGGATTCCCCAGGCGCTGGGGTAGTGCTTTGTGTCAAGACTGCACAGAAGAGTTTACTTTGTGAGTAAAAGGTTGCTGTGGCAATAAGTCCCCCCTCCCCTCACTTTAGCTTCAGGCAGTCTGTGCTCTAAGTGTCAAAGTGCAGCTGACCTCAGGACCTCAGGTTATCTCAGAGCAGCCCAATCAGCCAGGAACTGTCTGCCACTGCAGAGTTTGCCCTTGGGACATGTCTCCTCCCAGACTAGCTAGCTAGCAAGGGTTGAGTTCCTTGAAATACTGGAATATGGTGGCTGGCACTGCTTAGGGCTTTTTCCCCCCTATACCACTCCATGTGGGTTTCAGCAGAGCATGATTATGGGCTAAGGCAGCTTCCCATGGCGGACTGTAGTACTGCAAGGCTCAGGGAGGCAAAATCTGTGGCAGGAATACAGAGTTATGTCCAGCGGCTGCTCATGAAGCAAGACTCTGGCTAGTTCCAGCTGGGGTCAACTGATGTTTCTCTTTTTTGCATTATGTGGCCTGTGTCACTTCTTTGGTGAGTCATGGGGCATACTGCCAGGCCCAGTCCTCTCTGTGTGTTGAGGAAACTCTATCTTGGCTTACTTTGTAGGAGAAACACACTCCAGCTACCTTTCCTTGGCTGTCTTAATCTTCCACTGGGTTTTATTATTTTTCTAAAATCCATCTTTTTTATTGCTTCTAACAAAGTGGTTCTATCTAGCATTTTGAACAAAGTGGAAATTTTTTACCCATGATATCTTCAGGAACTTGTATTTTTTAAATTTGATGAGCAAACCATCTATAACATCTGAATATGTTTTGTATTCAGTTAATTAACTGTACCATTCTCCTTTTTGGAGAAAATGGAAGTAGATATTAAGAATATTCTGTTCTTTCTGTGATCCATTAGCATTACGCCATATTCCCTAGCTTAGTGCTTTTTTCTTGTCACTAATTTTTAATTATTAAACTGAGAGACTAAAAAAAAAAACTCAAAGAGAAGTATTACTATATGAATTCCTATCTCACGTTCACTGTATTTGTTTGCAGTGTTTGCACTTAGAACTTTGTTAAGCTTTTGTTTGTCCCAATTGCCATGCTGGCTTCTTCTGCTTCTGTAACAGGCTGTAAAAGTGATAAGCCCCTTCCGGACATTCCTTTGCTTAAATTGTGGTGACCCTGTGGTGCCAGCCACTCTCCTAATGGGCTCTGTAATGTTTCTAACCTCCTGCTCGCATGCCAAAGGTAATTTACGCGCAGTGACTGTGTAAACTAGCTTATCTGGCATTCCACGCTGCCCGTTTAGCCGTTTCCCGTCAATCACAGGCAACTGAGCTCGAGCCCGCGCAAACAAAAAACGAACCAACCAATCCCAAATGCCCCCATACCCATTAGGAGAAATTACCCAATCATGTAAAACCAAGTTTAAAGTTCTTTCCCCTCCCTCTGTAATTGTGCATAAAAACTGCTTGCCATACTGGATCGGGGCTCTCAAGCTCGAGCCGTTGTGTTGGTTTCAGTTTGTGAGCCCAGACTCGAGCCTGAATAAAGACCCTCGTGTGTTTGCATCGAGCTGACTCTTTGGTGGTCTCTCGGATTTAGAATTTTAAGTTTAATAAAACATTTAAAACATATTTTTTAAAAAAACCCAAATCATACAGTATGAGACCCAAACCTCATGGACTTCTTTTGATTTCCTCCGTGCTACCTGCTTCCTGGGCTTCCATCCACTGCTTCCACCTCAGCTTCCTGCACCAGACAACGTTTTCAGGACCTCATGATCTTGTTGCCATCGTCCTTGGCATATTGGGCCTTCCCCTTGGACCCCTGTGTGCAGTCAGGCTGATCATCTGCACTCTAAAGTTCTGGCTCTTCCTGACACGTTAACTTGGATGTAACTGCCTTCTACAGGTGTAGTATGTAATATCCTGAATGGACCCCTAGAGGTCAGATGATTCCAGGTGGAGGAGGACTCGTTATGCCTTGGGGTAAACTTTTTTTTTTTTTTTTGAGTTGTAGTCTCACTCTGTCGTCCAGACTGGAGTGCAGTGGCTGCTCCCAGCCACGGCAGCCTCGACCTGCTGGGCTCCGGTGATCCTTCCACCTCAGCCTTCCAAGTAGCTGGAACTACAGGGGCATGCTGCCACACCCGGCTAATTTTTTTGATTTATTGCAGAGATGATGTCTCGCCTGCCCGGGGGTCTCGAACCCGCAGGCTCAGACAATCCACTCACCTCAGCCTCCCAAAGGTGCGGGATTACAGGCTGAGCCACCGAGCCCAGCTTGGGGTAAACTTTGACAAAATAGGATAATAGGTAAATAGGTAAATAGGATATGCCAGAGGAGAGGCAGGATCATCTCCTGTTACACAGCTCTTTATCTCTTCCTGGCTCATGGTGGGATGGTAGCCAGTGCTCACACGCCTCATTTGCATTCCTGCATATCCTTTGTTGACTCACATCCTGCTTTCTTCACACTTGCTGTCCTGGAGGGCCCAGCAAAAGAGAATCACTTCAATCCTTGCCTCAGGCTAGTTCAAGGGGACCCAGGTTGAGACCATATCATGCATATACTACCTGAGAGAAACCGAAAATAGTTCCTTTCTTGTTGTTATGCCTCACATGGAATGTAAATTATTTGTTTGTGTGTGTAGCATTTAGCCTCAGTGCATCGTGGAACTTAGTCTTTATGACATTTTTGTGTATAGGCAGTCATTTCATGATTTATACTCTAAACAAAACCCTAAGAATATCCACCAGTTTACTTCACTGGTATTAAAAAAAACAAACAAAAACAAACACTTCTTAAATAGTTGTTTTGCTCTTGCATGCATATAAATAAAGGAAGAATAAACTGACAGTCATCTGGCCATGAATTTTTATTAACTCATAGTATCTTGCCAAGGGTTCTGTTCCATTCATCTTTATTTTGTGAAGGAAGGAGGTCTTGTAGCTTGGTCATAGTATTCAAATCTTAAATAGATGTTCCAGATTTTTCTTTCCGGCAATAAAGAATGTAATCATAAGCCCATCTATTACTCTTATTCTTGACATTACATATGCCTACAACTATATTTCTGAATCTAATATAAAATATTTGGTATAATACTTAGTGGTCTATAGCAGGTAAATTCTTTTTTCTACAAAAATTCAAAGACCTGTTTAGCAGTACTTAATGAAGATGGAATGCACAGCTATCAAGTTCATATATTTCCTGGTAGAAAATAAACTTAACATTTTTAATGTATGAAAGGAGTTTGAACATATCATATGCATGTGAAGGGGTCTAGGATAAGCCACTGAGGAGTAAAAATTATGAGCTGAAGGCATTTGAGTTCCTGTAATCCCTTTCTCTGTTGAAAAGTGGAGCCTCCCCAAAAGGACTCAATCTTCATAAATTCCCTCCCTAAGAAAACACTAATCTTCTCTTCTTGGAGACGGGAGTCAGCACTATTTCCAGACCTTGTCATAGATTCTCTTCAGGGCCTGTTTATCTTTTGAGAAAGTCATTTGTTTGTCCATATGTGCCCTTTCTCTCCACCTTCTAAGAAGTTATTTGTTCTCCTAGCAGTGCCCCTTCTCCTTCATCCCATCTCCCATTCAGATGGTGTCTACGCCCCAGGTTCTTACAACCTTGATTCACATTTTTCTGTGAACTCCCATTTTCTGTGTGCATACTGAATGCAATCTGTGTTTCCTATCACTCATCTGTTGTTTGTCAGTTTAATTTGCTGGCCTCCAAAACTGAACACAACAAGGTAGAGGAAAAGCTTTCTCTCCCTGATCTGGGAAAAAAAGGCAAATTATATGCTCCTTTGCCATTAAAACATCATTGACACACTAACATGTAAGACTCTTTGATCCCCAAAACCCTATCCTCACTGATGAGATCCAAAATTTTTAGGAAGAAAATATGAACCAAAATGATTTTAATCATGATGAATATCATAACTGGATCTTTTTAACCCCGAGAAAGGAATGTAGTCAGTTATGAAAACCAATAAAACATCGCAAAGATCTCCATATAGAAATAAGGTAGGTATTAAAGCAAAATATCAAGGTGAAGTTTTCCTGTTGTCTGGGACTAAAACTGACACTTGGCTTCTTTATTCAGAGATAGCTGTGTTCAGTGGTGCATTTGGAAGTCATTAAATTATTCATTTAATAATTCCAGAATTTCTCTTACCACAGAAGCAGAATTATCAGTGAGCACCTATGATATGTCATGAAAAATGTTAACTATCTGCTTTCTTAATTCATTTTGGCTAGGTCATAAAAAACCTGTCTTCTTTGAAAAAGCTCCAGCTCTTCCACTAACCAGCACTGGTACTTGAGTCAAGCCATTTAACCGACCTAGATGGCTCCATCTGAAATGTGATTGCATAAGTCCCTTCCAGCTCTCATGTCCTAGGAGTCCTGGGACATTATCTGTATGAGGAAATTAATGTTATCTGCTTGTTTCTATGCTGAGTTGTGATATCATAAAACACTCCGATTTGGAGAACATGGAACGTTAAGGATTTATTTTGCTACTTATTATATTTGCATTAGCTACACAATTCAGTTATGTGACTTTAGATGAAACGATACTGAACTTTGTCCTATTAGGGATGTGTGTATTAATATTTATGACTATTAAAAAAACCCAGGTGCCATCCATGTATGTGTACGCAGATCAAGATGCTTTTTAATGCAGCATCTATCACAAATATTTCAGAGTGCTGGGCAGAAATGTTATCAGTAAGGTGACAGTGAGGTCATTCTCTTCACAACACTTCAGACATTTGTGAAATAATTCGGGCAATGTCTAACTGTCCAAGCCTTTTCCACATCAAATTTACATGAATTCCATGCTTGGGTAAATGTATTACATTTTTAAAAATTCCTCTTTCACTGTGTCCAGAGTGAATAAGGGCACTCACCACTCACTAACACCCACCCCAAACACTTTAACAGCAAGGAAAGCCATACTGGTATACTGACCCAGAAAATCGAAGCACTAAGAAAAATATGAGTATTTCCCCAGTAAAACAAGAGAATGAAAAAAATGTTTGGTTTTCCTAGATATAATTATTTTTACAATTCAGGTATACAGTACTTTTCACTACAGTATGACTTTTAAATGAGTTTTTGTGTGGGTGTGTGGGGCTGAGAACAAATTGCCTCCTGCCCATGAAAAATAATAATCATCCATCCAAGGAGTTCCATTTAGACACTCATGACCAGAGTGCATTTGGGAAACTTCAACTTAAATTATGAATCTAGACTTATTTTATGGAGTAGATTCAAAAGTTGTTTCCGGGGTGGGGGGGAGAAGGATCAGATGAAATAAGGGCAGAATGATGTCTGTAAATGTTGAAGCTGAGATGAGGTATGCAAGCATTCATTATGATGCTCTTGTGTGTTTGAATATTGGTACAATACTAAAAGGATTACATTTCCTGAGTTCGGGTTCCTGAGTTCTGAGTTCAGGCAGTTCTGACTTGAATCAGAGAAGTAGAGAGCTATGTTGTATTTGAGATTCAGAGACACATCTCAGGGGAATTAATGATGCCGATAGAGAAAAACTCCCTTTTCCCTTCTGAGGCCTTGAGGAGGGAAGAGGGGTCTTCCTATAATTGTTGGCCAGTGATGAGGCTGGGGCGTGTAGGCCTTTCTCAAGTGACCAGCTCTGCTCCTTTGCTCTTTCTCTAGCACAGTTATCGTCCATATTTAGATTCTCTCTGCCTCTCCCAGAAGACTTCTGCCACCATCCAGGATTTTAAAGCAGGGCACAGTCAGTCAGGAGAGTCTATGAGAGCCTGCACAATCTAGGGGACATTATGAATTCATTCACTCACCTCTCACCTATACTGTTGTTTTATGTCAACTCTGATTTAGGCATTGTAAATAGGAGACCTGAATCTTATCAGTGGATTTTATCTTGGAAAAATATTTATTCCTCTTCACTCTATGCTTCCTCTGCAGTGTTTTGTGGCAAAGGGCAATGTACTCTTTGATGTTTCATGGAGCTTACCTGATTTATCTTATTCAGACTCTTTCGATCAGTAGGCTTAGAAATTCCTGCGAAGCAGCCAAATTTATTCCTTCCCCAAATATAAGAGATACCAAAACATAAATGCAAGTCTAGAAACTATTGCTATAATGCTGTACTGATGTGTAAAATGACAGATATGTCACTGGTACCCAGCACAGGCCTTGGCACACAGAAAATGTTTAATCGGTATCTGAGTATTTAATACATCACTGTCTACCAACTCTCTTTAATATTAAGACAGAAAATAAACTCTTATTGTTAAGAAATGAATCCACCCCAAGCAAAGAAGAGCTGTATAAAATTTAAAGAGCTATATAAAAGAAAAATTTGGGAGACAGTGACTTGGGTATTTTTTTTTTTAAAGAGGTGAGGTCTTGCCAAGTTGCCCAGGCTAGTCTCTAGCCTGTGGGCTCAGACAATCCTCTCACCTCAGCCTCCCAAAGTGCTAGGATTAGAGGTGTGAGCCACCGCACCCAGCCTGACTTGGGTTTTTTTTTTAGTCACGGCTCACTGCAGCCTCAACCTCCTTAGCTCAGGAGATCCTTCCACCTCAGCCTCTGGAGTTGCTAAGATTATAGGCATGTGCCACCACATCTGGCTAATTTTTTATAGAGGCAAGGCCTTGCTATGTTGCCCAGGCTGGTCTCAAACTCCTGGGTTCAAGCAATTCCCCACCTTGTCCTCCCAAAGTACTGGCATTACAGGCAGAGCCGCTGTACCTGGCCATGACATGGGTTTTCAAGAGGTCTGAAAGACTCCCATACCAGGCAAATGACAGGGGTTGACCAGTTGCCTAGTGCCTCTGAGACTCCACAGTCATAAATACAGCAAACTTGTAGCTACAAGGAAATCTGACAGTATAGAGGTCTTGGTGCAGTGTTTGGGATTGTCCTATACCCATCTCAAGTTAAAAGTTAAAAGGTTTTGAGTCGCAGTTGTAAGTTAAAAGGAGAAAGAAGAAGATGAGAAAGTTAGTTAAATAGTTTAATCAGAGCAGTTTTACAATTCTAAAATTAACAAGCAGACTTGTAATAAAAGAGCTCCAATGTTTGCAAAATGGCCTTGCTTCCATTCTGAATCTGTCTTTTTAATTGTAAAGATTAACATTACATTTAAAAGGACCCAAAATGGAAAAAATGGGGTGATTTATATTATCATCCGTGTTTTGTGATGCAACTGATGAAATCCCTGAATGGATATTGCTTCAGCTTTGATATTAAAAAATGGCCTGTCAGAAGTCCTTAATCATCAACTGAACACAGGTGGCTGAAAGAAAAAGAAAAACCCCAAACTACTGTCAAGTTCATAATGTATCACATTGTTGGTGGATGACACTGGCTCCAGATATACAATTAAGCCTACGACACTTTATTACTATGAATATAATTATCATGAAAGTTCTTTCACGGTGATCAACTTGCTTCTGAAGATTTTCTTTGTTCGTTTAAACTTGCATAATAAACATGCAATGAATGATTTCTTTTGAAAGTGTATTTTTTGCAGTCTTTTTGTTTTCATACAAAGATTTCATAAAGTTGCAATGTTGCATCAGAGCATTACCAAAATAACAGCAGGAGCACATGGGGAGGGCAGATATGAGTTTAGCTGAATGAGAAGAGCCTCCTTTCGTCCTGAGAAACACCACCCGTCTTTTTTTAAAAAGGTGCAAACTGCTTTTCTTACCCTCCCCCACCAAAGAAAAAAATACAGGAAAAAGAAAACCTCACAAAATCAATCTAACTAAGAAAAGGAAGGTCGAGGTAAAGAAAATAAAGATGTGTTTTCATGCACATATCTTCTGCATAGTTCAACCCACATATAGTAAGGCACTATTTCTCTTCACAACGGGTGTCCACGGCAATCTGTTAAGTGCTACAGTGCTCTGTGACCATTAGACGGATCCTTCCAGGATGGCGAAATAAAGAGGCCGGGTGAGTGTGGCTGCCATGCGTCTCTGTGAAGGTCCCGTAGCTCATGGAGACTTCCAGAAGTCTCCGAAGAAAATCTGTGTTATGATAGAAAGTGTCTGGAATGGCTTTCTTTCCAGAACTCCCTTTTTGTCTGCGTATGAATTTAGATGATTCTTCAGTCTTGATTCTCAAAGAAAATACAGAAGGTGGGGGCAAAACAGTCAGGTCTTCAGAAACAGAGCTTTGATGTTCCCAGCAAGCACACAACGCTGGCAATTCACAAAATCAGCAAGATGTTTCCAAGAAAGCAGAGAGATTGAGAAAGGGGGAGAGAGAGAGAGAGAGAGAGAGGGAGAGAGAGGGAGTGTTTTGGTTTTTAGAGGTGATCAGGGTCTGAGTTTAATTCAGCTGGTCTTCATACTGTTTCCGGAAACAATCCCCTGCTGGGAAAAATTCCCAGCACCTTTCTTGATACATCTTCCAGACATAAGATTCCTGTGAAAGTAGAGGAAATATATTAACGTTTTCCCCCAAATCTGTGCAAAATATGAGAGAGAAACTCAGTTTTGTTATATGTATACATCACATGTAATTAGAGAAGTCCAGATTCATTTAGATAATTCCTAACTATACCAGACCTTATTTACTTCCAGTAATAAACAAATAATCAATCTTTATCCTCATCATAAAATAATAATGACTAAAAATATATTTATGGTCTATGTTTTTGAGGATTCTCTTAAAATGTTGTTTCCTTTAAGTTTAAACTATTAACAATCTCTGGTGAACACCAGTGGAAGAGGAATTTCAATTAGCTTACAAACCTTAGACGTTTAATAAGCAGTATTTTTGACCATAATACTGTGGGTTGATGTTCATTTGAAATAATC
Source organism: Cephalopachus bancanus (assembly GCA_027257055.1). NCBI lineage: Eukaryota > Metazoa > Chordata > Mammalia > Primates > Tarsiidae > Cephalopachus > Cephalopachus bancanus. Next base: position 297,517 of record JAPVLO010000084.1, on the reverse strand, counting down.
TGCCATCTGATTAAGCAATCAAGGATATTACACAATAATTAAGAATACTCAATTTTCTTATAACAGGGAATTCAAAACCCACCATTTTCATTTAATAAAAGCTTATTGTTTTAAGTGAAATGAGAATTTTACTTTTTTAGCAAAGGCAGTCTTTTCTACACTCATGCCAGATCACAGGAATTTTATATATCAAAATACCACAAATAATATCTGAAAGTAATTCCACCTCTTACTATTTAACATGTTGTTTTAACATTTAGGGTTTCTCTATCATTTCTTTCAGAAGATATATAGGCACTATTTACCTACCTGTCCTGTGTGTTCAGTTTCATCTTTGTTTATGAGATACATCAGAAAAAACCTACAGATACAGAGAGACTGATCAGAAATAGATTGTATGGAAATAGAGTATAAAAATATAGGACATATTTTTATATATTATATGCTGTATTCAATTGTTGTAGACACAGAGAAAACACCACATGTACATTTTCCAGAAAATTTAATTACAGTGTACCAGAAAGCGGTAAGGTTGTTTTTTGACTTGACTCTTCTGATCTGATGTGTAATTTTACCTGAGACGCTTCAAGTTAGGAATATATACAATTTTGTTGGAATCAAAGCAGCACTGATGAATTTTAACTGAAGACAGCTTAAAAATAAGTTCTAATTTACTGATTAAGTTCAACTGAGTATAGTTCAACTGTTTTCTTCCCCAACAATGCTATTTTGCATCTCTACTGTTTGATATCAAAATTGGGTCAGAAAGTGAGTAAGAATAGCATTTTACCAAACTATCGTTTTGGCTAGTCCCAAGTAATGGCAAGACTTCTGTGTATATTTTAAAAAACGCTACTTTTAACTGGGTGTCCAACAGTGCCTGAAGAGATGTGTAAACCCTTAAAAGAGAAACATGGCCAAGACTCCCTGAGAGGCTCTGCTCTTTCCTGTCTTTCATTTCAAGTTCTAGAAAGCATTATTTACATGAACAGCTGCAACTTCATTTCTTTTTTTTTTTTTTTTTTTTTTGAGTTGGAGTCTCACTCTGTTGCCCAGACTGGAGTGCAGTGGCCGCTTCCGGCCACCGCAGCCTCGACCTGCTGGGCTCCGGCGATCCTTCCGCCTCAGCCTTCCGAGGAGCCGGAATTACAGGCGCGCCCTACCACGCCCGGCTGATTTTTTGATTTATTGTAGAGATGAGGTCTCGCTGCCCAGGCGGGTCTCGAACCCGCGGGCTCAGGCAATCCACTCACCTCAGCCTCCCAAAGGCGCGGGATTACAGGCTGAGCCACCGAGCCCGGCTGCAACTTCATTTCTTAAGTCAACCTACTCTAGAGGAAAGAGCCCCACTAGTTGTTGGTCATTCTCTCAAAATATCTGCAGCAATTGTAAGGAAAAAGAAACTGCTCTCTCTCTCCTGTTTCTCAAGCTTCCAGAGCTGGAGAGAGCCAGGGGCTATTGGGAAGGGCCGAAGATTCTGAGACGGACACACTCACAAGTAGTTGGCCAAGTTGTGCTCCTGTAAAGTGTGGGTTTCGAAGCCATGTGGCACCGTGTCGAAGTAATCATTGCCTATTCCACAGATGAAGCATTTGGTCTAGAAGAGAAAGGCACATATTAAAATGTTAGAGAGCCCAGAAAGCAAAACAAAAGGAAAAAAACAACTTGCTGTGTAGGGGCAGCTCTTTTGTTTATCTGACATAAGTTAAAGGCTGTCACGTGGAAATTGTTCCAAGTCCACAAATACAAACTTAACTGCTGCCAGAACTTTATCTTGGTATAGTGGGTTTAAATGAACTGTGGCGGGAAGTAACAGATGCAGATAGAGCACAGGATAATGGCAGCTGAAAAGCAATGTCTCTTCCTTATTTTCTCAGCCTAGGGGGAAGTGTCCAGGCTTCGTGGTCACTTCTCTTCATGACACAAGTTATGTGTCCTCAAATGAAATTGCAAACTTAGTACCTACTCAAAGTCTGATGACATGAGGGCTTGGGGGAAGGTACAGATTACTTTCCTTTGGGGAGGGCCAAATCAAATACCAAGCCAAGAGGTGTCCCATCATTCCATCCACAATCGGGCGAGAGTCTGCCATGACAGAATTAACCAGTGGACATGTACGGGGAATAACTTTCAACTCTAGAACTGGCTGCCTGGTCTTTTGGCTTCCACCTTCTCTGGACCACACCTATCTTTATGTAGCCTGTGGAACAGCACCTGTGAAGTCTGCTATTGGCAGGCCTGGCGCACAAAACCCAAGGAGAAGCAGATCCATTTCTTTTTTTTTTTTTTTTTTTTCCGAGCTGGAGTCTCACTCTGTCACCCAGACTGGAGTGCAGTGGCCGCTTCGCCACCGCAACCTCGACCTGCTGGGCTCCGGCGATCCTTCCGCCTCAGCCTTCCGAGTAGCCGGAATTACAGGCATGCGCTACCACGCCGCTGTATTTTTGATTTATTGTAGAGATGAGGTCTCGCTGCCCAGGCGGGTCTCGAACCCGCGGGCTCAGGCAATCCACTCACTTAGCCTCCGAAAGCGGGGATTACAGGCTGAGCCACACCGGCAGATCCATTTCTTGATCAGAATTCTGCATGTATCAGTGCAACTAAATCCAATAGTTATTGTCCTAGTGTGACTCAGATGGTTATCTCTCTCTGCCAGTTAGAAGCTGTTTAATGTCATTTGGAGCATGTTTACAATGCCCTGAATTCTGGAGATGACGATCAAGATGATTAGGAGAACTCATAAAATTCTTCATGCCTTACTGATCAACAAACTGTTGAAAGCAGATAGGCCACATTCAGGAATTTGGGAGGACAATCAGGTCTTTATATCCCTCCATTGATGATGTCTTTTTTTTTTTTTTTTTTTTTTGAGTTGGAGTCTTACTCCGTTGCCCAGACTGGAGTGCCATGGCACACTTACGGCCACCCAACCGTCCACCTGCTGGGCTTCAGCGATCCTTCCGCCTCAGCCTTTTAAGTAGCCAGAACTACAGGCACGAGCTGCCACACCCAGCTAATTTTTGCTTTATTATAGAGACATGGCACGCCAAGTTGCCCAGGCGGGTCTCGAACCCGTAGGCTCAGGCTATCCACTCGCCTCGGCTTCCCAAAGTGCTGGGATAACAGGCTGAGCCACCGAGCCTGGCCAACAAGGTCTCTTAAATAGGGCAAACCACTCATCAGCTCTATCCACGAACTTGCTCTTCCTCGGGGTCACTGTACCACTATCCATCTGGTGGCTCATGCCTGAAATCTGGAAATCCCCTCGCTTGTTCCATCCTCTTCATTCTCTGTCTTTGGCCAATCATCAAGTTCTTCTCACTGCAACTCCTGTATCCTCAGTGGCAGGTTTCAGCAAAAGCTTCTCAATCTCCTACCTGGAAAAGGCTGATAGCCTACTGGCCTGCCTCTGGTTTTGCCAGTTTTTACTTCACTTCCTGTATTTTAAATCATTTTTCTTTTTAAAATGCAAGCTCAGTCATCTGGCTGCCCTGCTTACATCCCTTTTCTTGTTCCTCACAGCCCATACGTTAAACTGTAAAGTTCCCAAATGAGTGATTAGGCATTTCATTTGCTGGTCTTCCTCTCCAGCCTCCTCACTAGAATTTAATGCTGCATCTTGAACCACTTATGCGTCCAAGAAAAATCTGCATATCAAATTCCTTAAAATCAGAGTCTTGGTATATAATCACAGGTGGCCACATTCTCAGAATCCAACGTGAATGGTACCCCTGGAGTTGTGCCTGGTGGCGGGGGAGGGGACAAGGAGGGCATCTAAACTGTCTTCTTCTTTCCCTATCAAGCCCACATGTCCATGATCTTCAGGCCTCAGGGTGGGCATCCCTTCTAGGAAGTTCCCCTGTCATCCAGATATGAGCCAGATACCAGCTGCAAGGAGACCCCAGCACTCAGTGCTTTACTGCTATAAAAGGCTTACCACCCTGCTCTATCACCACCTGTTACTTGCTTGTCAGTGAATTTATGGTTTTGAATGAATAATCTCCCCACTTCTTGAGGGCAGGATGGTACTATGCTGCTGCCTGTATGTACCTGGAGTCCACTATAGCTCTAGCCTAACACGCTGCACACTTGTCTGCATTGCTTGGATGGAAAACAGGCGAATGAAACCATACGCTGTTTGTGTCCTTTCCTCCTTCCCCCAGTATTCACGATTCTTTTGGCCACGCCAGTAGGGAAAATGAGTGCCCACAGCAAAAAAGCTGAGTCAAGCCGGGCTCGGTGGCTCAGCCTGTAATCCCAGCGCTTTGGGAGGCTGAGGTGAGTGGATTGCCTGAGCTCGTGGGTTCGAGACCCGCCTGGGCCACTTGGTGAGCCCTCATCTCTACAATAAAATCAAAAAATTAGCTGGGTGTGGTAGCGCGCGCCTGTAGTTCCAGCTACTCGGAAGGCTGAGGCGGAAGGATTGTCGAAGCCCAGCGGGTCGAGGCTGCAGTGGCCGGGAGCGGCCCCTGCACTCCAGTCTGGGCGACAGAGTGAGACTCCAACTCAAAAAAAACCCAAAAAACCTGAGTCATAAACAGAGAAACTTGCCGGGCTCGGTGGCTCAGCCTGTAATCCTGCGCCTTTGGGAGGCTGAGGTGAGTGGATTGCCTGAGCCCACGGGTTCGAGACCCGTCTGGGCAGCGAGACCTCATCTCTACAATAAATCAAAAAATGAGCCGGGCGCGGTAGCGCATGCCTGTAATTCCGGCTCCTCGGAAGGCTGAGGCGGAAGGATCGCCGGAGCCCAGCAGGTCGAGGCTGCGGTGGCCGGGAGCGGCCACTGCACTCCAGTCTGGGCGACAGAGTGAGACTCCGACTCAAAACAAACAAACAAACAAACAAACAAACAAACAAACAAACAGAGAAACTTACCTCCATGTCTTCTTTGACTTGTTCCTGTTGGTCTCTAAGTTCTCCAAAAGCATCAATAATTAGACCTAATGTTCAATAAAGACATTTATCAACCAGGGGATAATAATTAAAATCAGAGTCCTTTGAATTTGTATTAACCAGGAGATAATGATTAAATTCACAGCCCCTTGGCCGATCCCTTCAAGGGAAGGGAAAACATACAGCTACCTTGGGAAATGCTCAGAACGTGATAAAAGTGTTTGTACATGTCTGATACGCTTACACTATGAAAGTGGTAGTGTTTCTTTGGGGGCAGAGGTACAGGCAGTGACTGGGCCATACACTCACTGAAAGAGTGTTTTAAAACCAAGTGACAGAGCAGGGAGAACCTTTCATTAACTTGGCATACATAGATGGCCTATTGCTACTTAATTCATGCTAAGGGAGAACAGTTGAGATTTATGATGGTTAAGTACAGAAAACTCCACTCACAAGACTTTCCAGTAATGTATTATTTCCAAATCAAACGTTACCATATAAATTGTGAGAAATTTGCCTCAGATTACTTTTTTCAAAAGTTCCTCCAGAATTCCATTGACTGTGGCAATCAGAAATGAACTGCCCTGAGTTGTGTTTCTGCTCCTTTTTCCTCCTGTGACTTGCTGGTTGCACACTTTCTTCTGAGTGTTTTATGACTTTGCCCTCTTATAAAACATGATATGGTTACACCCCATAAAGACACAGTGAGTGAATTATGAGTTCCTTAAACTTGTCCATAGCACTTTACTAAAAAAAAAATCATATCATTTATAACTGTGGAATTTAAAGGATATTGTCACATTTATATAGGCATTTATTTCAAGCCAGGATAAATGTGTTAAGCAGAAAAAGATGAGTGACTTTTCTGAGAGAGAAAGACACTACATTCCAAGTGGCTCAAAAGTAAAAGGAAGAACTAGTGATTCGTTAATACATGTGCCTGGCAGAGTTGGGTACTCAACAGTGATAATAGCTCTATGATTAGTCATGAGGCACTGATTATGCATCAGATCCTATACTAGGCATTTGAATGTGTACCATTTAAAAAAAACCCTCTCAACAACCACAGGGCTTAGAGATTTCTATTATTCCCATGTGATAGACCCACAAAAGCTAAATGGCTTACCCACTCAAATTTGTGAAGTTGGGATTCATGAGCGTGAACCTTAGTGCTGAGAATCAAACCAAGGAAGTGGTCCTTCCATTATGTTATTTCAAAGACAAAAGAAAACTGTATTCGTCTTACCCTTATGCCAGGATCTCGTGCTTCTTTGTATTTCTCTCTACAGATTTTGCAATGACGAGATAATGAAAGGAATAGCTGTCTTTTTCAGAAAACACTTGACATTCTTACCCTACCTTGAAACCTTGCATATCAGCTTCAATAACATGTAGCTTAAATTCTATATTCTTTTGGACTTTGGTGAGGATGATGCTTACCTTGTATTATGGCCAAGAGGATGACAATTACAAAGAAGAAGAAAGTGATGTCAAAGATGATTCGATAGATCTCATATTCATCTCCTGCTGGGTCTTCAATTTCATCGCCGATCCCGCCTCCAGCACGAACCCCAACATACATGTGAAACATGTAGCACTGGCAGAGAGAGGAGCTGTTTCACTTCCAGAAGGGGCATCAGCCTTCACTTTCCTCAACAAGCCTAGGAATCTCCCTCTGGTTCCTAATCTCTCTGAAAATGGTGAGAATCTTTGCATTTTATATTGCCTCTTTTCGTTTCAGTGTTTGTGATTGTGATGGAAACACGTGGCTCTTGCATGCTACTGTCTATTAAACAAGACTGCATCCTCTACTTAGCACCTTCTGTCTCTCTTTGGAGAAAATGAAAAATACCTCACTGAGTATCTTGGCTCTGAAGCATCTGGGATAATAAATAATCATATCATGATCACATTGAGCGGCACAAAACTACATTTATTGCACTGATCAGTACTTTTGAGCATAAAAGACACAGAAACACAGGAAAGGGAAAGTAAAAGCCCAACCTGTAACAGAATGGAATCTTAGAAAGTAAGACAGACAAAAGCCAGACAGACAAAAACAGACTTAATAACACTCATCTGCCCCTCGCCTAGATATGTGGAATATGATGCTGGAAGTTATTTTTTACTTTAATATATAGAACAACAACAACAACAAAAAGATGGGGAAAGACAGGGAAGAACTAGCATCTCATTATTTAAACTCTAAAACATTAAAGCAACCAACAACAAGCACAGCTGCCAGTGCCCACTGCTGAAAATGGAGGGGTTCAGCGAAGTTCATTTGGAGCAGGGTTCTCGGCCTCAGACCCATCGATATTTTGGGCTGGATAATTCATTGTTGTGAAGAGCTGTATTGTTCACTGCAGGATATTTTAGAAGGATCCCCTGATCGATACTCTCTAGATGCCAACATCCTACCCTGTGGTGACAATAAAAAATATCTCCAGATGCCAAACGTCCCCTAGGGGGCAAAGTCACCCTGGGTTGAGTCACTGGCTTAGAGCATCCAGTCTCTTATCCTCATTCAAGATGAGTCCAAAATCCCCTTTCAGGTTTCAGATTTAGCCACACTCGCCTTTGCTAAGCACCCCATCCACTCTACTCATGGTTCCTCCAAATGAACCAATTTCAGATCTTTGCATGCACGCTCTCCTTATCTTGCAATATCCTTTCTCACTGCATCCCATTCCTACTCATCCTTTAGGGCCTATATTAATCATCCTTCCTCTGTGAGGCCTTCTTAGACTGTCCAGATACCCTGATTTGCTTAACTGAAGTGTCACCCATCAATTCAAAACCTACTTACTTGCCACCGACCATAATGAAGGGGGATAAAAGCCTTAATGCAGTTTCTTCTTTTTGTAAGCCAACACCCTCTTCTCCATTTCTGGCCATTCCTTCTCATTCTCCTTTGCCAGTTCCTCTTAACTGCCTATCTCTTCATGAACTAATGCTCCAGGACTAGCTTCTTTGAAATTTTTTTCTTCTAGGATACTGCCTTGGGGGAATCTTCCCCGTTTCAGGACTTTAAAGGTGATATTTAAGTATCATCTCTGTGTCCCTGATCCCCAAAACATTTCATTTCCAGCCGAAATTCCACACTTGGATACCCAACTGACTCCTTGTTTGTGGTCTATCTCCCTCCATTCCAACAAAAATGACTGTTACCGCTCTATCACCATTGCCTAAAATAATGTCCAGTACATGGCAAATATTCCAAAATCGTTTGTGGGATAAATGAGGAGTAAGTCCAGCTGTTCTCATGGAGACGTCACTGCCTCAACCCTCAAACCCCCAAATTTTAGATCACTTTAGAATGCACAAAGCAAAGAACAGGCAACAAGACGACACCAAAATGATCTCAGTTCAATGATGAGACGAACAGCTCATGGGTCTGATAGATGCAGAAGATAAAAAGGTCTCCTAGGTTAGATGCTTGAAATTTAGTGAACAGAATGAAATAATGTGCCATTCAGAAAAGACTTCTGTCAGCCTGGCATACAATAAAGAACATCAACATGGCCAGCTCAGTCAGTGCCCATCCAAGAACTGGCTGGGAGCCCAGGTAGAGGTCTCTTTGGCAGAGAGGCCAGGATAGTTCTTTAGGGAGAGCTGTATTAGGCCGATGGTGTCTATACCTAATTGCACATCTGAATCTCCTAGAGGCTCAAACATTCCAGATTGGTACTACCTATGAATTAAACTCTGGAAGTAAAATTTTGAAGATAGTCACTTAAAAAAAATCCCTAGGGACACTGCAGTGATATATATATTTTTTATAACCTGGTGCTTAAAACTGATCATAGTAGTTCTGTGAGAAGAGGATTTTTTTTTTTTTTTTTTTGAGTTGGAGTCTCACTCCATTGCCCAGGCTGGAGTGCAGTGGCCGCTCCTGGCTACCGCAGCCTCGACCTGCTGGGCTCCGGCAATCCTTCCGCCTCAGCCTTCCGAGTAGCTGGAACTACAGGAGCGCGCTACCACACCCGGCTAATTTTTGATTTATTGTAGAGATGAGGTCTCGCCAAGTTGCCCAGGCGGGTCTCGAACCCGCGAGCTCAGGCAATCCACTCACCTCAGCCTCCCAAAGGCGTGGGATTACAGGCTGAGCCACTGAGCCCGGCTGGAAGAGGATATTTTATTTCCACTGTATACTCATGTACATACTGTTTGAATTCTTTTACCAGACATATCTCCTACTTTTATTAAGAAAAATTAGGTTATATGTTTTGCCCCACATCTGTCTTCATAAGTACTTAGCTATGGATCAAGAGTTGTTACGGCAATGGCCTACTCTTTAATTAAAGAACGAACAGAGGCCATCTTTTCCATTGCTGGCATTCCCTGGTTTCATCACAAAGGGTTTTGTGTTTGGAACCTCCTCTGGGAATTCCTCGGGGGACTCATTTTGGACAGTGTACCTGACTCTGGTCTGGTACTTCTCCATATCAAACTCTGGTTCCTTGGACATCCAACCAATACCCGTAGTGAGCCAACAGTGGATTGTGCCATTCCCAGTTCAGGTCCTGGAATGTCCCAGCTCCCCAGCCCTGCTTGTTTGAGGAATTGTGTGTTTGACAGCACTCGTGACTAAGATCATCCAGCTAATTCCTCTTGCTAATTCCTGCTGACCAAGATGTGGGGATTATAATTTGGCTTCCTACATAGAGTTTTTATCTAGGGAAGAGTGTGTGTCAACCGGTTGAATAAACTCTTAATGTTGGTATTCTGTCTCATGCATCAGACAGGTGTGATACTGGTTAATGTCTGTTCCCAAGGATTCATTTTTAGTTTCTAGACATGTAAAGTTGAAGACAGGACTGTTGAATGAAACTAAATTACCAGAGAAAATGCCTCCTTCTCAGATCGCTTGTCAGTCATCTAACCGACCTTTTCTGGCAATAATCCTATCTCATGGTCCACCTTTATTCTACAACAGCTCTTAGCATTTTGATGAAGGGATTCCAGCAGAGATTAATAGATTTAAGGCCATGCTGAAAAGACAGGTAGAGTCTTGTGTGTTTGATTATTTAGGCTTGATAAATTACTACACTTAAAAAAGAATAAAATGCACAGTCCATCTGTGGGATTTTGATTCTGATTTTCCCAGCCTTGTCTTTCACAATCGGGTCAGCCCCAGACATAGCACACAGATGGCTGCACTGGCAGACTAGGAGGTAGGTGGGGAATACCTACTAATAAGCTGCTGTCAGGCTTTCAGTCACTATCCTTCTGTATGTGAAAATCCTTTCATCCACCTCTCTTTTCACAGAATCAGCCCAAACCTGATACTAAGAGCTGGAGATGGAAGGAAGTATTTCTGCAAGACAAAAATCTGAGTCGCAAGGAAGGAAGGTGTCTAGTCCTACAAAAATTGGAAACAGGCAGTGTTAATTCTCCAGATCTTTATTCTATAGATTTCCCTGTTCATCCATCCCCTAAACGGATTCTTTCTGGGATTAATCATTGTTTATGTTGCTTAGGAAACACTGAGGGCCAGTTTCTGTGGATTGGTGAAGATCCTTTTGAGACTTTGATCTTGGCAAAAAAGGGAAGAAACAAAGACACACATAGAGAAAATAAACTAGAGAGGCAGCGATTATTTGTTGGAAAGGTAGGGTAAAATAAGTGAGAACAATTAAGTGAGGTATTTTAGAACAATTACCTAAGCAGGTTCAACTCCCTAGGAGTATACTATTTTTTTTCTTCATCTTGATTACCTGGTAGGGATTTTTTCCAAAACACATAGATCTTGATACCTTCCCAGCAGCCTCTGGTTCAGGGGTCTGGGTGGGCCTGCTGGCCCTGTGGTTTTATGTAGAGCTGCCCTAGGGATCCTCCTCTCCTTTTTAGATGAATGCCTTTATATATGTCAGGTCGGTTTCCCTGGCTATCTCACTACAATCATCTTTTTACCCTGGACTTTAGATCATTTTTCACTTTCTCCTCCTACATTCTTGTAGAGGAGGTTCAAAGTCTATCAGGATACTGCTGGTTTAATTAGATTCTCAGGCTCAAAACATCATAATCCAAAAAAAAAAAAAAAAAATTCCCTGTGTGAATCACCATCCAATCTTGAACACTGTAGCCACAGTGCCACCTGCTGTAAGTTATGAAAAGCAGGCGGGTGAATGGCCTACTTGCGGAAAATTAAAATGTTTCCTCAGACCCCAGGAAACAACCTCAAACAACAAAGGCAGTGGAAATTCAGGATGAAGCCAATACCATACGACATGAGTGAGGAAGACTTATCTTAAGATAAGGTTTGTAAAACGGAAATGCTAAAGAGACTGTCACAAAGAAGGGATTATCTTTAGAGACCTAAATTAAAGAAATTAAATCTTTCCATTTCCTAGTCCATGCTTCCTTCCTGCTGGCTGGCTGGTTTTAATAAGCCTCTGTTTTGAAAGGGCCCCACTGTTAAGTGATCGGTTGCATTTTAAATTTTAAAATAATTTGTTGCATGAGTACTAGTAAGAAGCAAATTAAAGGGAGTGGGTTGGACCCTAAAATTGTCAGGTTACTCCAAGTAACGGGCTTCCAATCTGAGGGTTTTTAAGGCCAATCAGTGGGATATGAGCTTGTGCAAAACTGCACAGACTCCTTTCTGGTTGGACAGACGGGCAGCAGAACATCCTTGTGAACCAGAGAGGAGCTGGAATGTGGCTTTATGTCCTGGGACTGAGTTTTCTCTTGCAGGAAGGAAACATCTAAGATATATACTTATGATGCTCCCCGTACGGTAGACCTCACCCAGCCAAAGGCAAGATAGTAAGTTTATTGTTACATGTAGAGATGTAACAACCTACATCAGAGTTGGCCACAGATAGTCTCACCCATAAGAAAAGAAATCCTTCAAAAACTGGAAAAAAATCAAGGTTCTAGCTAAGTCCATAGTTCACAACATCCAGGGGCCTCATTTTCTCATCCAAATGTGAGACAAATGTCTCTATCTTGTCTTCATTTATCATGTACTTGAGCAAAATTAACCAGGTGAAGGTAGTTTTCTTCCTAAGCAAAATGAACAAAAGCAATGGACATACATACCGAGAGGCTCAAAATGCAGTTGTCTGAGGATACTATGATCACAACTTGAATAGGGTCAACTATGATGACTACATGTTGACAGGAGGGACCAGGATATTGGGGGGGTCTTACTATGACATCAGGTCACATATTGTTCCCACTACCTAACCTATGTCACCGAATGTCACTGTATGAAATCATCCCTACTTTCCATTAATCTTTAACAATTCCCTTCAGCATCATACCCTCTAGGAATCAATGACCTAAGTTAACTTTCTGCCCTGAGGCCAGCGGCTGTTGAGATTTAAAAATATTGTCAGACATTTGTCCTGGAACGTAACTGAATCTCCTGGGCATCACTGTAGGCAACATGCCTACGGTTGGTACCTTCTGCGCCTCTCTTGGCTGACCTTGGGCTCCCGTCCCTGCCTGCCTTCAGGGTCATGGGGTAGAGAGGCTCTGAGTAGGGCGGATATTAAGGGCCACACACAGGAGAAGGAGATGCAGGGTGGCTGGCATCGTCCTGGGCCTGGAATAGGTAGAAGGGGGAGGAGACTAAAGTGTCCCGTGTTGGTGATTCTGGGAGAGAGTTGTTGCTAGTGACCAGGCGGTTTCTTGTTGTGCTGAATCCAGTTTTCTTATGGTTGCTGGAAGTGAAAAAATAATCTCTATAAATGTTTCTCGCTGTGTGAGAAAAGCAGCTACAGGAAGGATGGGAGTTGGTCACAAGAAGGGAACAGGTGGCCCGAATCTGGAAGTGATGGAAAGGTAGGCTGGGAAAGGGAAACCAGGCAGGGCACAGATTCTTTTTCCAGCAATTAATCAGAGAAGAAGAGTATCCAAGTATAAGTCTTGAGTCTCAGTCATGCCAACGCATGATGACATAAAATGAATCTGAAATATTATCTAAAACATTTGATTTATGTCTATAGTCATATCTTTCACTCTGTAACATGTTTCATTGAAAAGTTATTTTGATTTCTCTCACCACTAGCCACTTAAAGTAACTTTTTAATTGCAGTTTTGAAGAGTGATGTTTAATCAACTATTTCATCGAGTTTCATATCATTTCATGTTCTATATGCAGTGGAATATTGATCAGGTAATACTGATGTGTTTCCCAAAACTTCTGGAATTTCTGGGACATTCTTTTCTTGGATGATAATCTTAGAAAAAGGATAAGCTTAGCAGACTTTCTAGAAAGGTAATTAACATGCAAATTCCGTGAAGGCAGGGACTGTGGGCTTCGTCAAGCCTTATCCTCCTTAAGTGCCTGGTATAAAATGTCACTAAATTTATTTACATAAACATGACTAAAATTATTAAAATAAGCATGAATGGAATTGATATTTGTGAGGTAGCATAGCATGGAGTAATGGTTAGCATCTAATCTCTGCCTGTGTGACTTATGACAAGTTACTCAAACTCTCAGTAGCTCAGTTTACTCATCTGTAAAATGGGAATTATAACAGTACTTAGGAACAGCGTAAAGTTATTAGTAGATTAAGTGAGTTAATATGTGAAGAGTGCTTAAGACAATGAATGGCTAGCATCGTATCATCTATAACAAGTGCTATATAAAAATACTTGATAAATAAAAGAAAAATATAAATGACAAGACAGTCTATAATTGGATCTATAATTGGAATGGTATTATCTTCCATTTGAGGAGTTAATTTTATGGATAAACGACCATAAACATTACAGTCCTTTTAGCTCTAACACTGTGTCCTTCAAGTAGGTAACTAGCATACAGAAATTACAAACTCATATGCAAAACCGCTCTAGAATGGCAATAATGACAGAAAATATTGAAAATTATGAGTGATTTTCATATGAATAACATGACTTACTGTTCTGTCAACTATGTATGGACCTATGAATCCAAAGCTTTTCCCCCACCCTGCCTTCTCCCTCAAAAGCAAACTTTTTGTTCCAGGCCTTTAAAAGCCTTATCTTGACCAAGGAAAAGGAAAACCCTGAGTATTAATTTTCATGTTGACAAGTTATTATGTATCCTCGATTTTTAGATAAACTTCAGTTCATTTTAGAGTTACTCTTTACTGCTTTTAAGACTTTTGTTTTCTTTTCTTAAAAAGTTGGGAAGAGAAGAAGAATGTTTAATTGTGAAAACCTAGAAAAGAGTCTTGTCAAGAGATCTCCAAACTGGTAATTAGAAGGTAGAATACCTTTAAAAGAGGAAGGATTGGCAATCCTATGTTAATGGTCATTTTTGATGGAGAAATTACTTTTAGATATGGAAAAACTTCTTTACATACGTAAGAAAGATTCAGGCTACAAATGGCTCAAGAACTTGAACAATGGATCAAGAATGTCACATTAGGTTGCACAGGGCACACCGCAAGTCTCTTTCCTGTGACTTTCCCAGGTCAGCTACCTGTATGTCCCACTTTCTCCTTCCTGCCAGGAAATGGTCCTTCTAGAGAATTATACACTATTGAGAAGAACTAAATTGAGATATCTTTTATAATATGGTGGGAAAAAAACGCTTTAGGCTTTTAAACATGAAAGAAGTACATATGTTTACAAACATAACTCAGGTAGGAGAAAAGTATATAAAATAAGAAGCATACAGTTTCTTTTCTCCACTGATCTGTGGTTCTATTCTCTATAGAAATCCTTCTTAGTTTCCTGTGAGCCAGGTGTGATGTTACGGGGGGTATTCACAGCACTCTAGGAGGTCAAGGATAGAGGATCCCTTGAGCCCAGGAGTTGAGACTAGCCTGGGCAACATAGTGAGCCTTTGTCTCTACAAAAAATAAAAAAAATTAGCTGAGTGTGGTGACGAGTGACTGTAGCCCCAGCTACTGAGGAGGCTGAGGAGAAAGGATGGTCTGAACCAAGGAGGTTGAGGCTGCAGTGAGCCCTGATCTGCCACTGCACTGCAACCCCGACAACAGAGAGAGACTGCCTAAAAAAAAAAAAAGTTTCCTATGAATAAATCTCTTCAGAAAAATATTACGCATATTCTAGCATATCTAAAATATGCATTTGTGTCTGTGTGTATAATTATACACAGTTAGGATCCTATCATAATAATGATCCGGAGCTTGTTTTTTTCCCAATTAAATATAATTAGTATATCTCTCCATATCAGCAGATACAAATTGCGTTCATTTGTATTTTATTTTTTATTTTATTTTCTTGAGCTGGGGATCTTACTCTGTCCTCCAGACTGGGGTGCAGTGGCATGCTCACAGCTCACCACAGCCTTGACCTTCTGAGCTCAGGTGATCCTTTCACCTTGGTCTCCCAAGTAGCTGGGACTACAGGCACTCACCACCATGCCTGGCTAATTTTTTGATTTTTTTTTTATAGAGATGAGATCTTGCCATGGTGCCCAGGCTGGTGTCAAACTCCTGGGTTCAAACAATCCTCCCACCTTGGCCTTCCAAAGTGCTGGGATTACAGGTGTGAGCCACCACACATGGCTACATTTCTCTCATTTTCAAACAGCTGCACGGTTGTTAAGAATTTATCATAGTTGATCTCACCAAGATTCTACTGATGATAATTTAGATTATTCCTAATTTGTGAAAGCAGCTAATATCCTTAAACATACAGAGGCATATTTGTGAGTAAACCTTTAGGTAACTTACTAGCAGTGGAATTGATAGGTCAAAGGATATATATATATATATATATATATATATATATATATAGTTAAAAATTTGATAGATATTGCAAATTTTCTCTAAAATTTTTGTCAATTCAAATCCCTAACAAGAGACACAAAAATGCTGGTTTTCCTACAAATTCACCAACTATGGGTATTGATGAATGATAATACTTTGCAAACCTGATAGGTTAAAAAGTGTTTTTCCATTGTTTTGATTTGCATTTTTTTCATTGCAGTGGAAGCTGAGCATCTTTTCATATTTACAGATCTGTTGAACTTATTTTACTGTAAATTGTTTGGTCATGTATGAGTAACTTACTCATTTTTCTATTGCCATATTTACTGATTGATGTGAAAAATATTTTGTAAATTAAGGAAACTGGCCCCTGTTATGATGTTCAATGTTTTTTCCCCAGTTTATCATTTATCTTTAAGACTATGTTTATAATTTTTCTTTTCTCAAATAATTTTTTTTTTTGAGTTGGAGTCTCATTCGGTCGCCTAGACTGGAGTGCAGTGGCCGCTCCCGTCCACCGCAGCCTCGCCTGCTGCGCTCCGACAATCCTTCCGTCTCAGCCTTCCGAGTAGCCAGAATTACAGGTGCGCGCTACCACGCCCGGCTGCTTTTTTGATTTATTGTAGAGATGAGGTCTCACTGCCCAGGCGGGTCTCGAACCCACGGGCTCAGGCAATCCACTCACCTCAGTCTCCCAAAGGCACGGGATTACAGGCTGAGCCACCGAGCCTGACTTCAAATAATTCGTATGCTTCCATGGATCCTGGGTTTTATGTCATACTCAGGAAGACCTTCCCCATTAAAAAAAATTATTTTAAGGAGTAATTTCTGTCTTAATTGCTAATGATTTTTTTTGCCTTGAAATATTTGTTTTATTCAGAATTTATTTGGATTTAAAAAGCAAGGTTGGCATCCATTTTTATCTATTTCCCCCAACAGCTTGTCTATGGTACCAGTACCATTTACTGAATCATTATTCATTTCATGATTTCAAAAGCCACCTTTATAATAATTTAATTTCCATGAGCATTTGCATCTGTTTGAGGCCATTCTTTCCATTGATTTGTCATTCTTTAGCACAAAAGTGTCTTAATTATTACTCCTTGAATATTGATAAATTTCTCTTACCAATCTTTTGGCGTGTTTGTCTTTTCTATAGTAATTTTTATATCATTATGTCAGTCCTTTTACTTACACTGCCCTGACCAAAATTATGTAGGTATTTTGATGACGAGCTCTTTGAAGGACCTCTCTCTTTCAAGCTAGCAATACATATTTTGTCTAGTTTTTTCCCCCTGCCAAATTAAGATCTCATGTATAATAATTTCTGACTTGCCAATATCAGAGAGGTAGGTTGTAGAACAGTGATATAAACCAATATCAAAGCTTTAACTCTGTTGATTTTGAAAACCAAGGCCAAAGAGGAAATTTAAGCCAAGATACTCAGCTTGAAAGCAAACACTAACTTAATATCTCTATTAAGAGATATATTTTTGAACTTTGGTAACTTCAGTTAAAGTCATTAAGAAAAACAAAAAACTAAGGCTTCAAAATATTCTCCAGGAAATAATTTTAGCTGCTCTCCTGGAATATATGAACAGGCTAATGTGAGGACATTACTCCTTCTGGGTCTAACTATGCTACTCAGCAATTCTATTCATTACCAGGCTGTGCGGGAGATGTGGAAAATTGACAGAAGTGGTCCTTATGTTCCACTAAAAATGAATATTGCTGCTTCTTTAAAGAGCCACCCAACTTTTATTGTGCAGACTATGTTCTATTCTGCACTGTTACTAGTAAATACACAATTACTTAGATTGCAGAAGCAAGATAACTTTTTCATTCATATGAGATCAAAGGTTATGAACTTACTGTTAGCATGTCATCACATTTCATGTCTGGTGTATCACCATCTTCACTTTTATTGTAGAATTTTCGAAAAAAATTGAATGCCACCACAGTATACAGGTATACGACAACAGCTAATAAGCCAACAGTTAATACGAGCTGGAAAGCAATGTGACATTGAACAGGTATTAGAAATTCAGGACATATGACTGGCACGTTTGACATCTGTGTGGAGCGGGAGTGCTCTGGTGAGCACATAGCTGGATTTACTGACTAGTAGCTAACAGGATACATAACACCAACATCATTACTTCTCACCTTTCTAGCCCCCCAGTGGAAAAATTTATTTTCACATTCTCTTTATCAAGTTGTCAGACTATTTTATGCAGAATTGGACTACTTAATTGGCTAAGAAGTGCTAGAGTATGAATAAATTATGATTTAGTCTCACATCCAAATTGAATTAATAGTATTAATAATTAGCTTAAAATGTTCATTTTTCTACTATCTAAATATTTGGTAGTAGATACTAATTAATTACACCTATTTTCTGTAAACAATTCATTTTCCTAATAAACCCATCTCCTTTTTATTATGATAGTGAGAGTGATTATAAATTATTTTTTATTTTAAATCCTACCCTAAAACTAAATAGAATTGGCATTGCTTCCTAAATCTTGTAATGCACAACTGTTAATAATTTGTAATATAAATGTCAAAAAAATAAAACTGAGGAGTCCTGCTTTATAAACAAAAGACAGTGATCAAAGTGGAAAACTCCCCAGCTAATGACCAATACTATTTTGAAGGCTAATTTTCTCAATGCATAATTGTCTCAATTTGAAAGGTCTTCATTCAGCTCCACGTAACCCTTTTTAAATTCCAAACTGTACTTTATTGATACATAGTTTTGATAGAATAAATATATGCTAAAAATGTGATTGTCACCAAGCTGGTAAAAATACATTTCTGGCTATACGAGTGAAATTCTAAACATATTAACATGTACTATCTTCATGTGTACTTTCTCTGATTACAACACATCTTTATTTTGTTGACTGTAACTATATATGCTGATTCTTTATAAAATCACTTTATCTGGAGAAAATGGGATCTTAGAGAGTTTAATCATTTCTATAAATGAAATACAATGCCACTGAAATATCTGTGTTTACATGTTAGAATTATTAAGCTTTATATAATTCTGCACATGAAATTTTGATGTCTCAAAAAGAAAAAGGAATCCCCACAAAAGTTCAGAAATTAATTGAAAGTAGTGCCAGACCTCTTATGTAGAAATACATAATAGATTCAGCATCTCCAGTTCTTTACATATACTAGGAACTCAAACATAATTTACCAACAACTGATACAAGCAGTAGACTTTTTGTCACTGGCCCATGACTTACCATGCTTGTCATAGTCAGAACCTAAAGTGACATGTATGAATCATATGCTGAAAATTAGAGAACTAATAATCATGATAATGCGAATTTAACTGTGGACACAGTTCAAAGTTTTTGGAGCAGCATTGGTTTAAGAATGTGCCAGGCCATATATAAGACTCTAGAAAAGAAGGCTCTGTTAATCCATGTAACTAACATAGAATGTATTACCACCCAGTGGACACTTGAAAAATAGCAAATGGATTAATAAATGCATGCTTCTGCAATATGTTTCATAATAATGGAACATTTTAACATTTCAAATGGGTTCCATTAGAACATAAGTTGATTATCTGGACCTCGACCAGTTTTCCTCCAAGTCAGTATGACCTTGTCAAGTAAGACACATTATTCTTTTTGTTCAATTTAGAAGTAGAGAAAACAGTACATGAATATCCAATTGTAAAATATTACATTAAATTAAAATGCAGCATCTCATGTTTTACTCCTAATACAACTATAGCAGAATGCTGTAACATATTTTTGTTTCTCGTAATAACAAATGAAGCAAATATTGTACTAGGAATAAAATAATAACTAAGTTGCTGAGTGCTTAGTACGTGACAGGGGTTGTATTAATGCCTTTAATTTTGTTTTTATTTAATTTTCACAAAAAATCCAATAAGGTAAGTACTTTTATTATTTTCATTTTATGGAATAAGGATTTTGAGAATTAGAAACATTAATTAATTTATCCAAGGTCAAGTCAAGACTTGAGCATAGGTCTAGGAGACTGAAACTAATAATCCCCATGGTTTAGAAAAGGTGCAGAGCTCCCCCCTTCAAAAAAACTTTGAAACTGTACATTGCCGATTGAGGGTTGCATTTATTTTTGTTGGCTATCTTTGTTGCTTTTTTGGTTTCTGCAAGGGGGAGAAAAAGATAAACTGTTACCTGTTTGCCATTGTGAGTTACTGATGACAAGATGGTTCTTAAAGTCTTGAATCCCATAGCAATGTCAAGAAGATGGGCAGCAAAAAAAAAGTTGTTATAGTGTCCAAGAACGGACATAGTCATATACCAAGCTAGGTAGAGGAAGGACTATTAAAGACAAAACAGGAAGGAAAACATATCAGAAAACAGAATGCATGACTACTCTCATATGTTAAGTGAAATAAGCTGGGAACAGGAAGTTAAACACCATGTATTCTCACTCATATGTGGAAGCTAAAAAAAGTTGATCTCATAGAAGTGAAAAGTAGAGCAGAGGATCCTGAAGGCTGGGGAGTGTAGAAGGAAACCAGGTATAGGGAGAGACTTGTTAAAGAATACACAGTTACAGTTGTATAGGTGTAGTAAATTTTAGTGTTCTACAGTTAACAATACACAGTAAATCCCCTACATATGAACCTTCAAGTTGCGAACTTTCAAAGATGCGAATGTGTGCTCACATGTCCAATCATGGAAGTTAGCCCGGCATATGTTGTTGTTTGCATGTATCCTCTACAAGGGGTTGTGCTTTTGTGTACTTTACTGTATAGTACTGTATAGAGTACAGTAATACAGTATCTTTATTTCAGGCCCAGGATGTCCAGAAGCAAGGGTAAAAGCAGCAGTGATGTAGCTAGTACCGAATAGCTGATTGTGTTAGTTGGGAACCTAGGCTAACTTTGTTGGACTTATGAACAAACTGAACTTAATGTATGTGCTCTCAGAACAAAACTCATTCATATGTAGGGGACTTACTATAATGTACAGTTTCAAGTAGTTAAAAGGAGGATATTGAATGTTCCCAACAGAAAGATATGATTCATATTTTAGAAGATAGAAATGCTAATTACTCTGATCTGATCACTATACTTTATATGTATCAAAACATCACTATGTACCCTGTGATAATAGTTATTGTTAATTAAAAAATAAAGTCAGCTATAATTGAAATAACTCCAATTTCACATTATTATAATCATTTCATTTACTTCATCTTCTTAGGCCATAAGTTTATGTAATTCTAATTAGCTATATCCATTTGTTCTTTGTGTGTTTTATTTATTTATTTATTTGAGTTGGAGTCTCACTCAGTCGCCCAGACTGGAGTGCAGTGGCTGCTCCCGGTCACCGCAGCCTCGACCTGCTGGGCTCCGGCGATCATTCCACCTCGGCCTTCCAAGTAGCCGGAACTACAGGCACGCACTACCATGCCCAGTTAATTTTTGATTGATTGTAGAGACGAGGTCTCGCCAAGTTGCCCGGGTGGGTCTCGAACCCTCAGGCAATTACTGGCCTCGGCTTCCCAAAGTGCTGGGATTACAGGCTGAGTCACAGAGCCTGGCCGTGTATTTTATTTTTATTTGGTTTGTTCTGAAAGGTTAAGTGTTATTCTCTCCTCTAAAATGGTAGCTGTTCTTATTTATTTTAGGAAAAATCATCTGATCCAAAATAGCAATAGTGCCCAGGGTTTCTCAACATGGGCATTATTGTTATTTTGGATCAGATGATTCTTTGTTGTGGAGGTTGTCCTGTGCATTGCAGGATGACTGGCAGCATCCACTAGATGCCAATAACACCACCCTGCCCTCCTCTGTCATGACAACCAAAAATGTCTCCAGGTATTGCCAGTTGTCACCTGGGGGCAAAACTGTCCCCAGTGGAGAAAAGCAAAGGTGAGGGAAAAGGAAAACCTGTGGGCATAAAATGAGTAAGGAGTCGAAGCTACAAGCTGAACCGAGGGTCTGTATGTGCTGCCCAATTAAATCTGATTGAGAGATCAAGAATAAATACTTTCCAGTATAAGTATAGCCCATGTAGTATTTGGGATATACTTATGCTAAAAGTTATTAGCTCTCGGTCATCTAAAATGTAAATCTTATATTTCATCAGGTGACCCTTGCTGTGCTTCAGAGAAACTGTACTGTAAGACTGAATACGAGCCGGGCTCAGTGGCTCAGTCTGTAATCCCGCGCCTTTGGGAGGCTGAGGTGAGTGGATTGCCTGAGCCCGCGGGTTCGAGACCCGCCTGGGCAGTGAGACCTCATCTCTACAATACATCAAAAAAATCAGCCGGGTGTGGTAGCTCATGCCTGTAATTCTGGCTACTTGGAAGGCTGAGGCGGAAGGATCACTGGAGCCCAGCAGGTCGAGGCCGCGGTGGCCGGGAGCGGCCACTGCACTCCAGGCTGGGCGACAGAGTGAGACTCCAACTCAAAAAAAAAAAAAGACTGAATATGTGTTGAGGGGCAATTGGCCAAACAGAAGCCACAAAACTGCAGGTAGAAGAAAGCCCAATGAGGTATTAGAAAGACGTTGAAGATGTTCTTCAGACTTCCTCCTGGAATCCATGCCTAGAAACTCTGGGGAACAAGAAAACTACATAGTAAGCCAGATGTTATGAACAGGCTACATCTGGGGATACGTGGGTCATGCAAGTACTGGGGCCTGGGGTTCAAGCTGAGGTTTCTCCCTCTTTATACAGAGAGTTGCTTCTTCCCAGTTTATGGTTGAAAAAGATACTTATAAGAAATGATTTTGAGCTCTTTGGAGGATTCTCTAAGATGCCCAGAGTTCTGGGCCCGTGGCTGTGTGAGTGAGGCAGGGGTGGAGACAGAGGCAAGAAACTTAGGGGTTGTCACAGGCCTTTAAATAGAAGAATGGATCTTTCACCATAAAAGGCAGTGCTAAAATTAAAGAGTGAAATCTTGAGACAGCTGGTGGCTTTTACTAATAGATTTTTTTTTCATCATATTCAGATATGTGTTATGGCCCTATGTTTAGTTTTCAAAGGCTCTTTGGTAAAAGAAGTATCAATCCAGGAAAAAAAATCAACAATTTGATGTACTCAATTTGGGGTAAATTTAAATTTAGCACAATTAAAACATTATTTATTCAGGAGTTCCTTTTTAACATCTATAAAACTTTGAAGTAAATAACTGCCCAATTAAAACCTGAATAAAAATACACATGAATTTGTATTATGCTTTCTTTCCTGTGTAAATATATTTGCTTTAATCTTTCAGTTACTGAAAGAAATGGGATGAGAGATAGGCTAATATTAATCTTATCCTTCCATGGGTCATTCTCAGATATAGTCTGTATGAAATGAGTTAGTGATCGAATAATTTTCTTAAATAACCATCCCTCCATCTGCAGAACTCCCACAGACTCATCCAACCAGATCCCATTTGCTTTTGTGGTTATGAAGAAGGCTTACGTTGTCAGTGAAAACAACTCCTAATTTCCACATCTGATACTTCACATCAATGGAGTTGAGGCTGCAATGACAAGAAAAGAAGAATGTGTAGATAGGCATGTTCATGCAAGACCCATAGGCCTGTGAGAGTGTGATGGCATTCAATTTCCACGGGACAAAACTGGGACCCCTCAGGAGGGAAGAGCTGAGTGCCGGCTCTGACACGGTATTCTAGAGTTTTGTAATGCTTTCTTGCAGGATCTTGGAAAACAAGACAAAAGAAATACCACCACCTTTGTCTTATGTTATTTAAGAATAGTTCTTTCTTTTTTTACCTGTTCCTTTCCCACAATCAATATCAGTTAAACTTACTTTATAGATAACATTTAGTCCTGGAAACTATATTAAATAAACCAAGATGAGTGCACCCAAAGTTTCCCCATTAACTTTCATTATACCTTTGTAATTGCTTTTCAACAGAATTTTTTTTTGGCTCAAATAATAAGAAGAACTAGTGTAAGTTAGTTTATTTTACAACTATACTGATTTTATAAATGAAAGGGCTCTTTAACTTTTTTTGTGCTTATTTTTAGAAACCCCACCTTCTCCATTTCCTCTTCCCTCCAGGCAGGAATCTGGCCCTTCCCCTTGGCTCCCATAGGGTTTTGTGGACACTTCCCTTGCTGATCATTTCCACTTTGTCCTGTAGTTGTAGGTGTTACTGTATGAGTGTGATATATGCCTCTCTAACTAGTCTGTGTTCTTCCAAGCACCAAGCAGAGTATCTCACACATTGAATCGCTCTCCATAAATACATGTTGAATGAGTCAATCCTAGCATAAATATTCATGATCTTTGTAGATTACAAACACATATATTAAAGCATACTTGTTAAATATCATTTTTTTTCAGAACTTGCCATGGATTTGTGGAATAGAAATGATAACTTTGTCAGCCTTTCCAGTATTCTAACACCAGTTAATTGATATGATATCAAATAGTAGACTATAATATAGTGGTAGTATTGCTTTCTAAAAGGCCTCTCTAGACTTTTTAGTCTTTGATTTTAGTTTTTGATTACTTCTCTAATCATTTCTTTTAATTAGGTCAGTCCTAAATTATAAGTGCTAGGATAAGCAGTTGCTAATCAAAGCTGACTTTTAGGAGACTTTTTTCCTCTAAAAGTTAAGGTTTCATTTATCTTAGCCCAGGATTTTTTTTTTTTTTAAGGAAATCAAGTCTGTGAGCTATCATTAATTTTATTACCTCAGCAAACTTTAAAAAAGTTCTGTGAATATTTACAATAGGTTTCTATATAAGAATGATTTTTCTTAAAAAAAGGAAGAGCTGGGAAAAAATAAACAACGAGGAAGTTTGCATGAGAACAAATTATTTTCTATGAAAGCAACCTAAAAATAAAAGTTAATATTAGGATTCTGGATTTTCCATGGTAGTTTCTTACTTTATTTTAAAAATTAGTCTTATGACGAGTTATTTTCCATCTCTATTGTACACTGGAGTGACAAATTTGCTACCAATATCATATAGCAGCATGTCCTTTCTGTAAGGCAGGATACTCTTCTCTCATTAGTAAGTGGTAGCCATGCTCTTTGGGTGAGACAATCACAGTCCTGTGGAGGAGCCATGGCTGATCTAAGCTAATCTGAGCAAGGCCTTCCCAGGGCAGGGCTCCATTCAAAGGTAAGCTATACTGGAAGCTGAGGCATTTTGCCAGATGGTTTTGAGACAAGAGCTCTCCTTTATCCTTCTTGAGGACACAAACGAATAAGCACACAGCCTTTCTGGCGCTGGCAGCCATTCGAACCCCAGGAAGAAAGCTAGCCACTTATTTAAACATGTGCATACCAAGCCTTATGTGTCTGATCAATAAATACATGAATCATCCTTGTATTTGAGTGTTCACATTAGACATGTGCATAGCAACTAGATAAACTTTTAAAACCTGACCTTTCTAAATGCTTTAGTAAAGAGATAATATGTCAATATTTTTCCTAGGAATGTGTATTATTTACTAAATATTTATTCTTCTAATTATCTATATTTGAAGGTGTTAATAACTACCACATTAATTTTTTGGTAGTTTGCTAGGGGTCAAACTTGCAAACATTTATTGTAAAACAGTGGAAAATTTCATCAATTTAATAACTATTTTTGGTAAAAAAACAGTCTAAAACTTTCCTTCTATTTCATTAGACTTTTTTCCTAGAGTCCCAAATATGACCATGGAAAATAAATAATTCAGTGAAACTATTTAATTCTGCATTGAAACATGGGCAGCCCAGAATCACTTATATCACAAACCTTGTTTTATATGATATTCTAACAAGGGCTTTAGTTGGGATTGTCAGTGTTTACTGCATCTTACGTACAGTGACACAGTCTTTAAAATCACATTTGGTTTCTTAAGCACCCAAGTAATATTCTGGATCTAAGTTCATCTTTGCTTATCTAACCAATTTTCAACTGAGTTCCTATTATTTCTGAAGACCCAAGTAGTTTTCAGATCGATAAAAAGTTTATGACCAAAGAGATAGCCCACCCAAAATAGCTTTTTAACGCTAGCTAATATATTTATCTAAAACAAAATACTGCTCCACAGAATTATAAATATCTACATTTTTGAAGTAATTATCACATCTTTAATTGGCTGAGAGCATTAAAATACAGATAAGAAAGGCTGACATATTTTAAGGGAAAGTAACTTATATTTCTTTCAAAATCACTAAGTATCTACATTAAGGAAGTACATTTTGCTTGTTTTT
The DNA here is from genome assembly GCA_027257055.1 of Cephalopachus bancanus. Classification (NCBI taxonomy): domain Eukaryota; kingdom Metazoa; phylum Chordata; class Mammalia; order Primates; family Tarsiidae; genus Cephalopachus; species Cephalopachus bancanus. Next base: position 271,740 of record JAPVLO010000084.1, on the reverse strand, counting down.
ATTGAGTCAGGGTTTCACTCTGTTGCCCAGGCTGGAGTGCAGTGACATGCTCACGGCTCACTAGATCCTTGACCACCTGGGCTCAGGTGATCCTCCCACTTCAGCTGGGACTACAGGCATGCGCCACCATGCCCACCTAATGTTTTTGATTTTTTTGTAGAGATGCGATCTTGCTGTGCTGCCCAGGCTGGTCTCCAGCTCCTGGGCTCAAGCAACCCTCCTGCTCTGGCCTCCCAAAGTGCTGGAATTACAGGCATGAGCCACCGGGTCCAGTCTTGAGAAATTAAATTTTTTAAAGCATATATGTGCTTTACTTTTATTCTAGAAATTCAGTTGATCATAATTGCTAAGTAGGTATAGTTGGATCTATATATATCTGTATATCTATGTGTAATATCTGTAAACTCACACTATATATGTGCGTGTGTATGACATTCAATCTCAGGTAATTCAATTCAATTATTTTATATCATTTTAGTTGTAACATATTTCCATGAAACACTGTATTGAGTGCTTCATTTTGAAGTAGATTTTCCAAGTAATCATATGATAGTATTTCTGACATACTAAGTCTTTGCTGTTTTTTAAAAAAGAACAATAATTATAATAAAAATAATTTTGAACATTTTAAATAAAAGAGCTACACAGTTCCCCTTTCTAAAACATATGAAAATTCATTTCAAACAGTAAGCATCAGAAAACAGAGTCATATATTGCACTTTTGTTTTACTTTGACTTGAGGGGCATTTAAGAATAGAAAAGGCAAATTAAATCAAGAATATGAATATTCTTTCTTTTCTCTTGCTCTGTGTAAATTATAAAAAAAAAAGGTGGTGGGGGGAGCAACTTCAGAACTGAATCCGATCTTCCCATGGCTTCAAATACCCGGAAGTATAAAAGTGGACTTTATCTATAGGCTCCGTTTTCCTCATCTGTCTATTCCTCTGACATGGAAGGAAAGGGAATCGATGCACTAGCAAGTTCAGAAATGTATTAATGTCTTTGCCTTCCAACCTCAACCCGGAGGATAGAGCAGAAGCAGCACTCACACTGCCGATAAGGAACTGTCTTTCTTCGGCTTCTTCTTTTCTCGGGCATCACTGAAGTCCAGAGCTGCTTTGTCCATGCCAAGTAACTCACTGATTCTGTCTCGGCCGTAGAACTCCCCATATTTATCCATAACCTTAGGGTCAGAAAAACATTTTGTGGCTTCAACAATTAAGTAATACCATCTAAGTGTGTGTATACAAACATCTAATTCTTTTCAAACTTACCATATATTTGCCCTATTTTAGAGATCACTTAAAAATCTAGTTTATGGCTCATCTTCTGCGATCACACTGCCTAAAGTCTAAACAAATTCACAGCATTTAAAATAACACCTTCAAGTTGCTGTGAAGTCCCTGAGACTCTACAATACTCAGTGATCTATCACAGAAACAAAGAACTGAGTACCACATGGTTCTCACTCATAAGTGGACCCTGAACATTTACCATAATAATATAAAAAATGGATTGGCAGTTGCCAGAAACCGCCAGGGGAGGGGGGAGCACATAACATGAGTAGGGGCACCTGATCTCAAACCAGGCGAAGTGGGGATCAAAGGGAGGCCCCAACTTTACCTATACGATGACCACTTGTATACCTAATCCTGAATTGGACCTTACATCTTTAAAATAAAATTTAAACCAATAAAATAAAAATAAAATAAAATAATACCTATCTGAGGAACAGGACTTTTCATTCAAGAGAGGAACACACAAAAGGGAGTCGATCAGCTGAAGTGCAAGAGTAAGAAATGGAAGGGAATGGAATGAAAGTAACTTTGACAAAATCCGTACTTTATGCCAGGAATTATACTTTATTTCATGTGACTGTCACGTTATGTAAGTTTTTATATTATGAGCATCCCATTCTGTAGATAAAGAAACTGTGCCAATGAAAACTTCATGTAACATGCCTAAGGCCGCTGAACTTAGCAAGAAATGGGGTCAGGAAGCGTCTGGGCCATGCCTGATTCCCCAGCCAATGATCTGCCTAGACCTCTATGTGCTACTAGGCCAGGCATCACAGGGTGGCATCCCTCCATGATACTGATTTCAACCATTCCACTCTCGAGCCACAGTTCTTATCGTCCCACCTCACTCCCCTTCGTCTCTTGACCCCAACAATTCTTCAACAACACACAGATCTACAACCCTGTTACCATCCTTATTTTAATTCTTTTAGAGTATAAATTCCATGTCCATCATTAGAATCATGTCTTAACAACCTTCCTCAGCTTCCCTGCCCGTTTCTCCTGTTGCAATTGTCAGGCTTTGCCGTTTGTCATGTTTTTAGATGAGTCTTGGGCATGGCTCTTCGCTCCCTTTGAGATCAGTTCATCCAACTTGGAATGCAGTTCCTCTGGGCCTACGGTTCACATACCTTGCGAGTACCATGAGTGATGAAAATGCAAAGGACAGGAAAGCAATGAAAGAGAAGCAGGAGGGAGAGACCATTCGTGGCAACATGGAAAACCAGTAGAAAAGCAAAGGATAAGGCACAAAGGAGAAAAGAGAAAAAGGGAGAAAGGAGGAGACAGAGGGTGAAAGTAAAAGATGAGAGTGGATGAATTAAAGGATTAACATCTTGGCTCTACAAGGAACTCAAACGTGCTGAAAAGAAAAAAACAAACCACCCCATTATAAAATGGGCAAAAGATATGAACAGACACTTCTCAAAGGAAGACATCCAAGCAGCCAACAGACACATGAAGAAATGTTCAGCCTCACTAATCATCAGGGAGATGCAAATCAAAACCACACTGAGATACCACCTAACTCCAGTCGGAATGGCCATTATCAATAACTCAAAAAATAACAGTTGCTGGAGAGGGTGTGGTGAAAAGGGAACACTTCTACACTGTTGGTGGGAGTGTAAACTAGTGCAACCTCTGTGGAAAGCAGTGTGGCAATTCCTAAAGGCTCTAAATATTGACCTCCCATATGACCCTGCAATCCTCCTACTGGGAATATACCCTGAAGAACTCAAATCACTCTATCAAAAAGATACCTGCACACGATTGTTTATCGCAGCATTGTTCACAATAGCAAGAACCTGGAACCAACCATGCTGTCCATCAAAAGAGGACTGGATTAAAAAAAATGTGGTACATATACACAATGGAATACTACGCAGCCATAAAAAAGAACAAAATCATGAGTTTCGCAGCAACCTGGATGGAACTAGAGTCTATAATAGTGATCTCTCACAGAAACAAAGATCTGAGTATCACAAGATCTGAGTTTTCACTCATATAGTGGACCTTGAACATCTACCATAATACTATAAAAAAAGGACTGACAGTGGTGGGAAACTATGGGGGGGTAGAGAGGGGAAGGAAGGTTGGACTAACAGTAGTCAATATCTGTCTGGGGATGGGGGGATACCCCTTATCAACAAGGGTGCCTGAACGATGCGCATTTGTATGCCTAACCCTTAACTGTACCCCACAATCTTATAATAAAAATATGTTTTTTTAAAAAAAGAAATATGAAGGGGAACCCCAAAAAACCTGGAATTTTCTTTTGGAGGGCAGACCCTTTGTAGTACAGGCTTCCCCTGCTAGGTAAGTGTTCGAGGAATCCATTGGCATCAGTGTACCAGCCAGTGTCATGAGAGGCTGCGCTCACTTCAGTTTTTGAGATTCTTTCAATGTGTTTGCCCATTTCATGATGGGTGATTTATTAGCACACCTGCCCACACCATGCTGAGTGTTCAGCAGTTTTTGAACAAAAATAGCAAGACCCTGTGCCCCACCCTCCATCTTCACTCAATCTTGCCCCGGCAACTTCTTTTTGTTTCCCGTGATGAAAAAAGTCCTCAAAGGGAAGCGCTTTGCTGATGTAGAAAAAACGAAACAAACAAAAAAATGGCAGAAGCACTGAAAAGCATCAAAACTGATGAGTTTAAACACTGTTTTGAGCAGTGGAAAAAGCATCTTGATTGGTGTATTGCATCAAATGGAGAGTACTTTAAGGAGACAAACGTTTAAACATGTAAGAATAAATACACAATTTTTAAATAAATACTGGGTTTTTTGGGGTCTCCCCCCTTGTACATAAACATAAAGAAAGGATTGGTAGAAATAACAATTGGTTTTTTCCTGACTGTATACAATTGGGCAAATAAAAGAAAACAGAAAAGAGCAATGGTCGTTGAAAGCCTATGAATATATACTGTTTAGGTTAACTAATGCGTTTGATTTTGCATTATTCTCATGGTGCTACAAGTGGGCTGGGTTGATCTGAGTAGGAGTGCTTTATGAACTGTTTTCTCACTTTCATTCACTGCAGAACACAATGGGTACCAAAGCAGGAAAGCTAGGAATAGACTTGGTCACCATTTCTGTTTATCCACCTACTCATTTTTCTATAAATATATCTCTTCCTTCAAGGAAACTCTCATTTTAATAATTTAGAAGCTTCCTCTTTATTTCATTAAATAATTAATAGGAGTAAAATGTGCTATTACCTATTTTATTTATTTATTTATTTATTTATTTGAGTTGGAGTCTTACTCTGTCACCCAGACTGGAGTGCAGTGGCCGCTTCCGGCCACTGCAGCCTTGACCTGCTGGGCTCCGGCGATCCTTCCGCCTCAGCCTTCCGAGTAGCTGGAACTACAGGCGCGCGCTACCACCCAGCTAGTTTTTGATTTATTGTAGAGATGAGGTCTCGCCAAGTTGCCCAGGCGGGTCTCGAACCCGCAGGCTCAGGCAATCCACTCACCTCAGTCTCACAAAGTGCTGGGATTACAGGCTGAGCCACCAAGCCCGGCTTACCTATTTTAAAGTATTCTAAAATTATTCTTTCAAAGCTTTTGCCTAACTTGGATGCACTCTGATGCTCTAGCTCAATGTTACTTGAAATGCCAAGTCACAAGGGAACAAAACACTTGTACCAAAGAAGTAAATAAATAAACATATTTCCTTTTTCAACTAGAAAGTATTGTTTTACATATTAATGTATTTAATGATGTAGTTGATTCAAATTCTTGGTGCAAGCTCTAGATCTCTACTCCCGACTGGTAACAAAATTGTTTAGGGCCAGTTGTCAACTACCCTTTGAGTAGCATTGAACTGGTGAAACCAAAGGAAAGACCACTTCGTTTGCTGGGTATAACTGGCTATTCACTCTGGATGGTATACATTGGAATTCATTAGGAAATAGTGTGTGAGTTGCATTAGTCTGACAATTAGAACAGTTCAAGGAATAAGGAATGAATCACAAAATAATGATTATAGCATTTTACAATGGACAAACACTGTTGCCTATATTATTTCATTCAGGGGATCCACGTTAAACTCCTGTGTAGTAGGTAGGGCAGACGTGATCCTTGACTTATCAGACGCTCTCAAGATCAGAGCTTTAGTGCATGTCACAGTCGATGCCTAAACTCCATTTCAGTGTTCTTTTTACTACCCTCTGATGCAGTCAGCCTCAAAATAATAAGACCTTATTTGAAAAACAAAACACATTCAAAATTCTGTAAAATAAATAAAATTCATTCATTTGTTGTCATCCAACAACTTTATTTCTTTACCATAAAGGAGGACACGAGTGCCAGTGATTCATCTGCTGTCTCATCAGAAAATATCCTTGTGTGGGTAGACTTAGGTTACCCAAACCATCTCAAAAACAATTCTTGCCAATAAGTGTTAATATTTTGAGCCGAACACTGGTTATCCTATTTATTTTGGGGTTGTGAAGTGGGGCTTATGTGCTATTCTTGAAATTTATGTCCTACTCTATTGCCATTTTGAAATGACTTTAACAGGCAGATAGAGCACATGTCAATATCTCATTCTACATCCAAACCACATGAAATTCGAATCTGAATTGTACTTCAGGAAAAATTACAATTTATTCCCTAAGAAGTATTACCTTTCTTTTAACAAATTTGTCCCAGTAGTTGTTGGGAAATGACCTAAAAGACAGAAAAGCATAGAAGTAAATAACATTATTCTTAAATGATAAATAATAACATAACATTTGGATATACAAAATACTTAAAATAATATGTAAACAGATATCCTTCCATCCATATAAAAGTACAATGAATTTGGTTAGCATCTTATAATTTTTCTACATTACAGGTATATTGAATATTATTTTAAATATTAGTATACATAAAGGTATATATGTAAATCACATGAAAATGACTGTAAGCTGATACTTTAGTGGAGAAGAATATAAGCATATTTATTAATAAGCAGTGTTGTTATATTTGTCATTTGTTTATAATGTATCAATACACACATTTTTTGGTCAGTTGTCTTTAAAAATGAAAGAATCTAAAAACCTCTCATTGTTTTTCCTGTGAAGAAAAAAGGCTCCTTTCTACCAGTTGTCCTCAAAAAAACTTTGAGCATGGCACCAAACTATGACTCTGGCTCCCTGACTAATATGAAGAGTTTACTTAATGGAACTGACTTGATTAGATTTACAATTAATAGATAGAATTGCTAAACAAACATTTAGCATTTAGAGTAAACGTGTATAATGTATAAATAAATCATTCCAATTTGAGAACTCAGAACCTATTAGGAATGATAACTTTTTGTAACAGACAAAACTAATCACGATAAAAATATATTTTACTCTTGGATATTAGATATAAACTGCTCAAAAATTATTTTGTCTCTAATACTTTTTATGGTGGAAAATTGTAATTTTAGCTAGTCATTTAGACCTTGATCTCACAAGGCAAACAATTATTGGATAGAAAAAGCATTTGTCTCTCTGCCATACATTTTACATCATGTCATAATACTTAGCTGTCTTTATGCTAGGCTGCTTGATGGTACCAACTGAAAGTTTGTAACTCAGATATATTAAATGTGTGAAATTCAATATTTCTGCCTTTAATGCTACAACTCTTTCCTTAATGAATAATTTTGCTGCCTCTGCTTTTGGATGAGATAACCCCATGTTGCAGGTTGTGTACCTCCCGCTACACACTTCCCTGAACACTGAGTAATGGATGTGAGGTTCCGTCCATGCTGTGGAAATGAACTCAAAGTCATTTTTGATTAAGGAATTCAGAACTCAGAGGGCAAAAATTGAGAGCATCCATTAGGAGGCTGATGGCTCTTAGTCTTTTGATTTTCTCAGCTGAATATATAACTATTATTCACCTCTGCCAAACTTCTGACAAATCTACAGGGATTCCAGCAAAGTATTTTCAAGTTTTGAGAATTCTGAGCACAGAAATGTCTCATATAATTCTTTACTCACTGTGTGTTGATTACTAGTCGATCCCATTGGCCTTTAATATCATCTTCTGAAGGCTGTTCTGTAATATAAAGCCCATCAAATTCCAATTTTCCGAGCTACTTCCTTTTCTCGCTTAAAAATAACCAATGGGACCTACACATGAAAAATAAACACGTTAAAATTAGTTTAGATTTACTGGCATCTCCTGTGGTCACTATCTTTACAAAACAGCTTTTGGAAAGAAATATTTCCCATGTACTTCCAGAAAGGTAAAAATTGAGAGAGAATGAATTAGCTATATTCAGGCAGAAAAAAGCATCTAGAAAAACAGCAGTAGAACAGATATTACATGTATGCATATGTTTTTAAACATATAGGGGTTTATAGACAATTGCATTAAATAAATAATTTTTAAGTACTAAAGAGAAATACAAAATTGTTTTTCTTCTACACACACACATATTTCAACATGAATAGATGTAATAAAATGTAACAATCTTACCATATTTCAAAAGGCATGCTGCTAAAATGCAGTTTTATTTGAGAAACCTCTTTAATAATTCCATGTTCAACATGCCCACATGCTATTTTGAGATAAATTTTAATTTCACATCAGCAAAAGTCTTTGTCAGTTTGCCAAAATCACTCCAGAATATATTGATTCTCATTTCATATAAGCAGATTTCACACAAGGCACAGACAGCAAAAAGATAGACATTCTGCAAGTATCCAAGAATATCCACCACCATAAAACAAGGGGATATAAAGGAAGAAAGGAGTTTCTGAAGAACCCTTTACACTCTAGTCTTTTAGTCTGAGCCTCGGTTTTTCAAACATCTTCTGGAAGCTTTACAACCAGAGACAGAGGACAGTGAAAGACAGGCATTACAGTGAAAAAGCGTCTTGCTAGGAAAAGATAAAGAGGTTTGCATAGGTAATGGGCAGCCCTGAGCACTCAGAGAGACTATCTTATGTCCAAGTCACCAAATTACATTGTTCCCTTGGCAGGCCTCTAGAGATAAAGCTGCATTATTTACTGGGTGAAGTGTGACAAATTGTGAGGCATTTCTGCCAAGGATGGCAATAGATACTTACCTAATAGCAGAACAATCAAAATGATTCATAGGTTTGATACAATGTATATCTATATGTCTTTTTTTTAACTAAACATATTTTTTATCTTAAAACTGTGGGGTACGGTTAAGGGTTAGGTATACAAATATGCATTGTTCAGGCACCCTTGTTGATAAGGGGTATCCCCCCTGTCCCCAGACAGATATTGTCAACCATTAATCCCACCACCCTTGCCCTCCCTGTCCCCCCATGGATTCCCACCACTGTCGATCCTTTTCTTAAAGTATTATGATGGATATTCAAGGTCCACTTATGAGTGAGAACATGTGATACTCAGATCTTTGTTCTGTATGTCTTAATAAACATAGTGAACATCACTGCATCACTGTGAGACACTAGGGGTGGGTAAGCTCACTTCTGTAGGGTCATGTCATATGTGAATTGCCTACTAAGTGGATAATTATCAATATGTAAAAGAAAACTACAAGACGGTCCAAGATCACATCTCCCTTCCCAGGGCAGCCAATGACTAATTCACGTAGACATCTAATGGCCAAGCTTCAATTCCCCAGAGCAGGACAACATGGAGTACCCCAGCTTCAGAGACTGCATGTGCCATGTCTACACTGGAACCCAACTCTCCCCTCTTGCTTCTCCCAATAGCCCCACAGTTGTTGATTCATGGACCATTCCCTAATAAACTTTGGGCATACAATTTCCAGCTCAGAATCTGCTTCCCCAGACGTCCAATCTGCAACAGACACGCACACACATAAACATACAGGTACCTTGGTGCCTTACTAGCTTACTTTCAAGCAGTAGTATCCAATGATGCAGAAGAAGGAAATGACTGTGTGAAGAATAGCTAAGATACGCAACGTGGGCTCCATGTAGCCGCTGCTCTCCTCCAGCACATAGTGAACTGCGATGATTCTGTGGGAACTGCTGTCCAGGCTGGTAACTTTGGCATTTTCACTTGAACTTCGAGTGGGGAGCTCCTTTCCTTCAACCACAGAAGACGTGGAGACCTGATTCAAACCATTTAAAGTAGAGTCAGTTTGCTGCCTCTAAGACATTGCAAACAAAACACAATGGAAAATAGCCCTTTTAGCAGACAGTTGGATGTGAAGTTATCGTATAATAAAAAGGACTAATAGTAAGGCTAAAAAGATAGGTTTTGAAAAAAGCCGGGTGCAGTGGCTCAAGCCTGTAATCTCAGCACTTTGGGAGGCAGAGGCGAGAGGATTGCATGAGTCCAAGGGTTTGAAACCCACCTGGGCAACTTGGCAAGACCTCGTCTCTACAATAAATCAAAAAATTAGCTGGGCATAGTGGCACGTGCCTGTAGTTTCAGTTACTTGGAAGTCCAAGGCAGAAGGATTGCCTGAGCTCAGCAGGTCAAGGCTGTGGTGGCTGTGAGTGTGCTACTGCATGCCAGCCTGGGAGACAAAGTGGGGTTCTGACTCCAAAAAAAAAAAAAAGAAAAGGCAAATTCATTCTGATCCAACCAAAAGTTATGAGGATTCCAATGCATGCAGGAAAAAACTAGATGGCTAAGCTGTCCTCTCAATTCTCAAAAGACTTTAATGTAATACAGGTATGCCACACCCGACATAGTCACAAGTAAAATATTCAGCTAAATTAGGCTACAACACTGCTGGTAAACCATCTGCCAAATCAAATGTTTTTCAGTTGAGGTACTCTTCACTTAGTTCCCAGGAAGAGATCAATCCTACCTTCCTACATAACAGTGAGGTACCCTGGCATCAGGTTTACTCTCTCACTACAATGCATTTCATAACAGGTTTAGATGTGTTCACACGTAGTAATAGTAATGTTTATTGTGAAATCTTTACATTCATTTCAGCCTATCTGTAGTTCTATACAGCTTGTTAAAACACTGAGACGTACGTACCTTATAAAAGAGCAAGATGAAATTGATTGCAAATGCGACAAATAAGGCTAACATTCTCATGTTGTAAAAGTTGCGAGCAAAATAGTTCTGAAGGCGAAAAAAATTATGACAAGGTCACTGAATCAAGAGACTTGAAATGTGCATTCATTTAAATAAAGCATTCATTTATTTGCCCCAACTACTGATTGTGAGTCCACTATATATCAAGCACCAGTCTTGGTGCTGTAGACCTAACAGTGAAGGAGAACATGTCTGCCTTCATGGAGGAGATAAAGAATAAAGAAGCACTCCTACAAATAGCGAAATGTAAGTTCAGGGAATGCCAAATGCTGCGAAGAAAAATACATCAGGTAAAGAGCTTAAGGAATGGGGGGATGCTATTTTAAATGGTTTAACTCAGGAGGTGACATTTCAGCCTGAAGGCAATAGGGGAGGAAGTCATGAGAATATTTAGGGGAATTATGTGTCAGAGAGGGGGGCAACAAGAGCAGAGACCCTGAGTACAGAGTGAGTTAGTGGGTTTGAGAAATAGTAAGAAGGAGGCATAGGAAGAAGGAAGCGTGGGGAGTGGACAGAGAATAAGGTCAGATAGGTAGGCAGGGGCAGGGTTTGTAGGATTCTGGTAACATTCTGGATTGTCTTTTACAATGCAGTGTTTCTGTCTAAAACCTCTGGGGACTGCAGTGCCTGATGATGGAGATTTTCTCAACCACCTAGTAATTGTGGAACACATTCCACAACCGACTTAATGTTTTGTGTAGCATTACTTTGCTCATCTGCAAAGTGGGTTAATAACAGAACCGAGCCCCTAAGTTTGCTTTGAGGATTAAATGAATTAATATAGGGGAAATTGATTAGTGATCTTATTATAATAACATATTTATTATCTATAACTGCAATATTGTTATTATACTTACTTATTTATTTTTTTTGAGTTGGAGTCTCACTCTGTCGCCCAGACTGGAGTGCAGTGACCGCTCCCGGCCACCACAGCCTCGACCTGCTGGGCTCCGGCGATCCTTCCGCCTCAGCCTTCCAAGTAGCCGGAATTACAGGCATGAGCTACCACGCCCGGCTGATTTTTTGATTTATTGTAGAGATGAGGTCTCGCCGCCCAGGCGGGTCTCGAACCCGCGGGGTCAGGCAATTCACTCACCTCAGCCTCCCAAAGGCGTGGGATTACAGGCTGAGCCACCGAGCCCGGCTTATACTTATTTTTATTCTGGGGGGGGGGGTGGGACGCTATTGGAGGATTTGAAGAGGGACTTGATACAGTCAGATTATGATTTGGAAAGATCATTCCAGCTCCTGTGTGGAAAATGCATAGTAGAACCAAAAGTGGAAGCAAGAGGATTTGTTAGAAAGTGATAAGACTGCAGGAAGAGGTGATGCTGATGGTGGTGGCTTGAACTTGCTGGTAGCCGTGGACATGGCAAGAACTGGGCAGGTTCTGAAAGAGTTAGGATTGCTGTTGGATTGTATTTGAGGTGGGAAAGAAAGGGAGGGGACTCTAAGATGATAACTTCTGGATTTGGGGGCCTATGCAACCAAGTGAATCGTTGGTGCAATTTATTAAGCAGGGAAAAAACAAAGCAAAACAATACAACAACCTAGAAGCAAAGTGGGTTTAATGAAATAGGCTATGGTGGAAATCAGGTATTTGTTTTAGTATAAATGGGAGCTGTTTATAAGGAATATAAGTGAATATGCCACTTCATCCCAGCTTGGATGACAGACAGAGACCCCCCAACTCAAAATAAAAGAAAAAAAAAAGAAAATACAAGATGGTTTAAGGAGGCAGTTAAGACTATTAATTAAAAACATATGCACAAATTATATAAAATATAAAATGCATGTGTTTATAAATACTCATTTACATATATAATTACTGAAGATAATGCATTTCCCTTGTAGGGAAAGTTCTATAGTCTACTGAGTTTCTTAAGTATCTATTTTTGTTTTCTCAAGGAATGTAAAGCACTAAATATGACCTTGCCTTTCAAATAGCTTTGTTATGAGGGTGTTGTTTTTAATTTCTAAGTCTGGCATTATTGATCAGTACTCTTAAAGGTCGGTTCTACACACTAATCTCCTATCCTTTTCCTCCTTTATAGAGGATATATATATATATAATATTACACATACACATATTTCCAAAAGACCTTTCAAACAAGATTTTCAAGATTTCTGTTATGAATATGACTAGAGATAGAGAACCATATCTTTTTTTGTTGTTTTCTAAATATGAATATGTGTTTTACTAATTTGGGGAATACTTCTGCAAAATGTATAGGATACTACATAGAGAACTATCGTCTTGCCCTTCAGTTTTTTATCTTTCTTTTACTTGTCTCTATTTCAAGGATAATTTTGAATGGATCTTATCATCAATGAAAAGATGACTCAATGAGTTGTATTTTTATAACTGGATTTTTAAATAAAAGGATAATATTATAGAAATACTGACTGAGCTAGTTCTGAAACATTAATATGAATGTTTTGTGCCCTAGGAGGCATGTTTTACTTTCATCTATTGCAGGGCCTCAGAACATATTTATTGGTTTGCCCTCAAGACTTTGTGGGAGGACACTGGGAGCACTGCCCCGGCAGTCACTAAATCAAAGGGCTTCAGGTAGTGTGAACGTGCTTAGAGGTTATGGGTTTAACAATAGGGAGTGGCTAGTCAAAGGCATTCATTATAAAAAATAAACACACTAAGATGGGCAGGTAAAATGTAGGTGCAGGACTAGCATGGTTCCCTGATTGCCACTCACGGGAAGGTCAGTGAATATTTCCTGAGCCTAAATTATTACGGTCTCACAATATATCAGTAACAATGTTCATTCTAAAACATCTTACTAGAAGTTTCTGTTGATATGCTATGATTTTCTTCCAGAATGCAGATTCGGGAACTTCTGGTTCTCCATATCTGTGTGTGTGAAGCTGCCTCAGCTTTTGTTTACCCTTGTCTTCTTTGGCTTTCTCTTCTTTTTCTCCATCTTCTCCCCTATGAAATCAAACAAATGAAATATAAGCTACCCAGAAACGAAAGAGCTAAATGGATATTGTGCAAAAATATACAAGTGAATAGATATTTTAGATCATAGTATTATTTTTGAAAAAGACTTCTTCCAGTGAATAATACTCTGAATGTTAGGAGCAGGGGTAAGGACTTCTTGCTTATCACAGTCCCTTGGGATGGATAATTCTGTGAAGTTCAAATCTAGAAGACACATACGGGCTTGAAGAATCTTTATATGTAACAGATTCCCTCCCAATTGGGCAGTAAAAACATTAAAAAAGGATAACAATGAAGACTTAGTTTTTGCTGTGACTGTCCATCATACATAATCTTAGAATTATGATTTTAATGTTTAATTTGCCTGGCCATGAAGATTGAAAAATCAGAGGCCTATACAGTTGATTGTTCACAAGTATAAAGCATATCAATATACTCATACATTAACATTAATTTTATTAATTACAGTAGATTAATTGAATATAATTATAATATAACTAAGTTAATTTTATTAATGTTATATTAATTCCAGACAATAAAAGCAATGACATTTGATATCTAAAAACTCCCCAGGTGCAATACATCAATTCTTCATTAAAGTGAAGTCATATGTATCCAACCCACATATACAAGGCATGCTTAACCTTAAGTCATATGAGGTATGTTTTTAATATTAAAGAATTGCCATTGGAATTCCTGTAATGCCCTATTGTTTATGTCTGCTTTTTATCCTGACAGCCATCATTTATTTAGCCATTCTTACAACTGACCCAATAGTGCATGATCTGTGACAAAGAATATTGCTACCTACAAAGAATATTGCTACCTACAAAGAACACATAATGAAAACAGGCCAAAGAAAATAGCATAACAGAGAAGAAATATAAAATGTTATGTGACAATAGCAGCACTATGGGCATCAGAATTTTTATTTCTTTCTCCAATTTTCAAAATGTGCACCTAAAATTATATAAATGTAGATAAAGAAGTAGGCTTCAATTATTAACACAAACCCAGTGTTGTGAGGGAGTTATACATTTCATTGCCTCATATCAAGCTCTTTTTTATTGCTGCATTGATTCCTGCAGTGTTGGTGAAAATGAAGATTCCTGGACCCCATACCTGGTCTTCTGAGTCAGAATCTGAGGTGGGACCCGGGAATCTGTTCTAACAAACTCTCCTGGTGATTTTTATGCATGTGGCCCTGGGATTATGCTTTGAGGAGCATCACTCCACGAGATTCTGTGCAACTACACTGGAATGCCTGTTTTCTCCCTTCTTTAAAAGGACAGAAATATACACGTGCTTTTTAAAGACAAAGCTGTGGCTGTCCGTCCTCTTATGGCGAGCCTTCCATGGAATCACTGGAGTCTTCCGCCTGAGAGGATCACCCAAAGGAAACCTCATGGCATAAGAGGAAAAGACTAGAATGATAGCCCTGGGGAGTATCTATACTTCTCCCTGCCATGGCCTGAGGTCCTTGCCACCGAAGCCCCTCCATTGAGATGGCTCCTTTTGTCCTGAGGCTCTTTAGCAATTCAAGATTCTCACTTTCAGCACCAGAAGAGAGAGGACAAGAAAGGGACTCAGTGCCACAAAAGAAAGGACACAGAAAGTCTACATACTCGGCTTTTTCAGGTTCAGACTTGGTTTCTTCTTTTTCTTCCTTTTCTTCTTCTTTTGCCTTCTGTTCCTTGAATGAATATGTAGTCAGTGGAGAAAAGAAAAGTGGGATTACACATCGCCTTTGAACGAGTTCAGAGAGCCAAGTGATCATGTGTCAGCTGTAACTCATAATGGACACACTCTTGCTTATGTTGGGCTAGAGGCATCCGTGGCTTTTTGTTCCACAAGTCCAAACACTTCCCCTTTCTAATGCATATTACCTACCGTACCAGCAGAAGGTACAAACTTTCTGGGCTCATTCCTACTTCCTTTTCCCATTTCAGTCAGGTCCTTCTTTATGGTATCTACCTACTCAAATCTGACTCATCCTTCAAGGTCAATTTAAGTCCCACTTCCTCTTTGTTCTCATTCAACTACTTGATTTTTGAAAAAATTAATTATTCATTTATTTATTTATTTTTGAGTTGGAGTCTCACTCTGTCGCCCAGACTGGAGGGCAGCGGCCGCTCCCGGCCACCGCAGCCTCGACCTGCTGGGCTCCGGCGATCCTTCCGCCTCAGCCTTCCGAGTAGCTGGAACTACAGGCGCACGCTACCATACCCGGATAATTTTTGATTTATTGTAGCGATGAGGTCTCGCCAAGTTGCCCAGGCGGGTCTCGAACCCGCGGACTCAGGCAATCCACTCACCTCAGCCTCCCAAGGGCGCGGGATTACAGGCTGAGCCACCGAGCCTGGCTCATCCAACTACTTTAAACCACACTAGTGTTTCCGTTTTCTCGGCGTAAGCAACTCCCACCATCTACTGCCTGTGCCATTGAACACTTAATCATTGTCTAGTTTTTTCATGCGTGCTAGTCTTATCTCTCTATTTTGAGGTACTTTGAAAGCAGTGACCACATCTTACCCTTGAATTCCCTATGATACCCAGTGGCATCAGATACAGGGTAAATACCCTTGGAATATTTGTGGATGGAACGATGGTTCCATGGACTAATGTCATTAGGAAAGGTCCTTCAGTTTACACCTTAGTTGCTTAAGATAACTTAATAATTGGTAAAAAAATCCTAACAAATGCTAGCTTTGTCTACCAAAAAGCATTTCTCTTTGGATATTCATGTATTTAATACCGCTCTGACACTAGCATGAAACTTGGTCTAACGTTCATTTATAGTGCCCACCTGAAGTCCAGAGAGAGCTCTTCTTGACTTAGGGATGAATTACCTGAAATTTTTCTTGCACCTCGGGGAGGGGAACTGGGTTGCTCATGAGGTCACTGAGGCCGGCATTTGGATTATGAGGAATTAGCTTGTACTGCCCTCCCTCTCTCTTCAGATCCAAGCCAAATATGTCCGAGAGAAGGTCACTTTCCTCTGTCAGTTCCTTTAGGTCTGTCAGATCTTCAGAGGGCAGGGCAGTTTCCATGGGTTTCCTCTCTCCTTCCTCTCCATCGCCTCTCACCTCATCCTGAGTGGGGTCTGGCATGTTGGCTAAGAGTTCTGCGACTTTGATCTTTTTAGCACCTTCTACCAGGCTTCCCCCAGCAGCAGGCTGCAAATGATGCGGAAGAAGCCTCTGGAAACACTGGCCACAAAGTGCAGGAGGGTCATAAAAATACTCCAGTAGGACGAAAAGAAGGCTGTGACCATGTCCTTCATGGTCATTTTTTTCACTTTTTTCATCTGTTTCTTCAGGCTTTTTAGACTGAGCATCCGCATAAGGGTCAAGATATTGTACCTGAGAGCAAACAGCGCCGACTTGACTGTCAGGATGGAAAAGAAGCCCATTCTCGGTCCCTGCTCTTCGGGCCTCTCCTTCTCACTTTCTTCTTTATTCGCTGACCTCTCGTTCAGATCTGACTCTGAGATCTGAGCCGCCAACTGCATTTCAAATATGGTGTCCTCACAGAAGTTCACAAAGAGCTCCATCTTCTCTTTTTCCCCTCCCTCGTTGACCACATCAAATATGAACTGTCTTTTGGACTCCTTGACCTGGGGCTTCTCCCACTGAGTTCGGCTGGACTCACTGATTTCAAAATAAACCCTCTCGATGCGTTTGGCACTTCCCATGATTTCAATGCGGCCCAGAAAGGGCTGGAAATAATTCAGCACACTCTCTGCTAATTCTAGAAAGGTCTGCAGTCGGGTGTCATTGGGCATGTGCTCGGAAAGGTTTGTCAAAAGGACGGCGACGTTGAAGCCGATGTCCTTTGCAGGTTCGTGGAATCGTTTAACAAACTCTTCATAGTCAAGGGTTTCATTTTCATCTGTTTCCGCGCAAGACAAAAGAAACTCAGTTTCGGACTGCGTATAGTGCTTATGGCTCTCCATGGCTTTGTGGAAGTCCCTCTTGGAAATGACTCCCTTGCCATCGGGGTCATATTCTTTAAATGTATCAGAGGATGTCAGATCCTTTAGTTTTAAGAACATGTCAAAAAATTTGAGAATCATCTCTACGTTGTTGGACGATTCCACAAGCATATCAACCATCTGTTTGCCAATTGTTCCATTGACAACATTACCTGGTGGTAAAGCAATTGCATTTGTTTAAAACAAAGTTTCTCAACAAAACCAGTGTCTATAGAGAAAATAACAACATAGATCTTTTATAACATCTTAGTCAAGCATATCTCCTTGTTCATTTCAGGATATGTGTGAATCTCAGGAAAAGATGGATAATTATTTGTAAATGATAGTTTAAGAAAGTTGTTACACAAACACATACAAAGTCTTATCTATGAAGTAATTCGACTGACACAAATAAAACCATTTTTACACAAAAGATGACATTGTTTTCCTCAAATTAATCAAAGCAGCAACATGTTTTAGATAAAGACAGTGGGACAAACAGCCAGCAACTGAAATCCAATCTTGTATTACTAATAAAAATGAATATTTCCACAGTCCTTCAGCATTGAAAAATCCTAGACAATATCTGATTTAATATTCATATGTCTGTAAGGCATATTCACATTTTATTAACCCTGACTTCACAAATGAGGTTGAACAAGGTTAAATTATCATGCCTATTGTGATATAATTATTAAAGGTTAGTGTCAGGACGTCAGACCAGATTCTCTGATAGCAAATTATATGCTCTTTCCGATTTATAATGAAAAGCACTTTTCTACATTTCTTTGTGATCCAGAGTGCTTATAATTAGAAAATAGCAGATTACTGACAAGCTTGCGAAAATTAGATGTTATCCTGAACTACAGAGTAATAGAATGTGCTTATTCCTTGAACAGAATGTGCCATGTGACGTAACAACAGACAGTAGAAGAAAGGTCCCTGGCCAGAGGTCTGTAGAGTTTATCTGTAAAGCAGTAAACGCCGTGGGTTAAAAGTATTGGGTGTGGATTCAAGTTCCATGAGTTCAGGCAGCCAAACAACCTGGGAAGGTTTTTTAGCCTCTCTGACCCTCAGTTTCTTTATTTGCAAAAGGGAGAAAATGACATGATCAAACTCATAAGTTTGTTATTAGGATGAATAAGTACTTAATCCAGTATCTGGCACATTATAAGAGGTTCGTTGTAAGTTATTGCTGCTGAAGTTATTCTCGTTGCTGATATTATTTAAACCCGGTCATGGTAAACGGATCCTGTGCTTGGACAGTATAAAGTGGCTCCTATTGAGCCAACTATGGGGATTTTAAGCAGCTTTAAAGTCTTAGCACGAGGCATAACAACTGCCTCAGTTAATCAGCGGAGTTATGCAATGTATAGTGAACCAAGAAGCAGAAAGACAGGCAGACAGAGGCACAGAAAATGGGAAAGATTTAAGAATAAATAGTTGGTATCATAATAACAAACATTTCTTAGTTGCTTTGGTTATATTTACAGGATTTCACTGAACTCTCACATCAATCTATATTATCTCCAGTTTTTAGGGTCATGTCTCCAGGA
The DNA here is from genome assembly GCA_027257055.1 of Cephalopachus bancanus. Lineage (NCBI taxonomy): Eukaryota > Metazoa > Chordata > Mammalia > Primates > Tarsiidae > Cephalopachus > Cephalopachus bancanus. The sequence continues at coordinate 252,943 of JAPVLO010000084.1, read as the reverse complement.
AGTGGGGAAGATAGGACTTGAACCCTGGGGCAGGTTTCTGAGCCTAAGCACCTAACCACTACATTTACTGCCTGTTACAGAAAAGAAATCCAATAGCAGGGAAAGATAAGTTTAGAAGAAAAAAGAGAGAGTAAAAACAGGCTGTAGTGGGAAGAACAAGATTGCCACTGACAGCTGCCCTGGAGGGCTGAGGCTCTCCCTACAGCAATCTTGTTTTCAGTCCAGCCAGGACTTTAAGGAGCCACAGGAGTGACTAGGAGGTCTTCTCAAAGCAGTAGTTTACACAGTTGGAGTTTATCCAAATGTCTGTAATCTCCAGTGATTATAGACAGACAGAATCTTTATACACTATCAAGTCTGGAGAGATGATTTTTAAGGATATCACTATGAAATAAAAAGTGTTGTTATAAAAGTACGGCTGTTTTCATTTGCTAGATATGTAAACTGAGATATGCCGGATTTTTCTTTTTAAAAATCCTAACTTGAGAAAAAGTGTAACGAAGCCAGCAATGGATCCAATATATCCATCTCATCCTAGTGTTATTTCATTCCTTGTTACATGCTGACTCCATAAGCAAGCACACATTGATCCTTTAAATAAAAGAATAAAGGGAATTGGAAAATATAAATCAAAACTACCTTCCAACATAGACAGCAACATGACCACCATATCCTTCTGCAGATCCATTAATTCTTTTAGTAATTCGATTTGACTGGAATCCTGAAAATATTAACAAATTGCATTTGAGATGAGAAAACCATGCAGCAAAACATCCTACTTATTCTCACAAAAAGCATTAAGCACTTTGAAGCATTCTAGAACTAAAGGAAGGCCAAATATTAAAAACAGAAATATTTCAGAATTAAAGGGTATTTGTTATTGATTTCAACTCATGTTCATTAAAGTACTTGTATGGACTACAAACATTTCTAATGAGAATCTAGAAGAACAATAGAAGCTATGAATTCTCAAACGCCAGGCAAGACTCAAGTGCATCTGCATATTTGACATCTATCTTGACTTGAAAAGCCCACATTTTTTCTTCTTTCTAACTTTTTACATAAAGTTGTTATCTATTATGTAAAAATCTTATTCTATAAAAATAGAGGCATATAAGTGACATATGAGATAAACTTATACAAACCTCACCAAAAATGTACACAGGTATTACTTATACTAATACAGCACTGCGCAATGTATCTTATTTACCAGTTTCACTAAGCTTTTCAATATTCCTCTGGTTAAAATTTTGGTTTTGTGCTTTTGATTTTTTTTATCATGAAAACAATTCTATTGCATAGACACGTTGTGTCTAAACATCACTATACCTAGATCTGGTGCCTGGAAATATGGGTCATAGTATATTTATATAACAACCTTATATCTCATTACATTTCTTTTTATTTAAACTATTTTTTCAGAGTTGGGTCTAAGTGTTGCCCAGGCTGGAGTGCAATAGTATGACTGTGGCTCACTGCAGCCTTGACCTTCCAAGTAGCTGAGACTACAGGCACACACCTCCACTCCTGTCTAATGTTTTAATTTTGTTGTTGTTGTTGTTAGAGACAAGGTCTTGCTATGTTGCCTAGCCTATTCTCAAGCAATCTTCCATCTCGGCCTCCCAAAATGCTAGGAGTATAGGCAAGAGCCACCTTGCCCAGCCAAAGTACCCTTTTAAAAAATAAATGAGCCGGGCTCGGTGGCTCAGCCTGTAATCCCGCGCCTTTGGGAGGCCGAGGTGAGTGGATTGCCTGAGCCCACAGGTTCGAGACCCGCCTGGGCAGTGAGACCTCATCTCTACAATAAATCAAAAAATCAGCCGGGCGTGGTAGCGCATGTCGGTAATTCTGGCTACCTGGAAGGCTGAGGCAGAAGGATAGCCGGAGCCCAGCAGGTCGAGGCTGCGGTGGCCGGGAGTGGCCACTGCACTCCAGTCTGGGCGACAGAGTGAGACTCCAACTCAAAAAAAATAAAATAAAATAAAATAAAAACTCAAGGCTGCCAAAAAACGTACTGTTCCAGACATCACCTGAGGATATGATCTCTGTCTCCCAGTCTCTGGTGAAGGTTAGAATCCTAACTTTCATAACTGCCAGCCAGCAGACACAGCTGGCCTAATCACATTTATAACCAATGAAACCTTGGTAGCTTTTCACTCCCCTGACTTTGATGAGCCCCTGCTTACCCCTCTCTAAGCTGTTATTCTATCTCCCTTTAGAATGCCCAGTCATCTCTGTACAAATCAAAGCTCAGTTCAGTTCTCGCTGGACTCTCTGTCCTGTTGCCATAGTAGTACTAACTAAAATCTGTTTTTACCACTTTAGTATGGAGCTTTGTTCACCTTTGACAACTCACTCCTGCTTGTAGGCCAGGAGGCAGATTTGAGCATCCTTACTTTACTGTAAAGGAAACAAGGCCTCAGGGGAGAAGGAACTGGCCCATACGCATGGAACAAGTGATGAAAACCAGGGAAGCGAAATGGCAGTATTCCGTCTTTAAATCTAACATTCTTTCTTCTACCTGACTACCTGGGTAAATAACCAAGCCCTGACAGGTATGCCAGATATCAGAATATACCATTAAGATTCATTGCATCAAAGGGACACATTTACTTCAGATTTATATTAAGAACTTTTCTATTTATGTGTCTTTTAATTTAAAATGAAATAGGTACAGTTCATGAGAAAACAACGTGCTGATGTTTTCAATAGGCATTCTCAAGTTAACATTAAAACATGGTGGGAAATCTGTTTATTCTTTATTTGCCTGTTTTTATAGCTATTATTTTCTCTGACTTTCACAATGTTAAATTTCCTGGTAATGGGTAAACATCAACCTACTGAGAACAGCTGCTTGTTTATGATCCTATAACAAAATGGCCTCCCTTTAACAAGAGATTTGTAACAGATCACAAATCCCATTTCAATTATCGATAAGGGGGAGGAAAATTCCAGCAAGCAATTACCAGAAAGTGCATCTATGAGGATCGTGAAATGTACAATGCTAGAGGTCTCCACTGTTTCATTTCTCTATTACATTCAATTTCTTAACACCCTCTATTCTCAAATTTGAATAATGACTGTCATCTAGTCTCAGCCTGCATAAAATTTTTCACTTAAAAACTTTTTTAAAATGTAGAGTAAAACATATGATAAAGTGATCCAAACATACAATGTCCAAATATAAGAAGGTATGTTTAATTTGTTGATGGCAACAGTCTCCAGTTTGTTCTTTCGGACTGTGGAAGGTAATTGATTTACCTGCGACAACTTCATCTGCATGTGGGCAAATACGTGAAGAAAGCCCACCACGGCATCCCACAGCCGGCTGTGTGCCAAACTTTGCTGATTTCCAGTGCAAGGACCCTGGAGCATAAACAGACAAAGAGCAGTCACTGCTGATCTATTATTTGCCAGAATGAACTGTGCAATAACTGGGGAAAAATTAACTCAGTGTTGATGTATCTTATTGCAGCATGTTATCTAAAAAGATAGTAATGCAAAGTGAAAGAAAGACATGCAGTCACGATAATTGTACCCTTAAGAGATAAGCATGTTCTCCTTTGAAATGTTTTAAAAAATCCCCCAAAAATATTTCTCAAGGATTTTGATATTCTGTGAATCATTCTGTTTTTGTCTGGCTTTGATCTCTTCTATGTAGAGGAAGTGATAAGATCCAGGTGTTTTGGTTATTAAGTCAAATCCATCACTAGTCACTATCCTGTATTGAAAAGAATCTGAGAATATGCATAAGAGGAGAGGTGACCACCTCTTATCCCTAAACAGTAATCTGAACAAAGATTCACATGAAGAAAAAAAATCCTCTTTGACATTTTTCTAATTTTACAACTGTTTTAGAAATGAAATTTATAAAATATTAACGCTTGATTATCAATTTCATGAACCTAGAATTTAAGGCAATTTGGAACTTGCTAAAATAATTAATCGTGAGGCCATGAGGCTGAGATGTCTCTAGTGTCTCAGGTTCATACATAAACAAACCAAAAGCCAACTCAGTGTAAACTTAAGTTTAACCAACCAAGAACTACCCAACTGACTTCTGGCTAGAGACTTTACTAGTCAGGAACTGCCAACTAACTAGGGACTTTCCACCTTAAGCAATCAAAATTTTTTTTTTGTTTTCCTTCCACACACACCTTACAAAAGCTTCTCCCCGTCCTGTTCCCTTGATGGAGTCCTAAGTCACCTGTGTACCTGTGTACTGGTACTGATTCATGAAAGGTTGAATGCTCAAATAAACTCGTTACAATTTGAATACACTCAAGTTTATCTTTTAACAAACTTAATTTTGCTCTCTAAGCTTACACTTCTTTTTTTTTTTTTTTTAGAAAGCAGGATTTATTGAGAGGACAGAAAAGCTCCCACAGTGGGAGGGGGCCCAAAGGGGTTACCCCAGCTTATACTTCTAAAGTGATCTTTATCTGGCTCTAGAGAATGTGTTGTAACACGCAGAATGTCTTGATAGGCTATTTCTACTTTTACTTTCCAAGGAAAAATTCTACAATCATTTCGTGTTCTCAACACATGCCCATCAATCATGAAAATAAGTAACAGGGATTTTACTTAGAAAGTCCATAAAATGTCGTTCATCACTTCTAATTCATTCATCCCTTTAGACAACTGATTCATAAGTTTAAATTAGAGGCCACATTAAGTCATTTCAGATTTTGCTCTAGAAACAAGTGATTAGAAGAGATGATCCGATTGAAGATACTAACAAAATGTTGAACTAGAGCTTTGTCCTACCTCAACTTCTTTGGAGGCTCTAAACCTAAGAGTAAGACAGTAAGTAAGTACCCAGTACTTACATATTACCAAAGCAAGGTGCTAGACTCAATGCCTGCAAAAAGAGTGACTAAAAGTAGATCTTACCACCCTAAGGACATAAAGAGGCTGAAGTTGAAAAGTGAGAGAGCTCTCTGCATGTTGAGCATCTCCACCTACCAACCCTACTGCCCTGGGAAAACAGAGGGGCTACTTCTGCATCCCCTTTCACCAAGTAAGTGAGGAGGCTTTAGCTGGGCTCGGTGGCTCAGCCTGTAATCCTGCGCTTTGGGAGGCCGAGGTGAGTGGATTGCCTGAGCCTGCGGGTTCGAGGCCCGCCTGGGCAACTTGGCGAGACCTCATCTCTACAATAAATTTAAAAAATCAGCCGGGCGTGGTAGCGCGTGCCTGTAATCCCAGCTACTCGGAAGGCTGGGGCGGAAGGATCGCCGGAGCCCAGCAGGTCGAGGCTGCGGGGGCCAGGAGCGGCCACTGCACTCCAGTCTGGGCGACAGAGAGAGACAATAACTCAACAACCAAAAAAACAAAAAAGAAAAAGAGAGGAGGCTTCAGGAGAAACAGCTTGTCAGCTTGGCTTCTGTCTCCTGAAGTTTGACAGCATAAGTCTAGTATTACAAAGTGTGATAGCATGTGACAAGGAAGTCACGTGTTTCCTATATGGGCTACTCAGGAAGGGGTCACTCTGCCACATCTGAAATCTTGTCCAACAAGACTGTGTGAAATGGTAATACAATTCCAAGGTAGGCCGGGCTCAGTGGCTCAGCCTGTAATCCCAGCACTTTGGGAGACCGAGGCAAGACCTGCCCGGGCAACTTGGTAAGACCACGTCTACACAATAAAATAAAATTAAAAAAAATTAGCTGGGTGTGGTAGTGTGCGCCTATAGTTTCAGCTACTTGGAAGGCTGAGGCAGAAGGATCGTTGGAGCCCAGCAGGTCACCCCACCCAGCTGGGGTGGCCATGAGCATGCCCCTGCACTCCAGCCTGAGCGATGGAGTGCAACTCCAGCTCAAAAATAAATAAATTAATAAAATGGAAAGAAAACAATAATTCCCAGGTGGATGGGGGCGACCAAGATGCACAAAGTCTATGGAAACAATTTTAAACTGGGTGGGAACAGAGTCATTTCCAGGCACCGGAACAGTAAAAGGGCCAAGCTCCCTCCTTAGAGAAAGAATACAACGTGCCACACCAAAGGGCCAGCTCCATGGTGCAAAGGGCCAGCACCATGGTGGGATTACATGTGCCCTGGAGGAGACTTTTCCCTCCTGTATTCCTCCTCCCTCCCACAGCTTCAACCCTGAGAAAGCTTGAAGCGATCTAGGAGGGGAAGGAGAAAGAGAAGAACATGGAGGGGAGAAAGCAGGAAAGCCCAGATTGGACTCTTTCCCAAGTGGGACTTCGTTTAGACGGGACTCCTTGCCTCTATCCCATCCCAAGGTTTTCCAACACCAAACCAGGTCCAAGGGTGAGAGGAGATTTTAAGTTGCATAAAAGTTAATTCTACTATTACTGAAATGAGCCTATTCTTGTGACAATAACTGCAGGGCTTTTATTTATCTGAGAGAGTCTAGTATACAAGATTCATCCAAGAAGTGGTAAAGAAATGGTCCACAGAGCAAGTCCGAAGGGACAGTGGTGAGAAGGAATCGGGCTGTTTTAATCTGTAGGTTATCAAATTCAGCTCATTCAGTGTTACCAGATGTAGTAGTTTTACAGCTTTCTTCGTGCCTGGTTGTAGTCCCATCTGGCTATGATAATTCTGGTGCCTAAAAAATGGATCTTTAGGATTTCATTGAAGTCCAGCATTGGCTGGTGCTCCATGGTGCAAATATCAGGGAGGGTGAAAAGTACAGAAGGACGCAAGGTAGATACTAGAATGTCATTTCAAAGAAAATAAACTTACTTTTTTAAAAGTCAGAAATTATTTTCTTCATGTGATAGTTAGGATTTTAATCAAAGGTTAAAGTATTATAAAGGATTAAGATTTTCTACAACCTCTAGGGACTAAGCATTGTTTTGACAACCCTTTCATAAGGGAATTGCTAAGCCCAGGCCTGAAGTGTCCACTTTTCCTTCTAAACCAGAAGCACACAGAATGTATTCTCCAAGGCTTGCTCGACCTTAGGCCACTGCCTTCTGAGAAACGTAAACTAATCTGAAGGGAACATCTGCATATATTCTTGCTTTGCTTTCCTCTTTCTCGTTATGTGTGTGTCTGTACCTTGTAAGATCTTTGCCAAAAGGCAGTATGGTCTGTCTTTCTTTTTTTTTTTTTTTTTTTGAGTTGGAGTTTCACTCTGTCACCCAGACTGGAGTGCAGTGGCCGCTCCTGGCCACCGCAGCCTCGACCTGCTGGGCTCCGGCGATCCTTCCACCTCAGCCTTCCAAGTAGCCAGAATGATAGGCATGCGCTACCACGCCCGGCTGATTTTTTGATTTATTCTAGAGATGAGGTCTCGCTGCCCAGGCGGGTCTCGAACCCGCGGGCTCAGGCAATCCACTCACCTCAGCCTCCCAAAGGCGCGGGATTACAGGCTGAGCCACCGAGTCCGGCTTGGTCTTACTTTCAAATGGACCTGTGTCAGGGTCAGACAACGCTTTGTCTTTTCTCACCAATTACCTCATGGTCTTAACTCCTGGAACCTCAAAAATACAACATCCTCTTACTCAAACAATTCTTCTTGTTCCCCTTTATTAAAATTGGCATCGCGGCCAGGCATGGTGGCTCATGCCTGAAATCCCAGCACTTTGGGAAACTAAGGTGGGAAAAATCACTTGAGCCCAGGAGTTCGAGACCAGACCACCAACATAGTGAGACCTGGTCTCTATAAAAATAAAAAGAAAAATAAATTAGTTGGGCGTGGCAGCACACTCCTGTAATTTCAGCTACTCAGGAGGCTGAGGTGAGAGGATCACCTGAGCCTAGGACGTCGAGGCTGTGGTGACCTGTGATCATGCCACTGAACTCTAGTTTGGGTCTCTGATGACATGAAACTGGACTCAAAAACAAAAACAAACAAACAAACAAATCTAGCATTGTAATCTTATAGGTAATTCCCTTTATATCAATGGTTTTGGATTTTCCCCTTATATAATTCTCTATATTTAGCAAAAATTTGAATAAAAAACAACATGCAATGCTGTAATCTAAAAGGCAGTCCAAAAAAAAAAAGATATGAAGCTAATGATGACCTTTTATTCACAGTATTAATATTTATCAGTAAATATGTCACTAAGGCAAGCTTTCCTAAAATGTATTTCACTAAATGCAAAGTGGTAATTTGGATTGGATCCTAGAATTAAAAAAAAAAGGACATTAATGGAAAAATGGGCAAAATCAGAACAAAGCCTATAATTTGATTAGCAGGATATGCCAATGTTAATTTCTTAGTTTTGACAAATGTACCATGGTTATATAAAATGTCAGCATTAGGGAAATCTGGTTGAATCATATATAGACGCACTCTGTACTATCTTTGCAACTTTTCTGAAAATCTACAATTACTCTAAAATATAATATATACTAATTAAAATATACTTCTGAAATGATTAAGTTACTTAAAAATATGTCACATAAACAGGGAGTAACAAGATAAGTTAAAATAAACAAAGCACAGAAAGCCATGTGACTTTACCTGATAGCCTTTGAACATTTAGAAATCGGTGTTCTATGACAACATCTAATAAAGAGTTTTAAATATAGCGAGGGCTTAATGGACGCTTCTAGCTTTAGATACATTCAGGAATCTCACTTATTTTAGGAACCAAGAAATGCCTACGCTTGGCTGGAAAAGCATTTAAGTTTTATTTGGGATATAACAACTTTACTATTTCTACAAAATTCATTAGCTTGCAATGTCATCAATCTTTTTCCCTTCCTCCCTTCCTTCTTTCTTTTCTTTCCTTCTTGGGTAAGAGTCTCATGGCAGCCTGGACCTCCTGGGCTCAGGTAATCCTTCCATCTCAGCCTCGCGAGTAGCTGGGACTGTGCCCGGCTAATTTTTTGGTCTTTTTAGAGAGGCCAGGTCTCACTGTGTTGTCTAGCCTGGTCTTGAACTCCTAGGCTCAAGCAATCTTCCCATCTTGGTCTCCCAAAAGGCAGGGATTATACATGTGACACTGCGCCTGGCCCAATCTTATTATTTAATCGGGACGGCACACATGAGCATTATTGTGCTGACCTCATTCTAGACATGGATACAAATACTAAAGCAATAATGGAAGCCAGGGGAGATAAGGAAACAGGAAATATGAGTAGACTAAAACTGTCTTAAGCTTTCACTTTTATATGATTTGAAAGAAAATTAGATTATCCAGTGTGATTTTTCCATCCTGAAATACTGAAATATGTTTCCCCTTCCACCAAGGGAGAAAATTATACAAAAAAATGAGAGCTTCCCAAGGTACTAAACGCAGAAGAGACAGCCTGGAGGAGGTCCTCCTAACTCAGCATCACTTACCCTTGGCTGGCTTCACTTGGCCATGAGTCATTCATTCACTCAAACACCTGTAACTATTCTAGGCTCTGGGGGATACAGACTACCTTTTTTTTTTTTTAATTTAACTTTTCTTCTCTCCACAAGCTTATGTTTAGTCTAACAAAACAAACTATAAGTTTCTTCCTCTGGTTTTACCCTTAGCACAAGGCATATCAAACGTAGGTAATATTGGCCACTGAGACAAAAGAAAGAAAAGAAAGATGACTGACTGGTCTTCTATGAAAGAGCAAAATTTTGCTGGTTGAAAAACCCAGACTTTTAAAAAACCTTTTTAAAAGTCTGAGTTTAAACCTAAAGAGAATATTAAGTACATCACTGTTTAAAAGTGGAATATTCTTCATAGTATTTAGAATGTTATCTATAACACATATGTACACATAATAATGAGGTTTTAGAAGACTAATCTCTTTCTTATTAATTTTCTAAGAAAATCCTTCTTGAGTTTAATTGGAATACAATAACAAGCAGCTTAGTGTTCCACCTTTTCTCCTTCCCTTACTTAATATTTATTGGGTGCTTAATATATGTATATACCAAGCACTGGAGGTACAATAATGCTAACATCATAGTTCATGCCTCTAAGGAGTTAATGATGTCTCAGTCTGCACTTACATTCCATGTAAATTCACATCTCAGCCCAATTTTTCATTGTGGTAATTGGTTAGAAATGCTGAAAGGGTCAGGAGGAGACATGGAAAGTACCTTAGGCATGTTGCATTTTGTTCATTTTTCTTTTTCTTTCTTGAAGTAGCAGAAATGCTTAACTGTTTACCTGAATATACTCTGTAAGAGTGTTAAAGACTTGTTTTGCTACTTGAATAGCTTTGGAGAAATTCCGTTGTCCTTGTTCATCGATAACATCTTTTCCAGAGTAATACCAATAGAAATCACTAATTGATTCCTGAAAATAGAGAGGATATTATTAAGTCACATTATAAAGTTATCACTGACTATCCGATCTTAAACTCTATACTAGACAAGTATTCGAAAGAATAGATATGGTGACAAACAAAAAAATCTGTGAAGCAAATACCAATCTTCAATGATTTTCCTAAACACACAGTGTGGCAACCAACTACTTAGATATAAATAACAACTGAAGAGAAGACAAGGAGCACAAGGAGTCTTAAAAATTACTTTTTGTCTCTGATGATCTTGAACTTCACAAACAAGGAATCATTATGACTAATACATATTCGTTCATGGAGCAAAGTTAGACATTTGCTATGTAAGCACAGAAATTAGACAAATAATGAACAACATCTTTTGGGTTACAGATATCTGGCTCCTTTGTCTCCAAAAAAGCCAATAACATTTCATCAGTGAGAACTCCATAATGTCCCTTGTTCTTGTAGCTGCCCCTGAAGAAACTGGTTTGACTGCCTGTAAATACTAAAAAGTGTAAATATTTAAATGTAATGTAATTTAATTTTCCAAATAAAGTGTTTTTGAAAGAATTTACATTTTGAAGAAAATTTAGTTAGCTAAATGAATAGTACGATTTAGTTCAGCATGTGAACTATATTTGGGTTTTGAGATATTTTAAAAATCATGGACACGCTTTCAACAATACTTGCTTTCACCTACTCAGAGATTAAAGAAAAAATGGAAAGTTTGAATTTACAGTTTTTACAATACTCTGCCTGGCCTCTCTTATAAATAAAATGAAGATGATAAAAGTCGTATAGGGCTCTTACTATTTAAGAGGTCTACGCCTTCAATTCAGCTTGATAAATATGTTAAATATTACTCCAATATCAGAGAGGTTTTTAAGCAATGATGTATTAAGCGGAATTTAAAAATGTATGCAAATACTAGGCCAGTTGAAAAGAGCAAAACTTAGGCTATCAAATTTTCTTTCCTATTCCTACAAATGTTTCAAATATTCTTCCTCATTTTTTTCTGTCAGCTGCAGAAGGAGCAGAGTATATAAGTGCTTTACAAAATAAAAATGAATTTAAAATCTCGTCAAGCTAAAAAACAGAGGGAAAAAAAATCCCCACTTATAAAAAGACAAAAAAATGAGTCAAGCAGGAGCCAGGACCAGCAGCAGAGAGAACAGTGACAGTTTTGCAATAAGAATAGCTGAAAGACTGTGATCAGAGACAAAATTCTATCTAGTCACAAACATCAAAACATGTCAGTTTAACAACTCTGCCATATTATTTCAACTTACCAGCCCTTTTAATTTGTTACTAATGTGAAAGGCAACGCACCTGCACTCTCAGTAGGTAGTCTACCGTGGAGATGATTATGTTGACAGTTGTATTATTGCCAGTCTGAGTTCTCAGATAATTTTGAAAGTCTATGTAAGATCAAAAAATGTTATTAAAGCTTATTGAAAAGTTTAAAAAGAGTTATTCTAATAACTTCAAAAGCAAACGATGTTTTCTATAGTAAAAATAATTGTAGCTAATGGTAGTGTTTTATCTGAGTTTCAGTATGACTGTCATTTATCTTTTCCATAAAAAGGCGAGTGATCACCCCAAAAACACATCTAGTTGCTTCACAGAATATCAGTATTCAATTGATATCCTAAAACATTGCTAACATCTGTTTCCTTATTCCTAGTTCTAGAGCTCTGGGCATGTGAATGACTGAAAAGGGTTGCCATCTTGGAGGATATTTATTTATTTAGTGATCATTTGTTCCTCAGTACTGTGCAGACTGTTGAAGAAGCAAAGATAAAATTTAGAGTTCCTGCCTTCACGGATCCACAAAACTAGTGGAGAGCAAGATATATAAATAACTGATGAACATACATTATGTTGAGTAACACAATGAAGCATGTATACTCCCCCAAGATAAAGTGGTACAAAATATAGTCCTATATGACTCTATAGATATCTACCTAATCCATATATATTTTTTGCCTATCACCTGTCTTCTCTAACATAAGAAAAATTGCTAAGACTCAAGAGAAATGGCTACCCAAGGACTCTGGAAGCAGCAAAGCAATATATGAAATGTCACAGTGCCCAATGCAGAGTAATGCTCAAGAACTTGTTGACTCAAGACAAGATGCATAATTGGAAGTAATAGACTCCTGTCACTACTGGCTTGAAAACATTTACTTCTTGCTACCATCTGATGGTCTAGTGGTTCACAAACCTGAGTTGTGTCCCTCACAAAGTAGTTGCAGAAATCGGAAGAGGTCACAGGTGAACTCGTCATCCTGCAGAACCTTTTCTCCTGCGGGAAGTCCAGAGGGATCACACATTACCAACCACCCCAGCCTGTCCCTCCCTTTCTAGCCCCACCCCAATACAACTTGCATGTTGATCTAGCATTGTTCAGAACCCAAAACAGTCACATTTCATAGCCACTTTTCTATCTGAAGCTCATAAGAGCATGCGCTTGGCAGATAGATGTACTTTTTCTTTGTAAGAAAAGAACATTTCAATTTTAAAACTTAGATTTCTCTCTGTTAAAAGTAGCAGCATGGGTTTGGCAACATTTTACAAATAACCTAAAGGTTTAAATGTTTCTTTTTCCTTTCTTTTTTTGGAAAGATATGTATAGAAATGATCTCTGCATCTATTCAAATGTTAAAGTTAAATTGCTTTTTACCCAGAGTTTGATCAAATGATTCAATGCAAAGCATTCAGTATATCCATAAAACAGGGCCAAGAGTTTCTATTATTTAAAAAAATTACGGTTTTTGTGAAAACTGTAAATCACTAGAACATGTTTACTAACTTGTTTTAATTAACTCACTCATCAGCTTGTCTACTGACAAAAAAAAAGAAAAAAAAAGAAAAAAAGAAAGACATCTGAAATCTGGACTACAGACAAAACTGGTTGGAGCATTACTTCCAGGGAAGGAGAAACTGGCAAACAAACTTAATTTTAAATATCAAACCAAAAGAAAGACTTTGGTGGTTCATGCTGTGAGAGTTCCCTAGTCATAGAAGCAACTCTGTATCATCAAACACAAAACAAAATTTGTTGGGCAAGGATGAAGTCTCAAAAAGGGTACAGTTTATCTATACTTCAACTTAAATGTACCTTGATCACAAGTGACTTTGAAAACAAAAACACAAGGAAAGAAACAAACACAAAACAGCACCACACAAATGAAAGTTGATTTTTGAAACATTAAAGTGTCTGTGAAAAAAAAAAGTTCAACATTATAAATGTCTGCCCCAGAATGTCAATTTGTTTAGAAAGCAAAATAACAACAACAACAAAAAAAAGTGGCCAGTTAATGATGTAGTTTTAAAAAATAATAACTTTTCACAGACTGGAAATACTTTGAGCTGAGAAAGAAAACTATGCAATGATCATGTGTTTTCTTTAACTAAAATTATGAATGATCATGAAAAAGAGCTGATGGACTTACCAGTCCGCAGTCTGTGACTTTCAAAGTGAGAGGCTTCATATAATGGTAGGGTTAGGAAGCAAAACCATTTTGAAAACTAATATAAACATTTTAAAAAGTACATAAAATCACTGTACTCGTTTCCCTGTTAGCCCACAAGATATGAAATTTGGTGGCCAAGCTAAAATCACCAAGTATACAAATCAGACGTTGTGGCAAGTTTAAGTATTAAAGGCACATTGTTTTGGATCTCCGTACATGGCTGATAAGTCCATTCCTCAGTGTTTAAGTTAATGACAAAATAGGAACGAAAGGGAGAACAACAGTTCAGGCTAACTAACCGAATTCTTCATCAATGATACTTGGTATTATTTTTTGAGTCATTTTAATCAGAAGAGTCTTTAAAATGATATTTAAAATATAATAGGCTAGTTATATAGACTTATTGATTCTTTCCCTGTGATCACATCTACAATGAATTTTTTTCAAAAAATCAAATCAATAAACCATGTACATACTTTCAATGTTCATATATTCATGTGGAATAAATAACCCTTACTAGAAAGAATTCAGAAAAGTTAACACTGAAATAAATAATATATCGTCTACCTGTGTGCTTAAAAGTTGTCTAAATAATGCATAACGATTGCTCACATAAGGTTTTCATTATTGTTGGCATGCATAATATTTTGACTGTATACCAAAACACAAACAAGTAACTTCACTCATGTAAGGACACACCACACAGCAGAACACTGGGGAAGGGGAGGGAGGAAAGCAACAGGGAATGGGTCTAGCCTTCATTTACCATCAGTTGATCCCAGGTGTAAACTGAGGTGCTATTGCTTCACGAACACACTCTATCTGATTAAAATGCTGCCATTGCCCATGCTGCGAATAAGTGGTACAGTAACAGAGATGGATGATGGCTTTATGTCTGCCGAAGGTACAGGATCAAAAGTCTGTTTTGTGATGTATATAAAACAAATTCCATTGCAAGATGGAAACTAAGATGAATAACAAATAACAAAATGGAGCAATGTGTAGTTGAAAGTGCTCTTACATTTAAAATGGTATTTGTAATTGCTGCATGAGGGCTCGGTGTTACATGGTGAAGGGTATCCCTTTGGCCTCATTTTTATAAGAGGCCTATGATTTCTAATACTGTAATAAAGGGAGAGTTAGTTCAGTATCATTGCTACTGATGAGTTTGTTCTTTGCCCTTAGTTTTCGCCATCTATAAAGTGAGGATAACATGGGCCCTATATTACAGGCTCTTCATAACCTGTAATAACTTTTATAAGTTGTGAAAGGATTAATATGCTTGGTACAGTGGCAATAACACTAAATAAAGATGGAAACAGCATGCCCAACTGATATATTTGAGTGTATTTATTAATTGTATTTCTATTTTCTGGAAGTCATCTTAATTCAAATGGACCATGGTGTTCTCAAAATTATACATTTTCACTTGGGAATAATCTAAATAGACTATTTATTCAAGCTAACAGTGAAACAATAAGTCTTTTATTTTATCTATCTATCTATCTATCTATCTATCTATCTATCTACCTACCTACCTATCTACCTATCAATTTATTTTAGAGACAGGTTCTTGCTCTGCTGCCCAGGCTGGAGTGGTGCAGCCTCGACTTCCTAGGCTCAAGTGATTCTCCCACCTCAGCCTCCAGAGTAGCTGATACTACAGGCTACCACATCCAGCTGGTTCCTATTTTAGGACTGTGACTTCTAATAAGGTCAATATACTTTTAAAGGCTGTTCTACTTAAATTGGTTTAGCCAATTAATAAAAAAGCACACAGGGGTCTGCTAAAGTTGAATAAAACAACTTTGCACGTGTATATGTCTTGTAGTTACTTGAATGTCCATGGATATAGCTTGAAGTTTTCAGCCTGTCTCCAAAGCTTAGTTTGTTAATAAATTATTAACAATATCATTGTTAATTTTTTAAAAATAATAAATATTTAATGAAATAAATAAAAAGACTACCTAGCATGTATTTTAAAATAATTGAATTAGGATAGACTCTACAACACTAAAATTCCCATTCTTGTAAGGTCTTGTCATATCAATATCTACAACAGAAAGATAAAAGGGTGAGTATTGGAGCATAGAACTAGCCACATCAAATAATCTATTGTTAAATGTTACTCAAAAGCACCTCACTACCATGGAGGAAATTATTCCAATTACTGATCTTGAGAGGACTTAAATATCTATTTTACATAATGCCAAAACTGAAAATTAATGCTAAAGAAGTTTTAAATGGAGAAAAGTCAGGTATTGCATTCCACACAGGTAGCTTTAATATTGCTGTTTAAATGGCTTAAATATGATTTCTTCAATTATATTACAAGTCAACTATCAAAAAATAAATAAGAATGGATTTATATTTAACAGTCATTACAAGGTGCTAGATATGTTATCTCAACATTTCATTTCAGGTTTATTATAATTCTGTTAATTAGCAAAATGTCATTCCAATTTGTGGTTCAAAAACAACTAAAAAATTATGTAACTCAGCCACTGGCATACAGCTGTTGATTGGTAAAAGGGAATTATTTCAGTGAACGTCACTAAACATTCACTAAGTGTCTCTTCTATGCTAGACACTTTATAAGGTGAACATAGTCTCTAACCTGAAGAATTTCATGGTCTAATAGAAGAGACAGGTAGTAGACAGAAAATTTCAGTACTATATGGTCTTCCTGAATCCAGAGACCATAGTTTCTCAATGCTTTAAAGTTAGCATCAGTAACTAATAAAATCTGACTAATAACCATTATACATACTGTATTTTATTTAAATTGTGAACTTGTATTTGTTTTCATTAATGTTAGAATGAAAGGAAAACCACTTCTAGATATATAACTTCATCAGTTCCCCATTCTGAGCCTTAGTTTCATAATTTTCATAAGGTTGTTGAGAGGACCAAACTGGTTTAAACAACCAAAAGGGCTTTGAAATCTACACAGCACAAAAAGAATAAATGTAGTTTCAATGCTATCCTGCCATAGGTCAAATGACCTAAATTTCTAAAATACAGAATTTCAGTAGGTTGTGGTATGACATTTATTTAATCTATAAATTCCACTGAGTGTATTTATTTAAATTTAGTTAACAACCTGACCGTAGTGTATACAATGCATACCTAATTCAGACCCTAAAACAACAAAAATGACCACTATGTGAAATAAATTAGATCTGTCCCAAGAATAAGAAAATCAAAGTACATTCTGTTACTTAAACAAATAAAAATAGCCATGGAGGAAAAAAATCCCTTTGCTTTGAGATGTGATATGCAAATTGTTTTACAGCCAGCGCCTAAGCCTTTCAGCTGCTGTAACTATCACAGAAATCTTAGCGTTTTTTGTCAATTCTATTCATCAGTATGATAACCAATCCAATTATTGTACTCCCTGATAAACAAGTGGATTCCTTTAACTGTTACTGTGAAAAGTCTACTCTGAGTGTCGCAGCTCTTTTAGAATTTGTCTGGCAGGCTTTCCGGTCTTTACTGGAAGACCCCCTAACCCCATAAAAAAAGAAAAAAGAAAAAAGAAAAGTCTACTCTGAAGAATTCCCTGCAATCTATCAGACATACCCCAGAGTTCCCCACTGCCATGCAGGAAATAATGCTGGTCATTATTTTTGGAGGACTTCACCTCTCTTTAGTATAGCAGCATTACTGAGAAATGAGAAATCGGTGCATTTTAATGTTAGAGGAGTCTACCAGAAGCATTGTTTGAATAAACTTAATTAATTCCAGGTGGATTATTTAACACTCCACACAATATCACTTAAGACTTAAATAACACTAACTTAAATAACACTATCACTTAAGTAATATGTAATGGCTCTTTATGGCCTCAGGAAAAAAAGTACAAATTTCTTGGCAGGCCAAAGAAGGGAAGGTCCTCAATGGCTTTCCATGTATTGTCTTTCCATCCTCTAGTCTGATTGCTTCCCTTCACAATAGGTTAGTGACTGCTCTCTGCTATGCTTTGTGCCTTAAACTTTGTATATGCTCTTCTCTTCCCCTGGAATGTCTTTGCCTGCCTTATCCCCTGGAAGGACTCCACTTCAGGCTATATGCATGCTCCTTCTGTTGGGATGCTTTCCCTCCACCCCTGCAGCTAATACTTCCACTGAATTCCTTCATACACATATAGCATAGGTTTGAATTTACTTGTTTATAAGTCTGTCTACACAATACTGGGCTCTGAGAACAGCTTCCCATGCTAAAGACAGCAACTAGCATATCATAGCCACTCCACCTTAAATGAGTCTTTAAAGTTTTAAAACTGGGCAAGGATGTTAAGAAAATTGATTTGGTGCCATGAACCAACATCACAGGCTTTCCTTGAAGAGAAAGTTTACTCACAGGAATGGCAGAAAAATGTAGGCAGAACATTAGACTATACTTGTGGAAGTATTTTGAAAATCTAGGAGGAGAGATAGCCAGCAAATAATTAAGCAATAAAAAACAGTAATAAAAAGACTAGTCAGTAGCTAAGAATCAATTTAATCCTTTTGCTTAATTAAATGTTAATCTTTGTTGCTTCAACTCCACATAAATTTGACGAGGTCACTCTAAATGTATCAGTAAGACTCTAGTACAACACATTATCAGATAGAGATGGAAATTTGGAGAAGGTTAGTTGGTAGTTAATGTTTTAGATATAATTTTTAAAAATCAAACAACTTCCAAGGAATCAGATCAACTTCAAAATTTCATCTTGCTTTTATGAAGTCTAGGACCGTCACAAAATGATCAAAAATAAAATGCAATATCTTCTGCTATGTTCCAAGAATAATTTTGAAGAAAGAAAACTACGTACTTTCAAGCTCATAATGATTTGGCAATGAGATCAATGGTTTTGGTAAAATAAATAAATTAAAAATCCAAGGATGGAATGAAATTTTAAATATTCATATAGTTTTTTTGTTTTTTAACTTCAGTATATCATAAAGAAAACACATATGAATACATGCTATACAGAGAGGACAACATTTAGCACATCATAAATCTACCATTGCTAAGGAATCTAGTTGCTAAAGAAATTTTTCTAACAAGTGGGATGTCCAGGCTTTTGTAGAAACCAGAACAATTTAGTAAAAAGGGTTAGGGACACCGGGAGGCTTATGATAATAACAGCAATAGAAAAATGACTTGAAATGATTAGTCTGAAATCTTTATATACAAACCTTAAAGGAACACGTGGTTCCTAATGGTATCTCAATATCAGATTACGAATAGCTTTTGTATTCGCAAAAAGTTCAAAAGTGATTTTGAATCTTAAACAGTAAGTACAAAAATTGGCAAGTGACTGGTGTCCTGGAAGGCAGCAAAGAACTGTAATAATTCAAAAAAAATTCCCCTTTAAAGCAGTGCTGGACATGAAATAAGCGCCCAAAGATTATGAAAAGATGAGAAGGAAGTCATTTGGTTCATGGTATCTGTACATTAAACAGTGGGAGGCACAGCGTCTGCATTTGTCTTGGCCCTACCGCTTTGCTGTTGTCACCTAGAAAAAGTCATAAAACCCTTCTGTCCCTCTATCTCCTTATCTATACAGGGGGACACGAAAAAACCCAGAATTATCTTAGAGGGCAGGCTCCTTGTAGTACAGAATTACCCTGCTACATACGTGTTCTAGGAGCCCATTGGATCAGTGTTCCAGCTAGCATTGTTGTGAGAGGCTGTGCTCAGTTTCAGCGAAAATTTTTTTGGAGATTCTTTCAGCGTGTTTGCCCATTTCATGATGGGTGGCTTAAGAGCACACTTGCCCACACCACACTGAATATTCAGTAGTTTTTGACCAAAAAACAGCATGGCCCCTGAGCCCCGCCTTTCCTATTCACCCAATCTCACCCCAAGTGACTGTTTGTTTGTTTCTCCAGATGAAAAAAGTCCTCAAAGAGAAATGTTTTGCTGATATGGAAAGAGGTGAAACAAAAAATGGCAGAAGCACTAAAAGGCATCAAAATTGATGAGTTCAAAAATGGTTTTGAGCAGTGGAAAAGTGTCTAGGTAGGTATATTGCATCCAACAGAGGGTACTTTGAAGGTGCTTGAAGTTTAAACATGTAAGAATAAACACACTTTTTATAAATAAATTCTGGTTTTTTGGGGTCCCCTCTCATAAATCAAGGTAATAGCTACCTCACTGTGAGTTGTGGATATCAAATAGTTCATGCATTTTTAAGCTTATATATTTGCCATGGCTATATAATTTATGGTCATATTATCATCATCAGGAAGAGATTTAGCCTACTAAAGGTGGTGGGTTAGGATAAAGAAAATTTAGATATAGCAGATTATTTTTTCAGTGCTAAGCCTATGCTATCTGAGCCTCAAGTTTTGAAGAAATGAAATCACTAACAGATTTAGGGTTTTCAGCCTTTTCTCTACCTTTCAAGAGGGATGATTGATTTTTCTTCTCCTATAAGGGTATGGGTTTAAAAAAAAAAAAAAACTTTTGTAGAATTTCAAGGAAAAGAATAGCCGCATAACAGAAATTTTAAAAATATGCTAAAGGGAGTCAATATAAAAGTTCTTAAAACCATCTAAAAAATATTATAATAGTAATAGAGCTGATGAATTGGCCTTACATATTCCCCTGATAGATCGCCCAGTGAAGGAAACAACATATAAACAGAAAGCACAACTTAGTCTCAAAAGCCTTGTTGACATAATAGGTACTGTTCAAAATCTCATCTGTTCTTTATTTCCATTGTATAGAATGTCTTTTAGAAACTACTCTGAAATACTAATGCCATCTTTGTTATTATTTTAGTTTGAAGAGTAAATACTTGCTATTGTTTCTACTGCTCTTTGAATTTGGTATCAAGAATAAAGATTAGTTTTTATGTTAAATGATTTTAATTTGTGATATTTTAAAAGGAACAGAGAAAAATTCAGTAGCCCTCCCAACAGTGGAAGGTAACCAGCAGAGCACACTGGCCAGAAGGAGATTCAGCTCATCACAGTTCACCTTGAAGCTGACACTGATGTTCCATGCACCAGTCAGTGCAGCCATAAAGCCACAGTATGTTCAAGACAGAAACATCACAGGGAGACTAGGGCACTCATTCTCCGATTCATTCATGTACACAGCTGCAAACATCGGGCCCACCAGAATTTTTTTTTTTAATGAAGAAAACCCAAGAACAAATCCAAAAACATAAATAAAATACTTGTCGCCACTTCATATCTAATATACTAATAAATATACCTCCTCATAAAAAGAAAAAAAAAGAAGAAGGCTCGAGATATCAATTTAAGAAATAACAGGATGCAGAAGGATGGAAATTAAATAATCTACTTGTTCAAACAGTCTATAGAAGGAACAAATGCACAAAAACTGTCACTCTCAAGTCTGTACACAAAGCTAACAACAAAAAAGCAAATAAACAAAAGACAGTGCATTTTTAATAATTACCATGCTCATGAGTGATGACTGAGGATGGGATATTTACAGTAGTGGAAAGAAAAGGAAATGGGGAAGAAGAGAGAAGTTGAGACTTTGATTTTGTTTTGCTAGAGGTAACGATATAACTTACAAAATGTGTTAATCTGTGTGTGTTGAAAAAGAATGCACGCATTGAACCAATCTCATTTTTAGGACATGTAAATAATTCTCACATCAGAACAATCACTTTCACAAACTTATTTCTGATTTGGGACCCCAAGACATTATTCCAGTACATATCTGGATAGGAGACTAAGTAAAATAAACTTGTGTGGCCACTGTTCCTTTGTGGAAGTTGATGGTGACTAAGAATGATTAATGGAATTATGTTCAGAGCCTCTGGAACACTAGGTCATAACTACAGGGAAAAATGAAATTGATTTTTAATTCCAAGACAGTAAAGTCAGACTTTGGAGAGAGAATTCATTCATTTCTAGGCATCTTACAGTTGAAAAATTCTCAGGACCTCCCAGAGATGCCACAGGCAGGGAGGTGAAGGACCTGGAGATTTGTAGTGGCTCCGAGTTCTCCAGATGGAACCAGAACACCTAAGTAAGTTTATCGTGGCACTGGTGATTTTTCTTGATGGTCAGGTCTTCTGAACCTCAGGCCAGAACACCTAAGTAAGTTTATGGTGGTACTGGTGATTTTTCTTCAAGGTCAGGCCTTCTGAACCTCAGGCCAGAGCACCTAAGTAAGTTTATGGTGGTACTGGAGATTTTTCTTGAAGGTAGCTAACTCAATTAAGTAACCATATGACATACTTGATGACTGGAGCAATACATCCAAATGTCAAGCAGAAAATAAAATAACACAGGCGCCACTTGGTAGTAGCATATGAGTTTGTGTATAAATGATACATTTTAAAATGCAATAAGAAATATGAAGTTCTTTTTCCTATTTGTGAGAACAAAAAAACACAGAGATAGATTTGTTCATTGTAAAATATTTCAGAAAGACAAGCAAAGACTACAGATGGCAGATGAGAGAAAATGTATTTTTTAAACTAAGATTAGCCCAATAAAAGACCCAATATTCCCAAACTAATAATTGACAAGATGACAAGTTCAAATCAGACAAAAATACCCAAAAAACAAAAACAAAAAGAGATAAACACATGGGGCCTTTGTAAAACTACAGTAGTATAAAAATCAAACATAAAAGAATAAAAATAGATCAGAGAAAAAAATGTTGAAGATAATTTTTTTTCTTAATATATACCCACAAAGTGAATAGGCAGCAATGATTATTTCTGCCTTAAATGCACTGCATGCTAAACTTTCTCATTCATCTATTTAGAGAGAGAAAAACTTTAAGATTGATTATGTGAATTATTGCTTTTGTGCACATATAAAACATGATTGAAATTATTTAAGCATAAAAATTACTTTTTAATTCATTTTATCAAACAAGCTGGACTTGCAAAGATGTACAGCTATGTGGGAGAAGGATCACTGTCCTAAAAGGGAGAAAAATAATAGGAACAGTGGTAGACTGGAGGATCTGAAAGGATTATTAGCCTAAGGATATAGAGGAATGTGAAAGAGCCTGACTCAAGTGGTCAAAGAAAGTCAAACATCTTTAATTTTGGCCCATCCATGTGCTTTAAGATTTCATAGATAATTGTCTAATGAGAGATCTCCATTCCTTACTGGGTCCGTATTCCTTGTTAAAAACCCAATGAGGGGAAAGGTTGCTGACAGTAAGGTTGGGACAAAAAGAGTTAATGACTGTCCTGGAAGGTTGGGTTTTGGCTGTGACCTGTGTGAGGTGTCTAATTATGAACTCTGAAATGAGTCACAGAAGCATTTCACCACTTTCAAAATAACTCTGTATCTCTCTGCTTGAAAAGTAATTAATTGATAACTGACTCATTTCAGGGAAGAAGGGGGATGGGTTATCCTTTTAATGTAAGTACCTGATCCTTCCTCTGTCACCATTCCAAGTCCTTCAGCTTTGTTTTGTCGCTCAAATGCATTAAGGTCAAGGACGCTACAATAACAAGGAGAAAAACAGTTAGAGGACTAATAGAACATGTTCTTTTTTCAGGAGAGCAAATGTCTAAACACCATGTACCTGGACATGGAAACCAAATGTTCACATATCCTGAAAGCCTGTCTCAAATTCAGTGGTTACTAAACATATTTTACTAGTAGCATACTAGGCTCTCCCCAGGCGTACAATGAATTAATACCTGTGAAAGTCAGACATGGGCATTCATAGGTTTCGACCTGGGGAGTGAATTACAAACTCAATAGACATGCAGAAATATAATAATCATGTTTCTGCAGTTGAAAGAGCTTATTACATTAAGTGTATGTCAAGTTCCCGAGTCAAATGTTGTCTGAATGATTCTAAGTACCATAAAAAGTAGAAAATGATGATCACAAATTGGTTAAGGATCATTTAGTCAGAAAAAATGAGAACTGGCTTACATGCTCCTAAATAGAATTTTTCTTTTTTTCTTCTTTCTAAAAGGCATACATGTCAGGCACGGTGGCTCATGCCTGTAATCCCAGCACTTTGGGAGGCAGAGGTGAGATAACTGCCTGAGTCCAGGGGTTCGAGACCAGCCTGGGCAATTGAGCAAGACCTCATCTCTATAATAAATCAAAAAATTAGCCAAGTGTGGTTGTGCATGCCTGTAGTTCCAGCTACTTTTGAAGGCTGAGGCGGAAGGATCACCTGAGCCCAACAAGTTGAGGCTGCAGTGGCCATGAGCATGCCACTGCACTCCAGTCTGGGCAACAGAATGAGACCACGACTCAAAAAAAAAAAAAAAAAAGCATACCTGACTTATTTTCAAGTATGCAGAATACACACACATTAATTCTCCAAGGTCCCTAGTTAAGTATGGGAAGACTATTAACATTGAATAAGTTAGTAATTAAGACATTACTAACTTACATTAAGACATTACTAACACCCTAAAAACCAGATAGAAAACAAGACATTGCCTATTGTCCCACTTTAAAGTGTTCTTAATCGTTAAAAATTCTTCTAAGTATAGTGATTGTTGGCAATGTAAAACAAATAGTCGCTGAGTAAAACGCCAAGAAGGAAACGTGTCCTTACCTACAAGACTGCATCAGGCCAGCCAGGCTCTGGAAGAAGCCCACATCCTTTTTCTCCTTGAGGTAGTCAAGCATTTTCTACAGGAAATACGGAAACCACATGGCCATTGAAAACTAATCTTGTTTTTTGTTAATTAAGTAAACCAAAACAGGCTTTGTATTCTAGAACAAAGACTTTAAAAATTTACTGCATGTAAATATTACAATGTCATTTTTGTCATCAGTGACACACGTGTCAGAGCAAGATAGTTGCACATTTCTATGTGCAGCAGTAAAAAAACGGCTTGGAACGAGGGTGTTGCTCTACACAACACCGCAGGCACCATAAATGCCAGGGAGAAATAACTACTCTTAATTATCTTCCTGTGACTCTTTAAGTACTTGGAGATTCAGATACTTTAGTGTAAGTTAACTGGGAAGAAGATCCACATAGATGCTGTTCAGAGACTTCCATACAAAAACAATTTCCTTAAACAGAATTACAGTCTGGGAGTTGCGGTTGTCATATGTTAATGCTACAGACAGACATTCCGTTTTCACTACCATAGTCTCTAAATCTAAAGAAAGGTAGGAATCACGTGACTATTCAGTTTTTCCCTTTGATCTCAGAATACCATCCAGAATCTGTGGCTAAAATTTTGGCTAACAGAAAGAAAAAAATATTTGGTTAATCATAAATGTAAAAAAATGCTAAAGCCATTCATGGCTTTGTCTTGTTAGCTTATTGTTCTATAGTACAATGAGACGGCTATTTCTGACATGGATAAAATTTATTGGAGGTTTGAAATTTAAAGTGCATAAAGATGATAGGAAGCATGTAGATAAAGATTTTAAGGAGATAAGGATACTGTTTTTCTCCAAATCTTGAGTAGAACAGAAAAAGTCCTAGTATCAATACTGTTCTAAACAGGACACAGATAAGCAGACACAATTTTGGTAGTAATCAAAGGTAACATAAACCAAGTAAGTATGTAAAGACACACAACACACAGTTCATGCTGTACGTGTGTGCATGCAGAAATACACATACCTGTACACATGCACACAGAGACACATGCTACCTATACACAGGGAAAGATACACAAAAGCATGGTCTTTTGTGGGGGGCATGATAACTATTGGTCAAATTTTAAAAAATGAAAGACATCAATGGTCTTTTAAAATGAAGGAATGTGGTTTAGTGGGTCAAACGGAAGCAGTAGGATACATATTGAAGGCATGGAAAAGAAAGCTAAGTTCTGTATAGACAGCATATATAAATATCACATAATCTTTCAGAACTCTCTGGATATAAGGATTTGTGAATATATATACTATATAATAAAGATCTTTAAAGTAAAACATAAGCAAGAGAAATTACTTCTTGATAAATATTTTGAGGCATTAGGTGAGTTTTCTTGATTTTTCCTTTTAATAAAAATATTGTAGTCATTTATAACAGGAATAGAATGAGCTGTTTACCTGTGCCAGGTTTCACATAAGGATGGTAAGAGTGAGTCATGCTTCAAATGAAGAACTCATTTGTCATGGTAAAAAGTCACACTTAGATTAATGTCTTCAGGTATTCTGACACCATTTTATGTTTGGACTTGGAAGTCTATTACATAATTACTTTTTCCCTCCTATTCTCTTTCTTGGATATTGTGGCAACTTAAAATGAAGACATGTTTTATAGAGAAAAATGAAAAATCTTACAAGAAATAGTTATTTTACGATATGGTTTCAAAAGTGCATTGTATAGTTTGGATATGTGTCCCCCACCAAATATCATGTTGAAACGTGATCTACAATTTGGAGGCAGGGTCTTGTCAGAGGCATCTGGGTCATGGGATGGATCCCTCATGAATCGCTTGGTGCCCTTCTCCAGGATAATGAGTGAGTTTTTGTTCTGTTCAGTTCCTGCAAGAGCTGGCTGTCTGAAGGAGCTGGCATCTCCTTTCCTCTCTGCTGCTTCCTCCGTTGTCATGGGCCAAGCCTGCTCCCTCTTATTCTTCCACCATGATTGTAAGCTTCCTGAGGCCCTCACCAGAGGCTCATGCTGATACCATGCTTCTTGTACAGTCCACAGAACTGTAAGCCTCTTTTCTTAATAAATTACCTAGTCTCAGATATTTATTTGTAGAAATGCAAAACAGACTAACAGCATATTATGTGAATGGCTTAAAGACATTACCTGCTGTACCGTAGAGTTCCCACCATTTAAAATAGCAATTCCAAGTTTTAAAGTAGCAGCCACCATTGGTCCAGTTTCACCTTAAAAATATAAAAAACAGTATTCCTTACATCATTTCACCATCTATATTAACTTATTCTACCTCAAACAGTGCACTTCAAAAATCATTATTACTCCCACCTACATATTCATATAATGGCAGAGGAAAACAGACTGACTTATGTACCAAAAAATAGTAAAACAATAATAATGCATATTTTGAAATCAACATTTTTACTAAATTCTGTATAATATATTTAGAATTGAAATGATATAAAGTCATAGAAGAAAAAGAATAGGAAGAAAAAACTGATCTTGAAATACTGACACCTGATATTATTAACATCCAGAAATAATCATGTGTTTTAAAAAGTATTAAAATAAATATGAGCTACTTAAAACTTTCCCTCCTTCCTCCACAGTATTACATTTGAATAACTTTTATCATTTTATTCTATCACTTTTATCATAATATGTTTACAGTCTCATTTATTAAGATGACTAGTCCCAATTTTCAGTCATTCAGATAATTATGAAAAATTTTATTTAGTGTATAATATTCTATTTTTCATTATTCACCTCAACCTATCTTAGAAAAAGAAAGAATCATCATATTTTAGGGGTAGGGTACTTAATAACAGAATGTGCCTCCATTACTTTTCCATTCCATTCCAGATTATATGTAAATACGTTCACAAATAAGATATTACTAATGTACAAAAAAATCCACTGATACAGCTGGGTACTGAGATATACAATAGTGCCGTAACTGTGAAATTGTTTAAAAGGACTCACTTAAAAGTCCCAACGTTTATATCAAAGGTCAGCAAACTGTGCCCTGAGGGCCAAATGCAGCTTGCCACCTGAAAAAAGTTGACAAAGTTTTTACTGGAATACATCCACACTATTTCCTTATTGTCTCCGGCTGCGTTCATGTTACTACAGCAGAGTCGAAGCGGTGCAACACAGATTGCATGGCCCTCAAAGCTGAAAATACTCTCTAGCCTTAGAGAAAAAGCTTGCCAACCCCAATTTTATATGATCCATCTGCTAGAATTAAGTCATAACATAGCGTCCGCAACTTAAAGAACAGAAATAAAACAAATCTTTTTAGGACTCTGAGAGTAACTGGGCTCTGTACATGATGAGAGCTGGTATTTGTGAACAGTCACTGGGTATAGTCATGAGCCAGAAATTCGGGGACTAAATGAGTCAGTGAGATTGAAATGAGGGAACACCCAGAGAGTAAAACTGACATTTGAAGAACAGACAGGCGGAAGGGAAGAATAAGGGACTTTACCTTTGCTGGCACTGATGGTCTGCAGTACCATCTCTGCTGCACCTCGATCATGGAGTCGTGCTTGCTGGTATAGAAGCTTTTGCTTTTCCATTTCTTTTTCCTGGACACAAATCCCAACCATTTATGTTGAGGCTATCGGTAAGCACAGCAGCTTTCTACAGACCATATTTTTAGTCATCTCTTCATGTATGGGCTCTATGACAACATTATGGACCATTTCAACACCAACGATATTATTAGACAGATATTAACATATTCAACTCTTGTTTTTTTTCCCTTTATAGTTTTCTTGATATGCTTTTGGTGCTGGTTGATCAGGATGAATTTTTCTCAATTTTAATGATTTGATTCGTCCAAAGCCTGTATCACAGTTTTGAAGTACTGTACTTCATCACTGAAACTTGCACTTTCTGATTTATACATTTGTGCATAAGTTTGTCATGTTTTTAGTAATCTCCCATGTCATGGCCATAACTTGATACTGCTCAGCAAATGGCTCGAGTTGCAAGGTATTACTGAATCACAGAAAAACATTAACTGAGATGTCTTGTAGTTTAAGCAAAATTGAAAGCTGATATGGATAAAAAGGAAGGCTTCAACTAAGTAGTGGATTTATGATACGGAGCTCCCCAGTCACCCCCAAAGAATAAGAGATGCAATGTGCCTTTATATTTTGTATTCTCTGGTGGTAACAAACGATACTGCATGGTGCTGCTGGAGCAATGGCTGGAGTTTGTTCTTTTCCACTTAAGCTACCACTGAAAACATAAAGAAGAAAATAAAAATAAAATATAAAGGCACAGCAAGTTCAAGACTGGTATGACCATTCACTTGAGCAATCCAGTTCGCTGGAGAATTGAGACGGAACTAAGCAGTATAAGTTGCAGAATGAAAGTTGCATAGAGCCCTATGACAGCGTGTCCATCAAATGGCGTGGTAGAGAAGCTTAGTCAATGGGACATGAAACAGTCAATTAGTATCATGTCCATAAACACAACGGCCAAAACATATATGACCTAAGAGCAGGAAGAGCTGCAGCAGAGGTAGCCAGAATGACAGCTTTGCTGCCATAAACTTTCCATCCAAAGTACGGAAAATAGACACTGGAAGATGGAAGAGGTTTAAAAAATGAAGGCTTGCTAGTTACAGAATATGAAAAATAAAGTGAACTAAAAGGAGGGGGAAAAGAAATGGGCTCAAACAAATGAAAAAAGAAACCTTTAAATCAAAAGCAACCAACACAGACATTTATGCTGTTACCAGAGAGTTCTCGCCGAGGCTGGCAAATTTTTTTCTTAAATCTTTGATAATATCGTGCTGCGAAAACAAAATTGATCAGGGTTTTTTTTCACACTATAGTTAGAGCTCCTGTGGTTAAATTTTAATTTTTCTTAAATTATGTGATAGGCCTAAATGGAAGCAGAGAAAAGAAAAAAAAAGAGGCAGCTTTGCTTTATATGTAGCCATGCTAACATCTAAAAGGTTTGCCTTCATGTTTAAACCTCTTCCTGTGAAGTCAAAAACAAAACAAAAACAAAACCACACAGACACACAAAACTGTTTTGTCATTACAACACAGCTTCAGGAAAACTGAAAGAGGACCCTTTCGTCTGCTCTTCAGGTGTTGTTTAAAATTGATGAGCAACATTTGATTCTTCCTTTTAGACCCAACAATCTTTTACTTTCCTCCCATTGCCAGAGATATATAGGGAATTTTTGCTTTAAAGCTTTACCAACTTTTGTGAAAGAGTTTTTTAGTAAGAAAATGATAAGAAATTACTGGCTTACAGAACTGCCCTATCGTTTTCATCAACGTAGGAGGCAAAGGAATCCGCAAAAACAATTTCTATTGACCCAACAGAACACATACAGACAGTCATCAGGAAACTCACAAAAGATGGAAGATAACAACATGCCATATACTCTTGAGAGAAAACAAAGCAAAACAACAATTTGCCATTTATGTTCCAAAAGTGGGTAGATCAGTTCAAAGATCTTTCAGACAACAGGCTCTAAGGTCCCAGTAACCTCTTCAGGTAATTGAAACCTTAGGAGGATCAAGAAATAGACAGGATATCAAACTACCTTGTTCGAAGATAAACTCCCTGGACAAACTCATTTTTTAAAATATAGCAACTAAGTTTCATTAACAATAAATATTTTGAGGAAGATGATGAGACTCAAAAAAAACCAACGCTGAGGCAAAAAGATACACCAATCTAGGAGCAGAAAAATATACTTCCTAAAGAGGGATCAAACCTCTCTTGAATTTTCTCTTTGTTAGGCTGAACTGGAAGCTCTCTGTTCAGAATTCTTTATTGTTTTTTTTAAAAATATGTTGTCCTTCGAGAACAACTTCTAGGTATGTAAGGTTAATCTGTCACTAGGAAATTGTATCACAGCATTAAAAAATAAAACCCTGAAAGCTAAACCAGGAAGTTTTTCAGGCGATAAGATGATAGATAATGAGCAAAGAAGAAATAACATTTTGACTTCAAATTAACTGTAGGTTAGCTTTTCTAAACAAATTGGATGCAGATCTCTTGCACGTATCTTACTCAGAGAAAGCTTTGAAAGTAACTTTTCAAAAGTAGGGTTCCCCAGTCACCGCTAGATTTTGCCTACGTTGCCTAAGGGTCTTAAACACCATTTCACCTTAAGCTTGCAGTTTAGTCTTTAAGTTGTTCCAAGGTTACAGGGAATGGTTAGGAAAAAAAGAGCAGCTCCAACATCTGAATCTTCCCTTAGGCAGAACATTCTGATTGCCAAGAGCAACCCGGAACCATCAGCTCATATTCTAACATGATTATTAAGAGTCTTTTCAAGGTCAATTGCGGTCATAAATGAGACCCATGATCAAAACACTGGCACTGAATAAAGAACCCAACACCCGACTGGCTTTTGCTATAACTGAAGTTTGTAATAAAATTGCTAATATTCTTTCATTTTGTCTAAGAGCATGTCACTTTTCAACATTTGATGGGGAAACACGTAGAAAGACCTGAAAACAAGACAAAACATCTGGTTCTTCAACAACTTGCCTTATGTGGGAGAAAAAATAATAAATAAGGCAAATAAATTATAATCCCTCCTGCTCATTGATGGAGAAAATAGTTTTGTCCCCATAATGAAAATGAAAGATATTTTAAACCTGAGCAGTCTGATCATCAGCAAAGAACATCACACGGTCTCAGAAGGACCTTCTTAGCTCCACCGACATCTACAGCAGCATCTGAGGGCATCATAGGCTGAGGTACCAAATCTATCATCTGTGCCTCCCTCCGAACGAGCACAGTTGTTCAGTCTTTTTTCTCTGTATGTCCAATATTTCAACTGCTGAAAAGGTTTTCAAAATGTTTTCCTCTGAAACTGCACATGTAAGGAACAGAAATTTCCAGGAACTGAACTTTTTTTAAACCTATTTCTCATATTTTAATAATCTCCTAAGTCAACATGAAGTATTCTTATTTGGCATCTTAAGTATAGGTATAACCTACAAAGTGATGGTAGATATCAATATTGTAAGAAAAAGGACCAAAAAGTGGAAGATTCAATTGCATAACAGTGGGGACAATGAAAGGAAGTGAAACAATACTAATAATTTTATTTGTAACACAAACAGGTCAACTGAGATTAAGGAGAAACAAAAGCATAGATAAGAGTCACAGTCTCCACTTGGATTAATTTTCTTCTGTTGTACACCGGCTCCTAAGAGTTTAGACTAGCTGCATACCTACAGATTCACCATGATTGGAAAACAGTTATAACTTTGTTTAAAAGTTAATAATGAATGGCTCTAAATTTTTTTTTTAAAGATTAAGTAAACGTATATGGGGTTCCCTAGAAGAAAAGGTCAATGAAGAGAGGGGACTTAGCTGTTTTTTTGTTTTAACCAGGACACCAGGACATACATACTGTATCCAGTACAGTTCCCTGAACACATTAGATTTTGAAGAAAATTCGAGTGAATAAATGACAGAACTAAACAATGTGATATCACATAGTTTGTGATCATAATTAACTTAAAATGTTATCTTTTCATTTGAAGAGCAACAAAACTAGTATAATGTGAAAAGTTTATTTAGTTTACTTTTAGTACACAGTTAAAGAAGTCTTTAGGATTATACACATACAGACAAATAATACTTATCAGATTGTGGGCTTAAGCTCATTCAATTATTAAATTTTTTGTGTGAACTTTTCATTCCTACCCATTCTTTTTAGTATGGAACTTTCAAATAGCATAAAAACCTTCCAGGATCAGTTTTGAGGTTTAGATACATTGTATAAAGTGACTTTAATACTTAATTCTCCTTGTATTATATACATTTGCACTTTGGAGGGAATATTTTTTTCCAGGGGATTCAGCATATTTAGAACTAATTTTAAACTATACTAAAACTAAAACTATATTAAAACTCAGCTGAGTTGAAATAGTTTTCTATTTCAGGGCCAGTTGACAAAACATATATATACCACCAAAAGCTTCAATAATAAGGTATGAAAATCAGAGGAAAGCATGAGTAACTCTAAAATCAAGAAGTTATCGAGTTAGCCAAGTTAAGCTGATTTACCATTAGAGGGAATGTGGCTTATTCCTGAACACAAGATTGATTTTAAACAGCCTTAATTTACCTGTTTGTTTGGTTAAGCCCTAAAGGCACTGGATATGGCCTTGAACACACAAAGCAAGTGCTATGTAGTCCTTTCTCTCCTAGCATAGCCTGACAAAAGAGACAATAAGGACAACAAGGTAGTGGGCTCGGTGGCTAAGCCTGTAATCCCACGCCTTTGGGAGGCTGAGGTGAGTGGATTGCCTGAGCCCGTTGGTTCGAGACACGCCTGGGCAACTTGGCGAGACCTCATCTCTACAATAAGTCAAAAATCAGCCAGGTGTGGTAGCACGTGCCTGTAGTTCCAGCTACTCGGAAGGCTGAGGCGGAAGAATCACCAGAGCCCAGCAGGTCGAGGCTGCGGTGGCCAGGAGCGGCCACTGCGCTCCAGTCTGGGCGACAGAGTGAGACTCCAACTCAAAAAAAAAAGGACAACAAGGTAATTGATGACCACTAATAATGCAAAGTTATGGCTAGATTATGAAGGCGCCAGACTGTTGGATTAATTAGTGGGAAAATTAGAAGTTAGAGTAACTTTGATCATAGAATGAATCACAACTCATTATTTGAATTCTGAGAACTCACAATTCCAGAAGCTCTAGTGCCTGTAATCCAGTCTTCACAAATGTTTATTAATCTTACTCCAGATTTCTGGGGCTGCACTTAAGAATTTGATACAGTCTCAAATTCCCTGCCAAGCAAGACCTGTTTGACTGGGAGAAGGATTTTTCTGGAGACTATCTTAAAGATATATATTTTTCCCATTCTTCCAGATACTTGGCACCCATCCTGTTCTTATCTATCCTCAGATGACATCTGTACAGCTGGGCTTTACTGTATAAGTTGTCAAATAATTACTGTTACTGAATTATGGAGGACATTTTTCATTATAACACATGTTGTCCTCTGGGGGGAACAATGCTGTTGAATTTAACTTAAGAATTTGTCTCTCCCAAATAAAAAGACTAACTTTATTTTATTGCTATAATAAACTGTTAAAGTTATATAATTTCATATTGGTTCCTAGAAAGCTTGGAATCAAATGTGCTGACAACACGCGGCTAATTGACAAGACTCTATGGCATGGGTTTCTGGGGTAACCTCATTCTTGGAAGACTCCTCTTCATGTCCCTCAGCACTTTTTTCCTTCAATTTACCGTTTGTATAGTTCTGTGATACTTTAAATACCAAGCTAGGAAAAGGTGGAGATATGTATGTATGCACAGAAGCAAGATATTATTTTCTATAACATATTTTGGTTGTGACCTTGCTGTTCTAAAAAAAATGGAGTTCATTTTCCTTTTCAATCCTCCACAAAAGAAGAAAAGTAATGAGAACTTGCATACGTTTATCAAATGTTTATGCATTTAGATGAATTGTAAAGCTGCCCTGAAAACTGAAGAAAATTTACACGTGGACAGCAAAGCAGACAATTTTTAAAGGTAGCTAGGACCCTGAGATTGTCTAGCCCAGAACTATTTGTTCAAAGAAGAGAAAGCTGAGACACAGGTTGAGTATGATGTGCTGAAGGTCACACAGCACCCAGATGAGAGTTCAGGTCTCTTGTGTTGTACAGTTTCATCCTCACCATAATGTACATACTGTAAAGATTACTCTATGGGCTTCCCTGACTTGTTTTTAGCTGTCAAATTGATTAATAACAACAACAGCAAATATTTAGAGTTATTAAATGATAGTCAGTGTACTTAGTGCCTTATATGCATTAATTAATTTAGTCCTCATAACAACCTTATGAAGCAGAGACTATAATTAGCCTCATTTTATAGATAGAAGAATTGAGGCCTCAACCCACACAGCTAGATCCGTGGTAGAATAGAATTTAAACACAAGAAGTGCATCTGAGTGTCTGTGCTTTTAATGTCTCCGTTGCCTCCCATTTACTGTACATAATCTGATCAAGTATAAACTTTAACTAGGCTTATTTTTTAAAATAACTGCACACTGGCTAGGTGTAATGGCTTATGCCTATAATCCTAGCACTTTGGGAGGTCGAGGCGAGAGGATTGCTTGAATCCAAGAATTTGAGACCAGGTTGGGCAACACAGTGAAATCTCATATCTACAAAAAGTTGAAATAAAGAAGTCAAGCGTGGTGGTGCATGCCTGCAGTTCCTCCTACTTGGGAGGCTGAGGCAGAAGGACTGCCAAGCTTAGGAGGGCGAGGCTACAGTGAGCCATGACTGTGCCACTGCACTCCAGCCTGGGCGACAGAATGAGACCTTGATTCAAAAAATAAGCAAATGAAAATGACTGCACACAAAGTCAAATTATTTTGTGCATATTAAAAATGCACAATTACATGTTTAAGTATATAATCATTCCCCGATATCTGTGGGGGGATTGGCTCCAGAACCTCCCACAAACACAAAATATACAGATGCTCAAGCCTCTTATAGAAAATGCTGTAGTATTTACACATCATCCTCCTATATACTTTAAATCCTCTCTAGATTACTTGTAATACCTAATACAATGTAATGCTATGTAAATAGTTATTATACTCTCTTGTTTAGGGAGTGATGATAAGAAAAATAGGTCTGTACATTTTGGATAGATACTATTTTTTTCTCCCAAAATGTTTCAGATCCATGGTTGGTTGCAACCAGGGGTGTAGAAAGCACAGATACAGAAGACTGGATGTCTTCTATACAATCTACTATACAAGTCCACATAATCATATGCACGAATTATAATATACAATATAGAGGACGATGCCTTCTGGGAATCTGCCTTGTACCAGGGCTAGTACTCCACCCTGTCAACTCCTCTCTCTCCAAACCGTGGCCATTTGCCTTGCTTCGGAGCCGGAATGGCCTTAGAAAGGACTGGCACCATACTATGAAAGTCAGCTGCTACCACCACTACCACTCACCCAAGAGACCCCACACTGATGGAAAGAGACACTGTGGTGCTTGGACACTCAACAAGCTGGACCCAAGGCAGCCCTGGCTTTTCTGCGGTTGTCTGGAAGAGCTGGTGAATATCAGCAGGAAGCGTGAAGAAATCAACTCCCTGTGACCAGACAGGAAGTGAGAAGGAAAGTATCCATCCTCCTTCCCCAGGAGGCAATATTTCTTAACGCATATGACCTCTCTAGAGGCCTCGCATGCCACTGAGCAACAAGTTGTATTACTGACAGCTGTGATCAGCTAAAGAACGCTCTCCCTCATATATGCCCTCCCTCCCCTGTATCATTTCTCTTTTTCTCTCCCTACCACTTCCCTGGGATTGTAGTGCCTCCATTCCCTGATATAGTGTTAGCACATAAGCATTTTGCCTCTGTTTTCTAGGAAACCTGGGCTAAGGCATGAGATCACTACTTGAGTTCAATGCTTTCATTATATAAAAATGTAGTTTGGCCAGTTGCAGCAATAGGCATGAGTACCGGAAAACACTGACCATCAAACATCCTTCTCTCTTTCCCCTCTATGATTCATTAATATGACAAGCAACTCTTAATGCATGAGTCTATATTTTGGATACCGCATAGGTTCTGCAGTAGGAAGTAAAGAACTGTACGTTTTCTTGATAAAAGAAATAATTATGTCAATATTTTATATCCATAGCTGAATCTTTAATTTTAATGTATTTTAAAAATTCTCTTTTCTAAATTTCTGGGAGGCCTTTTAATTTGAATTGCTGTGTTACTACGAAAAGCACCGAAGGTGCAGTACATGCTGTAGTCAACTCTTTCTTGTGGAATTGCCAAAAAAATGGAATTCTACTTAAAATTAGATCCATAGAGGGGCCACACAAAAATTCTTGTGTCACGGGAATAGTGCTATATAATGTCCGTCCTGAAGACATTTTGGACCCAAATTGATTTTTCCATACTCGATGGTGCACACTTTGGAGTATGAGCTGGGTATTGGTCTGAGTACTTTAGCAGGTATGATGTCATTTTAGTTAACGTCTTAGACCCATCTGGAAGAGAATATGCTCGTCCCCTAAGTATTTACTACAGAATATTAACTCTGCCACAGACTTATTTAGCATGTATTACTCAATACATTCTCTTTAATCAATAGTACAGAATAATAGGACCCTAGGGACTCATCAGAGAATTCATCTGTGAGTTAGAAATTGGGCATTTGCCAAAGGAAAACTCAACTTGCCTAATATTTGAGAAAGATGGCCTAAAAGACATGTTAATGCTCCATTCCTCTCTTATCTAAGCTTCACTATCATTAATTTAGGATTTTCAGCAAGTAATAAATCTATAATATAGTATTAACTTAACACTCCAAGGAAATGTTTTCACCGCATAAGCATTTTATGTCACACCCTCAGATTTCAGAGAAGGGCAACAGAAGTCGAAGCAATTGTCTAAAGAATGTTTCTGAGCATTTTGTGAAATCTGAGTATTTTGAAAATGTGGTCTGTTGTGGTACCAAAGTTCTTTGTCGATAGGACGGAAGAACTCATCATGCTCAGAAAACAAAGTTACTTGACTTGAAAAATTATTTATTATTATTATTTGCTTTGGCTTACGAAAATTTTAAAAGGGACATAAAGCACTTAACTGCAAAAATGAAGTTTTCAGACAACTGCTAAAAGATTTCTTCCTTTTCAATTAATGTTGGCCTCTTTACAAGATTTAACTGTTCTTCTTTATGGTTTTAATAATGAAGCAGCTCCAAATCTAAAAAATAATTAACTAAATATGCAATAGCTATCAAGTAAGTTGTTGCAGAAAAATCATATTTACATATATTATGAATGAAACAGGATAGTAAATTATCAAGTTAAATCAGGCAAGTTTTAATATAATCACATCATGAAGCATACATATGATGAAAGAAGAGAGCTAGGTCTTGGCTTTTCATTCCCCATTCCCTGTTTTTCATGTTATTTTGAGCCTTACTGTATTCCTCATAGAAAGTGTCCTTAGAAGAGCACTTTTCTTTAAATCTGCTTATTTTCTCTTCTCAATGCATTTGTTGAATATTTTATAAATAATTTAAGTAGAAACTACAGCAAATATTAATAATCAACCCGTTACAGAAATAAAATTCAATTATCACACACTTTGTTACTTATAAACTTATTTGAAATAATTTGTTATATGAATTATAACTGCCAAAATAACTTTCAGGTTCACTTTAACTTATGTGAAAAATTCCACTATCAGAACTATGTCTAAATTATTCCAATCAGACATCTCCATCTAAAAAGTCTGGTAGATTACTAAATTTATAAAGAAAGTAATCGTCTAATTGTCTGGTTCAGTTTTTCAGTGGTTTTGTTGGTATCACATAATCAACTTCAGAGAAGAGTATTTTCATAGGCGATTGAGTGACACAACTGTCTCTCAACTTTGTAAGATTTCCTATCACGTACAGAGTATGTATTTTGTGAAGAGTAGCATGCTACACAAATTAGACCTAAATAACAAGTTATACCGCCAAATCCACATGGAGATCAGTAACACAACTAGCTAGGAAGTGAGAAGCCCCAGATCGGGTATATTGTGTTACACTATAAATGTGTGCCAATTCCCAGCACTTTAAAAGCCTGTCTCGGCCAGGTGTGGTGGTTTAGCCTGTAATCCCAGCACTTTGGGAGGCCGAGGCAAGATGATTGCCTGAGCCTGGAGGTTCGAGAACAGCCTGGGCAACTTGGTGAGACCTCATCTCTACAATAAATCACAAAAATTAGCTGGGTGTGGTAGTGTGCATCTGCAGTTCCGGCTACTTATAAGGCTTATAAGGTAGAAGGATCCCCTAAGCCCAGCAGGTTGAGGCTGTGGTGGCCATGAGAATGCCACTGCACTCCAGCCTGGACGACAGAGTGAGACTCCAACTCAAAAAGAAAAAAAAAAAAAAGCCTGTCTCTTACTGGGGCAGTCATACCTCCTGGTCTATATCTTCTATTTTGGGATTATTTGCCAGGTTTCACCATCATGTGTATTTGCCCACCATTCTCAATCCAAAGGCAGCCCTTTCTCTCAGGTCAGGCTGCATACCTCATTTGATTTTTTGTCCTTAGACTGGTCTGAATCCTAGAGGCAAATACTGATTCTACCACTTGTTTTCTTTTAAACTTCTTTCCTGAATTAAAAACCTTTCTAATGTCACTAAATTTGGCACTCCTGAAACCATATCCCTCTTTTAAAGTAGAATGGTTTTCTAGAGTAGTAGAAATACCTTCTCCTTTACCCCTATCACACAAGTATCAATACATTTTACATTAACTTTTATGCTATTTGGGAAACTAAATCTTTGATTGATGTTAGGAGAGCTCTTCACATATTCATCCCTCAACAATCCACAGAAATTTTATCTGAGATAATTGGTGATAAAAAATCAAAGTCTACCAAATTATTATTGCACCCATCATCTATTGCTGAAGTACACATATCTTATTAAGTTTTATGCCCATTATATGCCATTAGCCATTATGTCCTCAGATCAGAGCTATATCTGAGAGTATATGCATGAGTTCAAGGTTTAAAATGTATGAGGATCATGGTGTGTCCTAAGAAAAATACATTCTTCCTATCATAAGAGTGAGTCAAACATACTGGAGTTTGTTTCTTCTAATAGATTCTTTAGCACAGTCTAAAAATTCATTTTATCAGCAAATATTTCACTTTTTAAAGATAGAAGACAAAGCCAAATAAAAATGAAAGTTTTTTTTTTAAACTAAAGTTGTTATGGGTACTGTCTTCTGGAGATGTTTATGCTGGATTTCCCTACTAAATAGCCTCATTAAAATAAAATGTAAGCTTATCAGGGTCCATGTCAAAGTAAAAAAAAAAAAAAAAATGTAGTTCCAGATCAGAATGTTTTCTCTCAGCAAATGTTCCAAGTATTTAGCTATTCAAAATATTAAGAGATGGAAATAGTCATCTAGTTCTTCCCTTTACTGAAATGACAAAAATCCATACTGGAATCATGGAACATAATCTCCAGTTGCTAATTAAAGATACAACAGCACAATGGAAAGCAGATGTCTTTCCAATCTCACCAGCAATATCATTTATCATGTCTGTTTTCAAGTAATGAGACTAGTGTTAAAAAGAAAAACTCAAGAGGGGTAGGGATAAAGTTAAAACACATTATACTGAACATGAAAAGTTTTTTAGCTACAAGTTCATTACCCAAAGTGCTGGACTCTTTTATTCCAGCACAGCCTACAGCTCAAGGTTAACATGGAGGATAAAATTTCAAATTATGCATCATATTAAATGAGTTGCAAGAAGAATAAACCTGTGTCAAGGAAGGGATACTGAAGAGACTAATTGCAATGGAGCTACAAACTTGTAGTAAGATTTCCAAGATCTTTTATTAACAAAAGAATCGAAGATGTTGGGTCTAACAAAGGTAAATGTCACAAGAAACCGAAACTCAGACCCAGACAAATACACACATATATATAGTTTTACCTTGCTGCGTTGGGATCCTGTGACCTTAAGGAAGGATGAGGACAAGAAGTAAAATAGCAATAAACAATTGCTCTGAAGACAACCGATAGACCATAAATGGTGTGCACGTCAGAAAAAAAAATTATTATTTTCTGCTTACAGCTCATTCTAATTTACCTTGGTTTGTTATCAATAAAGATGGATTTGAGAATAGAATACACATACACTTGAAAAGATTATAGTGTCATATTGGAAATTAATCCTATGACATTTTTCTCAGCCAGCAATAGTCACAGGTTATCCCCGAATTAGGTTGTTTTCATATTTTTGGCACATTGACTTCAGTGCTGCAGAGATGCTCATATCAAACTGTTTCTGAAAGGACAATGCCCTGCACTCATTCCTTGGCTGTACATTCTTGTGGGCCCGCTTTAAGTAAAGACTCATTGCTGGCTACTGATATATTTTCAGACTTCTAGCTTTAAATGCAGACACATAAATTAAAGTGAAAAAAAAAATCTAATTTCTATTTCTTTCCACTTAGTTTCTGTTGGAAAATTCTAAAAACAAAAACAAACAAACAAACAAAAAGGAATAAATAAATAAGAAGAGTGGTAGTTAGCAACAACTAGCTTTTCTTATAAACAGCAAAAGTACAGTATAAGCAAAAGGGGGAAATAATACCAACTTTCCTTCTGACTAGTTAATATTAAGCAGCATTTCAAATTATTTGGAATATTTAAAGGCTGAGAACATTTGAGAAAATAATCATTAAGTACAATACAGTCCTAGAAATATATGCCCCCCTACCTCATGCAAGCAAATTTCATCATGTGCCACTATCTGCATATGTACATGGAATGAGTGACCTAGTTGGACGGAAGTCGAAAGAGGCCAAATCTTTCAGACTTCAGGGGAAAAATGCCAAACCAAGGTTTTAATGAAACACTTGATGTCATGTTGCTCTTCAGTAAACATTCTCCTCACATGTCTGTTAGAAATTCCAGACCACAACATCACTGAGATGAGAATAATTTGAAGCCATCTCATCTCTGAGGGCTCTCAGGAACACTCATTCTGAACATATGGGCTTTATTTCATTAATTCACTATTCTATGTTCCTTGGTCTTAACTTCAGCAAATGTTAGGACTCAGGTTTGTCCATCCAGCTCTGACATGCAGTTCCTTGACACAATAAGCTGCAATAAGCCATGAAGCAAGAAACATAAATGTCAGTTATAAGCTATGAAACAATGTTCCCAGATAGAAAAAAGACAAATCTAGAAAGATGGATCTTACTTCAAAACTCTTCACTTCTTCTTCACCCTCATCATCTTCCTCATCATGACAACTCTGATACAAGTAAAAAAAAAAGAGACAGGAATATATTGAGG
This sequence comes from Cephalopachus bancanus, assembly GCA_027257055.1. Lineage (NCBI taxonomy): Eukaryota > Metazoa > Chordata > Mammalia > Primates > Tarsiidae > Cephalopachus > Cephalopachus bancanus. The sequence goes on along the minus strand of JAPVLO010000084.1, from coordinate 211,841 downwards.
CAGAAAGTGCAAAAGAATTACTTACATAGAACACCAAATCATTTGTAGTAATTTATCATCAACATCATTTAAACACATATAAGATGACATGATTAATGAACTCATAACCTGAAAGAAAATTACATTATATATTGTGTTTTTACAAAATTAAAATATTCAAATATCTATTTTATATATAACAGATAATTGTGAGGTCCATAGAATACTACACACATACTATTTATTCATGCATTTACCTTGTTCAAATCAAACTGCAAACCTTAAAAGACAAGGATTCTTGTTTTCTTTTCTTTATGTTGCCATTACAATATAGATGCATGAAATTACCCTTTATTAAAATTAATAGGGGGCAGTGTCCAATAATTAAACTGGTTCTTATAATCCTTTTACTTTTTAAGTCATTTTTACTGTATGTGGCCAAAAGGAATAAAGTGAAATTCTAACAGCTACTAATATCATTCTTTGTAGATAAAAATGGCAAAATTGCCTTTTCCATTGGGGGGGTTATGAGTTATGATTTAGGATCTGTGCTAAACGGTGCATGTATTATTATCTAATTGCCACAGTGAAATTAGATCTTTTGCTGCTAAGGAGGCAGAGGAGTATGGTTGTCAGGAGCACGGACTGAAGAGGCAGAGTACCCGGTTTAAATTCTGACGCTGCCTGTTGTTCAGGCTTGGGCAAGTTCTTCCATCTGTGTCTCTGCTTCTTCATGTTGAAGATGGGAATTTAAAAAAACAAGACTAACTGGGTTCTTGAAAGAATCACATGAGCTAAAAACGTCAATTTTTTGTCACTTAGGAAAAACATTTCTGAGAAATTATATGTTTTTAATAAATTTTAGCTGCTATTAATATTATGGTTTGGAAAAGCATGGTGACTAAAGGGAAATGTTCATTAACCAATGACTATGATAGGAAGAAACCTACAGCTCTTCAAAGTTAGGTTGTACCCTTCTAAGCGTTTCTTATGTTTGGTAAGCCCTAAGTGTATCCGTGAGGTGTTTGGAGGCAAACAGTGAAATGTAAATTACAAATCAGAAAAATACTTTTAATTTGATGAGTCACAATACTCTGGGCATAGAAATAAGCTGGAGATGGGAGAGAAGGTACAAAATGTGATCCTTCCATCAACACCATGATAAATTTTCTAAGGTCTGTCATATTCTTCTACTCATTCAACAAATATATACCGAGAACTACCCCTTCCATTGAGAATAGTAGGCACATGAACACGGTTTGCAAAGGAGGAAATAAAAGTGGAGACACAGGCCTGTGACACTATCACTATGTGGGTAAGGTGCTAAACTGCACATTTCACCACAGAAGCAAAGATGTTAGTGATTCACTCAGATAGCAGGAGTTTTTCTACTACATGTTAAAATGTTACTTGACCCTCCGTCAGTTAACCAGGAATTTAAAAAATATAAACCCATGAGAACTTTAGCAAAACAGGCTTGGAAGGCAGATCTGTGTTCCTTCATAAATATGTAATATACATCTAATGTCAAATATGGAGGAATTGTGTTTACCTGTTCCTTAAAATGACTATTCTAAGGTCTCCCGTTAGAATTAATGGGAAATTAATTTATAATTAGCATTAGTAAGTAACAGTGAAAATTATAAGAATTTTATCAGATAACAAGCATGTTTACTAAAGAAAATTATAAAATGTCTCCTAAGGATATGAAGTTTTAAATTTTCTCAAGTACATCATCTCCTATAAAAAATTCATAAACTTCAGAAACAGGGAAGAAACAAGGTTTGAAATGAAAAATATATTCATGATCTGGGAAGACGGTGACAGAGCCAGTTGGACTATGCAAGTCCCTGTGTGAGTGACTGCATGGAAAATGTGGGGCACGTGTCTATGAGTAAGTGGGCGTGTGAGTGGCTGACTGGGTAGGGACTTGGGAGCAAGTGGCCAGGGTGCTCCTGGAGAAGTGGCTGGTGCTGCAGCTGTTCTGCTGGGACCCTAGCATTTCCCGGGAGAAGAAGCCAAGCACCGTTAAAAAAAAAAAATCAGCAAAGCCCTTTCCGGAAGCAGCCAAGAATGACTGCTGGACACAGTCAGCAAGGTCTGTAGAGGGAGCATAGCAAGGGAACAGAGGCAGAGCCCCACTGTAGAAGACGAAAGAGGCACCCTGCCACCATCTTGAAAGCAGGGCAGGAGAATGTTTCGGCTTGCTCACCACGGACCAACAGACTCAATCCCTGTGACCGGCGAATTAACTACTAAGGGGCTGACTACGACCAGAGGGACCATCTCGAAAGCACAAACTCTGGAGGGACAGGACAACTGCTGAGTTTCAGGTGCCCCACCCCTGCCCTGAATCAGCCATGGGACAAAGGGTGTGATCAGAAAAGGATGAGCAAAACCCTAGAAGTGATGACTCTGGGACTGACCCAATCCCTTCCTCCCCATCAATTCTCTGAACGTCAGACCCACATGGCTGGGACACAACTGAGAGGGACAAATCCAGGCAGAGGCTGGATGTCAGCCATGATAGGAGGACTCTACTCCAGTGTAAGCCTGGCTGGGTGCCCGCCGCCGGCGCCTAGGGAAGAGACAACCCTGCACCTCCTCACCCGAGGGGATTTCCCACCATAAAAGAGTGGGAGGGGGGACTGAAGCCACACCCATCCCCCACTACCTCCTCTTCCTTCCCAGGCTGAACACTGGGGAGACTGTGAAAGATGCCACAGTTCCACAGAGACAGCAGAGAGGCTTACCTGTGAGCAGCTGAGAAGAACAATTACAGAACCTGCCACAAAAGGGCAGCTTGTTTTTTGGTTTGCTTGTTTCTTTAATTTTTTTTTTTCCTTTGTGCACATGTGAGGGTTTGATCTGAACCCCCATCCCCACCACCTGTTTTTTTCTTCTTGGTTTTTTTCCTCCCACTTTCTTTCTTTTGTTTTTTGTTTTCTGTTTATGTGTGTAGTGAATGATGTGAGGGTTCATCTTTCAGGTTTTGTTCTTCCTTTTTTTAGTTTAATTGTATGTGTGAATGTATGTGTGAAGATTTGATTTGAATTCTTTTTTTCCTTTTCTCTTTTTCTTTATGTGTTGGGTGTGTGTGTATGTGTTCAGTTTTCCTGTTTTTTCTTTCATTTTATTTATTTTCTGTTTGTTTTGGTTTTAATTTCTCTGTGTGTCTGCTTTTTTTTTTTTCTGCTTTTGTTTTTCTGTGTTTTTTTTTTTTAAATTTTTTAAAATTTTTGTCCATCGTATTTTATTCTACTTTTCCCTGTCCTCCTCACTGCTGTTACTGTATCTTGGACTCGAAGTACACACATGGACCCAATGCACTGTCATATAGAGTGGTGGTGGGGATTAGATTTCAGGGAACCCATACAACAATCTGTGAACACTATGATTTACAAATAGTTTCTAAACCCTAGCTCCCTGTCTTTCACCTTATTAGACTTTCAAAATTACAAGACACAGCAAAACTTCCCACCCAAAATCCTATTTCAAAATAAAACAAGTTCAGAACCCTGATCAAGGAAGAATAGAGAGTTGATGTATGACTATATCAAGAGGCTGAACCTACACCTGATTGGTACCCCAGAAAAAGAAAAGGAAACAGAGAACACCTTGGAGCAAATATTTCCAGGAGGTTACATAGGAAAACTTTCCCCATCTCACCACAGATGTGACCATTCAAACACAAGAGATACAAAGAACCCCCACAAGACATCAAATGAGAAGACCAACCCCTGGACACATAGTAATTCACCTGCACTAAGTAGGTACAAAAGAAAAATTCCAAAAGGCAGCAAGAGAGAAAGGTCAGACTACCTACCAGGATAGCAATCAGAATAGCAGCAGACCTATCAACAGGAACACTACAAGCTAGAAGGGACTAGAGTCTAATATTCAAGGTCATCAAAGTTAAACAATTTCAACTAAGAATTTCCTCCCCAGTCAAGCTCAGCTTCTTCAGCAATGGAGCATTAAAATCCTTCCAGAAATTCAATCCCTAAGAGATAATGCAGCTTCCAGACCAGTTCTACAGGAGATGCTTAAGAAGGTAGTAAGCACAGAAGGGAAAAAAAAAAAAAGAATGACTACATATATCTTAAGAGAACAGTAGAACAAAGAATCAACAGAGAATACATTGCAAATGAAAACTTGAAAACACTCATATACCAACCCAAAAGTTAAAAGAAAACAACAAAAAACATTATAAGAAACTCATGGCCGGGCTCGGTGGCTCATCCTGTAATCCCGCGTTCTGGGAGGCCGAGGTGAGTGGATTGCCTGAGCCCGCACATTTGAGACCCGCCTGGGCAACTTGGCAAGACCTCATCTCTACAATAAATCAAAAAAATTAGCTGGGCGTGGTAGCGCACGCCTGTAGTTTCAGCTACTTGGAAGGCTGAGGCAGAAGGCTCGCCGAAGCCCAGCAGGTCGAGGCTGTGGTGGCCGAGAGTGGCCACTGCACTCCAGTCTGGGTGACAGAGTGAGACTCTAACTCAAAAAAAAAAAAACTCATGACGGGGATAAAAAATCACATTTCAGTAATCAGCCTGAACATGGACTAAACATACCACTGAAAAGACACAGAATGGGAAACTGGATAAAAAACCATGACCTAATAATTTGCTGCACCCAGGAAACTCATCTCACCACAAGGGACACACACACACTCAAAGTTAGAGGACGGAAAATGAATTTCCAGATGAATGAATCACAAAAGAAGGCAGAAGTCGTGATCTTAATATCAGACAAAACAACCTTTAAGCTTAAAAATTTTAATGTTAACTTTAAAAATTTTAAAAATATGAGAGGATACTATATAATGATAAAAGTTTCAATCCATTAACAAGAAATATTCATCCTAAACATATATGTGCCCAACACAGGAGCACCAACATTTATAATGCAACTATTAAGTAAGCTAGAAAAAGATATTGACTGTAACACTATTATAGCTGGGGACTTATATATCCCACGAACAACCCTAGATAGATCACTGAGGCAAAAAATCAACAAAGAAATCCAGAACCTCAACTTGACACTTGACCAGATGGACTTAATAGATACCTACAGAACACTTCACCCAACAACCACAGAATATACATTCTACTTATCACCACATGGAATGTACTCCAATATCGATCACATCCTAAGCCATAAATCAAACAAAAACAAATTTCATAAGATTGAAATACTGCCATGTACCTTCTCAGACCACAGTGGAATAAAAATAAATATAAACACCAACAATATTCCCCTCCAAACCCACAAACACACGGACACTAAACAGCATGATGCAGAATGATTACTGGGTCAACACAGAAATCAAAACAGAAATTTAAAACTTCCTGGAAGCAAATGAACAGAAAGAAACATCTTACCAAAACCTCTGGGATGCCGTGGGAACAGTTCTAAGAGGGGAACTTATATCTCTACTAACACACATCAAGAAAATGGAAAGATCACAAGTTAACAGCCTAACAAATCACCTAAAGAAGCTGAAAAGACAAGACCATCAAAACCCCAAGTTTAGCAGAAGAATCCAGATCACTAAAGTAAAAACCTAAATACAGGACATAGAAAACAAACATAAAGAAAAAAAAATCAACAAAATAAAAAGCTGGTTCTTTGAAAGAATAAACGAGATTGATAAACCCCTAGCCAGAATGATCAAGAAAAAGACAGAAAAAAGTCAAATAAACACAATCAGAAGTGCAAAAAGTCAAATCACAACTAATCCAGAAGAAATACAAAAGATTATCAGAGTCTACTATGCACACCTGTATGGAAACAAACTTGATAACCTAAATGAAATGGAGGACTTTTTGACATCACACATCCTCCCAAGGTTGAAGCAAGAAGACACCAAGACACAAAATAGACCAATAACAATGCAGGAAATTGTAGCCAGGCTCAGTGGCTCAGCCTGTAATCCCGCACCTTTGGGAGGCTGAGGTGAGTGGATTGCCTGAGCCTGCAGGTTTGAGACCCACCCGGGCAACTTGGCGAGACCTCATCTCTACAATAAATCAAAAAATCAGCCTGGTGTGGTAGCGCACACCTGTGGTTCCAGCTACTTGGAAGGCTGAGGCGGAAGGATCACGGGAGCCCAGCAGGTCAAGGCTGCAGTGGCCGGGAGTGGCCACTACACTCCAGTCTGGGTGACAGAGTGAGACTCCAACTCAAAAAAAAAAAAAAAAAAATTCAGGAAATTGCATCCGTCATAAGAAAGCTATCAACAACAACAACAACAAAAAATCCTGGACCTGACAGCTTTCCAGCAGAATTCTATAAAACACACAAGGAGGAGCTGATACCAATCCCAATGAAAGCATTTCAGGCAATTGAGAAATATGGAATTTTTCCCAAATCATTTTACGAAGCTAACATCACACTGAAATCCAAACCGGGTATAAAAGATCCAACAACAAAAAAATGGAACTACAGACCATTATCCCTAATGAATATAGATGCAAAAATTCTCAACAAGATTCTAGCAAATAGGATCTAATAACACATCTCAAAAATCATCCATCATGACCAAGTAGGTTTCATCCCTGGGACACAGGGCCGGTTCAACATCTGCAAGACCATAAATGCAATGAAATACATCAACAGATGTAAAAATAAGAATGATATGATTATATCATTAGATACTTTTGATAAAATCCATCATCCCTTCTTGATAAAAACCTTTGAACACCTAAACATAGAGGGAACGTACCCCAAAATATTGAGCACCATCTACAATAAATTCACAGTCAGCATATTACTAAATGGACAGAAACTGGAAGCATTTCCCCTGAAAATCGGAACAAGACAAGGCTCCCCATTCTCACACCTCCTGTCCAACATTGTGTTGGACATCCTAGCTAGAGCAATTAGACAAGAGAAAGAAATTGGGAATATCCAAATAGGAAAAGAAGTTAAGTTATCCCTCTTCGCAGATGATATAATCCTATATCCTGAAAATCCAAAAGAATCTGTCAAAAACCTCCTTGTACTTATAAACAACTATGGCAAAGTCTCAGGGTACAAAAAAAATGTGCAAAAAAACCCAGCCACATTCTTACACTAACAACAAACAGAGAACCAGATAAAAAAGCACAATCCCATTCATAATACCCACACGCACAAAATGAAGTATCTCGGTATATTCCTAACCAGAGAAGTGAAAGACCTTTACAATGAAAACTATAAAACACTGCTCAAAGAAATCCAAGAAGACACAAACAAATGAAAAAATATTCCATGCTCATGGATAGGAAGAATCAACACTGCTAAGCTGTCCATCCTACCAAAGGCAATCTACAGATTCAACACAATACTCATTAAACTACCAATATCATTCTTCTGAGACCTGGACATGACAATACAGAAATTCTTCTGGAAATATAAATGACCACGAATAGCCAAAACAATCCTCAGCAAAAGAAACTAAGTGGGAGGTATCACACTTCCAGCCTTTAAACTTTACTGTAAGGCTACAATAATCAAAACAGCCTGGTACTGGTACAAAAACAGGCACGTGGACCAGTGAAACAGGACAGAGATTCCAGAAGCAAAACCTCAATTTCTCAGCCAACTCATCTTCGACAAAGCCTCCACCATCAACCAGTGAGGAAGGAGAACCTATTCAGTAAATGGTGCTGGGAAAACTGGCTGACCACATGTAGAAGATTGAAACAGAACCCCCTACCTATCACCATACACAAAAATCAACTCCAAATGGATCAAAGACCTAAACGTAAAACCTCAAACTATAAGAATCTTAGAAAACGCAGAGACAGCCTTACAGAGATAGGAGTAGGCAACTAATTCCTGATCAAAATCCCAGGTGTCCATGTCATAAGAGATAAAATAGACAAGTGGGACCTCACTAAACTGAAAAGCTTCTGCAAAGCAAAAGAAACCATCGAGAGAGTAGGGAGACAGCCCTACTGGGAAATGGGAAAAATATTTGCCAGCTGTATATCTGACAAAGGCCTACATTCAGTATCTACAAGGAACTCAAATGTGCTGAAAGCGGGGGTGGGGGGGAGAACAGCCCCACTAAAAAGTGGGCAAAAGACAGGAATAGACATTTCTCAAAAGAAGATATATAGGTACATGAAAAAGTACTCAGCCTTACAAATCATCAGAGAAAAGCAAATCAAAATCACATTGAGATACCACCTAACTTCAGTAAGAATGGCCGTCACTAACAAAACAAACAACAATAGATGCTGGTGAGGATGTGGAGAAAAGGGAATGTGTCAACACTGCCGGTGGGAATGCAAACTAGTTCAACCTATGGAAAACAGTGTGGCAATTCCTAAAAGAACTAGAAATTGACCTTTCAGATGATCCAGCAATTCTCCCACTGGGAGTATACTCAGAGGAACTTGAATCATTCTACCAAAAAGATACCTGCACAGGCGTGTTTATTGAAAAACTATTCACAAAGGCAAAAACATGGAACGGACCATACTGCCTATCAAAACTGGATTGCTTAAAAAAAATTATGGTGCATATACACAATGAAATATAATGCAGCCATAAAGAAGGACAAACAAATGGACTGTGCAACAACTTGGATGGATTTAGGGTCGATATACTCAGTGATTCATGACAGAAGCAAAGAACTAAGTACCACATGTTCTCACTCGTAAGCGGACCCTGAACATTTACTATAATACTATAAGGGAGGAATTGGCAGTAGCAGGATACTGCCAGGAAGTGGGAGGAACATAACATCAATAAGGTACCTGATCTCAAACCAGGCAAAGTGGGGACCAAAGGGAGGACCAAACTTTACCTGCATGATGTCCACTTGTATATCTGATCCTGAAATTGTATCTCACATCTTCAAAATCAAATAAAAATTTTTAAAAAGTCTAATTATCAGACAAAAAAAAAAAAGAATACATCCAAACTGTCATTTTGGATTATAAAGATATGTTTTTAAACTATAAATTCTTATCATGTTTGCTTTTATACAATGGAATGGTCCATTGAGAGCACTGGCTGAGGAATAATTTTTACTAAAAAAAGTATTTTGAAATTAAATATTTTAAACTGTTTCAAAATATTTTTCTAAGAAAGCTTAATACAATTTGTTACTAACAAGATTAAATCTAGGCAGATTTGGTAGCTCACTCCTGTAATCTCAGCACTTTGGGAGGTGGAGACGGGAGGACTGCTTGAGCCCAGGAGTTCAATACCAGCCTAGGCAATATAGCGAGACCTCATCTCCACAAAAAAGTCAAAAAATTATCTGGGCATGGTGGTACATGCCTATAGTCCCTGCTACTCAGAAGGCTGAGGCAGAAGGATCACCTGAGTCCAGGAGGTCGAGGCTGCAGTGAGCTGTAATCATGCCATTGCACTCCAGCCTGGGTGACAGAATGAGATCCTTACTCCCAAAACAAAAAACAAAACAATAAAAATCTGTGATTTTTAAAAACCTTGCAACCTGAATCTGCTTGGAGTATATACTACATCTGATAAAATTCATCAAAGTACTTTAAACTTCTGCTGATTGGCTTGAGGTTATGCCTAGACCACAAGAAAACTATGTCAGAGCTCCAGCAACTTTTGAATGTACTGGGCAGAAACAGAAAGATTTATAGGCATAAAAGGTACGCTCTTCAGTAGCAAATGGCATCCATGTACTATGAATGATATGCTAAGCAAAAAGGAAGATGTATTAGGCAGTCCTGAGGCACAGGATTTTGCTTTCTGGATCAGAATGATGAATTCTAGGCAAAGAAGACTCATACCATATGCCAGGGAAGAAATGCTGAATATGATAAATACATAAAAGAGGCAGAGCATGGACTAGATACTATAGAAGGAAAAACATAGAAAAAGTAAAATAAAATAGAGGATACTTAAAACCGTTCAGGTATTCAGAACAAAATTTAAAACTGGCAATGAGAATAAGTTTCTTTAGCTTTCCAGTACCTGCTGAAAGTTTCACTCTGCAAAAGAAATATATTTCATACATTCCTTAGCTGCCTTTCTGATGTGACAACTCCTTAGAAGGCTGAGGAGGCAAAGCCAGCCACAAACTTTCAGTATGAATTTAAAGGGAGCTAGTGGGTGAGAGAGGAGAGAGAATTCTCACAAGAAAGTGACCCTGGCATTTTATATTTTTGACCAACAAAGAATGGAATGCTGGGCATAGCTGAATGTGTATCTTGAAAACTAAAAAGCTAATTAGAGAAGGAGAAGGAAAGGAGAAAAGGGATGTCTTAGCCGGAAACTCAAAAGAGTGGAAAGATTAGTCAGTGCTTAATGCATGGTATCATTCCAGATACTTTCACACGGTTACCTTATTTAAATTGATAAAACCGTTGTTAGAGTGAGGTAGTTTCAGACAGTTCGGGAGGGATGACAGGTTGGTACAGGGACATTCTGAGGAATCAAGCACGAGTGAGCACGATGCAGACCAAAGGGGCTGGCAATGCAAACATTACACGTGCTGGAAATTCTCTGATGCAATTTTTAAAAGAGGAGATATACATGATAGGAGTAGGGGGTTGAAAAAAAAAGAGTAATCAAAAAAGAATATTTACCTAAAGTTTAGAATGAAGTGTGGCTTGAAAAATACAAAGATTTTAAATGATTTTTTAGACGATTGCCAAAACATAGTAAACATAAAGCAGTAAATGTATGATTTAGAGGAGATACTGTAATAATTGCAATAGAGAGGGTGTGCAGGACTACTCATCAGCTTTTTTGTTTTGGACTTAACTACCAAAAAGAAGTGAAGTGATTTTTAAGTATAAAAAAGTACCTAGCCTAGAGAAATGAAAATTATGACCTCAGCAAAATACCATTTTACATCCATTTGGTTGACACATGTCAATAAGTTATATATAAGTATTGGAGAGGATGTGGATTATCAGATTCCCTCTTAAACATTGCTGATAGGAATGGAAATTGATGAAATAACTTTGGAAAACAGTGTGACATTTATTCCTTCAGCTGAAAATTTGTACACCCTATAGCACTTGACTTTTGTACAATAGGTAAAATGAATAAGAATACGCATTTCAATCCCTGTTCACATTAGCAAAAACACAAATGTACACAAAAGTCTATCAATAAAAAAGTAAATAGATAAGCTATGGCATATCCGTCCCCACAGATATAACATAACAATCAAATTCCAGCAACACACAAAAATGGTTGAATCTTAGAAAGCAGTATTAATAAGTAAAGCCCCCCAAATTACATACTGCATATACCCTTCAAAAAGTCAATAATAACTACTATAAGAAAGGGATTGGCAGTAGTGGGAAACTGTAGGGGGGGACGGGGGAGGGGGGAGGGAGAGGAGAAGAGGAGCACACCTCATCAACAAGGGTACTTGCATAATCAACGTTTGTATACCTAACCCTGAATTGCATCCCACATCCTTACAATTAAAAAAAAAGTCAATAATAACAAAAAGTAAAATACATTTAATAAATACATAGAGATAAATGAAAACTATATAAAAAGAAAAGCAAGGGCATCTTGAGCTAGTATAATAGTTTCCTTGTGTGGGGAACCAGGGTACGGGTTAATGAGAGACCCATATGATAACATGTAAGTTATGTAAATTGTTTCTTGGAGGTGGTGGGTTTAGGGTTAGTTACTACATTATTAGAAATGACTAAGTAACTCACTTTTAAAAAGTAGACTACTAATGAGAGTATATATAATGAATCCAGAGTTATGACTAACCCAACTCCATGCTCCCGAGTTTAAGAAACAAGGAAAATTGAACATTAAAACCCCCATAATTAAGATATAAATAAAGCCTTCCAAAGGACCTGCAATGGTAAAGGAAGACATGAAGACGTAAGTCTCTTGAAGTGGGTTCAAATTTCAAGACTCAAGGCAAAAATAATGATACGAATGCTAAATGATTACTGGTAAACTCAGAAACTATGAAGGCCATGAGATAGTTTCAGACTACTGGGATATTGATTTTCAAAATGAGAAAAGGCAGCCTCCAGAAACTACTTGCTAGGAAGTTTGATGTCAATCATCAGCAATATTCTAGAACAGGTTACCTAGCAAATAACTGGGGAATACTTAGCCACCTATGGCAATTTTAATTTCTAGTCAATACGCCATGCCAATTGTCACAATGTCTCAATTCTTCTCTGTCTCCTCCAACTTTTCTCTTGTGTCTTCCACCTATATCTCAGTTTCAGCAGATGACTGTCCTTTCATCTTCAGAGAGAGCAAGCAAATGAACCTAAAAGAAACCATTTCCATCGTGCCATTATCCTGGCATCCTCTCCGTCTTCCTTTTGTATCTTTTACCTTTTATCTTTTAACCCAGCAACTATTATTATTTTTTTCAATATTTTTTATTATGATTTTGTGGGGTACAGTTAAGGGTTAACCCAGCAATTATTAAACTATAAGTTTAAAGCCCATTAACTGGACATAAAACCAGTTTAGTGATTCATGGTCTAAAACATTTGTTTCTTTAGAGTAGAAAATTTCAGCCTATATTGCTCATAGGAAGAGCATAATTTTTTTTTAAGATGTGGGGTACAATTCAGGGTGGCTAATTTCTTCGATTTATCAACTTATCATAGAGATGAGGTCTCCAAAGTTGCCCGGGCTGGTCTCAAACCCGTGGGCTCAGGCAATCCTCTCACCCTAGCCTCCCAAAGTGCTGGGATTACAGGCTTGAGCCACCGTGCCCAGCAAGAGCATAATTTTATAAAACTTCTTTCATGGTATATATTTTTATGCTTCTTTAAATGTACAGTTGGCTCCCTCTATACATGGGTTCTGAATCTGTGGATTCAACCAACTGTGGATAGAAAATATTTGGGGAGAAAAATGTATGGCTGTGTTTGTACTGAACATGTACAGACTTTTTTCTTATCATTATTCCATGAACAATACAGTGTAACAACTATTTACATAGCATTTATACTGTATTAGGGATTATAAGTAATCTAGAGATGCTGCAAAGTATATAGGAGCATGTATGTGGGCTATGAGCAAATCTGTGCCATTTTATATAAGAGACTTGAGTATTCCTGGATTTTGGTATCCAAGGGCAGGGGGGTCTGGAACCAATCCCCCATGGATAGTAAGGGACAAATGTTCTAGGTTAAGTGTATGCCTTGCTGTGGGTACAGCTTTTAATAAAATACAAAAGCCACAGTTTTCCCCCTCATACTTGGTAACCTGTCTTCTCCTGTAGTTCTCACCAACTCCAGGCCTCACTCCACAAACAATTTCTTTGCCCTTTCTATTGGCTCCTTCTCGCCAGGATATAAGAATGCTTAGCTCTCTCTCTCTCTCATAAAACAAGCAAACAAATGGGAAACAGACAAAAACAATCGCCCTCAACCTCATAATTCCATCTTGATATTTATCAACTTCTATCCTTCTCCTCCCTCCCAATCTTCACAGTAGAGAAAACCCCTCCACTCCATCTCTTCACATCTGAATCACCCCTTCCACACCCACACCATGACACTTTCCCACCCATGGCACCCTCCACAATCCTCAGAAACTATTCTCGCCCTGCTCAAGTGATGTCCACGTAATAAATCCTAAGGAATTTTACATCCTTACCTTGTTCAACCTCTCAGCAGAATATGATTTTGTTGACCACACATTCACTTAATAGCTCCTACACTAGCTCACACTTAGGGTTCTCTCCAAATTTTTTGTGGGCTCCTTTTCTTCTCACTATATCGTACTAATAGGCTTATTCATTCTCTTTCTAAGAGAAGAAAATGAAATACACACTTGGTAAATATTAGTTGTTACTATTTTTGCATGACCAAATTTAACAGGAAAGGCTTCTTTAAGCAGGTCTCACTACCATGCTACATAACCTGTTCCCAATACTCCTAATAATTCCTCTACCTAACCTTATCAGTTTTTCTATAATCATTTGCTTAAATTTTATCTTTCCCATAAAACTATAGACTCCAAGAAGGCGTGGTGTACGCCCTTCTTTCTTATTCACATGTTATCTCCAATATCTTGATGCCCAGCAAACATTTGTTGAATGAATGAATGTTTGGAGAATAAAGAGCTCTTCATAAATAAATAAAATAAATAAATAAAGTGATTAGCTGTCAAGGAAATTAGAGCAGGGACTCATGCAACAAGTGAAAAGTTGAGATTAATGCCCCCCCCATGTTTCTAAGATTCAACAATATTTTATTTCACTCCAGAAATACACAAAGTCTTACCCTTTGTCAGATGAAAGTGATTTTCACTTATTAAAATAATATTGAAATCAGAAAGGATATTTATTTACCTTTGCCATAATATCTGCATAAGCCATATATAAAAAATCTTCCTCCAATTTGCTGTGGAAAATAAGAAAAAAAAATCAGTTTTTAAGTAGAAGGCTAGTCCTATGCAAACATATCATCATTGTATAAATAAACTTTTTTTTTCCCCAACAAATATGACTTTCTAAAATTAAATGAACACTAAACTTAGGCAATAGTAATCATTCAAAAATATCCTTGAATTAGAAAGCAAAGTTGTCAGGGCTTCTAAATAGCTGTCCCATCTTACCTTACAGAAAGGCCTTCAGTTTTCACAAAATAAGTGGTCTTTTGATTTACACACAAATATAACACATTTAATTTTCTTCAGACTACAAAATTTGAAACAAGCAAATTGAAATGAGGTAGGGGCTTTTGACAGCGGAGGTGAAATTTGACATTTGATGGAAAGACTTCCCAAAATGATTGTGCTACAGTTAAAAAATAAGACAGTTATAATGATAACTCTTAAAAAGCAAGAAAAGTTAAAATATGTTTGCTATCGACTTTTTAAGAAGTATGGAAACCATTAACACATGACCAAATTTAACAGGTTTCTATCAAAAAAAAAAAAACCTAAAATTTGCAAACTTATTTTAGCAGTTTTAAGCTTCAGCCATGAGAAAAATTCACTTATGGGCAATACCTCATTACCTGACAATGCCAGACAGAGTTGCTCTATGCTTAGGGGTGAGATGATTTTTGTTAGTTCGGAATAATAAGAGAGAGAGAAATAGTGAGAGAAAGGATGGATCACATTAGCTAAAGGGAGAAATGTACATAATTATGGCATGCAAAGAGGCCAAATGAACTTTCCAGTACTTCTGAGAAGATTCATGTGGCTATGGGCTGATAATTAAATTATTCCCCGGGTTCTGTAGAGAACAGGAAAGGCCTGAGGCAAAACAGGCTTGCTTTCACATGGCAGGGATGCAGATAAAGGTTCTGTAACCTCTGCAGAGTCCCATCTACAGAGCTAATATATGCAGTGCTCCCTGTAACAGGCAGATACTGAGCACATTTTGATTATTGGGCCTACCAGTGCGTTTCTTATTTAACTCCATAGAAGTTTGACCTTTGTTGCTTTGGTGAATTCACGTGACTAAGATTGCATAAGGAAAGAAAAATGGGCAATGCCTTTAAAGTAGATCTCAGAGATACTTCCAAGCCGAGATAATGGCTCACCTAACCCCTAAAAGGTTCCTAAGACCCACTGCACAATGGAGATACAATCTACCCAGGAAATTTGGGGTCACCATTGGTCTCCACACATTTTTGGCACTTGAATTTGCTTTGAGTTCTCTTATTTAAAATTGTTTTGTGTGATAAAGAGATAAGCCATTTTATAAAAAGGGACAGAATCAACTAAATCAGCTATTTGCAAAGCTGCTGAAAACCAGAACTGCTAGGTAAGTACTAAAGCCTGAGGTTAAATGAGTGTCGGTCCCCAGGTGCATGCCAGACTGGACATATCTTTGACGAATCATCTTTCCTAACAAGAATAAAATGAAATTGAAACATGAACACATGAGACAGAATACTCAAGACATGGGTGTATCTGCTCCTATGTCTCATAGGAAACCTCCCAACCATACCATTTCTCTGTTAAAGCCGTTCGACTAAACAGGAGGATCAGCTGATGTAGAGGGTCAACTCTCTTAGTGCTTTCATCTTCTTCGGGAGGTTCTGCCCCAGGTTTCTAAAAAAAAAAAAAAAAAAGTCAAATCTATATCCTTTCACATTAAGAAAAAAAGTTCACTCAAACTCAGGAGCAATACAAGGGATAGGAACAAAAAATAAAAGGAAAGCCTTCTTTCCCTGTTGTGGCATATGTGTGTGTATGTATGTACATGTGTATTTTATATGCATTATTCATGTTATATATGTATATATGTATAGGCATAGCTACGTATATATATGTTTTGTATACAAATATATAATCGAATTATATGTAACATAATGTTCATATAAATGTAATATAGTACGTTATGTATCTATTATATGACCATGTAAAACTATGCAGCTTTAAACTGAGGTATTTAATTCTTTGAACAAAAAATAGTACGGGCAAGTATAAATTACACAATTAAAAAATTCTGAATGCCATTCTTATAAGCAGCTTCATAATTAACTGAATGTGTATTTGCTACATAGATTTTTAACTTTACTCAAAGAGCTCAATTTACAAAGATTTGTAATAAAAGCCTAATAGTCACCTCAAGTATGGAAATTTAGTTCACATAGCAAAACAAACTGCTTATAATGTGAAACATTTTCTTTTTCTACACAAATAGATAAGCAAAGAATACTAAATGAGTTAATGCTTGAACTACTTTATTTTTTTTCATTTTTATTACTTTTAAAATTTAAAAAGTGTATTATTGCATAGAACTGTATAATGAGGAAAGTTATTAGGCATTTTATTGATGGTAGAATTCATTAATACAGACTTTTTATTGAGTCTTATTATCTCCACTGACTTACCCATACAAACTGATTTTCTCTCTACATGCATGGTATTGTTTCCCGTATTAACGGTTTAATGTTGTGAATACCGGGCAGATTTCTAAAAGATATCCAAATATTCTACACTTGTTTTAATTCTGAAGACTATTCAAAATTTCTTTAAAAAATATTGGGGCATTTAGGGTTAGGCTTTTAAGAATTGGATTAATTTATCCATTATATTCCCCAGTAATTTGCAAGTTGAAAAAAAATAACATTTAGATAAGAGCTCTTAAACTTAGGAATCATGAAGCCTCTGACTAGTCTGCAAAATTTTGTGAGTCTGCTTATAAATTTTCTAGAGAAGATGATTTTTGTAAGGTTTTCAAACAGGCCCACAATGTATAAAGATTATGACAGTCACTCCTACCCACTGTGTGCTGTACACTCAGTAACACAAGCCTTTTTATCAGCACTGTCAGATAAAAAATTCCACTTGTCATCCACCATATTTACCATGACTCCCCTCTTTCTGTGTTCAGCCTATTATCCTCTGCCATGCTTATTTTGTTAACCTTCAGCTATTTATTTTTGATAAATAACTTCTTTAGGCTGGACTCTTTAATAGTTTATCTTGGTTCTGAGGTGTTTTTAAAGTGCTTAAAGGAGGAATTTGAAAGAATACCTGAATCATGTTTAGTTAGTAATAAAGTTGTATTATTCATTTTAAATTCTGAAGAGCTTGTTATTGATGAGATCTCTTGGGAATAAGAATAGTGAATATTTGTAAACATTGAACACAGAACAATTAAGATAAAAACATTTTCTAATACCAATATACTGCAGTGATGTTTTTTCCTGCGAAGTCTATGACAACTGCTCATACCAAGAATGCTGCACCAAGCCCAAACCCTCTTTCATTTAATAATGCCATTAAAAACATACTGCTAAATCTTCTATCAGTTTATCTTCAAAGTAATGCTCTTCTGTTTCAATCCATGATTTTTCATATCCCTGAAGAAAGAGGTTGACAGCACGATGCCTAAAAGATAACCATAATTTCAAAAATAGTATTTAACCAATAAGTTGAAAATGTGTTGACTATTACTTTATTACTGCATTATCTATGCACTAAAAAAATAAAATTAAAATAAACTTCTTATTCTTGATCCCCCTCTTGAGGGCAACACTTTACAGCAAATAAGAGTAGGGTTTCTTGGAGCACACATTGACTTGCATTTAAATCTTGTCTCAGTCATTTGAAGTTTTGTACCATTGGTCAAGTTGCCCAACTTTTCCAACTTTCAGTTTTGTCATTTTTAAAACTAGGCTGGGTGTGGTGGCTCACATCTGTAATCCCAGCACTTTGGAAGGTTGAGGTGGGCAGGTTGCTTGAGCCCAGGAGTTCGAGACTAGCCTGGGCAACATAGCGAAACCTCATCTCTCATTCAGGGTACAAGTCACTAATCCAGGTGCTGAAGATGTAAAACCAAACAAAACTCTAAAGCATCCCAAAGTCTGAATCAGAGAAACAAATAATCCCAATACTGAAGGAAAGCGCTACAACCAGGGGTATGACTTGCAAGGAGTGGGAAGGCATGGCTTGGTCAGAGACACTCCGAAAGAGATATGGCTGAGTTGAGTCCTGTTACCAGACATAGGGATGATGTGACTTGTATAAAATTCAGAGTGGGGAAAAGCACAGTTTCTTAGGAGAACGGCAAGAAAGCTGAAACGGTGCTCTGAACCACCAAACCAGACTTAAAGGTGCCAGGTTACTTCTCTATTAACAGGTATTTCCACTGTCCCTCTAGAAGAAGGCTGATGAGGCTGTCAAAAGTATTTACATTAGTCCCATAAGTCTGTGCCATAACAGTTTTCTTCCTCAAATGCTATTTACAAAAATAACAGTGACTAACATGAATTGTGACATAAACATACTAGCTTACTCTAAGCACTCTGTAACACAGATACTCGTTAAATAATCGGAACAGTTCTAGGAGGCTGGTCCCATCACAATACAGATGAGAAAAATGTAAGTTCAGTAAGTAACTTGACCATGTCATATAGCAGAGAAGTTGAGATGCCAGGATTCAAATCAAAGCAAGTCTGACACCAAAGAATGAGTTCCTAATTATTCTATCTTGTCTCACGTATGTGAGCAGATATTCCTCAGTAGAAAAGTCATTTAACAGTGACATTTGCAGATCACACGTCTCTGAAAATATCCATTGCAGTTAGTCAAGTATTACACAGAAAAACCAACAAATTCCTCCTATCCTTCTCTGTACTTATGTTAAGGTAAATTCTAGGCACCTATTATTTATTACGGAAAAAATAACTTCCATCTATTATAAACATTAAAAAGTTCTGACCTTGGCAGATTATATAAGGGAGCCATTCGGAAGCAGGCTACCACTGCCCTTTTCCTCTGCTTGGAGAGTAGTTTATGCCACACAGCCTTTTTAGATCTCTGAGGATGTTCCACCTGGAAGCAGAATGACACAAATAAACAAACATACACACTCCAAACTACCCTCAAAAATACAGTATCAAACAGCTGTACCTTTTAAGTAACCTAATTTGGTTAAAGTACTTTAAAATTATGATGGGAAAGTCCACCTCCTAAGCTGAATTTGAGATAGTTTCAAATACCACATCATTTCCTTAGTAAAAAGAGCTTATATTCCCAATAGTGGGTGCTTCAGAAGCTATGCCATCTCTAAAATTAAGGAAATGTGATATCATCTGTGTAAAATAATTTTGCCTCCTTCTCAACATTCTCTTTTGTACTTTAGGGTTTTTAAGACATATTTTCTGCCTATACAAGAAATCATCTCCTTCCTAATGATGTAGCCATTATAACTAATTTTACTATAAGAGTTAAAAAAACAAATATAAATAGAGACAGTTAGAGAAAATTTTAATGAAAATTCTGCTGCTAACATAATAGATGAAGACAAGATGACAAGGCGTTGTGAACACAGTATTAGGAATGAGTAGCAGATTTAATTTTACAAAAATGTTAAAATATAGAATTATTTTGTTAGAGACACATGAGAATTCAAAAGTTGCAATAAATGATGCAGCCAAGCTGCTTATTTAACTAATTGTGTTTGGAACTCCAAGAGGAAAAACAGATTAAGCATAAGTATTAGAAAGATAAAAATCCCAGTATATGATTCTAAATTGATTAGTAATCTGTAGGCAATTGAGCACTATACTTCCCAGACTGTAATATCTCCGGGCCACATATTTAGATTTCTGAAAGAAATAAAAATGTTGTTAGCTTAAAAAGTAAAAATAAATTCACTGTCCTTTACAGTAGAGGGTCAAATTATGAGAATAATAATGGCTCGAGGAAACGTTTACAATGTTTGGACAATGGTAGCTTGGAAATTTTACCAAATTTGTTCAATTGCAAAGCACTTATTTCTGTGACCCTCTTTCTGCTGTAGGATCAATACTTTTTGACAAATGTCCACTTCAATTTTCTTCTTGATCAGAGTTTAACAAATCATTGTTAAGCCTTAACACTGAAGCAAAAATAGAATCAAGGGTAATGTTTTCAATTAGACACAACACACTTCAATTTAAAGTTCCATTTTGAGATCCAAGTCTGTAATGCTGCCATATGGTAGTTTTTTTACAAGAATACAGTATTCTGATCAGCACAATGACAGTCAACAGACATATATAAAGTACCAAGGCACTGAAGATACAGTAGAAAAGAAAAAGCTTCTGCTATCATGAAGTTTACCAATTGGCAGAGCATTTTATTACACAAAGAAAAACGCCTTACTTAAATAGTGGGTTTTCCCGTAAATCAAGTAAATAATTATCTGTAAGATCTGTAATCAAAAGTGAATGCCAAGATGAACCTTGTAACTAAGCTCACGTGTTTGATGTGCTGATGTGTTAACTTGGCTAAAGTTTGAATATTAGAAAATCCAAAGGAGGTTGCCTACTCTCATGAGAATTGCCAGAGGTGCAAGATAATATAAATCTAAAATGGTTGCTGATATTTAAGATAAATTAAATCAACTCAAATCACCAAGTATTTCCTGTATACCGACTGTTTTTGCACTGACTCTAGCAAGTTAAAATATTCTTTGCAAACTATTCTGTGACTGCTACAAATTAACATTAGAATAAAAGGTATTCAAAGCATGAATTCTACACACAGATATCTCTCACTGTTTTCTTGAGAGTTGACAATTTCTTTTTACTAAAAAATCCTCTTCTCATGATAAACCAACCTTGCCATATCATTAACATTTTGAAGAATACTAGACCTTAAGTAGAATACTAGGCCTTAGTTTTCTAGATAATTCCTCCTTCTCCTTTAAGATTAGCACAGGGATCACTTACTTCATACCTGCATTAAGTGTGTTCTTAATTACTTCTTCAGAACATTTTATATTCTTCTATATTCGTATTATTATGTATTTATCTGTTTATGTGTCTATGTCCTCTCTTAGAGCATGAGACGCTTAAGCCCAAGGAACAGTATTCCATTCCCAGGACCTGCTGAGTATAATGCTGCCATATGGTAGTGCACTCAACAAACATCCAAGGCATAAATGGATGCTTAGAAAAATGAATCTCATTTTAGAAATGTCATCATTCATCATGATTGGATATATTTATTAATATATAACCTACCACAGTATAATAAAATATAATCAGATTTCAATAAGCTTCACTTAATGTATCTCAAATTCATTCAAACAAGTCTAGATATGCATATGAAAACCAGGAAGAATTAAAAACTTATGCTAGAGTAATGCTGCTAGAAATGATTCTCCAGTAGCCATTTAATTAACATTTAATAATCTTCTTAAATATGTACATAATTCTGGAAACACAACACTATGACTTTACATAAATCACTTAAAATTCTATTACCTCAAGTCTTGTCATCTACTGATTGACGATAAGTTGTATTTATTTAATATTTCACGAAAAGATTATGAAAGTGTTTAGGGAAGAATATTAAGTTCCAAGGTTTTATATAATGTAAATTCAAGTTAATAGCCGTATGGTCTAAGAGTACTCCAGTTACTTTAATGTCATCAAGTGTCCTGATAAACTGCATGGTGATGGAGAAGTTATTAGCATTTGAGGGAAGGCATGTGAGTAAGCAGGAAGGAAATTAAAAATTATAATACAGTAAATGATAACCTTGTCTTTTTTACCTAGCCAGGACAGTGGTGACAGTCCAGATAATATAAAATAGGGATCAAAGCAAAATGTTTATTATTGCTATGTTAATATGGTCAAATGCTGCTAAAGGAGGTACAAGTTAAACAAATATTTTTCAAAACATTTAGGTGGCAAACTCCCTGAGGTGACATAGGGCATTTTATTATTTTATGTTTAGAATAAAATAACCATGTCAGGCAGGTTCTGCTATAAGGACCCAATGACAGATTATACTGTTGAGTTCATACTGAGCTGCTTCCCTCTGGTGTGACTTTGCTGAATGGACTTTTTGAGAAATAGAGAATATGTCTCTGTGACAGCCCTTTAACAAAAATCTGATCCTGTGATTGATGAGGTTTCAAGTATTATTGTTTTACAAATTCTGTACAAAGGTAATGAATAAGAAAACCAAACACACAGTGAGCTTTGTGGTATAAAATAGGATACAACTGAAAAATTATATAAAAACTTTTCTCAAATGATTTTAATATCAATACATTGCTCTTCCCTAAATGTAATTTGTATCTGAGCTCAGAGAAAAATAGCTCACAAATATCTCTAATAAAAGTGACAAAAAAGAAAATACTTCAAATATTAAACCAGTAAAAGGTATCATCTCAAACATGTTGTTAAGAGCAGTAATAGAAAATTATGCAAGCATAAAATATTTGGAATCGCCTGTAACTTCTGAATTAGTTTTTATAATGATTTGGAATTAAGTATGTGATTCTAATTGTCTGTATAACTTTAGAAATATTTTGAAAAAGACAATGAAACAAAGGCCTTGATCTCCCCAAATACATTATCTATATACTGCTACAAAACTATAAGCTTAGAAATTGTGTTTATTAAATACGAAGCACTCCTGACTCTTATAGTCTTTATAATGAATATGCTGAATATATGTGTTTTTTGGCCCATACTTAATTAACACAACATTCTCTCTTAAAAATATTTGTATATGAGTGAATCGAAACAAAATCTGACCTGTTCAAGATGAAAAAGCACATTTGCTATATCCAAAACTCTTTCTATAGTCTTCTCTGGATCCGAGGTATCATCGGTTCTGTTTGGTAAGTCTTTGTAAAGAGCCATTTGCCACCTAATTGCAGGATCCTCCAACTGGAGAGAAAAGAAAAAAAGTACATACAATACAAAGTTATAATCCAAAGACAGGAAGGGTTGATCGACCATTACTTATTGGGCATAGCACAATGTTAAAACTCTATGCAGAATTGCAGGTACGCCGGATGAATATGTCTAGAGATCTAATGTACTATGTTGTGACTGTAGTTGATAATACTGCATTTTATATTGGAAATTTAATAAGAGAGTAGATTCCAGGGGCTTTTATAACAAACACACAAACAAAAGTAATTATATGAGGAGATGGATATGCTAATTTGCTTGACTGTACTAATAGTTTCCCTAGGATATGTATATCAAAACATCATTTTGTACACCTTAAATCTCTACTGTAAAACAAAACAAAACTATGATGAAGAGAGCAACACAGATGAGGTCCTTGTGCTCATAACATTTATTGCCTGGTGGGAGAAGAAGACATTAAACAAATATTTACAACTGTGATGAAGGCTACTAAAAATAAATACAAGGTACTCTGAGATTTCACCTATGTTGTTGTGGATGAAAAGATTTCTCTAAACAAGTGAAGCTGTGACTAGGCTTTAGGATGAGTTGGAGATAGTCAGGAAAAGGAAATGGGTAAGGTCACCCTTGATCTTTCTCTTCTCCATTCACAATATAACAGTTGAAAGATTTACATGTTTTCTTTTATAGGCAATTATACAAGATCACATTTATCTATAAATATAGGGACTTTACAGGAGAGTTTAGTCTCAATTAAACAGATTAATATAAATCAAAGAGGCCTATAAAATCCTACTCTTATCATAAAGGAATATATATATTTTACATTTTAATACTGTCAAATTTCTTCAGTGTAAGATATAACTGAAGTCTTCATGTCTTTAAGAAACATTATTATAAGTCATAGAAACTGACAATACAATCATCTTAACAGGGTACCACATGCCACTTCAAAGAAATAACATAGAATAAGTTTGTCAATAAAAATGGGCAAAGTAATCCCCTTGTCTTTTTCTTCCACTTTAGAACCTCTGTTAAAAATGGGAGAAGTGTTATAAAGCAGATGTTACAAATGGATAAAAACTTTACAGTCCCCAGCCTGAGAAAGCAAAGTTTGCAATGTCAAAAATAACTTTCATCTAGAGGCAAACAGAAAAATAGAGCTTTGTACATGAATGACTTGTAAACACAAGATCTACAAAATGCTTTCCTCCATATACTTTTCTTCATCTGAGGACTGTGCTTGGTATGTCCACATTTTAACCTGCATTCTTAGTTCAATTTAATTCATAAATATTTTAATAAGGTAGAATCTTTATTTCCTCTAACATAAAATTATTCCTCCAACCTTAGAAAGACCAGCTGTGAGATTTCAAGAAAATGTATTCAAGAAAGATTTGGGAATAAAACAATTAATTTTTACAAGTCTGCATATCTCTATAATATCCACACCTAACTGTATCATAAGAAAGTACAGAATAAAATGTCAAAATGAATGTATTGTCATTATTTCTTTATTTTCAGGCCTCACTTATTTGGAAATATATTATTAACCATAAATATTAACTATAAATATTTCCTTTTTGTTTCTTTCTTCCTCTCTCCCCAATATATAATCTAAATTGTCCACAGTATTCCTACAAGCGACCTCTAGAATATGATGAAAGAATTTCTTTCTTCTTACCCAAGTCATAACCACCTTTATCTGACCATCTCCTGGGATTGGCACAGATCCCCTTCTGGAGAGGTACTGAGCATTTCCTGTCTTTAAATAGTGTTTGTACCAGACCAATGGTCCTCCAAGTGTGATCTGGGGTCCCAAGGGAATCCCCGGGATCCTTCCAGGGAGCACATAATCTCAAACACACATGAATGTAAAAACATATAGTGTTTCCTAAAAGGGAAAAAGTTTGTAAACTCTCTGCTTGAGTTTCAACTGGAGGCTTTATGAACATTTTAACAAATGTTCAAAATCTTTCTGCTACCTGAAAAAAGATCACACTCTAACAGTAATCAATCTCCTATTCTGGAAGAGTTATTACTAAATGTATGGCTGAGTACACATCACAGCTCACATAAAGAAATTTACTCTAAATAAATATTTGTTCGTTGAGAATATGGTAAAGGCATGTCTTGCTTTTATATTATACTCTAAAATGCTAAGTAAAAAAGAATATAGTTTAGATCTTTGGAGAGAGACATTTCAATATCCAGAAAGGCATATATTATAATGTTGTTACTACATTTTGACATTTAAACATTTTCATGGTTTAAAAACATTCCTCAGAAGGGACACTGAAATAGAGGCAAATGGGCTGAGTCAAAATAATAGTCTGACTTCTTAAATTACATGACAGGATCTGTAAGAAATTAATAATTTATTCATCGGTATGAAAAAATTTCCAAATAATAAATGCTCACTGAACTGCAAAAACTACTTCTAACAAGTTTTTCACATATCATTAAAAATTAGGTGTTATATTGGTTCCCATCCATGTTTTTTAAAATTCTAAATGTATATCTCTCTCCTTGGGTAAATTCATTTATTACTGCCACAATTTTTGGTATCTCCTATATACAAATGATTTTTAAATATACACTTAATTTCTGACTACTTGGTGTAAAATAATAATTTATTTTAGACACTTGTTTCTGTGTCCAAAAGATTCTTGATCTCAGCTAAAAAATAAGTCATTAATTATCTGTAGAGTTTTTAACACAAAAGTCTTAGCAGGCAGACTCTGACATTAACATAATATATTTTCATTATCATAATTGCTAAAGTGACATTATATGTAGTGTTATTCTAAATAGAGATAAATATATAGATACTAAATGTGCTTTAAAATAAAATTTGGCTTACCTTGCCTTGTAAATGAATATTACTGCGGATTATATCTCGTACTTCATCCTCAGTATCTTTCTGTCAAGAAATACATGTTACCTACAAGGAGTCTTAAATGCATCAACTGTCACAAGTCAATAGAAACAAATACAGCCGACAAATATCTTTATCAAAATTTACACCACAAATTTTGAGCATTCTCCTGCAGATAATTTCTTGCTACTGCTTCAGCTTGAAACAAGACAACAACCTACTTTCACTCTACAGTAAGTATTAAAACTCAGTGGAATTAAGCCTCCAATTCATAACAAGGAGGAGGGAGTTGCATCGCTTCCTGGGCTCAAACAGAAGTATATCTCTAGCATTCTCCCAAATCTCCACAAAGTTATTTTAGCCCTCAATAACATCCTCCATGGTCTGGGAATAGCAAGGAACACATCTCTGAGAATCAAGTATTAGTCAACAGCCAAGTGTTACATCAATGCAGCCCACTCCCACAACTACCCCCCAATTCATTCATTTTAGGGTATCAAACTCTGGATATTCAGAGAGGTGCTTCATTCTTTGTGGAATGGGGATAGAGAGAATATGTCCTCCAATTTACATAAATATAAAATAATAATGCCAGTGTGTATTTTTGAAAGATGGCACCCTCATCTTCAAGGCTATGACATAAAGAAATGCTGAGAACTTAAACCTTGATGCTTGCAAAGGAAAAGAACGGCCATTTCAAAATCTACACCTTATCTAGTCAAATTGGCATAATATGTTATGTTCTTAACACTGAAAAAACACATTTCATAAACTTAAATATATCTCCCACCAAAAATTTTATATGAGTTCATATGAAGCCCATTTTTTTTTCTTTTTTCTTTTTCTTTTTTTAATATCAGCGATGCGTTTGTGTCTTTTTCTGTTTGGTTTCTGAATGTGCCCTGGAGGTGATTAACATACCTTAGAAATAAAAATAGTCTGAAAAAAAAAAGACAGTCTTTGTATTTGAGTCTTGGGGACTGTGTGTTGGAAAAACTGCTTAATAAAACATTTAACACAAACGAAATATTGACATAGGGCAGTGACACAAAGGAGTCAAACACTTGAGGGTCTGGAGGTTGGACGATCATTATCACTGGGATGAGAAGACTTACCAAACTAAATCGATTTTTGGCCAGAGCAATGAGCTCCTGATCCCCAGGGGCACAGATGTTCAACCCGATGGGCAGCAACCGCTTCAGAGCTGCTACAATAAGAGAGGTCTGCATAGAATACCGATCTCCTTTGCGCTTCATTTTCTTTCTTTCTTGATCAGAAACAGCTGCCTGTGGAACAAAGGGAACTGCTAGGATCTGCGCCCACCTTTCTCACATTCAGAACCATGGCTCTTCTCTAACTTGACTGTTGCTCTGTCATCCGCATTTTCTACAGGCCCCCATCTGGAAAATCCTATCTTTGAAAATCTAAGAATTTATATTTATCTCTTTTCTTCTTAGTGCCTTTTGTTAATTTTAAGGCTTACTCTCAGATTCAGGTCATTAGAATTCATTCCCATGTAAGTTTTAGAATAAAAATGAACACTATAATTTTAGGGAAGCAGATGAAGATAGGAGAAATCTTATGGTAATTTCAGGTATTGTATGCTTTCTTTTTTTTTTTTTTTTTTTGAGTTGGAGTCTCACTCTGTCACCCAGACTGGAGTGCCCTGGCCGCTCCCAGCCACCGCAGCCTCGACTTGCTGGGCCCCGGCGATCCTTCCGCCTCAGCCTTCCGAGTAGCCGGAATTACAGGCGCGCACTACCACGCCTGGCTGATTTTTTGATTTATTGTGGAGATGAGGTCTCGCTGCCCAGGCGGGTCTCGAACCCGCGGGCTCAGGCAATCCACTCACCTCAGCCTCCCAAAGGTGCGGGATTACAGGCTGAGCCACCGAGCCGGCAGGTAGTGTATGTTTTCTAATGTTCAATGCTTAAGAAAGAAATTTAAGAACAAAGGGTTTATTTTTGTTTTGACAAATGCTTGCTTTGAAAAAATGCATGCATATATATATATATATATATATATATATATACACACACATATATACATACATACATATATACAGTGCGTTTGTATATAATAGTATGTATAAAATGGTTATAGGATAAATTTCCTTTAATATAGCCTGCACCTTGTCTCCACAGAACCTCAATTCCCCTCTAATGGAAACAGAAGTAATTTTTGGGGGGGGGGTTGAGTTGGAGTCTCACTCTGTCACCCAGACTGGAGTGCAGTGGCCACTCCCGGCCACCGCAGCCTCGACCCACTGGGCTCCGGCGATCCTTCCGCCTCAGCCTTCCGAGTAGCCGGAATTACAGGCGTGCGCTACCATGCCCAGCTGATTTTTTTGATTTATTGTAGAGATGAGGTCTCGCTGCCCAGGCGGGTCTCGAACCCGCGGGCTCAGGCAATCCGCTCACCTCAGCCTCCCAAAGGCGCGGGACTACAGGCTGAGCCACTGAGCCCGGCTACAGAAGTATTATACTAAACAGTGTTTCATAAATATTCAAGACTATCTAGATAACCAGTTTACAACTGAAAACTGCTATGCTACTTCAGGGTTCTCCTGTGATATTTCTGAGGCTTATGCTGGTGCCACAGGGTCACTTGAAATAACAGAGTCTAATTTTCACTGGGTAATGATTATTTTTCTTTCCATTAAGAGGGCATGTTCTAATGTCAAAATTTAAAAATTGGTCCAGGCCGGGCTCAGTGGCTCAGCCTGTAATCCCGCGCCTTTGGGAGGCTGAGGTGAGTGGACTGTCTGAGCCCGCGGGTTCGAGACCCGCCTGGGCAGCGAGACCTCATCTCCACAATAAATCAAAAAATCAGCCGGGCGTGGGAGCGTGCGCCTGTAATTCAGGCTACTCGGAAGGCTGAAGCAGAAGGATCGCCGGAGCCCAGCAGGTCGAGGCTGCGGTGGCCGGGAGCAGCCACTGCACTCCAGTCTGGATGACAGAGGGAGACTCCAACTCAAAAAAAAAAAAAAAAATTGGTCCATATGTACTTCTTTGTGCATGTTGAACACTTTGTAGCAATATTCAAAACTGAAACATAGTTTCATGAAAATGACATATGATAATAGTCTTGGATTATTGGGGAAAAACAGATAATTCATAGCAGTAAGAATCACATTTACTTTCCAAAGAGATGTATGTATTGCAGGAATCTCATTTTTATATGTACCAACTAGTAAGAGACTATTCTCAGTTTATTAAAAAAGATAAATAATTACTTGTACTAAGTTAATTAATTTATAAAATGTATCAGTTGTTTTGAATGAGCCCTTTAAAAAAAGTAACAAAAATGATAAAAAGATAATTACTCAAATGAGGAACCATCATCCTAAAACTTAAACAAGTTGATACAATTTATGCAAACATACGTCTATACAGCACTGGTCATTTAGTTTCAGCAAAACAACATTCCACAATAAATTAAGGTTTACATTTTCTTGGTGTTGAAGTTTTCATTGATTTTAACTTGGAAAGTTATTTTGGTTTTTGGTGTGTAAGCAGAAAGTTTATATCTGGCTTGATATTTATAAATATTTAAATGACCTTATAAGAAAAATAATTTAAACCAACACTAAAGGCAACTATAAATTGCTGCTCAATTTTGATAAACACTAAACAAATGAATTCCTACTTATGTACAAACAATAATCTTGCTTTTTTTCCCACAGGAAATCTGTAACTGGAAAGAGACGTTAGTAAATCTTGGAATATTTATAGGTGATAGCCCCGCTAGAATGAAGAAATTATAACTACAAGAAACCAAATATCCTCATATATATATATACATATATACATACATATACATATATGTATATATATATATGAATATAAGTTGGCTTCTGTTTTTGTTTAGAGCCTGTTTTCTCCTCAGACTAGGGAGTTCCATCAGGGCAGATGGCAAACCAGTTTTGTCCCTTCTGTATTTTTAAAAGCAAGCACTAAGCCTTGCTCATAGGAGCTTCTCAGTAACTGACGCAGAATCACAAAGCTTTTGAGTTTCCATTTTTAATCTGTGCCCTAACATTTGGATCAGGTGTGAATATGTAATAGCAAGGCCAGTATGAGGGCATATTTAAGAAGAAAAGTGGGATAAACTGAGTCCTCTCCTAAATCGATCAGTGTGTCTCTCTCTCTCTCTCTCTCACACACACACACACAGAAATATGACTAATAATTTCACCTAAAACAGTCTTAAATTCAATAGAGGACCAGGGAAAGGGCAAGAAAAACATAAGGCCGACTATTCTTAAGAGGTATTATTGGCCTTTAAATATGCAGGTCTAGGGTCACAGAAAAGGGGATATCCGCTTGCTCCTTAATCCTCTCCTTCTGACCTATCTAGAAACACTCAATGCTAAATTCAAATCCTCACATTGCAATGAAATTTTCTTTGACTGTTTTATCCATTTCTTCCTCTAATAAATTCTCTAAGTACTTGTTTATCTGTATGACTGTTAGATATTCATTTGTGGCCGGGAGCCGGGACTCAAGCCTGTAATCCCAGCACTTTGGGAGGCCAAGGCGAGACGACTGCCTAAGCTCAGGGGTTCAAGACCAGCCTGGGCAACTTGATGAGACCTCATCTCTACAATAAATAAAAAAATACGCCAAATAAGCTGGGCGTGGTAGCGTGCATCTGTAGTTCCAGCAGCTTGGAAGGCTGAGGCAGAAGGATCACCTGAGCCCAGCAGGTCGAGGCTGTGGTGGCCATGAGCATACCACTGCACTTAAGCCTGAGCAACAGAGTGAAACTCCAATTCAAAAATAATAATAATAATAATAATAATAATAATAGTAATAATAATTCCAGTCAGGATGGCCATCATCAATAACTCAAAAAACAGTAGATGCTGGAGAAGATCTTGGGGGAAAGGGAACACTTTTACACTGTTGGTAGGAGTGTAAATTAGTACAGTCTCTGTGGAAAACAATATGGTAGTTTCTAAAAGATCTAAAAATCGACCTCCCATATGACCCCGCAATCTCCCTACTGGGAATACACCGGGAGGAACTCAAATCATTCTGTGAAAAAGATACCTGCACATGCATGTTTACTGCAGCATTATTCACGATAGCAAAAACGTGGAACCAACTGTGCTGCCCATCAAAAGAGAACTGGATCAAAAGAATGTGGTACATATACACAATGGAATATTACACAGCCATAAAGAAGGACAAAATTATGAACTTCGCAACAACTTGTATGGACTTAGAGGCTATAATAAACTGAGTGGTCTATCAAACAAAGAACCGAGTATCACATGTTCTCACTCATAAGCAGACCTTGAACAGCTATCATAATACTATAAGAAAGGGATTGGCAGTAGTGGGAAACTGCCAGGAAAGGAGGGGCACATCTCATCAACAAGTGTACCTGCATAATGAACATTTGTGTGCCTAACTCTGCATTGTACCCCACATATTAAAATAAAAATGTTTTAAAAAAGATATTCAAAAAACCTTTGTCATTTTGTTACTGCAATAATCAGTTAGAATGTGGTGGGTGCCTACAATCTGTGAAGCACAATACAAACATTATTTTGATATTTATAAGCATCTGTCAAGGTCATATGACAAACAGTTTGCTGATATGAACAGGGTGGTTTAAGATTAGTCGAGATATCATAGTTATAAAGTGGCAGAGTCAGCACTCCAAGTTTATTTGCCTCTCAAAGCAGAGCTCTTTCTTATACTACCCCATGAACAGAAAGCACGTGTTTAATGTTTTGTATTTATCGCACGGCCTTTCAGTGAGAACTTACACTTTTCTAATATTCTTATACTGAAATAGCCTACTAAAAACAACAAAAAAAGATATTTATTTATTAATTATGTTTTAGATACACTAATTATAAAAGGGGGGTCTAGCTTTTAAATGCCCAAAGCGATCGATATTTCCACAGGAAATGAAATCTCAAGAAAAAATAGGGTACAGGTCTGTAATACAACATGAAAAGCCCACTGTTTTTTCTCACATCCAGAAATAAACACAGATAAACTGTAATGAATGCTATCTGTATATGTTTTTAAAACAAGTTATGAAATTAAAAACTTCAGAAATGCTAGCCATAAAATATGCCAAAAATATATGGCAACGTGATTTCACACCAATGCCACAGTCATTCAGTAATTGCAAAGTCAAATAAGACACAGAAAAAAAGCTTCAATTAATGACCACATTTCGAATTCTTTAAAGTTCAATTTAATTTATTCATATTAATTAAGCATCACTGTGCACCACTACCACATTGAGCTTTAGTGTTACGAAGTGAATAAAATGTTTCCTGCTCTTGAAGAATGCCTAGTCTAAAAAAAAATCGCAGCTGGGATTCAGCACAGTGGGCCAAGTGCCTGCTAGGAGTAACCAAGGGCTGAGCCAGCATATGGGGAAACAGAAAGAGAAGAGAAAGCATGCTACATACAGGAGCATCACATGTAAACTGACAAAGTGAGTACAAGTACACTAAAACCCACTCAACATGTCCGTGAAAAAAGGCACAGCAGGGTTTCCATGCCTCACACATATATGCTCATTCTTCTAAGACCATAATGACCAATTTTACATGCACTGGCCTCTCTGTCTCATCAACCAATACATTTTGCTCCAAGTCAGAATGACAGTCCCTCTCCCAGATTACCATATTCCAAATTGGTTGGCTGGACTCACTCTATTTTATATTTTCTTCTAATTTTGGAACCGGGACTCCATACAGTGATTATCCTCTGCTTGGGTGACCAGCTGAAGAATGATAGAAACCATTTGTCCACTGGTTTGTATTTATATTTGCATTTGGTCTAAATCTCCATTCAAAATGAGTTTCCTTTTTCTTCAGGACCCTGCAGGATGGATCTCAGGCAGATAGTTAGCAATCTTGTTATAGGAATGCCTGAAGCATTCTGCATCTCTCAGCTCTCCATCCATTCAACCTCAGATGTCAACCCTATGGCAAGCCTCCTGCTGTTATTCACTGTTGGCACTAGGCTCAGACAATACAGCTTCTGGGATAGATGTTACTCATCCCTGACAATATCTCATTTTGGGGTCCCTTATCCCATTCAGGCTTAATTAACAGAGCCCTTGATGCTACTGATAAAACGGCAATGACTATGTTGTTGTGGCTGATATAACCACTCCCAAATCACTTTGAATGTTGAAACACATGGGTATTGTGTTTTCTTTAGCAAAACAATATAAAATGTTAACATGCTGACTCCATTGTTTGAACTAGAAACATTCTTTCTAGGAAGAAAGTGTACTATGTAAAATTAAAAACACATATGCAGGCAAAAGCAAAAGAAGAAATAAATAAAAAGCATAATTAGTAATTCCTAAAATTTTCAACCGTATTACTATTATTTTCCATCAATCTTATCTCAGAGTGCTAGCAGTCATATATTTTTTAAAAACTTATTTTTTGAGTTTGAGAAAATTTGGGAGTTTGGGATGTTGAAATGGAGAGGAACTTATCTATTACTTTCAATTTTTTCTTGCAAATAAGATTAAATGTTATGGTTAGTCAATGTTTATGGCCGCTTCAGTCTAGTTTATAGGACATGCAGTGCTTTGAGAGTATGCACTGAGAATCAATCGACTCGAATAATGAAAAAGAGGGAAATGGATGTCTGTAGAGAATTTATCTTTAGTTTTAATCTATCTTTAGTTTGATGATACACTAGACCTTTATCTTTTTTTTTAATCAATATTTTTTATTATGATGTTGTGGGGTACAGTTAAGGGTTAGGTATACAATTACGTTTCATTCAGGCACCCGTTGATAAGAGGTGTTTCTCCATCCCCAGACAGATATTTGCTACTGTTAATCCCACCCCCCCATAGTTTCCCAGTACTGTCAGTCATTTTCTTATAGTATTACATTGGATGTTCAAGGTCCATTATATGAGTGAGAACATGTGGTACTCGGATCTTTGTTTCTGTGAGAGGTCACTCAGTACTATAGACTCTAGCACCATCCAGGTTGCTGCGAAATTCATGATTTTGTTCTTTTTTATGGCTGTGTAGTATTCCATCATGTATATGTACCACATTTTTTTTAATCCAGTCCTCTTTTGATGGGCAGCATGGTTGCTTCCAGGTTCTTGCTATTGTGAACAACGCTGCGATAAACATACGTGTGCAGGTATCTTTTTTTAGAGAGTGATTTGAGTTCTTCAAGATATATTCCCAGTAGGGGGATTGCGGGGTCATATGGGAGGTTGATATTTAGAGCTTTTAGGAATTGCCACACTGCTTTCCACAGAGGTTGCACTAGTTTACACTCCCACCAACAGTGTAGAAGTGTTCCCTTTTCACCACACCCTCTCCAGCAGCTGTTATTTTTTGAGTTGTTGATAATTGCCATTCTGACTGGAGTTAGGTTTGATGATACACTAGAATCACCGTCATCCTTCGAAAATAAATACTGACCTTCTTACTTCCTTCTCTAGGCTTTGTTTACACTGGCCTAAACTGACAACACGCTGCCTAAGCAGAAAAAAACTCACTAACATCCATGAAATCTGTACTCCTGGTAAAGCATCTCCTCACCTTTCTGGCTTATGATCAGCCCAGAAAGGAGAGAAGGCAGCATCTTCTATGTATGTTTCAAGAGCACAGTGATATGCAGTAATTACCTGTAGTGGTCAGACAAATGTTCTAGATAATGAAGAGTTTCAGGTGGCATTAGTTTCCAGTTGATGTGTCATGGAGTCAAATACACGGCATTTAAAACTGTAAAGAAGACCAGGCTTATCAAGTGATGCCATTCTACCTCCCTGCACTCGCCAACACAGCAGGCAGAGGAGCGGGTCACTGTTGGAATTCAGAGGAGGGATGTGTCTCCCAAGCAATTCTCCTCCCACAACTTACTGAGTTGGTAGAGGCTAATTTCCTTGGCCAGAACACCATTCATTTTGCATTTGACCATTTAGTAGCATACTGTGTGTGATACCCTATGTAGTATATTTATTTATTTAGTGATAATTAAAAAGATAAAGGCATGAATTCTAAAGTGTTTTAAAAAGTGCCTGTTGCCCTCTCTGACATGAATGATTGAGAAAACAAAAACCTGGACGCATACTTCCTACCTTAAGAGAACCTAGAATCCATTCATGCGGTTGTTAAATAATACAACTAATTATTTTGAGGTCTATATATTTGGCACACATAAGTACACAAATGTTCACTATTAATGAATACATAATATTGACTGGTTATACATGTATATATATGTGTGTATATATAATGTATATATACACACACACACACACATACACACATATATACATATACTGACTGGCAATTTTGTGAATGGTGTGTGTATATGTATGTGTGTGTGTGTGTGCGTGTCTCTTAAATATGTCTTTATTCTGATGCTTTGACATCTTGGAGACTTGCCTATCTTGGAGAGACTGTGCCTCTCATGGTTAGGCAATTCCTAAAGGGGTAAATGACTCCCCTGGACTGGGAAGCTGGCCTTTCATATATAGCTAATCCAGAACCCACAACCCCTACTTCCTTTATTCAGCCCCTACACTCTGGGCTGCCATCCACCTGCCCTAATCACCCTAACTCCAGCTACCAGAACACTAAGTATAGCTCCTATTACGCAGAGCCCTTGAAAATTATTTAGACTAGCAATAATAAATCTGTTTACCCTGTCTTCTCTATTCCTTCCCCCAAAAAATCACAATGAAAGCTCTTGCCCACATTCTCCCTGCTCCCTCTGCCTCCTGACTGACCCTGGTACTGTCTCAAGTGGCTCTATGTGGCATGTTCTGTCTCCTGTTTCTAGGGATCTGGGAGAAAAAAATTCCTCTATCCTGACAATCATTTCCATGTCTGTGTGTCTTATCATACCTGATTAAAACAAATCCTGGGTACACTTAAAACAGTGTGTGAGTTTTAATCAGTAAATAACATTACAAAATCTATCATATTCCAGTTTTGAACCTTCAATATTTTTTTAAGTGTCAGTCCATGAAAGTATTATTCAGACATTTTCCAGAACAGTGAAACAGTTTATAGTAATACCTTCGACATCTTTGACTTGGTATCAGTAATAAGGAAAGACATATTGTTGATTTCATTCTGTACAACGAAGTTCTGCTCTTCTCTTTTGAAATTCTAAGAAGTTGCAAAGGAAATTTCAATTAAAACCACTTCGATAAGAAGTCCATGTAATTAGAGGTTTCACAGAGTCCAAAAGTTTCTTTAGAGATAAGTATTAATTTGATAAATAAGACTTATTAAGATAGGGAACAAATATTTCTTGAGTATGTAATGAGGGCGATTCGCCAGGAACAACAATTCAGGAACCAGATATTAATATGCATGCTTCAAAGATGGGGAAACTAAGGTTTAGAAGATTTAATGGCGAGATCACACATCACTACTGAGGAGTAGACTGAGTACTCAAATCTTGACTTAGCTAGTTAAAAGAATATACTGGGGCAACCCCTTTGGGTCCCCTCCCACTATGGGAACATCTCTGTCCACTCAATAAATCCTGCTTTCTCAAAAAAAAAAAAAAAAAAAAACAGAATATACTGCTACCTGCGATTGGTCCAGAATTTCCAAGGACACAGACTTTCCAAGAACTATAATGTAGCTTTCTATTCTGTCAGGTATTTTATGTACTTTCTAAAAAACCATAACATTATTTATTGACTTTTAATCTGGGAACATATAAAGACTGGCAAAGTCAACTCACCATTAGATATTTGGAAAAGAATGTAACCTATATTATCAAGTTTGTGTTTTAAATATGCCCATGAGATTCAAAAGCAATTATCATTAGATGACATTCACCTAAAAACCTACTGATTATGATAAAAATTCTTGTTCTACACGTTGATCTTACGTATAAATTTAAAGAAGCTTCTTTGGCGTTTTAGTGATTGATGAAGTTGAAGATTCTCAGTTCTTCAATGAAAAATGCAGTTCTTTATTTTCTTAAGTGATTTATTCTAATCCTCCCCCCTCCCGCACACACACACCTCATTTGAGCATTAGGCATTCCAGGTGGAGTAACACAATCAGGAAAATAAAAGGTGAAAAACTAGAAATCCATCTCTGTCCTTTGGCAGCTCAAAATGGATTGATTTCTACTGGATTTCGTATTTTCCTTCAGAATGCCATGAATGATCTAATGCATCCCCCTAACACGAGTTACACAGAAAAAGTCTTCTGTTTACATAGCAGCTTAGAATTATAATTGATATAAAAATTCTAAGCACTGGAAATCATTTGGGACAAAATAATATTCATTTACCTACATCCTGTCAGTTACCAGAAATAGATGACAGAACACTATAAAATTCTTCTTATGATTAAAATATTTTCCAGATTTAAAAATACATCGTTCTACTTGCAATATATAGAATAGTGATAATTTACTAAATATGTAGTTTAGAAATTGTATCAACAAGAGTCCTAGCAGCAAGAAGCTTTGCTTTAACAACCAATACATTTTAAAATGTGAGCCAAACTAAATTCCTATAGAAGTGAAAGTGTGTGATGATTAAAAAAAAACTTAAGGAATTTCATACCTTAACAAGTAAAAAGCACGTGTCTTAATACTGGAACTCACTAGTCTATTTCAGCACTTCTCAAACTGAAGCCTGAGTGCTTGTAGGTATTAGGGAGAACAATGCAGAGAGAGGAAAAGCTAAAAGACCTTAAAAAAAAAAACAGGTACATCCCTATGTAATGTCAATATTATTCTAAGGTTTAGGGGCAAACTTAGAAAATGTTTGTAGAGTGAGTGCAGTTAAAAGATTCTGTGATTTTTTTTTGAATGATAAACTATAAAACACAAAAGAAGGTTTATGGTCCCTCAAATTCCCCAGGGGACCTATTCTCGCTCCTTAATTGTTACATGAAACCTAATAGACAGGTTTGAGAAAACACTACCATAGGTAGTGACCGAGGGGAATTGGAAAATTAGTTAGCACGTAAAAACAAACACTAATTGGAAAATTAGTTAACATGAAACAAACACTAAGCACTATCTGTCAATGTTTTCATACTTACGTGGGATTTTGACCAGTAAATAAATACTTCAGCTACCATGCGGAAGAGTTCCTCTGCTTCCGGGTTAGGCTCCTTGAGCCACTTTGCCCTGGATCACATAATAAATGAAAATGGTTTCTCAGTTACTTGCTAAAGTTAATTAAATAAAAATTTACCCTCCCAAAGTTAAATTTGCTGACCACAGAGCTCATAGTGGTTTCAGCGTATAGCTGTGACATTAGAAAAAGTTTAAACATCATAACTGTTAACTTTTACATGTAAAAGGCAGACTGCTTCAGAATGTGATTTCCAACTTTAATTTTACGACGTTCAGTTAAAATTAATTTACCTGTAGACATTAATTATGTTATAGTCATGAACAAACCCATGGCCAAATAGTGTGTGAAACCATTCAACAGGGACATATAAGCCAATAAAGGTTATTATTGAATTAGGGAAATTACTAAGTTACTTTTGATCATTATACCTGTTATAGTCAACAAATCTAATCAAGAGAGGGTAGAAGGCATAGAGATCTCGGGCCAGCGTAGTGAATTCATCTAGGATGAGAAGTTCAGCCTCCGACATATCCCCCCTGGCCTCGGCTTTCAGGTGGTCTTCCTCAGACACCACCGTAGCTGCCTTTTTCTTGAGTTTCTCCATTAATGGCAAGAAATGAGTTTTCAAGAGCTGAGGTTTCACTTTATTTATAATAGGCTGGGAAAATACTGTTTGAAGAAAAGTATTAATATTCTGTTCTGTATAAACACTCATCAAAATGAATAAAAATTGTAATTACATTTAGAGCATGATTAAAGTTTCTCTCTTCTCTAGTACATGGCTTCCTTCATACAGTCCATGCCTCAATCATTTTTCTAGTCCTACATGTAAATGTATGGTTACTGTTAAACAAAAGATTACTGAATTGAATCCAATGAGCTTCTTTGTTCTTAAAAAAGATTGATTGCTCATTTATAATAGAACAACAAAAAAAGACTTTCATTCACTTTAAAAATCAATTATGTTCACACAAAGAAGTCTCTAAATGGAAAAGGTTCACCTAGCCCTTTCTTTACTTTCTGCTATATAATCACTGCATGAGACTGCATATAGTTATCTTCTTTTACCCAATCCATCCTTGGCCCAATGAAAGCAATTACATATAACACTGCTCTCTTATTTAATAAAAGTTGTAGTTGTTAACAGTAGTTCTAAATTTGATTAGACCATTTTTAAGGAAATTTCTTTTTCCCTAAAAGTAACATATAGACGTTGAGGAAATGTATAATAGAGAAAAATTAAAACCGACCATAATCTCCTACTCAAATTAGTAAGGCATTGGTGTCTGTGTTTGGAGTTTTCATCAATAGATAAATTCATAAACACATATATTATACATACAACATTCTACCGGAATGTTTTAATGTTCTATAGTTTTAAAAGCTCCTTAAACTGTACTCACTTGTTTTCACCCTTCATGACGTTATAAGCATTTTCAAGACATAAAAACACTGTCAAAATCTTAACATCTAAAAATGGCATAATATTCTGGTATATGAATGTACATAACTTTATTTAACCCTCTACTCTAGTTGTTGGGTACTTAGATTGCTTCCAGTCTTTTCAATATAAATAATACAGTGATAGAGAAACCTAATTATAAACATTAGACTGCATTTTAAAACTTACTCTTCCCACTCCCCACAGGACAAAAGTGGGTAGTTTTGATATTCAATTTTCTTTTTTGTCTTTGTACAGAATCATTAGTTTTTACTGTCATGTTTATTGATTAATCTTATACGACTGTCAAATTAGGAAAATACTTAAAGTAGTAACTATATGGAAAGTTACTCAATGTCTGATTGTATCTACATTTAAAAAAATGGCATGACAGAAATAATTAGGAACATTTGTTAAGCACAGAAGAAACTATTAATAAAAACCATGACAGGAAAATCTGTTGTTTTGAATTTCAAATTGCTTTAGATACTCTAATTCTTACCTGCTAACCTCTTCATCCAGGCTCCCTCGTCAATTCCCAAGTTATTGTATATGATTTTCAGTATGTTCCCTAGAAGTGTGTTCATGTGCTCTGAGTTCAGAGCTGTACAGCACATTTCAGCTCTTTCCGGATTGTTCTCAGGCCCATGCTCCCACCAACGAGACATATAGCTACAAAGCATGGGCAGTATGACTTCCATGACATGTGGCATCTGAGTGTAGCGAATGCCGGACTCAGCTAATTCCACGATTTCTTCCATGAGTTTCTCCAAAGATGGTATATTTGGACAAACATCTTCCACATTAGTTGGCAAACTGAGAGCTGGAGAAGCACACATATAAACGGATTGTAATCAGTGCCAGAACTGATATGCTATGGTAGATTTCCCCTGTTTATAACAGACACCGGAAACCACTTCATTTTGGGCTTCAAAACTTAGCAAGACCTGGTAGGCTTTCAATAGTCTCCTTCTCCCTTTTCTCATAGCAGCAATTTCAAAGCTTCTTTCTTTTTCCCAAGTTCCTGCACTACCTCCACTCTCTTAAGTTCAGCAAACGGCCATCCCTTCGATTTCACAGCAAAGGAGAACATCAAATGTCTCTCTTCCTTCAACTTCCTGTTCTCAAGGCCTACAAGCCTTCTGTGCCCGGCCCAAAATTCACTCCTATTCCCTATTTCCAGAGGAAGAGTTCCACTCGCATTCCTGATGCCTTCCCCACATCAGGACACTTGCTCAGGCATGTGTTTTCAACCTCTTCCTCTCTGATGCCTCCTCCCCAGCAGCCTTAGCTATCCAGGAACTCCGTCCAAGGCAACCAAGTTCCTGCTTTCCAACGCTCACCGAATTCACACTTTACAACCCTTATCTTCCCACCAGTGGTCAGTGGCATTTCAAGCCACTGACCAAATTCTTTTTTTCCTAAAACTCCTCTCTTTCTTACATTAGAGTGTCCAGCCTTTTTGACTCACGCCCCCTAGATTTTGGATGTGGCTGAAGATAGTTCTCGGGAAAGAAGAGATTGAAGATGAGACAAGAAGGAAAGCCAGAAAGAGGGGGAGCAGGCTTTGCATGTCAGGCGAGGAGTGCAGACTGTCCCAGTGGCAAAGAGGGTAATTTTTACAGGCTCTAAAAACAGGAGTAACACAAGCAACTTGCATTTTAGGAATCTCTCCTGACAACAATAAGGAAGATGAATGGCTGTGAGTCAGCAATTAGCAAGTAGTTGTGGTATTCAAGAGCAGGTTGACTCCTGAATACCTTTACTGACTCCTTTCTCCTTGCTGGATGTTTAAATGCTGGTTTTCTTTAGGGATCGATTTAACTCTCTT
Organism: Cephalopachus bancanus; assembly: GCA_027257055.1. NCBI lineage: Eukaryota > Metazoa > Chordata > Mammalia > Primates > Tarsiidae > Cephalopachus > Cephalopachus bancanus. The sequence goes on along the minus strand of JAPVLO010000084.1, from coordinate 170,569 downwards.
CTCTTTTTTTGCCTTACAGGTTTGTCTAGACAATTTCAGCCATTCCTAATCACTTCTACTATAAACTGATACCTCCCAAAGCCATATCTCAACACTGTTTCTGTCTTATCCTGCATGCCCCAAACCAACTAAACACAAGGGGTCTCGACTTAAACTTCTCTCCCATCTGCCTCTTGAGCATGCACTAACGCCGTGGGGATATCATCTAGCCCATCATCCAGCTAGAAACTTGAGAGAACTTCCAGGCTGTGATGCTCTCTCATCTTTCACATGAGATGCTTCCTGCAGCAGCTCTCACAACCACTTCTCCATATATTCTACCCAAGGATCCCTGCAACATCAACCTGCTGTTGAATACCACAACTACTTGCTAATTGCTGACTCACAGCCATTCATCTTCCTTATTGTTGTCAGGAGGGATTCCTGAAATGCAAGTTGCTTGTGTTACTCCTGTTGTTTTAGAGCCAGTAAAAATAACCCTCTTTGCCACTGGGACAGTCTGCACTCCTCGCCTGACATGCAAAGCCTGCTTTCCCTCTTTCTGGCTTTCCTTCTTGTCTCATTCTCAATCTCTCCTTTCCCAAAAGTTATCTCCAACCACATCCAAAACCGGGCTCAGTAGCTCTGCCTGTAATCCCGTGCTTTGGGAGGCTGAGGTGAGTGGATTGCCTGAGCCTGAGGGTTCGAGACCTGCCTGGGCAACTTGGCAAGACCTCATCTCTACAATAAATCAAAATGAACCAGGCGTGGTAGCGCATGCCTGTAGTTCTGGCTACTTGGAAGGCTGAGGCGGAAGGGTCGCCCAGCAGGTCGAGGCTGCGGTGGCCGGGAGCGGCCACTGTACTCCAGTCTGGGTGACAGAGTGAGACTCCAACTCAAAAAAAAAAAAAAAAAACCAAAACAAAACAAACAAAATGCTTGAAATTTCTTTCTCAATTTCAAGACTCATCTCGCATCAGCTTTGTGAAGTCTTTCCAAATGTTCTCAGCTAAAACTGCTTTTTTTGTGTACCCAATGATTTTTATTCTGAATTCTATCATATATATTTCTCAATCTCTTTCCTCCACTGCAACTAAAAACTCCCTGTGGGAAAAGATTCAGCTCCTATCCATCTTTCTATCATATTACCCCCATCTACTACAACGTTCATCATAAACAATTATTTGTTGAATGACTAAAAAATGACATAAATCATTAAATTTAATATTTTACTTTGTTATGCAAATGATGTGTTATGGAAACATAGGCCAGTACATTATCTGCCTTGTGTATTTCTTTATCTGTAATGAAATAACAAATCTGCTTCACTTTAAGTTCATAGCAAAAATATCAAGTGATCAAAGCCTTAATAAGATAACTCTTTATGGTCACGCAGAATATTAATAAATTATACTTAATCATTTTTCATTAACTACCTTTCAAATATATTGCGAAAATTATGTAGAAAACACTACTAATTCCATTCCACATATTTTCTTAACTTCCTCTTTTATTTAAAATCAGAATTATAAAATAGCCAAACAACATAATACTTATTCAAGTTATTAAAAGATTTCTTACTTGATAAGATGCACTATAAAATCAGTGTAACCAGAGCTCCCATAAAAACATGAGTTACACAGAAAAGCTCACTAACAGAGAAGTATGCATTCATGAACAGCAAATAGTCCTTCCTCAAGTGCTCAAGTTTTGAGAACTTTTTAGGGCTATTGGAAAACAAATAAAATACAACAAACTTTATCAGACTTAGAGGAAACCAATCAAACAAACAAAAATTGTATGAGAGGGCATCTGTGTAATGTCCAGACTTTGAGTGCTTGAAAGTGATGATTAGAACTAGTTTCCACTTTATTATTTGTTTATCCAACTCCATTCAAATCACACTTAATAATTCTAACAGGTTCCTAAAACCCAATCACTGAATAATCAGCAATGGTTTAAAAGCTTTTTCAATTAGGATAGTGAAAAACATGGGCCTATCCATCCAGCAAATGGAAAGCAACAGGAAGCTTGATTATATAGATACCTAGTATACTCATAAAAACATAAATCTTAGGGATACACATGCTAGGGCTGGTGCAAATTAAAGTTGTTGAGAAAATGTGTCCTAGATTTATGTATCTAATTTTTTTTTTTTTGAATTGCAGTCTCACTCTTTGTCGCCCAGGCTGGAGTGCAGTGTCACACTCACAGCCACTGTAGCCACAATGGGCTGGGTTTAGGCAATCCTTCCGCCTCAGTCTTCCAAGTAGCTGGAACTATAGACACACGCCACCTCGCCTGGCTGAATTTTGTAATTTATTGTAGAAATGAGGTCTCACCAAGTTGCCCAGGCTGGTATCGAACCCCTGGGCTCAGGCAATCCTCTCACCTCGGCCTCCCAAAGTGCTGGGATAATTACAGGCTGAACCATGGCGCTCAGCCATTTCTAAGTTTTTTAAGATAAAATTTGGACTGACCTATTTTTAAAAAATCACATGGAATAAAACTGTCTGAATAAGGAAAAATAAAGGGTACAAATCCATACACGTAATGAATAACAATGCCACACCCCTTGCCGATGAATTATTAGAATAACTAAATCAGAAATCAGATTGACCAATCTTTTCCACATTTGCTAATCATTTTGTCTTATTCTCAAGAGTGTTAACTTATAGATGGCTTATTGACTTACAAGAAATTCAATTAATTTTTTTTCAAAAACAGTAGGGGACGAGTATATGGCATTCCAAAAATATATGATACTAAAAATTAGCACTGCAGAACAAAGAGCACTGGAGATGGTACAATGAAACAGCTCGTTAAAGAAACCTGTAGGAGAATACAATACACGTCATTAAGTTTTAGCTCCATGTCTTAAACACTGCGCATGCTCGGGTGTTACCTGCTCTCTCTCTTGAAGACTTAGTATTGTAGATAGAGTAAATATTGTGTTTGTCCAGATGAGTTTCCAAAAATGCCACAGGAAAGGCACCAGCAAAGGCAGCTAGACATTCTCCTAACGCAGAACGTTGCCTATAAGTGAAAAATGCTTATGTTTTTAGGTCTTCTGAGTGAATAATTGAAGAAGTTATATTAAAATTGGCAAGTTTAACCTAAAAAAAGGGACAATAATATTGCTACTGATAAAATTAATCCCCAAATCCAATTTTCTATATTGCAAAACATCATATGTTTTCAACAGCAAGTTTCTTACCATTAAAAAAAAAAAAGTTAAATTATCTGTTAGCCAAAAAGAAGTTACAAATAGTTCAGACCAAAATAACAAGAAAAGCTCTGGCACTTCCTTCACAAATTTGGATTTTTTTTTTGCTTTCCCTTCCTTCTCTCCTTCCCTCTTTTTTTCTTCCTTGTCTCCTTCCTTTTTCTTTTCATTCCTTCTTTCCTTTCCTTCGGTCTTTTCTTTTTTTAACAGAATGACCTACTGGAAAAGAATTCTTGTTATGTGAATAAGTGGATTGAGGAAAATTAAAAAATGAAGTACATATTAATATACTAATACATTTTCTGCAAATTTGTCATATAAAATTAATTTCAGGATAGTTATGAAATGATAAGATATACTAAAAAAACTGTTAATAACACTTAAAATTGGTTTATCATTATTGAGGGAAGGAAGGTGTTGATTCAGAACAGGCTGTGACCTAAGGCTCCCTTGCAGGTGACATAAGTTATCTCTCTCCCTTAACTGTTTACTTAATCCAAGGCTTTTTTGTGGGGGGAGAGTGCATTAAGTTGTTTATTAAGTACAGAATAAAATGTTATTTCACTGTGTTATAAACTCCTTAAAACATTATGAATAATATTTTATTTTAAAAGTCAATAAAATTAATTTAATCAAGAAAACATTGCATAATTCTCTTAGGAGAAGTCTTAAATTTCATTATAATACTTAAAATGATCAATGCCTGATTTTCTAATATTTTAATTAAAAATGACTACATATCTAATCAATTAGCAAAAAATGTTCTTTCATAAGAATGACGCTGAATACAACAGAGTTTAATTCAAACATTCAATAATATTTCATTATTAAAAGTTATTTAGGACACAGGAATTACAAGGAGTACAGGCTTTTATTCAGAGTTCCAGTACCAACCCTAACACTGCTGTGACCGCAGGAAAGTTATTTACTCTTTCTAAGCTTTGCTATCTTTACCTAAAAATAAGAATGCAGAATTGCAAAATTTCTGGAACACAGTTTGGGTTCAATAAATGTTTTCAAATTCTGAGATATAATTTATTCATGAACTTAATAGCCTAACAAAGACAAATAAGCATGATCCCATATGTATGTGGAGTCTAAAAACATCAAATTCATAGAAGTAGAGAGAAGAATGACCAGGAGGGATCAAAGGATACGAAGTTTCAATAACACAGGAGAAATAAGTTCAAAATATCTACAGTACAGCATGATTACCAAATAATGTACACTGCGTATTTCAAAATTGCTAGAGAGTAAATTGTAAATATCTCACCATGAAAAGAGGTGAGTTGACAGAAATGTTAATTAGCTCGACTTAATCATTCCACAAAGCATATATATCTCAAAACACCAAACTGTATCCCAGAAAGACACATAATTATTATCCATCAATTAAAATTTTTTAAAAAGATTAGCCTAAAATATTTCATGTATGAGTCCAAAGGTGTTATTTCCTCATATCTAGTTGCACTAGTTCTTTAATTTCATGAATAATTCACTTTAAAAATTCTGATTCAAGTAGTAATTCTCAGACTAATTCCGATATTTTGTGTTGGTACTGTGGAAATATCAATTTTTTGTTTTGGATGAATAGTATTAAAATATCTACGTTTTTATTAGTACAATGTAACTTTTTTATTTTTCAAAATATCTTTTACTTTTGAAATTTTATTTTTTTGTTCTCCCAAAAATCATTCTGTAACTGCAAAATTATTTGCAAAAAGGGGGAAAAGCAAAACACAATGCCTTGAATATTTTTTCTTTAGAACCTAACAAAATGACCTGAAATTTTGTCAAGAAAAATACATAGGTAAGAAGAGTAACAACAGAAACAACATTAACACCAACAAGAAGGAATGAAGAATCTGAACTACCATGTGATAAAATATGTTACAAAATATGAACAATTCAGGCTGTTTGATACTGAGATACTAGTTTAAAATTCAAAGAACAGAAATTCTAGAAATATAACCAGGTGAATACATTATTTTAATATATAATGAGGATTTTGTTTTAAATCAGTAGATCGAAAATATTTAAAAATGACTATTTTACACATGGTGGATGATTTAAAGAATTGAATTTGAATTCTTCATAACACTAAAGGTACATAAAATTAAGAAATATTTTCTCTCTCTTTCTTTCTGTTTTTTTTTATTGTTTGTTTTTGTTTTTGTTTTTGAGTCAGGGCCTCACTCTGTTACATAGGCTGGAGTGCAGTGTCACAATCAGGGCTCATCTCCTGGGCTCAACCTCCTTGAGTAGCTGCGACTATAAGCACACGCCACCACACCCAGCTAATATTTTTATTTTTTGTAGAGATGAGGTCTCGCTATGTTTCCTAGGCTGCTCTTGAACGCCCGGGTTCAAGCAATCCCCCTGCCTCAGCCTTCCAAAGTGCTGGGATTACAGGTATAACTTTGAGCCCGGCCCTCAAATTCAGATATATTTCTAGTAAATTCCCTTTTATTCCAGAGATGACCATTTCAGACATTCTCTACGTTCCTCAAACTTCTCACACCTCTTTTCTCAGTCATCATTTGGTAAAGGATTTAAGCCACACTTCACTGGGAGAACAGAAGCTACTAGAAGCACACCTACTTATACCTGATATATCTTATTCCTGTTTCCTGTTGCATGGGAAAAAGTTATGAGCTTAAAAGGTCACTAAAGATACACCCCTGAGTACCTCAATCTCTATATGTATGATTCTTCACAGGACAAAATATAACCTGCCACTAAAATATGTATCAGTTTACTTGTCTGTTTTGCTTTGGTTTCCCCTATAAGACATAAAATCTATGGAGGTAGGGAACTTGTCTTGTTCACTGTTGTACCCAAGCATCTGGCATTTAATAAATATTTAGTGAGTGAAAACAATAGGGTTAAAAAGCTACATCTAAACAACCAAAAGCATGGAAAACTGAGAAGAATAAATATTTAATTTTTTACCTGATAGAAGTATAAACTTACAAAGTTATAAAACTAAGAAGATGAAATAATTCATAATTTGATTATACAAAAATGATGACATAAAAAATGAATATACAAAAACTCAAAATTCCTATGTCATACAACAGTATCTGCATACAGTATTTTATAATATATAAGCACTATAAAAAGGTACAAAAATATCAAAACCCACGAAAACAGGAGAAATAAAAGGCGAGAGGTTAATCATTTTAATAAACAAAAGCATCACAAATTAGTATGATAATACATTGATAGAAAAACAGACAAAAGACGAGAAAAGGCAATTCATAAATTAAAGAAAGACAAATAGTAAACATGAAAACAAAAAAATAGCAAGTAACTGGTAATTAAGAATATGTATTTGAAAACAAAAATGGGATGCCATTTTTAACTACTGCATTTGCAAACAGTAAAAAAAAATCAGTTATGAGAAAAAAGTGAGGAAATTAGCATTTGCTTGTGAAATCTGAGAATGTAAATTGAATCAATTTTCTGAAAAGATACTGAAATAACAGTACAATCCTATATATGCATATCCTTTAAACTAGAATCCAAATTTTGAGAATACAGCTAAAGGAAATTGGCATAAAATACATAGGAATTAATGAGTATAAATCTAGCATTATTATATTAGTGAAAAAGGGAAAACAGCCTAATGTTAAAAATAAAGTAAAATTTCAATAGATTATAATACTTCCTTAGTAGGAGATATTTCATAACCATAAAAAAGTCATATGAAAATAGAGTTTATTTAAAATGCAGGTAAAATTTTTTAAATATCCAGAGTGAACCTGATTATGCTTTTCCATTAATCTAATTTTTTATTTCTATACAAAATTATCACCCTATTTTAATTATTATAGCTTCATAAATTTTAATACTTGGTAGAACTCATGAACATCCTTATGTTACTCTTTTATTTCCCCCAAAATTTTATTTGCCAGTCTGATGGGTTTATTCTTTGAAATGAACTTCTGTATTATTTTGTCAAGTTGAATAAAAAGCAAGTTTCTGTTCGAAATTGTAATGTAATTAATTATAGATTAATTTGAGGAAAATTTGCATCCGTTCAATATTAAATCTTCTAACAGAATGTCTTTTTATTTACTTCAGTTTTCTTAAAAAAAAAAAGGCTCTGTTTTTCTTCTCCAGTTCACAGAAATTTCTTACTGAAGTTGCCAGTGATCTCTCATTTTAAATTCAATGGAGCTATGTTTTCTTACTTTATCTGTCTTTTGACATTGTTAACCATTCCCTTCTGAAACTTAAGAACTTGAAAACATAATACTGGTTTTAATAACTATCTATGTTGATGCTTACTTTGTATTTCTGATAAATAATAAGAAAATGTACTAGGCAGATTGTTTCACATGACTCGTAAACACTGTAATTTTAAACTTTATATTAAGTATGATCTATACCATAATTGTCTGCCTTTTGTTCATAACTCCACTGTTTCTTATTACACCAATTCTTATCTAGTTTAAAGATTGTCTAATTACTCCCAAAGAATTTAGAAGGTCCATTTGGTTTAGTTTACAACCAAGAAAAAAGTTATGAAAGGAAGGCTCTTGAAATAAACAGTTACAAGACTTGAAAACAGCTATCAATACAAAGTTAAATTTAAAAAAATCTTACCTCTCCACATAAATACTCTTGCTGGTTCCTAGAGCATATAAGCTAGTCAGAATTCTATAACAAGACACCTGGACATCTTCCACTAAGGAAAAAGAGAATCTCACCTGAGTGAAAACCACTTATTTATACGTTCTCCTGAGAAAGTTTAGGCTAAGAATAAAATTCAATTTTAAAGGCATTTTAATATTTTAACACTTGGGAAAAACAAAATAGGAACAGATTTTAAAACATAAAATGTTTTTCTCAAAATTCTTCTCTTTAAAGAACCAAAACATTCTAAAGAATATGCTGTGTTATCCAGAACATTTTCATAAACAATTTCTTTATAAGTTTTCTCTAGGTATAAGAACAAAGGATTTCTCCAAGAATAAGATTAAGTGTAAGAGCATCTGGCAAAAGAGGGGATACAGGTATATTTTGATTCCTGTTCCAAAGGTATATAAGGACTGTCTCTTACCATTACTCTCAGATGAATGATAATGAGACTACTGGAGGATACAGTCTGTTAGTTAAATGACCTGATATTTAGGGCCAAAGTCAGTTACTCCAGCAGTTTTGGGTACTAAAAAAATTAAAATAAAACCGTGTAGGTGATCTATTCTCCAATAAGACAAGTTTAAAAATCAAGGAATTTAAGAACATTAAATTTCTAATTCCAACTCTGCTACCATTTCCTGGGGAATACACCATGATGTGAATGGAAAGATGTTCCCTGTCTTCAGACCTATTTCCACATACACACTGTGCCACGAACAATGGTTAAAATGAAGATTTTGATTGTATAAAGAAAATGTGACACACACACACACACACACACACACACACACACACACACACACAATGGAATACTATCCAGTCATAAAAAGAATATACTCATATCTTTTTCAGCAACATGGATGGAACTGGAGGTCATTATCTTAAGTAAAACAAGCCAGGTACAAAACCTCAAATATCTTATGTTCTCACTCATAAGTGGGGGCTAAAAAATATGTAGAATAATAGACGACTATTAAAAGGATAAAAGGGTAAGAGGGAGGTGGATGATGCTAAATTACGTAATGGGTGTAATGTATGTTACTTGGGTGATGGGCACCCTAAAAGCTCTGACTTGACTATTATACAATCTACACATGCAACAAAGTTGCACATGTACCCATAAATGTATATGGATAAAAAAAATAAAAGGCAAATCTAGGCATGCTTTCTTTAAAAAATATTTCAAAATATAGATTTTGCTACTGGTAGTTGTGGCATCCACCAAATAACTCAGTGGTTTTTACACAGAGCTACCCATTACCTGAGGAACCTACAGTATGAGAGTCTGAAGCAGCGTTTCAAAGGATCATATCTTGTCTCATGTTCATGTCTGCAGAAGATGGGGAGTTAGGACAGCTTGTGTATTTTTTCCGCTTAATCTTGGACACTCTGTGGATTTTTTAATAACTACAAAATTCCAACCAGAGCCAGCTGATTAAAGCCCCCATAAAGACTGACTGCACTCTCTACATGGAAGATTACTTGAGCCATCCTAATAGAACAATTACTTAGATATACACTGTCTCAGTAGTTCTCCTATTAGTTGGTAGTATAGATTATGGAGACAATGTTTGAAAACATTTACTATTGCATGTCATATGGTCCAACTGCATTAGAAAATTTACACAAAAAGAGGCAATGTAGATATAAGTAAAATCTGAAACCCATGTGGAACCAACAATGTGGAAGTTACTGTTCATAATCAGTACCTCACCAGTCTTCTCTGTGAGTTCATGTGATTCAGAGATCTGTTTCTATTAGAATGGTTGCTATCACTCAAACATCAACCTACAATGTTTTGCCAAAAAAGCGCATCTTAATGTATAAGCAGTGTTTAAGTAACCCAGATGTGGTCTTTACAATTTCCTGTTGTACCACAGTGTATTTCAATAATGAAACTCTAAGTAACAAATTTACATACATATTAGGTCTTCTCCAAACTGATGCTGGCCAATATGTTCAAATAATGATGACAGCATTGGCAACAGGGCCACTGTGGTGTAATTGATAATCTGAGTCACCCCTTTGGGTTGGTTCCGGGTGTGGGTGAACTGGCCCTGCTTAAGATTTTCCATGGTCTTTTCCAGATCCTCGGCAGCATTGTCCAAAAAAGCTCTGAGTGCGCTTTTAACACTCTCCAGGCCAGTCTTCATCACTGTCCTAGAAAGCAAATAAGGGACGACTTGCACCTTCTGACAGAAACAAATGAAATACAAACAAAACATGGCTCTCCACTGTGTGTGTTTCTCCATTACAGTACCTACCGGTCGAATGCATTTTGAAAATCAACTTTAAAGCAATTTTTTCAGTGTATGTAAAATTATGGCAATACTACTCTATAAATCACCTTCCCCAAATGTCTTCATAGTCAACTTAATTAAAACCTTGGAGCAAGAGACTATGCTAATGTCTTACATTTTCCATTAGTGGTCCCCAATTTTGACAATAGTTATTTTATGACTAACAAAACATAGCTTCTGAGCCAGTATAGTTAATCCCAAATCCCACAAAACAAGAATGTTCCTGAGGCAATGGTTACGAAAGAAACATTTAATGCCAGCTAAACCAACTCCTCAAATGATATAGGCATTTTGTGCTTAGGGGTAGCAATCAAGTCTTGTCTAAAGAAGCCTTTGAGGGCTGAACATTGTACAGAAGTAACACCTTAATGCCACTATGTCTAGTAGGAAATGAAGGTATAAAATGGTTCCATTCTACATTTGTTATAGAAAATAACTCAAATAAAATCTTAAACACTAGAATGGTACTCAAAGAGTATTATGGGATATTCTCTACAGGGACATTTATAAACTCTCATCCAGATTTATCCTGGGTAGTACAGGAACTACACATATAGTTTAAAGGTTGAATCAATCATGCAAAACAAACTAATTTTGTATTTGGTTAACATGCTTGATTTTTGATCACGTTGATGACAGGCAGAGGAGAAATCACACACACGTGGGAATTAGTCTACCTAAATACTTACTATGCAATCTTAAACATAGCTTTACTCTTCTGTAAAATGAAAATTAAACTCTGTTCCTTACAAAGCCAAATGTTATTATGAATGTGAGCACAAACACCATGCCTGGAAGCTTATAAGACCTCTTGAGTTGTCAGTTTACCATGTTTTCCTCACATGATACACTACCAATTCAACCCTCAGTTATGTTCTTAGTTGCTATAAAAACTACTTAAAATTAAATAAACTACATATGAACATCAAAATAAACTGTCATTGTATTCATAATTTACAAAAGTTTTTCTTTTCAACTACAGGAAAATATCTGCCACAAATCCAAAGGAAAAAAAATCAAGACACTGAGCCCTTCTTAACATTCTTATGCATACATCATTATTACAGTCATTTATTTACATAATAATAATATATCCATTTACCTTGCATCCAAAGTCTGACCCAAAATATGAAGACAGTTGACAATTGATGTTGCATCATTTCCTGAAGAGGAAACAAAATGCTGTATAAACTGGCCTGAATATTTCTCGGTGCTCTTTTCTACTAATATTTGTGTTGCAGGTCAATAGTACAACTCAATAAATCACTTAATTTAGAAGATTTTTAAATAAGTTTAAAATCATGCAGGTTTTCTGCTTAAAAGTGGTTATGCAAATGTAAATAGAAAAGCAATAAAGCATGTCTCATCAAATAGCTGACATGCTCAGGAAGCATTCAAAAGCACTGCACCAGGCTAAAAGAGTTTTAACTCAATTCTCAAGTTTATTCTCCTCCCCTTCCTAACTCATTTTATTTTAAAATCTTATTATATGCAAACTTTGAAGGAAGCTCATATCCTTTATGAAATGAGGTGGGCTAAAAGTCTAAAAATTTTAATTTCATTTTAATTATCTCAAGTGTCTCTGCTTTCTTATTTCATTCAACCACACTAAATGAATTAATTTGCTTAGACTCAATTGCATGAAGATAAATTACTCTGGATGAATGTCGTTGGTCTTCAGCAAAAAAGAAGCACCAAAGCATCATATAAAAAAAAATTAGAGGCTGAAGAAGTTAAGTTTCATGAGATATTTGAAATGGGAATAACTCTTCTTGAAAGTAATATGAAATTCACATATTTTGATTGGTATATTTTATCAGGAAGTTTCAAAATATAAGTGATAAAAACAATATATATATTTTTCTTTGTGAAAGTAATACAGAAAAACAAACAAAATGACACACTCAAAGTAACCAAATAATTTACCACCTACAATATAGTTTGACATTACCACATCCTCATTCTATACTTTCATTTTACACACACACATACACACACACACACACACAGTCATATCCTGGGTCCTGAGGTACATAACTTTTATTTAAATATAAGTTTTTTAAAATAATAGTAGAATATGTTATGGGCTTTGTACAAAAGTGTATTCTAAAATGAATGACTTAGGTATACATGACTAGTAATTGTCTTAGAATATGGATACTAATGATTCTCTTAGAATACGTGGAAACTAATAATTGTCTTAGAGTATGGACAAGCTGGTTAGTAATATGATACAAGGGGTAAAAACGTATTTATTACTGAGACTCTGAGCTCTTTAAGAAAGTATTTCATTCATCTATGCTCAAATCTCAGAATTTCTGGTAATAATGAGGACAAAATGCACCAAAGGCAGAATTTCTTATTTCTCTATCTTTTGGCAGATACCCATTCTAGGGCTTCTATGACAACCCTTAGAAGTTTTATTCATTTGATTATACATTCACATATAATACAAATACATATTAAATACCAAGCATTCTCATACTTTCATTAATAAACAAAATGGAGTCCTCATGGTGCTTGCATTTTAATGTTGGATATAGATAAAGAACCATTAAACAAACAAAAGAATCAGAATATAACGTAATAGCATGCTGCAGTGTTAAAATATATAGCAGGGAATAAGAGTAACTGGATGGAATAACAGGGTGAGTGATCATGAGTTCTTCTCCAAGTTGGCATTTGAGCAGAGGTTCGATGATAGGAACAAACCATGCAATTATCTGAGAGGAGACCCCAGGCCTAGGGAACAGCACGTGCAACAGCTCTGAGGCAAAACTAAACTTGGTATTCCAAGCAAGGAAGTCAAAATAGTTAAAGTGGTCAGATTAGGGGGCAAAAAGTAGGGTATGAGGTGGAGAGGGGCCAGGTTCTAGAGCCTGGCAACCAGAGTAGGCACTTGGATTGTAGTTTAAAGTGCAACAGGAAGACATTCTTAGGTTTTGAGCAGGATGCGATATGATGTGATTTGTATTTTAAAAGAACGAATTCACAATGTGGGAAACCTGGAAGAACAAGAGTGGCGGTTAATTAGGAAACTATTGCAGGAACCGATTCGGTTGATTGATGATGGTGAACTGGGATTCGAATATTAGTGGCGAAGAAATTTGGATTTATGTTAAGGATTTGCTCATGGTTTGAATGTGAGGTGAGAGGGAAGGGAATCAAGGAGAACTACAATTTTTCACCTGAGCAACTAGGTGAATGGTGGCACCATTTGCAGTAGGAAGAAAGCAGAGAGAGAGAGAAGCAGAATGTGAGAGGAAGGGACAGGAGGGTCACGACCCCTGTCTTGCACATATAAACTGTGATGGGTCTATTAGTGAATCAGGTAAGATATAGATGAGGCAACTGATTTAAAGATCTGCAGTGCAGGGAAGAGACTGAGCAGAACTATACGTCTGGGCATCGTAGACAGAGAGATAACTTAAACGACATGGATCTGAATGAAATGAGCCAGTATACGTAGTATAGAAGAAAAAAGGTCCCAGGGCCTCCAGTGCCTGGAGGTATATAAGACAAGGAAGATGCAGCACGGAAAATAAGAAAGAGAGGGCCCATGAAGAAAAGATACCATGAATGGTGTATGACTCTTATGTAACTACTATTCTGCACCAAATAACAGGCTGGTCTCTTACTCTCTTCCGAAAACACACATTTCTTTTTCTGTCTCTTTCCCTTCTGACTGTCCCTTATTCTAGATGATGAGTGCTTGTGCTTTATACTGAGTGTGCCTGTGTGCTTTTCCCACACAGTGTGGCCAGAGGTATCGTTAAATCTCCAATCATAGGAACTAGAGAGGCTGGGAAATTTGTTTGCTTTGTTCCCTGCCCTAGAATAGTGTCTAACATACAGCAGGCACAAAGTATTTGTGGAATGTCTGAGATGTGGGAAATGGCACCAGTAGTCAGACAAGTTCTAGGGGTCAAATGAAAATGTGTACTGGGAATATAAAATGTTTGTGACTGTTAAAGAAACAAACTGAGCCAGGCTCGGTGGCTCAGCCTATGATCCCAGCACTTTGGGAGGCCAAGGTGAGGGGATTGCCTGAGCCTGCGTGTTCGAGACCAGCCCGGGCAACTTGGCAAGACCTCGTCTCTACAATAAATCAAAATTAGCTGGGCATGGTAGCACGCGCCTGGAGTTCCAGCTACTTGGAAGGCTGAGGCAGAAGGATTGCTGGAGCCCAGCAGGTCAACGCTGGGGTGGTCGTGAGCATGCCACAGCATTCCACTCTGGGCAATGGAGTGAGATGCCAACTCAAAAAAAGAAAGAAAAGAAAAGAAACAAACTGTAAGCTCCACAAATCTTTACGTTTCAGTATATCCCATATATGCAGTAAAGCTATCAATAGGAGCACCTTGATGTAAAAAGTGGTGGGAAAGGGACCCCAAGAAATGCAGAAAAGTACTGAGTCTTCAACATTTAATTTGCAGACCAAATAAAAGTATCAATTCCATTAGCAAGTCCAAGAAGCCTAAAATAATGGCTAGTCTTGAAGAGATAGAACATGCAGCGAGTATGGCTTTTAAATTAAATAACAATCACCTGAATTTTGCCTTTTTTAAGGCTATCCAGATGACTATCAGAAATGTCCATCATGCTATTAGTAAGAACAGGAAAAGGCAGTAAGATGATCATACTTTAAGGTGGTGATTGGATTTTTATGTACTTAAGTTTATGTCATTGTTTAATTGTTCTGAGTGATATAAAAACAGCAAGTGTGATACTTTTCCATCCACACTATTTCAATGTTCCAGCTATTTCCCTTGTCCTCAAACATACCTTTTGTCACCTCTAAAAGCTTAGGGAAACACTATGGATTGCCTATTTGTCCTTAAGACTGTGTGTTTGTATCAGTTCCTGGTATGTGTAAGCATAAAAGCACAGAAATTAAAATCATAACTTGGCAAGGCTTGGTGACTCAGTCTATAATCTCAGCACTTTGGGAGGCTGAGGCGTGTGAACTGCCTGAGCCCGTGCGTTGGAGACCAGCCTGGACAACTTGGGAGACCTTGTATCTACAATAAATCAAAAATTAACCAGGCTTGGCAGCATGGGCCTGTAGTTCTGGCTGCTTGGAAGGCTGAAGTGGAAGGATCGCCAGAGCCTAGCAGGTTGACACTGGGGTGGCCGTGAGTGTGCCACTGCACTCCCGCTTGGGCGACAGAGTGAGACTCCAACTCAAAAAAAAAAAAAATCATAGCTTGCTCCTGATTCTAGTAATAGATAACACTAAGTTTTAAAAAGCATTACAACAAGCTGTGTGCAGTGGCTCACACCTATAATCCTAGCGCTTGGGGAGGCTGAAGTGAGAGGATTGCAGTAAGAGGACTGCCTGAGTTCACGGGTTCAAGCTCTGATTGGGCAACCTGGCGACACTTCATCTCTACAACAGATCAAAAAATTAGCCGGACATGGTGGCACATGCCTGTAGTCACTGCTACTTGGAAGGCTGAGGTGGAAGGATTACATGAGCCCAGCAGGTCAAGACTGCGGTGGCCGTGAGCAGCATGCCACTGCACTCCCTGGGCTACAGAGTAAGACTGACTCAAAAAAAAGCATGGCAACAATGCTCATAATTCAACTCTCTAAATAAAAATAGCAAAGTTAAAAATATAACATAACTATAAATTTTTTGGTATTTTAATCCCAAATTGTTTTGTGGTTTTAAAATAAGGTTTCTATAACTCAGAAACTCTCACTGTTACCTCACACTTGACAGCATGTATCACTTCTGTCTTGCAATCTGACATATGATGATTCTAAGAATGTTGACTTTCCTCTGGAAACAGCAAGAGCAGTTATTCTAAATTTTATGCTTCTCTCCTTTTCTTACATGGCTCTTTAAATGATGTCTCATATTCTTATTTTAAAAGACATGATTAATCTTGGCAGAATTCTTAATAATGTGAAATTACATTATGCTGGAAGATGTAAATTTCTCTCACAATTATGAGGGAATAGAGAGAAATTGAAAAGCGTCAACTACGTTATTACTTCTAAAACCTGTGATGCTGAAAACAGTAAAATTATAGGTTTTCTCATTTGGAAAGAAGTTTCAGTTAAACTGAGAACACATTTTGGATAACTGCATATTCTACTTGCTTGTCCCAAAGTCAGGAAGTTCTCCTATAATGCTATCTTCAGTTGAAAGACATATCTGTATTGCTCTAATACCATCATCTGATACTACTTTCAATATAGGTGTCTGATTCCAATATTTCTGAACTTATTTCTCTATAAAAGGTATTGTTATGTTATAGTACACATATCAAGTTCTTTGTCATGTATTTTGTCATAGAACTACAGAATATTTAGAGGAAGACCCTGATGACGTTCTGGTTATGAATAACAAGGATCAGTAAACAGTAGCAGACTATGCACAATTGAGTAATTCTCAATGTAATGACACATTTAATTCTCATATACACTTTATCCTCAGAGATTCTGAGTACTTTAAATGATTTTTTTTTCATTATATGCATCCTACCAAACAAATGTTAGCACAATCTAAACCTTGTCAGAGATAATACAAGCATATTAATTTTCTATTATCTCCTGATACAGGACAAGAATCATCATTTAAACACTTAAGAAGTGTTTTTTGGGGGGAAATAATGAAAGTATCAACATAAACTTAATTCACTAATTTATTGATCAGGGAGAGCTATCAGTTGATAGAATTTACTGTATCACTTTACTTAGTATTTACTTTGAAAACCCTTCCAAACATAACATTAAGATTTATCCACTGGTACAAATCAGGCATACTCACCTGGAAACAAAGGAATATTTGAACAACAGTTACTGCTTCATTTTAAACACATGATAATACTTATCTTGTTTATTATTCCTGCAGCTAATAGTGGAGTCATATTAATGATGTTATATGTTAACCTCTAGATCAAAGCAGGAAAAAATGCTGGTGTACTATGCTCATTATATCACAAATCACTAGCTTTATTGCAGATATTCTTAGATGTCCCTGCCATTGATTCAGAAATTCTCTAGGAACTCTGGGGAGTGTCAGGAGGATTTAGCATCTCCTTGGGATGTTAAAAATTCACCAGAAAACTGTAAAGTATAAAAGGACTACAAATGATTACTATTTTGTGCCAGTCTTTTCAAATAGTTACTGGAACTAAAAGGATCATTGTTGGTTGAGTTTAATGATCTCGTTATTTGAGGGGTCATTAATTATGTGTTACTTCCTTTCACTGTAAGTGCCCTAAGTGTTTTCATGGACCTCTTAAGAAATTAAAAAAAGAAGGACAATTCTCATAAACTGTAGGCTAATTGGATACTATATTTTAAAATAATCTCTTAAATAAGAAAAAAACAAAGTTTGAGTTATTCACGAATGTAAGAAAATGAATGTAAGAAAACTTTCAAATTCATAGCACTTATCTCATTATTGTGCCTGCTTACTTATCTGCCTTCTCTAATACATGCTAGGCTTTTGGCAGGCAGGACTTGGTTGGTCCATTCATTCATTCATTCATACATTAGATATTTATAAAATACCCACTATGTGCCAGATTTTCTGCTAGGTGCTGGCGAGACAACAATAAGCCCTGACAAAGAGTTTTTGAGAGAGAGACATCATCAGTGACAAAGGAAAGGAACCCAGAGCTTGAGAATGTAGCAATGGTAGGAAGAGGCAGTATAATCAGGCAAGTCAGAAATGCCTTTCCTAGAAGAAGAAGAAGAATAGGATTGAAGTTTGAAGGGTGGATAGTTTATTATGAGTTATGTATGGGAATCCAATCTCAGGCAGTCATTATGGCATGTGCCAAGATTCTGCACATGAAGGAATACAACACATTCAAGAAGCAGAGAGAAGTCCAGGGTAGCACAGTGAGCAAGAGGGCATGCTGGGAAATGAGGAGGCAGTGGTACAGGGAACAGAGTGTGAAGCACCGACATGGCAAGGTGAGAAATCCAATCACTATTTTAAATAAATGGGAAGCCACTGACTACGTAGGGTGTGATACAAGAGGCTGGTGCTTTGAAGAGATATGATCGGG
Organism: Cephalopachus bancanus; assembly: GCA_027257055.1. Lineage (NCBI taxonomy): Eukaryota > Metazoa > Chordata > Mammalia > Primates > Tarsiidae > Cephalopachus > Cephalopachus bancanus. The sequence continues at coordinate 152,387 of JAPVLO010000084.1, read as the reverse complement.
TTGTTGTGGAGCACAGTTTAGAGAGGCAAGAGAGGAAACTCAGAGAGAATGGCTGGTATGCTCTTTGGAGTATAGCGCAGGTGAAAATGTTTGCAGACTGGTCTCAGTTCAGTAGTGAAGACAGACAGAAATATTCATTTTTCCTTCCTAACATCCTGAGAGAATGTCTTGACATGGCAGACACAATAAATGCTTATTGAATGAATGCATAAACTTGATGTCACTAAGGCTAGATTTATGTTCACATTAAAAAAAAAATAGCCCTTAAGAAGCTCTAATGGTATACAACTGGGCCACCATCACTGTTACTGTTGGAACCACAGGTTACCAGATTTTGCTTCCTCTAAACATCACTAAAAGGTCCAAAAAGACAGTAATAGGAGGTAATATATCCTCTGTCTTGAAATTAGTAATCAGAATTTCCTGGTAGCAAAAGTGGGGGGAAATGTTGGGAATAAAAGCAGCATTTCTTTATTCAACATTGGGTCCTTGAAAATAGCAAATAGGATCTTTCTGTCACTTGTTGACCTACCTAAGTCTTATTACTGTCCTGCCTGAGTTTCCAAAATTCATGTGTGCACCAACTTACAATCATTAGCAAGTATTTCAGAATTCAAACAGGGAAGTCTAGTTTTTTGTTTTGTTTTGGTTTTTTTGAGTTGGAGTCTCACTCTGTCGCCCGGACTGGAGTGCAGTGGCCACTCCCGGCCACCGCAGCCTCGACCTGCTGGGCTCCGGCGATCCTTCCGCCTCAGCCTTCCGAGTAGCTGGAATTACAGGCATGTGCTACCACACCCAGCTGATTTTTTGATTTATTGTAGAGATGAGGTCTCGTCAAGTTGCCCAGGCGGGTCTCGAACCCGCGGTTCAGGCAATCCACTCACGTCAGCCTCCCAAAGGCGCGGGATTACAGGCTGAGTCACCGAGCCCGGCTGGGAGTCTAGTTTTAAACAACATTCTATTTCTTTTCTTTCTTTGAAGCATTCTAATTGGTACACCATAATCCTGTGGGAAATATGACTTGTCCCACTTTTAAAAAACATAAAATGAAATGGTTTAAATGCTTCAACAAGAATAGATGGGGCATTAGGACATGGTTGATCTTCTTAGTTCTTGGATAGAGTGCTTTAGTGTAAAGGAACTATTTTAAAGTAGACAAAAATACAAACAAATATAAAAGTCTAAGTTTTAGGAATCCTTACTCCTGTGTCAGAAAACTCTTTCAACCACAGGTATAGCTTGGCAGCCAACATGGAATAAGTATTTTATTACCCATCAAACCCTACTCACCATAATTACCACTATCTAGACAAGTATTTTATCTCTTCATTTACATCCATTGTCAAAAAACTCAAGTATTTCTTTGTCAATCTCAACTTTCAATTCTGTCTTAATTTATTCTTAGGTTAGTTCATGAAAGTGCTTTTAATTCAGGGTAGTACAGGAAAGATTTTGATAATCAGTTTATTTCCTGTCAGAATGTAGAAAAGTGATGTGAAAAAGCAGAGTGAAAGGAAAAAATAAAAGTGGAATATAACTGCATACAAACAACCACTGCACATATGCTACTGGGTCTCTCTCGGGGAAACCCCATAATAGCTTAACTGATAAGTAAAAAAGTAAATACTTGGGTTATATCACTTCTGATTCATTTTTGAAATGGATAGATTATAAAGACTTCATTGCGCATATCCTAGTTTTGCTGGTATGGAATTTGATTCATCTAAGTAAGATCGAATAGAGATTTAAACAAAGTAATTAATAAAATTGAGTAAGACTAGGAATACCCTACCTTGTGGAAGCTGTAAAGTTGCAATTTATATAGCATGTCAACATTCATTATTTTACATTAAATTTGATACATAAAATGGAGCTCTAAGATTAGGAGCTCTTTTAATCTACATTAAAAATGAAAAAAAAATGCAGAATTTAAGTCCACTGTCCAAATCATTCAGCTGGTTAAGTTATAAAAATAGGACTATCTGGGTTTTCTGATTCAAAGTCTACTATTCTCTCTGGGGCATCATATTAGTGTTGAAAGTCAGGATATAATAGTATTGTGTAAAGTTTAAATGTTTATGACTTCATGATTCTAATAATTTGACAAGACTATATTAGAGTATGTTTGATTAATAAAGGTCTCTTGAAGTTTATATTATTTTACAGGCAAATGCCAAAGCAAGTTTGAAGCAATAATCAAAGCAGACACTTCAATAATATAAAGAATGTGCAAAAATACACTTTTTGAGAAGTGGGTCTCCAATAAATTCCCATTAAAAACAAAAGCAGCCGGGCTCGGTGGCTCAGCCTGTAATCCCGCGCCTTTGGGAGGCTGAGGTGAGTGGATTGCCTGAGCCCGTGGGTTCGAGACCCACCTGGGCAGCAAGACCTCATCTCTACAATAAATCAAAAAATCAGCTGGACGTGGTAGCGCATGCCTGTAATTCCGGCTACGTGGAAGGCTGAGGCGGAAGGATCACTGGAGCCCAGCAGGTCGAGGCTGCGGTGGCCGGGAGCGGCCACTGCACTCCAGTCTGGGCGACAGAATGAGACTCCAACTCAAAAAAAAAAAAAAATAAATAAATAAATAAAAGCAATAGTATTTAAAGGCTAAGGGATCTGAAACACAATTATCTAAATGGAACACTAGGATCACACAGAGAAAGAACGAAAAAGTCTAATTCTTCTCCCCTAGTAGGTACAACAAATTATATTACACATTTATCTTCAATTACTAAACTTAAATGATATGTTTGAAAGGAAAAATAGAAGCTCAAGAACAGGCAAAAGTAATCCATGAAATGAAAGGCTACATACAGTTCCTTTGGATATGGTTATAATTTTTAAAATGGTACAAGAAGAACTTCTGGGATGTTGAAAATGTTCTATGTCTTGACCTGAGCAATGGTTAAATGGTTGTGCATGTATGTAAAACTTCAAGTTCTTCTTAAGATTTGTGCCTCTTACTGTATGTAAGGGAAATCTCAAGAAAATTTTTAAAAGGAAAGTTTAGCGAGGTCTAACATAGAAAGACAAGCATATACAAGAAGTAGGAAATGAGAACTAGCACCATAGAAAGTAATATTATGCTCATTAATAAGAATGCAAAAACTGCAACTGAGAAACAGGTCCCTCATCAGAGCTAGATATATAATTAGACAGTACTCTCTGCAGACAAATGGAGAATATTTAAATGCATTGTTATTCCGAGAAGGTTAAAGAGTACATAAAAATCCTGTCTCAATAATTTTCATAAAAATGTTTCTCTGTTGAAGAGAAGTTAAGCAAAAGTCAGTCACCTGGAAATTATTCTGAGGATAGTTACCCCAGTGATCTTAAATAACTGAAAAATTAATGCAAAAACTTGGGCGATTTATTTGAAATATATAAATGTTAATTACTAAATTTAAGAGCACCCAATATTGAATATAATAATGCTAGAAACCAAAAATGGTATTAACTAATTATATCCAGAAATGATTATTTTACAAAAAATATAAAGAACTTAAAAGTTATTTGTATGTTATTTGTATATATAACCCAGTTTCTTCACTATGACTTTGTAGAAATTACTAAAGTTTTTTAATCTCTAGCTTTTCCTGTAAGTGGACTTGAACTTATAACATCTCTATCAATACACTCAACTGTTTATTATTAAAATTACCCCCAACAGTGTCTCAAAACTTATAGAGCAAAGGGCTCACATTTGCTTTGGCAGCAAAAAAATCAGATGCAAGAAACACAAATTCCATCTGCTGCTATAGATTCCTAAAGCTCTACAGCAGGGAAAATCTGCAGAAAGTGAGTGCCCACCCTGCACGGCTGTCCAGAAGCAGGTGTTCAGGAACAGGGACTTCAGCTACGTGAACTTTCAGAAACAAACAAACTGACTCTGGGTGAGTGGTGCCACAACAGCCACTCTTGCCAAGTGAAGCGCCAAAGCTCCTTGGCTTCGGTGTCTCGACTATGAAGCTCCAATATTGGAAGGCGGTAGACATGCAAATCTGTAGTCAACAGCATTAAAAAAATAAGTGCAGTTTAAAATTATGATTTAGAACAGCTCATTATTTAATTTATCAGAGATAACCCAACACAATTCCAAGGGCCTGGTATTTTTTTTACCCCTGAAACAAAATATGGCAGAACTTGCCATTTTCATTATTTGCAATTTAATAACACAATCTTTTCATTTTCAGTTATGCTTTGGACTAGTATAAAAAAGATACAGTCCTCAAGTTCATCATCAGTAATGCTATTTATAAACAACCTCCAGGACCTTATCTTGGCCTATGACGACCATGCATGCAGCCATGCAAACATGCATTCATGCAACATAGCAGCACACGACACAGTGCAAAAATGGCAAAGAAAACCAAGTGATGGCCATGCTTGTATTTTTTCAAGGGTCTCCTTACCAAATAGTGAAATCCTATGCCTGACAAGAACTCCAAGTTTGCAGAATAGGCTGAAGACAAAAGAAAAACAAAAGAGAAAAGGGAGGGGGGGAGGGAAGGTAGAAAAGACAGGGGAAAATTTTTTTAAAATTAAAAAAGAAGAAGAAAAAAGAAAAAAAAAAAAACAGCTGATATATGAGCCGGAAAAAAGCAATATGATGTCACGCAGAAAGAATCAATTCTCTGAGCAGAATGTGGAGTAAAAGTATTAAAGAAAGAGTCTTTGAGTGCATATCTTTAACAAACATGGTTAAAAAAGCACATATTCTAAGAAACCAAAAAAAATTGAAAGCAAAGCTAATTAATATAAAAGCAATCTCTATGAATCCCATAAGAACATAACTACTGAAAAATCACAAGCAAAAAAAATGTCAGTTTTATCTGCCCAGATGTACTACTGAATTCTAAGTAAACAAAACAAAACAACTATGAACATCATTTAACAACACAAATATGGTGCTTTGGTTATAAAATGCTACTTGATGTTTTTGTATGTTTTATTATTTGAAATTTTCTTCTTTCCCAGTCTTGAACACAGTCCTTACATGGAAACTAAATATCCAATGAATTTAAACACAGTGAGGTGGGAACATAATTTGAACTGATAATTATCTAGAGGAAAACATTTCAGGTATGATAACTTAAAAGTCTCTTAATGCTAATGAGAAACTGAGCATGTTTCTTATCTCCTCTAGAGCAAGTTCCTGGGTGTTTATGTCCTTCATGGTAATTAGTGGTGGGAGATTCCAAATAAGGGTTTCCTGCATTCTACATTCAGCATGTCAGCCCTGGGATCCACTAACTCTCAGATCAGACCACAGAACCTGGGAGACCCCTCCTATTGTCCTCAGGTTTCTCAGAGATCCCTCTTTTTGAGAAATACCCTTCACTTCCATGCTACACTACTCTCTACCCATCCTCAGGAATCAGGATGTGTTTACTCCAAGAAGCCTTTCTTGAGTACCCAGCACTCCTGTACCACTCCCAACCCAAGCTGAAAGAGGTCCCTCCCCAGCTGCTTCATGAGGTCATTTGCGAATTTCTATATTGCACTGAACTTCCCAGATTGCAACTTGACATTGTTTGCACAGCCACTCACACTCTTCTGAGCTCTGGGAGCACTTCACCGGGACAATAACCTTGAAGATCCCTTTGTATAGCACTCAGCTTGATTTCTCTGATAATAGGAACAGCTAGATCCTCACTGCCCATGCTTTCTTTCAAAGCTCTCCCATACCAGCAGGGCTCAAACATACAGCTCGCCAGGATTAGGGATTCCTATCAGCCACAGAAGAAAATGAAGGGGGGAAGAAAGAGGACAGAGAAGGTCACTTTTCTGAGTCTGGCCTCTTATACAGCATGTTTTGGCCATCACACCTTACCTCTGTAACAATGTGGATTAGGTTACTGATGACAATTAATTACACAGGGTATTTTGTAGCTCTTCCAAGAAAATGTTTGTCCAGAAATGAGTGAATTTGAGGTTTTGGGGACTCTCTTGTCAGCCTGAAAGTTTTTAAAACAATGATCTATTCAACTAGCTACTGAGTGAAGTTACTATCTTTGTGCCATATATACACATATTTTAAAGACGATAAAACAAAAGCAACCTTCTCCAGGTGCCCTCATCTACTGAGCTTTATGGTTGACCACTGCACATGCTAACTCAACCAAGGTCTGTCATTTTCTAACGACAATAACTACATTTAGAATTGTACAAACTTTGGGCCGGGTTCGGTGGCTCAGCCTGTAATCCCATCACATTGGGAGGCCAAGGTGAATGGATTGCCTGAGCCCGCTGGTTTGAGACCAGCCCAGGCAACTTGGTGAGACCTCTCTCTACAATAAATCAAAAATTAGCTGGGCATGGTAGCACGCGCCTATAGTTCTGGCTACTTGGAAGGCTGAGGTGAAAGCATTGCTGGAGCCCAGCAGGTCGATGCTGGGGTGGCCATGAGTGTGCCACTGCATTCCAGCCTGGGCGACAGAGTGAGACTCCAATTCAAAAAAAGAAAGAAAGAAAGAAAGCAAAAAGAATCGTATAAACCTTGGATCCCTATATTGTATCTCAATCTATTTTAAGTGATATCTCTTACCTATGACTCTTTAGTATCCAGGGTGAAACATTCTGAGGTATTCTTGATGATGTTGAATTATAATGCTAGGATTATGTTTTAACTCAATTAATCCCAGCCTAGATATTTTAATATAATGGGAAAGAGAACTACGTGACATTCCATTCCACTGAAATAGAAGGCTAGATCCTCAAAAAAGACAAAGCATATCTCATTCCCATCCTTGTGCAGTCTACTTGCAGGGTGCAGTTTCTATATAGACTATAAAGTTTGATTATTGTATGCTTCAGCCTGTACTTTCTCTAAAAATAGTTTCTATAACACTGCTCTCTGCTTTCTCTGCTTCCCATCATCACCACATTCTTCAGATTTTATAATGCATCTACACTTCCTCAACATTTACTCATTGCCTTGTACTAAATCACTCCCTTGAAGCTAATGGTCCTAACCAGCAAATCTATCCACCCTTTTCTCAGTCTACTTCTTGGAGAGCTCTCTAGAGTACTTGGCATTGTTGACTACTGCGTCTTTGAAAATCTTATCCCCCTTAAATTTTGTCTTAGAGCAATACTTAGAACTTTCTCTCTCATTAATCATTCTGCATGTTCTTTAAAGACCCACTTCTGAATACCCTCCAAATGTTCTCCAAGTACTGGTATTCAGACCCTTTGGCTTCTCGCTCCAGTCTCTGATTCATCTACTTCCTGAGCTTCAAACGCTATTTCTATATAGATAATCTCCAAATACAGTGTTTCTTACTCTAATCTCTCAACTAGCACCAAACACTCCCATTTCCCACTGTCTGCTGGATGTCTCCAGCTGAAAGACCTGCCAGTACCTATACCTCAATACATTCCTCACCATATTTAGCCTCTTTTTCTCGGAACTAGTTCTCTTCATAAAATCTGTTGTTTCTTCAGTGATAGCAACGATGTTCCAACTACCCAGAGTTGAACCTTCAGCACCATGTTAGACTCTTTTCTGCATGCCATATTGCTCATCGCCCAGTCAAGTGGACTTTCTCTCTTCTGGCTTTCCTGCATCCAGCTCCTCCCTGTGTTGATATCTCTTCTATAAGCTCAGAACTCTACAGATGTCTCTACTGACACCCATCACCACTTCTAGCATTAGCTCTGTCTACTCAGCTGCACTTCTAAGTTTATTAAAGCTAGGAACTTTGCTGTTGTGTTTGTGTGTGTGTTTATCCTCAGGTCATGGAGCGCATGCTGTACATGGGCGGCATGCAGAAATATCTGCTGAACAAATCAATGGATAGCACCACCTGTTTGAATCCGCACTTCCAGTACAATAGCCTGGGCTGCTGCCAGGTTCTCCATCACCCGCTATGGCCTCTCAATTTTATCACCTTTATCAATTTTATCACCTTTATCAATTTTATCACCTTTATCAATTCTGCTTTTGCTGCCAGACTGTCCTGAAAGGACGTTCTAATCATTCTCTCACTTAAAAAGCTCCAATGGCTTCTCAGTGCCTATGAATTAAGTAAAAAATAATTTACAATACCATTTTTTAAAAGAAGATTCCTTATTCTGGCAATTACTAACCATTTTCAAAAAGAAGATTCCTTATTCTGGCAATTAATATCCATTACCATTCATATAATGAACATTTAAATTACCCTCTTATGATGTGCTTATCTATAGTTAGAAAATATTCTCCTACCTTAATCTCCAACCTACAAATCCTTTAAGGTCTACTTTGAATGGTACAACTTCCATAAATCTCTAGTCCCTCTATAATCACCCAATGTAGTCTCATTTTACTTTGAATCCCACATCATTGCTTGGCTTTCTTCTGTTGGGGCTATATTTCTGTGATTAGCTACTGCAAGGTACATTCCAGACCTGATAGGACTGACTTTAAACACATTAAATGCTCAAACATATAATTTCTAGTGCCAGAAATTATCTAAACATCTTATGGAATTGTCAGTTTTTAATTTAGAGATTTTAACTTAGGCCCACAAAACTATTGCTATTCATAAAACATAAATTAGAATCATCATTGTATCATGTGGGTGAAGATATGCTTTCCATTCACAGTAGCAGGGCCAGTTTTTTGCCTATTTTGTCAGATTTTACCAACTTTATCTTCTTTTTTACCCATTTTATTCATTGAAGTAATATTTAGATTAAGTGGTAAGAAATCAGGTATTTATAAATTTTAGTAATTCTGTTTCAACATGTCAAATAAATTATCTAGCTGGTTTTCATTATTGTGATGGTGCTATTTGTTGTTTTAAAACATATTTTATGATTATAAAAGACTTTTCCATTTTAAAAACGGAAAATTCGTGAAAATAGTAAGGAAAAAAATTTACAATATACTACCTAAAGGAAACAATGGTTAAAATTCAGTTTATTGCCTACTAGTATTTTATTATACATATAAATTTAGGGTTACTTTTAAGGTCAATACTATTTGAACATATATTTTATCTTTTATCATCATCATTTTCCTAATTTATTAGATATTCATAGCCATCACAATTTTAATGACTACACAGCATTTTGTGTATACATGTACAATAATCTATCATTTCCTTATTCATTTTTTCATCTATGATATTTTTCTCTCTGAGGTTAAACTCTACCTATAGTTGGCACTAAAGCACTGTAATAAAATAAGTTACTTCTGTTATGCATCTCATTTTCTATGTGCTGGAATTTTTAATGCCACGTTTTCTTTTGTGTAAATACTAACAGATGAGGCAAATTTGACCAACTCTCTATCTATTATAATAATAAAAACTGAGGATGAAAGACAGTCATGTGTTCATTAACGATGAGGACTTGGTCTGAGAATGGCATACTTAGGCGATTTCATCATTGTGTGAACATCTTAGAGAGCACAGACAAGCCTAGATGGTACAGACTACTACACACCTAGGATATATGGTGTAGCCTGTTGCTCCTAGGCTACACATCTGTACAGCATGTGACCGTACCAAATACAGTAGACAATTGTAACACAATAGTATTTGTGTGCCTAAACATATCTATAAGGTATAGTATAAATATGGTATTATATCTATGGGACCACTGTCTTAAATGCGGTTAGTCACTGACCAAAACATCATTATATGGCTTATGACTTAATAAAAACATCTTAGTGCAGTGTCATTAGAGAAGCAGGTAGTCTAGGGCCCCAGAATGATCTCAACAAAGCCTAGCAGAGAATAGCAATGTTTTTCTAATGCATTCTAAAAGGAATACAGAGTCTGTAAAGGAAAATTGGCTAATATTTTTTGGTGTACAGGTCTATGAAGTTTTCCAATTTTGTAGAGGTATAATTAACAAATAAAAATTGTACATATTTAATGTGCACACCTAGATGCTTTGATAGTGGCATATTTTATGGCCAGTGAATAATCCTGAGGGTAGGGCTGAAATTAAGTGGAGATAATAAAACATGAGACAGGAGAGGAAGAAAAAGCAGTATTTGCATCAATTTATCTGTATTTTTCTCTATATTCTCTGATAGTATATTCTATTGATTTATGTAATCAAGTGACATCAAAATTAACAAAACCCTCTGGGAACAAAATTTTATTACAAAGGGCTAACAGGCCCCATGGAGGAGACTTTCAAATAGCCTCAGTTACTCGATGTTAAGGGTACTGTGGTGCCCTGGGGTTTTCTAGCTACTTGTCTAGAAATATACAACCCATTGAGGGACCTTGACCCAAGGAAGTGGATAAGTGTGCCTGTGAAATGATGAGGGACCACTCAATCTCCCTTCTAGGGAAGGTGGAAAGAAATGCTTTGCCAAAGTGAGAAAGGGTGAGAATTCATATCTCGGAAAGCAGCACTTTGCAATAGATTCCCTCTGTTACTTTAACTACAATCAATTTAATCAACTTCATAAGAAAATTATTTAAAGAGGGTTGAGGACTTTCTTTTTATGTTGTTGTCGTCCTAGATCACATGATGGTCCATTTACTAGTTGGTAAAATAGACAACAAAGAGATGAGCTGAAAATTTCATTTAGTTGCATTCCCCAGTGTTATGCAATGCAGGCATCTTATTTTTTCCCCACTCTGGTGAATCTGTATTCACTCTCAGCTCACTCAGTCCAGTAGGTTGATATTGCACTGACTTTTCAGCACAGCATTAAAATCAAATCAAGGAAAGCCTGCATTTTGTCCAGTATTCTACATTATATTGTTTATTCCCTTTGACAGAAATTTGGTTCAGATATAATCTGAATGGATTTTTTTTAGCAATGTAGTAATATAGAAGTAGACTTGCTCAGTAATTGATTCTTATGTATACTAAGTTCTAGAAGAATTTTGAGGAAACTGACCTGAAATCCCCAGCAGAATTGCAAACAAATTTAAGAGAAGACTTGAGGTTAAACAGAAACAAGAAAGCACTGCTAAGATGCCAGCTTGTTTGACATGAGGAGAAACCTTCAGAAAGTATGTATTTTTACTTCATTTTCTTCCAAGACTGGTAATTAGTTTTTTTTAATTTAAATTAAATTTATGTAAATGGAATCTTGCCTTTATAAAAAAAAATAAAGGCTGGCAAAAATATTAGATTTGGTGAAGTGTTAAAGAAACTAATATTAAAAGTATCGCCAGGTGTGGTGGCTCACGCCTGCAATCCCACCACCTTGGGAGGCTGAGACGGGAGGACTGCCTGAGCACAGAAGTTTGAGATCAGTCTGAGCATCAAAGTAAAACCTCATCCCTTTAAAAAAAAAAAAAAAATTAGCCAGGTGTTGGTGGCACACCTTTAGTCCTAGCTACTCAAGAGGCTGAGGTGGAAGGATCACTTGAGTCCAGGAGGTCAAGGGTCAAGGCTGCAGTGAGCCATGATCATGCTACTACTGTACTCCAGCCTGAGCATCAGAGTGAGGATTCCAACTCAAAAAAACAAAGTCTCATTTTCTCACAAATAATAATAATGGAGATGCACCTCTAGCTTCTACTTATAGATTTTGTATTCGGTGGTATTTTATTCCTTCTATTCAACATTACATTTAGCAGCAAAATATAAAGAAATCAATAGCTAGAACACATCTTATTTATCCTCCTCAGTGCTGGATTCCATGAGGACAGGAACCAGAGAGGATGGGAGAAAATTCTTCGCCTGTTCCCACTCCGAGGTCCTCAGGTAAGCTTTCCCAAATGCACATACACTTAACTCAAAGGCCAGTTTGTATTGTCATAGCTGTTTACCTAGTCACCATTTCTTTCTCTTTGTTTGATGCGTGTCCTCCAGAGCAGAGAGGTCTACTTGCTGCCGATAAGAAGTATAAACGGTGGTTTTTGAAATACTGATCAATTAGAGGAAGAACGACCTGAAAGAAAGGAAAAGAAAACAGATCGACATAGTGAAATCTTTTGGGGGACGAATGAGAACTGGGCTTTTGGAGCAGTCAGAGTTCTGTTCACATGAAACAGGATCCCCCCCATTCCCGTGCCACTTAGCACTGTGTCACAATCTACCTCGCTTAAATCTCACTCCGCTATCTCCAGTCCATGATGGCAGGGAGCGTGCAGGATGTGGTGGTATGTGATTATGGCGAACAAGCAAACTTTAAACAGTTTGGAATTACTGGCAGTATTTTCAATCTTTTCTCAAGATGAAAGCCTAAGTTTTGTATATAATAATGTTCAATGACCAACAGGCACAAAAATATCCCACGACTTCCATATACTGAGTCTCTACTATGTGTGAGAATAACAACTGACACAGTGTCATTTGTTATAGTAAGTATTCTGTGCTGCAGGTACCATCACCCTGGTTTTCTAGGTATTAAGTGGAAACACAGAAAGTGAATGATTTTCTCAAAGTCACGCTGCTACTTACTTGCCCACACGATGCTCTTTTTACCTGGTCTTTCTCAACACCTACATCCCATTTCAGTGTGCCTTCAATCCTGCTGGCCTTGGGCCACTTCCTCCTCCTCACGCTGTCCACTCAGGCCACGTGGCTTTGCACATGCCATTCCCTCAGTCTGAAATGCTTGTCCTGCTCCATGACCTATTTACTTCACTCTTCCTGCAGACCTCAGCTCAGTGGCACTTTATAGGATAAGCCGCTGCCGGTCTCCTTAACCAGATAAAATCCCTTTTTCTCTGCTCTTACAACATCATTTACATTTTTACGTCTTATATGTGTGACTGGATTAAAATCTCTCTTCCTGGGAGCCTATAACATACACAAGAAGTAAGACACATTTCTGGGTTTGTTTCCCCATTATAACCCTTTTTTGGCCTCTAGAACTGCTGGTTGGTCTGTTTTGTTGACCATTTAATCCTCCAAGGGCTGTGTTGGGCCTATAGGAAGTACTAGATAAATATGTGTTTGAATGAATAAGTGAAAAAACAATTGGCATTACCAGCATTCAAACTCAAGTCGATCTAAATGTACCTACCCCCACCACTATGTTATTTAGTACAGTTGTACATAGTAGAGAATATAAAAGTTTTTAATTGATCTTCCCTGACAGTTGTGACACTGCCTGAATCTAGAGATTGGCACATAGTAGGTACTCAGTATGGTGAATGAATGAATTATATAGACTTAGTAGAAATTAAGCCACATTAAAGCATTTATAAACAAAATCACTAGGGAAGCTGAGAATATGGGTCACACAAGAATGCATTTTAAAGGTGTGGCTAGAAGCAATAAATACAGCATTCTGTAATCTGCTCTCAAGGGGGATTTTGATCTAGCAGAGACTGGATATATATCCATCCATTTAATATATATATAAAATCTCTATCTACTAATCGATCGCTAACTTTGTACACCCTAGGATAAACTTTGGATTTTCCGATGACTGGAACAGACTCTGGTTGCTATATTGAGTGGAAAGAAAAGATAATAGAAATCTGTTTTGCAATAAAGGACCACGATTTTGAAAATATACTGGAAGCCAAATATTAACCAATCAAAAGCATGCAATTTAAAAATGGTATTTAGAGCAAATTATCTGTAATAATCACTGAGTACTGGGCAGGTGAGACCTCATCTCTACAATAAAATAAAAAAATTAGCCCGGCGTGGTAGCGCGCGCCTGTAATTCTGGCTACTCAGAAGGCTGAGGCGGAAGGGTCGCCGGAGCCCAGCAGGTCGAGGCTGCTCCCGGCCACCGCACTCCAGTCTGGGCGACAGAGTGAGACTCTGACTCAAAAAAAAAAAAAAGTATTTTGAAAGGAAATAGCAATAACTAGGTCTTCAGGTTCACTGAAAGGTGTCCTAAACAGGAAAGCATATCCAAGGGCATTGTGTCTTCATGATAATCAAGTAAGTGAACTAAACCAGCATGGAGACTTTGCAACTCTTCATCTCCTTCCCTTTTTGGCTGAAAGGAATGATGAATTTTCCAGCAATATAGAAAATTTTTAATAAATCCTTATGAAGTGGAATGAATAACAATGGGAAATACTTTGTATATGAACAATTTATCCTTTAAACTTCTGTAAAATGAGTAAGACTAAGTTCCCACAATAAAGATTCTATGCTAAAGGCTCTTGTACTGTACTCATAAAATTAACTAATGCTTTTCCTACTTACAAAATAAATTTTCATCTAAAAATTTTAAATGTAACTATACTCAAATGTTAAGAACTAGATATTTTTCTTCTATGTCTTACAATAAAGTCAATGTATTTAGACTTTGAATTAGCCCACAGATAGAATAAAGTCATGTGAAGAGAACTATGACAGGGAATGTGGAAGGAGTTAAAGTGTGATCAAGAATGCTGGGAGTATGACTTCATGCACTTATTTTTATGCCACAGAATATTTACTTGTAATAAAATTCACATTGGTAGACAAGAGCATTCTGAAAAGAGGCAACAATCCAATGAGTATATTTTGTAAACAAACATTGAAGCAAAAACAAAATGGATCGTATACTGTACTTTTGCAAAGAACTTGATTTCTTGTTCATAAGGGAAATGTTCTCCTTTGCCTCTGCTGCCACCATCTGTAGATATGAAGACTTTTTAGGTACATGTTTCACTTTAAACATTACAAGATCTCCACCCAAAATGCAAAGTTTACAACACATTGTTAAATGTATTATCCCACTAAACCGAATATAAAAATAAGCCTACCAAAAATATAAAGGCAAACTCTGGCAGTGTAATTAACAACAACAACAACAAAATTTCAAGGATTAAAAAAATAATAATATTCCAATCCAAATACAAAAGCTACTGAGGACAGTCCATCCTTGTAGTTAGGAGCACAAATACACGTGTGTAGCTATGAGATCTTATTGATATGTAGGGAAGAAAAGAAATAGAATAAAGTGGAAAAGTCCCACATTGTCAGTAGCCTGTAAGAAAAGAAGCACACTGGGGAGAGGAAAGTAAATGTAAACTGAATAAATCTAATAGGCTAAATTTTAACTCTGGCCTCTAATAAAGATGGTTACCTCTCAGTGTGACTGAAAGTTAATGCTTCTGATTTTAATATATGCAAAAACAGGAAAACTGCAGGAAGTCAGGGTATATGATGAGAAGGAGGATAACAATTTTAATATTAGGCTGGAAAATTAACATTCCATCAAAGAATGAAAAGAAGCTATGACCTATGTCAAAAGATAATGTCTATAAGTGAAGCAAAAACATCCAAGTTTTCCCCATGGTTTAAAAAATTATCCAAGGTTAAGAATTCATTAACCTAATGCATTTAGCTTAGAAGGTGGCCTTTCTCCTTTGTGAATATGGAAGAGGTTTCATGCATAGAGGAGAGATAATAATAAACTATAATAACCATGACTATATGCAGAACATATTGGAGAGCTAAAAAATTCAGAATTGGATGTCAGATTTTAGTAAAATAAGAATCAAACTGACTTTTGCTTTAAAAAGTTATTTTGTAAAACAAAAACAAAAAACTTGATATATGCTTTATCAAGTCTTATCATAAATTCAGGATAATTTTTAGGGAATTTAGGTAATATTTTGTAATATCAGAACAATGCTCTTCCCCTGAATAAGTAAAAGAAAATGATGGCTTTTTAACACTCGCAAATTTCATTTCTGTATCACTTCGGCATTAAATCTCATTCAAGCACATTATGCAGAATGGCTGGATCCATAAAGGAACTTTCTCATATAAAGTATGTCAAGTATGTACAAAATTTTGTGCACAACCAAATCTGCTAATATTCCAAGGAATTAAATAGGAAATACCTTATCTTTACTACCCATTTAAAAATGCTTATGTGCAAATTGTGGATAAGATTTAGAGATAATACAATCTATGGTATAACAAAAAAATTAGAAAAAGATACATGCATATTCTTATTATTACCGTCTGCTTAGGTTTAAGAAGGAGGAAATTATGATGCGTTGCAAAGTCAATAAAGTGAAAGATAAAGGGAGAAGGCAATATAGCAGTGTTACTTGCAATAACAATGAAAGATGGAAATTAAATGATGGTGTTGGCATTCACAGCTTTATCTGCACCTTTAACAGAGTTCTTACACATAAATTGCCCTGGCACATTCATCTGAAAAGGGTATGTATAACATAGAGAATTGTGAAATTTCACTGGGCTCTGTTGTTGTATGCTACTTTCTTCCCAGTGTTCTGCCCTGTGGAAAAAATGAAATGTGGATAAATGTGTCCTATGGCAAGAGTCTCACCCTCCCTATACACAACCGCGTGTTAGAGAGTTTCTTCAGAAATCTGAATAAAGTATAAATAGTACCTAAACATATTTCTTCCCTTCAAATTTGTGTTTCTGCTCTCCACTGAAGGTAAAACAAAAACAAACAAAACAGAACAACTTTCTTGTTGTTCCTGTCTCCAAATGATTACTATTTCCCCTCCTCTCCCTGCCTCTCCAAAAAGAAGACTGAATCTTGGAGTTGCTACTCCTATCAGATTCTTTCAAATATGGATCAAAAACTACAATATTTAATTTTGTGCAAGAAAGTGTCAAGAAAGTCACCACTGCCTCGTTTTTGGTGTTGGGTGAGATTGCATTAATTCAGACTGATTTGGTTTATTACGATAAACCAAGAATAATATTTTTTTAAAAAACTAGTTTTATGAGTAACAGAGAGATTATAGATTATAAATTAGTTTGCATACTGAATTTTTTATGAAAAAGATGATAGAAAGAGAGCGATAACAGAGCATTGTAACTACAGATAAAGAAGCAGGTTGAAAGAGAGGTCAATTGTTTATAAGAACAAAGCTCAACAGGAAAATCTTTAATAGAATTTAGGATACAGAAGGCCAGAAGCAAGAAAATAACAGAAATTGAATTTTTACAAACTTTAATCTGATGTTGTGCCAGAAACTGAATTTAAATCGTAAGAAAAACAGCAGCTGAGGGACTCAGGACAATGTGTCCAGAGGAAAGGTGATGCAAGACAGAGGTGAGTGTTAAATACAAAAACAAACATAAAACCTTGAGAGGAAAAATACAGAAGGATAAACACCAGACGAGCATACTCCTTTCAAAAGGAATCAAACTATCCATACCAAGTGATCTGACATGAAGGTGAATAATTAACAAGCTGAATTTTGTTTCAGCAATGCTGCAAAGGATCATGATATAACAGAAGTGATGGGAGGCTGCTTTGATGATCTGTTCTGAATCTAAAGCAATAGGTTATTTGTTTGTTTGTTCATTTGTAATTCTGAGGTGCCTCCAGGCCAGATAGGAAGGAGGGCTTTCACAGTACCCTAAAAGCATAATAAAGTTTTTTTTACTCTAAATACTCTAGTATAAATGTGTGTCCCTACAAAGTCTGAACTCAAGGACTTTACAATGCTTAGAAATTTCAAGATCCCACAGAAATTGAGGGCTTTTTGATGAACAGAGCAATTAACTTCATAGGAAATTTTTAACTCTACCTTAAAATTTTGATCTTTCTACTGAGTATTTCAAAATGAAAAGTAATTTCAATAAACATTATAAGGAGAAAATAATGACATGTTAGTTTTTTAAAAGTTCACAAATTTTACCCACTCACTAAAAACTTGTTTGTCTATTGACTGTTGGACTCTACTGAGTACTAGAATGGATAGAATATGTTTATACCATGAGGAAAACAGTCCAGTAGTCTGAGCTATTCTATACCTTGATGTGATAAACATTAAGAATAACAAAAACTGGGCTATTAGCTATGGCAATACGGTACCTACCAAACTCCAGGATATACTGATGGGCTTCATCCACATAGCGAATGAGTTGTTGAAGGAAACTATAGGCAAATCGCTTCTCAATAGAAGGTGTGTCCAATTCCAGGTCCTTAAAACCCCTGGAACAGCAAAAACAAAATATGGAAAGAAATTTGTACAAAGTTACTTAGATGGCAAAATTTTGTTTAAAAAAAGGTGTGTGTATAATTTGTGTGTGTGTGTGTGTGTGTGTTTATGTGTGTGTGTACATGTATAACTTTTGAAGTTTTCTAATATTCTTTTTTTTTCCCCCTTGAGTTAGAGTCTTACTCTGTCGCCCAGATTGGAGTACAAGTGGCATGCTCCCGGCCACCGCAGCCTCGACCTGCTGGGCTCCAGCGATCCTTCCGCCTCAGCCTTCCATGTAGCTGGAACTACAGGCGGATGCTACCACACCCGGCTAATTTTTTTGATTTATTGTAGAGACGAGGTCTTACCAAGTTGCCCCACTGGGTCTCAAATCCACAGGCTCAGACAATCCACTCGCCTTAGCCTCCCAAAGTGCTGGGATTACAGGCTGAACCACTGAGCCGTGCCTAATATTTTTATAGTTCAAGGGGGAAAGGAGATTTAATTTATAAGGAATACTTTGTATCTTGGCATAAAACTGCAACAAATAACTATTACTATGCAATAAAATGTTTCTTTTGCAAGAACTGTGTGTGATTTTTTTGCTTAGAGATTTTGCATGAATGGTGGATGATGATTTAGTACAAGTAGCAAAAGGAATGTGGCAAACAGCTAAAGGCATTCATGTTTGCATTAATGTTTCTGATGTGGGTATTTTGAACATACTAAATAGTAGCTCTGAGGTTTAAGCAGATCATTGTACTTGTTTTCAGCTTTAAATCTGATGGGGGTATTTAACTATGTAGTTTTATGAAAAGAGTGTGTAACTGGTGTAGGGGTACATTTACCTGGATACAGCATATCCATTGATCTGCAAGAACTTGAGGATGTCCTGTGCCTTTTCCCTATCCTTGGCTTTCTCTTTGGCTGTCAGTGTATCATAGGGCACCAGCAGAGGATGGTTTCCACCACCTAAGAGAATTGCAGGACAAGAACACAATATAGTCATTTGAATGTAATCTGAGATGAGACACAGAAGGTATATGATAGGACTATACTAAAATCCTTTTTGTATCTGTTAATAATCCATACAGCATATAAGACTCATAGAAGACACTACTGCTTTTCGTGCTTTTAATGTACAATTAGTTCAGGGAAATTTTGGAAAGAAAGACTCTGCATATGTTTTCTAAGATGCAGTTAAAATATGAACATATATGCATTTGTACTATTGAGTGCCAATGACATCTGCATTCACCAATGAGGAGGAAGCAGCAGTGTTCTCTTCTCTGTTTAATGCAAATCTGAATGTGGAAAGTGGACCCAGATGTTAAAACATGCATATGCTAAAACATGGATCTAGTAAAATTATAAGGGATGTTTTGGGGGTTATGCTTCATTTTCTGGTGTAGTAAAAATGTACATCTGCCACATCAGAGAGTTTGTTATAGTCACATTACTTATGAATATGCAAAACAATTTGAAGATGTGCTAACTTAAAAGTTGATCACTCTTAAGTATATAATACTTGAATAATTAGAAAATTTTGGCAAGTTACTTCTACCAGAAATCTAGAATTCTAGTATACCTATTCTGGTGAGAAGTATTAAAAGCATTCTATTCTTTTAGATTTAAAAAGTCTATAAAGTATTTAAATAAAAACACTAATAAGGAGAAACAAATGTATAAAGGTTTAAATTTTGTAAAAAATATAAAAATATTTTAAAATGCACTGTCAATTTCAGATGTAAAGATCTGACTTGAAGAATGCTCTTAAAGTAGTAGCAAACCGAATAGCATGGTATGTCCCAAATTCAAAGTTTATAAAACATGTATGGTAATAAATATTGCAAGGGATACTACATCTCCCTGGAATACAACTGCTAAGGGAATTCTGGGAAGAAAAAATAGAAAGTAAATATTATGTTTGAACTATGGTAATAGTATACAGCCTATTAAATCAGTTTCCAATGTAGTTTAGCCATGAGACAATCATAAATGTTGAATCTGCCTTATGCAATAAATCAGGAGGCAGAAATGCACAGGAGAAAGTGTTTTCTTTCTCCTATTTTCCCAAAGCTGGTTTTGACTGAGAGTACCATCTACAGACACTCAGTCACCCAGTGAACTCTACTACCATTAGGTGACACTATACTATCATAAACGCAAGAGACAGTCAGGAATTACCAACCTAACAAATACTAAGAATACCAAGGAGTCATCAGTTATTTCATCACATAGTAATAGTCTCAAGTATAACATTGTTGTCAGAAGATAATGCTAACAAATGTTTTGTGAACAGCCACAAGGATACTAAGTACACTAGGAACCAAATTTCACTTCTGTCCTAATCAAAGATACTACTTAATAGCATACTATATAAGAATACCATAATTAACAACAATATACTGTAATTTCCAACCGCTAGAAGAGTAGATTTTGAATGCTCCCAACAAGAGAAATGATAAATATTTGAGATCCTGGATATGCAAATTACCCTGATTTGATCATTCTACATTGTCTACATGTATCGAAATATCACATTGTAATGCATAAATACGTACAATAGGTGTCAATTAAAACAACAAAAAAAGGATTTTAAAATCAAGCATCTAATTTAATCATCCTAATTTAATTAACCATCACCTGTTTTGAACTCAATTATTGCATTTAGTACTAGAGGATCATAGTCATTTGGCAACTTAATTTGTAATCTACAATAATTTTGGGGCAGATACCAATGTGTTATCCTGGGAAAGGTCGTAAGGAAAGAGAGACAGAAAAAGATGTCTATAATTTAAAGAATTCCAAGTACCTTCTGACCCTGAACTGCTTCTCACCTTATCAGACTTCGACTGAATTGGATGGGGCAGACACTTTGAAGTCAACCTGTAGGCTGAAACCCATGCCTTGGCTGTGCCTCTTAACAGTGACTGTGGGACAGTTACCCTGTTTTTCCAACCCCCATGTTTCCCATTTATAAGTGCAGATGTTCTGTGCAGAAGGAAACTAGCTACATGGAGAAGTAAATGAGAAGGCAACAATTTCTAGGATACTGTCAAACATACTAGCATGGGCTCCTGAACCCATTCATACTAAAGAGTAAAAAAGTGCTTGATACTGGAGCTGTCCCTGGCTTGACAACAGATCACCATGGTATAAAATACTTACAGTGGTAGTGAGGTCAGAAGAATAGAAATAAATACTAGTTCTTGACATTTTTCACTAATTTAGGAGCATTCATCCTACATTTTGGATGTTCACTTTTTTATTTTCTATTAAAATATATTCGTTATGACACCTGATTTCCCCCCAGACTTTTCTAGAATCCTCCAGTGAACTGAGAGAGCACTGAAGACCAGATGACCAAGACAAGCAAAAGAGTGCTTTTCTAAAGCAGATTCTTCTTCTGCCTATAGATGCAGGAGATAAAGTAGATCAGAGCAGGTAGAAATAAAGCTTGGACACTGATTCTTTTAATGTTTCTGATTTCCCAGGTCTTCTCTTTCCCTCTCCTCGCCTCTTCTCTCCGCTCCCCTCTTCCCTCCCCTCCCCCTTGGCTCCCCTTCCCTCCCTTCCCTTCCTCTCCCCTCCCTCTCTTTCACACACAAACACACAGGCACCAAGATACAGCACCAGGCACCTCCCGTTCTCCCACTCAGATCTTCTCAGCAGTGAGGTAGAGCTGACAGGACAAAACTGCCCACAACAGTTGGCTATAAAGATCCTCTCCAATATGAATGTCCTCAGGTGAGAAAATAAATTTGAGAAAAGATATGTTTCATTTCTGTTCTGAAATTATCCACAATCTGTAGCCAATCTTTCCAAGACTTATATCTCTGTTTCGTTAATCTCAATAACCTAAAGACAAGATCTAGTACTACATTTTAACAATTTTATTGGTCTGCCATTTTGGTCCTACACAATTCACTTCCTCTTTTAAAACGAGATACCTGTTTTCAGAAGAAGGTCTAAAGACTGTGAGGACTAATTTTACCTAGTCACCATTTAGTCTGCTGCAACTGTGTTAGTTTCCCAACTACACTAAGTGAATTTGGGCTAATACAAGCTGGATGCAGAACTGTGGCTATCCCATACTTTGTATGGATGCCTCATACTTTATGACAGGCTGACTTAAAGAAAACACTGACTGTAGGGCACCCAATGCCTAACCCAGATATTAAAAGCAATGATGATTTTCTAGCATACTTATTTGGAAAAATAGCACAGATTGAGTGTGCCTAAACCAAAAATCCAAAATGCTCCAAAATCTGAAACTGTTAAGCATACACCTGGGGAGCAAAGGAAATGACCACTGGAGCATTTCAGATGTTGGGTTTTTGGATTTGGGATACTAAACTGGTAAGCATATGAACATATTACAAAATCCAAAGAAATCTGACATTCCAAACACTTCTGGTTCCAAGCATTTTGGATGACAGATACTTCACCTGTAATAACTGCTTATGACTTTTAATTTTAACCCAACCAGGGTAACTGAAACATATTTGGAAAAAAGGGAACAGATTTTTTCTATGTAATCCACTCATGTCACAAATGGTGATCTTGTTTACTAGTCCTGTGGGCAATGTCCTTTCAAGAATTCACTAAGCAAAACTCTTGGCTCATCTGCTCATCCATTCATCCATCAGCTGGCCAATGAAGTAATCATTCATTAACAAACATTTATGGGGTGTTTTTGGAACAACGGGCATAGCCTTGAGTCACATTTTAAAATGCAAAATCCTCTCCTTTCCTCTCAGTGAACAATCCTAATTTGTGTTACTCTCTTTTCTAGTACTTGGTGCCTGATCTCATCCTTCCATATTACAGCTATACTTTTCACCGTGAAATAGTTCCACCTTTCAAAATCCTCCCCCTCTATATTTTTACCTATTCTAATAATTAAGAAATAGAAGATATTTTTTGGTGCCCAGAACTGTACAATAAGAATTCTAAAAGAAATAAAAAAAGTTGTGGCTCTGAACGTGAAAAACTCATATTCCCAATGTGGAAGAGAAACTCATATGGAAAGTCATTAAAGAGAAAGTATAGACTAATGTCAAATATATAACAATGAAAGAGATCACCAGTACAGGATACATTAAATTCAAGAGGATATTTATGCAAATGAATTAAGAAAAGACTTGAGAAATGACTAAGAGATTATTAGGTCATTTTAATATTTGGAAAAAAAGATAACAGGAGATAAGAGCCAGCAGAGCTATGTAAAAGTAATGCAGCTGGACTAGACAAAAGAAAGAGGCTGAGGTAGAAAATAAAAAGAGATAAGAGATACTTAAGTTGGGAAAGAGAGTCAGGAGGAAGAAAGAACTAAGTAATTAATGGAATGCCTCAAATATCAGGATGAGAAGTATAGCTATCTATGCACTAAAATGGGTAAAAGAGAGCCACTGAAATTCTGAGACACAAGAAAATAGACACTGGCAGCCAGGAAATTATAGAACTCCCACGCTGAATCTCTTATGGGCACATTTGAACCATACTAATTTTGAAAAGGTACAAAAAGCTCTTCTGTTAAAAAGACTAATTATTTCATCCATATACTCATGAAGTTGAATTCTGATGGAATTTAATAAAGGCTTTTAGAAAATATTACCTTTGGACTCCAACTCCATTTTCTTTTTCTTTGCCCATATATTATGGTAATTTTCAGCCATCATTTCTGCCATAGCCTTAAATGAACAAAATATGTATTACTTCAATAAGTAAACAAACACAAAAAACACTGCTTTCTAATATGTAATATCAAACATGCCTTAAATGAACAAAATATCAATTATTTCAATAATTTTAAAAGGACCATACTACTTTCTAATATGTAATAGCAAACATGCTGTAAATCACGGAGTATTAGTGCTGATATACACTAAGGATAATCAAACACAACTCTTCTTTGGAATCTGAATTCCAGAGAATTCTAATAATTTGAACTATTATACAGTAGCTAAACAGTAGAGGTGATTCAATAAGAACAAACATTGTTATTCATAATGTTTAAAGGAAATGTTTTATTAATTCAACAACGAAACTTCAAATTAGCAGTGGACTTCCACAAGAAATATATTTATTTAGAAGTTCTTGTTTTAATTTCCAAAGCTTCAAAAGATGACCTAAACCCTACTAAACACTGAATACAAAGAACATTAAATGGACAATGACGTAACTTCTAGAGCAATCTCCGTGCAAACTAGGTGAGGGACTTTAGCCACATTCATCTTTGCGGCTTTTTGTATTTTGATAAGATTATCTGTGTGATTCTTTTCACTTATTTTAATTTTCAAGTTTACCATGTCATTTAAAAACATTTATACAGGAACAATAACAAACAGCAAACCAAACAATTTATCAATGCATACATTATATATGTAAAATACATTATACATTAGAATATATATATACATGTATGTGTGTGTGTGTGTATATATATGTGTATATATATACATATGTATGTGTATATATATATGTATGTGTATATATATGTATATGTATATATATATATATATATATATATACACACACACACACACACATACATGTATATATATAGGGGTAGGGGAGAGAGAAAGAGAAGAAATGTTGGAGTCCTACTCTGTCGCCCAACCTGGAGTGCAGTGGCACAATCATGGCTTACGGCAGCCTTAAGCTCTGATCTCTCACCTCAGTTTCCTGAGTAGCTGGGATCACAGGCATGCAACCACACCTAGCTAATTAAAAAAAAAAAAAATTTGTAGAGAAGAGATCTCATCATGTTGCCTAGGCTGGTCTTGAACTCCTGGGTTCAAGCAATTACTCCCACGTCAGCCTCCTAAACTGCTAGGATTACAGGTATCAGCCACCGTACTTGGGCCAAATTTTATATTTACATCCTTATTTCTCTTGGAGTAATGCAGTTTCCAACAACGTCAGTACCACTAAATACCATATTGACATGTTAGCTTATGTTCTATGGCAACACATTCTATGTTTTATTCAAATCTGTCATTTAAAAGAACAGATAAGACTGTGAGTGGAGCTAGTAAAATGGCATCAATTAAAATAAGTAACTAAGGTGGTCCTTCAGCAGAATACTATTCGTTATTTATTTACTCTCTTCTCACACACAGCTATTTAATGATAGGATTTCTAAAAGAAAATTATCTTTAAGGAAAACACGCTATGTGGAGGAAACACCTTAGAAAAAGTTATATAGACTTTGACAGTTGTCAAAGTCAAAATAAAAATGTAGAGATAAATCTCTAAATTTAATGTTTTATTTGGGAAGAAATAATTGCAATTTGAGGCATACACGCAGACCAGGTAATCTTTGGTATGTCTGAAAAACAGAGAAGACTGAAGGTTTTATTTTTTGAAAAAGGAAGTGTTATATATTACTCTTTGAGAATGCCCACTGTCACTGGTAAGGTTTTCAGGAGCTGGCAAGCTCTGATTGGAGGGTGATGACAATGAACAAGATTAGTCTGAACTGCAGCACGTTATCTCAGCACATATAGATAAAACTGGTCTCAGGTAACAGTAGGCAGTTTCAGCAGCCGAACTTGTACAGAATTACATTATTGGAGAAATGTTACGTGTCCTGAGTGCTTTTTCCACCTGGCTTCTTGACCCTGTTTTAGTTGGGCATGAAAAGAATGACCCAATTCATATGACCAACTTTCACAAAGTACTAAAACGGCAGAGTACACAATCTATAAACTCTATGGATCAATTATACGATCATCACAATGAAACAATTCATGCAGAAAAGTGTTATAGTATGCTTTTTAAAAATTAAATTTGGAGGATACTTTAAAAAATGAATTGTACTTACGTGCAGGTCTCTGGAGAGCGTAACATTGCTCATGTCAATGGCCCGCGGGCTATAACCATGGGCAGTATCTACAGAAACCTAGATAAGTTGTGCAAAATCATACTTTAGAAATACGAGGCAAACAAATTTCCAAACATGCTCTCTCAGATTAAACTGGCAAGTATCTACACAAGATGATTTGGCAAATAAAATATATCTAGCAAATTAAATTATATTTGAGTGTCTGATAATGACTTATGATTAAATAATATATCCAAACATCTTAGGGCTTGACAATCCCAAAAGTTAATGACCAGAATTTGACAAATTGTGCAATGACTCCAAAAGCCTGAAACATGACCTTATGCAAGAAACCTTCGTAATTGTGAGTTTCTCACAAACACTAATTAGCTGTAATAAAATTTACTCTTCTTCAAGCAAACAGTACTTAATCAAAGAAGTCAATATTTACAAATGTCTTTGTGGGCCGAGTGTCAGGATAAAATATAACCAAATTTTTAATTATAAAATTATATATGCTATTCTGTGGTTTACAAAGAAATCCTCAATGACCCAAAGAATTCCTTGACTTCTAAATTTTTTCTTTTTAAAAACAAAATATATCTTCTCATCAATTTTAAGTAAGTTTCACTACAGTCCTGGGCACTTAACTCATTCTACCCAATGGCATATAATATAAAATTGTACCATAGCAATGAACTCTGGTTTCTGCTTACACATCTAAAATTATATCGTGATATAGTTCATAATTGTATATATTCTCTTATTTGAGACAAATAAAAAAGGCAAAATAAAAATGTGGTTCATTTCATGCTTATAAAATAAAAGAGAGTCTAAAACCTGCTATAATTAATAATGGGCTCATGAATGACACCCAACTTACAGGTCAGTTTTGGCTGAACCCTGGCTTCTGTGCCTTTACCATCTAATAATGATATGTGTAATACAATCACTAGGTTAAGATCATGCCTGGTTTTCCATTACTCAAGCAAGCGTATGGTCCAACGTAAAAGTGTATTGTTAATTACACTAGCCAAGTTTATTTACAGGGGCACATATGATTTTTTTAAATTGTGAATTTCAGTTGAAAATGATAAACATGTATTTTAAATGACTCCTAAATTTTAAAGAGTCTGCAGTATCATTCTCAGGTTACTCAAATGCTTATTCCTGCTCCAGAACTGTTAAAATGTACAGAGATATCATAAAAAATAACAAATTCCATTCCAACTGGACTCTTGTTACAATAGTATTTCTAGTCAATCCTTATTGGCTCACATGCTTATTAATGATGAATATTTAAAACTTTAATCTCCTTTAGCTCTCAGATCCTCTATTGTCTTAAGACATTTACCGAACAACCACACTTCTTATTTCAGTGAAAGAAGAAAAGGAAAAAGACAAAATAGGCATTAAAAGTCTTCATTATCTTTCACTTTCAAAGCTACCCACTGAACTCCAGCTGTCAGACCTTTACTTTGTCCATCCACAAGCAGCTGTGGTATACCTACTGCCTGTCTGTGCCCTACCAAGTACAACCAGTGTGGCCCTGAGCAAGTAACCTAACAGTTTTAAGATTCTGTTTACCCATCTCTGATGCCTGTTAAATCAAACTAAGTTCGGCCTTAAGAAGCCTTCCTGTAAATCCTACAAAACAAACTACACCCTAGCTTAGTATGTACACAAACTGAAAACCTAACATAGAAGTTTATCTTTGTTAACAAATAGTCTTATGACTGAGAAAGCAAGAGGAAGTCACGCCAGCACGCCAAGTTTCAGATGAAGAGTCCTTTATTTAAAGTGCGCGGTCAAGAGCAGCTCATACCAGGAACTCTTGACAAACTTGTGCCGTTTGTGACACGTTTTTTTTTCTTTTCTTTTTTTTTTTTTTGAGTTAGAGTCTCACTCGGTCACCCAGACTGGAGTGCAGTGGCCGCTCCCGGCCACTGCAGCCTCGACCTGCTGGGCTCTGGCAATCCTTCCACCTCAGTCTTCCAAGTGGCTGGAAATACAGGTGCATGCTACCACTCCCGGCTAATTTTTGATTTATTGTAGAGATGAGGACTTGCCAAGTTGCCCAGGCGGGTCGCGAACCCGCGGGCTCAGGCAATCCACTCCCCTCAGCCTCCCAAAGGTGCAGGATTACAGGCTGAGCCACCGAGCCAGGCTTGTGACAAGTTTTTATAGGTAAAATTTGCAGTGTTGGCTACACAGCAGGGAGTGCATGGGGGATTTGAGGTAAGAGGAACTAAAAACAATGGGGAACTTAAACTAGGAACAAATTTCAGGAATGTGGTAGGGGGATTTTGCAAGAAATAATTTCTTAACAATTTCTTGGGACATTTGATTACAGTTAACAAAGCATACAAGTATATGGAGCTTGCGGCTAGGGAGTTTAATAACAGTTAGCAGGAAGGATCAGCACCATGACCTGCCCAAAGGGGACAAACCTGGGGGTTTGTGGTCATGAGAACGTTACAGCAATCACATGTATGCATTAAGAGGTTATTCTTAGGTCAGGCAGGCAACTAAGATGGAAGCTTTAAATAAAACGGAGTTACTTATATTAAGCTGGCTAATACTATTATTTTGCTAGCTATTAAATTTTTTTATTAACTGACTTAGATCATTTCAATAGCTGAGTCTCAGTCAATTACAGGAGCCGAGCTTTGGTCAATTATAGATGGCCAACTGTTCAAACCATGTCTAAACACCAAGCCGGAAACATTCTCCTGTCTCTGTATCTCGCATTCCTTTTTTGTTTGTTTGTTTCCAGCCACATGGCAGTCCTGGAGTCTCACCAAACCAGTCCTGGTCTCACCAAACCAGTGGCTGCCACTGTTTTTTTTCTCAATTAAACTGTTAAATTTAATTGACTTAAGTTTTTCTTTTCACATGCTCAATATACCATCTACCTCAAAGAGAGATATAAAATTAAATAATGAATATAATGTTCTTAGCACAGTGCCTGACACACAGAAACAGATCAGGAATCTTGGCAAACTGTTATTATTGCTACTACATGATAGGGTTTGTAGGGGAATGGGAGAGGACATTGTAGTTAAAACAACTCATCATATAAACCTTGTAAATGGAGCACAGAGTTACAATGACCCAAAAAGCTAACACTCTGTTCTAACAGCGTTCTGTTACTAATTACTTTAATGCCAATATCTGCTTTCCTGAGACCAACATCCCAAAACTATGTGACTGATAATGTCCTGGTACTGACTGTCAGTGTTTGCTTTCCTAAGCCTGCGTTTCAGAGACAAGTGTGACAGGTTTAGTGCGGATATCTGCACCCCAAGGCTGTAAGGACAGCCTTCAACACTACCAACATCTACATTTAAAGGCCAGACAACCGACAACTCAAACTCCCGAAACCACTTTTTGGTTCTCAATTCCAAACTCCCTAAAATCGCTTCTCAGGGTCCAGTGAGCCAAGACTGGGGTTTTATAAGTGGCCTCCAAGAGAACAAAGGTCACTGGTTTCTCTCTGTAGAGTCAGCCACTTCCCCCCTTTTCTTTTCTTTAATAAACCTTTTTAACCACCAGTGGCTTGTCTCTTCCTTCTCGGCATACATTACACTGTACTATCATTATCTTTACTACCACTACAACTATCATCACCAATGTAGTTCACATACAGTTGTGGCGATGAGGGGGTGGGCATCTTTGGGAGGCATCATTTCGCCTACCACGATATCTAAAATCAAATTCATTATTCTCTCTTTGCTGTCCCCCAGAACTCCTATGGTCTTTACCTCAACTATCAACTTGGTGACTCAAGTTAGAACACATGGCAGTCACCTCTGACTGCTCCCCTTAATAACAGTTAGTCACAAAATTCTGTCTCTTCTGCTTCAAAATATCCCCTGGCACACCCACTTCTTTCCATTTCTATTTTCTTTGGTCTAATTCAGATACTTAACATTCTTTGTTTTTGTTTTTGGTTATTCTGGGATGACTATACTATCCTCCAAAGTAGTTTGTCTTTCTGCCTTCAATCTCACCCTTCTGTAAAGGTCAGAATCACATTTCCAAACTATTTATTTTGTTATTCCCTGAGCAATAAGCCTTTTCCCTATACAGCAAAAACTTTGCAGATATGAGATGAGCCTTATTCATCTTACTATTCCCGGAGCTCAACACATGCCATCTTTCATTAGTGTCAGGTATATAAAACGATTCCCAATCTCACAGATATTAAAATATGGCAAATGTGTGTCCTAAAACTGATGAAAAATGGTATTAGACTTTCTGTAAATTTTATTGAATAAATGAATAAAATAGAGCTGATATCAATAACTATATTTGTTCTTAAAATAGAATTCCCAGTATTTAATATCCTCTTATATATTAAGAGGATATATGTTATCTTATGTAACTGAAATGTACATATCCTTGTATAACTGAAATGTACATCGTTTTTATTTTAGACTAAGTTCTTTATGCCAGTTTTCAGCCATAAGTAAACATTTTTTTTTTTTATTCAGCGCAGATTCTTTTTGTGCTTTTAATTGCCTGTTTCTTCACTCCATGGAAATCAGCAGACTGGGCAGATCTTATACAATTTCAGGCTACCTGGAATATGCAATACCTTTGAGCCAGGAGCTTTACTATGAACACTAATCTTATTAGCGATAAAACCATGTGTGTGGTAATCAAGAAACATAGATTGGCTGGGCGTGGTGGCTCACGCCTATAATCCCAGCACTTTGGGAGGCCAAGGTGAGAGGACTGTCTGAACCCACAGGTTTGAAACCAGCCTGAGCAACTTGGTGAGACCTCATCTCTACAATAAATCCAAAAATTAGCTGGGCATGATGGCTTGTGCTTGTAGTTCCAGCTACTTGAAAGGCTGGGGCGGAAGGATCGCTGAGCCCTGCAGGACGAGACTGCAGTGGCCGGGAGCATGCCACTGCCCTCCTGCCTGGGTGACAGAGTGAGACTCCAACTCAAAAAAAAAGATTAACTCATTAATCTTCAGAAAAACTCTGAAACATAGATATTACTATTTACCATCTTAAAATGAGAAAAATGAGGATCAAGAAAAATCCAATAATTTTAGAAGGGATGAATAGAAAACAGCGTAATCGAATTTTGAAAGTAATTCTAACTCCAAAGCACTTATCAAAGTCCTCAAGATGACCGTCGGCATCCTGCAGGTCCTGGCCCCTGCGACTTCTGTCCCCTTATGTTATTCACTGGCCTCCAACGTTACTGGTTTTCTCATCTCAGCTTATACACTCCCACCTTAGTAGGTGTGCACTGCTTGGGACATTCATCTTCCAAATCTGAAAAACCCCCTCAACTCTTACAGGACAGGTTTTTATTTAATTTGCCTTCTTAATGACATACACATTGAAAACTCCATACTAAAATTGCCACTCACCTTCACACATCTTCCAACCCTCACAGCCTGCACTCCCAATCTACCTTTTCATATATTTTCTTTATTTCATAACATGCATAATATTCTAACATAGAATATAATTAACTCTACTGTTTACTTCTCCATTAGAACGTAAGTTCCATGAGAGCAGAGATTTTTATTCATTTTGTTCACTAATCTATCTGAAAAGCTTAGACTGATGCAGAACACATAGTAGGCGCTCAATAAATTTCTGTTGAAGAGCTCAATGAATCATTCCTCTATGCCACTGTGTATTTTACTTCTAGAAGGATAACACATTCTCAAACTTTCATTTCCATGTCCTCCCTCTCCCAATTATAAGATTATTTTTCATTTCTTTAAATAGTTTTTAATTCTATATTTATAGTACTGAAAAACAGATACATGACAAGGAATTGGGGTTTGGGGGTAAATAAGTAATCCTTGAGAATTTAGTGACTTGCCTGACATCGTCAGAAATGTACTTTGGTGCTGATTTCAGCATCACTACCCTAAGGGAATCAAAATCACTAATTCTATCAGCCCTTATCTATTTTATTGTATATTCTATCAAGCTGATACTAGCATTATTCATGCCCTATGTTTGTCTCACAAATGCAAATGACAAAACCCTAAGTGGATGGTACATTTCCTGAAGTCAGAATGCATGTCTTTTTTATAGTGTTCATGGAAAATAAAGGACATTCACAAGGTTATTGATCCACATAAAAATAATAGTGATAAAAATTATGGCTAATCTCTATTGAAATATATGTCAGTCACAACCAAAACTCTCACAACATTCTTCAAAACCCAATGTTCTTATCAGTTTTATTTTAAAGATGAGAAAACTGCAGCACAGAGAGGTTAACCAGTTTGTCCAAGCTCACGTGGTTTAGGTACTCACTGGTGAGACCAGGATTTCAACTCAGGCTGGCTGTGCTAGATATTGCCATCAAGCATGGGTCATCTGTGCCTGCCAGAGGGAGTGCTGAGCCCCAGAGGATAAAAGCTGAGAATGCCAAGCTCCAGAATCATATCAACACGTGATCTTTACTCATCCCTTTATATTCCTTACTATAAACTGATGCTATGAAACGTGCTCCTTTATTTATTTAGAAGAATTTACACATTATAGAAAAGTCACTATAATCACATGGGAAATCAGTAACAGAGAAAAAAAATACATGATGAAGTTTGTCAGGATGATAGTTTATAAAAAAGACAGTACTATAAGGATAGTAGTGAAGCAATAACAGTCTATTTTAACATTTCAAATAATACTTTGAAATGCTTATGCTTAGAGAACCTTTGAGTGAAAATAATGATAAGGGCTATAAATAAATCCGTGGCATTTGCTGTATTTTGCTCTCCATTTCTGAGGCTGACAGAAATCGTTATTACCCATAGGTAAAAAACACAAACACACTCTTTAATTTACCACTGATGAAAAGCTCTCTTGCTCTCTGGCAATAAAAATATTTACATAATAGAACAAGAGGCAAAAAGAGATCAAGTGCCTAGAGGCACATTTCTAAACATTAGCAACCCCAGGGTTTAAGCCCAAGTGGTCTAATCTCAGTGGCTACCTCATCATCTACACACTATGTCTCTGGCATAAGCATCACCTAATATTTTGAAATCACACTGGATTTAAGAATGAATTTCATAAATCACATGTCACTCTAAAGATCACTATAACCCCACGGATTAAGAAAATCTATTGTGGGCTTACTGCGTAATTAAAACAAAGGGGAGAAACGGAAAGAGGGTTGCATGCAAAATATATAATTTTAAATTAGAGTACATAATTTTGCTATTAAAGGCAGTGGGGAGATCCACCTTATTTTTCATAATGAAGCCTAAAGTCACCTCTATTATACTGTGATTTTTTTCTTTCTTATCTACCTTACCAAAAAAAACCCACAACCATTTATTTCCCTATACTCTGTAGTACCTTGTACATAACACTAGTCTCGCCCTTTTTGCACTATGTTATAGCAGGCTTAACTTGAACTTCTCTACTACCCTTTTGTGAGTTGTGAGGTTTAGAACTGGATTTTGCTGTCTTTGTATTCCCAGTACCTAGTATGCAGTTGTGCTCAACATTTGTTGCAACAGATGAAAAGAAAAGCTAATCTATTTTCCTTTTGCACATACACCAAAAAGAAAAAAAAACTGTACAGCTTCCATCCATACTTTATTGTAAAATATGCCAAAATCAGAACTTTTTAAAAATTTAAGTTGGGATCTCACTCTGGCACCCAGACTGGAGTGTTGTGTCACGATCAGGGTTCATTACAGCCATGTGCTCTGAATTCTTGCTCTGCCTGTCTGGTTGCACATCTTCCCTTTGCAGCCGGACAGGTGCTCAAGACCACCTGTACAGAGCATGTCTACGGGGTCTGGATCTGGTTCACAACTGTCTGAAGGCCCTAACCTTCCCTAAGAATCAACTCTCAGTTCTGACCGGAAAGGAGAATAAAGCTTTGCAGACAAATGAACCAGAGAAAAACGAACATGTTTTACAGCCTTTGTTGACAAAACTTTAGGACCTTACAATTGGGTCCTCCTTGAACTACCAGGAAAATAAAACTTGCACATTAATTCGAATACCTTACTCACCATTTAACCTCACTTAAAACTTTAAAAAAAAAGTGTTTCTTTCTTCCTTCTAAATTGTACATGAGTCTTCCAAAATTTCAAAGTATTTGTTTAGAAAAACCTAATAATTAAATGAAAAGTATTTTTAAAACAACATAAACAATTGCTTTGTCCCTGTGATTCTGACCTGGCTTGTCTGAGAAATACGACGAGTCCGGTTATAAAGAGCCATGCTGTCTCCCTCTCGGGTTCTTTCAATTCTCCAACCCCAAGCCAGCATAGTTTTTAAAGATTCTTTGATTGGCCAGCGATAAATTTCTTTTTCCTATAGAAAAAGAGAAAACACACAAAAAAACAACCCAGGTATATTATGAATCTAAATGAAAATTTAAAATATTTAATGCTTTGTTTTGAAATTGACCGCCTCCAATTCTCAAACATTTGATTAGCTTATTTAAAAATATAAAAGTAAAATTCTAAAATGCAGACTGTGAACTAAGATCTAGTTTTATGCATGCTACTAAGAGGGATCTTCATTCAGTATATAGCACAGAGGTTAGTTCTTTTTAACTTACAAGAAACTCAGAAGAAATACAATTAGGAATAAGTGACAGGTTATGTCATACACATGTGATTCACAATGAAATAAAATCCTTTTTGCTTTACTTGTCAAGAAATCCATTTTCCTCCAAAGAAGTAAAATATATAAAAACTTCTACACAATAACCACATTAAACTATTTCTTATCATTCCTCATCAAGAAGCTCTGAAGCATGACAATAATATTTTCTCAAGTCCTTAAAAATATGGGAGGGGAATAAAAGCCAAAAAGGAAAAAAAAAATATTAAGAAGAAAAATGTATAACCACAGGAATACTGACTGAAAATGGGAATTAAGAGAAAAAGACAAAATACAAGAAGATAAAAAATAAGACCTTTGAAAAGGGTAAAAGTAGTAAATATAAAACAAACAAGACATTTGAATAAGAAAATATAATAACAAAGAAAATATTTTCCAAAAAAATTAAAGCTTTGTAAACTTAAAAAAAAACTCACCTTTTCAGATAATAATTTATATGGCTTCATTAATGGTTGAACCTTAGAAGAGTCAGAATATATTTCTCCATAAATCCATCCATTTGCCAACTAAAAAAAATAAAAAACTGTTTTACATGAATTAATTTTAGAGTCTGGAGGTGCACGTGTTTAAGCATGCTTGATGAAATACACCTAAAATGAACTGGGATAATGATTAGGGTTGGAATTTTATCTAGCATAAGTCAGCATGAAGATGTTCCTCCTAATCAATGTTATTTTCAGTAAACATCTAGAAGAAGTCTTTTTATGTAGAGATTGGAAGCACCCTGTCTTTCTTCAACAGACCCAGGTCTGTGATTATGCCAATAAGCATTTCCTAGACTGAGGTTACAGGGATGCATGGCCATAATGATACTTATTCTGACACATTTCAGGACCCCACCTATGACACATGTATATAAAATGTTCATTTTAAGCAGGAAAACTGGAGTATGTATGTCAGAAGCTTACCTGAATAATGTTACCTATTTTGCCCATCCCTCTATCCAATTATCTATCAACATGTTCGCTACACACTATTTTGCCCATGTGTACATATCATCGTTTCTCTGTATCATCTCATGCCTGCCTCTGGAGTCTGGGTAACTAGACTGGAAAAGCTCAGAACTACCTTGTTGAAATATTCAACTCCACTGGCTCCATACTCTATGGAGTCTTTATAAAAAACAGGCCCTTACTGGCTTACCTAGTAAATTAATTAATCAACAAAGAACCACACATGTATCAAAACAAATATGAGAGGTTTCTTAGAGAGAGTAAGGAACTTATTGGCCAGGGCAAAATCTGAAATGGAACATGACATCTCTAGCATGATGATACCGAGTTAAGTGACATAAGTATCCTGTAGAGCCTTTGCTGTTAGATTTTCAATTCACCAAATCAGTATATGCATAATTTAGGTTCTTGAACTATCTCGACTCACCTTTTTTCTGACAAAACTATTTTTTTTTTTTTTTTGAGTCGGAGTCCCACTCCATCACCCAGACTGGAGGGCAGTGGCATGCTTCTGGCCACCGCAGCCTTGATCTGCTGGGCTCTGGCGATCCTTCCACCACCACCTTCCAATTAGCCGGAACTACAGGCACGCACCACCACACCCAGCTAATTTTTGATTTATTGTAAAGACGAGTCTTGCCAGGTTGCCCGATGGGTCTCGAACCCACAGCCTCAGGCAATCCACTCGCCTAGGCCTCCCAAAGTGCTGGGATTACAGACTGAGCCACCAAACCCAGCCCTGACAAAACTATTTTAACCATCCTCTCTCAAATTTAAACTAGGCTCACCTTAAATGTGAATCCTCAGGCATAATGCTTACTTTAGAAACTCTCATAAATATGTGGGAATTATCTCATAAATGCAGCTGCTTTAACGTTCTCATTTGGGTTTTTTCTTGAAAACACAAATAAAATATGCCACCTGGCCAATATAATCTATTTTTTGTGATCTTCAGATCAACTTGGTAGCAAGAAACACAACAGAAGAGTAGGTGAGAGTAAACAATCACTAAATCCTAATTAGGAATTTTTCAAGATTTTATCTCATATAAAACTGTATGTAAAAACAAAGTTTCCTTAAAAGGTGAATTCTGAACCTGGAGTCACCACTGCTTCCTGAAGCTTCTGATAATTGTTACTTTTTATCCCTTATAAACAATATGTGTTTAGAAACTATGCGTGTGATTTAATTAATGTCTTTTGAAATCTTAAAATTGTCCTTTATATGAACACAAATTTTCTTATTCATATTCATATGGGTATCATACTTGTGTTAGTGGTAGAATTAGCTAAATATATCCGCAATTATAATTAAATATTCTTTTCTAATTTAGATAAAGCTCTCACTTTAAAATAGAAAACTACATGGTAAGAGAAATTTGGGCAGGGACTAATCATTAAAGACTAAGTTAAACATAATATTCTGCCTTTTACCTTATCCATTGACCATTTGTCATGCGAATGTTCTGCATATTTGTTAATGAAGTATTCCAACTTCTCAGGAATTGTAATACTATGAAAAAAGTAAAGGAAAAAAACTTGATTTTCAAATAATTTATAGGAAATCATATTAATAATTTACTCACAGCTTATGAATTCTTAAATCCCACTCAATTATAACTGTTAAAAAATAGTTTGAACAGTTTTCAGAACAGAAAAGTCAAGCAGATCATGTTCTATCTGTTAATCTTATATTGATTCATATTTTATTGTTAGCACAAATTAAATACAAAATATACATAATATAATGATTATTAAATGCATATTTAAATTAAAATAATCGAAATATATTAAAGTTTGAAGACAACACATTATACAAAAAAGAAAAAAACAAACCCTAAATCAAGACACAATTAAACTAAATAAGCTTAAAGACACACTTTTCTTCCTGTATCTTATTGAAGTTGTTCTCTTTTTGACTTAAGTATCTTCTGCAACAACTATAAATAGATAAAAGATGCTGAAATCTGGTCTCTTCTATTTTAAAAATGTATTAAGCTTTTAAATTAATTTTATACAATTAGTGCTATATTAATAATTTTAAATATTAATAGTCCATATACAACATTTAAAACATTATTAATACTAACTGTAGGAAAAAGTAATTAACAAACTCATACTTTGTAATAATGATAACATTTATTCTTGATACCTTTCATGCTTAAATAAATATTTAATCCCTTGAACAGATGTCAAATGCATGCAGTTGATGACCAAGTCTGATGGTAAATCTAAGACTTGGGAATATCAAACATATCGATGAATGGAAAATTTAAATAAAAATATCTACATAATTCAATTCATTTGTGAATATAACCTATAAACCAATTAATTTTGAGAATATATTCTCAATAAAACCTAGTATAAGATGGTTTACTGTACTTTTCCAGCAAAGTTTTTAGTAACTGAACTAGAGGACATATACATACTTAAGAAGCAATATATATAAATCACAATCACGTAGAAATTATTGATATCACCAATGCATCTAATTCTGTTAAGAAGTCTCCAAAGTGGCAAGTCTAGGTAAATTAATATACATGCCCATGTCCTGATGTTATTTTAAAATCCCACATTATAGTGTAGGTTAGTAAACCACAAACTTACCCATGTAGGAATGTGAACATGTGATATTTTGGTTTACTTACTTTGGAAGAAATACAAAAGATCAATCACATAAGCCAAATACTGGGGGGAAGAATCTTTTCTCACAGAACTGTCATCAAATACCAAACATGCAAATTGAAGGCATTAATCAATGCATACCACTAATGGCATACCACTCAGGTTGAAATTTTGATCTGGTTATGGAAGCTAAACCAGGTAGGGGGCGCTCAGAAGCCTCAAAGTTGAACTCCCCAGCAAATTCAGAAGCCGTGGATAATAACTACCAAGTGACTACCTTTCTAAAACTGATCTTGCTGAGTCACCATGAAATCAATAAGATAATGTGGCATGAAGAGGCAGCTTTCCTGGCAAATGGAGAACCGTGGTCCTACTTAAAGACAGTAACAACAACAACAACAAAATGCTGAGACTTCAAGCACCTGAAGTACCCAAACATCCGATCTGTAGAACAATTTATGCAACTAAATACATGTAAGAAGCTTCAACGTGTTAAATAATGTTGTTTTATCTTTAGTTAAGGTTGTCAAACTGTATTCTGACTGCACACTACATTTTCTACAGAAGTTCTCATTTGACATTCCTTCCGTCTCTTGCTGTGCTTTATGACGCTGAACACTGAGCTTTGCTGAGATGTGGTGATGGGTGAAGTGACTCCCTGCTACTCCTAGAAATGGCTTTGCACTGCATGCTGGGATCATCTTAAGTAAAATATGCTGTACAGAGATTGATTATAGTTATTAATAAACATTCTGGGTAAGTTTTCAACTAAAAGTATAACTGATATACTTTCTTGATTCTCATTATTACAGATATTGCCATGTGGTTAAACAGAGAATCCTGATTATGTTAAGAGTATCCTAGAAGGTATATCTTATCTATTTCTTGTATTCGTATAATCATTATAATGATTATTACTATCACTTGATAAATTAAAGGAACTCCTATTAAAAGGATACCAATTCAAAGGGGGCATGTATTAGAGAAAGTTCACTTTAGTACCTTATTCAATTTCAGACTTCACACATCATTTACAATAAAAATCTGCTGCAATAGAAAGAGTCCATACTTTGAGGTATCAACAGGTTGTGGGTTAAAGTTCCCTTCAGAATCCATTGATGACTGTTTTTCCATCATACTGACATAATTTGACTCCATGTAGTCTGGAGGCAAAGCTCCTGCAACTGCACTCAGGCAAGGCAGTGCCAGTTTGAAAAGTTCTTGTTCATATTTCTGGGGAAAAAATGGAGGATCAAAAAAATACTATATTACTATATGGCAAAAGTTGTCAGCATGAGCACTTTGGCTGATACAAGGTTGCGGAAGAAAATCTAGATAATCCTGGGACAACTTAACTCTCTGATGATTCTTTCTCTAGAAAATGGAACACATAGCCTGAAAACCCATCCAACATAAGAGAAGCTGCAGCTAGATTTATTGCACTTGCATCTTAAAGAAGATAAAAATTTTGTTTCTCCAACATATTTAACATGAAGTAAACTTGAATATTCTAAATCCATAAAATGTCTTTACAACATAAACATGATTTCAGTCAGTGAGGACAATATATCTTATAGTTAGTTATAAATTACCACTGTCCTACCTTATAATGACTATACGTGAGAAATACTTATAGGATAACATTCCATACAGTGGGAAATTTTAACTTTCTGGGTTGTTTTATAAAGGGATGGCCAGGCTCGGTGGCTCAGCCTGTAATCCCGCGCCTTTGGGAGGCTGAGGTGAGTGGATTGCCTGAGCCCGCGGGTTCGAGACCCGCCTGGGCAGCGAGACCTCACCTCTACAATAAATCAAAAAAAAATCAGCCGGGTGTGGTAGCGCATGCCTGTAATTCCGGCTACTTGGAAGGCTGAGGCGGAAGGATCATCAGAGCCCAGCAGGTCAAGGCTGCGGTGGCCGGGAGTGCACTGCACTCCAGTGCACTGCACTCCAGTCTAGGTAACAGAGTGAGACTCCAACTCAAAAAAAAAAAAAAAAAAAAAAAAAAAAAAAGGGATGAAAAATAAAATGCTGAAATAGGAAATAAATTCTATAGAAAGTATGCACAAGGCAACACCCTTGGGTCCCCTCTCACTGTGGGAGCTTTTCTGTCTTCTCAATAAACCTACTTTCTCAAAAAAAAAGTATGCATAACAAAAATTTCTGGGAATAGGTATTTGTATATTAATTTATAATTAGTTAAATTTGTAGTTATAAGTTTTCTTTTAAAAAGTAACTTTTAAATTATCTTACTTTAAACGTTTTATTTTAAATAAATGTTGTAAATGCTTCTAAAAATTGTTATTTCAAAAGGACTCAGTTGCTAAAGGAAATTCAGTAAAAAAAAGCATCAACATGTAGCTACCAAATGCAATCACAGACAAACTTCCCCCTATTATATCATAAACTTGTGGTTATACTGCTCCAATCATCTAATAATGTCTATCTGGGAATATACTGATCTTGTTTAATTTAAGCATAAGCATACAAAATATGTTTTTTTCTGATTTTTATCTGAAATTTCGACTCTTCAGTCATTTGAAAATTTATGAGTTATTCATTATAAATTCACAACTATAAGAGACTGTCACATACACAAAACAACACTGAGTGGGAATATTTAAAATGTTATAGCAGCAAAGCTGGAGACATCAGCAGACCACTGAAATATTATAATTTATAAGCTTTCATAGTTTGCATTTTTGATAAAATTTCTTCAGGCTTTATAAGATATAACAAAGGAGAGTTAGTGTTAAAATACGTCCAAATGCACCAGAAACTTATTAACCAAGGGTGCAATCTCCAGCTGTTTATCCATTTTAAATTCAGAAACAGTAATGTGATCTAAAGGAAATGCTACCATAATGATTAAGAAAAAATAAATATAAATTGCATTCTCAACATTTATTATTAAGTTAAGAATACAGGAAAAGAGAAAGTTGTATATATATATGTCTTGACTGGGAATACTAGGTATACTAGGAATACTACCTCACAAAGAACCTTTGATTTTTTTATCACTTTATCAATACAAATAAATCCACAAACCACTGAATTACCTTTTGAGACAGGGCATCAAAAATGCCCCAGAACAACTTTCTTGATAAATGAAGTTCCTCTTCGGAGGCAGCACCAAAGTTCCCCCACCCTCCAGGCAGGCAATAGTATTTCCAGCATCTTTCATAATGATTTGTCAGCAGCTATGAGGGAAAACAATTTAAAAAGCAATGAGCTATAGACGCCTTTTATATTTTTTCCATGTCCCTTTATAAGGCATTCTAATGCTATGGAATGAGGTCAGCTGAAGTGAGACTGTTCAATCCCAAATGAACTCTTTTGGAGAATACTAATACTATTACTGTGTCACTTTAAAGTTGGACACTGATCACCGTATGAGGACCAAACGTTTAATTTTACAAATAACTATATCTTGAGCAGCATTCTTTATGAGGTTGTTTGAAAATCTATGTATCCTTAAGTTCTACTTTAGTTGTTATCATTTCCTCATAATTTTATGCATTGCTACCTTGAAATCCATGTGTAAAGTGGAGGAACTGATATCAAGGTGACCCAGAGGCACAGTAAGAGAACTATATACACTTGGAGTCATTTTTGCTCCCTCTGGGCCTCTCCTTAGTCATCATGCTTTTTGGTTTGCCTCAAAACTTACTTCTCTAAGTAAAGTTCTAAAACTCATCTAGTTGAATCATTTATTTTATCTATATATATTTCTTTGGTGGTGATGGGTGCAATTTATTACCTTACTTAATGTTTATGCTGTGCCTTCAGCTTTCAGCTATGTATGTTGTTTGTTTGCTTAGAAATAAACTGGAAATTCAAAGACAAAGATTGAATCTTTCAATTATTTGGTATCTCTGTAGATAACTTATTACTGATCTATCTTTATCAAATTAATAAAATAATCTGTATGAGCCAACTATAAATATTTTGACTCTTCTGTATCTAAGGAAGAATATAAACTGTAAAGACTATTATTACTAAAGTTAATTACACCTCTTACTGTTGAAATAGTTTACCTCACTTTAGTCTCCGTTTCAGTTACAAAACCAAACACACCACATATCCACACAATTTAGGAGTCTCAAATGATGAAATATTGACATCTAATTTGCATGGCTTAGCATGGAAATATCTATAATGTGAAAAAGCTTTATTGCATAGAGAACATGAGACTTCTTTCTTTGGGAATCTTCTAGCTTGTTTGTATCAAGAAAATTTTGCATGACGAGGGCTCTTCTAGATGATAATGACTATAAAAATGGAATTTTTAGCAAGGATATAATTTACTTTATCTAATTCATGAATTTATCTAGACTTATTAAGCCAAAAATCAATGTTCATAGGGAAAAATTATTTTTGTTAAATATTCAGGGATGCTTAGTGCAACAGCTCAACAAATAGACTGATCTGTATCTTGCAACTCTTCCA
The DNA here is from genome assembly GCA_027257055.1 of Cephalopachus bancanus. Taxonomy (NCBI): domain Eukaryota; kingdom Metazoa; phylum Chordata; class Mammalia; order Primates; family Tarsiidae; genus Cephalopachus; species Cephalopachus bancanus. The sequence goes on along the minus strand of JAPVLO010000084.1, from coordinate 110,105 downwards.
TTGGAGAAAAATGACACCTACTCGATGGCAATGCGGAGTGGTCACCTATAAAAAGTACATTACATTACCATATAACTTGATGCACAGACAGTATTCTGAGATTAGGATATTAAATGACAAGAAAGTATTTCCAAGTCAGTAAGAGAGAATGAGATTTGATCATAAATAGCAAAGTTGGACTGAAAAAAATATGACTTTTCTATACTTTGTGACAAACCATAACTGCGTATACAGAGAGGGTATCTTTGAACCCTATGAAGTGATATTTGGAAACTTTCATGTGATTATTACCTTAGAAAATGTTGTCTTTAAAGCCTGCTCTTTATTCCTTGGGGTTGCTAATGTTTTAGGCCATGTTTTCCAGCTTAAAAATATCTTGGCTTATCTTTTCCACGTCTATTTCCATGAAAATCAATTTTAAGAGTTCTAGGATCCTCTGCTACTTGTTTATTTCAAGTTAATACACGTTTCTATAACTTAAATGCCCATTTCAATAACTGGGAGAAATTCAGCAGCATCAACGATCAAGCATGATGCATCTAAGAGATGTACATGTTATACGGGAATAAAGTCACAGTAACCAGTAGTCAAATAAACACAAGCATTTCTTATACTTACCTTAAGAGGCATCTTTGCATGCTCATTTAATAATGGAACATCAAAAACTAATCTTCTGAGTAAGTGCTGCATCATAGAAGGTCTCAATTGGCTGTTGGAACAAAAGCTAATTTTAATCATGAAGAGAAATGTGTCTAAACGAGGTAGATCATACATTAGACTAAATTATATAGTGTAAAATGGCATATTATATTCAGATGGCATTACTTAGTTATTCCTAGTCAAAAGACTAACCCTATAGTTACTCGATTTATATGAGCTTACATTTACCAACTCATCTCTATTCCTCAGATCTGAAGGCCATCACTTATTTGCTGCAGAAGATATTTCTCTTCTGCCCCTTTCCTTCCCAACCACTCACAACCACTCATGCTTCTTCCTAAGATCTTCCTTCATTAATTTTAGTAAATGCTCCTTCTCCTATTCCATTGGATAAGAAACAGAAATGAGAAGGAATGCAGGAAGACAAGGGAGAAAAAAAAAAGACAAGGGAGAAAAACTAATACATAGTGAAGATCTATTGTGTCAGGCAATACCAAGTGATTTACCTCATATAACATAAAGAAAACTCCGTGAGGTGAGAATTTTGATCCCATATTAAAGAATCTTAGGTCAGAGAAGTTATAAAACTCCTCTCCTGATATTGTACCTCCCTCAGTCCCATGTGGGACTTCTACATTCCCCCATGGGTGAAAACCTGTCCTCCCCTATGGGCTGCCAGGCTAGAGGCCTTTCCCTCTGAGAGTTCCTGAGCAATCAGAAAGGAGCCATCATCCTCCCCAAGGACTTGAAAAATTATCACTTTCACTGTCAGGACTTCAGCAGGGGAACTCTGCTGCTGGTTCATAGTAAGACATTTGGACACTTCTACCCAGAGTGAACGGTTTTCCAGGTTGGAGGATACAGCCTTCACCATTGCCACACATAAATACGATTTTATCACACTTTATCATTTTTTATATTTAATGAGTCCCTTTTATCTTTCCACTTCTGGAAGAAGAATTAAAGTGATCACACACAGTCAAAAGAATCTATTAATCTTGAGCAGAAAAGCAAGGCACTTAACCAGGAGCAAGGATACTACGAGAAGATTCATTCCTCAGTATACAGGACAACCTAAGATGAATTAAATTTTTGGTACAGAAAATGTTTCCCAAATTCAAAATAATTTGTCAAAGTCCACATTGTAAATTCTCTTCTAAAGAAGAAGAAATGTGGCATAGAGCCAGTTGTCCACTTACCCACAAATAGAGAGTAAACAAACTTCTATGGAATCCCGTTGAGCTTTGGTAAGTGAGCAGCCCTTAGAAAGCCTATACACAGTATGAAGTAGTGAGTCAATGAGGGAAGCATGGTGCTCTGTGCCAGCAAACAGAGGAGCACATCTTGTTAACAAAGGTAACACGGCTGTGCAAAGGTAACGGTTGAGGGCCAAGGCCATGTCTGTAGCACTCAAAGCAGCCTAAAAAGGAATCAGAGTAGAGAGTCATTTGCTTTTGGCAGTAGACTGCTTTCAAAGGGGTCAACATATGGATACATAATTTCACTATCTAAAAGTGACAGCAGTATAAAAAATGAAAATATATTCTGTAGTTTTATCTGTAGATGTGGTTCATATGATTTTTATCACTAAAAGCAACCAATGGTTAGTTCATAAATAGATAAAAATGAGTGAAATTATGCCTAGTTTCTCAAAAGCCCAAGAGGTTCAGGTTCCATCATAAAATATCAGTGGCAGGGCCATTCATAGTGGCTCACACTTGTAATTCCAGCACTTTGGGAGGCTGAAGTAGGAGGATTGCTTGAGCTCAGGAGTTCAAGACCACCCTGGGCAACATAGCGAGACCTCATCTCTACAAAAAATCAAAGAATTAGCTGGGCCTGGTGGCGCTTTCCTATAGTACCAACTACCTGAGAGGCTGAGGTGGAAGGATTGCCTGAGCCCAGATGGTCAAGGCTGCAGTGAGCTGTGATTATGCCACTGCACTCCAGCCTGGACAACAGAGCAAGACCCCAACTCAAAAAAAAAAAAAAATCAATGGTAGGATGGATGTAAGATGAATTTATTGTTATCAAAGATGTGACTGTTTTTCCTTTGCTTGGGAAAGAGGGAGAAGAGATCATTTTCACAATAGATTTTATATTCAGAAGTTCTTTTTCATTTTTAATTTCTTTTTTATTCCTAATTTTATTATTAATTTTATCCATATCTCTGCTGATGTACAAAAGCTGACTGTATTTATGTATTATCATCTATACTATTTAAGTTCAGAATTTCATGTGGATAGGCCCAACAAAGAAATTTCCACTTCTTTTTTTTTTTGAGTCAGAGTCTTATTCTGTCACCCAGGCTGGAGTGCAGTGGCACACTTAAGACCACCATTAGCCTGACCTGCTGGGTTCAGGCAATCCTTCCACCTCAGCCTTCCAAGTAGCTGGAACTATAGGTGCATGCCACCATGTCTGGCTAACTTTTTGATTTATTTAGTGATGAGGTCTCGCCAAGGTGCCCAGACTGGTCACAAACTCCACTTTATTTTAATGATTCTGCTCTCACAGATTTTATGAAAAGTATATTTTCAGATCAAGATCTGATTTCCCATGAAATAAAAAAAGTCCAATAGGCAAATAAAAGCAAACATTACTATAACTACTATAATAACATTTGGAACTTCAGCTTATTCCACAATGCTTCAAAAAGCTGAACATTTACACTGATAATGGCAGATACTCCATGTGGACCACCCAATCTACAGGACAGATTTTGACCTATCTGTACCTTAACAAATGAAGACGCCAGGATGATACTGTAACTGGCATGACTCAACAATGTTCATTAAATCTTTTTAATATTTTAAATGCTTTAATTGAGAAGCATAATTGCTTAGGTCATTTTAGAGGTTATTACTGAACAGAGCTCAACATCAGTCTGAATTAGGGTAATATGAACCTCTTATTGACTTCCATACCATCTTATCAGAATTCTTAACATATTCTTGAGGTTGGCAGTTTAACTAGTCAGTGAATTCCTTGAAGACATAGTATATTTTATTTTGTTTACTCACTGCATGCCTGAAAATATAACAGGTACTCAAAACACGTTTGTTGATGATAAATGAGTGAATGAATACATGAAAGAATATCATAAGACACAAACTGGAAAGTCCAAAGTGGAAGAAATTAATTGTTCAAATCATACCGTATCTAAAGAAGCAGCAGCCCGGAGATCTGGCAGAAAGCCAACTTCAAGAAGATGGAGGAGGAACTCTTGAACCTCAATTCCATAGACCCTGTCAAGGAATAAAACCATGGCTGCCTTGTGATCTGGGCAAAACCCCGCAGACATGTCAGGTTCCACCACATTCCCATCTAAAAGAGAGAAGTGACATGCTGGTGTCAATGGCTGTGCCATAGCAGGATAGATTACAAAAGGCTTCTTTCCAGGCTTCTCATATTTTAAATAAAGTTACAAGTGAAATGGTTTTCTGTTCTTTGACTACCCTCAAGCAAGCACGAGAGTTGGCTAAGGAAACATGGCAGTGTAAAGTTAAATGTGAGGTCATTAACATGTTATTTGACCATCCACTTGTTAACTGCATACAAGATAAAGACATAGCATTCTGTTGGATACTTAAAAGAAACAGAAGGCATACAAATGTTTCTTGTAAAACTAGGAGTGAAAATCATGACAAATTAAATGTAAAGTAAGAATTTTTACTCTTTTCAAGAAGGAAAGAGCTTCCTTTAAACATTAATAAAGCTCATGTACTCCTATGTGATAATCTCAGTACATTTACACTTTCATGGCTTAGAACAATAATAAAATGATGAAACAAGGTCATGCAACCAGTATGGCTTTCATGTGAAATACGTTTCATTAATCATAACAGCATTTAACAACATTTAAAACATATTCAACTGTCATATTATTTTTCTCTATCAAAAGCCCATGTTTGATGTCTATATAGTGAATTCTTTATAATAACTCCAAAGGATCACAAATTGGGGACCATGGATATAAAGAATCATGGGATTATGTGCCAAATTAAAATACTTAAGGATTGATTTGCTTCCTGTTTGGCCAAATGATAATTATGCCAAACTGGTGTTGATAACACAGTGTAAAACTCTACTGATAGTGCCAACATAATCACTACAAATAATATTACTATAATCATCCTGAAAGAATAAAATGACAACTTTTCTGTTTTCACTTTCCTTCCTAATAATTATAACAATACCTAATTAATACCTTCATTTCCTTACATTATAAAAATAGTAGTTTTTATCGTTGTGCTGCCGTCAGGCACTGTGCTAGCAATGTTACAGCCCCATCTCACACAATTTCCTCAGTCCAACTGTGAAGCGGGTATTATGATTATCATTTAGTGAATGGCTAAAACTGGCCTTTGAAGAACTTGAGTAACTTGCCTGAGGTCATGCTTCTAGTAATTGGCAACATTTTATTTAAGCCAGCTAAAACTGGATTTAATTTCAAACCAAAGCTGATTTAATCCTTGTGTTAAATCAGTAGGCTATAATTTTCAATTACAAATCTGTAGAAAATCTCAATTCAATTTGCCTAAAAATCACATGATAAGAAATTCAGATGTAAAAAATTCTATTGTTTTAAGGTACAGGTGTGCCAAGGGAATGGTGAGCAACTCATTAATCCTACTATATGCTTTGTTTTTTAAACACTTATTAAAGTACACACTCATTTTAATAAATGCCACAACTGTATCTGCCTTGTGGCTACAGTTGCTGTTTTACATGACCTCCTCCAACACAGTGGAGACCATTAAAATAGTTGCCTCACCCTGCAGTGCCTGCTGTATTCATCCACATGAAATTATTGCCTCAGACAAGCTGACCAAACTGGTTTGGGCCAAGAGCTGCAAGATGATGTGTCTGTTCCTCAAGTGTTCTAAACCCCTCCTTCTGTCATTATTATTCTAGGCATATTCTAGCTCTGGAATAAATATGGTAAAAATGCTTGAAGAAGGCCTTAGCTAACACTGAAAAAGGAACATATCAATCTTTAGAGACAGACTTCACATACTAAAGACAGAACTCATAATGACCAGGATTACTGCTACTTGGTGATGCTTATAGACCAACTGAGTAGTCATTGAAACAGAGAAAGAACTATTGATGGTTTAAGTTTTGCAGAGAATGCATAGCCACAGTAAAATAAAAATACATAGGTTTCTGTCTACATTGCCCACACAAGGAAAGCAATGAAAGAAAAATGCAGAAATTTTACACTGACCAATGGATTATGTTTAAAAGTTAACATTCACTATGACTGTGATAGTTCATAACAAAACCTTTAACTCCATTGTAGACAAAATACTGCAAATTTGTCAACAGAAACATCATAAAATAATATTATTAGAGCACAAGTAGAACTGTAAAGAAAACAACTTGGAAACTCTTGAAGGGTGGTAATGACAGATGATTGGAGGAAATTAGTTGGTACATGGAGACTTTGTAGCTAATTCTGAAAGGGACACCTGGACACTCTCACATTCTATGTTCTTGGAATTTGTTCTTACTCATGTTACCACAAAACTGAGTACTTCCCTACCTCCTAATCTGTATTCACTGGTACTATTCTTATATTTGTCCTTACACAATTATGATGCATCCATAACATTACAAATTAATTTTTTAAAAAAATATTATTCAAAAGTATGTTGTTAGCACTAAATAAAATGCAGGGGAAGGAAAAAATATTTTACTTAAGTAAAAGAAGAGAGGTACAAAGAAGGTTGATGAAGATGAGTTGCAGAAACTGCCTCAAGTGGGAACGACAAAGGTAGGGGGACAATTTTTAGGCTCCTACTTTCCCTTAAATTATAAGGAGTATTCAATTATTATGGCAGTTTTGTTACCTGGTGGATTTGGGGCTGTGTGGTGAGCACACATGAGACTTTATTGTCTCATAATCATATGACTGATAAGTATAGTGAGCTCCTTCATTTGAGACTTGGGCTATTAAAGCCTTCTCCGGGGCATAATTAATGAAAGACAAGGATTATATGTAACATGTACTTACTATCTAATTGTGTTTTTGTTCCACAATTAGAATTTTATATGAAAATGATTTATGTATAAATATCCAGTGAAGTATTGAAAACTGAACAAAATTGAAATTTGGAAAAGTAAAGACAAAATATAATTTGGGATCTAACCTATCTTAGTTGTCATCAATAATTCCTCCAAGTTCTAAAAAAATTTCCTCCTTAGTCTTGAAAAGAATATTTCTTTCAACACATAAGGAATTTTTAAATGTCGAAGTCAAATGCTGTGATCATCGGCGAAAAGAAAAGCATTACAGCCGGGCTTGGTGGCTCAGCCTGTAATCCCGCGCCTTTGGGAGGCTGAGGTGAGTGGATTGCCTGAGCCCGTGGGTTCGAGACCCGCCTGGGCAGCGAGACCTCATCTCTACAATAAATCAAAAAAAATCAGCCGGGCGTGGTAGCGCATGCCTGTAATTCTGGCTACTTGGAAGGCTGAGGCGGAAGGATCGCCGGAGCCCAGCAGGTCGAGGCTGCGGTGGCCGGGAGCGGCCACTGCACTCCAGTCTGGGTGACAGAGTGAGACTCCAACTCAAAAAAAAAAAAAAGAAAAGCATTACAAGAAAGTGATAATGAAAACGGATCAAAATGCTGAATTAAGGAATTGAGGACAAGAAAGAGGAGAATGAACACCGAGGAATGTGATCTAAGACAGTGGAGGTATATATTTGCTCTTCTGCAGAAAATGTCTGTAATGTCACGCAAAAGAGAATTAAAATATCAATTTAAAAGCAGTGAGAATGGAAAATGTTTTAGAAAGGAAAATACTTTACAGTTGTTTTTTAAAAGAAATTTAAGTTAGTGTAGCCATGCTGCAGAGAGCGGGAAGGGAGGAATACTGAGAGTACAGGGAACATTATTTAGAACATCGTGCCACCCAATGTCCTATTGAATTGCAAGGAACAGAAGGTGGCCTTACCTTTGGCTATGGTTGGCATCTGAAAAGCGATGCTAATTACTCCCACCAAATCTCCCAATGGAATCAGAGATCTCAAAATAGACCTGATTCGGATGGCTTCTCCCTTACCAGCATGAATCAACTACATAGGAAGAAAATTAAAGGAACATTAGAATAACTTTGTAAACTCAATAACTCTATTTAGGAAATCTGAAGTATGAGAATACAAGTCTAAGATAATTTCATGTTCAGTGTAAAGTGAAGCCCCTTACAGAATTTGTTTCAGTTTTCTTGAAGACATTTACTTTCTCTCACAGTTTTAACTGATTTCAGTTTCCATCAAATTATATATACCATGGTCTAGGCCAGCTCGTTTATCCATTAGAACAATAGCTTTTATCCTCTTTGGGGATATTAAGCCATATTGAGAATCTTATAAGTTTATAAATTCATGCCTTCCCCAAATTACATACAAATGACTATGACATGAACAATACATGAAAAAAATTGTCCTCAAGACCCTGACTGATTTAGCTTCTTTCTTGCTTTGTGATGAGAAACTAATTGCATATTCATCTATATTCCAACTTGATTTCTCCCAAGGTTAGGCTTACCACATCTCCCAACATGGAAAAAATGGTGGACATAAATCGTAACAGTTCTTTTAGACCGACACTGGATAATGAAGTACCCATGATGACTGTGGATCAGGATCCAGTTAAGAATCTCAGCAAGGCTCTAGGACAGCCTGCAGGCTCCCAAAGCCAGGATGGATATCTGTTTCCTTTACCACAGGGTGTGAAACTCAAACACAATTTCTGACACATAGACGCCTCAACCAATAGTTGCAAAGATGAATAAATGTCAAGAGTGCCAAGGTTAGTACCTTATTAATTAATTCACTTAGTTCCCCCTTAATACAAAAGAATAAAAATTTATACTCTATAATTTCTCTCTGTTTCTCTGATCTTTTCAATGAGATGGGAAAAAGAACGAATACTAAAAATAAGTTTTGTTTTTGTTTTTTTGAGTTGGAATCTCAGTCTGTCACCCAGGCTGGAGTGCAGTGCCACGCCCCCAGTCACCGCAGCCTCAACATGCTGGGCTTAGGCGATCCTTCCATCTCAGCCCTCCAATTATCTGGGACTACAGGCAGGCACTATTATGCCCAGTTTATTTTTTTATTTATTGTAGAGACAAGGTCTCACCAAGTTGCCCAAGCTGGTCTCGAACCCCTGAGTTTAGGCAATCCTCTCACCTTAGCCTCCCAAAGTGCTGGGATTATAGACTTGAGCCACTGTGCCCAGTCAAGCAAGTTTTTTTTGCTTTTTGTTTTGTCTGCAATCACTTGCAGCATACACATTTTAAATAAACTGTTTCCACTTACTATGATTAAAAAAAAATCTCATGAGCAGCAAGGGCTGCGTTTTTAAAAAATCAGACTCCAAGTTTTCTAACATTCTAATATTCCTTTACCCTGAAATTCCTCTCTGTTCACAAGAAAAGAGTACACCAAGTACATTTTCAACTATGGGTATGAAAGAAAGAGAAAATATCCAAACCAAAGCAAAACAAACACAGATACCAAGGATAGGGAGAAAGGTGCTCTGTAAGAAAGCCCCTGGCTTCCTGTTCATCCCCATTTAAAAATGTACTTGCAGTTATTAACCCTTCTATGCCAGCACTGTTCAGTATGTTTCAAACTCCGGGTTGTTCCCCATGAAAAGGTCTTGACACTAATGTTAAGGGCTCTGGCTGACATTTTAAAAAATGCATATGACAGAATAACACAGAATTAATTACATTAAAATAAGGGAAAAAATACCAGAATATATTACAGAATAAAAGTATTATTCCATGAAATTTTAATTTCATTTTGGTCAAAAAAGTCTTAGAAAACACTAATCTATACAGTCTAAATAGCTCTTAATCTCCCCCTACCTACTCATCTCTCCCTTTGCTTTGTCCAAAACTAGTGGCAAACACATAGAGCTAGATATTGTGCAAAAGAAAATGATTCTTGGTAGGAGCAGTTGCTTTCTGCATGCACTACAGCAAGAGTGGAAATTGTGTACAGAAAATATATTCTTCTCTTCTTAAAATGTGGGGAGACTGTAAGAGTTTTGGAGATACATGAACAACTAAGTATTCTATTAATGGCTTGCGCTGGAATCTCATTACTAATTTTTACAACCAACAAGACATTTCTAACTAAACAAACACTTGTTCAGCAATTAGACTGAAGCTATTATTTTTAACGGAGCATGAAGATTATTGGTTTTGGATGCTACTGCAATCTTGGCCAGCTACAAATGTCTTATTACAGAACATCAGGACTGCAGCTCCTGGGCCCCAGAGAACTCACATGCATCTCAGGAGCACAGCGTCCCAGGAGGTCAATCAAAGCTGCATAAAAGGTCATGATCGCATTCCCCAGGTGGATAGTGTCATCTTCCTCCTCTTCTGTGTCACTTTTGTGGGTTTTTCAAAAGAAACAGAAAGCAAATGGGATAACTGACATTTCAGATTCATGACAGAGTCTTAGAAGAAAAATGGAACCACAAGATAATGCATTCTTTTCCTCCTGATACATTTAACAAGTTATAAACTTACAGCTTGACATTTTTAAAAGAGACAGTGGGTTAAAGATTAGCTTTAAGATTCTATCACCAAGAACACATCTGAAGAAACTTTATACTAAGATTCCTTCAAAAAGGAAAAAAAGGAACTGCTAATTTGATGAATTCTGCTTGTTTCTAACCGTAGGCAGTGTCTTAACAAAGAAAATAACTGCTGGAAGGACTGTTATAGGTCCGGGCTATTTTTGTAATAACATTTTGGTTATTTTTGTAAATAACATACATGTAGAGAAACAGTGAAGATGTCATATAACATATGTAAGGCACCCAGTATATGCTCTGCCCCCCAAAAGTACTTCATAAATGTTACTCCACTTACCTACCTCTATACCAACTACCCTACCTTCCCCAGATCCCCCCCCCCAAATAATTCAACATGTCTCTCTCCCCATTTCTGTGAGTAAAACATAACTATTTATTATCTTGCTGATGAGAGAAAAATCTGGGTGGCCCTGGAGACGCACATCCTTCTTCCTTGGTAACTGAGCAGATAAACTGTCTCAACTGGACTCAGCAGTCTGAAGAGTGACAGAAGGCCTTGGCTGACAACCTCATTCTTGGGCACACAAGGCTGTTCCCAGGGCCCTGAGGTGTACTCTTGCTAGTGTAGACCTGAGCCAGAGATCTCTGGATATATTTTCTGCTACTGAGGGAAACTAAGGACTCCCTAATTCCTCTATGGCTGAAGGATAAACATGTAAGATGCTGTATATAAGTGGGGAAGGGGTCGGGCTTTCTTGCTTTTGGAGTGCACCCCGTCTAGAAATCTGGCCATGGTATGAACAGAACATTTATGCCCAGTGAAAGAACAAGGATTTGCAGGACTGTGTGTACTCTATTACTTTTATGCTTGAAAATCTGCCTCCCAAAGAAGGAATCTATTGTTATATCTCCAATAAAGGCAATAGTACTATGGGTGAATGACTCCCTAGGAGGACATGCACCTGCACAGAGAAACAACATGCCTGGATTGACTTGCGTCCATTACCGGAACCCAGCATTAACAATGCATACTATGAAGAAATAAGATGGTGACTAACCGCTTTATCTGTCTCCTTAACCAACCATTTACTCCTCAGAACGACATCTTCTTTTCTAGATGCCACCATACCAGCTTAATGAAGTTTCTCATTCACTTGCTAACGGTCTCTTTCTCTCTCATTATTATCATAAAAATTCACTCTAACTACCTTCCCACTAAACTCTAGTTCAGTTTCAAAGTATAAGCTCCCATCACTTGTAACAATCTACTTTGCCCTAGCTCCCATGGGAAAATTCACGAGAAGTATCTCCTCCTATAACATAAAATTTTCCCTGCTAAATCTATATATCTTCCTCAGCTCTTTCTTTTTTCATTCAACTTATTCCAATAGCAAATTCCATCCATTCTTTCAAGTCTAAGACATTCTAATTTCAAGGGGAGAAATTTTCAGTACCATAAGTTATACAGCAATTAACAGAATGCAAAATAGTTTGTAAATTTTCCAATCACGTAGTATAATTTACTTGTAAGAGTATGTATATTAGACCTACAGTGTTTTACTGGATCCACTGTTAGGGGAGGGACCATCTCGGGAAGGATCCTCGGCTATTTTGATGGCTTCTTCCATGGCTGCTAGAAGGCCATTCCCACCTTCCCCTCTCAAAGCAGGACCAAAACACTCAGGCCTCCGAATGAGCAATCTCACAACAACATTTGCATTTTCTTCCACGCTCTCCCCTAAAGTCACATGAGTAAGATAAGTAAACAAATACTGATTATATAGAAGTTCTGAACAAATAAATGTTATACCAATCATTTCTTATTTATAAAAATGAACAAAAATCAAGAACATACTTGTAAAGTCAAAATTAAACCCACATTACTACTTTTATGTACATAAGACACAGTCAATTTCTTTTCTTGCATTTAAAACTTTCAAAGTAAAGCATTATGGAGGCATAAACTATTTGTTCTCATTAACCTGTTATTGGAAATGATGTTATAATCCTATTATTAGAATCCAATTTTTTAAAATTATGAGAGGTGAGAGGCCTAAAGATTTTAATTTAAATAATAAATGCACTATCAAAACACATATTGTATTATAATTTACTACTGTAAAAAACCCTACTGATTATAAACTACACAATTTCTTTACTCACTTCCTTCATAAAAATGTTTGAATTAATCCTTACTATATGTACCTATTTATGCAGTTTTAGTAATAACAAAAAGACCTCAAGCAGTCAAGTCCTACCATTACAGAAGACTGCAAATCTGAGAAAGTCAAGATATCTTTCTCCTTCAACTGGATTCCACCCAATGTCTGGATATCCCTTGGACACCAGCATCTGGCAACTTTGCAGTCCACAACCAGCCAAATAACGAACCACCTACAAACAAGATGATCAGTAAGCAGTTAAAATGTCATTGAATGTTTACACTAGATAAGGTAAATGATAACCTGAAAGGATAACCAAAAAAAATGCATTTTTGCAAGTTCTTTTTTTTTTTTTGAGTCAGAGTCTCGCTGTGTCACCCAACTTCTGGGCTTAAGCAATCCTCCTACCTCAGCCTCCCAGTAAATTCTTTTCAATCCCATGACAATCTCCTTGAACTCTCTTTAGTAACACCTTACAATTAAGAAACATTTAAATATCATTATGAAGTGTCATCATAATAAAAATATGTATGAACCAAATCTATGAAATAAAAATATTCCTGAATTTCATAGCATTTAATTTGAGACTCTTACCTACAAAAGTCATAATACTGGATAAACTTAAAAAATGTCTAAGGACCTCTGGCCCAGTGTAACAACTGAATTCATCTGAGATACTGAAAGACCTATCTGAGATACAAGAATATTTTAAAGAATTATTTCCAAAATGATACATCACTTTGATGGAGGCGCAGGTGTGACAAGACACAAAGAGTGAGAAAACCTAAGCTGCTAGTCAAGAATCCTTGGTTCAAATCAGACACACACACACTTACTGGATGCATCATTTTGAGTAAGGTACCTATACTTTTTGAACCCATGTTTCAGTATCTAGAAAATCTGTGATAATTCTACCCACTTTTCAACATTATTGAAATTATCATATTGAATATGTCTGCCTACCTTTACCTTTAAAAAATATGGCTTTATATGAATGTTGGTCCTCTACAGAATTTTATAAGAGATTCAATTTTAAAAGAAATTCTCAAAAAAGTAATTATCAATGGAAATAAGACTGTTACAAGGAGCAACTTATCAAACAAATTGAGTTCCACTTAGCTCAAGCTAAATCAATTTTTAAAAGAAATAAATAATAGCTAAAAGTATTTTATATCAGCTACATTGAGGTATAACTGGTATAAGATAAAGTCACCAACTTAAAGTATAAATTAATGAGCCATGGGAGATGCATATGTTTATAAAAACATATCATAATCAAGACGCAGAACATTTCCATCACTTCTCAGAGCTACCCTGTGGCTTTTGCAGGCTCCCTCTCCCTAGTCCTGAATAATCTGTCTTCTTCTTTCACTACAAATAAGCTTGTGTTTTCCAGAACATTCATCCATATGACCATGCATGTGTCTCTTTGTGCCTGACTTCTTTCATTCAGTCAACGATATAGAGATTACTTCACATTGTTGCAGATGTCAGTACTTTGTTCTTTTTTATAGGTGAATAGCATTCCACTGTCTATGGGTAGACCACACTTGTTTATCAATTCATATGCTGATGGATATTTGGATTGCTTGCCGTCTACATAATGTGAGAAAGAACTAAGCACAAGAGTAATTCACACAGACACACAGGGCAGGAACGTGGCTTACCTTTTCCAGATCCGGCTCACGCAAAGCTAAGGCTAGTTCATTATTATCCATCACTGAGGCTGCTGCCACATCCAGGGGTGTTGAACCTCTCATAGCTGGTGAGGCTGTTAATTCAAATAAAGATGAAATAAAACCTACATTGCGCTATATTTATAACTACAAATTGCATATAAAAATATAGTAACTCTTAAAATTTAATTTCTAAATGCCATACATATGGTACTAATCTAAATTGATTTACCTTAAATCTAAATTTTTGAAAATTTTAATTTTTTAGTTGAGATAAAAATTGAACATATATAACATATTTTGAAATATGTATACATTGTAGAATGAATTAATTAGCTAATTAACATACGTATTACCTCACATACTTATCAAATTTTGTATCTTCATTTGCACTCAAAATCTACTGTCTTAATGATTTTCAAGAATACAATACATTATTATTAACTATACTCACCATGTTGTACAATAGACCTTTTGAATGGCTCCCTAGTATTTAACGGAAATTTTGTATTCTTTGGCCCTGTCTCTTCTTCCCAACCCCTGGCAACCATCATTCTACTCTCTGCTTCTATTAGTTCAATTTTTTAAGATTTCATATACACGTGAGATCACCTGGTATTTGTCTTTCTACACATGGCTTATTTCACTTAATGTAGTATCCTCCAGCTTCATTCATGCTGTTGCAAACAACAGAATTTCCTCCTTTTTAAAGACTGAATAGAATTCCATTGTGTGTATATATACCACATTTTCTTTATCCATTCATCTGTTGGTGGATAATTATACTGACTTCATATCTTGGCTATTGTGAATAATGCTGCAAAGAGCATGGAAGTGCAGATACCTCTGCAACATACTGATTTTATTTCCTTTGGATATATACCCAATACTGGGATTTCTGTATCATATGGCAGTTCTAGTTTTCGTTTTTGAGAAACCTCCTTACTGTTTCCAAAATGGCTGTACTGACATTCTCATATACAGTGTATAAGGGTTTCCTTTTTTCCATACCCTATTTTTAAAAAATAATAGGCATTCAAACAGGTGTAAGTGGTGTCTCATTATGGTTTCAATTTGCACTGTGCTGATAATTAGTGATGTTTAGCATTTTCTCATATATCTGTTGGCCATTCTTTTGTGAAATGTATATTCAGGTCCCTTGCTCATTTTTTTTAAAAAGAAAGTTTAATTTTAAAATGTAATGCATATCTTACTTTAGTTTTAAAGATTAAATAAAAGTCATACATTTACTTACCAAGACCAACACTGCTGTTTTCCAGTAAATAACTGAGATGATCAAACATAGCTTTTTGATTCTGCCTACTTATTCGACAGAAATAACAGAGAAAACGGCAACAGTTGGCCACCATCTTGGGAAAAGTGATTTCCTACATTAAAAAGCATTTAGTTAGCTATTGAAGACAAATTGTCTTTATAGAACTGAGTTCAGAAGTTGATGTCTCAATTGCATTGTCAATCCACGTGTGCCAAATTTCAGATACTGAAGACCCTCAAATGCACAGACTGCAGACGGATTCACCTCATCTTTGAGCCACTGAAAATCAAGGCTGTTACTAACTCAGAAACCTCATTACCACCAATGAGTTGAATCTGGAACTAATTTATAGTCCTAAACTCAAAGGTGGCATGAGCTTGGTTTGGGAATTGGGCAGATTCAGTTACTACCAGCGTGGCTTCCTTAGAAAACTGTGTACTCTCTTTGATTTTGCTCTGTAAAATTAGAATAATATGGATAATAATACTTACTGTAGGTAAGAGGGGGAGAAGATTTTTTGAGATAATCTCTGAAAAATATGTGATCAGTTCTTGGTGCCATAATAGTAGGGTGCTCTTTTCAGTGTTATTAGTAGTAGTAGTATTGATTTGCACCTGCTGAGTTGAGTCCCCCAGAATGGAAGACCTGCATGGTTGGCCCTACCAAACACATCTCCCTTAAGAGCTAAATCATATCAGAGTACCCCCGAGATGCTCCCTGGAGTCCTTCCTCAACAGAATATAGTATATTATGAATGTCTTTATAAGTCTAACTGGCAGACAGCCTCAATATAAGAAATACAGACTTGTTTCCACTTCGAGAAAAACACATCTTAATTTAAAATTTAGAAATATATTTTGTACATGAGAGGTTACAAAATTATACCAATTTATATGAAGTTGTTTAAGTTGTGTGCTACTCTGACAATTTAGTTTTCAAGAACTTTATTTTAAATCATGGCCACTTATAATTTCACTTTAGAATCTTACAACAAATACTTTCCAGAGCATCATCATCAAACCTAGATCTGGATCAGAAATTAAGTAAAAACAACCAAAATCTGAATCATGAGGAATGGCCGGGTCTGACGAACTTGCTTATGTAACGGACTTTCAATGTGATGGGAACTGACTTATCGTTCAAAACTTAGAAGCAAATTAATACATATACAGCAACATTGAAGTTTCCAAGCATCCCTTAAATGAGACTAAATTTAAGAGACAACACATTTCACAGCGTAAGAAAGAAACTTTTAACAATATATGTAGTATATATAAACTAATAGCACATCCAACCCTCTAAGGTTTATGTGGTTTTCTCAAAAAGTGTTCATTAAAGAACAGTCCTCCTAAGAGGATTTTAGAAATTCTCATTAGGAACCTGCGATCCGTGATCTCCAAGAGATTATACTAAATGACATCTCAAGAAGCAAAGATTTTCCTTTACCTTGGACTCTCCACCGCCCAGGACGTTCACCATCACCTCCATCACAGTCTCATGCATGCCCAGTGCCCTCATGAGATTAGGGTGCTGGTAAAACACCTTATTATTCATGATATCCCTAGAAAGGACGATGAAGGTATGGAGGAGCTCAGAGAAAAATTCAAACAGATATTTATCTGAGATTGTAATACATCTTTTAGAAATAACTTACATTAATAAAAAAGGAAAAGCAATCATAGTTAAGCCACAAAATTAACAAATGTAATTGTTTTTCTCAAAAATACCAATAGTCTACCAAAAGTGGTATATAAGTTGCCTGTTCTTTTCAAGTATAGGAAAAATACTAAATATGTTAACATTAGTTTATGAAAAATATATTTTGGACACCTCAATTTTATGAATATCAAACATCTGTCCAACCTTCTTTTGTATTAAGACATGAATCAGTGTTATATCATGCTTATATAAAAATGCCTATAAAATTCTTTATATATAAGTATCTCTGCTTTTCCTATGTGCTAATTTTAGTACTACATTCAACATTTGTAAATATAATCACAGTTGTGTTGTTTCCTGTTACATCCATATTATCATTCTGGCAAAATGCTTTAAAAAGTGCATATTCTCCAAGAGAAACTGAATCCGAGTGATGTCCAGGTACAAGTAATTCATTAAAAGGAATGTTCAATTAAAAGAACCAGCAGTAAATGATACCTCTAATGGTTCACGTTGTTATTACTACACTATATATTATTGCAATATGTGTGTCAAGGTATTTCTAAGGGTCTTTATGTTCAGGAGAAAGTATCATTCACTAAAAATAAAGAGCTCTGTTGATTTCTATTTCAACATAAACCAAATAAATGCCAATCATCTTTTCTTTAAAACATTTTCATGTCAGAGTTATAGCAAGAAAATAATCACACATCCTACCAGAAAATAAAAACTTTTTCCTCAAATTGGTTTTTCTTAATTGAATGGCTCACCTATTCAGTCACATGCTAAACTTTAGTTATTCTGGTTATATCAAGAAAGTGAATTATATGATTCTCTTATTTATTTATTTATTTATTTATTTATTTATTTTTAATAAAGAGAGCTTTTAGATCATACAGCTCAAAAACAACTTGAGACTGAGAACTAATATAAGTATGACATTTCATGTAAGAACAACCTAAGGTAAAGACAGGCATCTTTTCCCTTTTTGTCTTCTAGTTAATTCAAATCTTTCTGTATGAGGTAACTTTGATTTAAAAACCTTGCTTGCTTTTCATGTTAGGTAAATTAATAGATTATAATTCTACCAGCCAGTAGTCAGACTATCATTTACCAAGCATGTCTTTTGTGTGAAGAATTTCTAATATCACAAAAAAGTAGCATTTTCTTTTTAAATGTCATTTTGAATTTTATCACTAATGAATGATTTTTCAAAGGAATATATTACTGTTGTGTGTTCATTTAAGAAAGTGATCTCCATTTCTGGAAGGCTTTCTTTTTCGCTTGGTGAATTAAAATCACTTCATAAGAGAGGTTTCCTAAGGTTGGGCTTAAATGTTAGTACTCAAATAAGACACATGGACATACAATTATGAAGCCCATAATATTTGCTTTTTTTGTATAGGCTTTTGTTTTCCCTCTTTGTCCCATTAGTATACTATTTTTAGTATGAACCTTTATCATGAATTTGGAATATAACCTTCTGGCTCATTTTTATAATTCTAAATATTTAATAAGACCAAGAGAAATATGCAGTATTGTTTTCTGAGTTTAAAACATACAGAAATGATATTAAATAACATGCATTGTTATACTCTTGTTTTCTTCTTTCAGAATTACTTTTTACTTCTGTCAAAGAAAAAACCTGGTATCCTATTTCATTAGTTATTTTCAAACAACCAACTCTAGGGCTCTTTGATCAACTTTAGAGGTTTTTTGGGTTCTATTTTATTCATGCAGCAGTTCTTTTATTTACTCCTTTGTGTCTGGTTTATAAAAGGTTTTTTTCCTGAATATTTGTCTTTTCTTCACTTTTTAACACTCTATATTCCAGACGTCTGCAATTTCATGTTTAATATTTGTCTTATGAACATCATATAGTTTAAAATATTAGTTTTAAATCTTTGTTGTTATTTTGGTTCCATCACATTTTCACATCCTCAAATGACACAAGCTTATTAATAATTGCTTATATTTACACATATGTATATCTATGTATACCCATGGTATATTCACTAAGACTTACTGCATCCCATTCTTCCTTTGCAAATTTCATTTTCTTTTCCTAACATGTACCCTTTAGCATAAAAGCTTTAGAAAAGCTTTCACGAGGGACTATAAGCAAATATTCTGACATATCTTTATTTTGTCCTCACTACTGAATATAGGGTATAATAACCCTCAAATCCACAAGAAGCAACAAGCTCATGATGGTGAAACCTCGGAAGAGTCGTTCCCCTTCCTCTTCCCAAGGCCCAGTGGAAACAGACAAGCTTCTGGGGGCGGGGGGCAGGGAGGGAGGGAGAAAAGAAAAAGACAAGTTTCCTTATTACTTCCTGCTGGTATTTTCTAACACTCACTATGGATTTTAATGTGTTTTTATTGTCTGGTGTTTTTACCTATGATTGTACATTACTGAGGGATTTTAAAAAACACACAATAAGATATTGGCTGTGTGTCATATCACGTTAGCATCCAGCTGTCAAATTAGTCATGTTTTGTTACTGAGCAACTTTATTTTGTTTAAAAGCATCATCTCTAGAAAAACCACTATCTAATTCAATGATCTTACAATCCAGACAGTATATTGGCATTCATGTATGCACCTACTATAATAAAAAACTGGAGCAAAAACCGATAAGACAGAAGGTTGTAATCGTTAAATAACTTACCCTAATCCGCGAATCATAAGCTTCTCTTCTTCTTTGCCCATTCTCACACTCAGCAGAGAACGAATCTGACCAAGAGATGCCAGCAGATTTATGGTATCCTCCACGGAGACACCGTTTATAGTGTAGGTCTTTGGCAGAGCCCGGACCAGACCCCCAATACCATCATACTGCCGATGGAGCAACACAAACATGGCTCTCACCAACTCAGGGTCTTCAATGACAGACTCTTGAGCCCATCGAACCATAGTCTCTGAAATCAACTGCTGCAGAGTGGCTGCAAAGTCATTACGGATTTGTTTTTTAAAGGAAAATAAGAAAAGACAAATCAGTTGGACATTTTAATGTCATATCCTATAGCCCCAAACTAGTAACTCTATTTGCACTAGAATTGAAAAGGCTAGAAACATTCTTGGAAGAAAATAAACTTAATTTAAATCTTATATATAGTTTGATAAAGATCGGCTATGGTCATGCAAGGATAAAAATATATAAATCTTTCTTTAGAAATCATTCTTAAAATTAAATAAGCTACTTCAAAGTTGCACTACTTTTTCAAAATTACTATTGGCAATCCATAATTCATTGAAAGTATGGCAATTAATATGATGTGCCCATTACTTTTATTTTTTACTTTTTTTGTTTCGTTCCACTATTTTCCTCCCAGTAGGTCTGACATCATTTATCTTTATAAAGGTCAGTCATGGACATTCAAGGAGGTATCTGTTCACCCAGCTGTCTCCTCAGTTGAGTTATGCAATAATGACCACGTGTAATTATATTTCTACTTAAATTGGAATCCCTATTTGTCACTTAAAATAGAATTCTTCTAAAGGATTTGATTGTGAAGATTGTATTAAAGTAAAAATGCTATTTCATACATAGACAATTACTTGCAATGTAACATGAAATGTAGTACACTTAAAAGCCACAGAAATTTCCAAGCCTCTTAGGACAAATAGTAAAATTATCAAAATTAAGTGGGATTGATGTGACAAATTCATACATAGCAAGGTATCTGATTCCTATAATTAATATGCTGGTTGAGTTTTAAAAGAAGTTGTTTAACTTGCATTTAGAAATGACTTAAGGAAAAATAAAACTTAACTCCCAATTTTAGCCAAATATAAAACGCAAATGCCAACATATTTCCATATATCTCAAAACTATGCTGTCATTTTAATAGGTCAAGATCATAATCTTGATAATATCTAAACATGATCCATAAGAAACTCTGATTTTAAAAATGACCTGACTTGAATTTGAAGAATAAATTTAGAAATAATTGTATGTATAAAAGTTTTTCTACTGTAAGTTAGCAAAAACAAAAGCTTCACAAATTTTAGGGAGTTGACTTTTTTTCTTTCAGAAAATGTTGTTAATAAAACAGTGCTACATCTTAAAACCAATTAAGCCTTAAAAATGAGATAATAAGTAGGCTGGATCTCTCAGACTTAATCAATGTGTCCTGTTCAAAGAGACTCACTGTCCAAGAGTGCTTATTTGGTTTCATGGAGTAGCAGCAGTTATTCTTAATTAAACAGGTGACAGATGAACCAGAAATGCATAACACTTTAGGAAGTATTTCAGAACCAAAATATAGTTGTGGAAAATATGTATTTAATTATTATTATTAGTTTTGAGTTGGAGTCTTCCTCTGTTGCCCAAGCTAGAGTGCAGTAGCACACTCACAGCCACCCCAGCATCGACCTGCTGGGCTCCAGCAATCCTTCTGCCTTAGCCTTCCAAGTAGCCAGAACTATAGGCATGAGCTACCACACCTGGCTAATTTTTTATTTACTGTAGAGACACGGTCTCACCAAGTTGCCCAGGCTAGTCTCGAACCTGCAGGCTCAGGCAATCCCCTTACCTCGGCCTCCCAAAGTGCTAGGACTACAGGCTGAGCCACCGAGCTCAGCCTTATTTAAATTTTAAGAAAAAGGCTTAATTTGATGCAATAATACTTGAAAACCAACCACATATTATTTAGTTATGAAGGCTAAATTGCTATACTCTCTTTATACTTTCTCTTGGTAGTCTTAGATCAAATATGCAATTTTTTTAGCACTCTTGGAAGACCATTCACCCCTATAATGCTGCTAACTCTCAACCTGTTGCTACAGATAATAGCTTGATGCTGCCGTTCAGGGAGCTACAGGCATATATTTAAGAATCTAACTCTTGGAAGACACAAACTCAGTTTTATCACTGGCTCATCCAGTAGCATGATATTGGTTCAAAGGATGAATAAATGTCAGTGGGCAACTCATTTTGCCAGTGCCCTTTCATACTGCTTACAGGACTTCTTGGAGTCACTCTCAACTTGTTTTTCTGCTTGTTTCTTCTTCAGGTATGTCACCTTTTCTACCAGGGACAGTAGGCGTCCTCTAATTGTTAAATCACTATTTCCATCCAGAGACCCATCTTCATCCAGCTCAATTCCTAGTACGAAAAAGCAAAAAAAAAAAAGTATTTAAAAATATCCACAGGCTTTGAAATTATGACCACTCATAACTTAGTAATGTCTAAAATAGTTGACAGCATAAAGTTAAGCAGCCTTGCCTACCAGTGCTCATAATTAAGATTCACTTATCAGTTCTTTTCCACCCTTCTTTTTCCCCTGTTCCTAAGAGTTTAGGGCTATCACCCAGGACCAAATATAAAACTGAGCAGAGCCCAAAAAGACTCTCTTGGGAGTGAAGTCTAATTTTGCTATTTGGGTTGACCCTTTGACCCCTCTGACTTCAGACACTGTCTGCCTAGACCTAGGTCTATAGTCCTGTCCTGCCTAAAACCACTCTTGGATTTAAGTTCTCCTTCCATCTCCCCAAAATTTTAGTATTATATGATATCTTGATAAGTCGAGAAACAGAACATGCAGTAAAATTAGGAACCCTAAACCAGAGAATGCTTTATATCCGGAGCAACAATACTACAATTTTAGAGTATTCCTTTATTTATAGTATATGTGTATGTGTCCCCTTTTTATACATACATACACACACACATTATAATTTTCTGTCAGTCATTTATTGGTTCTTCTCCTAAACTAATTAATATGCAGGCTGGTATTTTTATCTTCACTAAAATAAAATAAAATAAAATAAATATAATACCACATGTGCCATATAGTGTGTATATTATACATACATATTTAAATACATTCTTCATATATATAACTTATAAAATAGCTAATTCATTTTCTTTCATTGACTCACCAGACCTTACCCACACCACTGCATAAAAGAATAAAGAGCTACACATTCAGAACATCTAATCAATTCATTTTTAAGGTTTTTGGGGAAAAAAAGGAGGAAAGATTTCCCTTAATAGATTTGGACTGCTGACATGTAACACAATGCAGAACTTTCCTGGGCATTCACTAATTTCAAAATATATAGTCTGAATTTCTTAGGCCAGTGCTAAAAACTGGTCCCGTAACCGCTTTAAACACAACTGTATGTAATTAAATTTTTTTCTTAAAAAAATAACAGCTTTATTAAGGTATAACTGATAGACAAAACTGCCCATATATAATGTATACAATTTGATGAGTTTGGACCTATGCATACACCGTGAAACCATTACCACAATTAGGAACACACATAAATCCATCACCTATATGTTTCCTTGTGCGTCTTTGGTTTTTGTTTGTCTGCTTATCATTATTGTAAGAACATTAACATGAGATCTATCCTCTTAGGAAAGTTTTAAGTGTGCAATACAGTATTGTTAACCATAGGCATGATGGTGTCTGGCAGACCTCTAGAACTTATTCACTTTGTGTAGTTAAAACTTCCATTGTCTAAACCAACCTAACACTTTGCACCTTTCTTTCAGAAGAACCTGGCTACATGTCCCCAGGCTCCTTCCTGTTCCCTGTCACTGAGGGAAAGAGGAAGAAGAGAGAAAGAATTCTGGTCATCTTCTGCTCAATCTTACTACCTCTCCCTATCCCTCGTCACTTTCTCACAGAATAGTTGGTTAATCATTTCACCATAATAAATATTCTTACATGAACTTCCAACAGTTTTGTGTATATTTGTGAACATAGTCACCTATATATTCAATTTTATACCACTAAATGTGGATTAGAACACATATTTAATAAGAGTTATAAATCAATAAGACCTTACCACAGTGTGTCATCAAATCTTCATGGAAATCCAATAGTTGGTCACGTATTTCTTCAGGACATGGACATTCACTTTTGTTATCCTTAAAATTGAGAAGCATATTAATCTGAAAGGTGGAAAAATAAGAAAGAGGAAGAATGAGAGAGAAAAGAAAGGTACATTCAAGAACAGCACAGAAAGAATCACAAAATAAAAGATATTCAAATTCTGGTTTTTAATGTTCATAAATTATTGTTCAACAGGTGACAAAATCACTACCTATCATTCAATCCAACTTGTATCACAAAATAAACCAAATGATTCAAACCTTAACAAGCTGGTGGATTTATGTCTATTCCTAATCCAACTAGTATCACAAAATTAATCAAATCACCCAAAACTTAAGAGTCCTATAATGTTGCTTCCTCTTTCTCAATTCCACTATATGTTGAACTCTTGTGTACTTTTATAATCCTTAACTAAGAGATTTAAATGCTGTTGTGAAAAAATATTTTATTCTGCTGAACCTAAATCTTCATTCATAACTAGCTAACATCTATACTTATCAGAGTATTTAAAAGAACCCTTTGAGAAGGATACAGCTGCAATAAAGAAGGAAAAATCAAAATATAAATCAAAATGAATACAGGCTGAGTATCCCTCACCAAAAATGCTTGGGACCAGAAGTGCTTCAAATTTTTAAATTCGGAAACAAAGTTGTCTCTTGGTTTGTGGGGGACAGATTCTAGGAGCCACCCTCCTGCCCTCCACCATGGACACCAAAATCTGTGGGTACTCAAGTCCCTTAAATAAAATGGCATTGAAATTTCATACAATCTATGCACTTCCTGTATACTTTAAATAATCTCTAGATTACTTATAATACCTATTACAATGGCTACACATCACTTTAGTCCCATGGATTGAACACAGTACTCAGTGCACAGAAAATTCAAGTTTTGCTTTTTAGAATTTTGTGGATTTTTTTTTCTTTTCCAACTCGTTTCAATCTACAGTAGGTTGAATCCATGGATGAGGAACCCAGGAATATGGAGGGCTGAGTGTATTTGCATACACATAATGAAATACTTTGGGGATAGATCCCAAGTATAAACACAAAATTCACTTATGTTTTATGGACTTATATTTCACTTATGTTTTATATGCCTTGCACACATAGGTTGAAGGTATTTTTATGCATAAAATAAAGTTTATATTAAGTACTTGCGTGTAGAATTTTCCACTTGTGGCATCATGCTGGTGCTCAAAAAGTTTCAGATTTTGGAGCTTTTCAGAGTTCAGATTTTCCAATTAGGGATGTTCAATCTTTATACAGGATAACTACACTGTTTTTAACATTAATATTTCAATTAAACTAAATAAAACTTCTATTTTAGTTTTAAAAGTAATAACATTAAATTATTAAATTTATGAATGAAGAAAGATGCTTTCCCATAATTGTCCTTTAGAAAATTATTTTATGTTATCTTTTTGCAGTTTTGTAAATGTCTTTTTTGATAAACTTTAATTTGGAGTTAATTGTAGATTCACATGCTATTGTAAGAAACAACATAAAGAGACCTTACATACCCTTTACCCAATTCCTTCAACAGTAACATTTTGCAAAATTGTGTTATAATATCACAACCAGGATAGCAACAACGATGCAGTCAACATATAGAACAATTCCTTTGCCTCAAAGAATCCCTCTGTTACCCTTTTATGATTACACCCCGTTGAGAGAGGAGATAGCTAGAGAAAAGCTAGGCTGACAGACAGGGTGGGTCCCCTGTAACAAGGTAGCAAACTTCCAGCAGGCCTCTCCAGCTTATACACTCCCATTGGTAAATAAGCTCCCTAAGAGCCTATCAAGCTAGAGTTTAAGTACTAACTGCGGGAATGGAAAAACAACCAATCAGCTCATTGCCTTGTGGCCTACCTCCTGCTGATTGGTCCTTAGTACTGACCAACCAGCAAAGCTAGTGCTGACCCATCAGCTCCCAGCTAGTGCTAGTCAATGGGCTAGGTCTTAGGGCTATATAAGCACCAGGGTCCAGCCCCAGACTAGCAAACTCCTCGGTTCTCCTCCCACTGTGGGTGCTTTTCTGTCCTCTCAATAAACCCTGCTATCTAAGCTTTCCGGTCATCTGTCCCTCATTCCTCCTGAGCACGAGACAAGAACCCTGACCTGAAGAGCTGTGCACCCCGGAGGCTGGCTTACCAGTCCACAGAGCCAGCTGAACTGGGAGAGCTGCAGCAGAAGGCAAGACTCTGAAGTTGAGACATTTTGGGGAGCTGCAACATTTTCAGGGCTTGGCTTGGCTTACCAGCCCATTAGAGCCAGCACTCCCGAGGAGGGTTAGGCTTGCCAGCCCATCAAGCTGACCCTCTCTGGGACCTGGTTGGCTGACCATTGAGCTGATATTCTCAAAGCTCAGGTTGACCTGAAAAATCTGTATGATCCTGTCCTTCCTGTCTATCTCTAATGTGTTTCCCATCTCTTGTTTTTGTAATTTCAAGAATGTTATAAAAATAGAATCATATAGTATGTATGTTTGTATTCCCATATAATCCTTTTTAAAAGTATATTTATTTAATTGACAATATTAATTGTATATATTTATGTATGGTGTACCATGTGATGCTTTGATATATGTACACATTGTAGAAAGATTAAGATAATTAACATATTCATTACCTCACCTACTTATCTGTGTGTGTGTGTGTGTGTGTGTGTGTGTGTGCATGCACATGTGTATGTGTGGTGAGAACAAAAATCCAATATCATCCCTTTGATGTCACCAGGATCTGTAGTAATGTCTCATTTCATTCCTGATATGAATAATTTTGTCATCTCTCTCTTTGTCAGTCTTTTTAGAAGTTTATCTATTTTATTTTATTTTATTTTTTATTTTTTATTTTTTGAGTTGGAGTCTCACTCTGTTGCCTAGACTGGAGTGCAGTGGCCGCTCCCAGCCACCGCAGCCTTGACCTGCTGGGCTCCAGTGATCCTGCTGCCTCAGCCTTCCGAGTAGCCGGAATTACAGGCGCGCGCTACCATGCCCGGCTAATTTTTTGATTTTACTGTAGAGATGAGGTCTTGCCTGCCCAGGCGAGTCTCGAACCCGCGGGCTCAGGCAATCCACTCACCTCAGCCTCCCAAAGGCGCGGGATTACAGGGTGAGCCACCGAGCCCGGCCTTATTTTATTAATCTTTTTAAAATGACCAGCTAACCAACTTTTGATTCACTGTTTTATAAAAACATTAGCCTGTTTTGGTTTCATTGATTTCTGCTCTTATTTATGTGAGGGAGTTCTTTCTGACTGCTGAGTTTATTTTACTCTTTGTTTACTAAATTCTTGAGGTGGCAGCTTATATGATTGATTTTAGTGTTTTCCTTTTTTTTTAAATGTAAGCATTTAGCATTATAAATTTCCCAGTCAGTACTGCTTTAGCTATAGCACAAATTTATATATGTGAAATGTTCAATTTCTTTTGGTTTAATGGACTTTTTAATTTCCCTTGAGACTCCACAAACCTCAGACTATTTAGTGTGTCAGACTCCTCAAACCTCAGACTATTTGCTTGGTGTCTAAGAGTTTGGAGATCTACTTATCTTTCTGTTACTGATTTCTAATTTAATTACAATGTGGTCAAAAAATCTGCATGATTTCACTTTTTAAAAAATTGTTGAGGTTATTTTATGTCTCAGAATCTGGTCCATCTTTGCAAATGTTTCACAGATACTTGATGAGTGTGGATTCTGTTGTTGGGTGGAGTATTTTATATGTCAATAGATCCTACTGGTTGATGATTGTGTTGAGTTTTCCTGTAGTCTAGCTGATTTAAGTGTTTAGTTATCCTATCAATTATTGAGAAAGGAGTATTGCAATTGCCAATGAAATTTTTGGATTTGGCTATTTCTCCCTTCAGTTCTATTATTTTGGGCTTCACATATTTTGTTGCTCTATTGTTCAATGGGTATACATTTGTCTTCATTGTGAAGTGACCCTTTACCATTATGTACTGTTTCTGTCTCCTTGGCAATTGTCTTTGCTCTGAAGTCAATTTTATGTGATATAGTCACTCCTACTTTCTTTGGATTATTTTTTTCCCACTTCTTTCTTCAACCTTTCCTTTTCAACCTATGCATATCATTATATTTGAAGTAAGTTTCTCATAGGCAGCATATAGATGAATTGAGTTTTTAAAATTCACCCTACCGATTTCTATCTTATAATTGTATATTCCATTATATACATTCATGTAATTATTTATATTCTCTGAATTAAGTCTGTCACATTTTACTTGTCATTTTGTTTGTTCTATCTGATGTATTTTGCCTGATACTGAGGGTTACTTGAACAATTTTTAGAATCCCATTTTGACTTATCCATGGTATTTCTCAGTGTATCTCTTTGCATAGTGTTCTTGGTGGTTGCTCTGGATATAACTTTATATATACATAATTTAAATAGTCTACCGGTATCAACATTTTAACAGTTTGAGTGAAGTGTAAAAACTTTATTTCCCTGTACATCTCTTTATTGTCTTCTATTTATAATATAATTGTCTTAAATATTCTTTATACATACACTCAGAACCATATCAGACAGTTTTATAATTTTTGCTTCAGCCATCAAATATAATTTAGAAAACTCCAGAGGAGAAGAAAAGTGCATTGTATTTACCCATATTTTAACATTTCCGTTGTTCTTTCTTCCTTCCCAATTTTCTAAATTTCCTTCTTTTGTCATTTTCTTTCTGTTTAAAAGACTTTTTTCAACATTCTTTTAGGGTAGATCTGCAGCAATCAAACTCTCATAAATTCCTGTCATTTAAAAATGTCTTACACTCCCCTTCAGGGTATTTTCATGGCATATGGAACTCTAGGTTGACAGTCCTTTTAGCACATGAAAAATTTGTACCACTTTCTTCTGGCCTCTCCATGCTTTCTGATAAGAAATCTACTGATCCTCAGTGATTTTTTCCCTTCGTAGGCAAAGTATCATTTCTTTTAAGACTTTGTCTTTAATTTTCAGAAATTTGACTATGATGCTTCTTGGTATAGATTTCTTTGGGTTAATCCTTTGCAGGACTTACTCGCCTTTTTGAATCTCTAGCTTCATATCTTTTGCTGAATTTGAAGTTTTCAGCAATTATTTCTTTAGGTTTCCCTCTTTGGTCTATCCTCTGAGTCCAGTGTCACAAACGTGAGGTCTTTGTGTATATTCACACTCGTCCTTGAAGTTCTGTTTATTTTTTTCAGTCTATTTTTTCTCTCTTCTTCAGCTGGGGTAGTTTTTATTGTTCTCTCTTCAGTTCACTGATTCTTTCCTCTGCCCCCTCCATTCTGCTATTTAGTCCATTCACTGAAATTTTAAAATTTCAGTCACTGCATTTTTCAGATTTACAATTTCCATTTGGTTCTTCTTTATCTCTTTCATTTCTTTGATGAGGATTTCTATTTTTTTTTTCCACTTTGAAGCATGTTATGATGGTTGCTTTCAAAGCTTTGTCAGATAATTTTAATATCGCTGTCATCTCAGTGTTGATGTTTGCTGATTATCTGTTTTCATTCTAGTGTTTCCTGGTTCTTGGTATAAGTGACTTTTAATTCAGATTGAAATCTGTATATTTTGAGTCTTGTATTATGAGCTCTAACCTTAATTAAACCTCTGTTTTAGCTGGCTTCCTCTGGAACCATCCATCAGGAGAAGGCTTAAGGTACCTCACTATGGCCAGGTGGGAGGGAAAGTCCATTTCCCCACTCAGCCTCCTTGGACACTTGGAGGAGGAAAGTGACCTTGTTACTGCTGGACAGGGGGAGGAGTTGTGGGTTCCCCACTAAACCTGCAATGATACCACCCTTCCTGGAAAGCGTACGAGTGCCTTGTTACTTTTCTTTCCATGGATTCTACCGACACTTTGGAAGGGATATGCCTGTTATCATTCAGCTGTACAAAAGGCCCAGTGCTCTCCTCCACTGGGAGGAGATACAGCCTGGTGAGGGTATAAGTCATGATTTCCCAGCTAACCTGTGCTGAGTGAGAGTAGGGCACATATTTCTGGGGTTTTAGCTAGTGTAGCAGAGCTATGATCTAAAAAATTTCTGTTCTTACTAAGCAGCCCCTTTCCTGATTCTTTGGCCAGAAAGAGCAGGTTTTTGTTGCGGCTTTTCTTGTCTATGCTTGTTGGTGTTTCCCAGTTGCTGGCTTCTTTGGCTCCAAATCTGGGATAGATGAGGCAAAAAGAAAACCCAGGGAACTCACCACCATGTCGTTCCTTGGGTCTCAAGTTCCGTAGCCAACCTCTCTCTTCTCTCTTTCAGAGTCTTCTTATGTTGTCTTATATGTAATGTCCAGGGTTTTAGTTGTACTTAGAAGGAAGAATAGGGAGAAGCACATATACTCCATCTATCCAGAAGCAGAAGTCTCCCGATAGTAGTTTAACAGACCGAGTTAATCTGGAAGAGGCTGGACTTGTTCTCTGCTCAATAAATGCTATTTATAGCAATAAAAAAAATATTCCATGTCTCTTCCCTCAAATAAATTACATTCTGGTGAGAGAATAAATTCTGTAATTAACCCCTAAACACATCCTGAGCTAACTAGGATACACTGAGGAATAGTAAGGGAACTATATCAAAAAAGACATCTCTGAGTGACATCATTTTAACCATCATCATTATATCTTGGTAATTCCCCACACTCTGAGTCCCACCACAAGGTAGATTCCAGAAAATTCACATCCCCAAACTAGGTCATTCTCAGATTCAGGGCTGTCACCTTGGTTCTGCTATATCTTAAGAAGATCCAGATTTGTAGGCGAACAATGAGAGGAAGAACCACAAACAGGGTGATCAATCTTCCGGCAAGCAAGGTGGCAGAAACATTTGATTATTTTATAAGCAACCCAAATAGAAAGCTTCTAGAATTAAGTCCTAGATATCAAGAGGTGATAAAGACCCATCTGTGGTTGAATCTTGTGCCTATTTGCAAAACTTCAGACTGGCATCCTAATTTTCTCAAGGATTCTGTGATATACTTGATATCTTTTTATAAGTACCTCTTTTGTTTAAACTAACTAAATGGATGTTTTTGGTGAAACTAAGAATACTAACTAAATTAATTTGACTAATTTAAACAGAATAGGAAGAAATAAAAAACACTTGCAACTTAGGATATAATTTTGCAATGTGCATATCCTGAATGAACTAAAAACCAAAATAAAATGGAAGAATTTTCGTTTCATTCTTGCTTGTACCTGTTCTTGAGGTGGTGATCTAAATTCCTTTGTTTTCCTGGCTGTGAGTGCAGCTGACATGTTTAAGGCTTGCATGACTTCATTATATCGGAAGCGTTGATTGTCTTGGAGCTTAGCTACAAAGTCATCAGAAAAGGCTACAATGGCTTCTATCCGGTGCCGGACCTGGCAGTCACAGAGGTATTGAAGCAGTAGGCACATCTGAGGAAAGGATTAAAAAGACACCAAATTTAATATCTGAATCCTTATCAGTTAATGTACAGCAAATCATAGTTTGTGGTAAATGTGCCCGGTTGCCTATTCTTCCTCCTTAGAAATGAAATCCTCATTTTGTGCAGGCAGCAAAGTGCTCCATCCCAGGAGATAAAGCATAATTTGTCTAAGCCAAAATGGAAAATATATGTCCCTTTAGTGAACACCTACTCGCCTGGCCTTTCTTTCAGGCCACAGGTGCTATGGTTAATGATATATATAAGGAGAGGTTTGCTAAGAGTCTTCTGGGAAAGATTTTTTCATCATTAATAACAGACTAGAATGCCCATCTTTCAAAATGAGCATAACTGGGTTACGACATGATCACTGGAGGAACAACAAGGTGACACAACTGAGGGAGAAAACCACAGGCTGAGGATACCAAGGAAGAAAGATACTAAGATCTGGGTCCCCGATGACATCACTGAGCTACTGCAGCAGTTCCAAAACTTTAAACTTAAGTTTGAAAATTAAGCAGTGAATGCTTGCTTATGCGTCAAATGGTTAGTTGGTTATTCTCTTACTGAAAGTCAAAAGAATTTTTACCTGAGACAGTGTACTGGTAAAACATGCCTGAAAGAGAATGCTCTGTCAAGTTTTGAAACAGATGCACATACACTCAATACTAATTGTGATATAAATACATGGTAGAGTGTAAGAGGACTTTAAAATCCTATATGTTACCATCCACGATATAATCATTTCAGTGTTGGCTCTGAAGTAGCCCCAGTGTCCATGCCTCTTTCTCCATCTCCTTTGGCCTACCCTGGTCTGAGCACAGGCCCCAAGAGTCTGGACCAGCATGACAGTTCCTGACTAGCCAGATGCTGGACCTGCTCTCTTTCACCACATATGTTTTTCTCTCAGTAGCAACACTGGCTTTTTCCTGCCTCAGAATCTTTGCCAGGCTATTTGTTTGGTGTGGACAGCTCCTGGAACACCGTGCCTCCCTCCCTCTTCTTTGCACCTACTGAGCTCAGCTCTTCAATCTGACCTCAGCTTAAAAGTCTCCAAGGGGCTGTTCCTTACCTTTCTAACAGGAATCCAGTTTAAATTTTTTCTTCTAATAATCCATTATTTTTTTCTGTGCATTTAGTGCAATTAGCAATAATACTTTAAAAGTAATGCATAAATGAGTGTGTATTTCCCCAGAGACTGTGAGCTTCTGGAAGGCAGGGCTCACATGTGTTTCCTTCTCTCAGCACCAAGTGCATGGCCCAGAGAAAGACTTCAGTCAATGAAGGATTGAAGAGCAAAAAGACAGGTCAATGATGCTAATATCAGTTTGACTCTAATAAACAGAAGGGGCATTAAGAAAGAATCCTGCAGATGTCTTAATGACCAAAAGGCAGGTAATGTCCTTAATGCCTTAGAAACAAACTAAGGGGGAAAAAATCTACATGAGAATGGGCACATCTACTGGTGAACAAGCATTCCCAGGTTGGCAAAAATGGAGGTGTGGC
Organism: Cephalopachus bancanus; assembly: GCA_027257055.1. NCBI lineage: Eukaryota > Metazoa > Chordata > Mammalia > Primates > Tarsiidae > Cephalopachus > Cephalopachus bancanus. Next base: position 77,346 of record JAPVLO010000084.1, on the reverse strand, counting down.
TAGAAAGGGGTATTTGATGTCTTATACTTCAGGCATTCCAACATAATGAAGGAGAAATGCATCTGTAGGAGCAGGAAGAGAGATACAAGGAAACTGCTAATAAATAGGAAGCAGAAGAATAGGAAGCTGGTTATTTTTATGAAGAACTACCACTATACAGAACCACAAGCAAATATACCCATGCACACACACACATAAAGAGACAAAGGCAAACTTCAATGTATTCATACTTAGCAAATCTGAAACTCACTCAAATCTCTTTTTCTGGTTACCTGCAATTTAACCGGCTCTGGCAGTTTCATTTGGAGCAGGCCTTCCTTGGGCCTTTGACCCCCTTTGGCTTCTTCCTCAACAGCTCCTTCCAGCTTCGGGTCTTCCACACTAAGCTCTTTCTCCAGAGTGTCACTCTCCTCCTCTGGAGTGGCAGCTTCTTTAAATACACTGGGCTCAATCAACTGCAAGATGTGCTTCAAGTCCTCATTGTGAAAGATGCCCATGATCAGCAGGGTATAGAAAAGTTTGATGAGAGGTACAAAGAGGAATTCAGTGGTCCCCCCAACTGGGTCCCGGGCATGAAGACTGCCCTCTTTCACAGCTTCTGTCAGCATCTGTATGGTTTTGGCCTTGAGGATGTCCAGTGGGAACTCTGGACTGTACTGGTAGCACTCATTGTTAATGCTCACAAAACTGGGGGAGGAAAACTGCATCCGTGGCCTGAGGGAAGTGCTGAGGCCAATCCCCGGAAGGCCATGCTTCTTGTTCTCATCAGGGAAAAGGGTGATGCTCTTTGTCTCCTCTGTCATGGGCACAATGAACTCGTTGTTCATCATGAGTCTGGCAGTGGCATAGGAACTCAGGTGGATATCAATCAGCAGGTCGTAGTAGCCGGTGCGCAGCAAACCAGGCATGTACTTGTTCTCAATGGCATAGAGAAGCTGAGGTTCATCCACATGGCTGCACAGGGCATGGGCTACCCGGTGGTTCCCAAGAGCACAGACGGCCGAGTAGAGGCGGAGAGTGTGATAGTGAAATTTCAGCAATTCCTCCTGCTCTGTCAACTCTAAGATGTCAACAGATCTGTAGAAGGGAGAAGGACAGTAGGAACAACACTGGAAATGGATACGTTTTAAAACCCTGAATCAGAGGAGAAATTTGTATACATTGTAAATTTCAAACAGTTATGGGACCTGACACTGCAGGTTGAACATCCCTCATCCGAAATGCTTGGGACCACAAGAGTTTGGGATTTTAGATTTCTTCAGATTTTGGGATATTTGCATTATATTTATTGGTCGAGCATGTCAAATTAGAAAATAAACACAAAATGCTTCAAGGGGGGCAGGACTCACTTTGAAGGTCATGTCGGCACTCAAAAGGTTTTTGATTTTAGAGCATTTCAGATTTGGGATTTTGGGATTTGGTATGCCCAACCTGTATCTTTTTCTTTTAATGTTCTTTGATGTGTTTAATGGTTGCATCGTTTTTTTAAACATCACTTGTAGATGTTTGCCAAGTTTTCTTCTACAGAGAATTTGACAGTCACTTAGGCTCTCCTTGGTCCTCTACTGTACCAAGGCTCTGGGCACCTCTTTCTGATACCTGAGATTTCCCTCCTTTCAGAATTTGAGAACTCTTTGGAAAATGTCTAATCTCCTTTTTCAACTGCCTAATCTGGTTCAAGAAGCCAGAAACCTTTGCTTAGGCTAGGCTGCCCTTGTTTCTGCCCTAGGATTACGTTACTATTAATAGCTCAACTCGTCAGAAGTAGGTGAACAGAGCACTGATTCCTCTGACACAATTTTCCCTCTTGTGCCTCCCTCACAGACCCAAACATCTCCTGCCAGAGCTGCCCTAGCTTGTATCCAGGTATTTGCAACTCATGAAACAAACACTGTTAATGATATTTTCTACTTAGAGAAATAAAGAGCACCTCAAGTTTCTAGTAGAGTCAGAGTTTACACTGGGCTCTTAATTCAGGTCATTTTGTTTCTACCACATATCACACTCTTTCAATGCACAAAACCTAAAACATGTGGCCAGACTATGCCTAAAGTCAAGACATTCCCTTTAAAGCACATAGTTCTCTTAGGTGCACTGATGTTTTCTAAACTATACAGATTGCTCATGGGTGACACTGTAGCATTAAAAGAACATTGATATACTTATAATCCAAGGGCTCATTCATCCATCTAGAAAGGCGCCCTTAGTGAGACTTAGTACTTCCATTCATGACAGCAAGGATGACAACAATGCCTAAAAGAGTGCCTAGCACACAGTAGGTGCTGAGCTTTGTCACCGAACTTAGGTATGCCACCATCCTATCCATGCCCATCTACCCTATAATTGCTTTCCAAGTCATAGGCATTCTATTAAAAGCCACTGTGCCTTGATGATGCAGAGCAGTTCTAGTCTCACCTCTCAACTCTTAGAATCAGAAACTTCACGTGTTACAAACGAAAAGCAAATAATTACTCTCAGGTGGCACTAAGTTTCCAGGAACCCATACAACTGCTGGGCTCAGACGCTAATACTCAGTTCTTGGAAAGGAATAATCATGCAAGTTTCCCCCATTAACCCATATAGTGTAGTGGGCAATGACTCCCTTGTCTTAGCTGAGTTCTTCATTTCCCAAGAAAATTATAATCCTACCCGTGAGCCTGGCTGATGGTCAATATATACATAGATCTGTTCATCGTAGCAACACAGAATGTCTTGTACTCAAACAAGCTAGTCTACTGTCAAATTTCTCTAAAGATGTTCGTTGCTAAAAGTAACACATAAGAACACAATGGTCTGCATTGTTACTGCACTGTCCAAACCATTCATTCCCCTCACTTCATGACACCATGTTCTTTTCTTTAAAATAAAACCCTTGAAGGGAAGGTCATGTCTGTTTTTTTCGCCATTTTATAGTCAGTGACAGAAATACAGTGGGAACTAAATCATGAACGAGGAAAGAAGTCCCAGGGAGATGATGCCATGTATATGTTTCTCTCTTACAACTTTTACACTCAGGTCAAGGGAAATCAAGGTATTCGCTTACACTAAATTAGTTTGTCTTCTCGCACCAACCCCTTGTAGAATTATTCATATTATAATGAACTATGGCTTGAACTCAAAGATAGCAAAAGAAACATCCCATTATTTTATTCAAGGGCAATACCAAACGTATCAGCTGGTACCTTTCTAGCATTGCTATAGATTGCATTATTATCCTCAACCACTTTCCTTCTTTCCTGCAGATGGAGTAATCTTACCTGTCCTACTTATTTTGGACTTGAGCACTTGGCATGTTTTGGTCAATAAACTGTAAGTAGACATAACATCTGCTATAACCACAAACTCTCAGAGAGCTTACGATCCAGTTGAGGAGGGAAACTAACCCCAATTCCAAAATAGAGTAAATTAAATTATAAACTGTGATAGGTGTAAAGTATATACTGATATACATCTACCACCATTGCAAACTTTAAAATAGTAATGACGGCTACTGGGAAGGCTGAGGCAGAAGGAGCACCAGTGCCCAGCAGGTTGACGCTGGGGTGGCTGTGAGTGTGCCACACTCTAGCCTGGGCGACAGAGTGAGACTTCAACTGAAAAAGAAAAAAAAAAAATTAATGACTTGACACGTCATTGGGCATCAGGTTCTTCTTGGCCAATAGTTAATACTTCCCTTTTGGAATCTGGATTTTGAAACTCATCGTATTTTTCTTTGGCTACTAGAAAGCATGAAACCAATGTGGGCCCTAACTTGACTATGTATCAGCCTTAGCCCCAGCTTTTATTATTTTTCTAACTTAATCTTTTCTACAATTTGATTTCAATTATACTTTTTTATACATTCATGTTCATATATTTTGGAAAACTGCCTCAAGCCTTTTATGAACTTTAGTGAGAGTTTAAATTATCCGCTCAGTTACATATAAATGTATCGTAGGCAATTAACATAAATTTTATAATTTATATTACCAAGATGGATACTTACGTTGGGTTTCTGATTACGGCATGCCAATTTTTTTTTTTGAATCCAGGTCTTACCCTGTTGCCCAAACTGCTGTACAGTGGCATAATCACAGCTTAGCACAGCCTCGACTTCCTGGGCCCAGGTGATGTTTCAGCCTCCACCTTCTGAGTAGCTGGGACCATGGCAGGCATTACCATGCCCAGCTACTCAGGAAGTGGAGGCAGAAACATTTTTTTTTTAGTAGAGATGAGGTCTCACCAAGAGGGGGAACTCCCTACCAAAAAAAAAAAACAGGAATATCTTTTGGAGGACAGGCTCCTTATAGTACTCATGGAGTTTGGTTGATATCAATCAAAATTTTTATCTGCAAATTTTGAGATGCTTGCATCACAACATACAAAGTAAACACCCCAAGTTATGGCAAACAAGTGACTGGTTCTTCCACCAGGAAATGCACCTATCCATACCATGCTGAGTCATTTAGCAGTTTTTGACCAAAATAGCATGACCCCCTTCCCCACTCACACTGTTCACCAGATCCTGCACCCAAGGAACTTATTTTTTGTTCCCCCAGTGAAAAAAGTCCTCAAAGGGAAATATTTTGCCGATGTGGAAGAAGTGAAATAAAAAATGGCAGAAGCACTAAAAGGCATTCAAACTGATGAGTTCAAAAATTGGTGGGAGTGTAAACTAGTGCAACCTCTGTGGAAAGCAGTGTGGCGATTCCTAAAAGCTCTAAAAATTGACCTTCCATATGACCCTGCAATCCCCCTACTGGGAATATACCCTGAAGAACACAAATCACTCTATAAAAAAGATACCTGCACACGTATGTTTATCCCAGTGTTGTTCACAATAGCAAGAACCTGGAAACAACCATGCTGCCCATCAAAAGAGGACTGGATTAAAAAAATGTGGTACATATACACGATGGAATACTACGCAGCCATAAAAAAGAACAAAATCATGAATTTCGCAGCAACCTGGATGGAACTAGAGTCTATAATACTGAGTGACCTCTCACAGAAACAAAGATCCGAATATCACATGTTCTCACTCATATAATGGACCATGAACATCCAATGCAATTCTATAAGAAAATGACTGACAGTACTGGGAAACTATGGGGGGGAGGGGGATGGGATTAACAGTAGCAAATATCTGTCGGGGGATGGGAAAACACCTCTTATCAACAGGGTGCCTGAATGAAACGTAATTGTATACCTAACCTTTAACTGTACCCCACAAAACCATAATAAAAAATACTGATTAATGAAAAAAAAAAAATCTCATGAGGTGTATTGCATTAAATGAAGAGTACTTTGAAGGTGACTGAAGTCTAAACATGTAAGAACAAATACACAATTTCTAAATAAATAAAGTCCAGTTTATTTTGTGTTTCCCCTCACATGTTGCCTAGGCTGCAATTGAACTCCTGGGCTCAAGCAATCCTCTCGCCTTGGTTTCTCAAAAGTGTTCAGATTATGGGCTTGAGCCACTGCGCACAGCCAACATGCCAAATGTTACATTATAATGCTAAAGTTCTCTTAGTAGAGAAAGAACACTTTTGCTCATAAATACAAATTCCTTCCCAAATGTTAGGTTTCTTCTGATTATTCAGTATTGTAAAAAAATCATCAGATGTAAAATTTCAATAAAATTTTTCTCACAAAAAATAAGTATGAAATTAAAATCAAACCTAATTATCTCAAGATTAAATATTTAAAGACATCTTGTCAATTATTTCATGCAAAAATATTTAATGCATGAAAATAATTTACTTGGCCAGATTAATTTTTTTGAATTTCCTTTTTAAAAAAAATTTGCATCGAGATGTAATTTACATACCATACAATTTATCTATTAAAATCTATAATTCGATTGTCTTTGTATATTAACAAAGTTGTGCAACCATAACTGTAAAGGAAGTTTAGAACATTCTCAGCACTCTGAAAAGAAACTGAGTACCTATCTGCAGTCACGCTTTGGTTCTACCCCCAGCCCAAGGTAACTATTAATCTAATTTCTGTCTAAGATTTGTCTATTATGAACTTTTCATGGAAATGGAATCTTGAAAATGTGATCTTCTGTGACTGGCTTCTTTCACTTACTATAATGTTTTCAAGGTTCTTCCATTTTGTGGCATGTATCAGTACTTCATTCCTTTTTATTGCCAAATAATATTGTATAGATATATCACATTTTATTTATTGATTAATCAATTGGTGAACATCTGGGATGTTCCCGGTCTTTGACCATTGTGAATAATGCCTCTATGAACATTTTTATACACGTTTTCGTGTGGACATGTCTTCATTTCTTTTAGATATATCTGAGGAACAGAATTGCTAAATCACATGGCAATGCGATAATTTAACTCTTTTCCAAAGCATAGGTTAAATGTTAAAGGTACTAAAATCAAATAAAAATGCCAACCATATCTGAAGGCATAAAAATGGACATAACTCCTACAATCATTTTCAGATTAAAGACTTAAAAGTAACATATAAATATGTTTATCTTCGCGTTGCTTTCATACATTTTCCCTCAGTTTGTGACTGAACATTTTTATGGTATTTTGGGAGGAAAATTTTGGTTCAAAATGTAGAAACCTAGTTCCTTATTTATAATAAGACTGCTTAAATCAAATCCCTGCAATTTAATTGCTTATCACATAGAAAAACTGAAAGCATAAACAAAGATACCTTTGAGTATTTACTATACTTTGTTATTACTATTACTGAGTAGAATGCATATAAGCTTGTTTCCAAGGCATTTGCAATCTTTTAACATATTCTTTCATTCATTTCTCTTAGTCTTGATTTTTCACATCTATAAAAGGAAAGGTTGAACTAAGTGATTCTTCCATAGTACCTCACAATTTCTGTGCTCTGCTAAGTCGTAAGTGAGACTGCAGTTGCAAATCAGAATTTTTATCTGCTGTTATCACTCTAAGTAAAACAAAAATGAGAAGAAACCACACACTATCATGTGGCATCTTCAACTGCTGTATTATCACTTTTTCAGTAACAAAGTGGGTTGAGAAGTAGATTTAAACTTGGAATATGCAGAATAATGACTCCATTGCCAAAAGAAATGAGATCTTCGCAGAGATCTCACTTTGTTTCTCTAGCACCACCCCGGAAGCCCTGGGCAGCAGTCTAATTGCAAGCATCAGAATCTGATAGTCTAATTCCATTCCAAACAGACAGTTCAGGGTGCACATGGCTGACCTGTTTTCCTCAGGGATATGAAGAGACATGAACTGCAGAGGATCCAAACACTGCACCAGCCAGCCTTGGCGTTCACTTATTCGAGAGACATCGACCTTCAAAAACTGGTTGGGCATTCTGCTCCATAGGACATGTGACAGGAACTGCACGTGGAGGCGCGGGGGACACTGTGGCACAGGGTTTTTGTGTTCACTCTTGAATAATCCCGCCGAGAGAGGCATCACATTCTAGGGGGCAGAGAAGCAGAAAAGAATGCATTTAGAATATCCATTGTGGTTGATAAAGTAATGACTAGCATGCTGCACAAAAAAGAGACAGTGGACGTTAAGATAGGCTATGAGTCAAGCAAAGTCAATACAAGAAATCATAGAAATTAGGTTGAAAAGTTCCTGAGAGGACAAACCAGAAATAATATTATGAGAGAAAATACTCACAACTTTGGGGCAGGCAGACAGGTTTTAGGATGGCTCTTTGCCACATCAATAACGCGAGTGCAACCAAGCATAACTACATATCATCCATATATATAATTTTTTTTTTAAACCGGGCTGGGTCCTTCAGGGAAACCTGGAATGTCTTTAAGGGACTTTCAGTGCCAAATTTCCTGAACAAGAGATAGGTCAAATCCTCTTGGCTCTCTCATTGCCGGTCGTCTGTCATCTACCTCATCCTTACACCACCCCCTCCCTAGCTAGTGATATTCCAGACATATTTTGACAGATAAACTGGATTTCCAACCAAGAAAATTGAATTTGTTAGATATCAACTAATATAATCTATTTCTCCTCCACCGCAAATATCATCTTCAGACATCCTTCATTCTTTCTGTCTGGTCTCAGGGAGAGAAAGGTCTCTACTTTGCCCAAAGCTTGTGCATTCATGATCTTGATACCACCCCTGCCTGCCTCTTCTGGGATATGAAAACAATTGCCTCACATTTCTACATTACCTTCAGTCTCTCCTTCTGCACTAGAGCTCTCTCAGCTGTTTTTTCTAAGACTGCCTCTTCCTCAAACTGCTTTTCCTTCTACCAACAGATAAAAAAGTCAGGCACTGTTTTAGGTACTGAGAATATGCCGATAAATAAAACAAACTAAGCTAACCCCTGCCTTCATATAGATTCCATTTTTCTCATTGAAGACATAAAATAAACAAAATCAGTAGGTAAACCAAATGGTATATTAGAAGAGATGTCACAGAGTAGGGGTCAGGAGAGAGTAGAAAACCAGAAGAGAGTAAAAACCAAAAACAGGGCAGCCATTTTAAACAAGCTGGTCAGAATGGGTGTCATTAACAAGATGACCTTTAAAGATTTAGTGAAAAAGAGCCCTATGGATGTTTGGGAGAAGAAACTTCTACGCAGAGAAGACAGTTCAAAGAAGCTGCAGAAGAAGTTTGCCTGGCAAGTTTGTGGAGGATAAAATGCCAGTGTGGCTGGAATGGAAAGAAAAGAGGGGAAAACAGGAAGAGATGAAGTCAGAGAGCTCATGGGACATGGACCATTTTAGGGACTCAGGGCCATTGTAAGACTTCTGATTTTTATTCTCAGGAAAAGAGGGCTTACAGAGTTTTGAGCAGTGGAATGATCCGACGTGACTAATGGTTTAAAGCAGTGATAATCACTCAATTGTTGTATGCTAAATAGATGGACAAGGATGAACTAAGGGAAACCTATTAGGAGACTATACCGGACTCATTCAGGAGAGAAACAACAGTGACTGGAGATCAGTGTGGTGACTGGAAATAGCAACGGTGACAGAATTCAGAAAGTGGAAGATTTACTGGGGACGGACCCGGGATGTGGAATGTCAGAGTTTTTGGCCTGAGCCACTAGGCTTGCTAGGACCCGAAATGGGGAAGACAGCAGGTCAAACAGGTGAGGGGGAGGGGTGGTGACGGTCAGCAGCCAGTCTAGACACATTCAACTTGTGATATCTATTACCATCCAAATGGAAATGCCATTCAACAGCTGAATAGACCAGTCAGGGTTCTGAGAGACTACCACTTTTTGTCAAACTTCGTAAAAAGAAAAAAAAAAATCCATGTAAATGCACCGCCCCCTTTCTCTCACTTCCAATCTTGAATTCACCGTAACATGGCTTCTCTCACCATTTTGCTAAAATCCTTCTGATCATCAAAGCCCTCCTAATTAACAACAGCTAGGGATTTCTTTAGTCTAAGCGGCACTAGGCTACCTGTGGCATCTACTGTCTAATGTTGCCCTTTCCTATTTGGAAAATTTCCTCCTCACTTGGCTTCCAGTAAGATGTCTCTCTCAGTTCTCCTACATTCCTGACAGTTTTGTCCTCAACTTTCCACAAAAATTTCCCTTCCTTAGTTGATACAACCAGATTATCTCCTCAGTCATCTTCTCTTCTCACTCTGCATCCATGCTCAGATAGTTCATTCATTCTCAAAGATGAATTATAATTGATTCCTTATTCTCCAGTATATCTCTTTTTTGAGCAAAATTGTGCATATATATGTACATATGTGTGTACATATGTATGCATTATGCTTATGTATGGTGTGTTATTCATAAATGTATTGAGCAGATACCATGTTTAAGGTATTGTTCAAGATTTTTTAATGATATTATTTTAATTTCGTAAAACCAGATATGGTGAATCCCATTTTTACAGAGACAGAAACTAAGCTCACACAGTCCAAGAGGCATAGCCAAGGTCATCAAGCCAGCCTGGAAAAAGTATCTACTACGTTCACCCTCAACTTTACAACCGCAAAATTTAATCCAATATATTTTCCTGAATTTCAACAAGCTTTTCTATTTTTGCTTTAGTATTCCCAAGGTGCCCAAATTTTAAAAATTTAAATTAATTGATTCTTCACCTCTCTGAGATCCCGAATCCAATTCATCGACAATTTCTATTCATCCAATTCATTGTCAAATCCTATTAACGTCTTATATTAAACATTTTCTCATTTATCTCTCTATTATGGCTTTCATGGCTCTTTTCAATACTTCAGTGCTATTGCCTATTCTTGATCTTCTTCACTTCCATTAAGTAACAACATATGTTTCCAAAACAAGTTTCTTTATTCTCAATTCCCTTCTTCAAGTTTCCAGTGGATTACCTCTGTTTGTGTGACAGCTGCTACTTCTTAGCATGGCACACAAGACCTTAACTTGGACTTGGTCTACCTTTTATCCACCTTAATGTCTAGACACATTCTGGAAGAAATCCTTTGTTACAGTCACACTGAATGACTTCGTCTTCAGGACCTCTACTCTTACATATTTTTGCTTCTTCACACCCTTTTCCTAGAATGCCCTCTCCTAATAAATGTGCCCCAAGAGCTCTTATTTTTTACAGTAGTAATCTTGTTTTAGCTTTACCTGATCCAACCCACTCAACATAGATGTTCTTTCATTTATATCCCAGAGAACTTTATACATGGCACTATTCTAGGTGGCATGGTTTTAGGTTTTTAAGTCCATTCACCAGCTTACCTTGAGTATTACTGCACTGCATGTAATTTGGCATTGTTGGGTCTGTATAGGCCTAGCTTTATTGAATAACATACATTAGATGACCAAAGAGAAACTCTTTCTAATTAATTGTTACTGTAGTGACCTGAGCTTTTCAAACATGGCTACCTTTTATTTAAAGAATAATTTATTTGGTTCCTACCAGCACTAATAAAATACTGAATTCATTTCAGAATAAGTAAATGCTATGCCTTAATAGGAAATAATATGAATATAACAGTAAGAATAAATCTTTGTTACCTTTATTCTTCCCAACTCAAACTGGAAAACATTGGGACTTGTAGCTTGTGCAAATACCGCAGGAAATAATTTTGTACTTGGCTCCACCTTAAACAAACAATTAAATTTAATAATATTAGCCCAAAAAAAAAGACAAAGAAAAAAATTTTTTTAAAACAACTAAGAAATATTTTACAGAAGGACAATGGAGATTTTCTTTTCTCACATATATCCATATGAATGGATGAAGAATATATATTCTTTCAATAATTAGTTGGAGCATTCATTACTATGGAACATTGTTGGAGGAATGTACCATTTACTCTGAAGAGCTTATGGCACTGCCATGAATCAACAGAAGTAAACATATACAATTAACTAATTTGTTTCTATTCTCATTTAATTTCTAATTTATTCTTTTTAATTAACATAATTGTGCATTTTTACTGGGTAAAATATGATGTTTGGATACATGTATATGTTGCCAAATAATCCAGTCAGGGTAACTAGCATGTCCATCACCTCAAACATCATTTATTTGTGGAGAAAACATACCAAATCCTCTCTTCTAGCTATTTTGAAATATACATTATGGTTGACTATAGTTACCCTTCTGTGCACTAGGACACTAGCACTTATTCTTTCTTTCTAATTCTAACTCTATTTCCATTGACCATCTTCTCCCCATCCCCTACTTCCATCTGCTCTGCCCAGTCTCTGGTGGCCACAGTTCTATTCGCTACTTCTATGAGATCAACCTTTTAGATTCTACATATGAGTGGGAAAATGTAGTATCCGTCTGTGTCTGCCTTACTTCACATAACAAAACATCCTCCAGGTTCATCCATGTTGTCGCAAATCACAGGATTTCATTCTTTTTTATGGCTGAATAATATTCCATTGAGTATATACACCACATACTGTTCATCCATTCATCTGTTGATGAGCACTTTGGCTGATTCCATGTCTTAGCTATTGTGAATATTGCTGCTGTAAATATGGAAATGTAGATCTCTCTTTTACATGCTGATTTCATTTCCTTTGTATACTTATCTAGTCCTAGGATTTCTGGATCATATGATAATTTTATTTTTAATTTTTTTAGTAACCTCCATATCTTTCATAATAGCTGTATTAATTTACATTCCTACCAACAGTGTGTAAGGGTTTGCTTTTCTTCATGTCCTTGCCTACACTTATCTTTTCTAATTTTGATAATAACCATTCTAACTAAAATGTGGTGATATCTCATTTGGTTTTGATTTGCACTTTGCTGATGACGAGTGATATTGAGTACTTTTTCACATACCTGTTGCCAATTTGCATGTCTTCATTTGAGAAATGTCTGTTAAGGTCTTTTACCCATTTACAAATCAGATTATTATTTTTTGTACTATTGAGTGCTCTGTGACCCTTATATATTCTAGATATTAATCAATTGTCAGATGTAAGGTTTGCAAATATTTTCTCCCATTCTATAGATTGCCTTTTCACTCCATTGTGTATTTCCTTTGCTGTGGAGATGCTTTTTAGTTTGATGTAAATCCCACTTACATAGTTGTGCTTTTGTTGCCTTGGCTTTTGAGGTCTTATCCAAAAAAATCCTTGCCCAATTCAATGTCATGAAATGTTTCTCTTATGTTTTCTTCTAGTAGTTTCATAGCTGTGAGTCTTAAAGTATTTCATCCATTTTGAGTTGATTTTCATATGTGGTGAAATATAAGGGTCTGGTTTCATTCTTCTGCATGTGGATATCAAATTTTCTCAGCATCATTTATTGAAAGATTGTCCTTTCCTGAATCTATGTTCTTGGCACCTTTGTTAAATCAGTTGGTTGCACATGTGCGGGTTTGTTGCTGGGCTCTTTATTCAGTTCCATTTGTCTAGATGTCTGTTTTTATGCCAATATCAAGCTGCTATGGTTTTTATAGCTTTGTAGTATATTTTGAAGTCAGGTAGTGTGATTCCTACAGCTTGTTTTTTATTTGTTTTTTGATCAAGATTACTTTGGCTATACAGGGGCCTTTGTGGGTCCATATTAATTTTAGATTTTTTTTTCTATCATTGGTATTTTGATATGGAATACACTGAATATGTAGACTGCTTTGGGTAGTATGGTCATTTTAACAATATAAATTCTTCCAATCCGTGAATAAGAAATATCTTTTCATTTTTTTGTCACCTTCAACTTCTTTCACCAATGTATTATTGTTTTTAGTGCACAGGTCTTTCACATCCTTGGTTAAATTTATCTCTGGATATCTTATTTTTTTGGTAGCCACTATAAATGAGATTGTTTTCTTGATTCCTTTTTCAGAGAGTTCACAACTAGTGTATGGAAAGACTGCTGATATTGTATCCTGTACACTTACTGAATTCATTCATTTATTAGTTCTAACAGTTTTTTAGTGGACTTTTAAAGGTTTTCTATATGTAAGATCATGTCATCTGCAATCAGCGACAATTTACTTCTTTTCCTATTTGGATGACTTTTATTTTTTTCTTTTGCCTGGCTGCTCGGGCTCGGACATCCAGTACTCTGTTAAACAGAAATGGTGAAAGTAAGCATCTTTGTCTTATTCCAGCTCTTAGAAGAAAAGCTTTCCACTTTTCCCCATTTAGTTCTGGACTTTTTCTGATGGAGACTTTTCATTACCAATTAAATTTCCTCACTTATTATTGATCAGCTAAGATTTTTAAAAATTTCTTCATCAGTCAGTCTTCTTGGTAGGCTGTATATATCCAAGAATTTACTCATTTCTTCTAGGTTATCCAATTTGTTGGCATGCAATTGCTCATAAAATTTTCTTACGATCCTTTATATTTCTGTGGTATTGGTTATAACAAGTCCTTTTTCACCCATGATTTTATTTATTTGAGTCATCTTTTTCTTTCTTAGTCTGGCTAAAGGTTTGTTGATTTTACCAAAAAACCATTTATTTGTGTCATTAATCTTTAGCATTTTTTAAGTCTCTATTTTGTTTATTAGATGCTCCTATCTTTATTATTTCTTTCTATCTTACTAGTTTTGGGTTTGGTCTTTATTTCTAATTTCTTGGGTTCAGTGTTAGGTTGTTTACTTGAGATTGTTCTATTATGCTGGTGTAGGTATTTATTATTATAAACTTATCTCTTAGATTAGCTTTTGCTGCATCCCATATGTTTTGGTATGTTGTGTTTCCTTATTTGCTTGTCTCAAAACATTTTAAAATTTCTCTTTTAACTTGCTCATTGACTCACTGGCTATTCAGGAACATGTTTAATTTTCATGTATTTATAAAGTTTCCTTGGTTGCTGCTGTTATTGATTTCTAATTTTATATTGGAGTGGTCAAAAAAGATATTTGATACGATCTCTAGCTTCTTAAATTTGTTAAGACTTGGTTTGTGGCCTAACATATGATCTATCCCAAAGAACGTTCCATGTAGTTGAGAAGAATGTGTATTCTGCATATGTTAGATAAAAAGAGCTTTAAATATCTATTAGGTCTCCTTGGTCTAGAGTGCAGTCTAAATCTGCTATTTCTTTACTGAATTTCTGTCTGAATTATCTGTCTATTGTTCCAAGTGGTGTGTTGAGGTCCCCAACTATTATTGTATTGCAGTCAATCTCTTCCTTTAGATGTAATAACATTTCCTTTATAATTTGGGTATTCTAGTATTAGGTACATATATATTTATAGCTGTTAGATCCTCTTGCTGAATTGATCTCTTTATTGTTACATAATGACCTTTTCTATCTCTTGATACAGTTTTTTAAAATTTAAAGTCTAGATTATATAAGTATGGGTATTTCTGCTCACTTTTTACATCCATTTGCATGGAATTTCCTTTTAGATCTCTTCATTTCAGTTTACATATGTCCTTACTGGTCAAACAAGTCTCTTGTGGGCAGTGCAGACTTTATCTTTTTATCCATACAGCCATTTTATAACTTTTGATTGAAGAATTCAGTGCAGTTATACTAAAAGTTACTACTGATCAGCAAAAAATTAGTTCTGCCATTCTGTTAACTGTTTTCTAGATTTGTTGTTTCTTCCTCTCTTGTTTAACCTTTGTGGTTTAATGGTTTGCTGTGGTGCTAAGCTTTAATTCCTTTCTCTTTATCATTTGGGTGTCTGTTGCAACTTCTTTTTTTGTGGTTACCATGGGAATAACAAACAATACTGTAGTAATACTGAACTATTTTAAGCTGGTAACAACTTAATCTTGGTCACACAAAAACACTTTAGACTTTTACCTTCCCCTTTCACAATTTATGTTTGTTGTCTTAATTTACATCTTTATATATTGTGTGTTCCTTAATAACTACTTGCAGCTGTAGGGTTTTTTTACCATTTGACTTTTAACATTCATTTAGAGGTTTGAAAGATTTACACAGAATCATTTTAGTACTGTAGTATTCTGAGTTTGATTATGAAATTACTTCTAATGATGAGTTTTATACTTTCACGTGTTTTCATAATAGTACAGAGTCTCCTACATACAAACAAGTCCCATTCCAAGTGCACATTTGTAAGTCCAACGAAGTTGGCCAACAAAGTTAGTCAAAAAGTTACCCAACTGATATAGTTGACTACATAGTACTGTACTATAATAGGTTTGTAATACTTTTCACACAAATAATAAATATTTTTAAAAAGAGTAGTGTAAAATATACAAAAGCACAGCCAGTTGTAGAAGGTGCATTCACGTGATAATGTATGCCAGACTCATGAACTAACTTATGTGATTGGACATGTGAATGCACGTACACATCCTTGAAAGTTCACAACTTAAAGGTTTGTATGCAGAGGACATACTATAATTATCATATTTTTGCTTCTAGTTGTAGTTCTGCCTTAACCATTTCCTGTAAGGCAGGTCTAGTGTGACAAATTCACTCACACACTAGTGTGAATTTTGCTAGAGTGAGTTTTGTTTGTCTGGGAAGTACTTTATTGCTCCTTCATTTCTGAAGTAGTGCTCTGCTAGAAGTAGTATTTTTGACTGACATTGTTTCTTCTTCAGTACATTGAATGTATCATCCCATTCTCTCTTGGCCTTCAAGGTTTCTGCCAAGAAATTGGCTTATAGTCTAATAGAAACACCATTATATGTGACTTGGCACTATTCTTTTGCTGCTGTTAGAATCCCCTCTTTGTCTTTAGCTTTTGAAGATTTGATTAGAATGTGCCTTGGAGAGGTTATTATTGGGTTAAAGGTATTGGGATCTCTTAAGCTTTCTGAATCTGAATGTGTATATCTGTCCCGAGACTTGGAACATTTTTAGTTATCATTTATTAAACACATTTTGTGTGCCTTTTTCCATTGTCTAATGGTGTCCCATAAGTCCTGTAGGTTTTCTTCATTCTCTAAAAATTACTGCTTGTTTCCTCCTCTGAGTGAGTTATTTAAAAAGATCTGTTTTCCTTTAATGGGAAAAAAGATTTTCCTTCCTAGAAGCATGACACCATCCCTGACCACGTACCTGATAGTATGTGCTCAGTTCCTTGCCATTGGCAATAAACGTGAGCAGCCCGCTAGCAGCATCCACCACACAGCCGATCTCCAGTCCATTATTGTTGCGTCCTTGCCCAGGGCTCATGCTCTCACCAGCACATACCATATAGCAGTTGCTGCGTTTGATGCTGAATTTCAAAGAAAACATTTTTATCCTTTGCACGACCATAGATAAAAGAAAAAGCTTGTATCTCTTGCAAACTAACTAAATTATGCTGCGCAAGCAACAAGCTCATGCTGCAATGAGAGAGGTGCACAATGGGCCCGATTCTGTGACTCTGAGCAAAACTCCTTTGACTGCAGTGGACATTCTGAATCAGGTTTTATCCGTCTCTATGTTTCATACCTAATAAAGGCAGGTCAACAAGTTTGAACCAAATAAGAACTGACCTGTACCCTCTCTCCAAAACCTCAAACCAAACTAGACCTTTTTCTGAGGTTCAAAAAAGTTTAACTATTTAAAAATCATCCAATTTTGTCATCTTCATCTCATTTTTTAACCTCTTATTCTGAAGATAAGAAACATTCAATCTCAAACACTATCAAAATCCTTAGGCAAACTCTACATGAGCCATTAGTGATTCAATGGATTTAAAATTTGGCTAAAATTTTGCCCCTTTATGGACAATTCCCAGTGATCTGAGAGACAGACAACCAGAATATACACAAGATCAGTGATATTAACAGCAAACCCCACATTATTTTCACCTTCCCCAAAGCCTTTACTAGAGATGGTAACAAAGTTAAGTGATTCGAGCTTCGTTTCTATTCCATTTCTCTGCCACTGTATAGTGAAAATATTAACAAGACTAGCAAAAAAGGCCAAAGCCAGGCAAGCAGAAGGAAAAGAACAAAAAGGCTGGGATAAAGTCTGTTTCTGAATAATCAAATGCAGCCTGCATTTCTTCACACTATGTACACAAGATTCAATGATCCTTCTCTACCCTCTATTTCCTACAACAAAATCACCTTTCAGTTATCCCATCCCTATATTGAGTTCTTTTCTTATATTGTTGCCATCTCTGAAAATTAAATGTGTCCCCCAAAGAATATTCCTAGAGACATGTGGTTGTGTCCCATAATGATGTAAAGAACTTTTCATTCAAGATTTTTGCTAGTCCCCCATTGCAAGTGCTAAGTCCATCACATTTCAGATGTTACAACCAGAGGACAGGAAATTGAGTTTCACAATCACCAAAGATGATGGTGCAGGTATAGAGGAAAAGCAACATTATAAAAGACTCTTTGTGAGACTTGTCACAGCAGATCAGGGAGGAAGCATGGGCACAAAAGGTAGAAGCAAATGGTCAGATCTTCTCTTGTCTTATTCTGCAAGGAAGATACCCTTCTTCACTTTTTTGAAGGTTTGGTTTGAGTTTGGTTTTGTTTTACGAATGAAAAAGGATGGCACAGAAAGTGTAACTGACTTACCCAAAGCCACACAGCGAGTCAATGGCAAAGCTGAGGAAAGAATCCACTACTCCTCAGTCTGAGTTCAAATGTGTCCACCTGGGCTAAACCACTAGCCATATCTTCTTCACATTTTTCTCCCCACCAAAAAAAGCCAGTTCCCAAGACACATTATCATCATATGTTAAATGCCTCACTTTCACCCATCTCTAGTCTCTAAAACAAAGGCTAGGTATTGACAACCCAAGTTGCTAATCATGTTACCTGAAGGAATATACAATCATTACCCCAAAAGGATGCACTGCTTTTACTTACTGAATAATGTTTTTCGCTATTAATATATTTAGATTCCTCACTGGTTTGTATGAGTAACAAAAAGGACATTGACATTAATGGATTGATTATATTGTTCCTATAAATAGAAATGTCTTGGTCACAAAATCCAAGAAAAAAGAATACCTAGATATACCTTTTTTTTTCAGATGTTATTCTTGTAAAAAATCAAGGAAAACCAACCTTTCGTGCACTTTTCCTTTTTCATCTCCTAGGGTAACTGTTACTGTACGAACTCTGTCCAAGTCAAAGCCTGTATCATACTGATGGAAATCTGAGGTAATCCAGCCCACCCAGACATTAGCAGGTTCTTGTCCAGGAAAGATTCTCACTGAGTAATAGTACTGCCAAGATAGCAAAACCAAATGTTGGCAAAGTAAAACAAAAGAAAACACTGATTCGCAATGCTAACTGTTCTCTGAGACTTTGAATTACAAGAAAATATATATTTTATTTCAAACCATTTGACTTAATTAAAATGTTGTAGGCACAACCTAAGAAATGTCTCATATTCAAGATCCTAAATTAAATCTTAAATGATGGGATGGGAAAGAGAAAAAAGACTATCTGAGCAAATATACTAGTTTGAGGCTCTTATGCTCCCGAACATGTATGTATGTGTGTATATGCACATATAAATGTGTACATACATACAGTATATACCATAAAATCATTAATCCATTAAGCAGGGTTGCTTCAAATTCTTCGAGCTTGTGCAAGTACACAAATCTATGCTACAGAGCGCATAAATATATATATATGTCACCCACCTATTTGCTTATGCTTGGCTTTTCCTATCTCTGACATACAATATTTTGACACTTTAAAATCACTTTGAAATAGTTCAAACATAACACATGAACATCTACAACGGGCACTATATATGTTTTTTCCAACTGGCATTCAAAGGAAATAGTTTTGAAAATTTAAAACGGCAGAGAGAGCACAATAGTTGCACTCTCACTAAGTATGACAAATGATCTTTCAGACAATTCACTAAGATGAAGAAAATGATATGTACTTGGAAAATTCAAGTGTAATTGAAAAATCATGTCAAGAAATAGGAGCGTAAAATCAGAATTATTGATGCCATTAAGGATATTTTTTCCTAAAATAGCTCCCTTATTATACATAATAAACACCACAATACACCCACTTTTAGTGAATTTTCAGTCCCGAAAATATATCTAAAAATAGAAGTATTGAAAAAATAATGTTGCTAAATACAATGAATCAAAGCATACTACTTGAGACAGAAAGCATAATAGATGACAAACAGATACACGGCAAAAGCTGCAACCTCATACCGTGGACGTCTGCATCAAGTAATCAAAGTCATCTCGGTCGTCGGCAAGGACATCTTCAGTGAGTCTTGCAGAATGGCTTGTACTGTAATCTGGCTTTGTTCTTCTAAGCAAAAATCTGAAATATATTAGAAGACTAAAAATAAGCAACATTAAAATGTCCTGCCCACTTCAACCATGAGCACATAATCAATTCAATCATCTTAACCAGGGCGATTTTGCTGTCTTGGGAACATCTGAGAATACATGGAGATAGTTTTGATTGACACAAGGGGGGTGGGAAGAAGGAGTGCTGTTGGCATACAATGGGTGGAGGACAGGGACTCTGCCCCAGCATTCTTCAATGCCCAGGGCAGTCCCCACAACAGAGATTTGTTTGACCCAAAGTCAAACAATGAGTGATTTAGGGCAAGAAAGGGTGCGAAAATAACGTGCCTTCTTCATCATGAAAAATATTATTTAGAGAAAACACTCTAAATCTCAAGCCAGAATACAACCACAGACATGTTTAAAAGTAATTCTTGGGATAGATTATACCTACGCTAACAAATTAGATGACCAAGTGATTTGCTTTATTTTCTACCGTAGAAAACTTTGCATTAAAAGGAAATCCAGGCTCGGTGGCTCAGCCTGTAATCCCGCGCCTTTGGGAGGCTGAGGTGAGTGGATTGCCTGAGCCTGTGGGTTCGAGACCCCCCTGGGCAGCGAGACCTCATCTCCACAATAAATCAAAAAATCAGCTGGGCGTGGTAGCGCACGCCTGTAATTCCAGCTACTTAGAAGGCTGAGGCGGAAGGATCACTGGAGCCCAGCAGGTCGAGGCTGCGGTGGCCGGGAGCGGCCACTGCACTCCAGTCTGGGTGACAGAGTGGGACTCCAACTCAAAAAAAAAAAAAAAAAAAAAAAGGTTTATGCAAGGAGAGAAGGAGGCACAAATTAAACAAGGAAATCCCTTACTCTCTCCTGGAACCCTCCTCTCATGATAATCACACATTTGAAATCATACTGTATATATTAGTGACCTTTGTTTCAGACGAGAGGGCTTTTCCTGAGCATAGTCCTTGTGGTTATTAAACTCTGGTTTAGTAGCTTCTTTGTCTTTGTCAACACGATCGGGTACCAGATGGCCATGAGCTGTCTTCATTAGAACCTCAAAGTCGGAATCTGCGTCATAATCCTCCAAATCATTCTTGGGCCCAAAGAGGCTGGCACCAGGGAGTCCTCCAGCCACAGACTTAGAGAAGACTTCTGCGCACTCAATTGGCATGCTCAGACGATAAAACATGATATCAGTACTGCTATTCTGAGACCCAAAAGACTTCTGGGTGACCTTCAAACATGGGGAACTGTCTATGGTGCCATCTATTCTGGTCACCTAGCAAATGAAGAAGTAATTGTTCATAATCTAATCACCATTGTGAACTTCCTAATTCTAAACACGACTAATACATATTACCTTTTCAGAATTCCAAAAATGGTCCATGCATGGTATCATTTTGTTAGAGACAATTGAACATAGAGTACTCTGCTATGGATATATTCATAGAGTTCTGCTTTCTAACTCTAAAGATGATTTGGGAAATTCATGCTTCAATTATACATATTCAGATTTGGTCTGACATTACCTATATAAAAAAGGAAATTATCCTTACTCAGTCTAATAAGCTATTTGTAAAAGCATCTAATAAAAGAGACTTTGCTGTTGGACTCGGTGGCTCAGCCTGCAATCCCAGCACTTTGGGAGGCCGAGGTGAGTGGATTGCCTGAGCCTGCAAGTTTGAGACCAGCCCAGGCAACTTGGCGATACCTCGTCTCTACAACTGAAAAAAAAAAAAACAAAAAAACTAGCCAGATGTGGTAGCACACGCCTGTAGTTCCGGCTGGGCTACTTGGAAGGCTGAGGCAGAAGAATCACCAGAGACCAACAGGTTGATGCTGGGGTAGCCGTGAGTGTGCCACTGTACTCTAGTCTGGGCAACAGAGTGAGACTCCAACTCAAAAAAAAAAAAAAAAAAAAAAAGAGAGAGAGAGAGAGAGAGAGAGAGAGACATCGCTTAGATTCCCCACTACTATATAACACTCCAAGGTCATCATTTTAATAATTATCTAAGCAGAAACTCTCTTGTATATTATTTTCCTATTTTTTAGAAATGGCCTAATTTTTAAAGAAAAAGCAAACCTCAATATGTTCATGGTTTGATGGAACTTGGAGAAACTGAGGCAGTCTCTTGCTCAGCCACATGGTAATATCCCTGTTTGTGTTAACGGCAAATGGTTCATAGCCCTCTTGTAAGCCACAGATGGTGAAATATTTCAAGGTGCTGACATCCTTTCCAAAGTTCATTCTGCCCACTTGAGCCACTCCAAGGCTACATACAGGTATGAATCCTGGGAAGAAAAAAAAAATCAAGAGTTTCAGTACCATTAGTATGAGATCCCATCAGTACAGAATTACCACACATATTGCTCCAGGACATACTTATCTTGGTGAGAACCCTCACCCTAGGATGAAATGAACAGTTTAATAAAGAGAACACTGACATCAATTATTAAATGTAAATATGAGAAGACCAGGATTTGATCTTGGCATCATAATTTACTAATTTGAATTAGTGGCCCTAACTATGGGCCACCAAATATGTCTCTTTTCTCACCCCAGACTTATTTTGTAAGATAAAGTAACTTCTAAACAGTCCCTGATCCTCCAAGGATTCTAGAGTGTTCAGTCGTAAAAAGAGATTCCTTCCTTCCAGGGGTGTATGTCTTTTGACTTATACAAGGAAAGTGAGAAAGAACTAGTGACAAGGGATGTGGTTCTCTTTGCCTTTCCCTTCCATCTAGCTAAATAGCTTGATACTTACAAACAGTAGACATGGACTGAGATATGAATTTCTTCATATATATCCAAGAAAAAAATAATTGAAATGTCACGCAGCCATAAAGAACAAAATCATGAACTTCGCAGATGGAATTAGAGTTTATAATACTGAGTGATCTTTTACAGAAACAAAGATCTGAGTATCAAATGTTCTCACTCATAAGGAGACCTTGAACAACTACTGTAATACTATAATAAAAGGATTGATAGTAGCTGGAAATTACGGGGGAGGACAGGGAGGTGGGATTGACAGTAGTCGAGATCTTCCTGGGGGGAGGGAACACACCTCATCTACAAGGGTATCTGCACAATGAATATTTGTATACCTGACCCCGAATTGTTTTTTGTTTTTTTGAGTTGGAGTCTCACTCTGTCGCCCAGACTGGAGTGCAGTGGCCGCTGCCGGCCACCGCAGCCTCGACCTGCTGGGCTCCGGCGATCCTTCCGCCTCAGCCTTCCAAGTAGCCGGAATTACAGGCACGCGCTACCATGCCCAGTTGATTTTTTGATTTATTGTAGAGATGAGGTATCGCTGCCCAGGCGGGTCTCGAACCCGCGGGCTCAGGCAATCCACTCACCTCAGCCTCCCAAAGGCGCGGGATTACAGGCTGAGCCACCGAGCCCGGCTTCTGACCCTGAATTGTATTCCACAATTTAATACATAAATCAATCAATTAAACAATAGCGATAATAATAATAATTGGAGGCAAAACTTTAATAATTTTCCGACCACCGATAGCTGCTTTTGATCTTTGAAGATAATTTTGCCTCTTTTCTTCTGGAATAAACTAAATCTAAACATGGGGAAATATGTACCTATAAATATTTATATGTAAATTATATATCTATATGTAATAGCAATCAAGTAAAAACCAATAAACTATTTTAGAAGCTCTTCTAATGTGTGGGAGAGTTAGCAACTCTTTCTATAAAATTGAACAAAAAGGGGAAACTATACTAACTTGTTAATTATTTCTTTGAGTTCTTGGACTCAACTGTAAGACAATGAAATTATATTTTTAGAAAGAGGACAAGATTTTTTTTTTGGCAAGGGGATGAGATGATATTCTTTGGGAGTGGGTGTTTATGTACTTCTCATTTTGTTCCATAATGTTTTACATGAATGTTCAAGTAGTCGGCACAATAAACAAAGTCAGTATTGGAACAAAGACTACAAATTACAGAACCTAATTTATAGATTAAAAAAAAGAGAAGTTTCTAATAATAAGTCAATGATTTTTTACAGGAATTGCAGTTAGTTCTACCATTATAATTTACATTTTTCTCTTACTGAAATTAATGGCATAAAAGGAATATAAAACCCCCCAAATAGCATAACAGGATAAAAATTACACCCAATAATTCATAATGATTTCACCCAGTTTGTATTAATTAGTATACAGTCAAATGAATGGTTGTACAACAGTGCTACTAACCAGGAAAAAAAGAACATAGCCAGCTGTGTTCAAGGAACTGTAAATGATGAGTTTCTAGTTAAAACTAAAAAACTGCAGCTGTGTCTGCAGCTGTGCCAGCTCTGGATGCAGTAGTCAAGGAAAGTTGTTTTAAACAAATATCCCCAAAGGAATCAAACAAAAAGGATTAGATAAATACAATAGACTGAGACAGCTTGAACTGAACATGCACAAATTACCAATTCCAGCATCCATTTAACATAAACTAGAAGATACCAAGATAGAAACATCTCCTCAGATGGTAAATATCTATTTCTTTCTAATCACTTTATTTGTAGAAATTCCTAGTCTATAAGAAAGTTATTGGATACCTGTAAATATCTGCATAGTAGACCTTTGAGTATTTGTTATACTAATACTTGGACTTCCTGTATATCTAAAATATTTTCATTAAAAACATTAAGTGAGTAGTAATATGCACAAGGATCTATGTCCTAAATCACTCCCTATAGCTATCTTTACAATTCTAGAATAGTTTTGATAATAAATATACTATTTTCATGAGACGGAATATGATTTAGCCTTTGAAAATTTGGTTTTCAAAGATTCATTAATATATATAGGAAAATATTCACAGCAAACATTATTGAAAGAAAGATATAACATAGAGTTTTTTTCTTTTTTGATTTTAGAGTTGTGGGGTACAAGTGAGGATTTCCTACATAAGTAGGTTTCATGCAGGTGAAGTCTGGGTTTCTAGTTGGCCCTCTCTCTATATAGTTTATTTTTAGGTTAAAAACACACACACACACCCACTAGGTTTTTTGGTTTTTTTAATAAAAATGTTTCAGAGTAGTGGCATTTTTATGACTTTTTATTGTCTTTTTTATGTCTCTCAATTTAACAAATTTTCTTCAATGAATATGTATTTTATTATGAAAACAAGGGATGGCTTTCGTTCGAAAAATTCATTTAGTAAGATGAAACATACCTCCATCTTTCTTATAGAGAAATTTATAACAGTGATATGGATATAAAATGACATCTTCAAGTTTTAACACTCAATATTAGTGGGTGGTAAGTTTACTAACAGAAATCCTAATCAGATTAAACTAGTACAAGAATTACGTAGGCCAACTTGTTAATATGCAATAACCATTCATTTCTTTATTCAATAAGTATTTATTGAGAACTACTGTGTGCAGAAACTAGGAATACAAAATAACTAACACAGATCCTGGCCAAAATGTTCTCACAGTCTAATGAGGCAGAAAGACAAGTAGAGAAGTTATACCAAAATAACCTACGACCTATCTAAGCAGACAGGGCACTAGGAACAAAGGAAGGTGGAGAGACAAGAAAGGTTTTGCAGAAGAGCTACCATCTAAGAAGATAGCATACAGGCAGTCTACAAAGTGATTAAAAACACAGATGCCCAAGTCCAGTTCCAAACCAGGATTCACATCTTAGTTTCACCACTTATCTATCTGACCTTCCACTAAACACTCAAATTCTCTCAGCTTGAATGCTATCTTCTGTAGCACCTATTTCACAGGTTAGAATTTTAAAATGAAATCCTGTATGTATGCTGCTTAGCTTGAATGCTAGCTGATCAATTTAAAATGAAAAAATTGATCTATTCATAATAAGAGAATGGTTAACTATGATACATACACAAGATTAAATATGTGCAGTCATTAAAAATTGCCTTTGGCTCATCAAAATACAATTGTACAGAGAGATAACCTCAATATGGCAAAATAAAAACAATTGATGATTTCAGGTGAAGGATATACGAATGTTATTGTACCATTCTTGAACTTTTCTGAAGGACTGATATTTCTCAAAATAAAAAAAAAGAAATTGGTAAGGCTGGGCACAGTAGGTCACACTTATAATCCCAGCACTTTGGGAGACTGAAGCAAGAGGATTAGGCAGTGTAATGAGGCGGAAGGACAAGTAAAGAAGTTACTTGTTCCAGACTGGCCTGGGAAACATAGCAAGATCACATCTCTATAAAAAATAAAAATTAAAAAATTAACCAGTTGTGATGGCATGCACCTATCCCAGTTACTTAGGAGACAGAAGTGGATTGCTTGAATGCAGGAGTTCAAAGTTACAGTGAACTATGAACACACCAGTGCATTCCAGCCTGGGTGAAAGAACAAGAACTTGTCTCTTAAAAAAATAGCTGGTTAAAAAAAATTATGTTTAAAATGTTTTATCCTTTAGACAACATTTATAACAAGTTAAAAAGGGAGTGATGGACAAAGAAAAAGAAATCATTTTATCAAAACGATACCTGCATTCATATATTTAATACAGCAGTATTCACAATAGAAAAGTCATGGAATCAACCTAAGTGTCCCTCAATGGTTGACTGGATAAAGAGAATGTGGTGTGCATACACCATAGGATACTCCACAGTCATAAAAAAGAATGAAATAATGTCCTTTGCAGCAATATGGATGAAGCCGGAGGCCATTATCCTAAGTGAAGAAACTCAAAATCGTAAAATCAAATACCTCATGTTCTCATACACAAGTGGGAGCTGAACAGCATATGGGGTACACACAGATATAAAGATGGAAATAACAGACATTGGGAACTTCCAAAAGGTGTTGGTGGGGGGCTGAGGGATGGAAACTACCTATTAGGTACAGTGTTCACTGGGTCATGCAGTCATTAGAAGTTCAATGTCAGCATTAAACAATATACTCACGCAACAAACCTACACATATACTTCTTGAATCTAAACTAAAATTTAAAAAAACTTAAAAGGGAGTTATGGAAAATTCTTTTTACGATATCATCGTAGTTCTTTAAATGGAAGAAAAATGCATTAAAAGTCAGTTTTTTCTCTCTGGGTAGTAAGAATATACATACTTTTCAACAATTTCCATAATACTCCTCTGCATTTTTCAAATAATCAACAAGAATATATTACCTTTATGATAAACAAATAAATACATGTCTTTTTTCATTAGTTTACAGCAGTTATACTGGTAGATATTTTTCATTTACCTTTTTTGGCACCCTTTAAAAGAATATATTTATGTAAATATGTCACTGAGTAGAAACTAGCATACTTTTTCTCGTTTTAATTTAAACGAAGCAGAAGTTAGCAAAAATTAAGTCATATTCTGACTTCTGAAATCATAGTTTTAAAAATCCACCCAATATTTCTAGAAACTATCTTTACTTTTTAGAATTAGCATATACAAAGCAGAAACAACCAAATGGCAATGGGGTTGAAGAAAATAACGAGTGGAAAAAAACTACAGGTACTGTTCAGCCCCCGCATAGAGAAAGGACCAGGCTTTTGTCACCTCCATGTGTTCAGTACTTGGCAAAGTTTCCTGAATCACGAAGATGCTGACAATAAATGAAAAACCCAACACACATGGCTCCATATTATTAGCCAATGTTTCCCGAGGCTTCACCTCGGTGAACCTCAAAGCCAATCAGTGAGATGGGAATCATTACCGTTTCCTACATGAGACAACCAAAACTTTAGGGTAAATCACTTGCCCTCACAGCTACTAAGTGGCCAGAAAAAAAAAACCCAAGCCTGGCAAATCCCATACCCATGCCTTAAGTCAGGGCTTAGCAAACTCTGTGAATGACCAAAGATGAGATATATTAGGTTTCATGGGCCACCTGGTGTCTGTTGTGACTACTCAACTCTGACCTGTAGTGTAAGAGCAACCACAGTCAGGATGTAAGCAAATGTGCATGGCTGTGTCCCAATAAAACCTTATTCACAAAAGTAGGTGGCAGGCTGGATTTGGCCTTCAGGCCTTAGCTTGACAATCCCTGTGCTGAGTCACTCTTCTACAGCGTCTCTGTACAGTATTGGGCGCCTCCATTCAGCAAGTATTTAACAATGTTCATCATGTGTCAGGAACTGTTTTACCCGGGGAGGATACAGCTGTGAACAGAATCAAAAAGAGTCCCTGACTTTCTGAAACTTACCTTTGAGTACAAAAGACACAAATAGGTAAATAAAGAAATAATAATCAATACGCATACTACAGCGTCAGGAAATGAGAAATGCTATCCAGGCTGATTGACATAAATTGAACAAGATGGACTGATAAATAACATCACTCTTAGTCACTGCTCCATAGCAAAACATGATAAGTGGGGTTCAATTCTTTATTAGTATGAGGTAGACAGAACAAACATTATAATTCTTTTTTTTTTTCCAAACACATAAAGTTGACTTTTTTTCCCACCTTTAAACTTTTTATTTCAAAATTGTGGGGTAGAAACCAGGGTTAGGTATACAAATATTCACTGTGTGGGTACCCTTGTGGATGAAGTGTGCTCCCCCTTTCCCAGGCAGATTCTCACTACTGCCAATCCCACTTCCTCATCACCCCATGACTCTGCCGTTTCCCGCTACTGTCAATCCTTTTCTTACAGTATTACGATAGTTGTTCAAGGTCCACTTATGAGTGAGAATATGTGCTACTCGGTTCTTTGTTTCTGTGAAAAATCACTCAGTATTATAGACTCTAAGTCCGTCCAGGTTGCTGCGAAGTCCATGATTTTGTACTTTAACAAATATTTCAACACAAGAAAACAGATTTCCATAAAATCATGCACGCACACCAGCACGTGTAAAATGTGAGTCCTACCTTCCTGTCCTTTGAGTTCTTGGTCTTCTCTTCCAGTTACCTTAACTGAAATCCTGCAAATAACAGAGGCTGATGATATCTAAGGGAAATTTTCATCCTGGCAGTGGATGTTAAATCGGTATACATGAGCCTGACAGGTTACTTGGGTTCAGACCCAACTGAACTATTTGCAAATCTGTTAAAACAGTAGCTACAACTTATGGCTAAGCTGCTTCCTCCAACCAAAGACAGATGGCTTCAGCAAATTTTAACTTTCCCTGTTGATAAGCCTCTCTACCCCATAGCAGAGGGGTGTGTGGTGAGCATGCCAAGTCCAGTCAAGGAGCTGGCAGCCACAAAGATGTGGGGGCAAAACACAGACGTGAAATCTCTGGTTGGGGCTATGGTAAAAGAATTAAAGCAGATAATATGCATATCAGCCTTGCCCAGGAACAAATAATTTCAGATTTTAGCATTTCTGAAATACAGTTAGGAATTCATGTATATTACCCAAACCAAATGGCCAAAAAATAGATTAAAATGAGGCCAATATTATACTAAGATGTAAATTTGAATTTTTTTTAATTTGAGTTGGAGTCTCACCCCGTCACCTAGGCTGGAGTGCAGTAGCACACTCATGGCCACCACAGCCTCAACCTGCTGGGATCAGGCAATCCTTCTGCCTCAGCCTTCCAAGTAGCTGGAACTACAGGCATGCACTACCATGCCTGGCTAATTATGGATTTATTGTAGAGACGAGGTCTTGCCAAGTTGCCTGGGTTAGTCTCAAACCCATGGGCTCAGGCAATCCACTCGCCTTGGCCTCCCAAAGTGCTGAGATTACAGGCTGAGCCACCGAGCCCGGCCTAACTTTGAATTTTTAAACAAAAGAAAGGGCAACATTTACTTGTTTCCTACTATGTGCAAGATAATATATGAACTCACTTGCCATTATTATTTAATATTAACTCTATTTTTCTAGATGAGGAAACAACTAAGATATTAAACCATTTGTCAAGGGTCCTCCAGCTAGTAAAATAGATGCCAGAATTTAAATCAAGAATGTAGAAAGGGGAAGCAAAACAAAAACAAACAAACAAAAAATACTTGCCTTAGATTTCTGAAAGAAGTATAAAGAGATCATTTCCAACGTTTGCTTTTATTTTAAGGGAATGAAAATAGAGAAGCTATTTGCCCAAGGCCACACAATAATTAGTTCAGAACTGGGTTGCTTGGTTTCCCCCATTGCAGAAATCAGCCTCATCGTCCTGATTTCTCCCTTCCTCTGACAAGTGTTAATTTTTATTTAGGGAGCTTCCCAATAATAAGTTACTTTCCCAGGTCTGGACCATGATAGCAGGCTGCATAGAGTGACACTGGTGACAGGAATGCCAGCTCTTATGCTGGAGCCAAGCAGGTGAGTTTGGGAAGCACACAGACTTTCTAATCTAACCTTAATCCGCACCACACTAAAAAGCACTCTTTTGGATAAGACACACACATCCATCAAATAGTCTAACTGCTGCAATATTTCAACTGAAGGTACAAAGAATATTGTGAGTATAAATAAATAAGCAGTTCTATATGCTGGTTTTTCTTCTTCCTTTTTTTCTAAAACAGCAGCATGACAAAATCAATAATGTAAAGTGATCCCGCCCCCATTTTTTCATTTTGTTTTCTGTTCACAGCTCTATGGTTATTCCAGTTCCAAAAATACTCCTCTATTTTTCTCCCATGGAAAATAACTCCATGAGGTCTCACAGCACCAGGAATTCAGTTTTGATCACCATCCTTTTAGGTGGCAGACATAGAATCAAAATCATTGTTTTCGGATTTGATTATAATTGTTGTGGGTATAGAACCTGAGGCCTCTCAGATAATCTTTATGTACAGAAGAGCTGACAAGCTTGAAATGGTTCCAGTGCAATGAAGCGTTTATACACCATTGGATACATATGCCATCCAGCTGACTTTGTAGGTAATCTCCAGGCATAAATAACAATTTTTCACCATATGATATATGGCAATATTTTAAGTGACTCTCTTACTTGTTTTAAATTAAGGATATGATTAGCTTTTCAAACTACTGGTGATATGAAGTCCTGCACTCCTAAGAGTAAATAGAGGAATATTAGATTAGTAGGGTGTGCAAGTGTAGAGGTGAGGTGCATCAGTCAGTTCAGGCCAGTAGAAGATGCCAGTGAACTTCCAATAGCTCTGTTTCAGGTGACCTAGGAATGGAGTGAACCACCTGTAAGGCCTGGAGTGGTCCAAATAACACAGGTAACCTCAATAACAGCTGGAAACAGCTGGCTTCAAATCAGGGCAAATATTCAACCCTCAGTGACAAGGAGGGAAACAAAATTCAAGCTTCTAAAACACATAATGACAAGTCCGGGAGCATGGCCGGATATAATCCAAAAATGTGGGATTGTTCAGAGGACAGTGCTGATGTGCACACCACTCTTGGGAATAAAAACAGCATGATTCCACTGCCCAAGAAAAGAGAAGTCCACATCAGATTGAGTAGCTTAAACAACAGAAATGTATTGTTTCACAATCTGGAGGCTAGAAGCCAAGATCAAGGTGTCAGCATGTCGGGTTTCTCATGGCCCCTCTCCCAGTCGTATAGATGGCACCTTCTGGCTGTATCCTCATGTGGCCTTTTCTCCTAGCACATGCATCCCTGGTGTCCCTTCCTCTTCTTGCAAGAACGCCAGTCATATTAAATTAGGGACCCATCCTATGACCCCATTTAACCTTAATTACCTAAAAGTTCTGTCTCCAAATATAATCACATTGAAGGCTAGAATTGTGAACTGTGAATTTTGGGGAATACAATTCAGTCCACAACGGGTGGGAAGGAGACAT
Organism: Cephalopachus bancanus; assembly: GCA_027257055.1. NCBI lineage: Eukaryota > Metazoa > Chordata > Mammalia > Primates > Tarsiidae > Cephalopachus > Cephalopachus bancanus. The sequence continues at coordinate 46,085 of JAPVLO010000084.1, read as the reverse complement.
GGCTTGTATTCAGGACGCTACCTTTACCGGCAGACACATCTCCAAAGCCATGTCTGCTAAGCCCCAAGGAACCCTAAAGTAAACCCTGGATTAAAAGAATTTCAATTCTACTTTATGCAGAAATTCATTTAATATTCCTGCAAAGCATTTCTTCTTCTTTTTAATAATTACAGTTGGGAGCTGGGCTCGGTGGCTCAGCCTGTAATCCCGCGCCTTTGGGAGGCTGAGGTGAGTGGAATGCCTGAGCCCGCGGGTTCAAGACCCACCTGGGCAGCGAGACCTCATCTCTACAATAAATCAAAAAATCAGCCGGGCGTGGTAGCGCGTGCCTATAATTCCAGCTACTCAGAAGGCTGAGGAGGAAGGATCGCCAGAGCCCAGCAGGTTGAGGCTGTGGTGGCCGGGAGGGGCCACTGCACTCCAGTCTGGGCGACAGAGTGAGACTCCAACTCAAAAAAAATAATAATAATAATTACAGCTGGGATTTCACATGCGTCTGGAGGAGCCAAGCATCTGCAGAGCGAGACATGCAGCCATCCTCACAGTAGTAAGAATTAGCTCATACTGCCTAAGTCCTTTCAGAATACGTGTGGAGCACAAGTTTTATATCAGAGAAAATTCTATGCATTGCTTTTCCATAACGTCAACGTGCTGGGTAAGTGAGATCTATTTGCAAGTTTTCACTAATGTTCCTTTGGCTTTACTTCTTTATTTTAAACCTAATTGTTGCTCTGTTTTGCTTCTCTTACACGGAAGTTTGAATTGTGTACATATTGGGTATAATGTATCTTGTTAGGAAATCTGGAGTTTATTCCATATGACAGTTAAAAAACAAGCTAGAGCAGATAAACAACCAAATTGAATGAACAAGTAAAGAAGGGAACACCTTTAGAGTATAACTACATTAACTAATTGCTGGCACAATTTTAGGGAGATTTAGTATCATTTTAGTGTAAATGAGAATCTAATTTGGAGGCTCAGATATGCATACATCTATTTTCCTATGGAAATTAATGATGGTTTCTTGACCTACGGAAATTTGTCCAATAAGAAATAAATGATCCTCGCATGGCAGGGAAAAGGTCACAAAGCAAAGAAAAAGTACAATTTGTTATTAGCTGGTATGTGAGACTCAAGTTCTGATTTTCTTTTTTAATTGGTAAGGTGAACTGGATCATGTATGAACCATAAGATTTTCTTCTGCTTCTTCAGAAACTTAGAAAAAAAGCCACTGATTAGACTTCCTAGTTTCTTTTCTCTAAGCTGATATCCAAGTATCAGTCCTTGAGATTTTACCTTTCTTTTTCTTTTATTGATACATAATATTTTGCAGATTTATGGGGTATATGAGAGTATTTTTTTTTACCTGCATTAAATGTGTAATGATCAAGACAGGGTATCTGGATTATCCCTCACCTTCAGTTTATAAACTTCTATGTGTTGGTAACATTTCAAGTCCTCTCTTCCAGGTACTATTAAAAAAATGCAACATGTTGTTGCTAACTAAAGTCACCTTAGTCTGCTACCGAACATTAGAACTTATTCTATATAACGGTACGCTTGTACTCATAACCATCGCCTCTTGATTGTCCTCTCCCACCCTCACATCCTTCCCCACCTCTGACATTTATCATTCCCTTCTGTATTTCCACAAGATCAAGTTTTTAGCTCTCACATGAGTGAGAATATGGAGCTACTACAAGAGAACAGGGAGAGAGAAACCCAACTCAAGAGGTCACCAAGGAAAAGCCCTTTCTCCTTGTGGCCAGAAGCATCTTAAGCCATTTACTGCAGGTCTCTTTTCTTCCCTAAAGTCACAGACTGATCCCAAGAGATGTTGAGGGAGGGAACATGACCTCCACTCCTACCACTTTGTCAAAACTACAGAATGGGAGAGAGTTCAATAAGTCTCCTTAAAAGGGGCACCACGTCAATACCCAATCCTGGTTAGGAATCTTTGAAAAGAATTTTCTCATGTAGGTATATGTTGGAACACAGAAGGGAGATCTCTCCTTGGGGACAGGATTCCAGAGAAGCAGGTAAAGGCAGGTACCAAACTAAAATGTAGAATATAAGGAAACCAAACACTAGGGAGTTGATGAATAGGAGAAATACAAAGAGAAGTCATTCATTCTGCTCGGCGAGCCCTCTGTCCCCCCATGCACACAAGACAACCTGCGCATAAGAGTCTACTACAATGACTTGTATGACTTGCACTCATGCCATTGTTTTCTGCGCTGAAAATGAAAATTTCAGATGGCTTCATCGAATTGTGCTTGAGATCACACCCTCTTTCATCTTATCAGGAACTTTACTTTGGCAATGATCTCCTCAAACACGATGATCAATTTCTCCCTCTTTACTAGAGCATTCCCAAAAGCTCTACAGAGATGCTCCAAGAATCTCAGGTCACAGAAGTAGATTAATTAATTAGAACCTTTTTGTTTCATGACACGCCCTCATCATCACCTGTTTTTACTTATTTAGTTGGTCCTTTAAAAAATACTATAATAACTACCTCTAACCCATCACCCAACAGAAAAACTAGAACCTTAACTATCATTTTTTACCATGTGATCCTGACCTCCTCACTTGCCTCTCTCTACCTGAGGAAACCATTAGCCTATGTCCTGAAACCAACATTCTCTTTTCCTTTTCATGGATTTTTAAAACCTACGTTTACATTTTGGATGCTTTAGCTTTTATAACAACGGTAACATACTGTATGTTATCATGTTGGTTTCCTATTGCTGTGGCAACAAATCACCAAAACTTCAGTGGCTTAAAACAAAACGAATTTAATATTTTATGCTTCTGAATGCCGGAAGTAAAAAATGGATCTTATTAGGGTAAAATCAAGGCATTTAGAGGGCTGAATTCTTTGGAAACTCCTTTGGAGAGAACCCATTTCCTACTTTTCTTGCCTTTTCTAGAGGCTACTAGAGGGCTCTGGACTTCCTTGACTCTAAGCCGTTTCTCTATCTTCAAATCTCTCTCTCTTTCTCCCCTCCTTCCTCCACAGAAACACACACATTCACACATGTACATGCACACTCTCCTTTTAAGAATCCTTGTGATGACGCTAGACTCATCCAGATAATCCAGGCTAATCTCCCATCTCAAGATCATTATCTTAATTACATTAGCAAAATCTCTTTTGCTGTGTAAGGTAACACATTCACAAGTTTCCTAGAGTAGGCCATGGACATCTTTCAAGGACATTATTTAGTCGACCATAGCTACCTTTTGGGACTTCTTTTTTTCTTAACGATTTATATTGTCATATACAGCTGTAATTCACAGTCTATTCATCCATTCTCCTGTAGGTGTGCATTTGGTTGTTTTCTGGCTTTAACTATTGTGAACAGTGCTCCTGTCACCCTTCTTGAACACATCTCCTGCTGCTGAGACACATAAACGTTATTGATAAACTGGAGTCAAAGTTCTGGGTCCGGGTATGTAAATATTCCGTTTTCAGAGATACTGTCCAACTGTTATTCAAGGTGGAAAAACCAATCTGCACTACTAAAAGCAATGTAAAAGGGGTCCCATGGCCACACAGCTCTCTAATACTGGGTATTGTCAGACTTTTTAAAACAATGCTTGCTAATAGAAAGGATATAAAATAGCATCTAACTATGAATTTGCATTTCCCAGATAATTAATAATAATGAACATCTCCTCAAATGTTTGTTGCCCATCTGAGTTTCTTCTGTAAAATGTCTGTACATGCCTTTTCAGCATTTTTCTATCAATTTCATAAGTTCTTTATATTTTCTTAACACTAACTTTTTTCTAATAGTAGACACTGTGAATAGTTTCTCCTGCTAATATACCGTTTTCCCACTTCAAGGGTTTCTTTTTTAAGTGAACATTCTTAAATCTTTACAGACAAAATGTATCAGTCTAGTCTTTCACAGTCATTGGTTTTTGTTTGAGTGTTTGTTTTAGTCTTTTAAAAAATGCTTCCTACCCCATAATCTAAAATATTTGCCTATAGTTTCTACCAAGAGTTTCAAAGTTTTGTTTTTGACATTTAAAGCCTTTTGGGGTTGATTATCCTACATGGTAAAAGTGATCCATGGCCAGGCTTAGTGGCTCAGCCTGTAATTCCAGCACTTTGGGAAGCCGAGGCGAGTGGATTGCCTGAGCCCGTGGGTTTGAGACCCACCTGGGCAACTTGCTGAGACCTCATCTCTACAACAAATCAAAACTTAGCCAGGCATCGTAGTGTGCGCCTGTAGTTCCAGCTACTTGGAAGGCTGAGGTGGAAGGATTGCTGGAGCCCAGCAGGTCGAGGCTGCAGTGGCCAGGAGCGTGCCACTGTACTCCAGTCTGGGAGACAGAGTGAGACTCCGACTCAAAAAAATAAAAATAAAAATAAAAGTGATCCAATCTCATCTTTTCCATACAGATTCCCAACTTCTTCTGTCCTCCTTTCCCCAACATTCTGACACACTACCTCATCATGTTCTAAGGTTCCAAAACATGCAGAGAGGCTGGTGTGTTTCCGGCAATACTACTCTGTCTTAATGACTATAGCTTCACAATAAATCCTGTTATCTGGAAGGATACACCTCCCTCTCCCTGCTCTTCTTTGTCAGCAGTACCCGAGATATTTTACGGTATGTATATGTATTTACTTACTGTTGCAATATATCTTTATTTTGTTTTATTTCTTTTCCTTTATTTTATTCTAGAGATGTAGGTTACAAGTCAGGATTAGGTATATAGGCAATCGACATGCAGGTGAAGTCTGGGCCTCCAACTGGTCCTCACGTCCCTTGTTTAAGACCAGGTATCCTTTATGTTGCCACATGCTCCGCCCCCCGGCATGGAACCGACCCTATCGCCCATTGAAAGCGGACTGAAGAAAATGTGGTACATATGCATGATGGAATATTATGCAGCCATAAAGAAGGACAAAATCATGAACTTTGCAGCAAATTGGAAGGGGTTGGAAACAATCATACTTAGTGATCTATCACAGAAACAAAGAACTAAATACCACATGTTCTCACTTATAAGTGGGATCTGAACATTAACCACAATAACACAAGGGAGAGATCGGCAGTAGTGGGATGCTGCCAGGGGAGTAACCTAGATATTTCAGATGTTTACTCTTCCATATACAGTCTAGAATCGTCATATAAAGTTCCATGAAACACTTGTTTGGATTTTGATTAACAAAGCATGATCAACAGATTACATCTACAGATAAATTTTGGAAGAATTATTATCTTTAGGCAATTGTCTTCTCCATGAACATAATAGACCTTTAATTTATTTAGTAATAAATCTCTTTATAAAGGCAATAATCTCTCAAAAAAGTTTATTAATTTTCTCTGTAAAGTCTCTGACATTACTATAAATGGTATCTCCTCTTTAGTTTTCTTTATTGCTGATAGAACAGACATGCTACCTTCACCACTCCAATTATTTCTAGTAGTGTCTGTAGATTCTTAAGGGTTTTCTCTGTAAATAATTACATTATCTAAAAATGATGGATTTGATTCTTTTATTCTAATTCTTATAATCTCCAATTTATTTTTCTTGCCATATTAAAAGTTTAAAAGACAATTTAGAAAAACTCTGTGGCACAGTCACATACTTGTGGTTGTGTCTTTGTGTCTATGCCATGCTTAATTTGGCATGTTGTACCATCTTCATAATTCCTTAGTGCTATAGAGGTAGTCAGCTCAGACACGTGTACATTGGCTATTAAAGCAACCAAAATAACTATGTGTTAGTAAAGAGGGAGAGGGAGGGAGGAGATGGAATGGAAAAGAGAGAGAGAGAGTGAGAGTGGGACTCTCAGATCTCTACTACCCCTGTTCTTGTCTTGCAATTAATATGATGAAGATCACCTCCACTAGGCTCTTGAGGAAGTTGTATTTAAAGGAATGCTCACTATACAAATTGTTGCTTCAATTTTAAAAAAAGCTTTAGTCTCAAAACTTGATATGGAACAAATATCTGATTTTGGTAACATGCATTAGACCACAGACATGTCAGGAGAGCTCCTTCTAGGTCCCGGGTACGAAGAAGGTATCATAGTTTGATTGGCTCTATGTGTAAAAGTCAGTATGGCAACTATGTTATCAGGCAACAACACAAAAATGACTCCTGATTAATTAACTTCATATGAACTGGCAGAATTATATATATACATCTAAAAAGACTACTGCTGAAGAGGACTACTTAAGGCTGCCCTGCTGGCAAGCCATGGTTCTTGTTCTCTATCTCTCTGAATAGACTCGTACTAAAGGTAGTCTTTGATAGTCTTATGAGTCTGAAAGTTCAGTTGAACCTAAGAAAGCCCCTTTATCAGTGTTTTAGCTTTCTACTGACACGTAACAAATTGCCACAAGCTTAGCAGTTTAAAGCAACATTTATTTATTATCTCATACTTTTAGAAGTCAGAAGTCTAGATGTGATATGACTAGATTCTCTGCTCAGCATCTCATGAGGATAAAATCAAGATGGTGGCATGGGATATAGTCTCATCTAAGCCTTAGATTCAGCTTCCAAGCTCCCTGGTTGTTGACAGAATTCAGTTCCTTGTGGTTGCAGAATTGAAGCCTCCATTGTATTTGCCAGCTATCAACTTGGGGACTATCTCCACTCCTAGAAGCAGCCTGTCCAGCAGGAGAATTTATCTTTACATTTAGATATCTTTGACTTCAGGAAGGACCCCATCTTTTTCAAGGGCTTAACTGATTACATCAGCTCCACGCGAATAATCTCTATTTGATTAGTTCAAAGTCAACTGATTAGTAACCTAATCATGAGAATTCACAAGTTCTGCTGACACTCAAGAGGAGGGTGTTATACATTGTGGTATGTAGACCATGAGGCAGGATTCCTAGAAGCAATCTTAGAACTCTGCCTATAAGAATGGGCATTGCAATGTCTTTTCCCAGACTTCCCTCAGTCCTGATCCTGTATGCTTATCAGTCCAATACTGAGAAGAGACAAGGAAGAATTCATGGAAAAGCTTAAGCTTGCCAGAAACTGTCTCTATGCAGCCACACACTTCTTCTTTGTTGATATTACAGCTAGAGGGATCTTTTAAAAATCCTTCTGCTTTCCCTAAGGATACTCTGAAGAGAATTCTAAAAAACAAATAAGGTCAGGCTCGGTGGCTCAGCCTGTAATCCCAGCACTTTGGGAGACCGAGGCGAGTGGATTGCCTGAGACTGTGGGTTCAAGATCAGCCCAGATAATTTGGCGAGACCTCGGCTCTACAATAAATCAAAAATTAGCCAGGTGTGGTAGTGCACACCTGTAGTTCTGGCTTCTTGGAAGGCTGGGGTGGAAAGATCGCTGGAGCCCAGCAGGTTGATGCTGGGGTGGCCATGAGCATGCCACTGCCCTCTAGCCTGGGTGACGCAGTGAGATTCCAACTCAAAAAAACCCCAAAACCAAATAGAATGGTGGAGTCTTGCTCCTCCATCAAATGCCAGTGTTTCCCAGAAACTAGTTTTTTGTCTAGTTAATATATAAGCTTTATGGGCAGGTATGTGGTCACTGACGGATATTATGGTCCCTATTTGGAGAAGAGCTCTGAAGTGTCTTAAACCTAAGTTCTATCAGTATCTTTATGGTATGACTCTGTCCTTACCCAGAACTAGATGGATGACCATATTTCCAGCTGACTTAATTGGTTGACTATATCAGTCTTTCAAAGACTTTTGTAATTTTCCTTTTGATGTAATACAGAAACAACTCATATTGATCAGGATATCATTTCAGTTGGGTAACAGTACAAAAATAAAGAGAGGTTAAAATATACTTCGCCATGTTGTCTACTAAGCTGACCAGACAGATCTATAGCATGTATCTGTGTGTATGTGTATATGTATACATATCTATACACACATATGTGTGTGTATACATACATACATTGGCTATTAAGGCATTCAAAATTGTGTGCACGCACACACACACAATTATACACAATATTTAAATTTTCAACTTTTTTTTTTTGAGTTGGAGTCTCACTCAGTCCAGACTGAAGTGCGGTAGCACACTCATGGCTACTGCAGCCTCAACCTGCTGGGCTCAGGAATCCTTCTGCCTCAGCCTTCCAAGTATGCTGGAACTACAGGTGCATGCCACTACACCAGGTTAATATTTTGATTTATTGTAGAGATGAGGTCTTGTCAGGTTGCCCAGGCTGTCTTGAAACCTTGGGCTCAGGCAATCCTTTCGCCTTGGCCTCCCAAAGTGCTGGGATTACAGGCGTGAGCCACCATGCCCGGTAAGTTTTGAATGTTTATCCATCTTACCACAGCTATTTTGATTGCCTTAATAGCCAATGTACATATGTCTGAGCTGACTGTCTCTGTAGCAATAAGAAGGAATTATAAAGATGGTAAAAAATGCTAAATCAAGCATGGCACAGACACGAAGACAGGCTACATATAAGAACAATTTGAAAATAGAGCACTTATAAAACTTTTTTTGTACTTTAGCAACCACAGTATATTTCTGTGCTAAAAATATATTCCCTCAAATTAATAGTTTTTCAAACTTGATCCTTTGAGCCCTAGATAGCTCAAGGGCTCCCTCTCAGTAGTGACAGGTAAATTAAAAAGCATTTTAAGGAAGCTATGTAAAGTTAATTTTGTACAGGAGGGAAGATGGAGAGGAGAAACTCCAGTGCCAAAAAATTCTGAAAAATCATAGTCATGGGGAAACTCTGAAGTCCTTTCTTTCTCTAGTAGAACATTTAGATTTATAACTGACCCTTACAAAGTTAATAGTTAATGATCATTGCTAAATAAAACTTATAGCCTACTTTGGAGACCAAAAGGATACTTTCCCCAAAATTCCCAACAAAAGTCAAAAATACAGACAACAACATTTTCAGACAATTCAACAAAACTCTGTATCGACACTATATTGAGGTTTCAATATGAAGTCCATGTCATTTTTTTTCTTTATTTTAAAGATGTGGGGTACAATTCAGGGTTAGGCATACAAATGCTTATTATGCAGGTACCCTTGTTCATGAGGTGTGCCCCTCCCTCCCCTGGCAGTTTCCCTCAACTGCCAATCCCACCTCCCATGTCATTTTTAAAATGTTTAAAATTCTGTAAAGTGTAAGGTCAAAAGCACAGGAGTCTACACAAATGTGTTACTCAGATACACTTCAGAGCCTGTCTTGGCATTGCAGTGGTGACTGGTCTATGCACACACGTGTTACCATGAACACTTCATAGGTGCTTAAATACTGTAGATGGGCATTCTGTGACTCTATATGTATTTGTGAAACATATACAAACAGAACTCATACATGCATTTAACGATTTTAACTTACAAAGACAGAAAGCATAGTAGTCAAGTATTTTTAAATAAAATTAAAAAAAAAATTCTCAGACCACATCCACAGTAAAGTATCTTTTAAATAAAAATTTTTTAAAAAATTCTCAGACCACATCCATAGTTGTAGCCAGTATACGCAGATAACATTGAGAAAAAGCGCCCTCCCCCCAGGTTTCCCCCTAACATTTTCACACACCTAAAGCCAATACTAGAGAAGGGGAGGGTGAGAGTGTCAATTTCACCACCCAAAGATACAAGTGTTCAAAATAGATATGAAGATATAAAAAGGCAAAATTTCTATTATTTTTGCCAATCTATATTTGGAAAATGATGGTCATACCTGCTCAAAAGCTTGATAAACTAACAAATGGAAAACTTAATGTAGATAATGAGCTGAGTAACATTTTGAGGTTCGGTGATAAGTTTAAAGATTTAAAATACTGATCAAGGTGTATCTTAAAACCCAAGACTATATATATGCAAATATATGTGTACATATATAATGGGATAGATTCAAAAGCCATTTTGGGAAACACATGCTGGCTCATTTTGAAATTAGATAATTGTATAAGACTATATCGAATATTGTCTTATTTATATGCTCCAGAGCAAGACTTTAATACATCTTTCTGGGATGACAGAAATGTTCTCCATCTGCACTGCCCACTAGGGAGAGGTACCACTAGCCAGCCAGAGGTATTGAGTAGTTGAAACGCAGCCAGTGAGATTGGTCACTCAATATTTAACTGCATTTAAATTAATTTAAGCAGGCCCTGTGTGCCAGGGACCACAGAACTGGAGATGCCTCCCTGAAGAATAAATATCTTCTTCGCCTCACCAATGCCCTCCATCTTTCCTTTATAAACCTGCTCAGAGGCCATTTCCGGGCGCACAGGTAGCGGTATATGCTCCTTGCAGTATGCTTCCACGACACTTTCTGCATGTCATTATTTTAGAACTTAACTATTAAACAGAAACTATACAAGTGTCATCCCCTGGCAAACTATAATCCGCATAAACGAAGGAGAGGGTTTTAGTCATCTCTGTTACCTCAGCACTCAGCAGAGTGTCTGATCCATGGTAGGTCCTCATTCCAGTTTTGTGAAATGAATGAACAGAAAGAATCTGTAAGCAGTTGACTAAACAGGGAAGTTCTAAATGAAAACTTAATGATTGTGGAAAACTATCCTTCTGCCTGCCATTTATTTTCGTATTGACACTCATAAAAGCCATTTTGGCCTTGTCAAAATCCTAGTTAAGTAGTATAGACAGTATTTCTGCTAAAATAATTTCAAGGGCATCTGATCAAATCAGCCACATGGCGCCCTTGCGATTTACAGCTGCAGTTCATCTGCTCACTCACCCTCAAACAAAGACGGCCGATTAAAAAGTGTTAGAAGCAATGGCTTCATCGGACTGCGGACCTGAAAACGACACAAAATGTAGTACACTTACCATCACCAACATCAAAGTCCTTGAAAGCCAGTTCTGACCCTGAATCATCAAGAAGGATTTCACCGTTCAGCGTGAACATCATGGTGTGTTCATTCATGTCAACCATACACCCCACCACGTCGCCTGCTTGCCAAGAGCGCCCATAGTGTTCGTTACCCTGGTGCCACCGCTGGGCCTAGGGGACAGAAGAGTCTCTTGTCACAGACTAAGCCGGGAAAATAGCACCCACCCACCACTCACTGGTGTAAGTGAACAGCAACCCCTTTTAGGAATGCAGCAGCAGGATAAACTCCAGCTGGCATATCAGTCTGCTGCAATGTCCTAGGCAATGTAAGGAAGACTGGGATTCTAAATCCCTATGTAATATTAACATGGTATGTTACTGAATCTTGAAAAGATCCCAAATGCTATTTAATGATTTTAAGAGTCTATTATTTTAAAAACATAACCCCGCATACTTTCTATTTTAAAAAAAATTTTTAAACTACATGCCTTTGGATTTTTTTTTCTACAGTGAATGTTTCCCAGAATATGGGTTGTTTTTCTCTACTCCCACAAATACAAAGAATTATGAGTTGGAGAATCAAGCTGGGTATTTATCATTGAAAATGACATTCTAATTTTCATCTATTTCAAAATAAAATTCAATTTTTTGGAACCAATGGCACAGACACTTAACAAAATGGAAATCTAGAAGCACTTCAGTTACATACTAAAACTAAAAAAGCTTCCAATGAAACCTAAAAATGTCCTTAAGATATCTGCGGAATAATAAGCCAAAAGTGAATATAGAGGCCAACGTTTTATAAACCCAAAGTGAAGTCTCATATTATAAATACACTTAAAACATAGTTTTGATAGTGAGCGTGACTTTTGGGTTGATGAACATATCCCACTAATTTACAGGCACAAATTAGCTATAATAATTATTTTGTCAGATAAATCCCTTAACTTTTCACTTAAGCATCATCCTCATTGTGAACTGATATGTAACAGGATATAGTCACTAATGCAAACCAATGACAGAATTATTTTTTAATGTAACACAGTGTACTTTCAAAACATTTAATAAAGTTAGGGATCAAAAGGCATAAAAGTCACAACACACTTACCTAACTGTGGTGTTCTCCTTCCTACCCAGCCATCATGTCTCTGTTCCCAAACTGAGATTCCTTTCTTCCCTGAGGTATGACTGGGATAAAGAGTATTCTGACTTCTTAGGGATAGCTCCTACTCTGACCCATTACACCTGATCTTCAGAAAGAATAAAGCTAAGGCTGCCTTTTACCTACTATTTTATTTTTTGAAGTTTAAATAGAGCTTGCTAATTCTGACCTGCAAAAAGGTGTTAAATTTTTCTATTCGAAATATAAAACAGGTTTCAGGAAGTGTGATGTTTCAAAGCAAAGGGGTCAACTGTCTGAATCTCTTAGCCTAGAATGCTTTCCCTCACAAGATATCACAAACCCAAAATACCCAAATGTCAAATCTCTTCATGATTGTTTATTTATTTCAATTTTTAAAAAATAGCTTTTTCCTCTCATATGAGAAGAAATACTAATTCACTGAAGAGAGTCATAAAATAAAAGTAAGATAAAAGAACAAAATATCTATAACCCTATCAACCAAAAGTGACTATTTTTATCTAATGTTGCTTTAAGCATACATACCTAACTTTTAATCTAAACATATTATATACATACAAAATAATTTTTAAACATTTGTATAATATATATATAGCAAAATAAGCACTTCACCAGCTTATATCCAGCTTTAAAAATAGAAATCACTAATAATTTGAAAATTAAAATTGTTTGTGATTATAAACATCACCCTAAGTGCCTCTGTGGCTATTAAATGTTTACACATGCCATTAATTTCTGTTTAAAGAGAAATTCCTTATATGGAATCTCTGTGTCAATGTATATGCATTTTTGCCTTTGTATGTGTATCTTTAACACTTTTGATAGACAAGGACGGTTCATCTTTCTGATAAGTAAGGAGAAGCAACGTCTTCTTGGTGAATTTCATCACATTCATGGGTTGGAGGAAAGGGTTTTGAGACTACAAGGACAAACGTTTTCCTATGAACTATTTTTTGGCATTTGTCCTGTGGAAAACATGGTATTCCTCTACTACCGAAAGGAATAGAGGGGGACAAGCTTACAGCAAGCACAGTAGACGCCTGGTAGACAGAAAAGTCCCTCACCTTGAAGCCATCAAAAGCAAAGGCACGTTCATCTGAGCCCAGCTCCTGATCTGGTTGACAACCTGGCCTGCTCCATCCAACTCTCATATCTCCAGCAGTGACGGCTTCAAATTCAAAATACCACCGGCCCGCCTTCACCGCGTAGGTCTTTTCAGCACGGAAGATTCGGAACCGCTCCCCTGTGCCACTGCACACCTCGGCTCTGGCAGCTAGGCAATTGAAAGAGGCGGTCATTGGCTGGGAAACTGAGAGGTGGTCATTGGCTGGGAAATTGAAAGCGAAGGGAAGATATCACATAACTTCCGAAATTCAACCTGCAGTGGTGATGATAACGATACCTTTTTATCTTGTTTCAGATTTTACCAAGTGTTGGCTAATCTACAATCAGCCAGTCAGAGGGCACCAGCTTGCTGAAGTGGAAACCCCAGAGTTTACGCTGGAGACGGGATTACAACTTGGTGAGACTGTCAGGGTTTCCCGCAACTGCCCTTCTGGTTGAAGAAAACCCACAAGTGGCTTGGTGCTTTGGTTGTGGAAGCTGAGATGAAAAGAAGACAGTAATAAAAGATCTCAACTGCTCTGCATAAGAAATGAGACGTCTATCAGTGAGGAGGCAGACAGAAAGAGAAGAATAAGAGAAGGCTGGACACAGCAGAGGAGAGTAACCAATGACAAATTTCCTCACAGGATGGCTAAGGGACTCATTGACGTGATAGAAAATGTTTCCATTCTCCCACATCTTCACTGTAATCTTCTGCACACACAAATGTTGTGTTTAAAAGATCTGGATGAAAAAAAAAACATAAAAGGGTCAGAGTCCAACAGTAGGACCAGCATGGTACAAAAGGCAAAAAATATGTATCTGTAGGAAATGAGAGGCAGGTGAGACAGGCAGGAGGACGAAACTTGAGGCTGAGAAACCCAGAGCCAGAATGTCTACGTGAAGGCCAAGTCCCTCAGAAAACACAGGTTACAAGGATAAGGGCCACCGAACTGATATCTCAAAAGAAACAGTTGCCTCAGTTGAGATCTGGGTTAGATGCAGAGGTGGAAACTTCAGTAACTTGGTCAACATCACAGAACTCAGTAAGGGGACAGAATTGGGACCCGTCCTTCCCACTCTGCCTCCAGTAGCTGGTACAGATGAGTGGATACTGGTTAAATGTTAGTTCTCATCTGTTCCCCTGCAGACTTGGAAAAGACCTTATAAGTAATAAAAGTTTAATAACAGTTTAACCATTGGGTTGGCATGACCAAGTTAGAACTATGAAAATAACCTACATAGACTCTAAAGGTTGCCAGTAAACACACAGCCAGGTCATATGAAAAAAGTTTAAGAGTAGGTGTAAGTAAAGCAGTGAAAAGAACGCAGCTGTAGCAATTAGGCAGCTCTGGCTCTTGGGCTTAATTAACCAAAGGATCAATAACTGCTTTGTGATAATAGGTAGTGCTTAAAACACATCCAGCTGAACTGTATCTGTTGGCTAACCTTTCAAAAGCGAGTCTAAGTCTCTGAAAAAGAGGGATAAACATCTCTATGCCAAAGAATAAAAAATTCTCATGTCTGTCGCTTAGTAACTGCATACGTTTTGAAAGATAAAATAATAAACTGCTTTTAAGGGAAAAACACTAATAGATTTAATGATGGTTAAAGGTAATTGCTATTATTAAGAAACTATTTCTCGGTGCTGCAACATTAATAAAGAAATAGGAAAAGTCAAATTTTCATTCGGAGTTTGTATTTTCTCAAGAAAAAGACCTACTGCTTCCTTAAATCATGGTTGTAACCTTCCCTAAACGAATCCAAGAATGACTGAATATGAGCTGTGAACTACACAAACACTTGGAGACTGTTCTCAGGAAAGAAAAAAAAGGTCTCATGTAGTCATCCTTATTTTTAATTATGCCAACATTTGCAAATAAAATCTTGCATTATATTTTAGTATGCACTAATAAATTAAATTCCTAATTTTCTGAATATAGGGCATTCAGTTGTTTAGAAACTCAATTGTTGGGGGAAAAAAACAATCCCAAGCCGGGCTCAGTGGCTCAGCCTGTCATCCCGCGCCTTTGGGAGGCTGAGGTGAGTGGATTGCCTGAGCCCGCGGGTTCGAGACCCGCCTGGGCAGCGAGACCTCATCTCTACAATAAATCAAAAAATCAGCCGGGCATGGTAGCGCGCGCCTGTAATTCCGGCTACTCGGAAGGCTGAGGCGGAAGGATCGCCGGAGCCCAGCAGGTCGAGGCTGCGGTGGCCGGGAGCAGCCACTGCACTCCAGTCTGGGCGACAGAGTGAGACTCCAACTCAAAAAAAAAAACAAAAAAACAATCCCAGGTTCTCTGTCCCCTATTTTGTGTCCAATATATCAGAACTTCACAAATAAGTGTAGAAAGCTCAAGTAATGCAAACTAATTGTAATATTAGCTTAACTCAAGTATTTGGGAAGGCAAATTTGGTATATAACAGAAAATATCTCAAAGCCCCCTAAAATTTCCTCTTGCCATTAAGACTTAGGGCCAATCCCTTCCACTACTACAGAAAATGTAAACAGAAGGGGTACACTATATATGGCAGTGACAACAGTACAGAATCTCTTAGTCCTAGTATTCTTTTTCCTGACCCTAATGTAGCACCATTCTTACTCATTTATGATACTCAACCTGAACTCGAAATGAACATACTGTTCACAGACACTATCATGCAAGGGACTTCACAGTAATGCACTTTTATTCTCTCCTATTTAAATTCTGTGGATCTTCCTCCAAATGTCTCTGTGGTTTATAAGCTCATGGTCTATATTTCTTAAATTCATTTAGGGTATCTTGCAACCACAGTTTGAAGAAGCAACCGTTCAGTGTTCTGTTTCTTGTTTCATTTGCTAATACAAAGTGAAAATCTGGATTTGAAGGAGTTTAAACAGGCAAGATGTGACACTTTTCTTTTGCAAACCCCGTGGCACCTGAGCACAAAGTAGGTGTTCCTTAACGCTCACCAAACTGTATGTAGGAAAAAAAGACTCTTCTGATCTCAGGATACAAGAGCCCAGGCAAATAGCTAACAGGTAGTCCCCTCCCAAAGGCATTCAGCATGCTCCCCCAAGCACAAAATCCTTATGCATTGCTTGGTTTTAAACATGCTATATCAATATGTGTTTGGGAGGCAATTTTAACTCATGTAAGTGTTTTATAGAAATGATTATTATACTGTTGTAAGCAATATAATAATTGACAAAAAATGAAGTTAGCAGGTGTAGTCCTAACATACATAATCAGTCTGTTGGTATTCAAACCACCTCAAGATTAAGAACAAAGTCTGATAAAAGACTGTGTTGCTAGTCCCCCACAGACATGGATAGCGAGGGAACTAATGACTGATCAAATAGAGCCTAAAGATAACCTAACCGTACACCGTGCTGTCCACAATAAACATTTAAAAAAATATGTACCACTAGAGGGCAGTCAAGATCCAATCATGTATCAAAATCATAAGCTATAAGCTATAAAGGCAGGCTCACCTCTAAAATTTTACACATATCTAGACTCCTTTAGATCTACTTACATCATACTTTAAACAATTATTGGTATTAAAACCATCCATCTTTCAACCTCCTGGTGATATTTTATTTTTTGAGTCAGAGTCTCACTCTGTTGCCCAGGCTGGAGTGCAGTGGCATGCTGACTTCTGCCGCAGCCTTGACCTGCTGGGCTCAGGTGATCCATCTACCTTGGCCTTCTGTAGCTAGAACTATAGCATGTACCATGCCCAGTTAATTTTTTTGACTTACTGTAGAGATTAGGTCTTGGCAAATTGCCCAGGCTGATCTCGAGCCCCTACTCAGGCAATCCTCTTGCCTCAGCCTCCCAAAGTGCTTGGATTACAGGTGTGAGCCACTGTAACCAGCCTCTTGGGTTATTTCAGATAAAGCAATTCAACTATTGATAAAACCTTGCAATAAATAAGAATAAATACCATTTTCAAATGCTTTAAAATGTTGTCGAGAACAACAATCCAAAGATCTTACAACTCAAATACTGAGCTCACACTTAATCAGAAATATGTAAGCATGCTGCTGACAAATAGGAAATAAATTATAATCTTGATTAATTATATAGGGTTAGATTCTAGTTTATCGTTTTGAATTACCTTTTTAACAGCAGCAGTGTAGCCAAGTATAAATTAATGTTTTTAATCTGATCTTAGTGATTACCAGACTTATTTTGCTTTATACTATAAAATGTCTCAGATCTATATTTCAATTTTCATTCCTACCATCCTTGTTCAGTGAAACAGAATTTTTCCAAAGCCTACCAACTGGGTGCTCTATCTCCAAGCCCTCCCCCATCCAATCTGTTCCTTTCCACTGCTGCCATAGTTATACTGCTACTGTAAACTGTGATCACACATAAGATCTTGCTTAAAACTTCCTGGGGCTGGTACTCCCTGTACAAATTTATCTACATTTTCTTTGCTAGGTTTCAAGATATTCCATACTTTGTCCAAATCCTTCTACCTTCATTCACTACTATCCTACACTAGTCTCTTCTTGTTGAAATCTGATCCCTTCCGACTTTAACTCAGAAAACATTTGCTCCCTTTACTGACCCCTCCCATTGGAAGATGAAACTTTCTTATGTATTTTCTACAGAGATCAACCGCATTCTCACTACGAAGTAGGCATGCTTTTGGATTCTAGGACATCTGGTTAACAAGAAACATGATCTCAGCTTCTCCTGTGGAATATACAACTCTAATCTCACTGTTCATTTCTCATGTGACCTCAATAGTTATTTAACTATCAACGGTTCTATCTCTAAGTTCTTAAAACTCAGAAACTATACCATTGTGGGATCACCATTTTTTCCTCCCTGTGAGCTCATTTCCTTAGACAAGTCCAATAACTCTCCAAACTCATTAAATTCCTTCTTTCTTCCCTTCCTCGCCCATATGGCTTTCCACACTTTCTTATCTTATTATTCTTTCCATATTTGCTCTGTTGACCCCAATCTTTGTCCAATTTCAGGATCTTCACTCTCAACATCTATGCCTACTCTGCTGAGCATGCTGAAAAAATACACACGTACCAGATAATCACTATTTAACTCATAATCTTCAACCTCAATGGGACCTTCCATGTTTCTCTGCAATCTTTGCAGTCTGCTCTATGTTCCATTCCACAAAACAGCTATTTCTAATGTTTGCTGCTGAGTGACATCAGGACGAACGGCAGAGAAAGAACTTCTAAAAAATCCTTTTCTTCATAAAATTAATGAGAACACTGGCAAGAAAATGTCCAGATAAAAATTTTCACAACTCTGGAAATTAACTAAAAGCTGGCGACAATTCAGAAAGTGTTTATTCAGTTAAAATGTCCAAATGTTGGTAAGAGCAGCCAACCAAGTGGTGTTTTAACAGCTTTCCATACTTTCTTGTCCTAGTGTCCTTTTCCACATTTGCCTCATATGGCTCACCCACCTCCCCCTAGTTCCACGGTGTACTGAAAACCAACAGCCCTTCAGCCACAGTGAAAAACAGCCCCCTAGAAACCCCTGGAGTAGGCAGAACGGGGTTGGAGCTCCTCCAAAATCCAGCTCCCAGATAACTGTCATGATTTTTCCATTTTTGGAAGATCTCATTTGTAAGGTTCGTCTTTATTCTCCTTAACTTAGAGCTTGCCAGTGCAAACAGTCTTTCCTCCAGGGTCATTCGTTGACAATCATCAAAGGCAATTGTTTAACACTGCAGCTTCTTGAAGTAGTAATAACATTTGAAGCAAACAACAGTTAACCAAAATTTAAAAGGAAAAGCTAGGGGATGAGATGTTCATAGTGAGCTGTGACAATCTCTAACACATCCTGGGACTTCAGGGCTGTGCGTGTATTCAGGAAAGACCTGAGAAAGCTCTCAGCTCTCACCTCTGGAAGACTTTAGGCATTCTACAAGCAGTACAAGAAGGCTAAGATGAAGTTATAAATTGCCTGGTTTAGTACTGAAGGCAAGTTCCAACATATACAGGTTGGCCATCCCTCAGCAAAGACTGAAAGACTTTTTAGTTCAGACTTATTGCTTAAAGAAGTCTTTGTCCTATCACTAGTTGATCATAAGCCAATAAAACAGAGGCTTCAGTGGTCACACATGACAAACAATGAAGATCCTACAAAACTATTTTTGAAGAATTACCAAGCAAACAAACAACAATTACAATAAGTAATTGTTGTAAACAACAACAAAACTTAGGGCAGGGCGGAATCCAGAGTTGCCACATTATATAAATATATTATATGTTATACTTATTTAAAATGTCCATTTTTCTATTTTAAAAAACATTTGTTTTATTTTTGTTTTTATTTATTTTTTGAGTTGGCATCTCACTCTGTCGCCCAGGCAGGTGATCCTTCCACCTCGGCCTTCCAAGTAGCTGGAACTACAGGTGTGCACCACCATGCCCGGCTAACTTTTTGATTTATTGTAGAGATGAGGTCTCACCAAGTTGCCTAGGCTGGTCTCAAACCCATGAGCTAAGGCAATCCTCTCACTTTGGCCTCCCAAAGTGCTGGGATTATAGATGTGAGTTACTGGACCCAGCTAAAATGTCCAGTTTCCAACAAAAAATTTTGAGGTATGCAAATATGCAAAAAGATAAGAAAGTACGTCTCATACACAAGGGAAAAAAAGCAGACAACAGAAATCATCCCCAAGGAATTCCAGATGTTGAACTTATTAGACAAAGATTTTTAAGTTAGCTATTTTAAATATGTTGAAAGACCTGTAGGAAATCACATGTAATGAACTAAAAAAAGTGAGAACAATGCCTCACCAAATAGAAAATATCAATAAGAGGCACATTATTTAAAAAAAAAAAAAAGAACCAAATAGAAATTCTATGCTTAGAGCCTAAAAGTATAACAATTGAAATTAAAAATTCACTAAGCCGGGCTCGGTGGCTCAGCCTGTAATTCCGTGCCTTGGGAGGCTGAGGTGAGCGAATTGCCTAAGCCCGTGGGTTCGAGACCCGCCTGGGAAACTTGGCGAGACCTCATCTCTACAATAAATCAAAAATGAGCCGGGCGTGGTAGCGCGTACCTGTAGTTCCAGCTACTTGGAAGGCTGAGGCGAAAGGATCACTGGAGCCCAGCAGGTCGAGGCTGCAGTGGCCGGGAGCAGCCACTGCACTCCAGTCTGGGCAACAGACTGAGACTCCAACTCAAAAAAATAAAAAAGATTTAAAAATTCACTAAAGGGACTCAACAAGAGGTTTGAGCTGACAGGAGAAAGAATCATGAACTTCAAGATAAGCCCAGTGAGATTATCAAGTATAAAAAAAGGAAGAAAAAGTAATAAAGAAAAATAAGCAGAACTTCAAGAAGCCTGTGGGTTACAATCAACCATACACATAATGAAAATCATAGAAAATGAGAAAAGAGAAAAGAAGGAAGACTGTCTGAAAAAAAATGGCCAAAATCTTTCCAAATTTGACCAAAAAAAATTCATTTACACATCCAAGAAATGCAGTGAACTTCAAGAAAGATAAACTCAAAGAAATTAAAACTAGACACAATATTATCAAACACTTGAAAGCAAAGAGATAATCATAATACTGAAAATTGCGAGAAGCAACTCACACATACAAGGGATCCTCAAAAAGATTAACAGCCAATATCTCATTAGAAAATATGGAAACCAAAAAGCAGTGGGATGCCATTCAGAGTACTAAAGGAAAAAAATTGTCAGCTGAGAATTCTATACGGAGCAAGTTTTCACTGCTCTCTTCAAGGATTCTAATCCAGTCCAGCCCCCTCTGACTCCTCCCCCTCAGCAAATAAATACATTTTTTACTTCAACCAGAAAACAATAGTTGCACAGTAGGACTGCTCTGCATTCTCCTCAATTGCTATGTTTTCCCCAGTAACTTTAATGGAGTGTTGATCTTTTTATGTGAGGACAATCCCTTCACCCATACACTAAATTTCATTCCCTTCCACCTTCTCAGAGACCACACTTTATCAAGCTCCTCTTACTCCTCTATTTTGAACTTCTCCCTTTCTATTGGTTCTTTCCCTTAGCATAAAAGTAAGTCCAAATTTCTCTTATTAAAAAAATACAATTTTTAGGTCCTCCACTTTTCTCTATCAATAGTCTCAGATTTACACTTATACATGTAATTGAGTTCTGGTATCTCTGTCTAGTTGTCTCACATGCATCTCAAACTCAGAATTTCCCCACTAGCCCCATGTCCATCTGCTCTAATTCCTGTGTTTCCTATGAATATGGATGCATGTGACATCTATCAATCCAGAACCATCTCAGGTACCTTCTTTGTCCTTCTACTGATTCTACTTATAAATGTCAAATAATTCTGCCCCATTATCTCTAATGACATGACTGTCAAAGATAAGGCCTCCAATACTCATCTGTGCTCTTTTGGCCATCAAACTGAAACTCACCTCCAGTTTTGTGCACATTCAGCCTGTTCCTCAGAGAGTCATGAGTCATTTTTTAAATTAAAATATACCTGTTTCAATTCCTGCTTCCTCTACTTGATCTCCTGCCACTTCTCAAACTCCATTCTACATCTGGCCATGAAAAAGCTCTCTAAATTTCTCATCTACAACATTCCTTGTGCCTCTAGTTCTTTGTATATACTATTATCTTTGCTGAAATGCATGAACCCTGTTGATTCCTTCTCCTTCTTCTAAACATCACCTTAGCTTTATCTACTTTGATGTGGGCTTCATTTAGTGATTCACTTCTAACAAACAGAATCTGATTAAATAACCGTAACAAGCATTGCATCTTCCTCCTTGCACTCTTAGATTATTCACCCTGGGAGAAGTCAGCTGTCATGTGAAGGCATTCGAGCATTTCTATGGAGAGGTCTGTGTGGCAAAGCTGTACCCATCTGGCTATGTATCCTGCCAACAGCCAGAGAGGAACTAAGTTATTTAGCCAAGGGTTATGCAAGTGAGCTGTCTTAGTATAAAATCCTCCAGCTCACGTAAAGTCTTCAAATGACTGCAGCCTTTGTCAACTTGATAGTAACCCCAAGAGAGACCATGACCCAGAACTAGCTAAGTTACTCTCAAATTCCTAACCATGGAAATTTTGAGGTGACAAATGTTTCTTGTTTTAAGCCATTAAGTTTTAGGGGCTAATTTGTTATACAGCAGTACACAAATAATATATCTCCTCTTTGAAGAGTTCTTTTATATTACTAAGCTCATTAAACTCATTAAATTTTTGTGCTGTGACATATGGGCCTAAAGCTTACATAGTATGATTATGTTGAAAACTGTCTATCTTCCCTGTCTATAATGAGACCTCTTTGTGGGAAAAAACTGTCTAATTTATCTGTGAATCTTCAGAACTAGACACAGTAAAATAAAATAGAAATGAGAATTTCATAGACAGAAGTAAAATTAAATGCAATATAAATTTTGTAAATATGTCACTTTTCTTCCTTCTTAAAAATTCACATAATTCAGAAGAAAGGTGGTACAAATATGGTAGAAGTATGTTGTCCTCAAGGGTGTTAAGATGAAATTATATAGTGGTTGTAAATAGTATAAAACACTGTTTGTCATCAGAATAATATCTTAATATCTTACTTTTCCAGCACTGTCCTGAGATAAAGTTATCCCTAAAAGCAAACACATCAAACATAACTGAATACAGGGTATGCCCTCAAGTGATAATATCTTTAAAATATAAGCATCATTGATTTTTTTTTTTTGGTCTGGCATATATTGCACATTCCCATCTACCGGGAAAAATATACTCCTTTTCTTGGCTATTGACCATAATTAACTCTTTCCTTGAAGACTCAAGGTTATCATTAAAGCCATCATTAATAATTTCTCTGAACTGCAGTGTTCACCCCCATTTTCTCTTTAGTTATCATACTGTCATCTATAACTTTGAAACTGAATGACAGTGACTTTGGCAACACTCTACCTTTCTAACTTTCAATGAGTACCAGGAAAACAAAATTGTGAGAATTCCTTGCCAATGTAGGTAGCGTAAATAACTTCCAAATGTTTTAAATGAGGCAGGATGAGAAGAGGGAAAAATAGAAAATTACCTGTTAATTAAGACTCTAAATATCCAAAATATAAATATTCATGTAGAAAGGAAAGAAAACATGGGGAAATCAAATGGTTGATATGTCAGACTGTAAAACCATGGATGATTTCCCTTCAAACTTTATTATTACCATTTTATTTCCAACAGAAAAAAAATATTGATTATCATCTCTCTATACTCTAAAGAAGTATAAAGTTAGAGGGAGGCTCAAGAACTCTGTAACTATTATAATCTCTATTTACCTACCAGAGCAGTTGAAGCAAATATTTAAAAGTATGCCAAAACACTATGTAAAATGTTATCATATCATAAGGTATTATCAAAAATATTTGCAAGGAAAGGACGTTTAATAGGTTAATTCAAAGAGGACTTGTGGGGCTGTGAAACCAGGATCTCTTAAGACTATGACCAAAGCTTGAAGTTCTCCATAGGATGCCGTAATCACTCAGTAATGTTATGCTTTTCCAAGGAAATGTAAGACATAGCCATACATAATCATGACAGTCTGCTTGTATTAATCCATTATTAGTGATATGAGGGAATAAATACATATCTGAAAGTTTAAACAAAAGTACCTTTAAGATCAATTAACTCTTTGAAAATGTTTATAAACTCAAACACTAAGAAAACTGATCAAACAAAAAGAGAGAAAATATGGTCTACTGATATCAGGAATAAAAGGCAGCTATCACTACAGGTCCTACAGACATGAAAAGGATAATAAGGGTATATAAGAATAATTATGCCAATAAATATGGCAACTTAAATGAAATGAATTAATTTATTAAAAATATAATCTGTCAAAACTAACACAATAATAAATAGAAAATCTAAATAACTCCCAAGCTAATAAAGAAATTAAATTCATAACCAAATACATTTCCTATAGGATAAAAACTCTAGGCCCATGGTTTCACTGATTAATCTGATTGAACAGTTAAGAAATAATCAAAATTACCACAACTGCTTTCAAAAGACAGAAAAGAAGGTAACATTTCCTACTTAAAAAGCCAGCTGATATCAAAATCTAATAAAGACATACATCATGAATAAGGAAAGTTATTCTAAAAGTGCCAATTGGTTTAACATTTGAAAATCATGATATCAACAATAAAAAATATACATATATAAAACATTTTCAATAAATGGCAAAAATAGCACTTGACAAAATTCAACACCCCATTTGTTATTATTTGATATTCTGTTGATATCATGATATCAAAAGTAACAGACAAACCTAACAAAAAATATGTAACACCTTTACTCTGAAAACTGCAAGATGATGCTCAGAGAAATGAAAGAGGACAAAAATAAATGGAGTTCATGAATGAGCAGACTAAAATTGCTAAAATACCAGGTCTCCCTAGGTCGGGCTATAAAATTCAATTGCAATCCCATCAAAATCAAACTGACAAGCTGACTCTAAAATGTATATAAAAATGTAAAGGAAAAGGTAGAGCAAATAGATAATTTTTTTAAAAAAGAAAGAAGTTGGAGGACTTCCCCCATCTGATTTCAAGATTTATTATAAGGTACTAAAAATAAAGACAGTGGAATATTCGCTTATCCTGTATGATAAACATATAGATCAACAGAACAGAATAAACAGTCCAGAGATGGTCGACATATTTTGACAAAGATGCTAAGGTAATTTAATTTGGTAAAGATAGTTGTTCCTACAAGTGGTGCTGGGACAGTTGGGTATACATCTGTATAAAGAATGAACCTTGACCTTAACCTCACACCATACATAAAAATTAAATCACTGTATAATAGATCTAAATGCAAAAGCAAAAAATAATGAAACTCAGGAAGAAGACATCAAAGAAAATCCTTTTGTTTTGTATAGGCAAAGATTACTTAGGACACAAAACACAAAACTATGAAGAAAGAAATCATAAATAAACTTCAAAATTAAGAATGCCAGCTCTTTGGAAGATCTTATTAAGAATACGAAAAAGCAAACTACAAACTGGGAGAAAATATTTGCAAAATCTGACATAGTTCTTATATCTAGAGTGCATTTTAAAAACTACAACTCAATAAAAAGAAAAACACAAACGTAAAAATGCAGCCCTCTTTACATAGTCCATCTAAATGTAGAACTCTAGGAAATATGGAAGTACAGTCTACACCAAGATTTGTATATGAATATTCATAGCACCCTTATTCACAATAGCCAAAATCTGGAAAAAAAAAAAAAAAAAACTCCAAATCTTCCTCCATAGAAGAATGGACAAACTGTAGCATAATACTAGTAAAAAGGAATAACAGTGAGCAATGTTTTATTAAATACATGTAAACATATATGACCATTAAAACATTATGTTAAACCAAAAAAAGCCAGATGCAAAAAATTATTACAGTAATTACATTTTTTTGGTACAGTGTAGTGATTATACTTATAATACAAGATGAGACAAAATTAACCTCTGGTCATAGAATTTAGAAAGTGGTTACTTTATTGAGAACACAAGGAAACTTTCTTGAATGAAGAAAATGTTGGGTATGTAGTCTTTGGTGGGGGTTTCTTTTGTGTATACAATTGCCAAAATTCACCAAACTGAACACTTAAGATCTGAACATTTTATTGTATGTAAATTATATCTCAATTAAAAAATAATTAAAAAGCATCAATTTGCTTTGAGGGTTTTATTCTATACCAGACAGTTGTAGAACTCTTTCTGACTGTTATTTCTTGGCTTAGAAACCTTTTCTTGTTTGCTTTCTTTCTGGTGGTGATGTGGACTACATATCCTTTGAGACAGAGATTCTTTGATTTCTTGCATACCTAGCAGCACTTAGTTCACAGCAAGAGTGAACTACACATATCTGTTGTTACAAAGTAAACCTCAAGATAGACAAGATATTACATTATTATTATGAATATTATTGCTTTCAAGTAGATACCTAACTTTATTTCCAGCAAATATAAGGAGCCAGTAACAAATACAATCTGTCAAGATGCTACCTACAGAGGGTGCCAAAAATGTATACACGTTTTAAGAAAGGAAAAAAAAAACTGTATTAAAGTTGTAATATTCAGTATATACCAATAACAAAAGATGAGTACAAGTCACATTTGACTCCTGCAATTACAAAAGGTACTCAAAGTGGTTACCATCATTATATATGTAAGACATATATAACATCTCTTAAAATGTGTATACATTTTCTGTGGCACCCTCGATATACACTTAATTCAACTCACAGGACCCAAATCTGTCAGAATGCCTGGGTTTAGGATCTTGCATCCACCATTTTAAACAGGAAGACACAGAAGTCTCTAAATCTGTTTCCTTACCTGTGAAATGAGAATAATACAAGTATCATCCTTACTGAGTTACTGTGAGAATTAAATAATAATTGTTGCACATTTGAACATAATTTGAAGAGTAACTTGCATTATTATTAGTATCATCATTATTTTGAGTCAAGTTCTTGCTCTGTAATCCAGGATGGAATGCAGTTATCCTGCATGCTCACAGCTCATTACAGCCTCAAATTCTTGGGCTCAAGAGATCCTCCTGCCTTAGCCTCCCAAATAGCTGGAACTAGAGGCATGCATCACTATACCCAGCTAGTTTTTTGAATTTTTGTAGAGATGAGGTCTCACTATGTTGACTAAGTTGGTTTGAACTCCTGGGCTCAAACAATCCTGCTGCCTCAGCCTCCCAAAGTGCTGAGATTACTAACAGGTGTGAGCCACTGCACCCGGCTAAGCCTTCACTATAGTAAGTCTCCTACATGTAAACATTCAAGTTGCGAACTTTCAAAGATACAAACCTGTGTTCACATGTCTAATCACATAAGTTAGTACACGAGTCTGGCATACATTGCTACATTGCCACATGCATGCACCCTCCACAAGTGGTGTGCTTTTGTATCCTTTACTGTATAGTACTGTATAGAGTACAGTAGTACAGTATCTTTATTTCAAGCCCAGGATGCCTAGAAGCAAGCATAAAAGCAGCAGTGATGTAGCTGGTACTGTATTAGCTGATTGTGTTACTTGGGTGCCTAGGCTAACTTTGCTGGACTTATAAACAAATTGGACTTACAAATGTACTCTTAGAACAGAATTAATTTGTAAGTAAGGGACTTACTGTATTATTTAAGATATCTGGATTCATTTTTTTATGCACAGATACCACATTGAAAATATAAGCCATCAGATAATATTTGGGATAGATTTTTTAAATTGCAAAAAAAAATGCACTACATTGAAACAATCTTTATTTCATTTTTGTTAATTTTTAAAATATAGATATTAAATACTAATTCAAACTGCAGAAGCAAAGGATTAATGAGTTGACCATTTTAAACTACAGTCTTCAATGGTATCATTTAAGGAAATGTGTTCTTTATAGGGTCTCTAAATTTATAAATTTAGGCCAGGTGTGGTGGCTCAAGCCTGTAATCCCAGTACTTTAGGAGGCCAAGATGAGGGGATTGCCTGAGCCCATGGGTTCGAGAATGGCCTGGGAAACTTGGCAAGAACTCATCTCTACAATAAATAAACGGATAGATATAGATAGATAGATAGATAGATAGATAAAGTAATCTGGCATGGTTGCACGCGTCTGTAGTTCCAGTTATTTGGAAGGCTGAGGCAGAAGGATCGCCTGAGCACAGCATGTCGATGCTGGGGTGGCTGTGAATGTGCCACTGTACTCTCTCGGGCAATGGAGTGAGACTCCAACTCCAAAAATAAACTTTTTTAATTTAAAATTTTAAAATTTGATTCAACCCATATTCATTGAGCGCCCACGCTAATGTTTTTTCCTTAAAGCAAAATATCACATTAATTACTTAAACATTGTCTATATGTATAAGTATACATTATAAAGGTGAAATTTTGGGAGATACTAGCTCCCCCTACAGACTTACTCCCCAAATCAACAAAAATGAGCTCTTCTGGAAGAAGGCGGGTGGGGTAGGGGAAGAGGCCAGTGACATCATAATCAAAGAGGTAACTATTCATCTCAAACTCTTTGGGAAGGTCAATCCATTCCCTCTCCCTATAGAACCACTATGGTACTGAGCCAGCCTACTGAGAGATGAGTCTAATCCCTTAGGGGAAAAATGCACTGCTTTTAAATTACACACAGACTAACGGACTCTATCAGGTACTCCCCCTCTGATTCATGTATTTGGCTTTAAAGAACTATCACATGGTTTTCAAACAAAGGGGAGCAAAGTAAAACCAAAATACCATGGTCTTGATCTGGCGCTTCCAGGTTGTAACCATAACCCAGCAGCGTGCGCACAGCCTCCCGGAGGCTGTCCTTGTTGGATTTCTTGGTTCGGTCATCCAGAAGAGTGTAGGGAACAAGGCGAGGGTTTCTTCTGTTCTTTACATCCTGTAGGGGGAAAAAAAAATGGTACTCAGTCATCAAAGCAATACCAAGGCTTTTGGAAATAGGCAGCTACTAAATATATAAAAATTTAAAGCCTATGAGGTAAAAACTGCCCCTTCCATTCCCTTTGTATTGCTAGGCTATGGAAGTTACCAAAACATTGTCTATATAAAGGATTCACTCAAATGAAGAAGTGCATAAATTTAAAGCAGGTCCTCTCCATGAGAAGAAAAAAAAATAATAATAATAACAAAAGATGACTTTAATGTCCTCTAACCACTTCTGTATCCCATGGTCACAAGGCAAAGGGATAACTTAGAGAACATGTAATTTCCTAGTTCAGTTCACTGATAAGTTTGCTTTGTTTTGTTTTTTTCCAATAAATGCCAAATTAGTACTGGTCACACCTCAGTGATTTAGAGCCAACAAATAACACAGGGCTGCTGTCTCTTCTTCAGAAAAAAAAAGTGCACCATGGAACACCAATCTATGTTGTTCAGCTAGCTCGAAAAATATGCATTCAGTTGATGTTATCAATCAGTGAAACCAGGCAATACACTGAAGTGACTGCAAAGATCATAACTTGTCTATTCTAAAAGAAACTCCAGATTTAAAGTGTGGCTAGGATGTTGTACAAAGAGAGAGGACCAGTTATCTTATTACCTTGGCAAAAGGATGCCTAGTTTTAGAGTAAGTACCAAACTGACTTTCATGGGACGGGGAGATGCATCAACTACCAAGTGTGTAGGGCAGAGCATATCTTGAATTTCCACATTTCAAGATGCATAACTAATTCCCAATTTACTTTAGCATAAAGAGGAACTGGGAGGTTATGGATATCCCCACACTTTCTCAAAAAAGAAAAAAGAATTAAGTCTATAGAGGTGGACAGAGGTTGTTCTGGTAAACTAGCGAAGGAATACTGTTTTGTCTCTTCTTTCTTCCCTCTTTCCGGCAAGTTTGTACTTAATACCGAAACCTAAATACCCAAACACCTACTGATACTTGGAGTTAAAACTGTCTATAACAATAACCGGATGGTGAAACCTTCATGAACTGATACAGTGCTGTTCACAGTCTTTACTTATCCCTCTTGGTCTTATCACGGCTACACTGTGCTGAAAAAGTAGTAATTGGTAGCCTGCTGTCCTACTGAGGTTGCTATGTAACATGTAATATATATCATTCTATCACCATTTGGAAAACAAACCAAAAAAATTTTAAAAAAACAAAAAAATTCACCTTGCCCCAGGAGTTGTGAATAAGGAATTGTGAACCTGTTTTATTATTCTTTTATCTCAATCTTCTTCTAGTTCAAAAGTTTTCCTAAAATACAATCTCAGAGAGAGAAATGTCACAAAACCATATAGCCTATCACCGATGTAGTATTACTCACTCTGTACCTAATACGTGTCTTCGTGATAACATCCATAGCTAAGATCATCTAATTTCTTGACTCTAGCACTAATCAGGTACTTTAGAGCAAATGTGCAAGTACATGAAGACATCTATATGAGTTTTAAATTAGACAGTATTTAATACCTCTAGTAGCAAACTATTCTAATTCCCATGCATGTAAGTCTCAGACTACATGCTGTAGAGCTATAAATTCCCATGTACCTGTTGGATACCGTAAGTCCAGCCCTGCCGAATTCGATCCCGGGCCCACACATTGTGAGCATTTTCTGCCAACTTGTCCACCATTGCTTCTTGAGATGGGGTGAGTTTTATAAAGCTCAGGTCCATAGGGGCAGGCTTGTAGCCACTTGTCAGCTGGTAACTACAAGGCAAAAAAAGAAATATGCCTATCATTGGGCTTTTCATACATATGTCTTTAGAAGTCATTTCATGACTCTACCTAATTCCAATTGTTCTATAAACCACAATGGTAACCACTGACTGATAAAGTAACAGTCAGCCAGCCTGGGTCCCTTTCACTTCAGCATAATAACGGATCAGGCGGAAAGGTCACACAATCTTTATATGCTCGATTTTATACCAAGAAAACAGAAATCGGAACTTACCTGTCTCTCAAAGATGAGAAAGATCTATCATTGTTTGTGTTTCTAATAGTCAAGGCTTGTATAGTCTAAATCAAAATATTGGTTCACCTACATCATTTGATAGTTTTCTCTTCCTGTGAAGTCCTGACTTTTCCTCAACTTTTTTTTTTTTTTTTTTAGTTGGAGTCTCACTCCATCGCCCAGGCTGGAGTGCAGTGGCATGCTCGTGGCCACCCCAGCATCAACCCGCTGGGCTCTGGCAATCCTTCCAATTCAGCCTTCCAAATAGCTGGAACTACAGGCACACGCTACCATGCCCAGTTAATTTTTGATTTATTGTAGAGACGAGATCTCACCAAGTGGCCTGGGCTGGTCTTGAACCCACGGGCTCAGGCAATCCACTCGCTTCAGCCTACCAAAGTGCTGGGATTACAGGCTGAGCCACCGAGCCCGGCCTTCTTCAACTTTTAAATGTAACATTTATTTCATAAATAGGTGTCATTTCAGATATCATTTATTCCTTATTTACAGGGAAATTTTAAAGCATTTGCAGTTTGTTTCCTGATTGCCATTCCTAGCTACATTATTTAGGAAGCCTCTAAATAAGATAGAGGCTAGGAATTAGAGAAAAATCTCAGCTATATAATCATCTAAAATATGATTACATTTTATTTCCTTGGAGTTAAAGGAATTCTTACCGGAGACTATTTCCACACTCTGAGCTGGAGAGAGTACCTAAACAGGTATAATCTTTTGGAGGAAATATAAAATTGAAAATATTAAATTTTCAACATGCTTCTATAAGGACAATAGTACTGTCCTGCTTCACATAGACACACAGTGTTTCATTCTATTTAACTACCAAGACTGGCGCAAAGCCTGTTCTATAACTGCTTTTCTTTCCTTCTTCTGTCGTATTTGCAATAATCAACTACACCTTGAGGTCGGGATCTGTCTCTAATTCATTTTGCTAACTGCCATTATACTTAAAATAGTTCCCAGTAAATAGTAGCCTTTTTCTATGTAGTTTTTGAAAGAATTAAATTTATTGACCAAATTAATATAATCGTATATGCATCTGTATCCTCAACTTATAAAAAAAGAAAATGCCCTACATAATTATGTTAAGCTACAAAATTAATTATCAAAATGTACAAGAAAATGCTCTTTAAAATAAACTAAATGGTTTCTTTCTTATCGTTGTTAGCCTGGGCTACAGCTGGCATCATTACAAGGTAAGTTCCCTGAGAGCAGAGAAGTGTCTATTTTGTTCACAGCAATCTCCAGCTCCCAGAATAGAGACCAATAAGGCATCCAGTAAAGATTTGCTGAATAAATCAGTGTATTACAGCAAAAAATAATTGTTTAAGGCTGTACAAAATTGACTTTACCTTAATTACTACTATTTCATTATAAAACATCTCTTATTTTATAAATAATTTATCTATAGACAAAACTTTTAGAAATATTTTGTTTTAAGTTAGAATGAAAAAGTATGGCTAATTACTGGCTTATGTCATTTGATTTACATTCATAAGCTAAATTTATAGACATGAAATTTTTGATCCATTGTAAATAAAACTGTATTATGGGCAATTAAAAACAGCTCTTCTCCTTCTCTTTCCCCTTTTTCTAATAAAGAAGTCACATGGGATTTTTTAACCACTCATATAAATCACTGTATTTGATAGAATTCTGATCTTTTTTTTTTTTTTTCTTTTTTTGAGTTGGAGTCTCACTCTGTCGCCCGGACTGGAATGCAGTGGTCGCTCTTGGCCACCGCAGCCTCGTCTGCTGGGCTCCAGTAATCCTTCTGCCTCACCGTTCCAAGTAGCTGGAACTACAGGCGCACGCTACCACGCCCGGCTCGTTTTTTGATTTATTGTAGAGATGAGGTCTCGCTGCCCAGGCAGGTCTCGAACCCACGGCTCAGGCAATCCACTCACCTCAGCCTCCCAAAGGCGCGGGATTACAGGCTGAGCCATCGAGGCCGGCTCGAATTCTGATCTTCTAACAGACTAGAATCATAGTCATATATACAAATTTTCATGCTTCAAGAAAAATCTCTCAGTACATTTCAAATGCACTGGCAGGTGATCATGCTTGAACGAATTCCCAAGTTTGCTGGAGACAGCCTCAGATGCCATGATGAAGAGCCCAGTTTTAATTCCCCAAGGCTGCTTCTCAGTTCCCCTGACCAGCACAAACTCACACAGCCTAAAGTAGCAAGCAACCTTCTTTCTCCTCTCAATTTCCAACTGCCTTGTTCCCACCTTGTTGTCACAGAGGGCACACAGATGGTAAAGGTTTAATATTCTTCTATGAATCCTTGATTAGAGCCAATGTCAGCTTAATGACGAAGACATGCATTCTCCTGGAGGAACCAGCCTTCCCAGCAACCAATTCTAATGACAGACTTTCCAGCAATACCTTGTGGGATGAGGAAGTATTTTTGAAATGTAGAGACTGACGAGTTCCTTCCAAATAAAAAAATTATAGGCAAGTTCTACTAATGTGTGAAGCTGGATAATATTAACAGAACCACTTCTCTTTATTTTTTAAGCTTTCCTTTCTTATATAGGAGTTCTAGAGTTGCCTTACTCTATAATCACGATGAAAACTCATGGAGATGTATTAGCATCTGTTGATTCTAAGTAGCACAATAATTAGTTCACACTCATATTCAGATATATACTACAAATTAATTTACTTGCTTTTCTGTGTAACTCTGAAATCATCTTCTCAGGGTTAAAAAAAGTTATATGCTGAGTTCTATTTCTGCTTAGGCAGAAATATAATTAAGCATCAATCAAGTTGCACTTTGGCCAATTTCATGGTAGCCAAAAGTCACTGGAAGCAGACCGATTGCATCTCCATTGTCTCTACAGAAAGGATTTCTGAACTTAGAATCATAAGGCTTTAGTTTACAAATTGGTTTGCATCCCTATTGTTTCTACAGATAAGATCACTGACATTAGAATCATAAAGCTGGCTTTTTGTTTAAAAATTGCTTAAGATGTTCTTTAGACCCCAAATTCCAGTGGAATAGCTAACATCAACCAGTTTAAAGGCCCTCACTGAGGAAGCAAATCAGCATGAGAATGCAATTTCTTCATTCTTTGATCAACTTCACCCTATACTCCTACCAGTCAACAATCCTGACACCTCTGCCCCCTTCAAGCTCCTTAAAGTCCTCAGAATCAAACTCACTCACGGGGGTGGGGGAGTGGGGTGGAGGATTTAAGGTTTCCTTCCATCTCCTTCAACTGCTACAATTATTCAACTTTTTCTCTGCTGCAATCACTGATATCTATATACACTGACATACTGCAACTCAGGCAAATGAACCTATCATAACCCTGTGCAACAAAAGGGTCAGAAGTTTAAAGTAGCTCTTTAAATGGCTAGTAATCCCACCCAAATTAAAAGTTATGGGCTCCTACTTTACCTGACTCTCTTTATTTCTACCTCTGTTGTTCTTAAAATCATTTTGTACAGTAATAATAAATATAAATATCTTTGAAATTCATATACTTCAAACAATTGCCTTTGATAAAACTGCTGACATAATGAGTGCCTCACCAATATGAATTAATGGCATCAATGATAACTTATAAAACCATTTCTCTGTTTGTAGTACATCTTGACAAAGAAACTAAGACTCAAAATCATTATATCAAAAGTAAATAAACAGCTCAGGCATGGTGGCTCATGCCTATAATCTCAACACTTTGGGCCATGGTGGGAGGATGGCTTGAGCCCAAGAGTTCAAGACCAGCCTAGGCAACAAGACCTTGTCTCTAAAAAAAAAAAAAAACAAACTAGCGAGGGAGGTGACATTTGCCTATAGGCCCAGGTACTCGGGAGGCTGAGGCAGGAGAGTCACTTAAGCCCAGAAGTTTGAGGCTGTAGTGAGCCATGACTGTGCCACTGTACTTCAGCCTGAGCAACAGAGTGAGACACAGACTTAAAAAAAAAGAAAAAAAAATGAAATAAATGTATTCTTACTAATAATGTCAATTTTATCTTGTGAACAGACATTAATTAGGTATACAATGGTCAATCACTGCAAATATGAATTATTATCTTCTTGAAGTTGAAAAAGAAAAAAGGTCTTTTGAATAAAAGATGTAATTGACATGAATCTTACAAGCTAAATTACTTTAAGCAAAATTTCAGATTAATTTCAGAAATGTATTTATTTATTTGAGACAGGGTCTCACTTTGTTGCTCAGGCTAAAGTACAATAGCACGATCACAGCTCACCACAGCCTCAAACTCTGGAACTCAAGTGATCCTCTTGCCTTAGATTCCCAAGTAGCTAGAACTATAGGCATGTAACACTATGCCTGGCTAATTTCTACAAATTTAAAGTAAATAAAGGAAAGAATGCTAAAAGAATTCTTGGGAAGTAAAATTTCATAGCTCAAAAAAATAGAGAAACATATCTTTATTAATGTTACATATTAATATATTATGTTAATATAAAAATACGTATTGCTCATATTAAAGATGTCTATGTTTTACATTCCACCTTCTTGAAATACCTGGAAAAATTCCACCAGCATCTATCAATATATCTCTCTCCTCCAATTTGTTTAATAGATATACCTTGTACCTTCCTACTTTAATGTGCAAGGTCTCTGTATCATCTATTATCCTTCAAAATTAGCTTATAAGGAATATATATAGAATTAAATATATTCAATATGCTCACTTTCCAAAGTATCAAAATTATTTTGTAGTTATTAGCTCCTAACTTTAATTTGGCAATAAAATAAAATAAAACAGCAACAATGAGAGCAAAAAAATACCTATACCATCTAGACTTCAGTATACTTATAGTAAAATTTCTTTTAAAAAATATCTCTGGAAACAAAACAAAACAAAATCCTGGCAAACTATCAATTCCATGTGCATCAAATTACCAAAGATATAAACAAAAAAATTGACAGGGCTTGACCACACTGATGAATTGTCATGTTAAGAAGCCATTCTGTTACGTGCTTCATTCCCATCTGACCCACATTCCTCCCAAGCAGGTATTCGACATGAGTCTTTGAAAAAACAAGTGCTCCCTATAATATCACTAAAGGGTCAATTAAAGTGATGCAACGAAAACATGGCAGAATACCAAAAACACTAAGTACCAAGCTTCTTCTTTTTTTCTCCAACTACCCCTACCTCTCAAGCTTACTTGTACAGTATGAATCAAGTAAAATGGAGCTTAGAAATCATTATGTTGTGAAAGATACACAGTAAACACGAAAAGATTATGTCCAAGATCGGTCAATGTTGGCTGTAAATTTTGAAACTAAAGCAGCCTTTCCCTTCCCAAATGGGAAATTCTCAGATGACTGCATGCCAGAGATATTAAGATCAAGTTTTGCTGAAAGCCCATCTACTAGAAATGAATACTGGGCTGACACTTTCACAGAATGGTTATAGAGAACACTCAAAAATCATTCTTCTAAAACCAAATAAAGAACAATTAATTTTGATGTAGAAATTAGAAGGGACAGAACAAGAGTTATAGTTCTTCAGCTATTTCATTTTTTGTTGTTGTTGTTGTTTAAATAAACATGTAATATGATGGTGTGCCCTTTTCCTTCCAAGTCCCCAAATTCCTTTTTATTTTAAGGCCTTCTTCCCCCTTTGAAACAAGACCATGAAATATCCACTGCTTTCAAGAAAGGAAAAAAAAAAAGCTATTATTCACTTTTGGGTTTTAAAATATCTTTGAGGTGGCTCAGCCTGTAATCCCGCGCCTTTGGGAGACTGAGGTGAGTGGATTGCCTGAGCCCGCGGGTTCGAGACCCGCCTGGGCAGCGAGACCTCATCTCTACAATAAATCAAAAAAAATCAGCTGGGCATGGTAGCGTGCGCCTGTAATTCCGGCTACTCGGAAAGCTGAGGCAGAAGGATCACCAGAGCCCAGCAGGTCGAGGCTGCGGTGGCCGGGAGCGGCCACTGCACTCCAGTCTGGGCGACAGAGTGAGACTCCAACTCAAAAAAATATATATATATCTTCGAAAATTCAATGCAGAGACAAAGATCTTTAGAGAATGGCCTTATGATAGTAAAATTTATACTGCTGAATACCAAAAGAACAAAACCTTGTGCCTTGAGACAGAAAAGAAGAACAGATAAAGAACCCGGTATCTTCAGTATAAAACCCATGGAATATTCCAGAGCACAGAAGAGGAGAGAGTTCTCCCCAAACTCTCTCCCAGGTGGGGAACAGATAGATCACAGAGCCAAGGTGAATGTCTATCTTGCTTCCCAGATTGAACATAGGAAAATGGCCAGGTCCTATAATTTCATACACTCAAACTCTTGAACAGTATAGCTATGGTGACAAACCTAGTCTAGGTTGACAGGGCTGAACCAACCATTCTTTCCTTCTCCCTCCATCAATAGGCTGCAATCCCCTAGCAGCAGAAAGAGCATTCTTAGGTTTCCAGCACTCCCTAAAGAGGCTTGAATAAGGCAAGGGGAAAGGTAGTGACTCACAGAGATGAGAAGAACCCAGTGTGTGGGCCCATTACCAAAGATCAGTCCAGGAAACTTGTATCCAATAAAATGTTAGCAGAGATAAATAAAGTCAATGCAGTCAATGAAGCAAACTCAAATAAGAATGACCAATGATTGGATGTCTCTTCCCTCTCAGGTGAGTGTCCCAGAACATACACAGTCCGGGGAATAAGACACGTGTAAACTCTGAATTAAGTTCCACCAACAAATGTTCTGCTTAGAATACTTTCAGTCACTTTTCTGGGAACTAATTACATATTACTGAATAATCCAGACAAAAGAGCTATAACTTTATAGAAATTATGTTCTGATGGGGAATCAGGTAGTAAACCAAGTAAAATGTAATACAGTATGTTAGAAGATGTAAACGCTACAGGAGAAAAATAAAATAGCAAAGGGGAATGAGAGGAAGTACACTTTTAAATGGGGCACTTTTAAAGAAGTTGAGGAAGACTGCTTAAGAAGATGGCATTGGAATCAAGACTTAGAGGTGCGACTATAACCAGAAAACATTGGTTTAATTGAGTTTGCCCTAAACGGACTCGGATTAAGTTCCCACTCTCAGGCTGCATTCTGACTACAAGGCCCACTGAATTTAAATCTGAAATTAAGCCCAGTCAGAGAAAATGAAGAGCATTACACATTGGTGCAATTGTAAACTTGTGGTCTGTGAAATTTACCTACTACACATAAAAAGAATGTAAAAAGTGGGGGGTTTTCTTCACAATTACACTGCCTCATCATTACAGAAAATCCAACTGTATTTGTAACACCATTTTTCATTTAGGTAAATATTTACATAAGCTGAATTCTGTACATGTGCTTATGTCTATATAAACAGTATACATATGGGTGCACATTTAGTATCTATTGCATTCATTTCTGAAAGTCATTTGAAATTGATATATGCATATATATGCATCAAGAATCTTATTCTCATCCTTTTATCTGTCCTGCTATCCCTAAGAGATATCACATACCATACCTCCCATCAAAAGTGGTAGCTTCACAGCATTAGGGGTAAGGCTGTGATGGGAAAAAACAGGAGATCTAGCACTAGTTTTTTTTTGGTTTGTTTTCTGTTTTTTTTTTTTAAGTCAGAGTGTCACTCTCTGGCCCAGGATGGAGTACAGTGGCACGCTCACAGTCACCATATCCTTGACCTGTTGGGCTTACGTGATCCTTCTACCTTAGCCTTCCAAGTAGCTGGAACTCCAGGCGTGAGTCACCATACCCAGCTAATTTTTTGACTTATTGTAGAGTCGAGGTCTTACCATGTTGCCCAAGCTGGTCTCAAACCCACAGGCTCAGGCAATTCTCTCACCTCTGCATCCCAAAGTGCTGGGATTACAGGCGTGAGCCACCATGCCTAGTTTTAAGAACTCCTCAGAAGATTCTAATACATTTTTTTTCCCCGCTACTCAACACCGTCTCTTTTCTCTCAGTGACATATACAGGCAACTTTTGACTGTATTTTGTGTTGATTTAATAACAGACAAGTGCTAAAGGAAAGTTTAAATAAATGGCATTCATAGTCAGACAAGGATTCTATTTTTATTTAAATCCATCGCTTAAAAAAATCTCAATTACCAGACATATTAGATATTGGGGACCATAGGCTCTTAGAGTGAGTAAATTCCTTTTCAGATGCTCTTTTCTTTGCTCCTATAGTAATTTGATTCTATGCTCATCAGACTATGCAGTGGATCAAGAGTTTAAATGTACAAAAGGAGGAATAGGAAAGAGGAGAAAACAGAACTACAATGAATCACTCATCCTGCAAAAATCCTTAAGGATTTTTAGTTGAATGATGTGCATTATATATCAGAAAAAAAGTAATACAGAAAGTGCCTATTTTCAAATATGGAGTGTAGCACTTCATTTTAATTAATATACTGAACTTGACCAATTATCAAAAGATCACTAAGATATGTGCAAAAGAGACAGCAGTAGAATGATTCTAAGCTCCGAAAATGTCATTATGCTATATTGCTTTTTCATAGATCATGGTCCAAGGATTGTCTGTGGAAATTGACCATGTTTCTAACAGTTACATAAAAGCTACTTAAAAGGCACACGTATACCATACAAAACCATGGCATTCCAATAATCAAAACAGCCTGGTATTGGTACAAGAACAGGAATATAGACCAATGGAGCAGGATAGAGATTCTAGAAGCAAAACCTCCATTTCTCAACCAACTCATCTTCAACAAAGCCTCCACCACCAACAACCACTGGGGAGAGGAAAATCTATTCAGTAAAAGGTGCTGGGAAAACTGGTTGTCCACATGTAAAAGATTAAAACAAGACCCCCACCTATCACCATACACAAAAATCAACTCTAAGTGGATCAAAGACCTAAATGTAAAACCTCAAACTATAAGAACCTTAGAAAACGCAGGAGATACCCTTATGGAAATTGGAACTGGCAACCAATTTCTGATCAAAATCCATAGTGCCCATGCCATAAAAGATAAGATAGACAAGTGGGACCTCATCAAACTGAAAAGCTTCTGTAAAGCCAAAGAAGCCATCAACAGAGCAGGGACACAACCCACAGACTGGGAAAAAATATTTGCCAACTGTATATCTGACAAAGGCCTAACATCTAGGATCTATAAGGAACTCAGATGTGTCAAAAAGAAAAAAGCCAAACAGCCCCATTACAAAGTGGGCAGGAAATATGAATAGGCATTTCTCAAAAGAAGATATACAAGCAGCCAAGAGATACATGAAAAAGTGCTCAGCCTCACTAGTCATCAAAGAAAAGGAAATTAAAACCACACTGAGCTACCACCTAACTCCAGTCAGAATGGCCATCATCAATAACTCAAAAAACAACGGATGCTGGAGAGGTTGTGTGGGAAAAGGGAACACTTCTACACCATTGGTGGGAGGGTAAATTAGTACAACCTCTGTGGAAAACAGTGTGGTGATTCCTAAAAGATCTAAAACTCAACCTCCCATATGATACCACAATCCCATGATTTGAGTTCCAAAGGAACTCTATGAAAAAGATACCTGCACACACATGCTTATTGAAGCATTATTCACAATAGCAAAAACATGGAACCTACCATGCTGCCCACCAAAAGAGGACTGGATAAAAAAAATATGTGGTACATATACACGATGGAATATTATACTGCTATAAGGAAAGATAAAATTATGAACTTTGCAGCAACTTGGATGAGTTTAGAGTCTATAATAATGCGTGATCTAACACAGAAACAAAGAAGCGAGTACCACATGTTCTCATTCACAAGTGGACCTTGAACAACTATAGTAATCCTATAAGAAAGGGATTGGCAGTAGTGGGAAACTGCCAGGGAAGGGAGGCACACCTCATCAACAAGGGGACCTGCAAAATGAACATGTGTATACCTAACCCTGAACTGTACTCCACATATTTAAAATTTAAAATTAAAAAAAAAATCTTGGCATTCAGAAAAGATATACTATTAGCAAAGGAAAGTGAGTCAAACTTAGAAACTACAGAGATAAAGCTGGTGAAAAACAATACCAGTTCTTATCAAGCTTACACATGGCAAAAAACAATACCAGTTTTTATCAAGCTTTTAACCCAAAATTAAGCTTCTGTGAGCATCATAATTTCTTTTAGGAAAAACTAAGATAATTTCTAATCTGTCACTTTTATCAGTCTACCTAGACATTATTGGCCTGTTCATCCATACAACCAGTTCAGAAGGATGTACCTTTGCAATCACCCAGTAGGTAACGTCTCTATCTTGTTCTCTTCAAATCCAGGCAACATTAAATTCCTTGAAAGGTAGAATTTATGACACCAGGACAAGAGGCATATGAAATCTTCCTATTAATTGTCACCTCCCTGCTTTAGAATTGGTCTCCTCTGGTTTCTTCACACAATTCTGTAGATATGCTCATGTGTCTCCTGAGCTTTATCAAAAAAACTTCTTTTAGCCGGGCTCGGTGGCTCAGCCTGTAATCCTGTGCCTTTGGGAGGCTGAGGTGAGTGGATTACCTGAGCCCGCGGGTTCGAGACCCGCCTGGGCAGTGAGACCTCATCTCTACAATAA
Source organism: Cephalopachus bancanus (assembly GCA_027257055.1). NCBI lineage: Eukaryota > Metazoa > Chordata > Mammalia > Primates > Tarsiidae > Cephalopachus > Cephalopachus bancanus. The sequence continues at coordinate 5,055 of JAPVLO010000084.1, read as the reverse complement.
ATCAAAAAATCAGCTAGGCGTGGTAGCGCATGCCTGTAATTCTGGCTACTCGGAAGGCTGAGGTGGAAGGATCGCCGGAGCCCAGCAGGTCGAGGCTGCGGTGGCCGGGAGTGGCCACTGCACTCCAGTCTGGGTGACAGAGTGAGACTCCAACTCAAAAAAAAAAACTTCTTTTGACACCACAGGGAACAAGTTCTTCTGAAACTTGTACCCTGTCTTTATTGAACTTCTTAAAAACTAGTTATATTCAGTCTGCTATCTCCTCTTTCCTATTCATTTTTTTTACTTGATTAAAATCTGGTTTCAGTTATCTACCATCTCTTTATTATTATGAAATATTCCAGGCCTATGCAAAATATATAAATTTCAAGCTCTCCCTGTGTTCCCTCTTTAATTCTAGTCCCCGTCTTTTCTCCAAAACAAATTATTACCTTGAATTTGAAGTTGACTATCCCTAGGGCTGATTTGTATATTGTTCCTACATATATTTGACTTGATAAACTATATGCAAAGCTGCATTTCACATTCCTAAACTTTTTGTTTTTGTTTTTTTTTTTTTATTATGAAGATGTGGGGTACAATATAGGGTTAGGTAAACAAATGTTGATTATGCAGGTACCCTTGGTGATGAAGTATGCCCCTCCCTCCCCCAGCAGTTTCCCTCAACTGCTAATCCCAACCCCCTAACCTCATAGTTTCCCACTACTGCCAATCCCTTTCTTATAGTATTATAATTGTTCAAGGTCCACTTATGAGTGAGAACATATGGTACCCTGTTCTTTGTTTCTGTGACAGATCACAGAATATGATCGACTCTAAATCCATCCAAGTTGCTGCCAAGCTTATATATCTGTCCTTCTTTGTAGTTGCATAATATTCCATTGTGTATATTTACTACATTTTTTAAATCTAGTACTGCTTCAATGGGCAACATGATTAGTTCCATGTTTCTGCTATTGTAAATAGAGCTGCCACAAACAAACATGTGCAGGTACATGTTTCTAAACTTTAAATGAGATGACACTGTACCTGTCTTTTTGGTAGCGTGCTTTGTGCTTTTTGGGGGGGAGGAGTGCTTCATGGAAATCATTTTGAAATTTGTCCTGTGGATACATTCAGCTATATTTACATTAGCTATACTCTGTAGCATTCCACTACATGAAACCATAAAAATTATTTTTATGATCTTATGTCTGATAGGAATTTAAGTTGTTTTCAATTTACTGCTACTACAATCTATGCCGCAATGAATAGTCTTTTCAAATCTGTACATATGTGCAAAGGTTTATCTAAAGTCTAGATAAGAAATAGCTAGGTCATCTTCAACTTTATAAGATTTATAAGATTATGCTAAATTGATCTCCAAAGTATTAGTATTAATTTACAATCCTCCGATAGTGTTCTATATTTTCCAACCTCGTATATGTGAAACAGTTTCTCACTGTGATTTTAATTTACATTTTTTTATTATTAGTGACGCTGAGTGTCCTTCATATGTTTATTAGATCTGCAGGTTTTCTCTTTATGAATTATCTGTTCATATTCTTTGCTCATTTTTCTATTAGGACATCTTTTTATTAATTCTTAGGCATTCTTGATATTGTTATGTAAGTCTTTTCACTTATAGTCTCTTTTGTTGTACAATTTTTTTCAATGTCAATTTTTTAAAACTTGGTTTATACAACAACACTTATGATGCACTTACCATGTGCTAGGTGTTTTAGAAAGTGGGGGCATGGTAAACAAAACCTCACCCCTTATAGAGTACATTTTGGGGACATGAAAAATAAATAACATCAGGTGTAGAGGTGCAATTTAAAAAAATAAAGCAGAGTAATGAAAATTGTCAACAGTGTTATTATAAAGGTCCTACTATAAATAGGATATTTAGGAAAGATCTCTCAAAGGAGCTTTTATTTGAGCAAAAACTTAAATGAGTTGAGAATTTTTTATTTTTCAAATTAAAAAAAAATCCTTCCTCATCCCACAGTTATGAAAGTATTTCACTATATTGCCTTCAAAAAAGTTTTTGTCTTGTGTAATTAGATCTTAATTTAACCTGCTAATGTTTGTGTATAGTGTAGGGTAGGGATCCAGTATTTTTTTTTCCAGTCTTCTAATCACTTATTTAAGTATCACTGATTAAATAATCTATCATTTTCATACTTATCTGTAATAAGACCTTTGACATACATCAGATGCATACATCAGATTTCCATATATACATGTATATATTTCACGACTCTTTTGGTCTTAATTTGTCTGTCTCTAAACCATTACAACACTGCCTTAATTACCATATCTTTATCGTAAGTCTTGAGATTATCTAATTAAGCAAGTTAATTTTCTGTCTCAAGAAACTGCTGGCTATGCTTAAGCCTTTGTAATTCCATATGCATCTTAGAATTAGCTTATCAAGCTGCTTGAGACTCTCCATTGGGAAGATGAATAGAATAACATTGAATTTAAAATTAATTTGGGGAGAAATGATTTATTTGTCTTACTATCCATGAACATGATCTACTTCTATTTATTTAGATATTCTACTTTATAGTTTTAAAATTAAATTTAAGTATTTTATCCACAGAGGTCTCACATCTCTTTTGTTAGATTTATTCTTAGACTTCTCATCTAATTTGGGGATGTCTTTTTTTTTCCTTGTTACATTTGTAAATAATACATACATTTAAAAGATATGGATCTAGCAATACTGTTTGAAATAATTTTATAAATTCTGAGTTTTCTTTGCAACAATATCTACCACTGATGACAATTTGTTTTTATTCTTTCCAATTTTTGTCTTGTCTCATTGCACTGGTTATCTGGAACACACCAGGTAATGGTGGCATACATTCTTTCATTTCTTCCTCTTAAAGTAAATATTTGGGGGTTCTACCTTATAGATTAATGGTTGCTGCTGGCCTTTGTCAGGTTAACAAGGTTCTCTCAGATCACAGCTTACTAAGAGTTCATTTGCTTATAAGCAAAAAGATTTGCAGAAATATTTATTTTTAAATGTGTTAAGCTGATCATATGAATTTTCTTCTTTATTATGCATGAACTTATAAAACACAATTTTTAATGTTAACCACATGCTTTCACTACTGGAATAAACTCGGCTTGGTCATATTACACTTTCTTTTAATACATCGTTAAGTTGTATGCTAGCATTTTGCTTAGCATTTTTATATCTATGCTCATAATTAAGACTGTTTCATAATTTCTCTTTCACATCACCTGATCTGGGCTTTAGCATGAAGATTATTCTCAGAAAATAAATTGTAAAGTGTCTCCTTTTTTTTCATTTGAGATTGTCTATATTTGGTGCAAATCAACAGAAAAGTTGTTTGGGACGTGTGTGTTTGGGACGTGTGTGTGTGTGTGTGTGTGTGTGTGTGTGTGTGTGTTTATGAGTATATATAGATTTTAAACTATTAATTCAATTCCTTTAATAGTTCTAACTCTATTCACATTTTCCTCCTTCTTGAATCAGATCTAATATTATTCTACAAAATTGTCCATATCATTTACCTTTAGAAAATTTTAGTACAAATTTATTACATTTTCAAACTCTAATGAAAATACTCCTACAATCATTAAAAGCAATCTTCCTTTTTTTCTTTGCAATATTTTCAGGATTTTGTTTTCTTTTCCTGCTGCCTCACTGGTGTTTATATTTCATTCTGCCTCCACCAAATTCATTAGTTTCCATTTTTATTTCTTTTCTTCTACTTTCTCCAAATATTACTTTGTAATATGTAACCTATATGTTTTATTATGAAATATTTTCCTCTTCCATAATTGTGTTTTTAAACTCCCATGATGAATAAGTTCAAGAAATGCATTATACAGCATAATTACTGTAGTTAATAATGTATTGTACACTTGAAAATTCCTAAGAGAGTAGATTTTAAGTGTTCTCCTCACATAAAAATAAGTGTGTGAGGTAATGAATATGTCAATTAGCTTGATTTAGCCATTCCACACTGTACATATTTCAAAACATCATGCTGTATACCATGAATATATACAATTTTAATTTGTCGATTTAAACAAAAACAAGAACAAGCAAATAAAAAATAAATTTGGTTTTGACTCACCATGTATTGGTGTAAAAAGGCATGAAAAAAGGAAAGGTTAACTCAGCAAGATCAAGAAATACAAACCTTCCATTTAAATTAGAAATAAGCACAGAGTTATAAATAAGTTAATTAATTATTTATTAATTTCCAAGATGATGTGCTTGACACACAAGCTATTTAGAAGTATGGTTTAAAATTTCTAAACATGTTATGACTTTACAGGATTTTTTGCTTTTATTGTGATTCAGTGCATATGACCTTTATAATATCAATGTTCTCATGTCCTAAAAGGATATTACATTTTATAAGTGTTCCGTGCATGCAGTGTTTCACATATGTCAAACTTTTAATGTGTATTGGTTTATATTTTTATTAACCTCTTTTATCTTTTGAGCATATCAGTTTCTAAGAGTTGGGTTGTGTTCTATCATAATGGTTACCTATATCTGCCCATTTCTTTATGAAAATCTACTCATACTTTTCTTCATTGGTTTTTGAAGGTATTTTACTTGGTGCATATATAATTAGCTATACCATAACGCTTGTGTTCTTGATCCTTAATCTTTTTTATATTAATTTTGCATTACAAGTTATTTTGTCTTATGTAGGAAATTTTGTATGAAACTGCATTAGCATCCTTTTGAGCAGAATTGCTTCATGCATTATTTCCAACTTTTCTATGTTCTAAAGTTATTGATGTGCCTTCTGTTAGCTGTATACCAAGAGTTATCTTTTTAAATCCAGTCCGACAACTTCTGTCTCTAACCTGAAGAAGTTAATCCATTTACGCTTGTGATTTATGACATATTTGGATTTTATTACTGTCGTTATATATTTTAAGAAATGCTCATAAATAACCATAAACCATATACTTCAAAGCATTAGAAGAGAATGAACTTAATTAATCCACCACCAAGGTAACAATCAGATCATTACTAACACCACTGTATCTATCTGTGTGCTCTTCTCTATG